>JANUWF010001736.1:0-1409335 GCA_026120185.1 Voacanga thouarsii | reverse complement strand
CTACAGGCACTCAAGGCTGCTTACCCCGGTTTCCCCACAGCATAAAGGCCGTAGGTCGCTTATTGCCGGAAGGCCTCATAGGTGGACGACTCGGTTGGAAGGGTCGGTTCACCGGTCGATGCCGATCTTCGTTCTCCGTCCGAGAAGTTGCGTCCACAGCGACAGTGTATGACGTTGGCGGTGATGGGGCCAATGCTTTCCTCAACTCTGGCCTAAGCCCTTTCACGAATTGCCGGGTGCGCTTCTACTCCGTATCTACCAAGCACTTGTAGTACTTGGACGACTGCATGAATCGGGCTGCATATTGGGCCACGATCATGCCTCCCTGCCTGAGGGTCTGGAATTCATCCTCCTTCTTCTTAGCCACCCATCAAGGAATGTACTCAGCCCGAAAAGCTTCCGTAAAATCGTCCCAGGTCCACTCTTGCTTCTCCTTGTCCTAATCACCCCGTACTTGCTGCCACCAAGCCCGAGACGGTCCCCTTAGCCGAAAAGCAGCAAACTTCACCATCCTCTCTTCCGAGTACTGCAAAGTAGAAAAGATGTCCTCCATCTGCTCAATCCATTGCTCGGCCTTCTCGTCTTGTTCCACCTCTCCTTGGAAGATGGGAGGCTGGAACTTCAGGAAACGCTTCAGAGTCTCATCCTCTCCCCGCGGTGGTTTCCTGGCCACCTTGTCCACCCTTTCAATTAGGTTTTACAGGATCGAGGCCATCTTGTCGAAAGCCTGACCCATGGTCACATCCCGTGACCTCTCCGAAGCCAATTCCTGCTCTTGTGGCAGGTGCTCTTCCACGTCGGGGATGGAACGATGCATCTGCTCAAATTCCGGGGTGGAGGATACACTCTTCTGCACTGTTCTGCTATGCACAATTGTTCTGCGTCTTGGTGCCATCTTAATCACATTCACTCCGGGTCAGTTAGTTACCAAAGGGAAAAGAATATGCTTAGATGCATGATCAGTTGATAGCAATGTACTTATCTAAAGAGAATGTGATGATATCGTGCAAGGATAAATCAAGTAATAAACGAAACTCATACTTTTCATATAAACCATTCTTTGCAGAAAAGAAGGGGTTATCCCATATGACACCCTTTTTATTCTTCTAGACTCGATTCTCTCTAGTTTCAACTGAAGCATTGGAGTCGTCAGAGGCTGGTTCCACAAGCTACCCCACGGAGCTATCAGGTCTCCCTATGTAGTTCCTCGCAAATCCAACACTCTCACTCGGCTGCCCTGACTCACCTTCTCGGCTTCTCTTGGCTCTCATGGCCGTCTCATAGAGCTCATCTAGTTCTAATCTAACCGTACGCTTAGGCGCAGGCCTCTTACTCCCCAAGTCAGATGGATCAACCAACCCCTTTCTCCTTAGCATGGCATCTATACCCAGTCCATATCGGAGTCCACACCTCTTAGGACTTTCTTCTAGCTTCCTTTTTCCCTTATCTACCCCTTCTGGAACTGACGGCCCATGTTCCCTCTCTCCCGAGGCAACTCCATCCCTTGACCTACCTTTCTCACCACCGGACTCCTTAGGGTCGTAGCAAGCAAGGGTCCTATCAACCTCTCCTATCTGCGGGGTCTAGGGAACCTCCATTCCTTCCTCATCCTCCTCTTCTACCCCAGCCATCTCTCCCTCGTTCTCATCGTCCCCATTGTTCCCGAGCTCATCTACCTCTTCCTCACTCAACTCTGCCATCTCCTCATCCCCCTCGTACTCTCCTAAGCTCTCCCCGGCCTCTATCTCCGCCTCAACCACCGGGTCATCTAGCGTCGGCAGCTCACGCTCCCTCTCTGAATCAGACGCGGGTGGATTAGCTATAGGTAGTGGGGCAGGTAGATTCCCGCAGCCAGCGGGCCAGTCTCTGACAGCCGATACAACCCTTTTGACCATCCTATAAACAAAAGACAAGAATTGGTACCAGATCAAAATACTTAAGAAGATAGAACCCAATAAGTCAAGTAATTACCTAAGCCTTGTCTCTGATACCACTTGTAACACCCCACGACTACGTACCCTAAAAGGGCGGGGATGTCGCCCCGTCCTGTAGGACAAGGGGTCTTTAAAACGAGGTATAAAATATAAAGGCATCTTCAAAAGAATCAACTTTGATAAATGAAGAAATACTCTTATTACATCAGGCTCAAATTGGAGCAATACGAAATAAAAGAAATATTGTTCAGATGCATAAATGGCAAAAGTCTCCTAGAACAGCATAGGAAAAATAGCAAAAGCCTCTACTGTCAAAACCCCGCTGACTCAGCACAATCTATCTCCTGAAAACATGGTGTAAAACCGTGTGAGAATAAATCTCAGTAAGTCCTGTGTGTGCACATGGTGTTTTGAATAGTACGTGTATGCAAAGTGCAAAACATTTGTAGAAATAATTTGGCAAGTCATAAACAATCTCTTTTCGCAAGGAGTGGGTTTTTCTCATTGTCATACTTTGTACAAAATAAATCCTCCACTCGAACAAACAGTCATGTCACCACACGTTGGGCTCCATGAGAATAAAATGGCCAAGGCACCACACTTTGTGCACCTTGTCCGGACCAGATTACCACACGTTGGGCGTTCTGATCAAGGTGAGTGTATAGCTCACTGGGTGAGATACTCCTCCATCTCTACACCCAACAAAACCATCCGGGTGTCCATGCTGGGAATATAAATAATACCATACCAGGTATAAATGCTAGCTCGGACTGGTCTGACCAACTAACACTGTCGCCTTTTCAAGCAGAGTTCATCTTCTGGAGGTGGCCTCTTGCCAGAAGACTTACGCTAGCCCTCCAAGACTAGTATTGTTAGCTTACCCTTATTGAGTACTCAACGAACATATCCGTCAATTCCTGATTCAAAATATCTCCACACATTGGCTTTGTACAACGTGGTTTTTCTCTAAAAGAGTTTTCTAAAAATTTAGGGAAGAATAGTTTTCTTAATAAAATCATTAGTTTGACAAAACCGTTTAAAGAATAATCTTCCACGTTTACAACCCAACTAATCATAGTTCAACAATAACTTCACAAAGCTTTACAACATAAACTTACCATCACAACATTTAACCAAAGAGTTCATACAAGGACTTACCATCACAACATTTAATAAAAGAGTTTATGTAAGGACTTACTTGATATGCCTCAAATAAATGAGATAAAATTACAGCTTGCTTTCCTCAATTATCCTCTTGATCTACACCATATAATATCATGATCAGGGTCTCAATTAATTCAAACATGCTCTAATCTCATTTATTTTCACAACAACTCGCAATCCCCTATTTAAATCCAAGTAAACTATCCAATCCCCAAAGATCATATACCATGACCATATGCTCATCCACCTAATAGACATCATTAAACCTTACTTTTGGCATCAAGGGTGGGTATTCCCTTACCTTGCAACAACCGGGTAATGAGGTCTCGATGCTCCTATGGTGATCGTCCCGAGTTCGCTTGAAAAGAAAAGAAAAGCTACCTCCTTTGCTCCTCTTGACCGAAAATTAAAGAAGAAGATGAAATCAGCCTCTATGTGGCGTGATTTAAGGGAAGAAGAAGGAGAAAAGAATCATTAGAGAAAACGGCATCAAGAGGTTGAGAGGATTTTTGCTTACCTTAAGGTGTGTTCGATTTTTGCTAGGTATTGCTCTTAAGATTTTCGAAAATTGCTGTGGAGTTCTTGCTGGAATTTTTCGTGTAGAATAGAGAGGGTAATCGGCTACTATGCTTTAGGGTTAGAGAAGATTGGTTTAGGGTTAGATGGTGGTGTTTAGGAAGACTCCTAATGGCTTTAGGTTTCTTGGACAGCAAGGGAAAAAATTGCAGCTTATGGTGTGCCTTATTGCTGCTGATGTTGGGAGGTTTTAAGGGAGAAAATATTCTGTAATTTGCTTCTTTGTACTGGCCGAAATATTGCTCAAGGGAAGGGCTGAATGTGTTTAGAATTTTGGGCCGAACAAAGAAGAGTTTGAGAAGGTTTGAAAAGCTGAAATTTCTGTGCGCGTGCAGTGGTTTTGTTGTACAAAATTGCTGAACAATAAGAGGAGAAATTCTGGTCTGTTGTAGCTGTGGTTTTACCGCAATTTTTAGAGAAAAGATGAAGGTTTTAGGCGCAGAAAATTGGCTTGATCAACTGAGGATTCTGGTGTGTTTTGGTGTGCAGGATTTCGGTTTGTGTAGGAGTGCAAGCTGGCCGAAATTCCTATACAAGGCTAGCCGAAATCTGTAGTTTTTTTGGAGATAAAAATCTGGTTTTGTGCAGTTAGGGTAATCTGAATTTATGAGGAGTGTTCTAGATGTTTTGAGCTAGGGTTTGGAGTGTTGTATTGCACCTAGGAGTGCTGGAGTTTTCGGACAGCTTGTGCTTGCACAAGGCTGCCGAATTTCAGCTAGGAAAAGGTAGCAAAACCTAGTTAAATTAGGATTGAAATAAAATCTGATTTGTTAAAGGATTTAGGATAAGATTTCCTAACTTTGGAAGGGTTTTGGTTGAGCTAAAATTCATTCAAGAAGTGGCGGCACTAGCTGGAAAAATTTTCCAGATTTTTAGCTAAAGTTCTAGGTTTAAAACCAACAAGGTTTCCTACTAGAAGAATGACTCTTTAATTCCAACTATCCATGGCAACATCTATTAAGCTAAAATCAAGCTGAAATTTTAATTATTAGCTAGGATTTTTTTTTCTCGAAAATCCTAAGGAATAAAAGCTGAAAATTAAGAATGAACTTTATTCACATCAAAGTCCTTGAATTTAGAGAATAAATATAGAGACTTATTTCCTTGGAATATTGGCACTAAAATTTCTCTAGGTTTGCTATGTCTTTTTCGGCCAAGACATGGAAACTCTAAGGAAAAGAATCTTCAAGAAGAGAAACTAGGATTCACAAGAGATGGGATTCGAACTCGGGCCACCACGGAAAAATCACCATCCTCCCCGCTATTCCAAATCAATTCCAATACTAATTCTTCCTACAAGAAGTTCTTACCACCCCAATACTTATCCTTCCAAATCTTCGACCAAACCTCTCTTATCCAAATCTTTAACAAAACACTATTTCACCTCCATTAATTTAAATGTAAGAGCAACGGAAAAATTCACATGCATCCATGCAAATAAAATAATTCTGAGCTACCACATAAAATGCAAAATACTATGCAATGCATGACTTTTCCCTATAGTCAAAGGTAGTTTTGGGTGGGGTATTACAGTTTATTCTCATTTTGAATAGAACTGTAAGACTTTACAGTCTCATCAAAACAAATGTTCCATGTTTTACATTCTTGCTTAAGTCTATAAATAAACTTCTTAAGCTTGCAAACCATATGTTCCTGACCTTTAGTAATAAAACCTTCCAGTTAGGATATATAGATGTCTTCATTAAGATAGCCATTAAGAAATGTCGTCTTGACATCCATTTGTCATATCTCATAGTCATAATGACATGTAATGGCAAGTAGGATACGGATGGACTTAAGCATAGCCACTGGGGAAAAGGGTTCATCATAATAGATTCCTTTTTTTGAGTATACCCTTTCACCACAAGCTTAGCTTTGAAGGTTTTTACTTTCCCATCCACTCCCCTCTTCCTCTTGTATAGCCACTTACACCCAATGAGTTTTATCCCTTCAGGTAAAGCTACAAGATCCCAAACCTGATTGAAGTACATAGACTCAATCTCGGTTTTCATTGCTTCATGCCATAGATCTACATTGATATCGACAATAGCCTCCTTGTATCTAGTGGGATCTTATTCCTGATGATCAGAGACCAGCTTAAAAGCCTATTATATCCATCTTTCTGGAACTCTAGATACTCTACCACTATGACGAAGCTCCGTTTGTACAGGTTTTTGAGGCTGTGCCTCTTCTTGTTCCATAATCGGGTCTGAAGAAGTTGATTCTAAAGATAACTTCTCCTTGAGTTCCAATCTCGTTGAACCTTTAGCGGAAGTACTTTGATAATCCTCCAAGTATCTAGCATTAGTATTTACTAGTACTTTCTACTCATTGGGATGGTAAAAGTAACATCATTTTGTTCCTTTTGGATACCCAACAAAGTAGTATAATTCTGATCTTGGTTCGAACTTGTCTCCCTTGATCAGTACATAAGTTGGACATCCCCATATCCTGAGATGATTTAGACTTTGCTTACGCACAGTCTACATCTCATATGGTATCCTAGGTACTGACTTGGAAGGCACCAAATTCAAAATGTATGCCATTGTTTCCAAGGCATATCCCCAAAAAGAGACTGTAAGAGTAGCATAAGATATCATATTTCGGACCATTTCCATTAATGTCCTGTTCCTTCTCTCAGCTACTCCATTTTGTTGGGGTGTACCTAGCGTAGAGAGTTGGGATACTATTCTATGATGTACCATGTAATCTTTAAACTCACTGATGAGGTATTCTCCACTACGATCCGATCATAAGGTTTTGATCAGTTTACCTGTCTGACGTTCCACTTCAGCCTTAAACTCTTGGAACTTGTCAAAAGAGTCAGACTTGCGCCTCATCAGGTAGACATAACCATGAAAGTGATAAAGTACTCAAAACCCCCTCTAGCTTGAGTAGACAACTTGAGTAGACAAAGGACCACACACATCGGTATGAATAAGGCCCAATATCTCCTTGGCTCTATCAGCCTTTTAGGTGAACGATCTTTTGGTCATTTTTCCCATAAGACAGGATTCACACTGACGTGTTTAGATTTAGGTATAAAAAATCATATAAAAATAAGGACATTCTCAATCAAGTTTAAATTAAAATATTAACATCAAATTACACATATGAGCAAGCGTATTCATCATTAAGCATAGCATAGGGTTCAAACGAGTGTCGATCCTCAAGGAACAAGTATGCATTAATCACTTTTCTTTCATTATTTAACCGACTCAATAAAGTAAAAAAGAAATTAAAAGGAAAATAAAAAAAATAAAAGAATATATACATGTCAAGGATGGAGAATTATGTAACTCAAACCATTATTTTGATAAACATAATCTTAAAGGACCCAAGCATTATCATAACTAATCATTCTCTTGGCATCATGAATGATTAAGATAGATTCACTTCTTTGGTCAATCCATGAAATCACTATCTTCTAGATAAATTAGCATCACTTGGTCTGTTTCAACTAATTCACCCAAAAGACGCATTAAACACAATTCTTGGTTAAATTTTTGTGGTCTCGAAAAACTTAAAACCTGAAGCTAACTAATGAATTCTTGGTCTAAAAGACATTAATTAACCTTTAATTATTCAATTCTTAGCAATTAACCCCTATGGTCAAGCAAGTTAATAGACAATAAATACAAAATCAATCAATTGAAACCACCATACACCTCTTTGGTCTAGTAAGTTAATGGAAAGAAACAACCAATTAATCTCGTAATAAACTCAAGTAATTAAATACTAAGAAGAACAATCAAATAATCAAAAGATTAAAGTAACTCTAAAAATCATGAATATCGAAAATAGTGTTAAATTATAATAAAATAATTAATACATCATTGTTCAAGAAAAAGAAAACAAAAGTAAAAGAAAACACTCATAGACAAGCCTCATTCTTTTTCCTTTGTAGACTCTATTGCACAATCTTCTTTGAATTGAAGAATTCCTCTTTAATTTGAGTGATTTTCTGTTTTGATCTCCAAATCCTCCTCTTTTTCTTGTGTTTTCCCTTTATTTATAGGCTTTAGAAGTGCCTAATTTTGTTCCTCTAAGGTTTCTAGCCGACTAGAAGTAGGAGAATACTAAAACTCTGTAAATTACCAAAAATTACGTGCAAAAATCGAGGCACCACCTCAGCATCAGGGCACAGCCGGTGCCGCCTAGGGCCAATGCCGATTGTGATCTGTTCCTTTGTTTGTTCGCTGATTTTTCTTGATTTTCGCATCAATCCTTCCAGAGTGCAGCAGGCGCCGGTTCTGGCCTTCTAGCCGGCACCGATTAGGTTCTGTTCCACTCTGTTTCACCAATTTTTTATTACTTCAAAATACGTGCCAGTAGCACGTGGCCGGCGCCGGTTCCCCTGTCATGGCAGGCACCGCCTCTTTTCTATTTAGCGACGTTTTTGTCTTATTTTACCCCCAAAATCTAAAATAATGTACAAAATACTTTTTCAAGGGTAAAATCTCAAATATGAAGGAATATGACCAGTTATTGAACAAAATGTATCACAAAATAGTCTTAAATAACTAGGAAATACATGACTAAATTAGGCTCTATCATATTCCATCACACTTAGCTCTTTGCTTGTCTTCAAGCAAAGTATCAAAGACAAGTAGGAAAAACACAAGGTTTCACAAAATCACTCAATTACTATCAAAATAATATCTCTAATGCTTTTTTTATTCAAGACAACAAAACATATGCTACGATACATTTCATAACAAATGCAAGACTTGTGTAAGTGAATAGTGACTAGTAGAACCATCCCAATACTTAACAATATTCTCAAACCATTGGAAAGAATTTAGTTCAAAAAGAATATGCATTCCATAAGCTTACTTTTCATACACTTTCTCCACTAATCCAAGACACATATCATGATTCTACTTAGGTCAAATAGGACTTTTAAGCTTGTAATGTAAGGCTAAAGGGTTTGTAATGTAGCTTGTTAAACGAATGACATAAGAGAATCAAGTATCAAAGAAGCTGAGAGTTTGCAAGAAAAGGATAAACAAGATGTACCAAGAAATTCCAAACTCTTTTTTCTCTCTTTTCCCACAATCAATCAAAACCCATAACCTTGTATAGCAATTATAGCATAGTTCAAGTAAATCTTGCATTCTTTTTCCTTAATAGTTCTTAACTCATCATTCATTTTGCACAAGAGTATAAAAAATTTCAACAATGGCGCCAATAACTTGATGTGAACTCAAGCTTTTCAAAAATACCTCCATAATGAATCAGAAAAATTATCTTATTCCAGCTCAATCAACATTCTTCTTGTGCTCTTCTTTTCTTTTTCTCTCCTTTCAACTTTTCTTTTCTTTTCCTTCTCTTTTCAAATGCTACTTTTGTTTGTTTCTCAGTTTTTTCAACATTTTCTAGCAGTTTTTTGGTTGTTCTCAAGTTCTCTTTTCTCGTTTTCTTTTCTCCTTTCACAACTCCACTCAACAATGATGCATGATTGAAAGTAACAAGTCATGACATTTACACACGCTTTCCCCCTCACAATTCCCCTACTTGTACTTTTATCCATCCAGAGCAATCAAAGATTTGGAAGAATTATCAAACTCTCAGAAAGAAATAATGGACAAAGTATGATAATGGGTTTAAGAAAGAAATTAACACTTTAGGCTCAAAATAGCCACTAGAGATAATATAAAATAGATAGGTTTGAAAAGTTCAAACTATCCAAAGAAGGTCTATTACCGTCAACCCTAAGTTAAATCATGACTGTCTTTCTTATTTCGCCTCGAGAGGTATTCAAGTAAGTTTTAGAATGCTCAATGAATTTTAGTAGAAAAACATGTTTAAGAATAATGTAAAGCATTTGATCAAGAACAACTTAGCCCAAGTACGTGCAAAAAGTCATGCATAAGCCATAAATGATATAGAACATATGATCTATGATCTATCACAAAGACATGCATTAAAAATACATCTTGAAAGTTAAACAAAAATCCGAAAAATTTTTGAAAATTTTGCTCACAAGGATTTCAAAAGAAAAATTTTCTCAAAAGGATTCCAAGAGGATGAAGTATAACAAGAAGAATGAAGTATAGAAGAATTCCCAATCTAACCACTCCCCCATACTTAAACTAGACATTGTCCTTAATGGCCAGATAAGTAAAGCAAGGAAATAGTGCCATGGGACCAAAAATAAAAAGGGAAAAGATGAGAAAGAAAATACTTTCATTACAGTGGGCATTCTTCTACAAAAGAGTTGAGTTCCTGGAGAAAGAGGCATTATCGAAGTACCTAAAAAGAAAAATATAAAAGAAACACACCAAAGTATATAAACTAGAAAAGAAAAATAAACAAAAAGTAACGAAAATAGTACAAAAAAATAAAAGTAAAAGAAATAACTAGAAAAGGTCATGAAAATATAAAGAGAAAAAGAAAACTAAAAGAGAGTGACAAGTAGGAACTAGTGTAGAATAACCATCTCAATCCTCCTCCTCCTCATCATTAGGTGCTGAAGCGCCCTCACCACCATGTGATCCTAGAAAACGCTGCATCCATTCAACCCATTGCTGCTCCATAGTAGTTTGCCTCTGGGCAATGTTATCAATGGAGTCCTGCATGTGTAACAGCATCTCCGTTGCTGGGTTAACTATCCCAACACCACAGTCTCGAAGTCAGTAGTTGATTGGGATTGTGAACTACCTGCTCGTGCTCGTGATGGTGGTGGTGTGTGCTTCTTCTCCACAGGTGGTGGCTGAACTTGACCAGGATACCTGACCTCATAGGGAGTGAGCCACTTTTTCATCTCCGGGCTATACTTGTACCCACAGCTCATCAAGGTTTGCTCCGTTATTAAGTATGCTCAGTGGTAGTCTACATTAGTTCTGCCTCAGTACTAATATCAAAGTCTCTCAAAATTTTCATGATGACTAGAGGGAAGACGAAAGCTTTGGTAGAGAGACGATGATGAACCACATCCCTAATGGATTGTATGATCAATAGAGCAAGAGGGTTGGACTGAGCGGTCATCATCCTATGTAAGATGTATGTATCAATAAGGCGTGTCTCATTGAAACCATTGGCTTGGGGTACAATATTAAAACCGAACATGTATGCTAGAGCCCTAAAGTTGGCAGCAAGATCATTGTTAGAATAGAAGCTGTTAGCTTGGAAAGCATTGTGCTTGTGCAATCCTAGAGTAGCTTAAGTACGTACCACTGGCATCTCAATTAGGGTCAGAAAGAATCTTTTGAATATTAGTATCTACCCCTTGCCAAGAATCATCATCATAAACCTGGAGGAGAGTAGCTAAATGATTTCGTATGATAATGATGGGGGTTCCCTTTACTCTTGTCTCAATGTGTGGAAGGTGTTTATTGCCCTTTTCAACCATGTTGGCATAGAATTCCTTAATGAGCACTGGGCAATAATCCCCCTTTAGCGGTACTATAGGTCCCTACCTTAGCCTCCTAAACATCATTCCCAGTTTAAGGGCACGATCTAGGGTAGGTGCAAAGGTACGCTCCACAATAATTTTATTTGAAGCCTTCCTATTGTACCACTCCTCACATGATGGATCAATGAACTCTGCTGGCCTAAGGAACAGGTCTATAGATGAAGGGGTTGAGGAAGAAGAAGCTCTAGCCCTTTTTGAGGTTTGACCCTGTGCTCTAGACATATTGGCAAGTAAGTAGTAGTGAAGATAGGAGGATAAGGACTACGAAGCTCAAAGATTTGAGAAGAATTTGATCTCCCCTGTTTCAAACACAATACACAACACCCACTCAACCCTTAACCAACGCACACCATTATGCCCAAACTCCTGAAATTATACCTCGCACTAAACAACAACCAATTCAATCTCCTCTGAATCAATCCAACACAACTTGCAAGAATACATATAAAAGCTCACTGTAAAGTATAAATATGTTGAACAAACCCAATGTATCTGGATGCGCATACATGATCATGTGAACTATAGAATCATTATGGCATTATAGTAATCAAGTGTAAGATAATTCAAAGCCAAGGTGCACTAATCACTCAATCATCATAATAGCCATAATCATCCCCTTAAACAAATGCATAAACTCTCTAATGATCATGTGAATGAATCAAGTACTCAAAAATCATTAACTTATAATATATCCAATGGCATGAAGCTCACAAGTTAATTCACAATGCAAGAGAACATTATATATCCCAATTTTCGGAAAAAAAACCCCAAAATTAGAAAAATTTATCTACAACATTTTAACCGTGGGAATTCAAGAAAAATCATACCTTTATGTTCTCCTATGCATGGGCAAGCAAAAGATGCATTCTTTTTTCAGCAATCAAAGCTCTTTGCATGCGGATTGAAGATTGGATTTTTGTGAAAAATGGAAGATTTAAAGACTTTTGATCTGTAAAATCAACAAAAGAAGGATAGATTGATGTTTTAAAAGTGTTTGGGAGGTGAAAAATCAAATTTTGAGAGGTTTGAAAGGTGAAATCGGCGCGGGTTAGAGAGGATTTGTGAGGGAGTTGGACAGTTTGAAAGAAAAAGTGGCCAAAATGGCCTATTTGAAGTCTTTCCCTCGATAGGAGCTGGCGCCGATTCTAGTCCTCGCCGGCGCCGGTTGCATTCTGTTCGGGCTCCGAGAATTTTTTTTTTTGAAAAATGAACTAAAAATGATGAACACGTAGCAATGATGAACAATGTAATTTAATTCATGAAGAAATAAATACAATGAAACAAAATGACGAAAATAAAAATTGTTCCACAACACAAAAACTTAAAGCAAAATGGCTTCAATGCTTTCCATGGTCTTGATCTCGTGGATTTTCCTCAGTATTTCCTGGTAGTGTCCCTACTTGCCGGTCCCCAAGTAATTTAGCTAGTTGACCAATTTATCTCTCCAAGTTGCGCATGGAGGCCTCTAAGTTTCTTGTTGTAGCATCAACACCTTGTAACTTAGTCTCCGTTGTACTTATCAATTGGCCAATCAATTCCTCTAATGGTGGCTTGGAAGGTGCTGAATTGTTATTCACAGGAGGTTGGTTCCTTTGATTTCCCCCAAAATTGAAAGAACCCTGCCTAGGTTGGTTTCCATTGCTCCACAAGAAGTTAGAGTGATTTCTCCAACCAGGATTGTAAGTAGAGTTATAAGGATTGTTACCTGGACGGACATTACCTGTAAAGGCTGCTTGTTTCATGATTTCTTGGAGTGCACCCATATTTTGGCACTCATGATTTGGGTGCCCTTTTCCACAGAAATCACAACTTACATTTAACACTTGGCCTTGAAGCATCACTAATTGTTCCATCTTTTGGGTCAAAGCGTCTACCTTAGCCTCCAAAGCTACCACAACATCCACTTTGTGCACTCCTTGCACACGAGCTTTAGACCTTGTACTTCCCCAAGAATAGTTATTAGAAGCCAAGTTTTAAATGAGATCGAATACCTATTTCGGGGTCTTATGATTGATGGAACCCCCTGCAGAAAAGTCCACCGCTTGGCATGTTGAAAACGTAAGGCCATTCAAAAAGATAAGCATATGCATTTCGAGCTAAAATCTGTGGTGTGGACACTTTCTCAGCATCTCCTTGAACCTCTCTCAACTTTCATATAAAGGTTCGGAATCTAATTGTTAGAAGGCAAAAATTTCATTTCTAAGTTTGGCTGGCCTAGTTGGAGGGAAATATTTTGCAAGAAAATTTTCAGTTAGGGCATTCCAAGTGGTGATGGAACTTGTAGGTAAAGACTTTAACCAAAATTTAGCTCTATCTCTCAAAGAAAAAGGAAAAAGTCTTAACTTTATGGTATCTTCAGAAATACTATTCATCTTAAAGGTATCACAGATTTCAAGAAAGCTAGCTAGGTGGGCATTAGGATCTTCTTCAGGTAGCCTATTAAATTGGACCATATTTTGGACCATCTGGATGATATTGGTCTTTATTTCAAAATTGTTCACATCCATCCTAGGTCTAGTGATACTCGAGCTTGTGCCCGAGATTGCAGGTTTCACAAAGTCGTTCATGACCCTTCTGTTGTTGCCCGTATTGTTGTGTTGAGCACCATCCATGTCAGCGAGTAAGTTCCTTTTGATTGTCTGGCAGATTTTTGACAATGTTCTTTCGATTTCAGGATCAAAATCAACTATATTGCCTTCAGATTGTCGGGTCATGTACCAAGGATAACACCTAGAAAAGACAAGAAGTAAGTTAGCTAACCACAATTAAAGAACAAATTAGTCAAGTAAATGTTAGTCAAAGTTAGTACGTTAGATTATAAAGATACACATGATACAAAAGATGGCGCCTTTTTGCGAAAAGAACAATTGTACATATTTACATATTTACATAGTTAAATTAACAAAATCCGAGCTTTCATGACATTGTTCCCCGGCAACGGAGTAAAAAACTTGATGTGTTTAGATTTGGGTATAAAAAATCATATAAAAATAAGTACATTCTCAATCAAGTTTAAATTAAAACGTTAACCCCAAATTACACATATGAGTAAGCGTACTCATCATTAAGCATAGCATAGGGTTCAAATGAGTGTCGATCATCAAGGAATAAGTATGTATTAATCGCTTTTCTTTCATTGTTTAACCGACTCAATAAAGTGAAAAAGAAATAAAAATAAAATAAAATAAAATAAAATAAAATAAAAGAATATATACATGTCAAGGATGGAGAATTATGTAACTCAAACCATTATTTTGATAAACATGATCTTAAAGGACCCAATCATTATCATAACTAATCATTCTCTTAGCATCATGAATGATTAAGATAGATTCACTTCTTTAGTCAATCCATGAAATCACTATCTTTTAGATAAATTAGCATCACTTGGTCTGTCTCAACTAATTCACCTAAAAGACGCATTAAACACAATCATTGGTTAAATTTTTGTGGTCTCGAAAAATTTAAAACCTGAAACTAACCAATGAATCTTTGGTCTGGCAGAAATTAATTAACCTTTAATTATCCAGTTTTTAGCAATTAACCCCTATGGTTAAGCAAGTTAATAGACAACAAATACAAAATCAATCAATTGAAACCACCATCAACCTCTTTGGTCTAGTAAGTTAATGGAAAGAAACAATCAATTAATCCTGTAATCAGCTCAAGTAATTAAATACTAAGAAAAACAATCAATTAATCAAAAGATTAAAGTAACTCTAAAAATCATGAATACTGAAAGTAATGTCAAATTACAATAAAACAATTAATACATCATTGTTCAAGAAAAAGAAAACAAAATTAAAAGAAAACACTCATAGACAAGCCTCATTCTTCTTCCTTTATAGACCTTCTTACACAATCCTCTTTGAATTGAAGAATTCCTCCTTAATTTGAGTGATTTTCTGTTTTAATCTCCAAATCCTCCTATTTTTCTTGTGTTTTCCTTTTATTTATAGGCTTTAGAAGTGCCTAATTTTGTTCCTCTAGGGTTTCTGGCCGACTAGAAGTAGGAGAATACTAAAACTCTACAAATTACCAAAAATTGTGTGTGAAAATCGAGGCACCGCCTTAGCATCAGGGTACAGCCGGTGCTGCTTGTCCTACCTAGGGCCGGCACCAGTTGTGATCTGTTCCTTTGTTCGTTTGTCGATTTTTCTTGATTTTTGCGCCAATCCTTCCAGAATGCAGCTGGCGCCGGTTTTGGCCTCCTAGCCGGTGCCAGTTCGGTTATGTTATGCTATGTTTCATCGGTTTTTTAATCACTTCAAAATGCGTGCTAGCAGTACATGGCCGGCGCCGCCTCTACTCTGTTTAGCGACGTTTTTATCTTATTTTATCCCTAAAATATGAAATAATTTACAAAATACCTATTTAAGGGTAAAATCTCAAATATGAAGGAATATGATTAGTTATTGAACAAAATATATCACAAAATAACCTCAAATAACCAGAAAATAGATGACTAATTTAGGCCCTATCACACACTGAGGCCAACTTTCTAATCTTAACGACATGAATTAACCTTTGAATCCTGATTGTGTTGATATGACCCAACCTTAGATGCCAAAGATATGAGTAATTGACATTGGTCTTTCTCTTCTTACTTAAAGGTTCAGATTGAACGTTATTTATTTGATTGTTTGTAGGATTTAAAAAGAAAAAGTTTCCATACATATGCCTTGTACATAAAACTTCTCAATTTCTGCTGATAGTAATACCAGAATGGAAAGAAACACTATATCCATGATTTATTAGCTTTGCAACTGAAATCAAATTCTGTATAAAACCGGGTACATATAAAATATCCTTTAATACAACTATTTTATTACAATAAAAAACATGATCTATCTTTCCCACTGCAAGGGCCTATACTCGTGCTCCATTTCTTACTCGTAGTCCATGCTTGCCCTTCTGGAGTCTTCTTATCTTCCTAAACTACTGCAAGAAGTTACAGATATGATCAGTGGCACCAGAATCAACAATCAAGTGGAAGTTGATCCAACCATTGAAATAAACTCGAGATAGAGAACAATACCTGTAGGGTTTTTTTTGCCCTGAAGTTCTGGACACTCTTTTTTCCAAGGTCCCTTTTGCCCGCATTTGAAGCATTTACTTTTGGACTTATTGGGCTGGTTCTTGGGCTGGGCCTGTGCGTTTCCCTTCTTCTTCTTGCACTTCTTGGGCTTGGGTCCAGTTCTGGAAGAAAAAGTCTTAACAATCAAAGTCTTGGATTGTGATTTCATGACCTTCTCCGCCACTTGGAGCTCTTTTATTAACTCAGTTAAAGTCATGTTTAATTTGTTCATGTTGTAGTTTAACTTGAACTGAATAAAAGAGTCCGACAGAGATTCGAGAACCATGTCCACTTAGCTCTCGGGGTCAATAATAGCCCCTAAGACTTCTGCTTCATCGAAAGCAGCAATCATTTTGAGTATATACTCATTGACTGATGCTCCCTCAGCCATCTTAGTGTTTATGATCGTTCTAAGAACTTCCTGCCTTGCGGGCCGGCTCTTATCCGCGAACATCATAGCTAATGATTGGCTAATGTCATATGCAGTGGCCATGTGCTCGTGTTTAGATTGGAGCACATTAGACATGGAGGCCAACATGTAGCATCGAGGCATTTCGTTGGCCTTCTTCTATGTTTTTTCAGTCTTGCACTCATCAGCGGTGGAACCCTTCTCGATAACAGGGCAGGTTATACTCCTTAACAGTAAGTATTCTGTCCAAGTTTCTTTTTCAATCCACATAATTTGGACCCGTTAGCTTATTCTCACGAAGAATAACGACCAAAGGACTAAAAAAACCTCCACCAATCATTTCTAAAAAATAAAAAGTAAAAGAAAATTTAGTTTGTGAAAAACAAAATAATTTGTGTCTTTATCCTCATATTAAATCCGATAATAGTTAACCCTATCACTATTATCTTTAATATGATTGATTTGGCTCTTAGAAAAACTGACATAACTTCTTGGGAAGATTAACAGTTTTCTAAGCTAAGTGTATTAACCACTACAAATTAATTTTCCTTCTAGGTAATGATCTAGAAGATAACTCCATCATGGGATAACCGTTTCTTCTCATTTTATATAGATGTTCCTCGCACTATAACCTCTAACGTGGGCTTGCCGATCATAACATGTGTCCTGAGTTATTAATTACATCCATCCATTAATTCTAGATCCTTGTGGTATCCCCATCCTATACAAGTTCACTCCCAGGGTGACACGAGGGGACCCACGATCTCTAATGAGAATCGTGATGGAAGCCGTGGGGCCGTTGGAACCCCTCTCTCACTTAATATTTTAAAATAAGGGTTTTTTTCTTGAAAAATATATTTTGAAAATCTTAATTAAGTTTTCTTTTAACTCAAAATAAAATATCTAAACCCAAAAAAATTTCTATGTCAAGGTTTATACCATTTGAAAAAATTTTCCATAGATTAATTTTCTTTAAGTTATTAAACTTAATAATTTCAAAAATTTCCAATAAAACTCTCAAGAGATTTTGATCTTAAGTTTAATTTGACAAAAAATAATTTTTCTTGTTAAAATTCAATCAAAATAGTTTTCTATTTTAATTCACAAAAATATCTAAATCCAATATATTTTCTATGTCAAGGATAAAATCCTTTGAGAAAATTTCCAAGAATTAATCTTTGTTCGAATTAAAATTAACCATTTGACTTAAGAAAAATATTTTTCTTTGTCAAAATTTCTAAAGACTTTGGTCTTTGAGAAAACGCGCACATAGGGTACGAAAAGAAATAAGCATGCTAGAAAACTGTAAATGCTTTCATACTTTTCTATTCTTTTAACCTAAGTGTTCAAATAATATGATTAAATACATTAATTAATTAATGTTCTTATTTAATCCTAAATTTTCTTTACTATTATTTTTCATGCAAAATATTCAAAGAATATTAACTATTACAATAAAAATAATTTCGCCTTATATGGGACCAAAAATCATATATATTTTTTATTCAGGTTGGGTCCAGTGCACCTGCCACACTGGATCACGGCCCATGGAAAAACCTATGGGTCAGATCGGGGTGGGTGGACTCAGCCCGCGCCTGCCCCAACTACGCGGTCAAAATTGTTGACCGCGCAGCGGAAGTTTTGCAATTGCAAAATGCAAGTGCAACTTCCTCGCTGATGGCTTCAGCAAGGAAGCCTTCCACGCTAGGATTAAGCCGCGCATGGCTCAGAGCCTCAGCTCCTCTCCCATCCAGATGTGGCTCAGCTCAACTGGCTCGGCTCGGCTGGATTGCACAGTACCTTCTTCTCTAGAATTTCTTCTGCGTACTGATTTCGATTTTTTCTTCTATTTTCAATCAAAACTCATCCAAACAACCGCCTATGCCCTTAAAAAAACACTGGCCTTATATGATATTTATGAAAGCAATCAAAATACATTATTCCTATGCTTCCACTCGCGAAGCTTATAGTGAAACTATCCATACCAGTAAACACAAAGAATCATAGATTTCAACCAAAATAAATATTTTCTTATTTTAGTTAAGCCTAGCATGCTTCCTACATTTGCCAAACCATGGCTTTGATACCAATTGAAGGCTTAAAATGGCAAAAATAATCAAAACAAAAGCATGTTAGGAAAGCGAAAAATTTACCTCTGTGATTGAATGGCCTTCTTCGTACTGGTGTAGATGTCGTACAAGGATACTTAAGGCTATTGGATCACGTCCTTGTAAACGTCTACTGCGTCTCATTCACGCGAAGCCTTTGATCTTCTAAAATGGTGCTCGTAGCACAACCGGTAAAAGCTTGAAGATTGTGTTTTGATAAGCTTTTGGTGAAAACTTCACTGAAGCTTTCTGTGATGGGTTTTGTTTTCTGTGAAAGAAAAATGAACCTGTTTTCTTTGTGAAAGGAAAATGAACTACCAAGACCTTGCTTCCAAATTACTCCTTCAATTCATTTTCTATTCATTTCAACAGATCCTTCGAGAGAGAATCCATTCGCGTGCAAACAGGAAGCTTTCATGCTTTCTATTATCCTGCATGCGAAACAACACGAGTTCCATCCCGTGTTTTTTTAAATTTTATTTTATTTAATTAATTTAATATTTTTTTAAATTTTATTTTACCTTTGGTCTTATTCATTGGGTCAGATAAAATTATTTATTCATGCGTTTGAACACACATAAATAATAAATCTCAATTATTTATTTTATAGGCTTTATTAAATAGCCTAATAAATAATTAACAATTCCAAATAGACCAATATAAAATTTCATACATTTTATCTAGTTTATATCTAGATTAATTTTTTAATTATTCAATTTGGGCCTTGGGCACTGAATAATTAATTAACCAATTAAACTAGATAAAATAAATACTATCACTTGAACCTTTTATTTTATTCTAATCTAATAATAAATTAGACTAATAAAATAAAATCCATAATTATGAAGATCAATTCCTTAATCAAAATCTTTCATATTTAAGGGTCATTTCGGGGACCAAAAGACGATGGCCTTGGCTACTAAAATGACCAAAATACTCATGCTATATAAATAGCTATATTTTGTATTTTAAATATTTTTTAATATCACCATAAAAAAATATTGACTCCAAGGACAATGCTGTGTTAGCAAAGTCTTCGATCTACAGGTGTAATGACTAAAATATCCCTCTACGCATCGTCGTACAATTAGAGAGGAAGAGTGTACTAACACCTCTCTAATAGACATATACCATCCTTAGACCTCTAGTCCAATGATCCACGACTTCTGAAATGTTTCCACTTTTCAACGGAGCTATCTTAAAATAAACATCCAAGTTTGTTCCCTAGGGCCCTGGATAATTAGATCATTTAAACAGTCACAAGGGGCGATATAACATAGAAGCTATCTTGTACAAGTTTGTCTTAACTAACTAGTCACATATACCCAACATACAAGTATATTTGTTCAACGAAAGAACCTCAACTATAGTATATCAAAATATATGCTTCTAACTTCATCAGACCACCAACTCATACTCAAGCGGTAGAGTATTAGTCTACGCTGTAGTAGTAACAGTATGCGTTTCTTTTAAATGGTACTTTAAGAAACCACTATTATAGGTCCTGTTCTATGTATTCGAAATATGCTCATGCTTTGAAGTTAGTGGACTACTCACTGGCTAAAGGTAAGCCATTCCCCATTTGAAATTCATAATACAATAACCTATACATGATGAGATTCCTATTCTAATCAATCAGTTAAGAATAAACATTTATGTGTTAAGTAACCTGTGATCCATACCTTACTGTGAAAGACCACCATTCATATAGATTACTTACTTAAACACAATGGGTCCTTTCCAATCGAAAATCGTACACAAATAAAATGTAAATTTACAAACAAATTTTGAGAATAAATTCTTTTGTTAATAAATTCGATAATTACATAAGATAAACTAGTCTAGAGAGCATATATTCCAACACAACCCGTTCTCCACAATTTCAAATTTCAGCAATAACATCACTCACACGGCATTCATGGTCATTTAAAACCAAGTGTGTCACGTTATGTGCTATAAACTGATGATCTATGTTTCTATGCACGTTGTTCACAATTGTAATAACGCATGTGTACTCTTTGTTCAAAACGGTTAGTTATCACTCTCCATGAGTCTTCTTATGTATAATACGAATATGTCAGGAGCAAGAATTGCCGAGACTTATATGTTTACACTTGGCATACCAGCAGTCACTCTTACTCTCCAAAACCCTGAATTCCCACCTAGCTTGAATAGATTACTTTCTTACTGCATATATAGCCTCCTTCTTGTTCTTAAACCTCATGTATAGATGTAAATCAATGTCAGTGTTAGACCAACTTCTTGTGAGATCAACTGAGCATTTGTTAAGTGATTCATTAGCACACGCACTAGATCCTATGTCCTCAAATATTGGAAATCTTGCAAATTCCTATGTGACATTGGAAGGGCCTACTATATCATTCCTATCATTTGGCAAAGGGATGTTGGGTTCATGACATAGACTATTTGCTGGAATGTCTCCTTCTTCACCTTCATCTGAGTTACACAAATTTATTGGTCCCTCAAAGCCCGTGAAACCATCACCGTCAGATGTATGTACCATTGAATCAATATTTACTGCACCAGTGACCATGTGTGACTGAGATGCTATACCATCTGCAGAAGTGGTAGCACGATGACGGTTGTCTTCCTCCTGATATGTACTAAATTCTGGACTTCGTGTAGGAACCAATAGACTTTCAGGGTTGATCAAGTTACATCTAATTCCCAAACCTTTAGATGTAACTAGTTGAACTTATGTATTCAGTTCCTATAATGTTTAAGGTTGCTCTTGTATTTTTCATTAGCTGGTAAAATGCTTGGGGATGCATGTAGTTTAAGTTTTCTACTCTCATGCCTATAGAGAGTTGGGATAATGAATTGCGTTGTTCATTTATCGATTGACCCAAATCCGTGACATAGTTAAGCATTGCCACAAATGAATTCGTTGGTGGGGATATCTCAGATAAATGATCTGGGCATTGAGAAGTCACCTTGGAATAACTCACATGAAGTTGAATACTTTGTGACTTAAATTCATTTGGCAACATCCATAAAACCTCCATATCATTATCATCATCATCATTCTCATCATCATCATCATCATCATTTAACTCATTTGCAACATATTTTTTATCAGATCTATAAAGAAATAGATGCCGAAGTGAAATCTTGATTGTCATGTTTCTCTCTCCCAATCCAAGATAGTTCCGGACCTTGTCAAATAGTTCGAAGTAAGATATTCGACATTTGGAGAATGCATGTTTTTTTAATTACCCCATCAAACCATATAGACCCGCAATAATCACGCTGTATTTGACAATCCAAAAAAAAAAAAAAAAACATAGCACAATAGGTGTAACACCCCACTACCTAGGCCCGCTAGGGCCGGGGATGTCGCTCCATCCAAAGGACAAGGGGTCTTTATAATTAGGACACATAATCAAAATAGCGGAATAAAAGCAATACTTTAACTTAAAATTTATTATAACCCGAGAATAAATCCAAGAATAAATCCAAAATCAAATCCATAATAAAAATTATCCACTCTCAACTCCCCAAAGCATTACACAAATTAAACATCAGAAAAATCTTCTAAGGCAGGCAATATCTAGTTACTCATCCCCACAGCAGGATTGACCTAAAATCATGGTAAAAAGGGTGATGAGATAAAAATTTCAGTAAGTCCGTGTGTACTTTGAGTGTCCAGTGGAAACAATTCGTGAATGCAAAGTATAAAACCTTTATAAGAGAAATATTGGCAAGCAATAAACATTAGTTAAAATCAAGAGTGGTGTTTTAGTTTTTCCAACCATACAGAATCAATAAAATCAACCATTCAAAAGAAATGATCATGGGTTACCACGCGTTGGGCCCCATAACCGGTCAGAATGCCGACACTTTGTGCAGACTGACAAAAGGTAGGTGATCGGCCTACCGGGTAAGATACTCCTCCTTCTTTATACCCAAACAACAATCGGGTGTCCATTCCCGTAAAACACAGTCACTTGACTAAAAGAAATAACTGCTAGCTTGGACCGGCACGACCTACTGAATTGACATCCTATCTAGGAAGGACTTACCTCTCAGAGGTGGCCACCTATTGAGAGACTTACCCTAACCCTTCAAAGACTAGTCCTAGCAGTGCACCCTTATTGAGTACTCAACGTAACTTATCCTACTTGGAAAAAATAAACAAAACACAGTTCCACTTGAAAATGGCAATTAAGGGTTTCCAAAGTCTTTGTCAAAATCAGTTTTAGAAAGAGTTTTGAGTTTGAGAAAATCTTCTTATTGATTTTCAAATAATTGTTTGACTGAAATAAGGAAGTAGTCAATCCTCAATTGCCTTTACAGAAATGAGTGTCCATGCACTCTACATTTGGCTTGCCATAATAAAAATTTTACATCAATCAGGTTTTATGCAGGAGCTTACCTGATTCTTGCTCACAATAAAAGGTTTTCAACAGCTGACCTAACCCCGCATGGGGTAAATTTAAACCACAATCAAACTCAAGCCAAAATTCACTTTTACAAATAAGACTAGCTCAACCCAAGCTTTAAGGCCAAATAATAAATAAAAAGGTTTATAAGCTAAGTCTAATTTGATATTTAAAATAATTAGTGTTTTGGGAAATAGGTACTAACAAGTTGAAGGTTTAAATTCTTGCTAAGAATAATTTAGAGTTTATTTGGTGAAGAGTCCTAGGTGGTATTAGGTAAAATAATGATTTATTAATAACTACTTGTTAGAAAATATTTGATAACTAAAATTAGTTGAGAATAAATTTCAATGGTTTTGATTGAAAGCAAATAAATAAATTTTAATAGGTTTTGATTAAAAGATAACAAATAAATTTTAATAGGTTTTGTGAGTATAAGACTTACAAAAATTAATGTTCTACTTATCATGATTATTCATATAAAAGGTTTTTATGTGATATTATTATTTTATATAATATCTATATATTTTATAGGAGCTATCATTCATTTGACCAAAATATCCTTATTTCATATATGATATTCCAAATCTACCATTCCTAGGATTTTTTGAAATTTATTGGCAAAATTTAATATTAACCATTTTATTGTTGACATAAAATTAGCTTAAGGACAACTAGATCATGATCGTAATTCCACTTGCTAACCATAATCATGAACATACACTCCACTTCAATTCATCAAATCATCCAAATCATGAATAAAACATAGATCTAAATTTACCAAAGCATGATCCAACCTCTTCTAGCATAAATATAATCATGGCTCTATCAAACATACATGAATATAAATCCTATTCACCAAATGTGGCATAATCTCTAATATGCTTGATCACAAACATCACTCACAACATGGAGACATGCATTAAACCCTAAAACATCATAATATCATCCAAGATAAATCATTATATGCATCAACCCCAACTCCATCATGTACACACATTCATTCATGCTTCAATCTCAACTTATCACAACAACACATGCTTAAACCACAATCATAGCCCATCTCCTTCCAATATCATCCTAGAGACATGAATCTAGAGTTTAAAAAGAGGGTTGAAGGGACTTACTTGATTGATGAGTACTTTGAAGGAGTTTTGAATGGATCTCAACTCCTAGATGACTAAATTCGTCCAAGGAAGATGAAAGTATGACCATTGTTGAAGAGATCATTTGGCCAAGAGGGAGAGGGTATTCGGCCAAGAGAGAGAGAGAGAGAGAGAGAGAGAGAAAAGAGAAGAAGAAAGTCTATTAGTATGATCATACACTTATATATTCATTAGAGATTGAAGATTAGTGGAGAAGAAGTTGATTGAACAAACTTACCTTGAAGGTGTTCTTGAGCCTTCACAAAAATACTGATTTTTGATCCAAAAGAGAGAGTTGAATTTTGGAGTTTGATGTTAAAAATGGCATGGATGGAATCACGACAGTGAGTAGATGAATTCTGGAATTTTTTAAAAGAAATTTGAAGTGGTTTGGAGAGGTATTAGGCGAGAGAAGTGAGTAGGTGTTCTTGGTGTTCTATGTGTGCTTGAAGGTTGAAGAGAATGGAGGGATTTTGGTTTGAAGCTGCCGAAATTCTGTGTGTGTACAGTGGCCGAATTGTTTGTGTAGTTTAGGTAGATGATTTTTCTAGTTTGAAAGGTAAAAGAAAGGCTGGTTGTTGAAATCTTAAAAGAATATTTTTGGGAATCAAATTTGGAAACAAAATATAGCAAGAATATCTTTGATCAATAGAGAGCTTTTTGGAGCTGCTATGGCCGACTGATGTTCAGTGTTTCGGTTGGATGAAAGCTGGTTGAAGAAGGTTAATGGTGGCCGAAAAGGAGTGTAATGGTGAAGGAAAGGTCTGGTTGTTTAAGGGACATTTTATGGAAGGTTACTAAATTAAGATTGCTAGAATTTTGGTCTCCAATTAAGGCATGATTGCAGTAATTTGTTGGAGATATTTTAGGGCAACCATGATTGATTTTCATGCAGAAGGTTGGGGAAGACAATGGAGTTCTGTTCATGGCTGTTCAAGGAAGGTTTGTTCAGAAAAAAGGATGAAGTTTTGGCCAGGGCTGGAATAGGAAACAAAGCTGAAAAATTCCTGCACAGAATTTTGCCATTACTGGAATTTTTCTGGGCAGCTTTTGCTGCCATTTTCCAGCCAGATTGTAGAGAGTTTGAAGGGCATTCAGAGGTCTTTTAAGGCTGGTTTCCAGCCTTCTTCATGGAGGAAAAACGTGGCTAAGGAGTTGGTAGAAAACTGGAAGGAAACAGCTTGGTTTAAGACTACCTAAGCTGCCATTTTGCCAAGAATTTTTTTTGGTTTTGCACAACATTTGTGCAGTCCGAAAATGGCCAGAAAATTTTAGATTTCAAGATGATCAAATGGGCCATTTTCTGGCAGCATTTGGGAGGGAATAATGGCTGAGAATTTCGACACTTTGTATGCACAAGAAGCTGGAAAATTTTTAGATCATTACATGAAGAAAAATGAACCTAGCTAGAGTGAAGTTTTGAAGGTTCACTAGGGAAATTAATTCTCTTGGAACCTTCCCCATCTCTTCGACATTTTCGGTCCATAAGATGTCTTTCACTAAGACATTTTGAACCTTCAAGGCCATAGCACTTTACTGAAATTTTTGGAATGAAATTGGCTAGAACAAATTTGTCCAATCTAACGAGTTGAGAATTAGAAAAAATTAAAGATCAAGAAGAAATGAATTCCCTTAGGAATTTTTGTAGGGTACAAGAATAGAATTAGGATACTCCTATCATGTCTCCCCTAAGACAATACCTCTATTCTACTCTAAGGCACTTAAGGCCGAAAATACCACATTCCCAAGCAAAAATAAAATTTAATCATGCTAAAGCTCCAATGATGAAATTTGAACACAAGACCTCAAGAATTAATTCCAATGCTCTAACCACTACACCACAACAATTCTTGTTCTTATTTTCTCTCTAAAATATTTTTCCTATTTAATCCTCAAGCTATCTCCCTATTTTCTCCTTAAGCAAAAATTACCATTTTACCATTCTTACTCAATAAACATGATCAAGCCCTCGAGACTACAACACACAAATCCAAAGCACATAAAATCATATAAAAATGTATTTAACGTGCAATAAAATATGATATGCACCCCAACCCCCTTACTCTAAGGTTGGTTTCGACTGGGGTTTCACAATAGGGAGCTCCAATGATTTCATGATAACAATTTGGGCACAATCTGAGATATATCCAAATATTGTTGTTATCAGTAAATAAGAAAGAAAGAAAGAATAATAATAATAATAACAACGACAGCAATGATGAGTAATAATAGTAATAATAATAATAATATTCTCCATAATAATATTAATAATATGCCTATCAAATTTTGAACAAAAATCCAACACAACAATAGCTGCATTACTAAATCTGCTGTAAGAGGGAAAAACGAAAATGAATATAAATAGATGAACATTGATTGGAAAATTACTCAGTGTCAAATTGTGTGGTTTTGAGTTAAGGTTACTTTTACACTTAGATATGCAAAATCAATAACCCCATTCCATATGTATCAAAAGATATTGCCCATTGCGCTACCACATTACCTTTTAGACTATGAGATTAAATTGTGAACGAATTTGCAAAACCTACATCGGGTTGGGAAATGTATACTACGCGCTGGTTGCATTATAGTAATGGGTCACTGTATAATGCAACCTGATTTCTTTTTTTTTTTTAAAATGGGTCATGTTCTTAACACCACATCCATACCCTGCATTTCAAAACACAGTTCAAGCAAACCTCAACACAGTGATAACATAAAATGCAATCCATATCACAACTATCCCAACATCATACTGCATGTAAGAAAATAACTCCAATATAATTCCATATCGCAAACATATTCTAAAAACATCAAAACTGAGGTCTATATCTAAAGTACATTATATCTCCTAACATAAAAAATGTTGTAGCTTCTCAGCATCAATATAAAACGGATGTCTATGGCTGTTGACGATTCAATCCTGTATCCAAGTTGTAAGATAAGCCATTAGACGGGTGTGGATTAATACTGAGCAGAACAATCGAATTTGTATATGATAGTAATCAAGCACCAATAAAGAGAGACATACAAAAAAAAAAAAAAAAAACCAAGATAGCTAATGCGGTGAGAGTACACATGGCTGACGAGGCTTAATCTTTCTCTTTAGTCTCCCACTAGTATTAGGATCATCGCCTTCATGCACAGGTGCAGGATCTGGAAGTTGTTAAGGAGCAGGTGCGGGATCTGAAAGCTGGTGGGGAGGAGGTGTAGCATCTAGATTTTGTTGGGGAGCCACTGGACCCGGTCTTCGTTGCCTATGACAAGCTAGCCCAAGAAATGGTCGTACTGGAAGCTCGTCAATGCGTGAAACACCTGTCTTTTGAGTCACACACTGAGTAGGCTGCACGCTTCTAACAACCTGATCTACACTGATCGAAAGATCCTTGACGTGTGGCATATGCCTATTATGCATGTCGGGATAAGATGGTTCTGCAGCCTCATTTTTGCACCCGCCCTTTGCTATCCGCGGAGATTGAATCAGAATCACCACGAAATTATGGCCTATCAAATCATCTGATGCCATCTTAGTGTGCAAATCATCCCCTACCTCCTCATCAACACCTAATACCGTCTCTTCTTCAACTAGGGCTAGTGGGATCCCACATGATAGACAAGAGGAGGAAAACCTCGCACTCAGGTTCTTTTCCCCCCGCGTCTCACTCCTGTATGTGCACGTCCTTCTATAGGAGCTCGAGGCCTTGAAGTAGGCTGCACAATTGCAATAGTTGGCCCAATTAAATCAGTTTGAATTGGGCTGGCTTACCTATCGTGTGGCAGATGACATGCTGTAAGTCCCGGAGCAAACATATCCCATATATTCATAAAAATCCTCCGAGAAGTTAAGTCTGCATTGTCCATTTAGAATGTAGCCATGGTCATAGCCCCTCTCACAATATTAGCCTAAAAAAATATACTTAATTTAGGAAGATAATTATAAGGTTATTCAAATTACAAATTGAAGAATTAGGTACAACTTTACATACCAAGACAACTGTACTAGATTCGACAGACTGGTATCTTGACTGAAGTGAACCACGTGTGATGGGATTCTCGATTCGAAGATAAGTATGGCTCTGATACCAGTGCATATAATCCGGTGCAGCTAAAACTCCCATCAAACTGGTCTGTATATAGAACTAGCGTTGTGCCTAGATCTGGAGATATGAACCATGATATAATCTGTACTCTCTATTTGGATTGCTTCGTCTATCAATCTCGTATAGGTCAACCCTAGTATTGCAATCTATTGGTATAGTCTGAAGCATTCCAAACTGGCATATGACCTGGTATGGGAAATAGAACTTGACTACTTCCTAACTGATAAGTGTTGTGCGTGACCTTTATATATCGAGTCCCTCTAAACAGATCGGGGGAAGGAGGCTCACTAAATCGAACTGATATTACTATCAAATAAATTACAATACAAATAATATATTTAAGGATTCATATATACAATGGGTTATAACTAAAGTACGTATATAAGTAAATAGTTTTATATACTTATATCATCGTCCGAGAGGTCATCAAACTGGGAGCAATATGACACCAGAATGTGTGTAGATGTACAAAAGAGGTGTAACACTACATCCTATCGGGCACCGTATGGTGTAAGTGGTGGGACATTATTACAAGGTCTACCTTGTTCAAGTCGAATAACCCGAACACGTTCCCATGCCCATAACTAGAACACAGTAAAAATAACGTATTAAAAATAAGACAAATGTTATTAAATAAAAAAAAATTAAAGCAAATCTCAACCTTACCTGAAGTAGGAACATCGGGCCACAAATCTCGTCAGTTGTCCCATTAGGAGCTTGTTACAGATATCTATATAGATACGCTAAGACTGCACTATCCCAACTAAGCATCCTACATGTATCCAAATCCTCTAACATAGATAAATATCTTAAGTACAGTAAGTTCCTTGATTATCAGAAAATAATAGCCCCTCGATTAATAAGAAGATAAGACAATGGACACGTTGTATAGTACAGTCATCACTCGCGTCATCTGGTAACGAAATGTAAAAGTACTCATCAATAGGAGCCTTCCTTATTCGATAACCCCGAATGTCCTTAACCCGTGGTCTGATGCCAAGTAGTCTATCACAAATATTAATCTAATCGAATTTGCTATAGTGATAAGCATGCCCTATCACTAGATCTCTATCTACCCTAAGGCCCTATAATATCGCTACATCTTCTAATGTCATGGTAGTCTCTCCTACAGGTAAATGAAATGTATGGGTTTCCTAGTGCCATCTCTTTACTAATGCAGTAATGAAGGCATGATCAACTTGAATATGCCCAACTCGTCTAACTCCACCAAAACTAGCCCTATCCACAAACTCCATCACTCTGTCAGGAAGGGGAGTGTGCTCCCAAAATGCATAATCATATCGTCTAAGCACCAATGGAGTCTCATAAGCACAATGATCGACAGACCATATCAAGAAGAACGATGACTTGACTGAAGAGATAACAAACCATCCACGAGAGGCTTGGGATAGATATCTATATGCATATGATCCATCATACCTATTTAAACAAATTTGAAATACTTAAAGTAAGAGAATATTTTCAATTAACTAATTTAAACAGAATGTTTGCACATACTTGATTTCATATATAATGAATGGTGTATTAATGCATATAAAAACATAAATATATCCAAGAAAGCAATTTAATATCAATGTAGTATGAAGACTACACAAGGTACTATTATCTTGTGGTTACTTTCTTTTTCCTATAATTTTGAGAACCAACGAAAGTTAATGCAAAAAAGCTTTTTTGATAAATAGGAACAAAATACAAATTGAATTCAAAACTTATTATTTGGTAGAAGCTTTTATTTGTATGGTTTTTTCATGAATTTTCCCTTTGTCTTTGATACATGGCATACAACTTAAAAAAAAAAAAAGATAATGAATAACTACCTAAATTACCAAATATACCAATTCAATGTAGTATGTTTTTCCTATTTCCAATTTGAGAAGACAAATATGTTTATATGGAAACTAATTAATATAGTGATGTGACTTTTTTTAAAATTATTATTACATATATAAAATACTGATAAACTATTTTTATGTTTTTCTTATTTCTAATTTGAAAGACCAATATGACTATATGGAAACTAATCAATATAGAATGTACTTTTTTTAGGTAGGAATGGGTATATGGTAGCTATTTAATAGGCAATCCTTAAAAAAATGCTTATTATTGAGACATAAAAAGTAAAAAATATAAAATGTAATAAGTATTTCTTTCTATTTTGCCCCTCCACAAAAATTATACGCTATCCAAAATGTTGAACACAATCTACATAAAACACAATTTACTTCCCAATTGAATATGTCAATTTGCATAATAGATCAGCAAAATTTCAGCAAGAAAGATCACAAAATCTAGCCACAATACTCAAGTATAATCCAACCGAATCTATGCCCAAACTCTAAATCACTTCCAACACTAATTGCAGTTAATATAAACTCCTGCAATAATTATAATGTAGCAAAATATACCAATTCATTGTAGAAAAAAAATGAGAGTTCGGCCACTAAAAGTACAAAAAAATTCAAACTTTCTTTGTGTAGTTTATTAGACATGTAACAGAGAAGGATTGACTCACATTTTGTTACCAAAATTGCTTGAATTTGTCAAGGATTTGAAGCACCGAACTTTGTTACAAAGTTGCAATTTTCGGACTTAACTTTCAAAGAATCATGGAAGCCATGAGATTTTGGTGAGAGAATGATGAATTTGAAGAGGAAAGATGACAGGTAGGAAGTTTGGAGTAGGAAAATATAAAGGAGAGGCTGTTGGGAGACGTTGGCGCGCTGTAGATCGAAGAAGAAAAACAAATGCGATCTATAATGGGTTTGAAAGGATTTATCTCAGACTAAGGTTGCATTTGTAAAATGCAACCTTGATGACAAAATGCGACCAAAATCTCTTAATTTTTTTTTTTTTTTACGTTTCAGAATTTTTATTATTTGGTTGTATACATATCGCATTATGTAAACACGACCTCATTTTAGGAATGCGACCTCGTTATAAACTGAAAAACAGTTGGAGCTGCCCCACTATTGGAATTTCGGTAAAAAATTGCACCATTTTCCAAATTTTCCGAGGAGATGATGCATAGAACAACAAATTTTAAACTATTTTTTTGAACACATTGAAACATCAGAATAATGGAATAAATAAGGGACCACATTCACGAAGATTCACAAATAAATACTCAAGCCATCCATCTTTTTTCGGAAAGTCAATTAAAGTAAGTAAAAAAGGAGACCTATTATTATACAATTCATGCAAAGGATTTCAAAAATTCTTGAACAACTTTGCCAATTCGAACATGCTACATAGTAAAATTTGACTCTATCAAGATATATTTTTAGAAAGATTTAAATTTGAATGCTTCCATTAAAAAAGAATAATAGATTAAAACACACAGAATTTACATATAATTCTTCGACAACAAAAACATAGAAACTAAAAAAAAAAAATAAAAAAATCACATTTGAATCACATCTTACCATCTTTAACTTCTCCAAAATACCCGATCTACGAATTATCGAACTTTTTTACGAGCTCGCTCTAATCTATTATCGGAGATTCACGTGACTTCAAAAAAATTGGAGATTTTCAACTTTCTAACCAAGAGAACATATGATTTCTAGGGTTTGAATGGACTCTTTGATTTCAACTTTCGTCCAACATGGTAAAATTTTTGAAGCTGAACGAAGGTTTAAGAATTTGGGGAATTTCTTGAGTGTTAATAGAGAGACCAAACTATTTGAATGGATTCTAATTGTTCACCTTTCTTCGGTAATGGTGAAAGATGGTAAGCAGATTGATAGAAAGTTTGAGACAATTATTTGGGGATTTACATATTCTCATTTTATTTTGACTTTTAAAGATATGTCTCTTAGATTTTCCTTCACTAGTATATTAGTAATCACAATTATTTCATGTACATTCATATTTTACATTACACATTTAGGAACATCTTAATAAGAATATCCCAACTAAGATAGCTAACACTTTGGTTGTTGAGAACACATAGGTGTTTTTTTTTATTCTATTTTTTGTAGTTCTTACAAACCTGACATTTAGTTTTCTTTGTTGTTGTAACTTTCCTACTTTTATGCTTTTGTATATGTATATATTTGACTGACATGAATAAAACTAAGCAAGCCATTCATCTCTACAAAACCTTTCTATTGCAACTTCTTTATGGTATCAGAGTAGGTCTTCTTTTTCTTTATTTTTCAATGGCTATAGAAAATACTCAATGAAATCCATTCACTCCAATAGTCATTCCAAATACTCAGGAAACTACAAATCCTTTAACCATGATCACCATCCATAACTTCATCAAACTTACCTCCACCAACTATTTGTCATGGAAAACCTAAATGGAAGCAATTCTCATTGGATATGATCTGCAGAAATTTATTGATGGATCTTATCCTCGTCCTCCACCCACTATCACCACCAATGATACACTTTTACCCAATGTTGCATACCAAACTTGGTTACATCAAGACAAGTTATTTTTTATGCACTCTTAGGAACTCTTTCACCTACTATTGTCCTTTTTATCACTTAATCCAAATCTTCTCATGAAGCTTGGCAGATTCTCAACAAAACATATGCTCACCCATCCCATGGTCACGTTAAGAAACTCAAAGATAACCTCAAAAACATCACTAAAGGCACTCAATCCATCACATAATATATGTAGTCCATCAAAACCTAAGCGGATGAACTTGTTGCACTTGGAAAGACTCTTGATCATGAAGATTTGATTGAATAAGTGTTGGATAGAATTGATGAACACTATTAGTACATTATTGATATCATATGTGATCGGGACTCCACTATTTTATTCAATGAATTTCATGAAAAACTCATCTACAAGGAGCTATTTTTGCGTAATATGTCAAGCTCACTATGTTAGTGTTATGCCCCGGAGGTAATCATTTGTACATTGTATATGACACATTTTATTTTCATAAAAGACATTATTTATCTTACAGTATCTTTTATTTACTTTTGTGTAAAATAACTGTTAGATAAAGTCCCTACTACAATACTGTGTTAAGAAAATCATGATAGAGATAATGATATGAGATTCCTACTACACTGTATAATGTTGGTACTTAAATAGTCCATAGTCGTAGTATTAATGAGATATGATATCATTAATGTGTTAAGACTAGCATGTGTTAGACTTTCTGATTTGGTCAGGCGGTGTTTCTCATATCCGTGAGTATTGAGATATTCAAAGTTAACACGTGGATGCTTGTTAATAGAACAAGTACATTAGATGACGTAGCTATGAGGTAATCATATGGATAACTATTTAGTGCCAGTGATATAATCTTAATATAACAAACATGCAAGTATCCTTAGACTTGAATCTCAAAAGTACTTTGTTTGCTGAGCATTGTGCTTTGATTCCAATATCTGGAGCTAGATTGCGGGCTGCCTATGGGATAGATATTGGATACAATGTGAGGTAAACGAAAATAATTGAGACGGTCAATAAAGGATTCACCACTCCTAATAGTAGGGGTGAATATCTCACGGCCACTTGTAAGAATTACTACTTGAAAAGTCCTTAGCTAAGGCGACTGTGTATTGGAAACAGTTCCAATTGATACACATCTAGAGTAGTGGGTTCCTAGTACATGTACTATTATATTCGGGCCAGAATTTATATATATATATATATATATATATATTTTGGAGGGAGTTAGCACTAATTCTGTACTCCACACTGAATGAGATATTATATGGTGAAAGGAGTTAATTGCACTACAGTTTGTTATTGAAGGGTTTATGTCAAGCCACTTGACTTCCTGGATTCTTGGGTGGCCATGATGTGTTGCTAGATACCGCTCATGATATGTGGAATATGTGTTTATTAATTGATGAATTAATAAATCAATCATGATTAGAATTAATATGATTAATTCTAATTAATTATGGATTATTAATCTCAAAGACGTTTGGATTAATTCATCTTCGCTACCAATTGACTGGGAAACCTAATAGGTCACACACAATAGAGGATTATATATTCAAAATGTTACTTGATAATATAGTGGGGTTAATTACGAGAAAGAGAAGTTGTTGTGGTCAAATTATAATTAGTTATAATTTATAGGTCAAATTATAATTGTGAGAACTTGATGGTTCTAATTACAATTAGAGAATTCTAATTGTTTTAGAATTCTCAGATGGAGGGTTTTCAGTTCTTTTTTTTTTTTGGTGACATATGTGAGATATGCATGATGCCTAATTGTAGAACTATTCACGGCAACAACACTCTCCAAAAATCCTCCTATTCTTTTCTCTCTCTCTCTCTCTCTCTCTCTTGTTTTTCCTGCAAAAACCCTAGCCGCCTTTTTAGTTTCTGCTAGCATAGAAACATCTTGATGCTTGAGAGTGATTCTTCGTGTGGACTACTGTTAGAGGTGATTGTGTACTGTGATCACAGAGGCACAACTATCAACTTGTTTGTGATCCATTGGCGTCAAGGGGATTGCTGGATCGCGCCACAATTGTCAGACAAGAAGAAGAAAACTTTTGTTTTTCAGACACACAAAGAAAGGTAAAACCGTTACCTTTTGTTCCTTGTTAAACTTGTTTTAAATCACATGCTTATGATCTTGGGGCTTGGATTTCTTAGCTTTCGCCACAGTAATCGTTATTGTGATATAGAAATCCCATCACACCACTCCTGCCAGCATCTGTTCATCCTACCACTATTTGTTGTACCCCATGGTCTGTTAACAAATGACCTCTATGGTAAGCCAACAATCAGCCTTCTCAACTTCCTACAACTACACCTGCACAATCTCAAGGCACGAGAGATTTTCAGAACAACAGTACTACTCGTCCATTTCTTGGCCGATGCTAGAGGTGCAGTATACATGGCCATGTTGTCTCCTACTACTCTCTTCACCAATAATTCCCTCATGCACAACCACCTTCTCATCAAACTACTTCATCCTCATCTTTCACATCTCCTCTTTGGTGGGCACGAGCACATGTGGCAACCAATCCCACCTCAGATACTCTCAACACCCCATGGTTGATTGACAGTGGATTTCCCATCATGTCACCATAGACCTTCATAATCTTGCACTTCATAATCCTTATCATGGAACATATGAAAGTATGATTGAAAATGGCTCTGGACTTCCTATATCTCATATTGGTTCTATTTCTCTTACCACTCTTTCGTCCTCCTTTACTCTCTCTAATGTCTTATGTGTTCTAACCATGAAACATAACTTGACTTCTATTTCACAATTCTATAAATCCAACAATACTTCCATTGAATTCTTACCTTCTTCTTTTTGGGTGAAGGATCTTCGCACGGCGACAATCCTTTTACAAGGCCAGACTAGCAATGGGGTCTATGAATGGCCAAATTCTACCTCAAAATCAGCATTATTCTTTTTAAGGTGTTCTCATAGTTTAATGTTAATTATAATATAAACAAGATGGAGATGTCTCTTACAGAGTTGATGAAAGAGCTTGAGAGCACTAAGGCTACCTTAAAAATGGAAAGTGGCAATGCTATTATTGTGGCTCATGTTGGATCTTCCTCTTCCAAGCCCAAAGGCAAAAGAAGAAATAAGAGGAAGAAAAATAGCCAAAAGGGCCTAAGTAGCAAGCTAAGAACATAAAAGTGGATAAAAAACCCAAACGCAAATGTTTCCATTGTAAGTGAAAGGGACATTGGAAGTCTCAATGCCCAGATTACTTGTTTAGTGGTGAGTTATCTTATATTGAAATTTGTAAGGTATTGGTGAGTTATCCTATATTGAAATTTGTTTAGTGGTTGATTCTACAAATACTTGGATAGTAGATTCTAGAGTAACTAATCATATTTGCAATTTATTATAGGGGTTCTAAATAATGAGACATCTCAATGAAGGAGAGTACACTCTAAAGGTTGGCACAAGATCAGTGCTACCTACAAGAGCTATTAGAGATGTTTATCTTTATTTTGATAATAAACATTTAATTTTGAAAGATTGTTATTATGTTCCTGACATTTATCGAAATTTGATTTTGGTGGTTTTGTTATTCAAACAAAAATATTCTGTTAAATTTTATAAATTTTCAGTAGAGATATTTTTGAATAACTCATTGATATGTCTTGAAAATTTAAATAATGATCTGCATGTTTTAAAGCCTACCAATAATTTGTTATATCATACTGAATCTAACAAATGTATTAAGCCATCTCTTACTAATAAGACTCTCTTATGGCATCTTAAACTTAGTCATATTAATCTAAATAAGATTCAAAGACTTAAAGAAGGTTCTTTAAGTGATTTAAAGGTGAAAACTTTTCAAGTTTGCAAATCTTGTTTGGAGGGTAAAATGACCAAAATATCATTTCCTTCGAAAGGAAATAGAGCTAAGAAAATCTTGGAATTAGTGCACTCTGATGTATGTGGACCAATAAGTGTTCAAATTAGAGGTGGTTATAAGTATTTTATTACTTTTATAGATGATTACTTTATATATAGATATATTTACTTAATGACTTATAAGTCTGATGCCTTAGAAAAATTCAAAGAATTTGAGGCTAAGCAGTTAGGTAAGAATATTAAGATGCTTTAATCAGATCGAGGTGGAGATTATCTATCCCACGACTTTAGATCATACTTGTCAGCAAATGGGATTTTATCCTAACTACATGCATCAGGCACTCCTAAATAAAATAGGATTGCTGAAAAGAGAAATAGAACCTAGTTAGATATGGTCAAATAAATGCTTGGATTCTCTACACTTGGTATATCTTTTTGGGGATATGCTATATAAATTGTAATATATATATATATATATATATATATATTGAATATGGTTCCATCTAAATCTATCCTAAGACTCCATTAGAATTGTGGAATAGACGAAAGCCTAATTTAATACATATCCGAATTTGGGATTATCCTGCATATGTACTAAAAGGAAAGATGAATACAATGGAATCAAGATCAAATTTATATCTATTTGTTGGGTATTCAAAAGGAACTAGAGGATACTACTTCTATATTCTCAAGATAAAAAAATATTTGCAAGTACAAATGCAATTCTTTTAGAGAAAAAGTACATAGAAGAACGTAGATCCATGAGTAGGGTTATTCTAGAAGAAACCAAAGGAGATAATCCCAAGCAAATGGTTATAGAAACCCATACTTAAGATTGTTGTGTTGGATTCGTATTTATGCCACTTAACATGCCAGATTCCAGTGGGAGAGAAATAGAAGTTACGCTTTCTATACTCATTGACTCTTTGACACTTTGAGTGGAAGAATCTCCCGCCCTTATTTAAACTCCAGTCGTTCAAGAATTAACAAAACAGGTTCCAGTTAATGAAGAGAAAGAAAATAGAATTATCTTAAAACCTCCACAGCTTAGACGTAGTGGAAGAGTCATTTGACATCCCTCTAAATACTTATTTTATAGAAAGGCATTTCAAACAATCTCCACTGAGGAAGAAAATGATCTTACTATTTATAAAGAAGCTATAGAGGACGTAAACACAGACTATTTAAGGAGTGCAATGGATTCAGAAATTAAATCTACATATAGTAACTCCGTTTGGGAACTTGTAGACTAATGGAGTAAAACTTATTCGGTGCAAAAGGGTTTATAAAAGAAAGAGAGTAGACGGAAAAGTGGATACTTTCAAAGTTAGATTGGTTGCTAAGGATTATACCCAATGAGAAGATATTGACTATGAGGAAACCTTTTCGCATGTGGCCATGCTAAAGTCTATAAGAATTGATAGGGGCTAAAATCATCACTATTTTTTTAGTTATTTAAGGTTGTTTTGAGATACTTTTGTTGTAATAACTAGATATATTCCTTCCTATTTGACATTTTACTTGTAGAAAGTGTTTTTGATAAATTTGTGCAGATTTGAGATAATTTCGAGCAAAACTGGAGATTTTTTAGAACACACCTGGCGCCAGGTCTAGCAAGTGGACTAGGCGCCAGGTCTATTTTGGTCGGTTAGAGGAAAACAAAGAAAAATTCAGGGAGAGAACAGAATACACTTGGCACCAGGTAGGTCAACTGGACCCGGCACTAGGCCCGTTTTGGAGTACGAAAATTCTGTGCACGAATTTAGAAATTTTTTAAAGATTTCAGTATTTTCTAATTCTTACTCAGCCAAGATACCTCAAACAACGAATTTGGCATCAAAGAAGCTTATAAACACAAGAGAAAACAGAAGAGATTGAGAGTGAATCGAAGAGCATAAATTCTAATAGCTCAAAAAAGGAAGAATTCACCAAATCAATGAAGGTTGTTCAAGAGAGTCTTCAAAGGAGAAGAAAGAGGCCTATCTATGAGTGCTTTCTTTTACTTTTGTTTTCTTTTCCTTAAAAAATTATGTATTTAATGTTTCCATTGTAATTTGACAGTGTTTTTTTGGGATTTATGATTTATTAAGTAATTTAATATTTTGATCAATTCATTATTTATCTTGGTATTTGATTACTTTTTTCTCTTATGGAGTTGGTTGATTGGTTTTTGTTATTAACTTGTTTGGAAAAAGGATTGATAATGACTTTAATTAATTAATTTGATATTTGTTATCTCTTAACATACTTGAAAAAGGAGTTAATTGTTGAGAATATGGGTAATCAAAGGTTGGTTGATGATTGTTAGAATATAGATTCACTGACTAATTTCATATTTTAAATCACCTAGAATATAGGGATTTATATGAGAATTAATTTTAATACATTTTTTGGATAAGTTAGTTGAGACATAATATGTTAACTAATTTAACTAGAAAATAGTGATTCCATGGATTGCAAACAAAGTGAGTCTATTTTAAATCCTTCATGAGACTAAGATAATAATCGATTGTGATAAGTGCTAAGTGATTTATTGTCATGTTTTTAAAAGCTTTTGTCTAAATTGTATATTTTCATATCATTGAGTTCTATAGATTTCTTTAATTTTCTTTTTCTTATTTTCTCACTTTATTGGGTCTGTTAAACAACAAATGAAAAGTTATTAGTGTGTACTTGTTCCTTTGAGGATCGATACTCGTTAATTCCCTATACTATGCTTGCGGTGAGTATAATTGCTCGTATGTATATTTCGGGATTAATGTTTTAGTTAAAACTTGACTAAGGGATGGATTTAAATTTATTGATTTTTATACACTCAAAATTTACGCATCAAGTTTTTGGCATCGCTACTTTGGAACAATCTCTTGAAAGCTTGGATTTCGTTAATTTAACCATGTTTATATGTGTTGACGTCATCCTTAGCCGTTCTATTGCAACGGTAACTTTGAGCTGAAATCGATATGAATTCTGCTAAGTAGGAGATGATGTCAAGAAAATCTTCTGCTGATGTACTCGGTCAACATCGAAACTAGGAGCCGAAGAGTCATCACTCCCATATCGCGGCACAATTGGTCAAACACTACCGTTCTTAACCGCCAAGGACGAGTCATGGAGCGAGATTTTCTCCACGATTAGGTAGTCGGCAACCATGCCACAACAAGTATAAAATAAGCAAGGAGTCCTAGAATGAAGAACCCAACAACAATCGCATCAACAAAATTACCATTTTTTTTTCTAGTTTTCAATTCCTTTTTCTACATTTTCTTTACAGCTTTCCTTACGGTTTTCTTCACAGCTTTCTTTACGACTTTGTTTAGGTTTTTATTAAAAGGTTTTCCTTATTCCTTTAATTACCAGCTTTCTATTTTCTTGTTACTTTGATGCCAAATTCCAGTACGTTTGTATTCGTTCATTGTTCAATAGAAATACACTGTTTTCAGTCTTAACTAGCTTCCGCATGCAATATTCTGCTTTCTTAGACCCTTTCTATAGGAAGTTCAAGGAACCTACATCTTTTAAAAGGTCTAGCTCACACATTCATCTTTCCATCGGACTGTTTATGTTTATCAGAAAAGTAGTGATCGCTAGTTCCATCGGCTCCTCTTTTTGTAAGGCAACATAAATTGGTACGCCCAGTGAGACAAAAGGTAGTTGTTGTATCCAATTGAGTTCAGGACATATTATATCAAATTCTCAGCAGCAATCCTCAGGGCCTTCATCGGACTCCTCCAATCGGCCGACAGTTCGGGCTTTATAGGACGCGTTTGATCCTACACTAACGACGCCTGGCAACACCTAGGCCACCATCCCTGAGCAACAGGGGGTACAGTCATCATCTCCTCCCCAGGTGTCTCAGTTGACGCCCATGTCTTTAATTGCCGTACGACAAGCCATGTAGCAATGTACATGTGAACTCATTTAGAGCCTTATTCTTCAATTCGCCACAGTGTTCCGACCTCTACTTTAGAACGAGCTCTATAATTTTGAACAGAGGCAAGACCCTTATGGGACACCTCAGGTAGGTATATACCCTCCTGTCTCATCCTTTGGTGCACCATCTTATTGGTCAGTACAATTGTTGTACTGGGAGAAGCCTATGCTGATGCCCAGGAGGCACCAAGGGAGTTTGGGGATACATGCACCTGGCATGGCTCTTGCAGAACCTTTTCTTGGGAGAACCCTACTATATCTGGTCACGGGGGTCCAGGTGCCTATGGGGACATAGGTATTCTACGACCAAAATGCTGCTCCTAACAGGAATGTTTGTTCTTCATATGAAGGGCCACAGAGCTATGTTGTAACTGTCCCTGTCGCGTATTCTGTCACGGTGACACCCTATCCAATACAGGGAGCAGGGTACCCTGTGATGGCTCTATTCCCGGGACAGGGTTCTCGATCAACTGTGGTAAGTTCCCCTATGCAGAATTAGCAGTCAGTACCATCAGCTGATGTCAACTCAATAACGGAGGCGTTGTGTCGACAAGCGAGGGATCGACTAGTGTATCAAAAGCTTTATCCCAAATGGGTGGATTCTATGGCAATCCTACCGCGAGAGTTTAAGTTACTTGAGTTTTCTACATTTTTTGGAAAGGACAACAAGTCAATTATGGAATATATAGGGAGGTTCATGGCACAATGTGAAGAATTCAGGAATAGTAACTGGCATAAATTGCAATTATTTTCATTGTCTTTGATAGGGACGGTGTTTACTTGGTATGTAAATCTGACACCCAGTTTCGTGTATTCCTGGGCATATATGGAACAGATTTTTCATCAGCGTTTCTTCAAACCAGCACATGAGGCCTCCATAGCAGATCTCTTGGCAGTTAAACAAAAATCATCCGAAAGTGTAGCAGAGTTCATTGAGCGTTTTTGGAAAATTAAAGCCAAATGCACTACTCAATTAACAGAAACAGAGTGTGTCAGAATAGACATCAGTAGAATATATTCTCAATTCAAAGAGCGTCTTATCCTCTAAGACTTTTTTGACCTATCCCATTTACTGTCACAAGCCATCAGAATAGAGGAAATGATCAAGGAGAAAGAGAAGAGGCGGCCCGTTAAGTTTTTTCAAGGGGAAACCATGATATCTGTGGTGGACGACGTTACGGATAATGAGGAGGAACAGATGCTGGAAGTAATGGTGGCAAAACTAATGAAAGGTACATTTTACATTTGTCCTTTTTTGAAACCTAGCAAAGGAAATGAGGAAGCTTTTCCTGCAGGGCTATCCACATACACATTCGATGTATCAAGGGTTGAGTAAATCTTTGATCAGATGGTCAAAGACAAACAGATTCGTCTACTTTTCGGCCACAAGGTTCCGAGGCCAGAGGAGTTGAAGGGCAAGAAATACTGTAAATGGCATAACTCATTTTTTCATAATACCAATAGCTGTGTTGTTTTTAGAAACATAATACAAAAGGTTTTGCAAGGAGAAAGGATGAGATTTGTTGATAAACGCGAGGAAACCTTAGTTGATACAGACCCGTTCTCAGTGGCTAATGTAAGTATGGTACAGACATGAAAAGAAGATATGGAGCATGAGCCAGGAAAGTCTTCTGTCAAGGAGCAGTCCAAGACCTTTGAGGGGGAAAGAACAACATTTCAAAAGCTGGATGATCGACCATCAGTTTTCACTCGGCTTACAGTTCCGACCTTCGCGGCTCATTTCCAAGGGAAAGATGAGAAGTTTATAGTATATGTATCTCATAAAGAGCTATTTTTCTAGAGCCATCGTTCCCATCTTACAAAAACTTAGAAACGACAGGGACAAAAGAGACAAGCTCAACAGAAACAAGCACTTGAGAAACGGTTAAGCAAGTAGGTATATACTTTCACAAGTCAGAACATGCTCAGCATTCTCCCATCACAATTTCAAGTAAGGGCCGAGCAAAAAATAGTGGAGGAAGATTATTATGAAATGGAAGAAGCTGCTGTTGAGCTCATTGAATTTAAAATCTCATCGAAAGGAATGTTTTTCCTAATCGCAATGGCAGAACACACCAGTCATCTCAAACCTTTATACATCAAGGCGCATATCAACGAAGGACCTTTCTCTCAAGTTTTCATTGATGAAGGGGTTGTGCTGAACATAATGTCATTGGCAACCTTAAGGCATTTGGGGAAGGATAAACACGATTTATCTCCTACCGATATCTAAATGCTTAATTTCACCGGGAATGAGGCCAAGGTAGAAAGGGTCATCACTTTTGAGGTGGCTATTGGATCTAAGGTTAGTAAGATTATTTTCTTTATAATCATGGCAAAGCCGGCTTATTCTGTCTTACTAGGTAAGGATTGAATTCATTCGAACCATTATGTTCCGTCAACGTTTCACCAAATGATGTTGATTTGGGATAAAGAATGAGTGGAAAAGATACCAGCCCATCCCAATCCATTCTTAGTAGAAGTGCATATGAACGAGGCCGTGTTTTACCACTCTACTTTTGACCCAAGCCATTACTCTAAACTCACCATGGCTCATAATCCGATAACAACGAAAGGGTTGGAAGGTAAATGTTTGAAAATAGAGGACCCTGACATTCGACATGCACCTGATTTTACTGCCTAGGACCTGCTAACGGAAGTGGATATCGGGAAACCCAGGGAAAACAGAACTACAAAAGTAAGCTTGTGCTTAACACTTATTAGTGGAATGCCTTTACAGTCCTAATCTGTAGGTACAAAGATTGTTTCGCATGGGATTATCATGAAATACCAGGACTGGACAAAGGCATTGTGGAGCATTGCTTATCGATTAAGAAAGGTTTCAAGCCCCATAAGTAGCCTGCCAGGCGTTTTAACCCCGCTCTTCTACCTAGGATCAAAGAAGAAATTGAGAGGTTACTTCAATGTGGTTTCTTTCGTACTTGTCGGTATGCAGATTGGGTGTCTAATATTATGCTTGTCATCAAGAAAAACAACTAGCTACAGGTTTGCATTGATTTCAGAAATCTGAATTTGGCTACACTAAAGGATAAGTACACCATGTCAATGGCTGATATGCTAGTGGATTCAGCTATGGAAAACCAATTTCTAAGCTTCATGGATGAATACTCTGGGTACAACCAGATATTCATAGCCGAAAAGGATGACAGGAAGACAGCCTTTCGATGTCTGGGTTCTATCGGTTTATTCGAATGGTTAGTTATGCCATTTGGTTTGTAGAATGCTAGAGCTACTTTTTAGGGAGCCATAAACCTCATTTTCCATGATCTCATTGGTAAGACCATAAAAGCTTATATTGATGATTTAGTGGTTAAGTCACCCACTTTTTCACAACACCTACAGTAGTTGGAGCAGGCTTTCCTTCGAATGCGCAAGCATCGGCTAAAAATTAACCCTGCCAAATGCATTTTTGGAGTTCTAGCCAAAAATTTTTTCGGGTTCCTTATGCATTAAAGAGGGATTGAAGTGGACCAGAACAAAGTAAGGGATATTCTACAAGTAAGGCCATCGCAATAGAAAAAAGAGTTCCAAAGTTTTATAGGGAAGATTAAATTCTTGCGACATTTTCTAGCAAACGCTGGAGGTAAGCAAAATGTGTTCTCTTCTTTGCTTCATTTAAAGTCATTTTCTAGAATTCATCTGGCAACCGGAGCATTAGATGGCCTTTGATCAGATTAATACAACTTTATTGCAACCACCTACCTTGATGCTGCCTCGTGATAAGGTGCCTTTGAAGTTATACATTTCGGGGGCTTAGGAGTCTATCGGCTGCCTGCTAGCTCAGGACGATACCTAGGGGGTTGAAAGAGCAGTGTATTACCTCAGCTGAAACTTGACGGATACCGAGACCAGGTATTCTTCTGTTGAGAAACTATACCTGTCTTTATATTATGCATGAGTGAAACTAGAGCATTATCTGTTACCTAGGAAAGTGCAAGTATTATGCAAAATTGATTTCGTAAAATACCTGCTAAATCGCCCCTTGCTGCAAGGACAATTAATAAAATAGGCTATTAAGTTACATGCTTTTTCTCAAACTCATTTGTCGTTGAGGGAATCAAAAGGGTAAGCCATAACTGATTTCTTGGCTGAACATCCATGCTTAGAAGTACCTAATCTTGAAAAAGAAGAGGTATAGGGGTTCATCTCATACAAACCATGGACGTTGCAGTTCGATAGATCTAGTACCCAGTACAAGGCAGGTGCCACTTTGATCATTGAAGCCCCTTACGGACGACAAGGAAGAATTCTGTTTGAGTTAAGAAAAGGAACTTTGAATAACCAGGTGGAGTATGATGCCCTCATTTTGGAACTTCGAATTTTAAAAGCTTTAGATGCACGAGATGTTAATATAATAGGGGATTCCTAAATTGTCATCTGATAGATTTCAGGTAAATACAAATGCACTAACCCTGTGTTGTCAGATAAGCTATAGGAAGTGAAGGCATTGCTGCAATACTTCTCAAAAGTTATCTTGACTCATATTCCTCAAGTTGAGAACCAGGGGGTAAACGACTTAGCTCAAATGGCTTCAGATTTCAAGAAAAGAGTCGGGGTGGTAATGTATAAGCAAATATCGAGAGAAGAACAAGAAAAGGACTGATGTTCTGATATTATTTCATACTTACGAAAGCCTACGAGTCAGGTTTTACGAGAGCTAAAATGCAAGGCATTGAACTTTGTGCTGATTGAAAATGATCTATTCAGAAGAAGCTATACCGGAGTTTTGTTAAAATGCTTATCAAGGCAAGAAGCAACATAAGCGTTAGCCGAGGTGCATGAGGACCTATGCGGCGCTCATCAGGCAGCTCCCAAGCTGAAATGGACACTGCAACGTCATAGGTTTTATTAGCCCTCTATGACCACGGACTGCATAACCTATGCAGCTGGATATGAGCCATACCAGAAGCATGACCCTTTGATTCATGTGACTTCTGCGAACTTGTATCCTATTATCAAGTTATGGCTGTTTAGATGCTGGGCTCTAGATATCATCGGCAAGATTCACCCACCATCAACTAAGGGGCACACATTCATTTTATTGGCAACCGATTATTTTATCAAGTGGGTAGAGGCATAAGCTCTGACTAAAGTAACCCAATCTGCCGTTATCATATTCTTTTAGCAGAATATTCTTTTACGATTCGGCATACCCGAAACCATAACGACTGACCAAGGAACTATGTTCACAGGAGATAAGGTACGCAACTTTTTAATTCAATTCAAAGTTAAATTATTACATTCATCTTCGTACTATGCACAAGTCGATGGTCTAGCTGAAGCTACAAATAAAACCTTGATCAGCATGATTCGTAAGTCATTGGAGGATAAATCTAGAAGGTGGCACGAAACACTTCAAGAGGTTCTGTGGGCGTATCAGAACACTTTCAAGACCGCTATAGGTTTCACGCCATTTAGGCTAACATATGGACAAAATGAGATGCTACCCACAGAGTTATCACTACGTTCGGCCCGAATAGCTTACCAATATTATTTGTTGGTTGAGGACTACGAACTAGCTTTGGCTATGAGTTTGGACCAGACCAAAGATGACCGATGGATTGACCGATGGATAGCATTAGAGAATATCAGAAGGCATAAGGAGAAGGTAGCAAGAGTCTACAATCGAAAAGTGCGGGAAAGGAGTTTTCAAGTAAGAGATATGGTTTGAAAAACCATATTACTAGTTGCACCAAATGACCCATGCTATGGTAAGTGATCCGCTTTATAGAAAAGACCTTTTCTTATTACATAGGTTTTCGATGGAGGTGCTTATCGGCTGATGACACCTAACAGAAATGAAGTAAGTAATGCCATAAATGGTAAATATTTGAAAAAAATTTATCCTACATTCTGGGAGGGAACCATGGTAGGAGAAGAGTAAAAAAAAAAAAAAAAAAAAAAAAAAAAAAAAAAAAAGAAAAGAGAGAAAGACAACAAAAGGAAAAAAAAAAGGAAACATGTTTGTATTTGTAAAAAATAGCTGATCACAAACAAGGGCTAATCAAATGGCTGCTACATTTGAAAAATAAAAAAAGAAAAATAATGATGAAGTCAATCTTCCTCAGAAGGAGTATGAGGCATCTCGATTAGTTAGGTGAAAGGAATTATGGTAAGCCGATCTGGATCCGGATCCTCCTTAGGCAGAGCAGTTGCCGTTGGGGTTCCCTTCTCCTTTTCTGCTTAGATGGTCGGCTCTTCCTAGGCTATTTCTGGGTCAACAACCATTTTTTCTATTGGAGGCAGACGAGTTTTGTCATCCCTAGTTTGAGTGCTCGAGAGACTGCCTCATCGGGACGACGGAAGATGGTGGCTAGGTTAGATTAGAAATTGTCCTACGAAAACTACATGCTGATAAGCAGTTTGTCCGAATGCTACAATTCAATTTGGAGTAGTTATTCCTCTACTTCCAGCATGAGCCATTCATATCAGAATTTAGCTGTTGACTCTTCTGCCGAGGAGGCCGTTTGCTGACAGAGGCTCTCAGCCTTAAGTTTTTCATCTAGAACCCGTCTTTTGGTGTCCAGTTGCGCCTGGAGTTCCTGTAGCTGTTTCTCAAGCCCTTCAATTCTTTCAACTCTTTCGAAAATCTCAGCTCGAAGGACACTTAGGCGGGCAGAGGTTTCCTCGCGATGCAATTGCAAAAAAGCCTTTTGTTCTCGGAGCACTCCCAAAGCTTAGAGTTGACGTAAAGCTTACTTCTTTTTGTTTTAGGTATCAGAGAAGAAGCGTTGGGTGAACCTTATATACCCCAGGGAATCAGTCGACAGGTGCTTCAACTCAATAGGGATATCAGAATCAAATGATTTTGCAAGCAGCAGGAGGGCTCGACTGATTGCATCCTGGGAGGATCGGTTGGTCAGCAGGATAGCCCCAATTAGGGGGCAAGTTCCTTAAGAGGCTCCACCGAAGGGGGCTTGGAGGCCGTTTCTACAAGGGTTGAAACGGGTTTGTCAACCACAATATGCTTTGAGGCGGGCATTTCAAGTGTTCGGGCAACAACCAATGATGGCGGGACAGCCAAAGTGCTTTTCTCGGTCGTTGTTATTTTTGCAGGCGACAAGGGGTGTATGGGTGCCGATGACTCAGAGGAGGAGTCGGATATAATCAGCTGGCTAGTTTTCTATTTCTTCAAAGGAAGGAAGTATGAGGTTAGCTTTGAGTCAGGGCTTGAAGAATATTGAAAAGGAAAGAAAATGTTTAACATGGATCCAAACCTTGGCGATTGCGGGGGTATAGATGGCTTGTCGCCTTTTTGATCGCCTAAGTAGAGGGATGGTGGTTTCTTCTTCTTCTTTATCCTCATCGGCAAGTGGAAGAGTAGGGGTTTTCCTCACTGGCGGCATCCGGAATAACAACATGACAATAGGACTAGCAAACACCTTACTCTGCTTACTTTTCCTAGGCACGGATATTTCCACCACTACTAATACTAACCCAGCTAGGCGAAGCTGATGGGATTTCTATATCACAATAACGATTACTGTAGTGGAAAATAAGAAATCCAAGCCCCATGATCACAAGCATGTGATTTAAAACAGGTTTAACAAATAACAAAGGTAACAGTTTTACCTTTTATTTGAGCATCTAAAAACAAAAGTTTTTCTTTCTTGTCTAACGATTGTGGCGCGATCTAGCAATCCCCTTGACGCCAATGGATCACAAACAGGTTGATTGTCGTGCCTCTATGATCACAGTACGTAATCACCTCTAACAGTAGTCCACACGAGGGTCACTCTCAAGCGTACTAAATCTTCTGTGCTAGTAGAAGAAAATCAGGTGGCTAGGGCTTTTAGTTTTCCTGAGAGAGAAAGAAAAAAAAAGAAGGTTTTGAAGTATGTTGTTTGCTGTGAATAGCTCATCTGATTAGGTATCGTGCATATGCCTCATATATATCCCAAAAGCCTACTGAAAACACAGCTACAGACTCCATTTGAGAATTCTAAAACAATTAGAATTCTCTAATTGTAATTGGAACTATCAAGTTCTCACAATTATAATTTGACCCATAAATTATAACTAATTATAATTTGGCCATAACTTCTCTTTCTCGCAATTAACCTCACTATGTTATCAAATAATATCTTGAGTATATAATCCTCTATTGTGCATGACCTATTAGGTTTCCCAGTCAATTGGTAGCGAACATGAATTAATTCAAACGTCTTTGAGATTAATAATCCATAATTAATTAGAATTAATCATATTAATTCTAATCAGGATTGGTTTATTAATTATCAATTAATAAACCCATATTTCGCAGATCATGAGCGGTATCTAGCAACACATCATGACCACCCAAGAGTCCAGGAAGTCAAGTGGCTTGACATGAACCATTCAATAACAAATTGCAGTACAATTAACTCTTTTCACCATACAATATCTCATTCAGTCTGGAGTACAGAATTAGTGCCAACTCATCCAGAATATATATATATATATATATATATATATATTAATTCTGGCCCAAATATAATAGTACTTGTATTAAGAACCCACTACTCTAGATGTATATCAATTGAAACTGTTTTCAATACACAATCGCCTTGGCCAAGGACTTCTCGAGTAATAATTCCTACAAGTGGCTGTGAGATATTCGGCCCTACTATTAGGAGTGATGAATCCTTTATTGACCCTCTCAACTACTTTCATTTATCTCACAATGTATCCAATATCCATCTCATAGGCGGCCCTCGATTGGGTTCCAAAGATTGGAATCAAAGCACAATGCTCAGCAAACAAAGTACCTTAGAAATCTCAAGTCTAAGGATACTTGCACGTTTGCTATATTAAGATTATATCACTGGCACTAAATAGTTATCTATGTGATTATCTTATAGATAGGTTATCCAATGTACTTGTTCTATTAACAAGAATTCACGTGTTAATTTTGAGTATCTCAATACTCACGAATATGAGAAACACTACCTGATCAAATCAAGAAGTCTAACATATGCTAGTCTTAATGCATTAATGATGTCTTATCTCATTAATACTACGACTAGGAACTATTTAAGTACTAACACTATACAATGTAGTAGGAATTTCATATCACGATCTCTATCATGATTTTCTTAACACAGTACTGTACTAGAGACTTTATCTAATAGTTATTTTATACAAAAGTTACTGTAAGATAAATAATGCCTTTTATTAAAATAAAATGTGTCATATACAATGCACAAATGATTGCCTCTAGGGCATAACACTAATAGAAGCAGCCACATATCCACAGGAGTCGAGAAGGACACCTCACTTAGTAGTTGCCACCACAAAGTGAAGTTGGGCGTGGATTCCCGGATGACTTGAAAGTGGTGATACTCAAAAGAACGAAGAATAGTTAAAGTCCTATTGGCTAAAGTATGCACATCCTCAGCCGATAAGACATGTATGATATTATAAGATGAAATATGACCAGGATTTACCAGAATGTCCTGAATCAACCTAAATTGTTAAGAAAAGCAATGAAGGTTGTACCGCTCACAGGAGGTCTTGGAGCTTCTGGCACTTGGTTTGGCCCCTAATAGGAGCTCCATGGGGCACAGCATTTTCGCCCAGATGGCTTATTGAGAGCCTTCCGATGCATCGGCAAGTGTCGTCAGCCAGAGAGGGCCAGCCTCCTGGGTAGAGTAGGGAAAGAAATATGGCATGTGTTGGAGGTGATTCTGATGAAGATAAGACACGATGGTGCCGGCGGAAGATTTGTTCGCAGGGATCCTCAACAACCGATAACTAGTGGCTTGGTTAGAAGAATCCACAAACCCCCAAAAATGCTGTTGACGCCGAATTGAGGGATATACTGATAGAGCTATAGCTGCATGACCTAGAGAGGGCCACCAAGGTTGGTTGGGTGTCACTCCCAGCCGATAGAGTTAAAGTCATTCGGTTCATCAGCTGATAGACTAAGGCAAGCACTAAGGAGGCCAAGTTGTAGCGCCTTTTCTTCCTCAACGTAGTCGATACATAGTATCGGTATTCATTATTTATCCCCGCCGAATGGGAGCTGAGGACATATTTTGTAGAGCCACAGCCATAGAAAGGAGGCATGCTCTTGCTCTGAGGGAATGCCGCCTACACCCGTTTGGAAGACCATGAAATTGCCATAGAAGGCAGTAGATTTGACCAGATAGGCTTCAATGGTAGGCAAATTCTAGTCATCGTAGAGGCTAGTTACTTCATCACCGTCGCATCAGAGACCCAAGATGGTGCAGATGTCTAGAATATTTGGAGAGAACATGCCATGGGAGAAAATGAAGCCGTTGATAGTTGGAGACCAGAACGGCAGAACAACGACAAAAAGGCTACAGTCAAACGCCATGTCGAAATCGGACATCATGATGGAGTCGCGGATGCCCTACTCAACCCAAAGGCACTGAAAATAGCATAGCAACGATTGTGCCACTTTCTGTAATTCTTCACGGGACACGGTCAATAGCAAAAGGAGAATGGCAGACTGGCCGTAGAAAATTCGTCTCGATTCAATGGAAGGATAAAGCCCTCTGGATGGATGAACTGTAAATCATCGATGGTGACTTTTGTCGGCAATAGTCGAGGACCCAAGGTATATAGGTTAGCCTCGGCTTAAATCAGAGCCATATGGGTATGATCAATTAGAGTGGCTATAGAGAATAAGAGATCGTTGTTTAAAAGAAATATAGGGAATACTGTTGAATTTCATAAGAGAGATAGACGTCTGATCGAGATAGAGTTGTATTAGGAGAAGGATTTTGTATCGGTGAAGGAGGAGCAATAGGGACTACAACTATGAAAAGGAAGAGATTCAAAGACTAGCCGTTCACGGGCTTGGAAGCCAATGTGTCAGAATCCTTATACAACGATCGGGACGTTCTGATTTTGTCAGGAAAAGAATGGCTACGAATTAAAAGAGGTATGATTTCTGTCGCTTTACCTGTTTGCGCCATCAAAGCAACGAGGCTCGAGGGGGCATGTGTTGAAGTCATCTTTAGCCGATCCGTTACAACGGTAACTTTGAGCCGAAGCCGATATGAATTCTGTTAAGTAGGGGATGACGTAAAGAAAATCTTCAACTGATGTACTCGGTCAACATCAGAACCAATAGCTGATGAGTCGTCACCCCCATATCGTGGCACGATTGGTAAAATACTACCGTTCCTAACAGCTAAAGACGAGCTATGGAGCGAGATTTTCTCCACGATCGGGTAGTCAGCAACCACACCACAACAAGCATAAAATGAGCGAGTCCCAGAATGAAGAACCTAACAACAAACGCATCAACAGAATTACCAATTTTTTTTTCCAGTTTTCAATTCCTTTCTCTGCATTTTCTTTACAGCTTTCCTTACGGTTTTCTTTACAGCTTTCTTTACAACTTTTCTTACAGCTTTGTTTAGTTTTTTTCGAAAGGTTTTCCTTATTCTTTTAATTACCAACTTTTCGTTTTCTTGTTACTTTGATGTCAAATTCCAGTACATTTGTATTCATTCATTGTTCAATCGAAATACACTATTTTTAGTCCTAATTAGCTTTCGCATGCAATATTTTTGCTTTCTTGGATCATTTCTATAGTAAGTTCAAGAAACCCACATCTTTTAAAAGGTCTAGCTAGCATATTCATCTTTCTATCGGGCTGTTTATGTTCATTGAAAGAGTAGCCGATCGCCAGTTCCATCGGCTTCTCTTTTTGTAAGGCAGTAATATGTTTATATATCTATAGGTGAATATGTGAATAGGTTTATATGTTCTTTGTATGAATAGATGTCAAAATTTATTTTCTTATATATTTGTAATTTAATGTCCCTATATATTATAATTTGTCAAACTTAATTTGTGAACATGTATTTTAACCAACTTGATTTTAATATTGCACTAACTATATATATAGTACTAACAATGTCCTTTATGTAAGTGAGATGGCCAAATAGACACATGGGATGGTATTCTAACATGCCTCAATGGATGATATCTTGACCGTCCAACCCCACTACTTTAGAAGGGTGAAAAACCTTAGAAGGGGGGTGAATAAGGTTTTTGGCAAATTAAAAAATTTTCAATCGTCTGAAATATAGAATAATGATTATCATCAAATTTTTTGGACCAACTTTATAGTAACAAAGAAAGCTATCCAAGAACACTTTGAGATATATCCAGATTCAGACTAAAGTAGAAAATAAAATGCAGTTAATGACATATGCAAAAAAATGAGACACAAAATGTATAGTGGTTCGATCTACCAAGATCTACGTCCACTACCTTAAGCTTACACTTAAAGATTTTCAACCAGATTTTATTTGCTCAACTTAATGAAATCAAACTGTACCACATACAAGAGAGGATTACCACACTTGATTTTCCAAAACCTCTTAAGCAAACAATCAAATTAAGGTTTACCCCAAATGGGTTTTACACCATAACCTTGTACTACAAAGGAGATTAAATATCAATATAATAGTAAAAACTCATTTGTTTGAGCAGATGTTCACTGAGGTACAAAGCACAAACACTTTTACCATTTTGACACAATATGAATTCACTTTGAAGCACTTGATAAAAGGAGATTTTTGTAATCTATTGAGCAATAGTATTTCTTAGAAGAATGCCACAAAAATCTTATGTGTAATCCTGTTTAGAGGCTTTTTATAGAGCCAAAAAGTAAAGTACCAACGGCTATAATTTTTCTGTTAAATTTACCCGTGTTTTGGATTCGAGTTTCAGACGATGATGCATCTAAAAGGTAAGTCCAAAATGACACTTTTTTCAGGCAGAAACAATTCAATACTGTTTACAAGATTTTGGATGAATCTTTTGGATGTAGAATCATCCAAACTACTCAATCCAAAATTCTGAGATTTTCAAAATTTTAAAATCTTTTTCTTTGTATGCTCCAAGGTAAAAATCAATTGAATCAAAAGGTAAAGAGATATAGAAATTAATAAGAAATACCTTAATAATACTTCCTAGTCTAAAGTTCTTCTATAAGGACTCTTTGGTATACAACCTCATAAACTTTGAACTTCATTAGATCTCCCATATTTGAATTTGCTGCTCAAGAATTGCTTAACAATCAGATTTGAATGCCTTAGAAGAATTGAGGTCAAACATGTCCTATCACATATAGATTACACAAGTTAGTTCATATCAATGTTTGTTATAAGTCAAAATATAAGAGAAAGCCCTTAGGGCTAACAATCTCCTCATTTTTTAGTGATGACAAACTTAATAGAAATGATATAGAAAGAATAATTATGTGTATAGTATGAACATGTTGATCTGAGAGACATAAGAATATTTTTCATTGAAATGCAATCTCTTATAATCGGTCTCAAAGAGTGCTTATGAGATATAAATATATATATATATATATATATATATATATATATATACATACATATATATAAAGAATAAGCATGGCTCAAGAAGCCTATAGCCTAACCTATCTCCATATCCTTATGATTATTCCAAAAGGAAATAATGATTCAATAAATTTTACAAAGGAGATATTGCAGGCAAGTTAAATGATGAGATGCTCCCCCTTAATGTTTGCATATTTCAAAATAGGAGGGAAAACTGAAATCAATTTTGTACATCCAAAACGAACGTCCAAAATATTTTTGAAGGTATGGATAAAACTTTTATGGATACGAATTTTTTGATATCTAAAGTGTGTGTCCGAAACAGTATGAATTTTTGAAAAAGGATTTTTGGATCAAGAAAATATGAGTCCAAAACTTCCCCTGACATAATGCACGAAATAATGAAAATTTCAGAATCTCAAGGAGTTTTAAACATAAAAAAAAACATTCCTTCTGATTGAGAAAAAAAAATCATATCAACATCTTATTTAATCTCAAAGATACCTCAAATATGAAGAGAGTACTTTTGATAAAAAAAAATCATGATATCAAACTGAAGTTTTAATTTTGGATAACAACAAACTAAAATCAAATATTATTAGCACAAAGTTTCTCTTAAGTAAATTTGCAGAAAAGTATGCAAAAGTTTAGCAAAAAATTATCCCACTATTCCAAAAGCAGTTTCCAGTAATCATATTTAGTTAAGCAAAATTCATATTTTCAGTTATAGCTAATTATTTCAGTAACTAACCCAAAATTTTTTAGACAGTATTAGTATCAATTCAAGCAGAAATTTCCCAGTCATTCATATCAGTTCATATCTTTCTAGTCATTCTCATATCTTAACCAATATCATTCAAATAGTATCAATATCAGTTCATATCTTCCTTGTCATTCAAATTAGTTCAAGCAGACACTTCCCAGTCATTCATATTAGTTCATATCAGTCTCATATCTTAACCAATATCTTCTCCTCTCATATCAGTTATTCAGATCAGTTCAAGCAGACACTTCTTAGTCATTCATATTAGTTCATATCAGTCTCATACATATCTTAACCAATATCTTTCTCCCCCTTTGTCATCAATCAAAAAGAGTAATAACAGAAAGGAAGTAGAAGAAATAGAATATAGATAGATAGAAAATAGTCAGAATTTAAGCAGTATGCAGAATTTAAGTAATTATCCCTGTGCATAATTAAAGACAGGAAAGTAAATTGTTCTACTACAAAAAGTAAATTATTTATGATATTAAAGAGAAATATCAATTAAAGATCATCCTGCCAAACTAGTCTTCTCAGGAAATGTTAATTGTTTTAACCTTTGATTCGGCACCCTTTTTTGAGTGTTGACCAACAATCTTATTGGATTTTCTTTTAACCACAACATGCTTCTGTCTATTTTCAGATAAGACATGTGGTTTAGAGGATGCAGAAGGTGCTATAGCTTCCTTAATCGGAGATGTTTCCTTGGTTGGCTTAGTAGCATGCACTTCCTCAGCGGCAGGCAGTTCAGTTTCTTTTTCAATGACCGGTTCTTCTCTTGTTTCCTTTTTTTGAGCATATATTGTAGGGATAGACATTGGTGCATCTATTTTTGCTATCTTTTCTACTGCTGTCAATCTATTTCCAAGACTTTGAAGCTCAGAATTGAGATTATCCAATTTCATAGCCAGTGAGTTGATAGCATCCAAAATATTCACAGATAATCCCATATCCTTTTCTTTTCCCTTAGCAGAGGATTTTGGCTAAGGATCATCTTCCAGCTTTCTTTTTGTTCCAACAGTAGGAGCAGACTTTCTTTCTGCTTTAATTTTCATCAATGTTTCCTTTTCTTTATCCTCAGTGTCTCTCAGCAACTTTCATTCATTTCCCACTCTTACATAACCCATTCTCAAAGGAATCAAAATTGTAAACATTCATTTTTTTCGGATCACAGAGAACTGAATTTAAATCAACATTAAAATAACTGAATACTTTAGATAACAAATTTCTAGAAGGCAAAGCTTTGCTAGAGGTATTCCTTGATTGCAGCATTAACTTAGCAGCTAAAAACCCAAAATTAATTTGCCTTTCCTCTGCCAAAGCTAACATGATTACCATTTGCAAAATGCTTATGAAAGTCTTTTGTCCGTAGCTCGAAACTACCATAGTGGAAACCATATGGTGCAAAATCCTCCTAACTCTATTAAGCCATTTTGTACTTTTGTTACCAGAGTTCCCAAAACTCTTTTCTCCAGCAACGATTTCCTCAAATTTCTTTAATTCAAAGATGTCATTTCCCTTTGGAAATTTATTCAATTAAAAATATTAAATTCCTGCATCCCTTACATCACAGATCCTATTTAGCAAACAGTGATCAAATTCAATATCTTTTCTTTTAACTCTTGACATATACCATCGAATCATAAAACCTCCCCCAATTTCCTCAAGACAACCTTTTCTTAAATTGGCACAAAATTCCCAAACAAGTGGAGTAAATAATTTCTCATCAACAGAAAGTAAATTACCTCATCTAATATGTTCAAACATATCCAATACATTTGAGAGATTTAGAAAGGCCAAAGGATTAACACGATATCTAGAAATAACTGTTCTGTTCCTTGAAACTTAGTCATTGTAATTAGATTCACATTTAGAGTCTATGAAATAGAGTACCTAATTTCCGAAACTCACTTGTTCCGGAGAAGACTTTGATGAGTCATAGGGTGATGCCGAAAAGTCTGGTTCCGGGGAGACTTCTTTTCCTTTTGCTTTGCTTAAAGTTGAACCCTTCTTCTTCATCTTCGGAGACATTTTGTGCACTTTCTTGGGTTTTGGTGCAGATGATTTCGTTTTTGCCATTAGTAAGATTAGGGCTTTTCTGGACTAACAGTTTTTTTTGAAGATGAAGAACACAGAGAGTTTCAGAGGATGTCGATTACAAGGATTTGGAGAAAGACAAAGTGCTTTGAATGTCTGGAGAAATGTGATATAAAGTGCATTGAAAAGATAAATTTATCACAGAAGTTTAGAGATACGCGCAAACTAACTTTTTGAAATTAAAAAATTGGAATATGAAAAAATATAGAGTATATAAAAAATATTTTGGATTTTGACCCAACCCGAAATAATCACCCAAACGAGACTTTTTCAGAAATGCATTTTTTATGCGGGATTTGGACTTAAATACTGCGTCCAAACAGTTGTTGGTGTATTTTGGATATAAACACTGTGTCCAAAAACTTTTCCTTCACTAATCTTGCAAAATAAAGAAGACTTATGCTAAAAGGTTAGTTATTAGATTTTTGTAATTCCCAAATCTCTTCTCAGATTGTTGAATCTTTCTTCAGCTAGAGCTTTAGTGAAAATATCTGCAAGTTGTTCATCAGTTAAAATATATTCAACACATACATCATCTTTGAGCACATGATCTCGGATGAAATAATGTTTAACTTCTATATGCTTTGTCCTAGGATGTTGAACAAGATTTTTTGTTAGATTGATAGCACTTATATTATCACATAATATAGGTACGTAATTAAAGTTAAGACCAAAATCTAGCAATATATTCTTCATCCACAAAATTTGTGCACAACAACTGCCAGCTACAATGTATTCAGCCTCAGTAGTGGATAAGGATCACAAACTTACTTTTTGCTGTGCCATGACACAAGAGAGTGTTCAAGAAATTGACAATGGCCACTAGTACTTTTTCTCTCAACTTTACAGCTCGTATAATCTGTATCAGTGTATCCTATAAGATTAAATGTGTTAGTGTGAGGATACTATAAGCCATAATCATATGTGCCAATTAGATATCAAAGTATGCGTTTTACTGCACATAGATGTGATTCCTTTGGACAAGATTGAAAATGAGCACAAAGACATATTGAAAACAAAATGTCAGGTCGGCTAGCAGTAAGATAGAGTAAGCTTCCAATCATACCTCTATACTTATGTTTATCTACTTTCTTACCTTTTTCATCTTGATTAAGTTTTATAGAAGTACTCATAGATGTGTAGATTTATTTTGCTTTATTCATTCCAAACCTTTTAAGCAACTCCTTGGCATACTTAGCTTGATTTATAAAGATTCCATCCTTGGTTTGCTTAATTTGCAGTCCGAGGAAGAAGTTTAGTTCTCCCATCATATTCATTTCGAATTCTTTCTGTATTGTCTTAGCAAACATCTTACTCAAAGAGTCATTAGTAGCACAAAAAATGATATCATTAATATAGATTTGAATAATTAGTAAATCACCGGAATTATCAGATTTGATGAACAAGGTGGTATCGATCAAGCCTCTTGAAAACCCTTTTGAAATCAAGAAACCACTAAGCTTCTCATACCAAGCTCTTGGAGCTTGCTTTAATCCATAAAGAGCTTTAGAAAGTTTGAAAATGTGATTTAGAAAATGCTCATGAATAAAACCAGGAGGTTGTTCAACATATACTTCCTCTTCAATAAAACCATTTAGGAATGCACTCTTAATATCCATTTGATAGAGTATGAACTTTTTTAAGGATGCAAAAGTAAGAAGCATTCTTATAGATTCTAGTCTAGCAACAGGAGCGAATGTCTCATCATAATCAATGCCCTCTTCTTGATTAAATTCTTGGGTGACTAATCTAGCTTTATTTCTAATCACAGCACTGTTTTCATCAAGTTTATTTCTAAATGCCCATTTGGTACCAATAACTGAACGATCAAGAGGTCTAGGGATAAGTTTTCAAACTTGATTTCTTTCAAATTAGTTTAATTCTTCTTGTATAGCAATAATCCAAAATTCATCATGCAATGCTATATCAATACAATTAGGTTTTATATTTGAGAGAAGAGCAAAGTTATTAATGAAATACTGTCTAGTTTTAACTCCATAGTTTGGATCACCTATGATTTGTTCTTTGGGATGACCTGTTTTGTATTTCCAATCTTTTGACAATTGTTGATTTGTAGAATCTTTAGTTTGTTCTTTTCCTTGTTCAGCTTGTAGCTCTTCAATTTTTTCTTCTTTTGCATGAGTATCTAGCGGTGGAGCTTTGAGTTGATTTATTCTGACTTTCTTTGAACTTCCTACATCATCATCATCTCTCTTTGAAGCATAAATGTTAAATTCATCAAACATAACATGCACGGATTCTTCCACACAAAGAGTTTTTTTGTTGTACACTCTATATGCCTTTTTGTTGGAAGAGTATCAAGAAATATGGCCTCATCGGACTTGCTATCAAAATTTCCAAGTTTGCCTCGGGTATTAAGGATAAAACATTTACAACCAAACACTTTAAAATAAGAGATTGATGGAGTTTTGTTATAAGTTCAAAAGGTATTTTTCTAAAAAACGGTCTTAGCATAACTCGGTTTACTATATAGCAAGCTGTATTAACAGCTTCAGCCCAAAAGTATTTTGGAAGGGCATTTTCACAAAACATTGATCTAGCCATTTCTTGCAAAGTATGATTTTTTCTCTCAACAATACCATTTTGTTGAGGAGTTTTGGCTGCTAAAAAATTGTAAAAGACTCAATTTTCATCATAGAAGTGTGTAAATTCATTGTTGCAAAATTCTTTACCATTATCACTTCTAATAGAAATTAGTTTACATCCAATAGAGTTTTGGACGCGTTTAATTAGTTTCAAAAATTCAGAAAAGGTTTCATCCTTTTGTCTAAGAAATAAAGTCCAAGTGAATCTAGAGAAATAATCAACTAGTGATAAGGCCTAAATTAGTCATATTTTTCCTAGTTATTTGAGGCTAAATTAAGACACTTGTTATACAATAACTAGTCATATTCCTTCCTATTTGATATTTCCCTTATAAAAATGCTTTTTCATAATTTTATACAAAAATAGGAGAAATTTGGAGCTAATTGTATAATTTTCCAGCACAAGACCGGCACCAGCCCAGGAAGGGGAGCCGGCACCAGTCTTCCACTGGCAGAATAGAGAAAAACGTAGAGCAATTGAAGGAACGAAGGAATAAATTGCAACAGGAACATGCAAAGAAAAAGTCAGTAATGTTAGGCAGTTTCATAGCTTACAGCTGAGCGAAAAAGAAGAAAAGAAACAGATTTCGGTGGTGGGCCAAGGAACAGCAAAGGACAAGGCAATTCGGTGCGTGTGGAACGAGTTGTGGCTCAATTGAGCCGATGGAATAATAGCAAAAGACAAAAGCTAAAGGAAGAAAAACAAAGGGAATTCGGTCTTCAATTTGGTGGCTCAACCGAGCCAATGCAACAACAGAAAAAGAAAGCAAAAGATGAATTTCGGCTGACAGCAAGAAAAGGACAAAAGCAACAATTGAAGACAAAGTCAACAATTTTGGCAGCAAAATTCGATGGCTTGGTGGCGGCTCAATGGAGCCAATGTAAGAAAGAAAAGGAAATCAACTACAGCAATTCGGTGGCTCAAATCGAGCCAACACAACACAAAGGAAGGAGAAGCAGCTTCGGTAGCTCAATTTAGATGACAACAAAGAACGGTTCGGCAAATCTCAGTGGCTTCAGTAGATTTCAATTGGCTCAAATTGGAAGCAAATTTCACAATTGCAAATTCAACATCAATTGCAATTTTAGCACAAAGCGACAGAAAGTCCAATTCAAATTCCCAATTATTTCTCAACTTCAAAAAGTCAAAGACGGTGGACTTCTTAATTTTTATTTAGTTTTGTATTTTAGATTTTTATTAATCCTTTTTGGTTTTAGAGATTTTTAGGTAATTACTTCTTCTTTATTTAGGATTCTTTCAGGAACTTTGTAAGCCTATAAATAAAGGCCAATTTGCCATAGGAAAAGGGGGTGCACAATATAGAGACTTAGATTTATTTTGGAATGCATCACTAATATTTTCTCGAGATATATAATTCAAGGAGGGTTGATTCTTGGAGGAGTTTTCATTGGAAATTGAAAGGCTTGTCTATGAGTATCTATCTCTTTTCCTTGTTTTCTTTTTCTTAAATAATGATGTATTAATTGTTTTATTATAATTTGACATTGTTTTAGGTATTCATGATTTTTAGAGTTACTTTGATCTTTTGATTAATTGATTATTATTCTTGGTATTTAATTACTTGTGCTTATTATGAGATTGGTTGGTTGTTTCTTTCCATTGACTTGCTTGGAAAAGGGGGTTGATAGTGGTCTCAATTTATTAATTTCATATTTGTTATCTCTTAACTTGCTTGAAAAATGGGTTAATTGCGAAGAACAAGGTAATTAAATGTTAATTAATGTCTGCCAAAATATAGATTCATTGGTTAATTTTATGTTTTAAGTTTGCCAGAATATGAAAATTTAATCAAAGATTGTGTTTAATGCTTCTTTTGGGTGAATTAGTTGAAACAGAATATGTGATGCTAATTTGTCTAGAAGGTAGTAATTTCATGGATTAGAAAAGAAGTGAATCTATTTTAATCCTTCATGATGTCAATGGAATAATTAGTTATGATAATGATTGAATACTTTAAAATCATGTTTTTCAAAACAATGGTCTAAGTTACATAATTCTCCATCCTTGATATGTATATATTATATTATTTTCTTTTCTTTTCTTTTTCACTTTATTGGGTCAATTAAACAATGAAAGAGAAGGAATTAATGCATACTTGTTCCTTGAGGATCAACACTCGTTTGAACCCTATACTATGCTTAATGATGAATATACTTGCCCATATATGTAATTTGGGGTTAACGTTTTAATTTAAACTTGATTGAGAATGTATTTATTTTTATATGATTTTTATATCCAAATTTATACGCATTAACTAGTACATATGCATACTTCTTACCTCCAAGACTAGCAGTCCTAATTGGTCCAAACAAATCCATATGAATTAATTCGAGAGGTTTTGAGGTTGAAATCATTTTCTTAGGTTTAAAGGAGTTTTTTATTTGTTTTCCAAATTAGCATACATCACAAATTTTGCTTTTATCAAACTTCATTTTGGGCAGTCCCCTAACAAGCTCTTTTGAAGACAGTTTATTTAGTAAATCAAAAGATACATGACCTAATCTTCTTTGCCAAAGATAACCATCATTATTATGTACGGATAGGCATCTAATACCATTAGCTATATGGTTGTTTAGATAGAATATATACACATTTCTAACACGTTTGGCAGTAAAGATTGTTTCAAGATTTGAGTTGTCCATTATAGAACAAGAATCCTTTTCAAAGATGACTTTGCAGCTATTATCACATAGTTGGCTAATGTTAAGTAAGTTATATTTCAAATCATTAATTAGTAATACTTGTTTTATAATGGTTAAGGAACCTTTACCAATATTACCAATGCTAAGAATCTTTCCTTTCTTCTTATCTTCAAATGTAATGAATCATTCATTTGTGGTCTGTATATCCTCTAACAAAGCTGTGTTTCCAGTCGTGTGTCTTGAACAACTGCTGTCCAAGAACCACTTGGTGAAGCTCAAAGAATGTGCCTATACATGAGAAGGAGGAATGATTTTAGTACTCACACTTTCTTGGGTCCATAAAGGTTAGTAACATTTCCTTTGATTTTCTAGAATGTTATTCCACTGGACTCCACTTTTCTTTTAATAAGACATCTCGATACTATATGTTCCGATTTTTCACAATATGTGCAAGATTTGTGTGTTGGGTAACATAAGATAGATTTAACAAATTAAGGCTTGTTAATTTTATCCTTATTCTCATGTTTATATCTTAAGCCATTTTGGATTTCCAATTTGATGTTGAGTTCTGAGTAATTTTTTCAGATTGTTTTTACCATTTGTGAATTTTTCAATACACATGGTAAGATCATTGACTCTATTTTTCATGTAATCAAAGGTGCTAACTATACTTTCAAGAGTTTGAATTCTATCACACAAATTTCTATTTTCCAAAGATGCATATTGTAAAGTAGTTATGATCACATCTTTTTCAATAATAGCACTCATATGTGATTCAAGAGACATTTTGTTATCATTTAACAACATTTCGTTCTCTTTTATCAAACAGTTAATCTTCAATTTCATTTCTTTATTTTTTTTTTTGGACAGTTTTTTTAGTTCATGAAACATATCAATTAGCAGCTTATTTGGATCATCATGCTTTTCAGTCATAGATATAAGAGAATTAGACATGAAATTAGTTGTAGTAGAGTTTACCTCATTTTCCATGGCCATGAAGCATATGTTGGTAGTTTTATTTTCAGAATCTTTATCTTCAAACTCAGTCCCATTTAAGTCCCAAGTTTCCATCAATCCTTTACCTTTCTTTACCTTCAAGTTTTTTTTCTTTCTAAGCATTCTTCCTTCCTTACCTTTTGCAACTGGACAATCAACAACGAATTAGTGCTTTTACATTCATAACATTGAGGTTTGAATGTTGGGGTTTGTCCTTTCTTTCTCACGAACTTCTTTCCTCTTTTGTAGTCTTTGTTGAACATTCTTCTAAATTTTTTTGCTATCATAGCCAAATCTTCATTGTCTATTTTCGTGCCCTCACTACTGTCAAATAGACTAGTTTCTTCATCTTTTTTTTTTAACTTTCAATGCTATTCCTTTTTTGCCTCTATCATGATCATTAGATTCTTGAAACCTTTTGAGTTTCATCTCATGTATTAGAAGAGATCCAATCAACTCTTTGGTTGGTAAGAATTTTAAATCCTTGGATTCTTCCACTGCAAGAGCTTTAGGCTACCAACTTTTAGGTAAGGCATCCAAAATTTTTTGGTTTTGTTCCCTAAGGAAATAAACATTCCCATAAGCTTTGAGACTATTTGTGATATTAGTGAATCTTGTGAACATATCAATGATGCTTTCATTCGGTTTCATTGTGAATAATTCATAATCATGAATTAGAACTCCAGTTTTGATTCTTTAACTTGGTTTGTCCTCTCATGGGTGACTTCAAGTAATTTTCACATTTCATGGGCTGAATCACAACTACTAACTCGATTGTATTCAGTTGCATCTAGTACACAGTATAAAATATTCATAGCCTGAAAATTTAAAGTCATCTTAGCATTGTTTTCAACACTAAACTCGTCATTCTATTTAGGTAATTTTATGCCATCAACAACTTTTGATGGAATAAAAGGACTTTTCTCTATCAAATTTCATAACTCAAAGCTGATAGAACACACATAAATTTTCATTCTATTTTTTCAGAATGTGTAGTTGTTTCCATTAAACAAAGGAGGTCAATTTGTTGAAGATCCTTCAACATATGGAAGAAAGGATGAGCTTGCCATGAGGATCATTTCTACAAGGTTGTTAAACCAAGAATATGTAGACCAAGCTTTGATATCAAATGAAAAACCTTAGAGGGGGGTGAATAAGGTTTTTGGCAAACTAAAAATTTTCCAATCGTCTGAAATACAAAATAATGATGATCATCAAGTTTCTTGGACCAATTTTATGGTGACAAAGAAAGCTATCCAACAACACTTTGAGATATATCCAAATTCAGACTAAAGTAGGAAATATAATGCAGTCAATAATGTATGCAAAGAAATGAGACACAAAATGTATAGCCGTTCGATCTACCAAGATCTACGTCCACTATCTTAAGCTTGCACTTAAGGATTTTCAAGCAAATTTCATTTACTCAACTTAATGAAATCAAACTGTACCACATACAAGAGAGGATCACCACACTTGGTTTTCTGAAACCTCTCAATCAAACAATCAAATTAAGGTTCACCCCAAATGAGTTTTACACTATAACCTTGTACTACAAAAGAGATTGAATATCAATAGAACAGTAAAAGCTCACATGTTTGTGCAGATGTTCACTAAGGTACAAAGCACAAAAAATTTTACCATTTTGACATAATATGAATTCACTTTGAAGCACTTGATAAAAGGAGATTTTTGTAATTTATTGAGCAATAGTATTTCTTAGAAGAATGCCATAAAAATCTTATGTGTAATCTTGTTTAGAGGCTTTTTATAGAGCAAAAAAGTAAAGTACCAACGCCTATAATTTTTCTGTTAAATTTACCTGTGTTTTGGATTCGAGTTTCGGACGATGATGCATCTAAAAGGTAAGCCTAAAATGACAATTTTTCAGGTAGAAACAATTCAATACTATTTACAGGATTTTGGACGAATCTTTTGGATGCAGAATTATCCAAACCACTCAATCCAAAATTTTGATATTTTCTAAACTTTGAAATCTTTTTCTTTGTATGCTTCAAGGTAAAAATCAATTGAATTAAAAGGTAAAGAGACATAAGAATTAATAAGAAATACCTTAATAATACTTTCTAGTCTAAAGTTCTTCTATAAGGACTCCTTGGTATACAACCTCATAAACTTTGAACTTCATTAGATCTCCCATATTTGAATTTGTTGCTCAAGAATTGCTTAACAATCAGATTTGAATGCCTTAGAAGAATTGAGGTTAAACGTGTCCTATCACATATAGATTACACAAGTTAGTTCACATCAATGTTTGTCATAAGTCAAAACATAGGAGAAAGCCCATTGGGCTAACAACGGGGTATTAGAAAAATTTGCTACCCATGTAACCCAACACTTTCATGAGATAGATGAGACATTGAAAAAAAAAAATAAGGAATTGATCAGAAACATGGAAAGACAAATTTGGTTTTTGACGGATCTAGTGATAAAATCACCATTAGAGATAAAAACACAACATGATTCAGCTACTATTATATTACAGAGTGGTAATGAGCTACTCGATGCTAGCACGGAACTAGCACCATCTAAAAAAGATGGGCCGGAACAACCTTTATTGTTGATTCTTTTGAAAAACAAACTAGAAAATCAGATTTTCAGCCACTGGTACCTTACCCTACTCACATACACAAAGTAAGAAAAGATGCACAATTTGACAAGTTTTTAGAAATACTCAAACAATTGCACATAAACATTCCACTTAGCGAGGCCTTGGTACACATGCCCAAATATGCAAAATTCCTCTAAAGCATGCTTGTCAATAAAAAGAGTTTGGAAGTATTATCCACTGTGGTTTTAAATAAAGAATGCTCAGCTATCTTACAGGACCAACGAATTTTGCCACGAAAAGAAAGTAATCTAGGGAGTTTTTCTATTCATTATCTTGTTAGTACTCTTACATTTTATAATGCATTAGTGGACTTATGTGCTAGCATTAACCTTTTTCCATATAAAACTTTCAAAAAGTTAGGCTTAGGTGAGCCCCAGCTCACTAGGATGAGTATTCAGCTTGCGGATAGATCTATTAAATATTCTAGGGGAATAGTGGAAGATGTATTGGTCAAAGTGAATAGATTTATATTTCTTGTGGATTTTGTTATTCTTGATATAGATGAAGAATCTAAAGTCCCTTTAATCGTAGGTCGACCTTTTCTAGAAACTACTAAAGCATTAATTGATGTTTATGGTGGAAAGTTGACATTTAGGGTTGGGGATGAAGAAGTCATTATCAAAATCTATAAAAGCATGCAACATCCTATCTCTTGTGATGATTCTTGTTTAAGGATTGATATTCTTAATGAACCTATTTTTTATTTTATGCAGGAATCATTTGTCAAACGCTATATGGACTTGATGGAAAAATCCTTTACATATTTGGAAGATTCAAATGAAGGCCATGAGTTAGGAGAATTTGACGAAATTGAAAAAAGCAGTTTGGGAAGTATGAAGACATCCATTAAGGAACCATTGGAATTGGATTTCAAAGACCTCCCTGAGGACTTAGAATATGCATTTTTGGCAAATGGAGAGAAATTACCAATGATCATAGCAAAAGACCTCACTTGTGATCAAAAGACCAAATTGGTAAGTCTATTGGGAAAATATAAAGGAGTCATTGCATGGAAAATCATGGACATTAAAGAAATTAGCCCGTCATTTTGTACTCACAAAATTTTGTTGGAAGAAGGAGCCAAACCCGTAGTGCAACCCCAACATAGGTTAAACCCAAATATGAGTGATGTGGTAAAAGGTGAAGTGATTAAACTCCTAGATTCTGGCATCATTTACCATATTTTCGATAGTATTTAGGCAAGTCCAACACAAGTGGTACCAAAGAAGGGAGGAATAACTGTGAGCCCAAATGAAAAAAATGAGTTGATTCCAATGAGATTGGTAATCAGTTGGAGGGTTTACATTGATTATAGAAAATTGAATGAGGTAATTAGGAAGGATCATTTTCCTCTCCCTTTCATTGACCAAATGTTAGAAAGGTTAGCTGGACATGAGTTTTATTATATTTTAGATGGATTTTTTGGATATTTTCAAATTTTCATAGCACCGAAGGATCATGAGAAAACCACCTTTACATGCCCTTTTAGTACTTTTACATATCAACGTATGCATTTTGGTCTTTGCAATGGTCTCGGAGCTTTTCAAAAATATATGATGGCTATTTTCAAAGGGCTTGTGGGAGACATAATGGAGGTATTTATAGATGATTTTTCTGACTTGTGTTTGACTAATTTGAAAAAGGTACTTCAAAGGTGTGAAGAGACCATCATCATGCTTAATTGGAAAAAATGCAACTTCATGATGTAAGAAGGCATAGAATTGGGACACAAAATTTCAAGGCAAGGTATTGAAGTTGATCGAGCCAAGATAGAGGCAATTGAGAAACTCCCTCCTCCCATTTCCGTAAAGGCTATTCAAAGCTTTCTTGGTCATGTCGGTTTCTATAGGAAGTTCATCTTGAATTTCTAAAAAAATTCTAAACCACTTACCTCTTGATGTGTAAATTTTGGGTGTATAAAAATCATAAAATTTAAATCTATCCCTTAGTTAAGTTTTAATTAAAACATTAATCCTAAAATACACATACGAGTAAGTATACTCATCGCAAGCATAGCAAAGGGAATTAATGAGTATCAATCCTCAAAGGAATAAGTACATACTAGTCACTTTTCATTCATTGTTTAACCGACCAAATAAAGTGATAATATAATAAAAAGAAAAATAAAAAAATATATACAACTAAAGGATCAAATATGCAATTTAGACAACAATCCTAAAAAATATGACAACGAATCATTTAACACTATCTCAATCAATCGTCATCTTAGCATCATGAAGGAATATAAAGTAAAGTTCAATCGTTTCTCAAGTCATGAATTCACTTATATAAACTCCACTTCTTTTCTAATCTATGGAATCACTATCTCTTAATTAAATTAATAGATTTTCCAATCAAGCCAATATAACCACGAGATGCATTAAACACAATTTCTCATAAACATGAAATTAGTTAACAACCCTATACTCTAGGCGAAATTAACTAGCCTTTAATTACTTAAGTTATTTGGTTTTAACTTCGTTTCCCAAGTCCGTTAAGAAATAATAAATATGAAATCAATAAAATTAAATCAACTCCTAATGTAGTTTCCCAAGTCAATTAGAAGTAAATCTAACTTCATCGATTATTCCATAATTACAAGTAATCAAACACTAAGAATGATTAAAAAATTGATCAAATAGCTAAATCAATACAAAAATTATGAATTCCAAAATATTATCAAATTACAATAAAAATATTAAATACATCATTATTCTAGAAAAAGAAAACAAAGGTAAAAGATAAAACTCATAGACAAGCCTCATTCTTCTCTCTTGATGATTTTCTTGAACAATGCTCCTTGATTTGATGAATTCCTCCTTCAATGAATGATTTATAGATTTGATCCTTGAATTCATACTCTTGTCTTCTATTTTTCTTACTTAAATAAGCTTCTAAGATGCTAAAATTCGTCCCTAAAAGTTCTAGGTCGAGTAGAGATTGAAAAATACCAAAAATCTTGAAAATTACCAAATCCGTGCAAAAATTGGAAAGCTCGCCTACATTGCATAGAACGGAACCAGTGCCAGCAAACATCTTGAAATAATGCTATGAAGGACCCATGGGAGGCCACTACCAAGCTAACAACACGATAGGGAATGTGCTTGAGTTCAACTTTTATTGGTCAACACTCTTCAAGGACTCTCACAGGTTTGTCCAAAATTGTGATAGGTGTCAACGTACCGGTAACATTTCTAAATCTAATGAGATGCCATTGTAAATTTTTCAAGCTTTTGAAATTTTTAATTGTTAGGGAATTGATATCATGGGCCTTTTTCCTAGTTCTTTGGGTAATAAGTACATTTTGGTTGTGGTTGAGTATATATCTAAATGGGTGGAGGTGCAAGCCTTGCCTACAATGATACTCGGGTTGTAGTAAAATTCCTTAAAAAACTCTTCACACGGTTTGGAGTGCTAAAGGTACTCAGTAGTGATAAGGAAACCCACTTTTGTAATACCCAATTGGATAAAATTCTCAAACATTTAGGGGTTACTCATAAGTTTGCCACCCTCTATAAGCCCCAAACAAGTGGCCAAGTTGAGGTGCTAAATAGAGAATTAAAAAGAATTTTAGAAAAAGTGGTTAATCACACGAGAAAGGATTGGAGTTTGAAACTAGATTATACGCTTTGGGCTTATAGGACTGTTTTCAAAATTCCTCTTGGTACTACCCCTTATTGATTAGTATATAGGAAATCTTGTCATTTACCTGTAAAAATTGAACAGAAAGCTTATTGGGTTATCAAACTTGTTAACTTTGATCTTAAGCTTCCTGGATAATCTAGGTGATGCATGTTTTTTTAGTATAAAAAATACTACCAATAAATTACACAATCAATCAAGCTTTAATAAAATGCTAATCACTAAAATCACATATACGGGCAAGTATACCCGTCGTATAGTATAGGGAATAGTAGCAAGAATAGAATTCACGAGAACTTAGGTTCCTACCTTACTTTACTCAAATCTTTATTGTTTAGCTGATAAAATAAGAAGAGATAAATAAAACACTAGTCCAATATACTAAAGAATAGATTAAGTTCATATAAGACAAGTCACAAGAATTATCAAGGAGTAAGAATAAGAAGAAAAAACATGTAAATAGATAGAAATCCTCAAAGACATAACAATGATTGATCAATACTTATCACAATTAAAAATAATCTTAGCACCATAAAAGAACTTAAGTAAAATCCAATCGTTTCTCAAGTTATGAACTTACTCATGTAGACTCCACTTCTTTCCCAATCCATGGAATCACTATCTCTTGATTAATTTAGTAGATTTCCCATTCGCACTAAAATAGCCAAAAGATGCATTAAACTTATACCTCATAAACATAGAATTAGCCAATGTCCCTTTGCTCGAGGTGAAATAAACTAATCTTTAATAACTTAGATTCTTTAATATTAACTTCATTTTCCAAGTCCATTATGATTTAACAAATACGAAATCAATGCAATAAATTTCTAACATCATTTTCCAAGTCAATTAGAAGAACTCACATAAATAACTAATGATAACAAGTAATTAAATACCAACGACAATAATCAATTGATAAAAGAACTAAAATCAATACAAAGTTATGAATCCAAAAATATCCTCTAAATACAATTAAAATAATTAAAACTCAAATTGTCAATAAATTACAAAGAAGATAAAAGAAACCACTCATAGACAAGTAAGCCTTTTTCTTCTTCCTTGAAACCTTCTTAAGCAACCTCCTCTTCTTCACCAAGAATTCTCCTTTGATCCTCCTAAATCTTGGTGTTTATCTAGGAGTTTCCTATGGGTTTGCAAATCCCAAAGGTGAAAACTAATTTAGAGATATTATTCTATTGTATTTATAGGAATTCTAATTTCCAAAAAGTGTGTACAAGTGTCCTTTTCCGTGGTTGAAAGAGTTCCCAAAAGAATCAAATTGAAGTTGCCAAAATATGCTTTGAAAAGGAAAATCCGCCGACATTGATCAGAATGGACCTGGCGTCGAGTCCAATCTGTTTCTTCTCAAAATTGCTACTTTTCTAGAGCATACCTGGCACCTGATGCCTTAACTAGACCTAGCGCTAGGTCCAATCTAGAATCTTTCATTTTTTACTCAAAATCCACTTAAATCTGCATAGATTTATCAAAAATACTTTTTACAGGTAAAATATCAAATATGAAGGAATATGCCTAGTTATTACAATAAAAGTATCTTAAATTAATCTCAAATAACTAGAAAAATAGTGATGATTTTATCTCCTATCACATACCCCTACACTTGAACTTTTGCTTGTCTTCAAGCAAACAAGAATTAGATACTAAGCATTTAGAACAAGACAAAAAAATTTAGCCAATTTTTCCTTGGCAAATTCATTCATAATGAAGACATAACCTTCTTCCAACCTTAAGCACAAATTCATCATTCATTTAACCCTTTCAAAACCTTATAAACTCATGTATTAAATTAAACAATTCCAATGCCATCAAAGTTAAGTTAAACAAGCTTATATCTAGTACAAAAAAAATCATCATATTCCTCAAACAAAAATATAGATAACATAAATCAAACAAGTCAAGCCATTTAACCAATTTAAGTATTATAAACTCAAATTTACACAACTCAAGTTAGTGAAACAAGGAAAACACTCCACTCTCTTTTTTTTTTCCCAATGACTTAGGGAATTAATAGCCTTAAGTGAATGGATTTCTTTTTACGCACCGTATTGGCCCTCTTATAGTCATTATACATTTTTTTTCATCATTTTTCTAAACAAATGCTTTCTTTGCTCTTTCTTACCTTTTTACCTTCGAGATAGTCTCAAGAGAGTGCACTGAACAATACTTGCTACTTCTATCCATATTAACCCCTTTTTCAGTAAAAAGGTCTTTTTCTTTTCTTTTCAAAAATAAAAGCATTGTTTCAACTCAATTTTTTTTTCATCTCACATTTTTTTCTTTTCACTCAATTTTTTTTTCTTTCATATTCCTTATTCACAATTCAAACTCAAGCAAAATTTAAATCTATAATGTAAGAATTAATTAGCAACTCTTCCCATATTTCATCATGTCATCCATATTCAAACTCAAAGAATAAATTAAAACTCAAATACCAAATATAACCAAGGTTAATTTAAATTATCAAGACTTAGCAAAATTCAATTTACTACACAAATTTACCTTTTAAATAAAAAATCAAACCATAATGGATGACAAATTTATATTCAAAGGTAAAAAGAAAATCACAACTCTATTATAGATAAATAGGCTCAATTTAGCTCCAAATCTCCAAACGTTCAAATTTTCAAATTTTTAAGATTTTCAAAATTTTAACAAAATTGTTTGATACCAAGAAAACACCTAGATAATTGATAAAAACTTGGACAAAGAATATTACTAAACCACTCCCTTACACTTAAACTAGACACTATCCTTATTAGCAAAAAATTAATACATGAAAGCATCACCAAAGAGACCCAAAATGATAAAGGAGGTAGAAAGTTAAGCAATACTCCCCAAGTGTAATAAGTTCCAATAGATATTAAAATTTTGAATAGAGAGAAGAGCTTGTTCAAAAAGACTTTATTCAAACCTACAAAAGAAAACCAAAATAAAAGCACAAAGAAAATAATAACAAAATAAAGACACATCTAAATAAAAGAAAATAAACTAAAGAAAAATACTAATAAAAATCATAACAAAACAAATAAAGACACGACTCATTCCCCCGCACTTAAGATAGAAAATATTTTTCTTATTTGGGGGAAAGAACACTTAATAACTCCAAGCACAAAACAAAGATACAAACTCTTTCCACTTATCATGCTTCCTCATCAAACCTTTGTAAAAAAAAAAATAATGCTCATTAAAAAAGGTAGACATGATGAAAGTAGAAATATGAGAGGTTTTTGAAAAATAGAGGATTTATAGAAAATATTAGTTGCAATGAATATACATGCATAACCCCCCTTCCATAACACTCTTTTAAACATGCAAATTAAGTTTTCAACACAAAGATGTAAATTATGTCTAAAAAGTATGTATACATGAGAATCACCACTTATCCCTTTAAAAGATTTGTTATAATTGAAATTTTTCTTAAAACTTAGTATTTGAGTTTTCAAAGACGGGATCAAGAAATTCTTGCTTTTCAAATAATGGTCTACAAACACTAAGTTACCCTCCTTTGAATGGGGTGAAGGGTAGAAATTACCAACATCCTCTAAGGACTTCTTATGATGAATCATGGATAAATCTAACTCCTTGAGACATGTTAAACTCTATATATCATCATTTGGACTATTGTCCTCCAAGAATGGAGAGGAACCTAAGAAATCATGGGACAAAGAGAGATTACAATTATTAACACATAAAGGAAAATCAAATACCTCACTTTTCACGTTAGGCAATTGTTCCTCATATCCTCTCTCTTTTCCTTGGAGATTCTTTTGTTCGAGTGTATGGACCTTTATGGCATCTTCAACCAACTTGGTTAGTTGTTCTCTTGTAGAGCTCATTCGTTAGGATGCTTCTTCATACTACCTAATAGACGTGTTTGCGTTGGCAACAAAGGATTTGATTGAAGCTTCAAGTGACATCTTACTAAAAGCGTTAATCCGAGTTTACAACCTTGCCAACGTATTATCATTATAGCTCCTTTGACATTGTGCCCATGAATAATTATCCATGATGATGTTTTGAATCTCGCACTCAAAGAAAAATAAAAATCAAATCGAAAATAAAAATAAAGACAAACAAAAATAATAGAAAAACAAAGAAAAGAGAAATACTCAAATTAGAAATATTCACAAACTACCAAAATACAAAAGTTGGTGATATGTACAAATACAATAAAGGCTAAATCAAAAAGATTCGAGTGTTTCCGATAGTGTTCATCCCCAACAACGACGCTAAAAAATGGATGCGTGTTTTTTTGTGTAGAAAATATTACCAACAAATTACACAATCAATCAAGTTTTAAGAAAATGCTAATCACTAAAACTACACATACGGGCAAGTATATCCATTGTATAGTATAGGGAATAGCAAGTATCGAATCTACAAGAACTTAGGCTCCTACCTTACTTTACCTAAATCTTTATTATTTAGCCGATAAAATAAGAAGAGATAAATAAAACACTAATGCAATATACTAGAGAATAGATCAAGTTCACACAAGATAAGTCACAAGGATTATTAAGGAGTAAGAGTAAGAAGAAAAAATATGTAAACAGATAGAAATCTTCAAAGACATAACAATGATTGATCAGCACTTATCACAATTAAATATCATCTTGACACCATAAAGGAACTTAAGTAAAATTTAATCATTTCCCAAGTCATGAACTTACTCATGTAGACTCCATTTCTTTCTCAATCCATGGAATTACTATTTCTTGATTAATTTAGCAGATTTTCCAATCGCACTAAAATAGTCGAAAGATGCATTAAACTCATACCTCATAAACATAAAATTAGCTAATGTCCCTTTGCTCAAGGTGAAAGAAACTAATCTTTGATCACTTAGATTCTTTAATCTTAACTTCGTTTTCTAAATCCATTAAGTTTTAACAAATACGAAATCAATGCAATAAATTTCTAATATCATTTCCCAAGTCAATTAGAAGAACTCGCATCAATAACTAATAATAACAAGTAATCAAATACCAAAGACAATAATCAATTGATAAAAGAACTAAAATCAATACAAAATCATGAATCTAAAAACATTCTCTAAATACAATGAAAATAATTAAAACTCAAATTGTCAATAAATTACAAAAAACGAGAAAAAGAAACCACTCATAGACAAGTAAGCCTTCTTCTTCTTCCTTGAAACCTTCTTGAGCAACCTCATTTTCTTCTCCAAGAATTCTCCTTTGATCCTCCTAAATCTTGGTGTTTTTCTAGGAGTTTCCTATGGGTTTGCAAATCTCAAAAGTGAAAACTGGTTTAGAGATGTTATTCTATTGCATTTATAGAAGTTCTAATTGCCAAAAAACGTGTACAAGAATCCTTTTCCATGATTGAAAGAGTTCCCAAGAGAATAAAATTGAAGTTGCCAAAATCTGCTCTAAAGAGGAAAACCCACCGACATTGATCAGAATGGACCTGGTGTTGGGTCCATTTGACCCACCTGGCACCAGGTCCAATTTGTTTCTCCTCAAAATTGCTGCTGGCGCCTAGTGCCTTAACTGGACTTAGCGCTGGGTTCAATCTAGAATCTTTCACTTTTTGCTCAAAATCCACTTAAATCTGCACAAATTTGTCAAAAATAATTTTTACAAGTAAAATATCAAATATGAAAGAATATGCCTAGTTATTACAACAAAAGTATCTTAAATTAACATTAAATAACTAAGAAAATAATGATGATTTTAGCCCCTATCACTAGATTTCTTCACTTGAATGCCTTGGATGAATTACATATGATAATGCTCTAATCTACGAAGAAAATTTAAAACGGTGGCGTGACAAACATATTGCTCAATCCCGTGGGTTTAAAGAATGTGATCAAATGTTGTTGTTTAATTATTGCTTACGACTCTTTTCGGGTAACTAAGGTTTTTCCTTTTGGTACTCTTGAAATCTCTCACCCAGTTAATGGTACTTTCAAAATCAATGGAAATAGGGTGAAGCATTATTTTGGTGAAACTTTTGACACCGTAGATCATTTGGATATTTTTCTCTATGATCCATGATTTTTCTTCCATTTTTTTTTTACTGCTTGTCGTTTTATTTATGTTCTTTTTCTTTTTCTTGATTTATGTTTTCTTTGTTTTGTTTCTTTTGACGTTAGGACCTCTTGTGACTCTTCTAATGTCTATTCCTTGTGGTGGATTCACACATGGTGGACGTACTATGTAATAGAAGTATTTCCTTCTCTTCATTCTTCTTCTTTATGTGTTTTGGTCTTCTTGACTTTGCTTTTATTGTTATATCTTTGGCTATTGAGGACAATATCCAATTTAAGTATGTTGGGGGGGGGAGAATGATGTTGAAGAAATATTTTTTGATTTTCTCAAATATTTTTCAGGTACTAAATCTTTGTGGATGTGACACATAGTAGCACCAGTATCAATTATTCCTGATAATGTGAGGGTATATTTTTTCAGGAATTCTCAAAATTTTTTTGGTTTAAATTGTTTAAGCAATGTTCTAATTCTTTTTCTTACTTGGATATGAATTTTTGTCATTCATATGGTGGATTTTTATGAAATTGGTTTATTCGATAGGATACTGTCAAGAATTGAGAATTTTGATTAATGTTGCTTATGCATTGGTGTTTGAATATTATTTGACTCATCTAATTTAAATATGGAGGATATGATGAATGTGGGGCAAGTTTATTAGCTAACTCTTATATTATAGGGTTAAACTTTGCTTAGCTTTGAGTTGTGATAAGCAATGTGAGGAGATAAAAGATCCTTGAGAGGGAACAACAACAAACTAACAACTAACAACAAACAATAAACTAAGCCTTAATCCCCAGTAACTTGAGATCGGCTATATGAACCAATGTCAGACAATGTGTGGTCATCCACATGAATCCTCTCTGGTCACTTCCTTCTATCGAACGTCATACTCTCATCCAAATCTAACAAAGACATATCTTTCTTAATCACCTTTATCCATGTCATTTTAGGCCTGCATCTACCTTTGTCTAACCTATCCTATCTTCCTCTCTCCATCGTCCTAATAGGAGCATCCTTCGGTCTTCTCTAAACATATCCAAACCAATGCAGGCAACTTTCTCTCATTTTTTTCTCAATAGATGTCATGCCCACCTTTTCCCTAATAGTCTTATTTCTAACTCTATTCATTCTAGTATATCCACGCATCCACTGTAACATACGCATCTCAGCTACTTTCATTTTTTGAATATGACACTTTTTAACTGCCCAACATTCCATACCATATAACAAAACAGGTCTTACGGCTATTCTGTAGAACTTTTCCTTTAGATTCAATGATACATTACGATCACATAAAATACCAGTCGCACTCCTCCATTTCAACCAACCCGCCTTAACTCGGTGTGCAACATCGCTATCGAGCTTTCCGTCTTTCTGAATTATAGATCCTAGATATCGGAAGCAATCAGCTATCGGTATATCTCTACCTTCCAAAGTTACACTCTGGGCTATATTTCTGCTTGCATTCCATATACTCTGTTTTACTCCTACTAATTCTGAAACCTCCAATATCTGTCGCCACAACTCCAATTTAGTATTTACACCGACTCTAGTCTTATCAATCAACACAATATCATTCGCAAACAATATACACCATGGCACAGCCTCTTGTATAGTGTAGGTCAACTCATCCACAACGGTCACAAAGAGGAAAAGGGCTAAGTGCTGATCCTTGATGTACCCCGCGAAGGCGTGGAAAGCGTGAAAACACAGAGCACGCAACGGAAGCAAATATAAAAAAACTGGAAAAACAAGAACAGGGATTCCAGGGCAAGGCCGATACCGGCTCTGGTAGCCCTAGCCGGTGCTGATTGCGCCCTGTCCCAATCCCGAGGTTTTAAAATTTTTACCTTTTCTTCTAGTTCTCAAAGGTGGTTGGACTGGAACGTGTGCAATCGGGATTGGTGTGTTGGTGGAAGCCTCTGGTGCAATTTCTACAAGCCTCCTACTCCGCCTTTGTATGTATGTGAACGCCTAACTCTCGGTCTTCCAGTATATGGCCTGCCTAACTACCGTTTGGTGAACAACTAAGAGGCTAGGGAATTTTTCTGGAGAGAGGGAGAGAGAGAGATGCCTGGCTATTCCACAGAGAAGAAACCGTCCCTCTTATGTGTTTGATTTACAACAACGTTGTTTTCAATCCTCTTGTTTAACCTAAATAAAAAACCCTAGGTTAAACTGGACTGGGCCATTGGACTCTTGGTTTAACCTATTGGGCTTAATTAATTATTCTAGTTAGAACCAACTCAATGGCCCAACAAATAATTAATTTTTCAGCCCAAATAAACCAGTCCAATTAAATAAGCCTAAATCAGTTTAGTCTCAGGTTAATCCCTAATTATTCAAACTAGGCCAAAGCCCTGAATAATTAATTAACCCACCAAACTAATTTAAGTAATTCTCTCTCCATGGACCTTTATTTTATTCTAGCCAAATAATTAAATCAGCCTATTTAAATAAAATAAATTCCATTTAATTTAAGATTAATTCCTTAGCCCATATTTAATTAGGACTAACGGTCTATACTGGGGACCAAAAGACGCACCGCCTTGGCTACTAAAATGACCAAAATACCCTTACTATATAAATAGCTGTATTTTGCATTTTAAATATTTTCTAATATCACCATAAGGAAATATTGACCCTAAGGACAGTGATGTGTTAGCAAAGTCTCCGATCTACAAGTGTAATGACTAAAATATCCCTCTATACATCGCCGTACATTCAGAGAGGAAGAAGTGTACTAACACCTCTCTAAATAACATCTACCATCCTTAGGCCTCATAGAGAGTCCTAGGTACTGACTTGGAAGGCACCAAGTTCAGAATGTATGCCATTGTTTCCAGGGCATGTCCCCAAAAGGACACTGGAAGAGTAGCATACGACATCATGCTTCGGACTATTTCTATCAATGTCCTATTCCTTCTCTCAGCCACTCCGTTCTGTTGGAATGTCCCTGGCACAGAGAGTTGGGATACTATCCCATGATATATCATGTAGTCTTTGAATTCACCAATGAGGTACTCTCCACCACAATCCGATCGTAAGGTCTTGATAAATTTATCTGTCTGACACTCCACTTCAGCCTTAAACTCCTTGAACTTGTCAAAAGAGTTAGACTTGTGTCTTATCAGGTAAACGTAACCAAACCTTGTACAATCATCCATGAAGTTGATGAAGTACTCAAAACCTCCTCTAGCTGGTATAGACAAAGGATCACACACATCAGTGTGAACAAGACTCAATACATCCATGGCTCTATCCGCCTTAGGGGCAAATGACCTTTTGGTCATCTTTCCCATCAGGCAGGACTCATACTGAGGCCAATTTTTCAATCTCAATGAGCCCAAGGGCCCATTATGGATCAACCTTTAAATCCTAGTTGAGTTAATATAACCCAACCTTAGATGCCAAAGATACGAGTCATTGACTTTGGCCTTTCTCTTCCTTGTTAAAGGTTCAGATCGAGTGTTATTTAATTGATTATTAATAGGATTTAAGAAAAATAGATTCTTATACATGTGCCTAGAACATAAAATTTCTCCATCTCTACCGATAGAAATACCAGAATGGAAAGATACAGAATATCCTTGATTTATTAGTTTCACAACCGAAATCAAATTCTGTCTAAATCCAGGTACATATAAAATATCTTTCAAAACCACTATTCTATTACAATTAAATACAATATCCAGCTCTCCCACTGTAAAGGCCCAAACTTATGCTCCATTTCCCACACGTAGTCCATATTCGCCCTTTTGGAGTCTTCTAATCTTTCTAAACCCCTACAAGGAGTTACAGATGTGATCAGTAACTCCTGAATCAATAATCCAAGTGAAAGTTGATCTAACCATTGATATAGACTCTAGATAGGAAATATTACTTATGGGGTTTTTCTGGACTTGAAGATCTGGACACTCCTTTTTCCAGTGTCCCTTCAATCCACACTTGAAGCACTTGCCCTTGGGTTTATCTTTGGGCTGGGTCTTGGGCTGGACCACTGCGTTCCCCTTCTTCTTCTTGAACTTTCTGGGCTTGGGCCCAATTCTAAAAGATGAAGCCTTAGCAATCATAGCCTTAAATTGTGGCTTCATGACCTTCTCCGCCATCTAGAGCTCCTTCATCAACTCAGTCAAACCCACGTTCAACTTGAATTGAATAAAGGAACCCGGTAGAGATTCGAGAACCATGTCCACTTGATTCTCGGGGTCAATGACAGCCCCTAAGATTTTTGCCTCCTTGAAAGCAGCAATCATCTTGAGCATATGCTCTTTGACTAATGCTTCCTCAACCATCTTAGTGTTAATGATAGTTCGAAGAGCCTCCAGCCTTGCGGGCCGACTCTTATCCACGAATATCGTAGCTAATGATTGGGTTATGTCATACGCAGTGGTCATGTGCTCATGTTTGGATTGGAGCACATTAGACATGGAAGCCAATATGTAACAACGAGCCATCTCGTCAGCCTTCTTCCATGCCTTGTCAACCTCACCCTTCTCGACGGTGGAACCCTCCCCGGTAACAGGGCAGGTTTCGTACAAGACATACATATACTTCTCCGCTATGAGTATTATGTCCAAGTTCCTTTTCTAGTCCACATAATTTGGTCCCGTTAACTTATTCTCTCAGAGAATAACGGCTAATGGACTAAAAGAACCTCCCACCATTTCTGAAAAATCAAAAAATAAAAGAAAAAGATTCAGTTTGTGAAAATAAAATACCTATGTGCACTTTATCCTTATTATCAAAACTGATAATAATCAATTTGGCTCTTAGGAAAACTGACATAGCTTCTTGGGAAGATTAACAGTTTCCTAAGCTAAGTGTGTTAACCACCACAAATTAATTTCCCTTTTAGGTAATGATCTAGAAGATAACTCCATCGAGGGGATGGCCGTTTCCTCTCATTTCCTATGGACATGTGATGTGTCCGGACTTAGGTATAAAAATCATCCAAAAACTAAGCACATTCTCAATCAAATTTAAATTAAAACGTTAAACCCAAATCACACATATGAGCAAGCGTACTTATTATTAACTGAGCATAGGATTCAAACGAGTGTCGATCCTCAAGGAACAAGTAGATATTAATTACCTTTCTTTCATTGTTTAACCGACTCGATAAAACAAAACCGAAATAAAATAAAAACAAAAATATATACATGTCAAGGATGTAGATTTATGTAATTCAAACCATTGATTAGACAACCATGATCTTAAAGTACCCAACCTCTATCGTAACTAATAATTTTCTTGGCATCATGAAGAATTAAAATAGATTCACTTCTTTCTCAATCCATGAATCCCTAGCTTCTAGGTAACTTAGTATCACATACTCTGCCTCAACCAATCTTATCCAAAATATGCATTAAACGCAATTCTTTGATTAAGTCCCATTCTCAGGCAAACTTAACCCATGAAATTAACTAATTGAATCCATATTCTAGCAGACATCAATTAACCTTTAATTACTCTGTTCTTGTAATTAACACCATTTTCAGGCAAGTTAAAAGGCAACAAATATGAAATCAATCAATTTAAACCATCAACCCTATTCTCAAGCAAGTTAACGGCACAATCAATTAATCTCGCAATCAACCCAAGTAATTAAATACCAAAAATAACAATCAGTTAATCAAAAGATCAAATAACTCTAAATACCATGAACGTCTAAACAAATGTCAAATTACAATAAAATAATTAAAACATCATTGTCAAGAAAAGAAAACAAAGTAAAAGAAAACACTCATAGACAAGCCTCCTTCTTCTTCCTTTGAAGACCTTCTTGTACAACCCTCATTGAATTGAAGAATTCCTCATTGGATTGAGTGATTTTCTATGGTGAATAATGAATTCTCCCATTTTCCCTAGTGTTTTTCATCTATTTATAGGCTTAAGAAGTACCTAAACTCGTAGGTACAAAGTTCTTGGCCGAGTAGAAGTTGGAAGATACTAAAACTCATCAGGTTTCCAAAAACGCGTAGAAAAATCGCAGCACCGCCTCAAGGACAGAACACAGCCGGCGCCGTCTTGGTCCTTCGGAGCCAGCGCCGCCTGTGTTCTGCTTCTTCACTTGTTCACCAATTTTTTCTCCAAATTTTGCTCATAAGTTCCAGAATTCAGCCGGCGCCAGTTCCAGCCTTACAGCCGGCGCCGCCTCTACTCTGTTTCGCGACGGTTTTGCTTCGTTTTACCCAAAAATCTGAAATATTAAACAAAATACCTTTTCAAGGGTAAAATCTCAAATATAAAAGAATATGACTAGTTATTGCACAAAATGTCTTATAAAAGAGCCTCAAATAACTAAGCAAAGTATGACTAATTTAGCCCCTATCAACATGCCTCGCACTATGACCTCCAACGAGGGGCTGGCCGATCATAGTACATGTCCCAGGTTATCAATTACATCCTTTCATTAGATCTAGATTCTTGTGGTATCCCCATCCTATATGAGTTCACTCATAGGGTGACGTGAAGGGACCCACGATCTCTAATGAGGATCGTGATAGAAGCCGCGGGGCCGCTGAAACCCCTCTCCCACTTAGTCTTTTAAAACAAAGGTTCTCTGAAAAATAACTTTTTGAAAATTTTCATTAAGTTTTCCCTTAACTGAAAAATAAAATGTCTAAGTCCATAAAAATCTCTATGTCAAGACTTATAGCCTTTGAAAGTTTTTCCCATGGACTAATTTTATTTAAGTTAAAAACTTAATGATTTAAAAAAATTTCCAATTAAAACTTTCTAGAAACTTTGGTCTCAAGTTTATTTGACAAAAAAAATTTTCTTGTGCCAAACTAAAACAAAATGGCTTTCTATTTTAACCTTACAAAAATATCTAAATCCAATATATTTTCTATGTCAAGGATTAAATCCTTTGAGAAAATATCTAAGGATTAATTTTTGTTCAATTTAAAATAACCATTTAATTTGTAGAAAAATGTTTTCCTGTCAAAGCATTCCCAAAAACTTTGGTCTTTAAGAAAACGTGCACATAGGTACAAAAACAAATAGCATGCTAGAAAATAGTAAACGTTTTCATGCTCTTCTATTTTTTTAAACCTAAGTGCCCAGATAATAGAATTAAGAACATTAATTAATTAATTAATGGTCTTGTTTAATCCTAAAATCTCTTACGAATATTTTCCATGCTAAAATATTCCTTGAATATTGATTATTGCAAAATATTAACTTCGCCTGGTATGGACCCCAAAACTAAAAGAAATTGCAAGAAAAATTATAAGGAAAAATTTTTTTAAAAAAAATTTCCTTGGTCCACTGCACCCGCCGCACGGAACTAGGACCCACCAGAAACCAACGCGCGGACCGGCCTTCCAGAGCCAAGTCGACGCTGGTTCCAGCACTCCAAGCCGGCGCCAATTCTGTTCTGGATACCGGATCCTGCAGCTTCTTTCTGCAAATTTCCTCTGCGAATTTCTCCTATTTTTCTGCACAGCTTCTGGTATCCATGGCTCTCCGATTCCAATCCAAATACAATGAAATCAACCAAAACCAACAACCGTCTATACCCATAAACATTGGGCTTACACGATTTGCTAAGAAAAATAGTAAATTACAATCTCCTATACCTCCACCTGTGAGGTTTAACAGAGAATCTATCCATACCATAAACAGCGAAGGATCACAATTTTAATAACACATATGTGTCCAGTTTTATTAATATAGATTCATGCTCCCTATATTTTCACAAAACCCTCATGCTCTGATACCAATTGAAGGCGTGGAAAATGGGAAAACACGGAGCACGCAACGGAAGCTAACATAAAAAAACTGAAAAAATAAGAACAGGGATTCCAAGGCAGGGCCAACACCGACTCTGGTAGCCCTAGCCGGCGCTGGTTACATCCTGTCCCAATCCCGAGGTTTTAAAATTTTTACCTCTTCTTCTGGTTCTCAAAGGTGGTTGGACTGGAATGTGTGCAATCGAGGTAGGTGTGCTGATGGAAGCCTCTGGTGCGATTCTTGCAAGCCTCTTACTCCGCCTTTGTATGTATGTGAATGTCTAACTCTCGGTCTTCCAGTATATGGCCTGCCTAACTACTATTTGATAAACAACTAACAGGCTAGTGAATTTTTTGAAGAGAGAGAGAGAAAGACACCTGGCTATTCCATAGAGAAGAAGCCGTCTCTCTTGTGTGTCTAATTTATAACAACGTTGTTTCCAATTCTCCTATTTAACCTAAATAAAAAAACCCTAGGTTAAACTGGATTGGGCCATTGGACTCTTGGTTTAACCTATTGGGCTTAATTAATTATTCTAGTTAGAACTAACTCAATAGCCCAACAAATAATTAATTTTTCAACCCAAATAAATCAGTCTAATTAAATAAGCCTAAATCAGTTTAGTCACAGGTTAATCCCTAATTATTCAAACTAGGCCAAAGCCCTGAATAATTAATTAACCCACCAAACTAATTTAATTAATTCTCTCTCCATGGACCTTTATTTTATTCTAGCCCAATAATTAAATCAAGCTATTTAAATAAAATAAATTTCATTTAATTTAAGATCAACTCCTTAGCCCGTATTTAATTAGGACTCACGGTCTATATTGGGGACCAAAAGACGCACTGCCATAGCTACTAAAATGACCAAAATACCCTTACTATATAATAGCTATATTTTGCATTTTAAATATTTTCTAATATCACCATAAGGAAATATTGACCCTAAGGACAGTGCTGCATTAGCAAAGTGTCCGACCTACAGGTGTAATGACTAAAATACCCCTCTATACATCGCCGTACATTCAGAGAGGAAGAAGTGTACTAACACCTCTCTAAATGACATCTGACATCCTTAGGCCTCTAGTCCAATAATCCACGACTTCCTGGATTGTTTCCACTTTCCAAGGGAGCTACCCTAAAGCAAACATCCAAGTCATGTTTCCCAATTCCCTGGATATTTAGATTATTCAGACAACCACAAGGGGCGATATAGTATAGAAACTATCTTGTACAAGTCTGTCTTAACTAACTAATTACACACACCTAACATGCAAGTATATTGGCCCTACGATAGAACCTCAACTATAGCATATCAAAGTATATGATTCCAGCTTCGTCAAACCACCAACTCATACTCAAGTCATAGAGTACTAGTCCACGCTGCAGTGGTAGTAGTTTAGGTTTCTACCATATAGTACTTTTAGAAACCACTACTACAAGTCCTGTTCTACATATTCGAAATACGCTTATGTCATGAAGTGAGTGGACTACTCACTGGCTAAAGGTAAACCATTCCCCATTTAGAATTCACAACATAATAACCTAGACATGATGAGATTCCCATTCTCATCAATCGGTTAAGAATAAAAGTTTATGTGTTAAGTAACCCGTGATCCATACCTTACTGTGAAAGACCTCCATTCACATGGATCACTTACTTAAACACAATAAGTCTTTTCCAAACGTAATTGTACACACATAAAATTGTAAATTCACAAATAATTTCTGAGAATAAATTCTTTTATTAAAATATTCGATTTTTGCATCAGAAACTACGTGTAATAGGAAACTCTGCAGTCACTCTGGCGCAAGTTCTTACCCTTGTACATGCTCTCTCATTTATATCTTTAATAAGAGTAATATACTTTAGCGATACACCTTTCTTGGTCAACACCCACCAAACTACTTCTGTAGGCGCCTTGTCGTAAGCTTTCTCCAGGTCAATAAATACCATATATAAATCTTTCTTTCTTTTCCTATAGTATTCAATCATCTGTCGTAATAAATGAATTACCTCCGTTGTGGAACGCCCAGGCATAAAATCAAATTAATTATCTGAAATTTGTATAATGCCCCGTAACTTCTGTTCAATCACTCTCTCCCAAAGCTTCATAGTATGACTCATGAGTTTAATCCCATGGTAAATAGCACAATCTTGAACATCCCATTTATTCTTATACAGAGGAATTAGAGTACTCTTCTTCCACTCTGTAGGCATCTTATTAAATTTATATGTCTTGTTGAACCGACTTGTCAGTCTCGTAATACCTATCTCTCCTAAATACTTCCAAACCTCGCTCAGTATACCATCCGGTCCTACTGCTTTTTTTGGTCTTATCCTTTTAACGGCATCTTGGACTTCATGCTTCTAAATACAACGAATACACACACAATTAACCTCTTCGTTTGAAATCGCCAGGCTACCTACACTCAAAACTTGGACTTGACTCCCATTAAATAACTTATCAGAATACGACCTCTATCTCCTCTTTATTTCTTCGTCCTTAAGCAAAACTCTGTGGTTGTCGTCCTTTACACATTTCACCACACCAATATCTCTCGTCTTCTTCCCCCTGTAATGCACCAGTTTATATATATTCTTTTCCCCGTCTTTGGTATCCAACTTTTCATAGAAATCCTTGTAAACTTTGAATCTTGCTTTCTAATAGCTTCTTTAGCTTTTCTTTGCTTGACCTTGTATTTCTCAAAATTCTCATCACTCCTACACTTCCATAAGTTTCTATAGTACTCTCTTTTACTCCTTACGGCTTCTTTCACTTCGTTATTCCACCACGACATGTCCTTATTTAGAGGTACTTTTCTATTAGATTCCCCAAGCACTTCCTTGGCTACTATCCTAATACATTGAGCCATCTTTCTCCACATAGTATCTGTTGGTTTGAAAGAAAACATAGAGCATGCTCGTGGGAAACAAAAAAACAGAGGCAAAAAAAACAAGCCTTAACCACAGCATGGAAGCTTATAAACCATACCTCCGTGTGCCTTAAACCTCTTAGGTTGTGAAAGAACGGATTGAACCACAGGGACAGCCTCTTCTTGCCCGCTTGATGAAGCTTCCGGTTGAAATCCCTCTAACCTTCTATTTCGCCTTGTTTGCATGAACGCCCAGCTTTCCGAATCACGGAATATTTCACTGCCTTAATCCTTGTTGGTGAAACAAATGGTGAAGAGGAGTGGTCTCAATGTTCTTGATTCCTTTTGCTATTGTTAGCAAAACACCAAGAACAAGACAAGAGAAAAGAGACTCACAAGAGAGAGAGAGAGAGAGAGAGAGAGAGAAAAGCTTAGGAAAATCAGGGGTTTTTTTTCTCCAAGAGGCGTGAGTTCTTGTTAGCCAAAACTAGGTCTCTAATCTCTGATAACAATATCCCCCGAAATATGATATTTCAAACACCCGGATGTTATCAACAGAGTAAGTTTAGCTTAACCTTAAACTCTTCTGAACCGTATCTGGAAGAAACCCTATGGTCCAAGCTATTGGGCCAAAATAATATTTATTATTTTTCTTGGACCCAAAAAGTCTAAAATAATAAACGTTAATTATTTATTTTCTGGACTTATAGAAATAATCCAATAAATAATTAATAAGCCCAAATGAACCCAAAAATAATTAAACATTAATTATTTATTTCTTAGGCTTATATAAATAACCCAATAAATAATTAAACATTAATTATTTCCCTCTAATTTAAGCCCAGGTTAATTTTTTAATTATTCAAACTAGACCTAGACCCTGAATAATTAATTAACCAATTAAATCAGATAATAAATATCTCTTAATTTATTTTTATTCCAGTCCAATAATAAATTAGACTTCCTGAATAAAATAAAATCCTCTTTAACTAAGACCAATTCCTCAACCCAAAATTAATTAGGACTTACGGGCTATTTCGAGGACCAAAAAGACACATCGTCTTAGCTACTAAAATGACCAAAATACCCCTGCTATATAAATAACTGTATTTTGCATTTTAAATATTTCTTAATATCACCATAAGAAATATTGACCCCAAGGATAATGCTGCGTTAGCAAAGTCTTCGACCTACAGGTGAAATGACTAAAATACCCCTCTACACATCGTAGTTCATTTAGAGAGGAAAAAGTGTACTAACACCTCTCTAAATGACATCTACCATCCTTAGGCCTCTAGTCCAATGATCCACAACTTCCTGGAGTGTTTTCGCTTTCCAAGGGAGCTACTCTAAAGTAAATATCCAAGTCATGTTTCCCAGGGCCCTGGACATTTTAGATCATTCAGACAACCACAAGAGGCGATATTGTGTAGAAACTATCTTGTACACGTCTGTCTTAACTAACTAGTTACATATACCCAATACACAAGTATCTTGGTTCTACTATATAACCTCAATTATAGCATATCAAAGTATATGCTTCCAGCTTCGTTAGACCACCAACTCATAGTTAAGTCGTAGAGTACTAGTCCACACTGTAGCAATAGTAGTCTAGGTTTCTACCAAATAGTACTTTAAGAAACCACTACTACAGGTCCTATTCTACGTATTCGAAGTACGCTTATGTTATAAAGTGAGTGGACTACTTACTGGCCAAAGGTAAGCCATTCCCCATTGGAATTCATAATATAATAACCTAAACATGATGAGATTCCTATTCTCATCAATAGGTTAAGAACAAACTCGTGATCCATACCTTACTGTGAAAGACCACAATTCACATGGATCACTTATTTAAACATAATGGGTCTTTTCCAAATGAAATTATACACAAATAAAAAGTAAATTCACAAACGATTTCTGAAAATAAATTCTTTTATTAAAATATTCGATATTTACATCATAAACCTAGTCTATAAGGGCATACTTTCCAACAGTATCTGGATCCAAATCCATATCAGAAGACCAGTCATCTGCCTCAACTACTTTATCGACAAAGGCTATTCTTTCATCCCTTTGAAGCTTCCACCACTTCATCCTAGGGTCAACCCAAAAATTCCACTACTTATTCTTTTTCCTAAAATTAAAATCGAGGACCAACAACCTGTGTTATGTAACCACACTCTCACCAGGAATAACTTTACAATCTGTACAACCATTATGGAACCTATGCCTCATAATAAAGAAGTCTATTTGACTGGCATTTAACTCGCTACTAAAGATCACTAAGTGAGAATCTCTCTTCTTAAATTAGGTGTTTGCTATGGTCAAATCATAAGCCAAGGCAAAGTCAAGAATAGCAGTTCTTGCTTCGTTTCTAACTCTAAAACCCTAACCTCCATGAACACTCTCAAACCCACTCTGATTAGTACTCATATGTCCGTTTAGATCACCACTAATGAAAAGTTTTTCTGCACACAGTACCCTCTGAACAATCTCATCTAAATCATTCCAAAATTATTGCCTAACCAAATCATTAAGTCCCACTTGTGGCGTATACACACTAATAACAATAGTAATCTCATGCCAATCATAATCTTGATACTCAAAATCCTATCACTCTTCCTCTGTACTTCAACCACATCATCAATAAATTTACGATCAATAATAATCCCAACTTCATTTCTATTCCTAACTCTACCTAAATTCCAAAACTTATAACCCCACGGAGCTGCTACTCTCGCCTTCTCACCTACCCATTAGGTTTCCTAAAGACACAAAATGCTAATCTTTCTCCTCTGCATTACCTCAACTAGTTTTGTCAATCACCGGTCAAAGATCATATATTCCATGTAGCTAGATGAATCCTATCACTATAGACTGTCTTTTTTACCCTACACCCTTACATATTTGACACCGTATCTGAGGACCTACACGGCGCGTTGCTTCCGGGCAACGACCTAGCAACCCTTGTATATTTATCACTACACTCAGGTCTATGAAGTGCAGTGCGTCGCTGAGTAGAGAACACCCCCACGAAGTCAATCGATTGGTTCATGTCATGGATGTGACTATATTTTATGCTAGCTGTCACAAGCCTTACCGCAACTATCCTCCTTCATTCGGGCTTGAGACCGGCAATGAACACCACAGACAAAGCCCATGGAGCTCACAAGCGGAGTTATCTTTGAGAAGGAAGATTGTGGAAAATTGTGAAATATTTTTGTGAGTTAAAAAAATTAAGAAAAAGAGTTGTCGTTTCCTCTTTAAAAATAAGAAAAAGTATTATTTTTGCTTGATTATAGGGGCTAATACAGATAGTAAAAAGAAATCTACTTTTTTAAGGCTATGAATTCCCAAAAGCAAAAGAGAGGAAAGATGTTGAAAAAATGATGAGTGGTGACTAAAAGGGGGCTAATATGGTGTGTGAAGACAAATCCATACATTTGAGGCTATCAATTCTCTAAATTATTGAAAAAAATGAGAGAAAAAAGTTGGAATGCTTTCCTTACATCATGACTTGAATTGTGCAATTTTTGAATTTATAATGCTTAAATTGGTAGATAGCTTGACTTGTGTGATTCATGTTATCTATATTTTTACTTAAAAGGTGAAATATTTTTCTTAGACTAAAGTGTATACTTGATTAATTTGACTTTAAGAGTTTTGTAATATCTTGTCAAATGTTTCACAGTTTGAATTATTTTCAAAGATGTGATGACAAGAGTTTTATCTAAAGTTTGAAGGAAAGTTATAATCCTTGCTGTGTTAAGAAATTTTTGTTGGAATAAGAAAAATCTTGTGTTTTCTTAATGATTTTCTTGGCATTAAGTGTGTTGCTTGAGGACAAGCAAAAATTCAAGTGTGGGGGAATTGATAGGGGCTAAAATCATCACTATTTTCCTAGTTATTTGAGATTATTTTGAGATAATTTTATTGTAATAACTAGGGATATTCCTTATTATTTGACATTTTTCTTGTAGAAATTATTTTTGATAAATTTGTGCAGATTTGAGGTAATTTCGAGCAAAATTGAAGATTTTTCAGAACACACTTGGCGACTAGTGGGGCCAGGTCTATTTTGGTTAGGCAGAGGGAAAAAATGCAAAATTTAGGGAGAGAACAGAATACACCTTGCGCTAGGTGGGGTGATTGGACTCAATGCCAGGCCCGTTCTGGGGTACGAAAATTCTGTGCACGAATTTGGAAATTTTCTAAAGATTTTGGTATTTTCTAATTCCTACTCGGCCAAGATACCTCAAGCAATGAATTTAGCATCAAAGAATCTTATAAAAGCAAGAAAAAACACAAGAGATTGAGAGTGAATCGAAGAGCCCAAATTCCAATCACTCAAAGAATGAGGAATTCACCAAATCAAGGAGGGTTGTTCAAGAGAATCTTCAGATAAGAAGAAGGAGGCTTGTCTATGAATGCTTTCTTTTACCTTTGTTTTCTTTTCCTTAAACAATTATGTATTTAATGTTTCCATTGTAATTCGACATTATTTTTTTGGAATTCATGATTTATTAAGTAATTTAGTATTTTGATCAATTCATTATTTATCTTAGTATTTGATTATTTTTTTTCTTACAGAGTTGGTTATTTGGTTTTTGTTATTAACTTACTCGAAAAATGGGTTAATAATGACTTCAATTAATTAATTTCATATTTGTTATCTCTTAACTTGCTTGAAAAATGGATTAATTGTTGAGAACATGGGTAATCAAATGTTGGTTGATGATTGCTAGAATATGGATTCATTGACTAATTTTATATTTTAAATCACCTAAAATATAGGGGTTTATATAATGATTGATTTTAATGGTTCTTTTGAATAAGTTAGTTGAGATAGAATATGTTCACTAATTTAACTAAAAGATAGTGATTCTATAGATTACAAAAGAAATTGGTCTATTTTAAATCCTTCATGAGGCCAAGATAATAATCGATTGTGATAAGTGCTAAGTGATTCATTGTCATGTTTTTAAAAGCTTTTGTCTAAATTGCATATTTTCACATCCTTGAGTTGTATAGATTTTTTTATTTGTTTTCTTATTTTATTACTTTATTGGGTCGGTCAAATAATGAATGAAAAGTGATTAGTGTGTACTTGTTCCTTTGAAGATCGATACTCGTTAATTCCCTATACCATGCTTGCAATGAGTATACTTGCTCGCATGTATTTTTGGAGATTAATATTTTAATTAAAACTTGATTAAGGGATGAATTTAAATTTATTGATTTTTACACCTAAAATTTACGCATCAGGAATCCTCTTATCCATTGTAGCTTACTTCAACTATGAAGTTTGACAAATGGATGTCAAGACAACATTCCTTAATGGAAATCTTGACAAGTGTATCTATATGGTAAGCCAGACAATTTTATCCAAGAAGGTCAAGAATATAAAGTTTGCAAATTAAATGGGTCCATTTATGAGTTTAAACAAGTCTCTAGATCTTGGAATATCATATTTGATCAAGCAATTAAATCCTATAGTTTTAGTTAGCATCCTGATAAACCTTATGTCTATAAAATAATTATAGCTAGTAAGGTGATTTTTCTCATATTATATATTGATAACATCCTTCTCATTGGCAATAATGTACTAATATTAACATCAATGAAAAACTAGTTGGATAAACAATTTGATATGAAGAACTTGGGAAAAGCAATATAAGTACTAGGTATTAAGATCCTTTGGGATAGAAAGAGTAGAAAATTTGCTTTATCTCAAGCTTCATATATTGATAAAATACGGGCGAGGTTTTTAGTGCAGAATTCCAAGAAATGTCTATTACCTTTCGAACATGGAATTTAGTTGTCAGAAAAGCATAGTCCTAAAACTCCTGATGAAGTTGAGTACATGAAACATGTTCCTTATGCATCAATTGTAGGAGGTCCCATATATGCTATACTTTGTACTTGTCCAGACATTTGTTATGTTGTTAGAATGATCAGTAGATATCAATCAAACCCAAGACCGGAATACTGGATAGCAATAAAGCATATACTCAAGTATCTTCGTAGAATTAAGGGATATATACTAGTTCACTTATCTCCATAATTAGTACCTATAGGTTACACTAATTTTGATTGTCAAGCTGATAGAGATTTTTGCAAATCCACTTCTGACTCCGTTTTCACCCTAGGTGATAGTGTACTTATATGGAGGAGTATCAGACAATATTGTATTGCTGATTTTACTATAGAAGTTGAGTATATGGTAGCTTGTGAGGCAGCTAAAGAAATAATATGGTTGAAGAAGTTCTTGATAGAACTTAAAGTAGTTCCTTCTGTATCTCAAACCATTAGTTTGTACAGTGATAACAGTGGTACAGTAGCAAATGCGCAAGAACCAAGAAGCCATCAGCGTTGTAAACACATTGAATGTAAATATTACATACTTAGGGAGATTGTTCAACGTAGAGATGTAGAAGTATACAAGATTTCTTCTATTAAAAATCTTGTTGATCCTTTTATTAAAAGTTTACCTGTAGTAGTTTTTAGAAGTCATATCGAAAGTATGGATATTTCTAACTTATCCCATTTACTTTAGGACAAGTGGGAGAATTTTGTTAGATTTTCCCTTCAAGTAAATTCAACATTTGTATTTTAAAATTATATAAAGTATGTTTTATATATTTCTATATATGTATGAGCCTATTTTATTTACAAATTATTTAGATATTATAAATCAGATATTTATTTGTTAAATACAGAGAGACTTAATTTATAATTTAATTCGAAATAAATTATTCACGATCTAAAATAAATTTGGGCAATTTATTTTATTGAGATTGTCTTGATTTTATTGAAGTCTATCTTTGACTTTGGTAATAAAATTAAGGATATATTAGATATGACCATCAATGTTAAGTTTGTAGAATGGACTATACAAATTAAACATTATATGATTGTCGTACATAATACCTTAATCCTGAGCAAATAATGATCTATATTACTAACTTGAAATCTCTTGAGTTACCAAAGATTGAGATTAATTTAATAATCAATATCTTAGTATTTTATAAATTAAAGTGAAATACATATGGAATAATTATTTTGCAATATGGAATCTATTACCTTTAACATGCAAGATCATTTCTTCATAAGTTCTTCCAAGCGATAGCTAAATCTGAGCTCAGTGCTTTAATAATATCTATTGAATATAATTTGTAAGTATAACGTGGTCATATGGTACTGTCAAATTGAATATGAGATTGAGGATTTGAATTGGGGGCACTTTGGTCATATTATCTTATTCAAAGTATTATGTTGAGCTACGGAGATAATTTATTAGATCAATCAATCATAGGATATAATTATTGACACCAATAATTGCAATTAGTCTAAGAGTGTAGTTACGTTCTTTTAATGGAATGAAATATAATTAATAAATTATTTTGGGTCGATAAAATAATTTATTATAGTTTAGTCTAACTGTATTTGGTTAGGACCATTCAATGGCTCCTAATTATGAGATAATAACAAATTATAAATATTTATAATTTATTAATAAAAATTACATGAAATAAAAAATCGCATTCGAGATAGAATAGGGCAAGAGGAGATAGTTATAACCAACTATACTTATCTTATGTCATTGGGATTTACATTTGAGATAGAGTTGAATATATAGAGACAGTTAGGAATATACAACAATGTATATTGATTTAAGACTTTATATTAAGGTTACATGAGTTATAATATTCTCTTAGTTTTGTGTAAGCCTATCCTTAACAAAGAGAGAGAAAAATACGATAGACAAATTTTTAGTCCCAGGAGATTACACTGAAGAAGACTTGGAGGTTTGGAGTATCACCAAAGGCCAAAAGCTTCTTGGATCATATCTTAAAAGACAATATCTACAGATGTATGATTTATTTTTCATGTGTTTATAAGATTTAATCTAGGTAATGCATAAATATATTGATCATATTCCTAACAAAGACTACCTTACCTGCATGGCATCATCTGTTAGGCCATCCATCTTTGTCAACATTCAAACATATTTGATCTTTGTTTAATTTAGACGTCTTCTCTCTATCTGATTTCACCTTTAATTGTAATTCTTGTCAGTGCAATAAGAGTCATAAATTACCATTTTCCTTTTCTACACTATCTACTTTATCGCCTCTTGAAATTATATTCATTGACATTTGGACATCCCTACTTCATTCTGCCAATAACTAAAAATATTACCTCATATTTATTGATCACTTCACTAAGTATATCTGGTTGTATCCACTAAAACAAAAATCTGATACACGTGATGTCTTCATCTGATTTAAGACCCTTCTAAAAAAATTCTTTGCTCATCCGATCATAACTCTCTACTCAAACAATTGGGGAGGGAAGGGGAAGGGGGAGAATATTAAGCACTTTCTTCATTTTTAATGACAAATGAGATCTCTCATTTTACCTCTCCACCTCACACTTCTAAACACAATAGGTACTCAGAACAACGTCATCGACACATTGTCGAAACAGGTCTTTCTTTTCTTTTCCATGCATCCATGCCTCTTTCATATTGGCTTTTTGCCTTCCCCATAGCAGCATATCTCATCAATCACCTTCCTACATCTACCTTGAATAATGTATCACCATTTCTTAAACTCTTTTGCTATTTCCTAACTACACCAAACTTCGCAGTTTTGGATGTCTTTGCTATCCTTGGCTTCGCCCATACACATCCCACAAACTTGAGTCCCAATTTGTTCCGTGTATCGTTATTGGTTATTCTCCAACTCAAAGTGCCTATCTCTATCTTGACAACTCTACTAATTGTATATGTACTTCTCATCATGTATACTTTGTCGAGAACATTTTTCCATTTGCATCATTCACTCTTCCCTACCTTGTGCCTCTTCATCCTTCATATTCAAGTGGTGCTTTATGACACTACTCGTTGCTTCTTCATCTCGTCTATCTCCAACTACTATCCCAAACCAACCTCCGGAGACAGCTCCTTTGACTAACACTTCCACCATACCTCTATCTGCTTTTGAAACTAACAATTCTTCCACCAATAGCACATCCCTTACACAAACCATTCCCTCTTCGACAGCAACCCTTCCTCTCCCCCCCGAGCCATAGTTACCGGATCCAAACACAATATCCACAAACTAATACAAAAACTTAACCTTTTGGCAGAACTCCAACCTACCACTATGGCTCCTACCTCTGTTAATCAAGCTTTAAAAAATCCTAAGTGGAGGCAGGCTATGTTTGAAGAATTTAATATTCTCCTTCGTAATGGAACTGTTAGAAATTCTCCATGCAAAAACATAGTTACGCAACAAAAGAAACGAGAATTCCATAATAAAGATCACGTTTATACATTAACAGGAATTAAAACAGTAGAGAAATTATACCTTCGGTGTGTCTTTGTGAAACAAAATTCTTCTTCAATTTATGTTCTCTGAGGCGCGATCCAGCAAACACATAGAATGTCTTCTATGTTGTTCCGTCAAAAACACCACAATCCAAGTGTAGGATTGTCTCCAATAAAGTCCACACGAGAATGGTATTCAAGAATCACTAGAAACTTTGTGCTAGCAAAATTCAACTGGCAGCTAGGTTTTTCAGTGCTTTCAGAAGAAGAACATTGAAAGAGTTCTCGATTTTTTTTCCAAAAAAAATAAAACCTCGTGTGTGTGTAATTACCTAATCATAATCCCACAAAAAAATATATAATCATATGTCTCTTGTATTTATTTGGTAATCAGAATCCATTACGTATATGGATTCTTAATTGCTAATAATTATTATGATTATAGTTAATTATAATGTAGCCTACAAATTATAATTAATAATAATTTGATCACAATAACTTCTTCTTCTTACAATCAACCTTGTAATGTTATCGAATAACATCTTGGGAACTCAATTCTCTATTGTGTGTGACCTATTAGGTTTCCCGGTCTATTTGTAGTAAAATATGAATTAATCTAAATATTTTTAAGATTAATAATTCTTAATAATTTTAGAATTAACTTATTAATTCTAATAAAGATTGATTTATTAATTCTTTAATTAATAAATCCATATTCAAAAGATCTTGGGCGGTATCTAGCAACACATTATGACCACTCAAAAGTTCAGAAAGTCAAGTGGCTTGACATAAACCTTTTAATAGCAAACAACAGTGCAATAAACTCCTTTCACCATTCAATATCTCATTCGATTTGGAGTACGAATTAGTGCCAACTCCTTCCAGAATAATAAATTAATTCTGGCTCGAATATGTTAGTACTTGTTCCTAGAATCCACTACTCATCACATGTATCAATTGGAACCGTTTTCAATATACAATCGCCTTGGCCAAAGACCTCTCGAGTAGTGATTCCTACAAGTAGTTGTGAGATATTCGCTCTTACTATTAGGAGTGGTGAATCCTTTATTGATCCTCTCAACTACTTTCATTTGCTTCATGTTATACCCAATATCCATCCCACATGCGGTCTTATCAAGACTCCAGAGATTGGAATCAAAGTCCAACACTTAGTAAATAAAGTACATTGGAAATCTCAAGTCTAAGGATACTTGCACATTTGCTATGATAAGATTTGATCGCTGTTACTAAATAGTTATCTATATGATTATCTCATAGCTAGGTCATCTAATGTACTTGTTTAAATAACAAGCATGCACTTATTAACTTTGAGTATTACAATACTCACAGATGTGAAAACCACCGCATGATCAAATAAGAAAGTATAACACATACTAATCTTAACATATTAATGATGTCCTATCTCATTAATACTATGATTAGGGATAATTTAAGTATGAACACTATCTAGTATAGTAGGAACCTCACATCATGATCTCTATCATGATTTTCTTAACACAGTGTTGTACTTGAGACTTTATCTAAAAGTTATTTTACACAAAAGTATAAATAAAATAAATTGAAAGATAAAGAGTGCCTTATTTTATTTAATAATATACAATATATAGAATACATGTGATTGCCCCTAGGGCATAACACTAACAAGAAAATAAGACCTTATTTGACCCATCTTTCTCAAAATGTGGTCAATAGATCTCTTGCAGTAAATATTTACATGACGGTTCTGTGGATATGTACAAAGATCAGTTGGTTGCCAAAGGATTTCGCCAATGTCATAGTGTTGACTATTCTGAAACTTTTAATCCTGTTATTAAGCCTATCACTATCCGTCTGGTTTTTGGTCTTGCAGTTGTTCAAGGATGGTTACTTCGACAACTTGATGTCAATAATACCTTCTTTCAAGACACTCTTTGTAATACCCTTCCCTGAGTAGTTTTGAGATAGGAGATATTTTATTACCTTTGTAAACTTTTTGGATATTTTATGAGATTGATTTAAGAGAAATTATTAGATAATGGAAGGACAATTGAGAATAAGAGAAGAAAAATAAAGAAGAAGAAAGTATTTAGAGAAAGAAGATTGGCTACAACATAAAATATATTATCTATAGATATTTGGTGAGAAAATAAAAAAAAGTAGAGCCCACTAAGTAATAGTCTAATTAGGGGTGTAAATGGGTTGGATCGAGTCTGGATCGCCCTATTCTGGACCCAAACCCAGACCGATTAACCAATATGGGGTCTAGACCCAACTCGATTACCCTATGGCTATGGAATAAAAAGGCCCATACCCGCATAAGACGGTGTTAAGTCTGGGTCGAATATACCCGACCCGAAAGATGTGTGCAAGCACTCCAGAACAAAAAACGAGAAAAATCATAACTTTAAGCTGTGAGGAGTAAAAAAGAAAAAGAAAAAAATCAATCAAGACTAAGCTCTACAACCCATTCCTCCATGAAGAATTCTCGATGAACAGCATCAAATCCATCTACTTTTCTGAGTCTTAAGGCTTCTTAAGGTCACTCCAACTACATAAACAAAATACACTGCAGCCGCTGAAGATTTGTATCTCTTTGTTATAAAAATCCACTATTCTCAGAGTCTCCATCGCTTATGATCTGTTAAACAAAAATCCTATAACAAGATAAAGCAAAACCAAGATCTTTGGTATTGCCCAATTCCGGCCCTGCACAATCAAAAGATACAGAAGCCAAAGATCCTACTAATCTCAACATAATCAAATAACAAGGAAAGAATTCATCCATAACTATAACTAAACACAAAATTGACACATTTAAGAACAAAAAAGACACAATTGTGTTTATTTGTTCATTGTAATTCTCATCAAAGCTAACAAACCAAAACATAGAAAAGAAGGAAAAAATGAGTTAGATTTGTAGGAGAGAACTCAAAGAAGTAGTGTCGGTGGATGGCGGGCAGCGTTTATGGGTGATGAAATGAAGGCAGTATTGTGTTGCTTGCAGCGACTACTGCGAGTAGTAATGCTACCACATACGGTGTCATCGACTCGTTGGTGGGCAATAGTGTCGGCAGTGGGCGAAAAAGCAGGCAAAATCTCAAGGCTTAAAGGGTTGATGGCAGTGTGTGGTGTAGGGTGTTGTGTCTGGGATGGAGGTATGAAGGGCTAGGATTAGTCAAAACATATAACACAATATATGTATTATATAATAATATGTAATATAATATATATATATATAATATTTTAAATTAAATAGGTATTTGGGTAAACAAGTACAGAACTTTAATACCTATACCTGGACCTAATTATATAAATTAAACAAGTAAACAGTTTAGGTCGGGTTTGGATAACAAAATAGCTATACCAGACCCGTATAAATGGGTTTTCGAGTCGGGTCGAGTCTATTAACAGGCCTGGGTCCAATGAAAGGAGGAGAAAGAAGATATTATATCTTGATGATGGTGGCCCGCTTCATTAAAAAATCCTTTGATATTTTATGTGTGATGGCCCGCTTCATTAAAGGATCCTTATATATTTATGCCAAGTGTACAAAGCTCATTGGAGTACTATAGATTATTCTAAGAAATTCTCTCACCTTCTATTAATTTCTATAACTTTTCATGATCTTCTATTAGATTCTATTACTTCTCATTATTTTCTCTTAGCTTCTATTACCTTCTATCATATTCTTCTAACTTCTAAAGGTTTCTATTAGTTAGCGGTGGCCTACTATATTTAAAGAAGTTAGATATTTGTGGAAAAGCCATTTGAATTTGGAAAAAATCATGACCATACATGATTAAGTGAAAGCTTCCTACACTTTCTACAAACTTCCATCACCTTCTTCTAAGTTCTATACCTTTCTAAATTTGTCAAGTCATAAAAAAGATATTCCAAATGCTTCTAAAGTTGCCAATCACCTTCTACCTTCTTACATTATTATCTTCTAGTTTCTATGCTCTTCTAAAGTTGCCAAGTCATAAGAGAAATCAAGTAGCTTCTCATACATTCCACTCTCTTCCATTATTTTTCTATAAATAAAAGACTTCTCTTAATTTACCAAGTTATAAGAGAAATAAGGAAAGAAAGGAAAGAGTGAAAAAAGAAGAGAAACGAAAAAGAGAGAAAAGAGAGAGAGAGACCGAAAGGAAGAAAAAGAGAAAAAAGAATTCGTTCGTGGAACTTTGAAGATTGATTTTGCAAATTCACTTAGGTGAGCTTGACTCAAGAAATTAGTTAGACGAGGTGAGACCCATTTGTTTTACAAATACTGTTTGGCTAGTGATTTTCTATAAAATTTGTATATGCACATTTCTCATCAATTATTTTATAAAATAGGGATTTTATGGATTCCTCAACATGGATATTATGAGATAAGTAATTCTCTGTGTGAGAAAAACAAGCTCTATATGGGCAAAGTAATCTTTTTGTGAGAATATTATTCTCCATGTAAAAAAAATAGTCTCTGTGTGAGACTAGGAATTCTTGTATGGGACCATTAATCTTCATGTGAGAAAAGTGTCGATTTTATTTCAATTATGAGATCTCATTTATTTATAAGGTGTCTTTTTGAAAAATGCAATGAAAACCTTTTACTTATTTTAAAGAAAAATCACAAGCACACATGGAACTCACTGAGTGTTTTGCACTTACATGTTTCTTTATGTTCTTCTATTTTAGGTTCTGTTATACAGTTTAGTGATGAAATAAAAGTGCAACAAAAGCATGATGGGGTAGAAACTATTGGAATGTATGCTCTCCAATCCTATATATCTAATGTAAATTAAATGAAATAAATAAAAGTGTTATTCTAAAAAATTATTTATGTTTCTTTATTTTAATTTCTTCGCAATTTTGTTTGAAAAATATTCATTGCGATTAAGTAAGTGATCCATATAAATGGAGGTCTTTCACAGTAATGTATAGATCATGGGTTACTTAACACATAAACTTAGTTCTTAACCAGTTGATCAAAATGGGAATTTGATCCAGATAAAGGTTATTATACTATGAATTCCAAATAGAGAATGACTTACCTTTAGCTAGTAAGTAGTCCACTTACTTCATGGTATAAGTGTATTTGGAATACGCAGAACTGGACCTGTAGTAATAGTTTCTCAAAGTACTAAAATAATAACAACCTAAACTACTACAGCGTAGGCATAGGCATAGGTGTATACCCTATGACTTGAATATGGGTCGGTGATCTAGCGAAATTGGAAGTATGTGCTTTGATGTACTGTAGGTGATGTTCTAGTATAAGATCAATATACTTGTATATTGGGTATGTGTGTCTAATTAGTTAAAACAAACACATACAAGATAGTTTCTATACTCCTAAAAGGAGAAATCATTCCCTTGTGATTATTCAAGATAATCTATATAGTCTAGGACCCTAGGAGTGTGACTTAGTATTATATGCTTTTGAGTAGCTCTAAAAAATAAGCGGGTACATACTAGAAGTAATGGATTATCGGACTAGATATCTAAAGATGGTAGAAGTCATTGAGAGAGGTGCTAGTATATTTCACCTATCTCAATTATAGGTATTATATACATGGGTATGTTAGTTTTTACACTTATAGGTCAGAGACATAACAATATGAAACATTGTCCTTGGGGTTAATATTTTCTTATGGTGATAATAAAAAATATTTAAAATTCAAAATAGAGCTATTTTTGTCATTTTAGTAGCCAAGGCCGATGTGTCTTTTGGTCTTCAGAATAGCTCATAAGTCCTAATTGATTTTTAGGTTAAAAAAATATTGTTAAATAGAGCTAGGTTTTATTTTATTCAAGTGGTGTAATTTTATTGGGTTAGAATAAATAAAAAGGGCCTAATAAAGAGAATAAATAAAGTATCTTGTTTCACTGGCTAATTAATTATTTAGAGCATGAGACTAGATTAAATAATTAAGATTAGCCAGTGCCTAAACTAGGAAAAAGGCTTGAAAAGCTATTTTGGTCCATTTGAGTTAATTAATTAACTATTTGTGAGTTTCTATTAGTCTAAGATTAAGATTAAATAAATGTATTAAGTTTAACTCAATAACCTGAACCAAAGATTTAATAATCAGGCCTAAGCCCAGTTTAGCTAAGGTTAATTATTTTTTACCATATAAGACTCATACTTTGTTTAGGAAACCTAGAGATATATCTCAGATATATCTTTGGTGATTTTCGATGGTGTTAAGAGAAAAAAACAAGATTAGTTCTTCAGTTAAGGAAAAAGTGATCCCAAAAACAAGTTTCTGTTTATCCTCTCTCTGGCTCTCTATTACCTGGAGGTTTTTCATGGTTTTCTTCTTCTTCTGATAGAAGAAGAAAACTAGTCTCTCTTGATTCTACTTGTTAGTAGTAAGTCAAGGGGTTATACCATTTTCTTCCCTCCGTTCTCACCAACGTGTTAAGGTAGTGGAGATATTCTGAGAATCGAAGGATATTGTGTTCATGCAAAGATGATGCTAACGTCTAGCGGGTTTTGAACCAAAAACCAATGGAAGTGTCCCAGTAGCCGTTCAAGCCATTTTGTTCAGCTAAAGCAACAACATCTTCACAGAACGAAATGCAGAGGTATAAATGTTTTTAAAGCTTTCCGTTGTGCATTTTCTGCGTTCCTTTTCCGCATGTTTTCTATGTTTATGTCATGCTCTACTATTAGAAACAAGAAATATGATATATTTTATAATATGTTTTAAATTTGGAATATTGTATAAAGATTAGAAGTCTATGTATTTCTTACAGATTTTTCCTATGAATGTATCCAAGTTATGTATATTTAAGTTAAGACTTATTATAAAGACTCCTTACCTAGGAGTTCAAACAGGGTGATATCCTACGAAAACAAGGCCCACTATGACTGAAACATGTGAGATGTTACACTCTTACTAAGGATGTGTTTATGTCTCAACCTTCAGGTTTTATTAATCATGATCATCCTATTAGTGTTATACCCTAGAAGTAATCACTTGTACGTTGTATATGACACATTTTATTTCATAAAAGGCATTATTTATCTTACAATTTTTTTTATTACTTTTGAGTAATATAATTGTTGGATAAAATCCCTAGTACGACACTGTGTTAAGAAAATCATGATAGAGATTATTGTTGGATTGTATGCTCTCTTAGACTAGGTTTCTGATGTAAAATCGAATTATTTAATAAAAGAATTTATTTTCAGAAATTGTTTGTGAATTTACTTTTTGTTTGTGCACGATTTTCGTTTGGAACAGACCCATTGTATTTAAATAAGTGATCCATGTGAATGGTGGTCTTTCACAGTAAGGTATGGATCATAGGTTATTTAACACATAAACATTTGTTCTTAACCTATTGATGAGACTAGGAACCTCATCATGTTTAGGTTATTATGTTATGAATTCCAAATGGGGAATGGCTTACCTTTAGCCAGTGGGTAGTCCACTCACTTCATGACATAAGAGGTATTTCGAATACGTAGAACAGGACCTGTAGTAGTGGTTTCTCAAAGTACTATATGGTAGAAACCTAGACTACTACCACTACAGCGTGGACTAGTACTCTACGACTTGAGTATGAGTTGGTGGTCTAGCAAAGCTGGAAGCATATACTTTGATTTGCTGTAGTTGAGGTTCTATCATAGGGCCAATATACTTGCATGTTGGGTATGTGTGACTAGTTAGTTAAGACAGACTTATACAAGATAGTTTCTGCACTATATCGCCCCTTGTGGTTGTCCGAATGGTCTAAATTATCCAGGGCCCTGGGAAACATGACTTGGATGTTTGCTTTAGGGTAGCTCCCTTGGAAAGCGGAAACACTCCAGGAAGTCGTGGATCATTGGACTAGAAGCCTAAGGATGGTAGATGTCATTTAGAGGGGTGTTAGTACACTTCTTCCTCTCTAAATGTACGGCGATGTGTAGAGGGGTATTTTAGTCATTTCACCTGTAGGTCGGAGACTTTGCTAACGCAGCATTGTCCTTGGGGTCAATATTTCCTTATGGTGATATTAGGAAATATTTAAAATGCAAAATACAGCTATTTATATAGCAGGGGTATTTTGATCATTTTAGCAGCCAAGGCGATGTGTCTTTTTGGTCCTCGGGATAGCCCGTAAGTCCTAACCATTTTTGGGTTGAGGAATTAGTCTCAGTTGAAGAGGATTTTATTTTATTTTGTTTTATTTTATTTTATTCAGGAAATCTAATTTATTATTGGACTGGAATAAAATAAATAAATAAATAAATAAAATAGAAGTTGAGAGAAATTAATTATTTTGTTTTATTTTATTTTGCTTTAGGGTAGCTCCCTTGAAAAGCGGAAACACTCCAGGAAGTCGTGGATCATTGGACTAGAAGCCTAAGGATAGTAGATGTCATTTAGAGGGGTGTTAGTACACTTCTTCCTCTCTAAATGTACGGCGATGTGTAGAGGGGTATTTTAGTCATTTCACCTGTAGGTCGGAGACTTTCCTAACGCAGCATTGTCCATGGGGTCAATATTTCCTTATGGTGATATTAGGAAATATTTAAAATGCAAAATACAGCTATTTATATAGCAGGGGTATTTTGGTCATTTTAGCAGCCAAGGCGATGTGTCTTTTTGGTCCTCGGGATAGCCCGTAAGTCCTAACTATTTTTGGGTTGATGAATTGGTGTCAATTGAAGAGGATTTTATTTTATTTTGTTTTATTTTATTTTATTCAGGAAGTCTAATTTATTATTGGACTGGAATAAAATAAATAAATAAATAAATAAAATAGAAGTTGAGAGAAATTAATTATCTAGTTTATTTGGTTAATTAATTATTCAGGGCCTAGGTCCAGTATGAATAATTAAGAAATTAACCTGGGCTTAAACTAGGGGAAATAATTAATGTTTAATTATTTATTGGGTTATTTATATAGGCCCAAGAAATAAATAATTAAAGATTAATTATTATGGTTCATTTGGGCTCATTAATTATTTATTGGGTTACTTATGTAAGCCCAGAAAATAAATAATTAATATTTATTATTTTGGGCCTCTTTGGGTCCAAGAAAAATAATAAATATTTATCTGGCTCAATAGCTTGGACCTTAGGGTTTTTTCCAGATATGGTTAAGAGGAGTTTAAGATTAGGCCAAACTGTTTCTCAGGATAACATCCGGGTGTTTTGAAATCCCGGGGAGATGTTTATCAGAGATTGAGAGACCTAGTTTAGGCCAAAATATAAACAACTCTTTGAAAAGAAAAAAACCCTAATTTTTGGCTTGCCCAAGCAACAAGACTCACGTGAGTCTCTCTCTCTCTCTCAAAAAAAAAAAGGCTCTCTCCTTCTTCTTGTTTTTCCCTTGTTCTTTGCTAACCAATAGCGAACGAACCAAGGAGAATTGAGACCCTTCCTCTTCACCATAGTGTTCACCGACTAGAGGTTAGGCTGAGGAATATCCCGAGAGTTGGAGAGCTAAGCGTTAATGCAAACAAGACGAAGTCGAAGGCTAGCGGGTGTTCAACCGGAAGCTCCTTCAACTGTGCAAAGCGAGGTGATTCCAGTCGTTCAATCCGCTCTTACTCAACCTAGAAAGGTTAAGGAGCGCAAAGGTATGATCTTCACGCTTCCGCATGGCCTTTATGGCTCGCGTTTAATTTTTTTTTTTTTTTTTGTCTCTGTTTTTCCGTCCATGGCTCCCTGTTACTGCATTCACCATCAATTATGATATGAGATGCCTACTACACTGTATAGTGTTAGTACTTAAATAGTCCCTAGTCATAGTATTAATGAGATAGGGCATCATTAATGCGTTAAGACTAGCATGTATTAAGACTTCCTGATCTTGATCAGGCGGTGGTTCTCAAATCCATGAGTATTGAGATACTTAAAATTAACACATGGATACTTTTTAGTAGAACAAGTTCATTAGATGACCTAGTTATGAGATAATCATATGGATAACTATTTAGTACCAGTGATATAATCTCAATATAGCAAACGTACAAGTATCTTTAGATTTGAGATATCCAAGGTACTTTGTTTGCTGAGCCTTGTGCTTTGATTCCAATCTCCGGAGCTCGATTGAGGGTCGCCTATGAGATGGATATTGGGTACATTGTGAGGTCAACGAAAGTAGTTGAGAGGGTCAATAAAGGATTCACCACTCCTAATAGTAGGGGCGAATATCTCACAGCCACTTGTAGAAATTACTATTCATAAGTCATTGGCCAAGGTGTATGTGTATTGGAAAGGGTTCCAATTGGAACACATTGAGAGTAGTGGGTTCTTGGTACAAGTATAATTATATTCGGGCCAGAATTAATATATATTCTGGAGGGAGTTGGCATTAGTTCCATACTCCAGACCGAATGAGATATTGTATGGTGAAATGAGTTAATTGCACTGTAGTTTGTTATTGAAGGGTTCATGTCAAGCCACTTGACTTCCTGGACTCTTGGATGGTCATGATGTGTTGCTAGATACCGCTCATGATCTAAGAATATGGGTTTATTAATTGATGAATTAATAAACTAATCCTGATTAGAATTAATAGGATTAATTCTAATTAATTAAGGATTATTAATTTTAAAGATGTTTAGATTAATTCATGTTCGCTACCAATTGACTGTGAAACCTAATAGGTCACACACAAAAGAGGAATATATACTCAAGATGTTATTTGATAACATAGTGGGGTTTATTACGAAAAAGAGAAGTTGATGTGGCCAAATTATAATTAATTATAATTGATGGGCCAATTTATAATTCTGAAAATTTGATGGGTTCCAATTGCAATTGGAGAATTGTTTGGAATTCTCAGATGTGGTTTTTGTAAAGGCTTTTGGTTATATGAGATATAACCAAAATGGTTTTATTGTTGAGCTTTTCGTATGACTTCAATGGTCACACAAGAAAAACAAAACATGAAAACCAAAGGTCATATGATCCAATTCTACAAAAACCAAAGGGCACACAAATGGATATATGATATGATCTTTTGTTCTCTACTCTTCACACTCTCTCAATTTTTGTGTGTCTCTCTAAGAGAACACCAAGGGTCTTCTTCTTCTTCATTCTCTGGTTTTTTGAAGAACAAGAAAAACCCCAGCCACCATTGTTGTTTTCTGCTAGCACAGAAAATCTTGGTGCTTGAGTGTATCCTCTGTGTGGATTATTGTTAGAGATAATCACACACTGTAATTATAGTGGTTGGATATTTAACTCTCGTAGAGATTCTTCAAGAGGATTGCTGGATCGTGCCACAATTATCTTACTTGAAGAAGGAAAGTCTTGTTTTCTACACAAACAAAGAAAGGTAAAAGCTGCTATCTTTGTTTCTTTGTTTACTATATATATGTCTTGTTTTTCACACATATACGGATCTTGGGATGGTATCTCGTTCTTATTTTTTTGCTGCACCGTATATGATACGCGTGAGATACCCAACACATCCTCATCATGTTTGTAAGCTACATAAGGCTATATATGACCTCAAACAGGCACGTTGTGCTTGGTATCATGAGTTGCACATATTTCTTATTTCTTTTGGTTTTACTAACTCTGCAATCAATGCATCATTGTTCATATTCAACAGCCATGGCATTATTATTTATCTTCTAGTTTATGTTGATGACATCATTGTCACAGGGAATCACACTTAAGCAGCATAGGCTTTTATTCAACATCTCTCTCAACATTTCTCTCTTAAGGACCTTAGTCCCTTGACATACTTCTTTGGCGTCAGAGTTATCTCTCCTTCAAGTAGTCTTTTCCTTAGTCAATGAAAGTACATTGCTGATCTCCTTCAACAAACTCATATGATTGAAGCAAAGCCTGCCTCTACCCCTCTAGCAACAAGTCCACTTCTCACTCTATATTCTAAAATCATCCTTTCTGATCCCATTGAGTTTCGCACAGTTGTCGGTAGTCTGCAATATCTCTCCTTCACTTGACTCGATATTACCTATGCAAAGAACAAGTTTTCCTAATTTATGCAGCAACCTACAACTGATCAGTGAATAGCACTCAAATGCCTTTTTCAATATCCATCTGGCACCTTGGACCATGGTATTACACTTTGTCATCGATCATCACTTGCCTTACATGACTTCTCTGATGTTGATTAGACATGTAACAAAGATGACTTCACCTCTACCAATGCCTACATCATCTATCTTGGTTATAATCCTATCTTTTAGAGCTCCAGGAAACAACAAACTATAGCTCGCTCCTCCACTATGGCAGAATATCAATTAGTGGCTTCTATTGCGGTTGAAATTCACTGGATTTGCTCTTTTCTCGGTGAACTCGGTGTCCCTCTTCCAAAACAATTAGTCATTTATCACAATAACGTTGGTGCCCCAAATCTACATTCCAATCCGATTTTTCGCTCATGCATGAAATATGTGGCTATTGACTATCATTATATTCATGAACAAGTTCAACAAGGTCTACTATGTGTGTCCCACATCTCTGCTTTTGATTAACTAGCTAATGTTCTCACCAAACTGAAGGTTAAAATGGCAAAAATGATGAAACCAAAAGCATGTTTACTGAACAAAAAAATACAGAGCATCACAAGTAAGCTGATTACCTTTGTGTTTAAATGACCTTGTTGGTACTGAAGAAGATGTTCGGATCACTTCTTGCTGAATGCTTGAAGCCACTAGTTCTCCCAACACCTCCGATTGCATTCTTGCAAGCCACCTACTTCTTCTCATTCATGCAAAGCTTTTAAGCTTCCGAAATATAGCCATTGTTTCTCCTAAAGCTAGTGAAAGCTACAGAGACAGAATATCAGAATGGTCTTGGTTCTTTTCTTCTTCAAAGAAAATTTCCAGAGAGAGCCCAAGTACATGAAAACAAAAACCATCTCACTTTTGTTATCTTTTCACACCAAACAATACAGGATCCATCCTGTATTTTTTTATTTTATTTTATCCTTGGTCTCATTTGTGAAACCCCAGTCGAAACTAACCTTAGAGTAAGGGGGTTGTGATGCATATCATACTTTATTTCATGTTTAAATATATTTTTATATGGTTTTATGTGCATTGAATTTGTATTTTATAGTCTAGATGGCTTGATTGTGAATATTGAGTGAGAAGGGCAGAATGGTTATTTTTGCTTGAGGTGAAAATATGGAGATAGCTTGAGGATTAAATAGAAAAAATATTTTTAGAGGGAAAATAAGAACAAGAGTTATTGTAGTTTAGTGGTTAGAGCTTTGGAATTAATTCTTGAGGTCTTATGTTCAAATTCCATCATTAGAGCTGTAGCATGATTAAATTTTATTTTTGCTTGGGAAGTATCATTGTCGACCTTAGTGGTGTTTGGAGTAGGATAGAGATGTTGTCCTATGAGAGACATGATAGGAGTCTTCAAATCCTACTATTTTGCTCTACACAAAATTTCTAAGGGGAATTCATTTCCTCTTGATCATTAATTTTTCCTATTTCTCAATTCATTAGTTTGTTCATTTTGTTCAAGCCAATTTTATTCTAAAAAAATTTCAACAATGTGTTGTGGCTTTGAAGGTTCAAAATGTCTTAGTAAAAGACATCTTATGGACCGAAGCAATGGAAGGATTTCAAGTGAATTAAATTCCTTAGTGAACTTTCTAAAAAATCACTCTAGCCAGGTTCATTTCCCTTCATGTATTGAACTGAAATTTTCCAACTTCTTGTGCCTTCAAGGTGTCGAAATTCTTAGCCATTATTTCCCTCCCAAATGCTGCCAGAAAATGGCCCTTTTGATCAGCTTGAAATCCGAATTTTCCTGGCCATTTTTGGACTGCACAAATACTGTGCAAAACTAAAAAAATTTCTGGGTAGATTCGCAGCTTTGGAGGTCCAAAACCAAGCTGCTTTCTTTCAATTTTTGCTCAGCATTTTAGCCACATTTTTCCTCCATAAAGTAGGCTGGAAACCAGCCATGGAAGACCCTAGAAATCTCCTTCAAACTCCTTGCAAGCTAGCTAGAAATGGCAGCTGAAACTACCCAGGGAAAATTCCAGCAAGGGCGAAAATCCTGTGCAGGATTTATTTCCAGCTTTGTTCCTAGTTCTATCCTAGCCGAAACTCCATCATTTTCTGCACAAACCACCCTTAAACCTTCATTAACTGAGCTCCATTATCCTCCCTAAGTTCTGCACTAAAAATCCAGTCATGGCTGCCTAAAAGATTTCCAAAAAAATTCTGTAATCATGCCTTGATTTGGATACCAAAAATTCCAGCCACCATGATTTAGCAACCTTCCATAAAATATCCCTCAAACAACCAGACCTTCCCTTCACCATTGTACTCCTTAATTTCAGCCACCCTTAGCCTCCTTCAACCAGCTTTCATTCAGCCGAAATACTGCCCCAAAATTTGTCCATGGCAGATTCCCAAAAGCCCTCCAATAATCAAAGATATTCTTGTTATATCTAATTTCCAAATTTACTTTCCAAAAATATTCTTTAAGGATTTCAACAGCTAGCCTTTCCTTTTTCCTTTCAAACTAGAAAATCATCTTCCTAAACCCTACAAACAATTTGGCAACCCTAATCTCTTCAGAATTTCGGCAGCCTCCCATCCAAAAGCTCTCTACTCTCTTCAACCTTCAAGAACACATAGTACACCAAGAACACCTACTCCTTCCTTTCACCTAATACCTCTCCAAATCACTTCAAACCAACTCTAAAAAATTCCAGATTTCATCTATTCATTGCTGTGAGTCCATCCGCACCATTTTTAACATCAAAATCCAAAATTCAACTTGCTCTTTTGGATCAAAAAACCAGAAATTTTGTGAAGGCTCAAGAATATCTTCAAGGTAGGTTTGTTCAATCAACTTCATCTTCGCTAATCTTTGATCTCTAATGAATATATATGTGTTTAAACATGCTAATGGACTCTTTTCTTCTCTTTTCTCTCTCTCTCTCTCTCTCTCTCTCTCTCGACCGAACACTCCCTCTCTCTCTTGGCCGAATCTCTCTCCTTCTTGGCCGGATGGCTTCTTCACCAATGGCCATGCTTTCTTCATCTTCCTTGAACGGATTTAGGCATCTAGGCGTTGAGATTCACTCGAAACTCCTTCAAGGTATTCACCAATCAAGTAAGCCTTTTTAACCCTTCTTTTAAATTCTTAACTCATGTCTCTAGGATGATGTTGATAGAAGATGAATCATGAATAGGGTTGAGTATATATTGTTGTAATGAGTTGAGATTGAAGCATGAATATATGTATGAATATGAAGGAGATGGGATTTTTGCATGAGTTGCTTATCTTGGTTGAATATATGGTGTTCTAGGGTTTGATATATGTCTCCATGATCAAGTATGCTAGAGATTATGTCATCTATGATGAATAGGAATTATATTCTTGTGTGATTGTTGAAGCTATGATTATATTTATGCTAGTAATAGTTAGATCATGCCATAGTAAGTCTAGATCTATGCTTATATGCATGATTTGGATGATTTGATGAATTGAAGGATTGTATATGCTCGTAATTGTGGTTAGCCATAGAAATATGATCATGACCTAGTTGTCCCTAAGCTAATTTTTATTTCATGAATAAAATATTTCCTAATATGATTTTGCTAGTAATTTCGAAGAAAAAAAAAACCCTAGGAGGGGTAGATTTGGATTAGTATATATAAAAGGATATTTTAGTCAAATAAATAATAGCTTTTGCTAGAAAAATAAATAAATATATATATATATATATATATATTATTTAAAATAATGAAATCAAATAAAGCCTTTTATGGAAATAATTATAATTAGTAAAATATTTATTACAAAAAAATTAATTATTATCTTTTAATCAAAACCCATTAATAATTTATTTATTATTTTTCAAGCTAGACTCATTAAATTTATTTTCAACTAATTTTAGCTATCAATTATTTTCTAACAACTTAATTATTAATACATTATTATTTTACCTAATATAACCTAGGACCCTTTATTAAATAAACTCTAAATTATTTTAGCGAGATTTAAATCTTCAACTTATTAGTACCGATTTTCCTAAATACTAATTATTTTAACTATCAAATTAGACTTAGCTTACAAACCTTTTTATTTATTATTTGGCCTTAAAGCTTGGGACACTAGGATCATGATAGTAGTGAGTTGAGCTAGTTTTATTTGTGGAAGTGAATCTTTGGCTTGAGTTTGATTGTGATTTATATTTACCCCAAGCGGGGTTAGGTCAACTGTTGGAGACCTTTCTTTTGAGCAAGGATAAGGCAAGTTCCCTTGCATTCATGAAATTGATTTTATTTTATTATCTTGGTTTGAAAGTAAGGTTGGTGAGTATCTCTTGCAAATACGAAATTTTACCACGATAGCTAATTTTGAAAACTTCTATAGTTGAACCTTCTTATTTTGGAAACTTTCTACATTTGGAAAACTTCTAATTTTAGAAACTTTCAGATTTATAAATTTTTAAAAATGTGTTAGGCATGACTTAGGAGCCAAGCATCAAACATTTTGATTTGTTTTGAATATGCAAGAGATAAATTTTTGGGCATGCATCTAATTTTTGAAAATCACAGCATGACTTATTTGAGCATGTGGCTCCTCCACTATGAATTTGTGGAATAAATTATTGACTTAAAATCATGCCTTCTAAAATTTTTGTACGAGTTGAAAAATGTTGTTTGGAACTGTATTGAGCTAATTTCGTAGGTTCCACTTTAGAGCCTTATGAATTGTGAAGATTGAATTACGTTGAGTACTCAATGGGAGCTAGGCCTTTATACTAGCCTTCAGTTGGTCTAGGGATATCTCTCGGCAGGTGGCCACCTCCGAGAGGTTGACTCTTTTCGATCAGGGTGTCAGTATAGAAGGTTGAGCTGTCCTCAGCTAGCGACGGGGTTCTGGTAGAACCGACGGCCAGAAGTAGGACAACCAGTTTGGATTGAGTGAGAGAGGGAGGAGTATCTCACTCGATAAGATGTACACCTACCAGGTGTTGGGGGTCAAGTACTTCACAGAAGTGAGAGCCACCTCTGTGCCCTTTCACCACCGGTCGAGGGTCAAATGCTTCACCTGGTGTGAGAGCCACCGCTGTGCCCTGTCAGATTAACTTGGTTGCTTTAATTGTTGAGCTATTTTCAGGGAACTGTTCTAAAGTGTCGTTGGAATTTTATTCGAAGCTCAAAATCTTTTAATTATTCATATCTCTCCAAACAGAATAATTTAAGAGCATTTTGCTTCATGACTTCTCACTACTATCTTTCAAGAAGTGAGAGTTAAATTTGTAAAGAATGCATGACAAAGCTTTTGATTTACTGTTAGTGCATGCATCATGAAAAGTGTTTTGTTTCTTTAGCCTAACTCACACACGGGGCTTATTGAGATTTCTGTCTCATCACCCCTTTTTACCATGATTTCAGGTGGATCCTACTGTAGGGATGAGTAGCTAGTGTTATCTGCCTTGGAAGAGAATGTTGTCATTTATTTTTATGTATTGCTTTGGGGAGTTGAGAGTGGATAATTTTTATTTATGGATTTGTGTTTGGGAATTCATGGATTTATTTTTGGATTTATTCTTGGGATGTAATAATTTTTTGAGTTAAAGTATTATTTTAATCCGCTATTTTATTTGGGTGATCTAGTTATAAAGACCCCTTGTCCTTTGGACAGGGCGACATCCCCAGCCCTGGCGGGCCTAGATAGTGGGGTGTTACAAGTGGTATCAGAGCCTAGGTTTAGGCATTTTCTTTCGACTATATGGATATAGTGCATTAAGTATTTCAATTTGTTACTAATTCTAGTGTGTTTTGTGTGCAAGATGGTTAGAAGACTTACCTTCACTCGTAAGTCTATGATGCCTCGAATTAGGCAGCCACCGCTTTTTAGTATGTATTTCGCTTCTAAGCCATCGGAAGAAGTAGAGGAACTTCTTAGGTTTGTAGACCTAGCTGGAAAAAAAATTTGAGGTGTTTTCCATCCAACCCTGATGGTTCTAGTGATAAATAGTTGTGCTAAGGAGAGGGTTGGGATGGCGATAGTAATATTATTTTGGGAGATGAAATGATTAAGTACTTATGTTTTTATTTTGGAACTTCAAATTTCTTTGCAAACTATGCTTTATGAATGATGATATTTGATGTGGAACCTATTTCTTTTAAGAACTATATGTTTCAGTATGCAACATATGTTATTTTATGGGAGGATTACTTTCGGGGAAACCTCTCTTTTTCTGATATTTTATACTCATGTGCAAACACTCTGTGTGACAAGTGTTCATTGTGCCTACGCTCTATTACTTGATTCGCATGTGACATTATGTGCATGAACATTTCTTACATGCATTCATAATAAGGGTGTAACCTTTGTGACAAAAAGATGCCTCCGAGACGCCAAGTAGCTACCCGTAGAAGTAGGATTCCTAGAGTGGAACCAGCAAACCCAGAGCATGAGTCTACGCAAAACCCTTCACAAGATGAGGAAGTAGTAGGCGAAGAAAATCAAGAAGAGCAGCCAGAAGGATCGACTGATATCTCAATAGGACAAGCTTTCAATAAGATGACTGAAATCCTCCAAGTGATAGCGGAGAAGAGAGCACCCCATGGTGAAGATGAAGCCTTAGAGCGATTTTTGAAGTTTCAACCACCTACATACTATGGTGAGGCAGAGCAGGAACAAAAAGCAGAATTGTGGATAGAACAGATGGAGGACATATTCCGCACCTTGCAATACTCAGATGAGCAGATGGTGAAATTTGCTGCTTTCAGACTAAGAGGACCAGCGAGAGATTGGTGGTAGCGGATACAGGAAAAATGGGAAAGGACAGGACAGGAATGGAACTGGAATAGTTTTGTTGAATCATTCAGAGCTGAATACATCCCTCAGTGGATAGTCGAGAAGCGAGAAGACGAGTTCCAGAGCTTAAAACAGGGGAATATGATAGTAGCTCAATACGCTTCTCAATTCAATCTCTTATCTAAGTACTGTCAACGGCTAATAGATACAGAGCAAAACCGCACCCGACAGTTCATGAAGGGATTGAGACAGGAACTTAAAAGGGCATTGGCACCATTCCCACCAACGACTTGTGCTGCAGCGATGGAAGCCGCAACTTGTATTGAGAATGAAGATAAAGGTAGAGCAGATAGGAAAGCATCGAACTCATCTGAGCATGTTACTCATAAGAGGCCTGCAGGGCAGTAACACGTAAATAAAGGAAAACAAGCACGGATTGCACTAACTGGGGCCACTGCAAATGCAATAACCTGCCATCACTGTGGCAGGAGGGGACATGAAATAAAGGACTGCTGGTCAAGGAAGGAGAATCGAAAATGCTTTATTTGCGGAGACCATTCGCATATGAGGAATGACTGTCCAAAAATTGGAAGTGCCAACCAAGGAAACCCAGCAATGCTTGCTCGCTCGGCCAGTCGAGCCGACATTATTGGAGCCGCAGGAAGTGAGGATAGAAATCTCAAGTGAATGCCGAAGATCGAATGCAGAGGTACTAGAAGCAGATGCAACAATAAGAAAAAGTAAGCCTACTATTATGCAGATATTTTAATTTATTCTAATCCTGCGTATCGCTATGTGAAATTGGATTGGCCATATTACTGGGGATGTGATGGTTCGAAATTGCCTAGACCCGATGGTCAAGGTTCAGAGAGAGCATCATGGCATGCAGGATGCCACGTGGGAATCGGAAAAGTGGGTTAAATAGAAGTATCCCGAGCTGAAATAGAGGTATGCTTGAATTTCGAGACGAAATTCTTCTAAGGAGGGGAGGATGTGAAACCCCAGTCAAAACCAACCTTAGAGTAAGGGGGTTGGGATGCATATCATACTTTATTTCATGTTTAAATATATTTTTATATAGTTTTATGTGTATTGATTTGTGTTTTATAGTCTAGAGGGCTTGATTGTGAGTATTGAGTGAGAAGGGCAAAATGGTTATTTTTGCTTGAGGTGAAAATAAGGAGATAACTTGTGGGCCGAAAATGGGGAGGGGTTGTGGAAGGTTCCCAAGAGAATTAATCTCCATGGTTGAACCTTCAAACTCCAACCTAAGTGTATTCATCTTGTTCATGTTGTAAACTGGAATTTTTTTTCCAGCTTCTTGTTCAGTCCAAGTGTTGAAATTTTCAGACATCATTCCCTCCCAAATGCTACCAGAAAAATATCCCTCTTGACTAGCTTGAAATCTAAAATTATAAGGCCAAAACCGGACTGCACAAATACTGTACAAAAAAAAAAAAATTAGACACTTTCGCAGCTTTGGTGAACCTAAACCAAGTTGTTTCTTTCAATTTTTCACCCAGCATCTTAACCTTGTTTTTTCTCTATAAAGAAGGCTGGAAACCAGCCTTGAAAGACCTCTGAATACCCCTTCAAATCTTCTGCAAACTGATTGGAAAATGGTAGCAAAATCTACCCAGAAAAATTCCAGCAACTTGCGAAATCTGCCCAGGAATTTTTCCAGCTTTGTTCATTCTTCAGTCTTGCCCAAAACCTCCACCATGTACAAACTTCCCTTGAACAGCCATGAATTGAGCTCCATCATCTTCTCCAGCATTCTGCTCGAAACCAGTCCCATGGCTGCTCCTAAAATATCTCCATCAATCCCTCCAATCAAGCCATTGATTAGAGACTAAAATTCCAGCAATCATATTTAGTAAACTACTATAATTCATCTCTCAAACAACCAGAAATCCCTCCACCATTGTACTCCATATTTTCAGCCACCATTAAGCCCCTTCAACCATCGTTCATCTCAGTAAAACTCACAGACAAACAGCCGGCCATTGGAGCTTCCAAAAGCTCTCCTCCATTAAAGATCTTCTTACCATATTTTGTTTCCAAAATTGATTTCCTAAAATATTCTTTTAGGATTTCAAACAACCAACTTTCCTTTTCCTCTCAAATCAGAAAATTCAACTTCCTAAACCCTCAAAATTTCGGCCAGCTTCAACTAAAACTCTCTCCATTCTCTCAAAACCAAGAACACCTACTAAACATCCTCACGCCTAAGATCACTCCAAACTTCTCCAATCTCCTCAAAAAACTCCAGATCATACCTACTCAACCCCTTGAAACCACTTCTGCAATTTTAACATCAAATACCAAAATCCAACTCTCTCTTTTAGATTGAAAAATCAGTATTTTTGTAAAGGCTCAAGAACACCTTCAAGGTAAGCATGATCAATCACCCCACCTTCTCTCATCTTCAACTTCTAATGAATAAATGTATATATAAACATACTAATGGACTCTCTTTTCTTCTTCTCTCTCTCTCTCTCTCTTGGCCGAATGGTGACTTCAACCATGGTCATATTTTCTTCATCTCTCTTGGACGGATCAAGTCACTAAGAGTTAGGATCTATTCGAAACTACTACAAGGTAGTCATCAATCAAGTAAGCCTCTTCAGCCCTCTCTTTAAATTCTAGATTCATGTCTCTATGATGATATTGGAAGGAGATTGATTATGATTATGATTTAAGCATTGTTGTTGTGAAGGAGTTGAGATTTGAACATGAATAAATGTCTGTATATGATGGAGATGAGACTGATGCATGAGTTGATTGTCTTAGTTGATTGTATGGAGTTTTTGGGGTTTTGTTGCATGCTCTCCATGTCGTGAGTGGTATATGTGATCAAGCATGTTAGAGATTATACCACCTTTGGTGAATAGGGTTTATGTTCATGTATTTTTGTTAAAGTCATGATTATGTTTATGATAGTAGAGTTTTGATCATGTCTTGGTAAATTTAGATCTATGCCTTCATTCATGATTTAGATAATTTGATGAATTGGAGTGGAGTATATGTTCATGATTGTGGTTAGCAATAGAAATATGATCATGGCCTAGTTGTCCTTAAGCTAATTTTATTTCATCAATAAAATGATTAATGTTATAATTTCTTCTAGTAAATTTTGAAAACCCTAGAGAAGGTAGATTTGAACTATTATATATAAAATAAAGATATTTTAGTCAAATAAATGATAGATTTTATTAAAGAAATAAAATATATAGATATTATATAAAATAATAATATCAAATAAAGCCTTATATATAAATAATCATAATAAGTAAAATATTAATTTTGTTAGTCTTATATGTATAAATACTATTAAAATTTATTTATTATATTTCAATCAAAACCCATTAAAATTTGCTTGCAACTAATTTTAGTTGCCAATTATTTTCTAACAAATAATTATTAATAGATTATTATTTTACATAATACCACCTAGGACCCTTCATCAAATAAACTCTAATTTATTTCTAGCAAGGTTTAAACCTTCAACTTATTAGTATCTATTTCCCAAAACCCTAATTATTTTAATACCAAACTAGACTTAGCTTATAAACCCTTTTATTTATTATCTGGCCTCAAAGCTCGGGACACTAGGATCATGGTTGCAATAAGTTGAGCTAGAATTATTTGTGAAAGTGAATTTTGGCTTGAGTTTAATTATGTCTTATATTTATCCCAGGTGGGGTTAGGTCAGTTGTTGAAGACCTTTATTTTATCTCAAGCTAAGGATCAGGTAAGCTCCTACATAAAACCTGATTGATGCAAAATGGTTCTATGGCAAGCCAATTGTGGAGTGCGTGGTTACTCATTTCTGTAAAGGCAATTGAGGATTGTCTCATTTCTCATTTCAGTCAAACAAATTATTTGAAAATCAATAAGTAGATTTACTCAAACTCTAAAACTCTTTCTAAAACCAGTTTTGCCCCAAATTTTAGAAATCCTTAATTGCCATTTTCAAGTGGAACTATGTTTTATTCATTTTCCCAAGTGGGATATATATTACGTTGAGTATTCAATAAGGATGGACTGTTAGGACTAATCTTTGAAGGGTTAGGGTAAGTCCCCCAGTAGGTGGCCACCTCTAAGGGGTGAGTCCTTCCCGGATAAGATGTCAGTCCAGTAGGTCGTGCCGGTCCAAGCTAGCAGTTTTCAGTTAAATGGACTGTGTGTTGCCGGAATGGACAACCAGTTTTGTTTGAGTATAGAGAAGGAGGAGTATCTTGCCCAGTAGGCTGATCACCTATTTTTTGTCATCTGCACAAAGTGTGACATTCTAACCGTTGTATGGTTATGAGGCCCAACGTGTGGTAACCCATGACCACCTTTTTGAGTAGTTGATTTTATTAAACATGTGTAGTTGGAAAAGCCAAAAACACCACTCTTGATTTTGACTATTATTTATTATTTATCAGTATTTCTCTTATAAAAATTTTACACCTTGCATTCACGAACTGTTTTCACTGGATACTCAAAGCACACACGGACTTACTGAGATTTTTATCTCATCACCATTTTTACCATGATTTCAGGTCGATCCTGCTATGGGGATGAGTAGTTAGTTGTTGCCTGCCTTGGAAGATTTTCTGATATTTATCTTGTGTAATGCTTTGGGAGTTGAGAGTGAACAATTTTATTTTGGATTTGTGTTTTGGAATCTTGGATTGTAATAAGTTTTAAATTTAAAGTATTATTTTCATTCTATTATTTTGATTGCGTGACCTAATTATAAAGACCCTTTGTCCTTTGGATGGGGCGACATCCCCAGCCCTGTTGGGCCTAGGTAGTGGGGTGTTATAGAGGACATACTTATTATACTCCTCAACAATGAGTATTATATCCAAATTACTTTTTCAGTTCACATAATTTGGTCTCGTTAGCTTATTCTCATGGAGAATGACGGCCAAAGGACTAAAAAAACCTCCACCAACCATTTCTGAAAAATCAAAAATAAAAGAAAACTCAGTTTGTGAAAAACAAAATAATTTGTGATTTTATCTTCATATTAAATTTGATAATAGTTAATTCTATCACTATTATCTTTAATATGATTAATTTGGCTTTAGGAAAACTGACATAACTTCTTGGGAAAATTAACAGTTTCCTAAACTAAGTGTATTAACCATCACAATTTAATTTTCCTTCTAGGTAATGATCTAGAAGATAACTCCATTGTAGAATGACCGTTTCTTCTCACTTCCTATGGATATTCCTCACACTATAACCTCCAACAAGGACTGGCTGATCATAGCACGTGTCCCGGGTTATTTATTACAGCCATCCATTAGTTCTAAATCCTTGTGGTATCCTCATCTTATATGGGTTCACTCACAGAGTAACGCGAGGGGACCCACGATCTCTAATGAGGATCGTGATGGAAGCCATGGGGCTGGTAGAACCCCCTCCCACTTAGTATTTTAAAATAAGAATTTTCTTGAAAAATATCATTTGAAAATTTCAATTAAGTTTTCTTTTAACTCAAAAATAATATATCTAAACTCATAAAAATTTCTATGTCAAGGTTTATACCATTTGAGAAATTTTTTTATGGATTAATTTTATTTAAATTAATAAACTTAATAATTTCAAAATTTTCCAATAAAACTTTCGAGAGATTTTGATCTCAAGTTTAATTTGACAAAAATAATTTTTCTTGTTAAAAATAGATCAAAATAGTTTTCTATTTTAACTTACAAAAATATCTAAATCCATAATATTTTCTTTGTCAAGAATAAAATCCTTTGAGAAAATAACCAAGAATTAATTTTTATTCAAATTAAAATCAATCATTTAATTTAAGAAAAATGTTTTTCTTTGTCAAAAATTCCCCCAAAGACTTTGGTCTTTGAGAAAACGCGCACATAAGGTACAAAAAGAAATAAGCATGCTAGAAAATTGTAAACGTTTTCATACTCTTATATTCTTTTAACCTAAGTGTCCAAATAATAGAATTAAATTAATTAATTAATTTATGATCTTGTTTAATCCTAAATTTCCTTTACTATTATTTTTCATGCAAAATATTCAAAGAATATTAACTATTGCAATAAAAATAACTTCATCTAGTATGGTACTAAAAACTAAAAAAAATATATATTTATCACTGGTCCAGTGCACCCACCACACTAGATCATGACCTATGGGAAAAAACCCATGGATCACAATCCGGGGGGAGGGGGGTGCCCGTGACCCTCCCAAAGAGCCGCCCCGCGACCTACCAAGCTCGATGAAAATTGATGACCGAAATTGGCGCAAAACCAATTTGCAAATTGGTTCCTCGCGGAAGAGGCTCTTCCGCAAGGAAGGCTTCCTCGCGCGCTTCAGTGAGGAAGCTTTCCTCGTGCGCTAGCTCGGCTACGGCTCCAAGCCAGGGCTCGGACGGCTCCTCTCACAATCAAGCAGGTGCCTCAGTTCGGCTCAGCTCGGCTCTGAACAATGTCATCTTCTCTAGATTTTTCTGCGATTTTTCTTCTACGTTTTTGCATTTCTTCTTCTGGTTCTTTCATCCAGACAACATATAAACGCACATAACAAGTCCCTATGCCCTTAAAAATAGTAGGCTTATACGTTTCATCTAAGAAAGCAGTAAATTACAAAAGCCTATGTCTCAACGATGAGACTTACAAAGCTATCTATCCCATACCATAAACAACGAAGATTCACAGAAAATATCCAAAACAAATATTTTCTTATTTTAGTTAAGCTTAGCATGCTTCCTATATTGGCCAAACCATGGCTCTGATACCACTCGAAGGTTAAAATAGCAAAAATGATGAAATCGAAAGTATGCTTACTGAAAAAAAAAAAAAACACAGGGCATCGCATGGAAGCTGATTACCTCTATTTTTGAATAATCTTGTTGGCATTAAAGAAGATATCTGGATCACTTCTTGTTCAATGCTTGAAGCCACTGATTCTCCCAACACCTCTGGTTACACTCTTGCGAGCCGTCTAATCCTTGTCATTCACGCGAAACTTTTGAGCTTCCAGAATATAGCCATTGTTTCTCCCAAAGACGGTGAAAGCTACAGAGACAGAATATCAGAATAGTCTTGGTTCTATTCTTCTTCAAAAAAAATTGCCAGAGAGAGCCCAAGTACGTAAAAACAAAAACCATCTCATTTTTGTTATCTTTTCATGCCAAACAATACGGGATCCATCCCGTGTTGTTTTATCTATTTTTTTATTTTATTTTATCCTTGGTCTCATTCATTAGGCCAGATAAAATTATTTACTCTTGGGTTTGAATACCCATAAATAATAAGCCTCAATTATTTATTTTCTTAGCTTCATAAAATAGTCCAATAAATAATTAACAAGCCCAAATAGACCAATATAAAATATCATACATTTTATCTAGTTTATGTCTAGGTTAATTTTTTAATTATTCAATCTGGGCCTTAGGCCTTGAATAATTAATTAACCAATTAAACTAGATAAAATATATAATCTCTTTTGGTCTTTTATTTTATTCTACTTCAATAATAAATTAGACTACTTAAATAAAATAAAATAAAATTCATAATTATCAAGATCAATTCCTTAACCCAAATCTGTCAGACTTAAGGGCTATTTCGGGGACCAAAAGCCACATCGCCTTGGCTACTAAAATGACCAAAATACCCCTACTATATAAATAGCTATATTTTATATTTTAAATATTTCCTAATATCATCATAAGGAAATATTGATCCCAAGAACAATATTGCATTAGCAAAGTCTCCGACCTGCATGTGTAATGACTAAAAACTCCTTTACGCATCACTGTACATTTAGAGGGGAGAAATGTACTAACACCTCTCAAAAAAATATCAACCATCCTTAGACCTTTAGTCCAATAATCCACGACTCTTGAAATATTTTCACTTTCCAAGGAAACTACCCTAAAGCAAACATCCAAGTCATGTTCCCCAGGGCCCTAGATATTTAGATAATTTGAATAGTCATAAGGGGCGATATAACATAAAAGTTATCTCGTACAAGTCTGTCTTAACTAACTAGTCACATATACCCAATATATAAGTATATCGGTTCTACAAAAGAACCTCAACTACAGCATATCAAAGTACATTCTTTTAGCTTCGTCAGACCACCAACTCATACTCAAGTGATAGAGTATAGTCTACGTTGTAGCAGTAATAGTTTGGGTTTCTTCTAAATAGTACTTTTAGAAATCACTATTACAGGTCATGTTCTACGTGTTCGAAATACACTCATACTATGAAGTGAGTGGACTACTCATTGGCTAAAGGTAAGCCATTCTCCATTTGAAATTCATAACACAATAACCTAAACATGATGAGATTCCCATTCTCATCAATCAGTTAAGAACAAACGTTTATGTGTTAAGTAACCCATGATACATACCTTACTGTAAAAGACCACAATTTACATGGATCACTTACTTAAACACAACGGGTCCTTTTCAAATGCAAATCATGAACAAATAAAATGTAAAATTCACAAACAAATTTTGAGAATAAATTCTTTTATTAATAAATTCAATAATTACATCAGAAACCTAGTCTAGAGGGCATACATTCCAACACAAACCTCTCGCTCGCTCACAATTTGATATAATGAAGTTCAAGATAGGACTTGTTTCACCGTTTTCCATCTCTGTAGGGGGCATGATAAGAATATCCTAACTGAGAACCACTAAGACTTTAGTTGTTGAGAACATATAGATTTTATTTGGATATTGTTTGTTGTAGTTCCTACAAACCTAGCATTTAATTTTCTTTTGCTGTTGTAACTTTCCTACTTTTATGCTCTTGTGCATGTACATATTCAGTTGACATGAATGAAACTAAGCAAGCCATTCTTTTTCACGAAACCTTTCTATTACAACTTCTTTTTCACTATATAAATAACTTTCAATTTGTTTAAATATATATATATATATATATATATATATATATAGTGCAAAGGATAAATTGAAAATGGCCAAAGGATATAGGAATATTTTGATAATTATGTAAGAAAAGGATCTTTTTGAGATCCTATATATGGCCCTACATTATTAGCCTAAATTAATTAGGTATCTTTGTATCTCTCAAATCTTTACGATTAGGTAACAAATCTTCAAGATATTTTCAGATTAGTATAATTGCTTTGGCTAATCAATTAGAATATATAACCCTTTCAAATTAGGTAATTTATTGGTTATGATGCCTTATTGGAAATTTCTTTGATGGAAAGAAATTTGTACTCGTGCGATACTCTTGGGTCCTTAGTCTAACTATATATACACGCTTGTAACTTCCATCAGTCGTGTATTATTTTGGTTGGTATAGGTTAGAAGATCCAAAGAGAAAACTCTATTATAGGTTTAATAAAATTTTAATTTGGGTTGATTAAAGGACTTAACGAAGAAATAGTTATTTCATTGTTGCTTGAACAATTATGACTAAAGGTACGTTTTTATTGTTCCACTATTGACATATATTAATTTATGTCTATTAATATTATTTCTTTCATGTGGTATTAGAGCCAACTTTAGGTATATTGTTCAGTATTTCGTTATATGTCTTAGATTGTTTCGTTTAAGTCATGCTATTGTCTATATTTTGATTTTTATTATCAATATGATTTTAATTTTTGTGCTATTAAAAATAGTATGACTAATTCTTCATTCACCTGACTAACTAGATTTGCATGAGATTTTCTTAGTAATATTACATTTGAAATTTCTGGATCAATATTTGAATTAGAATTTTTATTTATATTCTTTATTTACATAATATAAAGTTTTTTTTTTTTTAATTGAGTATAAACTAAATTTAGTGTAAACTAGAATTTGTATTACATATTTGAGCAAATAAATTCTTTATTCTAAAATTATGACATTAAATATTTAAGGTATTGAAATTTTATACTTCACTATTATGGTCTTAAGTTTACTTATGTAATATTAAAGGTAAATTTCTAAATTTAAGTTTTAATCAAAATTTTATTATAGAAATAAAAAGAAGAATAATTTTTATTTTCTTTCTCATATTAAAGTTCTTAAATGTTTAAGCAATAATTTATTTTTAGTCAACATTTAGATTAGTTGACTGTGTTGAAATACTATGCAATGCATTTATAAAGTTTACGCATACTTAGAATATTGATTGTTTTTGCATAATTTATTAACCAATTCGTATATTTCTGTATTATGTAGGGGTGTAAATGGGTTTGGTTAGGTCCAAGTCGCTCTGTCCCGGACTTAGACCGGTTTAACAAAAAAATGTTTTGGACCCGACCCAAACACCCGGTGGGTTTGGAATAAAAAGACCCATGCCCGCATATCCGGTCCGGGTCGGGTACCCAAAAAAAGTGAGAGAGAAGAGACAGATTGAATAGATTTAAAGGACAAGCACATTGCTCAATTCAATTAAATATATATATGCTTGCTTGTTAATTAGCTTTTGTTTTTTCTTCCAAACCAGCTAAAATGTTTTATTTTATTTTTCCTCAATTTAGAACTTCAACACTTTGATACAATATTATAAAATTATTTGGATAGAATAAGAAATTATATACACAATAAAGATTAAGGAAAGCATATCATAAAATGTAAAATTATTTTTAAAATAATACAATAATTTACAATCTATCATTATAAAGATAAGAAGTTATTTTTAGAATGAAAAATATGGCCTATACTTTACTTGATAATTTGTAAACTTGTTTAATTTGTCACATTAATCTACTATTTTAACATATTGTATTATATATAATATAATAAATATTATATATATATATATATATATATATAATATTTTTTAAATTAATCTAGTAAACAGGTAATCGGGTCCGAAACTATAATACCCATATCCGGACCCAATTATATAAGTTAAATGGGTAAACAAGTTTGGGTCAAGAAACAAAACAACTATACCAGACCCGTATAAATGGATTTTCGGATCGGGTCGGGTTAGGACCGGCCCGATGACCGCCCTATTAGTATGTTTATACCAAATGTTTTGGTGATAATGAAATTTAATGTTCCTAGACAAGTTGATATTAATTAACATTTGAATAAGTTGGTTATTTTTGTGATGTCATTAAAATATTTTTTTTATTTACTATGTTATGTATTTAGGATTAGCCACAAACATCCTATGTATTTGACATATAAAGATTTTTATCACATAATTTTTTATTTTTTTTTTTGTAATTAAATAGTGGCATCTATAAAGAAATAAATGAATCTATAGGCATCTATGAGGTAGTACTAAGTAATAAGGATTATTTGACACTTACAAGGTAGTACTACGTAATATATCGATTGCTTAAGAGTAACAACATTATCTTAAGTATTTGATATATTATAATCAAATTCATCCACATAAAATTAGTTAGTTAAATAATAATTTGTATTACAAATTTTTAATCACATAAAGTTTAGTAATTAATTATCAACACAAATATTGTGCACGTCTTTTGTTGTATGTTTATACAGGTATTAATTTGCCAGTATTAAGTCAAGTTGGCTATTTATGTAAGCATTCTTAAATATTATTATATTGAATTATTTATATCATGTGTTTAGGAATAGTCATAGCATCTTAAGCATTTGATATATAATATAAAAGTAAAATTTCAACCACATAAAGTTAAGTGATTGAATGATGATATGTAGAATGTTGCAATTAATTCATTAGTAATAACCCTACCCTACAAAGAAGTTATTATCGTAATGCGATTAATTGAAATAAGATGATAAACTAGATTTTGGGGAATTATCTTATATCTACAGGTGTGGATGGTTTGTCTGGGTTATCTTAGTTTATCAGTCTTATTATAAAGTATTACGGTAAATTCTATTTTTTGGCGTTGTCTACTCGCATAAAGGGAGAATTTACTTTTGAATTGACATTAGCTGATTTAATAGTTTATGGATTAAGATTCATAGCATTAATATATTTTATCCTTGCCTATTATGTTTATTTTTCCTTTATTGGTGATTGGAAAATCCTTATTTCATATTTCAATGCTATTTGTGACATACTTTTCATCTATTAGAAAATCTTAGGAATGATACAATAAATTTGGAGTATTTATGTACATAATGGACATGTTATGCATTTTTGTTCCCATATTTTATAAAATTTATTGATTGATACTTCATTTTAAACTCTCTTGTTATGTGCAATAAGAATTTCATGCACTTTTATACTCACACATAAAGATAAATGGTAAATTATATAATACGTATTACTATGTGTATTTTAAGGAAGAGAAATTAAAATATAAGACACATAATATATTATTTGTGTCTAAATGAAATATTTAAAAAGTTTAAAAGCATTCTAATAAAGAAAAATATCCATATAGTATGGTGATATTTTATATGAATAATATTGGAATGTTATAAGGAAATTTACACATAATATTTGACTCATTAACAAAATGGTCTTATGACAAAATTGAGGATTTGATAACATACGATTAACTTATTTTAGAAAGTAATACTTTACCAATTTACGTAGTTTTTTGGAAAGTTAAACCATTTTTCTTTACTAAAGTATCCATCAAGAATTTGGGCACATATGAAAATGTGAGAATTGTAAGGGCAGTTTTGAAAATATTATTTTTAATGAAATTTGAAAATATTTTCTTTGCATCATTGTTTTTCAAATTCCTATTTCAAATCAAAATTTTAATTTTATTCTCCAATTTGAATTTTAAAAACAATGATCAACTAATTGAGCTATACCTATTCATATGTATGTTCAATCCTACATAGTAAAGTAATTGGCATAGAGTATTATGTTATTATTAAAAACTCATTCAATTTTGGTACTTATAAAAGAGAAATATCTCCATAAAGATTACTAAAAATAAGGGAAGAAATCCTTAAAGTTTTAGATTTTCAACTTCAATAATTATTTGAATTACATGAAGTAAAGTAAATTCATCAAGAGTTTTTGAGAATGCCAAAAGAGTTCTAACGCAATTGAGATCATAAGCATTTTAAATCATTTCATTTTTTATGTGAATAGTAAGAAATATATTATCTCATTATTCATTGAAAACTATTCATAGTAAAGCCTTCTCTTATCTTTGTTCAATAATTACTTTAATTTTTTTTTCTTTAAGTAAAGGGGAGAGAAGTGAATGAATTAAGAATTGAAAGGATATTTAATGACAAAATATGTCCTTTACTCTGTCAAATTCTCATAAAATAAGCTATTCGAAATATTAAGTCTAGCATAAAGGAAAATTGGTGATGTTGAAAAAGGAACTTTATTTGGGAACAATATTAGTGGTAATTTAAATTACCTTCACTTATGGAAAAGTCTTAAGACAACTGTTTGTGTATTAAATGAGATTTCATTTGAGATTATCTTTTGACAACATTAATGTATTGAAATCATATTTAAGAAATAAACATATGACAAGTTTTCAATTAAGGTGAGGATTTTAAACTTTACTTAGTGAAATTGGAAAGTAATAATAAGTAGTTGTTTATAAAAACTATATTGCTACTTCCAAAAAATTTAGATTCATTGTCCCAATGCTCTATGATTCTAGAAACTAAAAATGTGAATTGGTAAGGAAAATAAAGAAAATGGGAGTGATTTGTCTCAAGTGTTGAAAGCTTATGATTGTGTGAACTTTTGGTACTTTTACATATTGAAAATTGGAAAATTCATGAAATATGTCATCAAACTATTTATGTTTCATGATTTATAATACCTTTTCACCACTTTAAACAAGAATTTTTAATGAGAATTGGCACGCGTTGGTCATGTAAGTAAGTTATCAAGGGCAAAATTGTGAGAATTTTTACCAAACACATACAAATTCTCACCAAAAATTATTATTTAGAATGGTGGAATGATATTTTAAAGTATGTAAAATTTGTTGAGAATATAAAAAAATACCAAAAAAAAAATATAAAGGGTATAAATAATGAAACATATATGGTTTGATGGCATTTTTCATGATTTTCCCTAAAAATTGATTGTTCCTAAAAATAGACCTTATATTAAGTTATGAGCAATCAAAAATCTGAAACTATTATTACTTGAGAAATCATAACAACAATACTTATTTTGTTTCTCCGATTAATTGATGATTTTCTAAAATAGTAGAAGTTAGATATTCTTCGCACTTAAAATTTAACTATTTCTTGTGATTGCACACCTTTCACATTCTAACATTGATGTTGGTATATAGAAGTTCCGATTATAATTTTATAAGTCATGGATAAATGAAACTCTATATTTTGATTGGCATGATGCTATAAAGAAATGAATAAATTCCTGATTAAAGTGAAATCTAAATCTTATTCAATAACTAGAATAAACCTCCATTAATATGTGCTAAAAGATTTTCTAGACCAGTGTGATTTATCTAGTATTATTGAGTAATAAAGTTAGACTTACTGCCAAGGTTTATTTTAAAAAAGGGGTATCTATTGTGTTTAAAACCCTTTTTTGATTTAAAGGAAGATTTATTTGGAGTAATCATGACATTATTAGCTTAATTGTTTTAAAGTTACATTTTGGTATATGTTGAAAGTATAATTTTCAATAGGATAAAATGGCAAAAACTACCCTGAACTTAATAAAAATGTGTTGCTTGCTTATCACCTTTATTTTTGTAAAATTTTGCCTTTAAACTATATAAACTTATCATTAGTTGTTATTCCATCCAAATGAGCATTAACCCTTAATGGAATGACCCCACGTAACCCACACATGACCTTTACTTCTTTAATCTCTAATTTTACTTGTTTACTAACTTTCTTGGGATGAAAATAGTTGCAGAGAGTATTCTCTATTCCGAGTAGTTTCTGCAACAATGGAAATTGGTGGTTATTTGTTGTGTTGTAGAAAGGAGTAGGAAAAGGCAAATGTAAGAAGAGAATGAAGATAAGGGCTCAGATTTTCCTTTGGACTTGCTTAATCAAGATCTTCTTGAGCAGGTGCTTTCATGGCTACCAACATCAAATTTCTTTCGAGTTACTTCAATTTGCAAAATCTGGAAATCAGTGATGGATTCTGCTACATTTCACCATGCTTGCTCTTGAGATCAATCAAGGGATCCGTGGTATTTCATGGTGGATTCCCAATCCGCCCTCAACAACCAGCCAATCATTTTCGACTCGACTGAAAGCAATTGGAAAACCCCTTCTCCAACAAAATCAAAGCTGCAATTTTGTCCCTGTCGCTGCATCATATGGGCTAATCTGCTTCCATTTAGGAACAAACCAGTTCATTATTTGTAACCCAGCGACTAGAACATTTCAATGGCTTGTTTCTAGCAATTCTGACCTCCAAGATAGTAAAACCCTTCGAGCAATTGTAATGATATCAAGTTCAATTGTTTGTAATTGTCTAGACAACCACTGGATAAAAATAGCCTTTAGAAAAGTCATGTGCAGGTCACATGGGGTCATTCCGTCATGGGTTAACGTTTAACTTGGATAGGAGGACAAGTAATAATAAGTTTATATAGTTCAAGGGTAAATTTTTATAAAAATAAAGTTGAGGGGCCAACATCGTGTTTTTGTTAAGTTCAAGGGCAAATTATGCCATTTACCCTTTTCAATATAGATTTTAAGAAAGTGGTATACATGTTTTATGCCCAAAGAGTCATATATATGATTAATTTTCTTTGCAAGATATTGATAATTTACATATGACTAAAATTGCCTTACTTCCATTAATGATATAGTACTTGAGGTTTTATAATGTTGGTTCATCATTTCATCTTGAAATACATCATTGATCATGTATGTACCCTTAAGGTTAGTGGGAGTGGATAAAATTTTCCATCGTCATATATAGGTGATTCTATTTGCAAAGTTTATCAAATAATGTATGAGATAATTGTGTGGTTTCATATATCTTTAGAATTTCAAAGGAATGGTCTTCTTTTTAATCTCTTGTATCACTTGTATAGAGATTTATAGAGATAAGTTGTAAAGTATATTTAATATATCTCTTGAGACCCAAGTTATGAAATTCTTATCATTTGAAATAATATTTATTTTTGCATTATCCATTTTTGTCACATACAAACTTATTATACATTTGCTTAAAGCTTATTATGTATTTACTAGTGCATTTTAATCCAAGATGCTATAAAAGTTTCACATGAATTTTGATTATTTTTTGTTTAAAATTTGTCAATTTTACTTTTAGCCAAATCAATGTTATATGATTTGACTGCATGGATTTTCATAAGAACAATTAATTTTGAAGTTGATAAGTAAATCGATAGAAGGTTTCTTTATCAATTAAAAACTTGTGACTATTGAGTATATAGATGTTGAGTTGGAATTTTAGATTGTCGACTAATTTATATTTCCACTATTCAACTCATATAGAACTCATTAGTACATAAAAAAATGCTTCTAAGAATAATTTTAAGTCTAGACATTTTAGTAATTTTGTTTACATGATTGTGCACATACGGTTTATGTATAAAGTTGTGATCCATAATGAATCTATAAAGTTGGACCCTAAATGACTTGTATTTTGTTCATTCACGAATTTTTACATGTTTGGTTGGAAAATATTATACATTGTAATTCATGAAAGGGATTTTTTTTTTTACATAACAGCCATAGTTCTTGTATTTATACATTATAAGTAATTATTGCATAACCAAATTATTATTTGAGTGACTCACATAAAGTTCACGATCATATTGTTAATGTTGTCACTCTTAAGTACTACTTAAAATAATGTGGTCAAGTAGGTGAATATAAGAAAAAAATATTTTTAAGATCCTATATATGACCCAACATTATTAACTTAAATTAATTAGATATCTTGGCATCTTTCAAATCTGTACCATGAAATAATAAATCTTCAAGATTTTTTCAAATTAACATAATTGATTTGGCAAATCAATTAGAAGATATGATCTTTTCAAATTAGGTAATTTATTGATTATAATACTTTATTAAAAATTATTTAATGGGAAAAAAATTCATACTTGTACTATATTTTTAGATCTATAACCTATCTGTGTGTGTGTGTGTGTGTGTGTCTTCTATATAGAGAAAAATAAGTTGGGAGGCACTATTCATTTTTCGTCAATGGGGGTATTTGTGTCTTTTCACGTTCATTTTTCGCCGTTGCATTTACTTCATTTTGACATGTCTTTGCCATGTGTTGATCATAGAACCCAACCACAGCTCTACTTGGCTTCTCTTTTGCTTTTTCTTAGTTTTTCCACCAGCTGGGGGTTCTAACTGATCCAATTTTCTATCTCAATTTTTTTGGGTATTCTTTGCAGTGAAGAGCCATGGAAGAGGGGTTTAGAGAGAAGCGGGGAGGTAGAGTTTTATGTTGGCAAGTTTTAGAATGGCTTTTGAGAAGACATGGGCTTTTTTTTAAGCTCTGCTGGATTTCTGTACCCTCTGTTATTTTGTTATTGGCCATCTTCAAGCAACAATCCCGACTGTATCAACACGTTTTAGGCTTAAAAAGTAACCTTCTCCTTTACCTGAAACCTTATAGGTTTTACATGTGATTTACATAACTTTGTGCATGTCATTTCTGTAAAATTTTTCCCTTTTTGGGTGGTTTCGATGACTGATTGTGTTAATTTTGTATTAATTTTGTTCTATTTTTATTTGTTTCTGAGTCTTTTTGTGTTTTTTTTTTTTGGGGGGGGGGGGGTGTAGGACTTGTTCCATAGTCTAAGTGTTTTGGGAGATTTCGCATAACGAGATTTTTAGACCTTTTCTTGTTCATGAGAGGGCCTTATACCTTATGCTGCTAATTCTTCTTCAACATCTTTCTTTTTTCCTATTCTCTAAATTTCTTTTTATTTGTTGAAAATATACAATTATTGGAGCTTTGTCAATTTTTGACTGTTTATATTTGAGGCTGCATGTGATTGAAAAAGAAGATCTGATGCTTCAATTTGTGTGTTGTGATTCTTAATCTGAGAAGAGGATGTTGTATTCTCAGGTAAAAATCAAAGTTTTTGTTCATTTCTTTCCTTCATGATTTTTTTTTCCCTTCTGTTTGTGAATTTCTTGGAGACCATGGATGTATCCTTTCTTCAAAACTGGTTTCTTTGCGTTATCTTCGTGCATCCCTACATATAGGTAGGTCTGGACTTCTTTGTGTGTATGTTTCAAAAGAGTTTTGAAATTTTGGTCGTGTGACCTGTGCATTTTATTCTGCCTTCAGTTTTTTGAGTGTATTGTAGAAGATCATTTGAGATTTCAGCTAGACTTGATCTTAGCCTACAATTTTTGCTCCCAAATTTATCTGCCATTGATTTGTATGATGTGCCTCTTGAGTTACTCGAGTTTGTTGATCTCAAGGTATGGTTTTTTAAGGAAGAAATTTGGGTACATTTTACATGTGAATATTTTCATTTGAACTACAATAGCATACTATAACTTATGACGTGTTTTTTTTAGGGCAAGGAGTATTTTGGAGACCTGGGGCACAACAAATGTAGGAATTGAATTACAAAGAAAACTTATGGCCAAATGAAAAAGCATAGAGCTTCTAAAAGTACAAATAGGTTACTTAGTAAAATGTTTATTATTTTCTGACCTGATATAGAAATGTTTGCTACATTTGCTGAAATGTTTGCTTGTTAAAAAATATCTGATTTGGTTTGTTTTGTATTACATTATTATGTGGCTCAGATGTACACGGCCATGAAAATGCACTCTTTGTTCTTTTTTCTAATTTTAAATTCCATCTCTCTCATAGGTACTACTCTCTGAATTCTATTTTCCGTCTTCATTTGCTAATGGGAAAAATTATGGCTTTTCTTTTTGATATATTTTGGTCTCTGATGGAAATGCAACTTCTTGAGAAAGATCCCACCAGGGAATTCTCATTGTTTCATCAACTTTAGTATCCTATTTCCTTGTGATTTGGTCTGAAGGGAGCCCTTTATGGAAATGATTTAAAGGCTTTAGGGTTGATTTCTAGTTATGTTGGTAGGACAACAATTTTTTTCCCCTCCTTTCTTGAAATCCTTACTAAATCTTGGTCTATGCTTTTTCTTGAATATTATATATGATAGTAGTGATTTTTGTAGTACTTTTTTTCGTGGGACATTAATGCACTCATCTGCAACCGATTGCAACCTTCAAGTAGACATATGTATTTTAGGTGGTTGGATTTGTGAAGTCAAATATGAGGAGGAGTTGAGACTGTCTTGACTATTTTGGCCCTCGAACACTACCAATTGAAACTCTTATGCATTAACTTTAATATGCTACTGTTGTTTTAAGAATGGCAGTTACAACAGACTCTTTCTGAACTTTCAGATTTTGAGATTTGATTTCTTTGTATATTTCTTTTAAGACCATTTTAAATGTAATGCGTACATCTATCTTCATCTCTCGGAAAATAATATTCTTGCATCTAGCATGATATACAGAAAAGGTTTTAAAGGTAATTTAAAGTTTTCTCTAAATTCTGTGCAGAATTGTTTTGACACCCCTGACAAGGCAAAGATCTTATGGAAATGTTTCACAGCCCCACGTTGTACCATACTACACTCAAAGAACCTCCAAATGTGGTCTGTTTATAACAGAAGCCACATAAGTTTCTGACACAGCTTAAGGGTAACTACAATAACAATTCTTTTGCACTACTGAAAAACCATTAAATGGTAGAAAATGCAAAGGATATATAAATGCTGCATTCTTTTACCTATCTTAGTCATTACTTGAAGTTTTATTACTCCATGTTACTTGGAAGGTATGAATTTACACCTGGAATATGGACAAAGGAACCAGTTGAGGCCTGGAAACCTATTGTAAATGCAGTTCATACCAAAGGTGGTATCTTCTTTTGCCAGATTTGGCATGCAAGAAGGTTTGAAATTATAGCAAGTTCTTCTTCTATTACCTTCTTCTAAAGTTTGCAAGTAACTTTGCATAGAATCTTATTATAAAAATGGAAAAAAAGGACAGAGCCTTATAAGACTATAAGTATATTCTTCACTTGGTAAAATAATATGGCTAATGGATTACCAACAAACAAAATTTCGTGTTGCAAACATGCATATTTGGAAGCCTGTAATCTGACCATGTAAAATTTAGAGATTTTAAATTTCTTATGTTGTCCTTAGACCCTCTATGATCCTTTTTAATTAATTGTAGAGGTCTATATCACCCTTTCTTTCCCTCTAAATCCTGTTTCATCTGCTTGCCATTTTAGGCTATCAGCCTAATGGACAGGCTCCAATCTCTTCAACAGACAAAGAGTAACTCCTCAATATCAAGCAAATGATTTTGACATTCAAAATTTTTCTCCTGCACGACAGCTAAGAATAGATGGAATTCCCCAGATTGTTAATGATTTTAGGCTTGTTGTTCTAAATGCTATTGAAGCTGGTAAGGCTCTTGGTGTACTAGAAGTTGTTTTGAAATGATAAAACATTTGAATTTACCCTTTATACCTGTAGAACTGGAATGAAATATTCTTCTTCAAGAATATTTAGAACTTGTCTGAAAGAACTTAGATAACAGAGGAGAAGAGAGAACCAAAAGCTACCTGGATAGCTTGACTTCCAATGCAATAAAATGTTTTGGAAAGTCTTGTTTGATAGTGAAATAGTTCAATCTTCAAGATATACTTGTGATTTCCACATTCTTAAAAAGTTTAAAGAAAATGTCCATTCTAAGATTCCATTATCTACTCTTAACACATCCTGATCTTCTACAATACAAACTAGCTATATATGTCTGTGTGAAATTAGGTTAATGATCAAAGGCACCAGCTTTAATCTGATGTATAAGTGGAAAATCTTCTTTGGAAGGAATCCCTAAGTATTCAAATTTGTAGCTCCATTTCATTATCAGCTCTTTGGGTTAAGGTGTGCTGTTTTTTCAGATTTCTAAGTCATTGTCACAATTCCTATAAGCCATGACCTGTATTTACTTTTGGGTTAGTTGGCATTTGTTGTCACAAGACTAGAAATGGTAAGAAGTGGTATATTGTATCATTTTTTGTTTTCATCATCTGTGTGAAGATGGAAAAATTCAATTATATTGTAATCTATGTTGGCAAGGAATCAATATCTAAATAAGATGGAGTGGTTTGTTATTCCTTGGTAAGCTCTGGTTTGGGGCAATAGATATTGTGATGAAGATGCTCATTATTACCTTAATTTAGTTCATAGAGGCTTACTTATTTCTCTTTTAACGGGACCGAACTGCTTGAATTCAGTCACACTGAACAAATCCTGAGTATCTCAAAAACAAAGTAAGCATCGTGACACAGAGTCCGTATATTTAATGTTGATTTATTGATTAATGTTCTGATGTTGAATTCTCTGAAAAAACACAGGAGAATGATTTTGATGCTCACCCGAATTATGACATTAGTCATCTTTGTAGAAGCTATATTGCTAATGTTCTGCATAATGGCATAAGCTTCTATCTATAGGTGTTTTAAACCTTTCCATTTGTTACTTGTTATTTATCATACCAATACTCTATTTTGAGTACTAGAAGAAGATATTACTGAAAATTGACAAGCTAATAATTAGAGCCTTATTACTGACCAGTAATGATAATTTTCTGCATTCATGTGGATATATCTAAATTAAATATAGTATTATATATCTGCATCTACGTAACTTGTGATAGGAGGCATGTCTATAATTTTTTTTTTTTCGATTTTGGTGGGTAGGCATTGTATGAACAGATACTGCATCCTGGTTTTTTGAGATGTTCAACACTTACCAGTCCTTTGCCAGAAACATTGTTAATTTAATGTTTTGCTGGTTCTCTGGCCTCATTGAATAATGTCTTGAGTTGTTGTCTGATTTACCTTGTTTCATATCAGTCTCATCTTAGGGTGTTGTTCCATATATTAACAAGTTCAAGTATAAAATGGATTTGCTTCCTTGTGAATATTTCATTTTTATATCTTTTAACTATTAGAGATAACATATTATCCTTTTTGGCTTTTAGTTGAATCAAATGTAAAACACTAAATAGTTGAAGTGAAGCCAGGGTTGCATGTGCATTTGCCGTGGGGAGGGATGGGGTGGGATAGTTTTGAGAAAAAGAATAGCATCAATCCTATTCCTGTGGGAATTTTAGAGGTGAAAATTTGAGTTTGTAATATGACAGCTCCACATGATTCACCTTGATCAGTTTTAAAGTTCCACAACCATTAGAGCATTTCAACAGTTAGCATAATAAATGAGAAGAGAGCAAATTCCCTCTTCATCACTGGTCTGGAAAATTGGAATTCTCTCTGTCCCAAAAACATTAAGTACAATGGCTTGATTTGTGACTTTGATAATATCTTTGTCATTAAGTCCCATCATTTAATTTAATTTAAAATTCATGGAACCCACAATGTAGCTCATTCTATTATAGCTGCAAGTGAAGGGCAATTCTTCCATTACAGTGTATGTCCTCTCCTATTTGTTTCAGTCTTTGAAAAATTGTATAGTTTATGTGAACATCTTTGTTCATTCAAACTTCCTTTGTGCAGGTTGCGCTTTTCTATGAAGATGGATGACCTGTCAATGTTAAGGGGGTTGGTAGAAGAGTATTGGAAAGAGTGCAAGAAACGTATGATACTGAGTTAGCTGGAAAGCAATTTGTGTATGATGGCGAGAAGAGTTTGTTTACCATTGGACCACTTATGTGCAACAGGTTGGCTTGCTCAATTTAGACGGTTACTATAACTGTTTGCTAGCATTGTTTGACAATGGTGTTGAAGAAGGTTTCATCAAGCCCAACACTCGGCACATAGTTCTTTCTACATCTACAGCCAAAGAACTTATGGATAAGATGGAGGTACTTACTAACCATGCTTTTCTTTTTTTCCTCTTGAACTTTTATTGTGTCTTCATGAACTTGGAGACAGTTATTTTTAAGGTTGTTATCATGTACAGAAATCAAGCTCAAGTCCAAGTTTTTCCATAATTGTGCGGAGTATAATTCATTCATAGGCTTCCCCACCCTCTAACCCTACTAATCAACCAAATAGTGTTTTCTATTGGCTTCAATTACTACCGAATTAAATGTCTGATTTTGACTTACTGAGCAAATGAACTTGCTTCATCAGAGTGTTGATCAAAGGAATGATTTGAACCAATATTAGTTTGTCTTCTATTATAGGAATTAGCCTTGGAATGCCCATGCCTTCTGGCAATTTGATATACTAAGGGTTTTTGTACTTTCCTTTTGCTTATCTCCTTGATGCTCCAATAGGAAGCAAAAACTTCCTTAAACCTTTTGGCATTATGAGTTCCTATCTTTTTTAATCATAGGATTACTACATATATCTATATAGAGTTGCTTAAAACTACAACTTGAATGCTTTGTTTCTAATTTGGATGTAAAATTTTGCAGCAATATACTCCATCTCATGTTGCCCCTCAGGAAAGCTGGTAGATAGAGCAACTTGGACACTATCCAAGTGAGTGCAGTTAGTAATGATATCCTTATTCATGGTAGGCCTAATTCTAAAACACATTCCTGATGTGATTCAGCATAATTTGAGTTTTGTATGAGATTTTGGACTCATGGGGCCATATATAATGCTTTACTGTATCCTCCTATTGTTCTTTATGGTTTGAGTTAAACTAGAATCACCCTTTGCTATTTTGCATAGCATGCTTCAGATTGTGTTGAAATGTGGTCAATTAATGCACTATTCTGTGGCTAAATAGGCTTTATTTTGTATGATGCATGTTTAGTGCAAAAGCTATGAAATTGGTCAAAGTATTACAGTGTCATTGAATAGTCCTACTTAATAGTTCTTAGCTAGCACATTCAGTGGATGCAATTACTAGCATTAGAAGGTCTGTGGCAAGCCCTTGGTCTTCTCCACTTGAAGTGGGTTAATATCATAAACAAGTTCAATACATCGATTAGTTTAGTTTCTGTTGAATCTCCCATCTCTTTACAAGTTTTGGACCAACTTAATTGTTGCAGGAATAGGATTAGTGTAAAAAATAGTTCATGAAAAAATTTCAAGAGATAAAAAAATTATGCAATAATAGGATTATAAGAATTTCAAGTTCATGAAAGAATGCTATTATGCTAAATTCTTTGCCTTAGTGTAAAAAATACCCCATAGATTATTGTGAGTTTAATGCATATGGGAATTCCTGTATTTTTTATACATTGGTGCCCCTTCCCTAACATAAAATAGTTCTATTCACTCACTTGCCTTTTAGTCCTCTTAGTAATGTGGAGAAGTTCTAAAAGTGATGAATGCTATAGTAACTAGCATAGGAATCATAGTACATCCATATGGTTGTAGAATGTTTTTTCACCCTTCTTCAAGATCACCCTTCTCCTCTGCTATCAGTTTGTTGCACAAACAAAAACAATCATCTCATTAATTGAAGATTCCTTTTCTTCTGCTATCAGTTTATGGGTTCATTTGAGTATGGATTGCTTTAAGCATATGTATGGCGTTCTGCACATTTGATTCTATCTGGAGGTACTTCATGTTTTTAGCTTAGATTTAACTTCCCTGCACTATCACTTTTGCAAATGGGTGCATTTAGACATGCTTATGTAAATTAATAGACAACTGAAAATCAAATATGGCTTATGCTACTTAGTAACACACTTTTGGCTTTGTTTTGCATGGTGGGAGCAGATAGGACTTTAAAGCTATTCAAGAGGAAGATCATTGTCTTAAGAGTGGGCTCATCTACAGTCTTAGAGGGAGGTGTAATTTTACAAGAAAGGGAATTGTGAATTGATAGTGAGTTTTAAATATGGTGGTTGAGCAAACTGGCCATGACAGAAAGTGAATCAACTAGATTGCCTTTCCATCATAACTAATTGTAAACTTAATGCATATGGGAATTCCTGTGGTTTTTTATGCATGGGTGTCACTGCCTTATGACCTTTGCACAGTTCTCATATGTCCTTGTCTTTGAGGTACCATGTATATTATCCCTTGTTTCTTAGTTATATACGGATGCACTAATTAATGTACACCTCACTTTCAAACCAACTGTGGAAGGAAGAGATTTTTAGAACTCCAGTTCAAAGTAAGGAACCCCAGAAACAACCTCTCTCTTAAGTTCTTGGGTTTAACAGATATTTGACAAGCTTAGCATAGTTAATACTTGAATTTTTAAGTATCCTTGCAATAAATTTTAACAAAATTAGCTAAAATTATTTGAATCAAACTTCAATGTAGTGATATCAATGAAAATATCTCGGGTACCCGAACTCACGTCTCATGCGAGAATCCTTACTAGTATACATATACATATGTGATTTCCATCGGTGGTGCATATTGTGGTAGACAGCACACTTAATTTATGCTGTAAGTGGAATATGATTCTTCCCATCTAAAATTAAAATTCTAATTTAAATAATTTTCGTTTTTCAAAACTTGTCGTATATTCATAACTTGTCATATTATCTCTTTAATTCCATTTTGAGCCACACCTAATCATATAATTTTAATACTTCATTACTCTATCTGTTTCACATTATTTGGCCTTTTGGCCATTTACACACAAAATAAGAATGTTAAAATCAATAAATATATTTTAGTTATATTCTAAATTTACCCTTAATAAATATAAAGATGAGTAATTATTTATGAGATTTTTATCTTTTCATTAAATATAATTTAATTAAACTTAAAAATAATATTAAAAAATATTAATTATTAATGTATAAAAATACATAAAAAGGTATTATGAAACAAAATATAAAAATTAAAAAATCAAATAATATAAAATAAAAAAAATATTATATTTTAACTATTCTCATTTCAAATAAATTGCAATCTTAGTATAATCAATGCAGAAATGATGTACAAAACTAAGAGCATAGCGGACCATAGAGTCACAGACAATCTCATGAAACCAAAATCCGTATTTCCCACTGTCCCTCCCCACGGAGAGTAGCCAGAAGGTTTTCGCCTGTACCTTACCTTCACACCTCTCCCTACAGTGCAGTGCAATAGGCCAACCCGCCATAACCAAAGCCTTCCAATACAAAGAGGAGAGAGAAAGAGAGAGGGCTTGCTATATATACGTCGTGAATTCGCAGATGACAAGCGAATATCATTGATGAAATGACGAATGTAGAAATGTTAGATGACGCTTCAATATTCAAGTTGGAGTACAGGAATGAAGAAGATGATGCTTGGTATAGTGTTAGGGTTGTGCTATGTGAAGGCAAGGGCGATGAGGAGACTAGCTTGATAGTTAAATTTCAAGGTTTTACGCCTGCTTCCGACGGTGAGTATACCGTCGGCCAGTTCCAGACGGTGGCGGAGGTGGACGAGATGGTGAAAAGGTTTCGGCCAGTGTCGGACCAGCTCCAGGACCGAGAATGCCGGAAAGTTACTAAAGGAACCAAGGTTTGTGCTGCACTCAGTTGCGGAGATAATGATCTCCGCTACTTCGACGCCGTGGTGGAAGCCGTAAGCGAAGTAGTTATTTATTTATTTTTTCGGCTTGTTCTTTGCGTGGAGTTGGGAAGATGATGATTGGAGTCGTTTTGGGTTTTGTGAATACAGCTGATATGAGATGCCATGTGCATATATTTTGGGTGATTAATTTCGACTTGTTTTTCTTTGGTTTTTGTATGTAATGTATGTATATTTTTTTAAAAATTCTTTTAAGGCTGTACTTGCATAAGTATTAGATTGAGATGGATTTGTTAAAATTTAATAAAATATTATTAAATATGGGTAAATATGAGATCTAATCATAAGAGAGAGAGAAAATATGATGTATTGTGAGAATATAACAGCTCTCTAAAATTATTTAAATTAATATTATTTTAAATTAGAGTTTTAGTTTAGATTAGAAAGAATTACTTCCCAAATACCGCCTAAAAATAAAAAAACAGAAAGAAATGTAGAAACTATGTGAAATTGTACATACAGCCCAAATCCTGCAGAATATTATATATCATTTTGAAACTTTCTTTTCCTGGAACAATTTGGGCGTTGAGTTAGGTCAATTCCATAAAAAGTGTTGCCTAGGGAAAGGAGGAGAATTAAACCAGGACACTTTCTGTGTATTAGTTGATTTTTTAGTTTTTATAAACTTGTTCTTGTATACTGTTGGTTAGGAACTGGAGTAACAAAGTTATAGAGGTAAAGCAAAAAGAAAGGAGTAACAAACATGATGTTACTATGTGTTAGAACTTCTGGACAGTGATACAGTGAGAGAAAACAAATGAAGTAGAGGTGAAGGGAATATGAAAGGATCAAATACTGACAATTTATTTCTTTGACCTGTATGATACTATGGAATATTATTTGGGAGGAGGAGATTTCAGGCAACTAGAAGAAGACTACAATAGGTCTCCTTTGTTTTCAGTTTTGTGAATAAACTTCTGCACTGAATCCACTCCCTCTAGTTTCCTCCCATTTGATCCCATTTCCGCCCTCTTTTAGGAAAAGTAAATACTTAAACCAAACACCCCTGCTGAGCCTTTCTTTCATTCCAATTCCACATCTCTAAATTCATTGGTGTCCAGCATTAAATGCCACCCTACTTATCATATAATCTTCAGTTGCAGAAAATCTTTAGACTAAAGATTAATATGTTAAATGGATGCAAAATATACTCGAGGAAACTTGTAAAAGCTATATAACAGTAGTAACTTGCAAAAATTTCAGTTTTCCGTATAGTTAAAATCTTTTGAATGAGTTTTACTTACAAAGAAATGAAAAAGAAGTGTCATTGAATAGGCCTGCCACGTATCCTGCATTTTTTTTTCCTCTAAGAGATTAGTAAGGAATGATGGCACACATGTTTGGAATAGAGTTGCGACAAATCTAGCAAGCACTATCTTGTTTGTTTATGAGAAATTGAGCACTTAATTTTTCTCTCTTTTTGGTTGACATATAATATGTTGCAAGACATGGTTGATGCAAAGTTTGGATCAAAGTAAGATATTATTGCAAGTTCTTTGTATCTACCTTGGTGCTTTTATGAAGTTTTGCATCACTTATTTGGTACAAGAAGGAGGTGACATTGTGTTGGTAAAATATATTTATTAATGAGTTTAGTTGTGACTATTTGCAGAGCTGATTAGGTTTTGTGTGTTTTCTTTTGATATCACTCATTAATAAAAAGGGTGCAAAAAAGGCATGCTTTTAATGCATCATAAAACACTAAGCCATAAGGGGTCAAAATGATGTTTACCTATTCCTTTAATGTTCAAAGCATATAAGAAGTGGGAACTCGTTTCTGTCTTTGGTCTCTATGTGTTTGAAGTTAACAAATGCACCAATTGCACTTCATTATCTTGGATTGTTTTATCTTTTGCAGTGTCTAGAGGACATTTTAAACGCTAAATATAGGTGTTATCAGAATAAATTAGAGAAAAAAGAAAAATTGTTGGAGAATGCTTGAGAGTAATGTCTTTCGGGTAGTGAGTATGCATACTATACATTATTCCTTATTTGCAATGAATCCTAAACATGTGAAAGCAATTAATTAGTAGATCTCGCAAATAATTACTAGATCCTACTAATTAAGTCCTATAATCAAGATATAATCAGTTATACAATCACCCGTACAATCAACACAGTTGGAGCATGCAAACCATAGGCTCCAAATGATGCAGGACAACTGTTAGGCAGCCCAACAATTTCTGAAAACTAGAACGGCTAAGTTTAGTGGCGTAAAATTCAGAATTTCAGCAAAGAAACTGATCCAAAATGCGTAGTTGAGAGGAGTAGAAATCCTAGGCGTCACTCCAAGGACGGTAAGGCATCACACCTTAAGGTTTGATTGCATCACACAACCAGAAAATACAGAAACTAGCTGTAGACTCTTATTAATTGAATAATGAAAGGCAAACACAAGTAATAGAGAACTTCTCTATTTATAGACCCGAAATTCTAGGCTAGCTAGGACTAGACTATAATAGGATTCTTAAATCAACCAATGTAGGAAACCTGGCTAAAACAGAAATTTAAACTTTAGGAAACTTCTCCAAACTCGCGAGTTTCCAAAAATATCATTCTAACCCTCATATGAGCTGACTTTAGGATCATCTTGTCCCCTCCTCTTGAAAACCTTAATTGGTTGCTGCCACTTGTCTCTATTGATTCTCCTTGGCTTGAAAGAACTTGTCCACGGTGAGTTAAAAGCATGATGCCATTCATCAAGCACATCCTCAATTTGACAAGATATTTATGATATCCTCCACTTCTAGTAGACACTAGTTGTTCATCAAGCACATCCTCAATTTCCTCTTTTGCATTAGCTACTTGTGGCAGAGTTGCTGAGGGGTTTTCTGTGACTGAATCTTCATCATGTCCAGTGTAAGCATTCAAATCTTCAATGTTGAAGATATTACTAATACCCATGTTAGATGGCAACTCAAGAACATAAGCATTAGAGCTGATTTTTGTCAAAACTTTGTAAGGTCCTGCACTTTTAGAATGAAATTTCTTGTAAACTCCCTTAGCATATCATTCTGGTCAAAATCATACCACTACGAAGTCTCCTTCTTGAAATTCAGCAAATCTCTTCTTCAAATTAGCATGTGCCTTGTACATTTCATTACTCATAGCAATTTGACGTCGCACATCATCATGAATCTCTAGAATATGCTTAGAGAAAGCTTCAGCTTCAACAGTAGGTCAAACATGCACAGGTAGAGGTACTAAAGATATTGGTTTCCGAGGATTCATTCCTAGCACAACCTCAAAAGGACTACGTCCAGTAGTCTTACTAATGGAACTGTTGTAAGCAAATTCTTCCGTGGGCATCACACGATCCAAGTTAGAGGGATGTTTACTAACCAAACAACGTAGCAGATTTTCAAGACTGCTGTTAACTACTATTTGGCCATCCATTTCTGGATGCAAACTAGAAGAAAATTTCAACATTGTATTCAGCAAACCCCTCAAGGTCACCAAAAGGAACTCACAAACTTCGCATCCCTATCAGAAACAATAGTTTGTGGCAGCCCATGAAGTCTCACCACTTCTTTAAAGAATATCCTTGCAATATGAACTGGATTGTCAGTCTTAGAACATGCTAAGAAGTGAATAATTGAATAATGAAAGGCATACATAAGTAATAGAATACTTCTCTATTTATAGGCCTAAAATTCTAGGCTAGCTAGGACTAGACTCTTTAAGTTTCTAAAATAAATAATAATTATGACAGTAGGATTCTTAAACCAACCAATTTAGGAAACATAACTAAAACAGAAATTTTGGGTGTAAGTGGATAAACATTGGTTTGATATGAGTTTTGTAAAAAATTATTAAATATATGGGGTCATGTGGGGTCCAAAGAGAGAATATGATGTGTTGTGAGTATATAATAGTTTTCGAAAACCGAAAAATACATAAAATAATGATATATTTGAATTAAAGTAAAATTTTAATTTGGAATGAAAATGAAAAATTATTGTCCAAATAAAGCCTTAAATTTTAGAAACTTCTCCAAACTCACTAGGTACCGAAAATATTATTCTAACCCTAATATGAGTCGTCCATCATCTAAGGTGTGCCAAATTAAGGTTTGGACTTTAGAATCGTCTTTTCCCTTCCTCTTGAAAACCTTAACGGGTTGTTGCGAATTGTCTCTATCAATTCTCCCTCATAGCTTCTGCACTTAAAGGCTTTAAAACAATCTGTTTTCTATTAAAGCCAAATGAGTAAGTGTTTTCCTTACCATTATGCTTCACATCCCGATCATATAGCCATGGCCAATCCAATAGAACATGAGTATGGTCATTGGAATGACATCACACCAGATTGAATCACTACAAGGACCATGAGTTAATGTCACCAAACAATGCTGGAATAGAGCTCCTATTTATCCATGCTACCTTAGGGTCTAGGTGTGGTTCCACAGGTAGCCTAAGCTTTTCAACTGTAGCTTTAGATACCGCATTCATGTTGCTACCTCCATCAATAATGAGCTTTCGGGTCACATCCTCACAACTAACTAAGGTCTAAAAAATCGTAGTTCTTCTCCAATCTTCCTTTTGTTGCTTAGGTGCACTGAAGATATGCCTGACAACTGAAAGGAATGATGTGTCCTCCTTATCTTCCTCCAGATCATCAACTTCAAGGCTTGCTATTGCATCTAGGTAATCAGATTCCTTTTCTTCTTTATTCTCAGCTTCTTCATTTCCATTGGATTCTATCCCAATGTGCTGATTTTTCTTCTTGGGGCATTCACATGCGTAATGTCCTCTCTGTCCACAATTGAAACATTCATGATTGGCATCTTGCCTCCTAGTTTCCATCATAGGAATCTTACTCCTAGTATTATTAGGCTTGTTACAGGCTGATGTAGCTGCTGACTTAGTGCCTCATGCAGTAGAAGGGAATTTTTTGTTGTAATTGTCTCCTCGGCTTGAGAAGGAAACCTCTTAGCTGACTGTTTTAAGCTTCTTTCAACCTTTTGTGCAAACTGGAATGCTTCATCTATTGTGTTCACAAGATAGGTCACCGTCTGTTGGTTGCGAATTTCTGGTCTCAATCCTTGTTTAAATCGAGACAAAGTGTACTGAGAGTCCTCCCTACCTCTGCAACGAATCTTCAACTCGTCAAACTTATTCATGTAGTCAACTACTGTCATGGTTCCTTGTCTTAGGTTAGTGAGTTCATCAAAGAGATCTTGTTGGTAGTATCGAGGTTAAGTATTTTTGTTTGAGTTCCAAGTTCAGCTCTTCCCATGCCACCTGTGTATTACCATCAAGTTGTAAATCATACTCCTTACATGTCCACCAAATATGAGCTTGCCCGATAAGTTTCATTGTGACATATCTAACTTTCCTCTCGTCAGACATGTCATACCAATCAAAGAACCTTTCTTGTGTAGCAAGCCAATCACAAAAGGCCTAAGGGTCAATTCTACCATCAAAATCTGGAACATCAATGCGCATCTTTCTGGTAATGTCCCCTGCTGCATCATAGACATCGGATTTAATTTTTCTTCCAGCCTCAAGAATGTCATGGGCCATACCTAGAAGAGTATCTTGTGGCTTAGCCATGAGCTGAGCAGTGCTGTGTTCAATATTTTCTGGCTGTGAAGGACCTGAATTTTGAGAATCTACCACATCCACAACATCGTTTTCATTGCTCTTAGCTCCACTGCTGGTTGCGTCTGAGCTCATGGCTGCAGTACCCTTGGTTCCAACATGATAAGACATTAGTTCTTTGGTTTGGGCTTCCAAGGAATCAACTCTCTCCATGGTTAAATAGATCAACTCATCACGTTCCTTTTCTGTGTACCTTGGCTGTTAGTTTTTCCCACTCCTAGTCGCCATAGGATGGAGATTCTTGGGACAACCCAAAAAAAGAAAAAAAAAAAAACCTTGGTTAAAAGAACTTATTATTATTATTATTATTATTATTATTATTATTATTATTATTATTATTATTATTATTATATATATTTTTTTGGGGAACTACTAAGGATGAAAACTTCTACATAAGAAAGAAAGATGAGAATCAGGCTCTAATACCAAACTGATGCGAGACAACCGTTAGGTAGCCCAACAATTGCTGAAAACTAGAATGGCTAAGTTTTGTTGCTGTAAATTCAAAATTCTGGTAAAGAAACTGATCACAAATGTGTAGCAACACACTGAGAGAAGAACTGGAAACCTTAGGCGTCACGCCAAGGACTGTAAGGCATCACACCTTAGGGTTTGATTGCAACACGCAACCAGAAAACAAGTTGTGGATTCTTATTAATTGAATAATGAAAGACATACATAAGTAACTATGAACTTCTTTATTTATAGACTCAAAATTTTAGGTTAACTATGACTAGACTTAAGTTTCTAAAATAAACGATAGCTATGACTCTTTAAGTTTCTAGATAAATAATAACTATGACAAATATGATTCTTAAACCAACCAATTTAGGAAACCTAACTAAAATAGAAATTTAAACCTTAGGAAACTTCCCCAAACTCACTAGTTACCAAAAATTATATTCTAACCATCCTATGAGCTGTCCATCTAAACTGTGCCAAATTAAGGTTTGGACTTTAGGATCATCATTTCCCCTACTCTTGTAAAACTTAACGGGTTGCTGCTACTTGTCTCTATTACCAAGCTTGTTGCATATGTACTCCACTTTCTATCGTCCAAGAGCGTAGTAAATAAATGTGCAAGCTGATGATTTGTACCAAAATATGATGTGAAAATATCTGTTGAGGCCAACTTTTAGCATACAAAGTTGGTAATCAATCTCAATGTACTTAATCTCTCACGAAAGAATAGATTAGGTGCAATATGTAAAGCAACTTGATTGTCACGCACTAATTGCATAGAAGATAAGTCATAAAATTTTAACTCATTAAGTAACTACTCAAACCAAATCCATTCACAAGTTCCAAGGGCTGTAGACCTATGTTCTGCTTCCACATTAGAATATGCAGCCCCACATTTCTTAGTTTTCCAAGAAATTAGATTACTGCCTAATAAAACACAATATTCGGAAGTTGAGCATCATTTGAAGGACTACCAGCCCAATCTGCATTTGTGTATCCAACGACTTGCTTGGTGCCCTTTATTTTCACATGTAGCCCTTTCCTTAGAAATCTTTTAATGTATCAGAATGTAAACCATAGCATCCCAATGACTGTCATATGGTGAAGTAAGGAAGTGACTGACAACTTACTGCAAAGTAAATGTTTGGTGAACTAGTAATTTAATTTTCCCACCAAGTGTTGATATTGCCTAGATCCTGTGTGGGCTTCCCTTGGTCAGAAGTTTGACTTTTGGATCCATTGGAGTGTCATTGGTCAAGAATTGAGCATCCCTGTCTCTTTAAGAATGTCAGTGCATACTTCCTACGAGATGCATATGCTATATATAGATTGAGCTACTTCAATTCCAGGGAAATACTTTAATCTACCCAAATCCTTGGTTTGAAAGTGCTGGTTTAGTTGGTCTATATACCTTTTGAACCCGTCCAATGATAATAACATCAGCAACATAGCCAACAAGGCAAATACACGTTATCTTTGTGATAATAGAAGATTGAACGATTAGTCTTACTACAAATCATGCCATATTGGCAGACAACTAAATTATATAGAGCAAACCAAGCACGTGGAGTTTGCTTGAGACCGTAGAAAGGGTATGGTAGATGACAAACAATATCAGACTCCCCATGAGCAACAAGACTTGATGGTTGCTCCATATAGCCCTCTTCGTGTAAATTCCCATGTAAAAAGATATGTTTAATAACAAATTGGTAGATTGGCCATCTATGGGGAGAAAAATTTGAGTTGAGGTCATCTTTGCCACTAGTGAGAAAGTGCTACTCTAAACTAAAGTATTTGAATATACTTTTTAGCTACCAATTTGGCTTTCAGCTTGTAAATGCAACCATTTGGGCCAGCCTTGAAAATGAACACCAATAGCCAACCGACCAAAGACTTGCACAGTGGAGAAGCGACAAGCTCCCCTGTGCTAGAGGAATGAAGAGTCTCCATTACATCTACCATTGCCTGCCTCCATCCGGAATGAGATAATGCTTTGTGAACAGTTTTAGGTATATAAACATAAGATAAGGAAGAAACAAATGTCAGGCTTAGTGGAGAAAGACAATGATAACTCATACAATTATATGTAGGAAAAGGATTATGAATAGATTTGTTACCTCATGATGCAAACAGAAGTAAAAAATGGTAGGACAATAAGCAGCTAAGGGCTTTTCTAAAACAATAGCTGAAATAACCTTGTTCATCTAAAATTAGGCAGTGAAATTTCACAACACAAGAAATTGTTTGTTCAAAACTAGAAAATGAACGGTAATATTGACACTAAGGCAGGGTTGAAATGAACACTGATGGGATCACTGTTTAGACCAGAAAGTGAGTTGTAACAGCGATTTCTTGCTAACCTCTCATGCCTATCCAGCAGTAGAGGGACTGGTAGTGATAGAGACAAGTGGCAACAACCAGTTCAGGGTTACAAGAGGAGGGGAAAAGATGATTCTAAAGTCCAAACCTTAATTTGGCACACCTTAGATGATGGACAGCTCATATGAGGGTTAGAATAATATTGTGTCTTTCTCTTAGATTGCTGTTTTATGAGTTCTAGAGTTTAGAGGATTTTTGGTAACTAGTGAGTTTTGAGAAGTTTCCTAAAGTTTAAATTCTGTTTAGTTAGGATTCCTAAATTGGTTGGTTTTATAAAGAGTCCAATACTAGTTCGCCTAGAAATTTAGGTCTATAAATAGAGAAATTCTCTATTACTTATGTATGCTTTCAATATTCAATTAGTGTTCGAGGTTTGAATTGTTCGAGTTCGTTTATATTTTAATAATATAGAATATAAATAAATATAGTAAAACATTATAAAATATATTATAAAATATAAACAAAATACAATATAAATTATGTAATTATTTTTCAAAATATATAATATATTTGCGAACGCGTTTGGGTTTGTTCGTTTATTAATTGACCGAGTATATGTCAAAGTATGGATTGCTAAAATGATATCAGTCCTACTTGTTTATCTCGCTAGGCAGGCCAAATCAACACTTGCTATTTCCTGCTTGGTGGCTTTAGCTGACTGAAAGATTGAGGACAGGTTCCTCCAACAATTCCCATTCACCTATGAGCATAATAAAACACAGAATAGCTTCCATAATTGTCAAGATTATACAATATTGTCTATATATACACAACACATTCTTATATATAGACACACTCATTCCAATTTTCAATAATCGAATAAAGTTATCCAAAATAACAGTTTAATCAATTCACAAAATACTTGGAAATGTCAGAACTACTCACACCTCCATGCTCCATCAGAAGATAATCCAAAATCCCCTCCGATTGCCCCATTCAATTCTTATAATCAGTGCCCTGGATCAAAACCTTAGTTTTCAATCATCCCAGAATGGTGGACTCTTGTTCTTTCTACGTTTCTTGCAGCTTCATTAAAGAACATAAAGTATTGAGACATTGACTAAAGATGTTAGCTTATAACAATATAATTTATCCTTAAAGTCCGTCGATGTTTCCTTATTCAACTTACCCACTTAAAGCTGGATATTGGGGCTAAATAATAATTAAAAAACCTTACTCCCAAAAAGGGCCGGGTATGACACAATCAATTATACAATCAATCATATAACCCGCAAGCGGAAATCTTATAAATAACTTAGAATGCATTGAATTCCATTCTGCCATGTGACACCTCCTCTAAACATGATACGTTCTCTATTCTCAAAACATTGCTCTGGGGAAAGTTTAGTTACAACGGATTTTCTTATCTTCTTTATTTGCACCAATATTTTAGCTTATTAAGAAGTCCTAATTAAATTTTAGTGGTTGCTTTTGGTTTCTCTTAAGTGACCAATTTATAGGTATTTGAGCACGTCATATATGAATATGACTTTTTGAAATATTTTTTCTTGTTAATAAAAACCATAGTTCAGAAAATGGGAAATTTATGTTGGATTTGTAGCTCATTGTCTATTACATCTCAAAGAATGAGGTTTGGGTATAAGGAGTCGCAACTTGTAGCTCTGTAAAATAATGGGAGAATGCATCGTGTTCCTTTCACCTTTTGGTGCAATTATGACCACGGTGAAAGCTTGGCCTGCAAAAATGGTTTTCTGTATGAAATGCCCATGCATGACTTTCAGGTGTGAATTCTGTTTTGGTCAGTAAAGTGGGAAAACCATTGTAAGCTAAAACTGAATTTTGGTGCCAGAAATACCATCAAGACTAGGAACTACATGTCCTAATAAGCTCTAAATAGTATTTTCATTTAACTTAGGTATGCATATTTCTGTAATGTTAAATGTGTCTTACAGATTCATTACTGAGGATCTCCCCTGTAGCATATGTTGTTATCCATGAAGTAAGACCTTTGAGGTATTTATTTTCTTCTTTGGATGTTTCATTGACAGCTTCCCTTGTTTATCTGAAAGTCGTTATTTAATGTGTTCCTAGAACTCACAGAAGCTACTAAGTTCTGTTAAATCAGATCCCCTCTCTCTCTCTCTCTCTATATATATATATATATATATATTTAAAGGATGAAAGGCTTAGTTTTAGTTGATTTGAATTGAATGTTGCATCTTATTATTGATTATTCCCGAATGAAATAGAATGGTCAGAAGATATTCTTTATCTTGCTTAAGCGTACCTATGAGTTACCATATTGTTTCATTCTGAACTCCAAGGTCAACCACCAAGCACATAGATTTACAAATGGAGAAGAGGAGTGTTTGTGTATTTTCATCTTGTGTTGGCTACACGGTCCAAATTTGGGAAATTTAACTGCCGTGGGTATTGGAAACATATGCATCACACAAACTGCTGCCCTAGTTGATCGTGATATTTCTTCCTTCTCAAAATTGGCAAAGCAGAGGATTGAAATTGCTTCTTCTCAATGTCACATAGCTTCCGAACCTCATACCTCAGCATCAAGAGGACCAGCAGGCTGTGAAATAAGTCGTGTCTCTTATCTTGCAAAGTCTTCATCTGAAAGCAGATGTCAGGCAAGTAGCTTGGGCAAATACTTCAAATCTCAAATTATCTTTCCATAGGTGATCTTGTATTGTTTGATTGTAGTGTCTCTGTTTCACAGGAGAGTGGAACTGCAAATGGCAGTGGTGCTAAAGTGCAAATTGAAGGCTTGTCTTCTAGTGGTATGAACAGATGGATTCTAAGTTGCCAATCACTTTTGTTTGTCTTATTCACCTCTTTCCATTTGGAAGGCAGGAAGAGCATGTAGGTATGGAGAGCAAACTGATTCTGATGAAGATCTTGGAGGGAATGATGTTGTACAATCTAATGGTCTCCATTTTGTACTGGTTGAAAACTTGGAGACTGCTTTATCTCCATCAACAATTAGGCAATTCATACATGAACACACTTTTATTTCTCCAGAAGTATATGTATTTCCAAATCGATCATCGGTCTCATATGCAAGTGGAGCCATTGCTTTGGACTCAAAAACAAAGCTTGAAAAGATACTCAAGTTCTTGATTAATCCTGAACACATTATCGTATCTGCAAGGGGAAGGTATCAGCACATTTACATATCTGCTGGTTGCAGAGGAAACTAGTCCATTGCTCTTTCTTTTATATTTATTTTTCATTACAAGGCCATCTAATGTGGACATCTGCATATTTGATTCACTAGTTGATGTACTCCTTAAGTCCATGATGTAACTGCAATTTTCTGTTATAGTGGCTTTTAAGTTCAGTGTCACTTCTTGCAACCTGAACAGTGAAATTGGGAGATAGTCAGCCAGAGGGGAAATTGAAAATGCTGTTTCTTTGCTATCCAATTGTTTTCTTGAATGAAGTACTGAGACCTATCATCATTTGAGCATGGAAATCAAATTTTCCTTTAACAATTTGTTTGGGTAATTTTTTATTGGAGTTTGTAGGATTATGTCTCTGTCTTGGGTTTTGAAGCTGAAAGTTCTTTTTGTTTCCTGTAGCCAGTTTGATATGTTAACCCAACTGCAAGGTTTAGATAGCTTGAATGATTAAAAATAGTGGAAATGCAATGTTTAGATAGCTTGAATGATTAAAAATAATGGTTGAGATGTGTGGTTTTGATGTCTTCACAAGTTTGGCATTAGTACAAATTGGATTTATTGTCATGTTCCATGTTCACTGGATAATCATTGACCGCATGAAATCTTAATCAATGAAAGAACATTACTTGAGGTTGAGGTTGTTCTCATTTCAAGACAGAAGAATATATTATTTGTGTAGACTGTATTTCTACCTGAGCTATTGGAGTTCGTGCTCAGAATTGATTGTTGCTTAACACTGCTGAGTCACCATAGTCTTTTGCTTTACTTCATGCAGGCCATGGGTCATAACTGAGAAGACGTTGAGGCATGGAACATTTGGATCAGCTGCCCACATCTTGGCACTTGAATATCACGTATGACTTCTGCATTCTGCTTTTTCCTCTCTCAATATTTAAGTCCTCTTTTATTAAATTGGACCAAGTATAAGAAACTGATAAGAAAGTTAATAACATATTGAAAGAATGACATGTTAAATTGTCTTTCTCTATTGTCTATTTAAAACTTGTTGAAGTCACATGCCAGCATATTACCTTCGTAAGAAAAGGGTGTAAATGGAAAGGATAACTTTTGTCATTTTTGCATATGCATATCTGCTAATACCCAGCTCTTAAGTATTGTGATGCATATCTGCAAATCTACCCAACTCCTGGACATTGTTTTCCTTTCGCCCTCTTTCCATCCTGAATTTAGGTCCTTGTTTGTTGGTGCAATGTAGGAGTAAAACGGAGAATATGAAATGCAAGTTCAGTAGTAGCAGAAATATAGCTCAAAGTGTAACTTTAAATGATAGAGATATACCGGTAGGTGATTGCTTCCGATATTTAGGATCTATTATTTAGAAAGACGGAGAGCTCAATGGTGCTTTTATGAATATCTAGGATCTATTTTGAATACACTTTTATGACATCAAGAAAAAGCTAATTTCCATTTCACTAAAGCATGCCAAGACTGTGTGTCAATTTTTAAGTCTTGGGATTGATGTCCCTTTTTTTTTTTTTTTGATAATCCGAGTTTCGGGACCCCCTTCGCCCGACTATTTCTAGACCCCCAAGACCTCCGCCCCTAAGATCTTGGAGGAGGCAAATCACGGAATATGCCTCACTTGGCCCCAAGTTCTCCTCGGTAGTCTGTACGCTGGAATTCAAACCCTTGACCTGCCGCTAGAAGCAAGACTTACCGCTGATTGGTCCAGCCAAGTGAGCTTTGCCCTGCGGGGGCTTATGATTAAATTCTTGAACTGTTTAGTGGGTTGTTTTCAAATCTTTACCTTTGTGTTCCATTCTCTGAGTCTTTACTTGGGATTTTTTTTTTTTTAATTGTTATATTTTTACATTTCGTGAAATTGTAATTCCCATCAGGCATTTTGAAGATCAAAATGAATCAGTAAGAAAGAAAACTTGGCTGAGGCATTTTATATGGTTTGAAAGCTTATTGAATCTAGTTCGTATAAACAAAATTAAACACACTTGCATGATTTCTACAAAAATTTGATTCCCATTTCACTAAGACAAGGTTGTCAGCCAATTCTTAGTATTGATGTCATAAAAGTGTATTCAAAATAGATCCTAGATATTAGTTGTCTTAATAAGTTCCAACATTTAAAATTAAGGGCATGAAAGCTATTCTGTTGTATTAGGTGCTTTTACTCAAGATATAAAAGGGGTGAGAAAATATAGAGAAAAGGGGAAGAGAAGGGAGAACCCATCCTTGCAAGGGTTAGGGAGATAACATAAACTTAATAAATAATCCATTAATCAACTATTAATGAAATAACAAACTGCATAGCCTTAGATAAAGGTTCAACCCTAGACCTAGATAAGAGAACAATTAAGTGAACTTGCAAAACCACTAAAATTTCTAAATATATGATTATTCAAGTAGTATATTAATCAGATAAACATCCTAACCTAATAATAAATCCCTAAACAATTAAAAAATCAATTAATGGTAACATATGCTAAAATAGTAAAATAATTTCAAACACATATTCCTTAGTTTTCTCCTTCTAGACCTCATTTTTGTCTCCTTGTAGGGTGAGTTTCAAAAGAGCAACAGTAACCGAGAATTGAAAGTGGTGCATTTGGGAACTGAACCATACAAGAGAGCAAAGCAATTAAGAGAATTGTTTATGGATTTTGTGGATCACGAGAATCGAATTTACAAGAGGTTAGCTTTTGAAGAGACTAGAATTCTGCGGTAATCTCAGTTAATGGGTCTCCAATGGACGTGTTAATCCATGCAGGTAATGCTGCAATTAGTCTCTTTCTCACAAAAAAACAAAAGCATGTTTGTTTTTGCTAATGACACGTCAAAAGTATGATACTTTTCAACCTTTTAGGGTTGATTATGTAACACCCTGCTATACCCCTGTATAGCAAGAATGTCACCCTTTAACATTTTACAGTTGATTATGTAACACCCTGCTATACCCCTGTATAGCAACAATGTCACCCGGCCTCTTGGCAAGGGTCTTTATAACACAAGCCAAAAACTAGCCTCAAGCTATAATACAAGAAGTCTAAATAGTAAAACTCCAAATCTTAATAAATACTCTCCACTATTACAGACGTTCTAATCCAAAATATTACTAAATAGAGTCATCCATAAACATAAGAGTATTAAATATCATATCCAAAAGCAGGTTCAACTGGTAGACCTTGAAATCCAAAAATAAAACTCTGGAAAACTAAAATCCTGAAAGCATAAAGAAATTGTGTGAGAAATACTGAGTTCCATGTGCATGTGACATTTAAGAAAATGTTTCATGATGCATAGTTTTGCTAAACAAAATTATTGAAAGTTTTATAGAGAATCATGTGATATTTTTAAAAGCTAGTTCATGTAATACACCACACAACTGTTGAACATGTAACAAGATCATCCTTTAGATGCATGTAAAACATGACGAAGAGGAAACCCCATAATCATGGGTATATCTGGATAAACCCCAAAAGACCAAGCACATTAAGATAATATCACAAAATTCCATGTAGTCTTGATTTGATAAGTAACAACTTCTGTTGAGAATGTGGCAAATTATTTCTTAAAATGTAATAATTTCAAGATTTGAAAAAACATGTCATGTAAGAACCATGGACAAGGGAGTGAAATCCAACTCCACTTGGAAGTGAGTTCTGCACTCTAGCAGGATAGACGTCCACTTACGAATGACTTAGTTTTCTACTATAATTGGAATGGAAAGAGTGACCACCCTTAAATAACATGGAAATTTCACCTTTGTACATGGATCAGTTTGCTTGGACTAGCTTGACTCTAACTTAAGCTGGTGCAAAAGAAAGAGCCTTGATTAGGTACATAGTATATATCACATATCATTAGTTCTAAGTCACAGGATTTCATGAGATGCAAAACAAAAGTATTTGGCATGAGTTATTCATGGCAATTCAGGATTTCAAACTGGGGTTTCTAATATCTAGAAATTCATGAGGAAACTGATTTACAGAAGAACCAAACTAGGGTTTACCTTAGAAACTATATATTTGAGCCTTTTTATAACAAAACCCTAGACGTTTTCAATGGAAAACTATTCTCACATGATAATTTGAAAGTTGTGGAACAACCATTTGATGTCACCCTAAAATCATTAAATCACGGCACAGATAAACTATTAGAATGATACATTTTAAACACATGGTAACACCCATCCTGGAACTCACAATTTACTTAAAACATTTTAGAATTGTCACATAAAACTATGGAACTCACCTTAGTATCAAGCAAATAGAATCCTACCCAAAGATGTGTCTCCACCTTCTTCACCACCTATAAACATTGAATATTTATCCATCACAATTCCAGCACTTATATATTATTAAACTATTTTCATTCAACTGAGTTATATCCTTAATGTCCAGAACACTGTCAAATTTACTGCTCAAACTTCCCAGTATCTCACGGCCCCAAGAAACCAAATTGGAAGCCCACCCTAGCAACACATATTACACAATTCCATGATATACAACATGTTCTCATAACATTTCTTTGCGAAGATAGTACATATTATGTCAATGTAAACATAATTTGAATAATAAAACTAACTCTAAACATGATTTCTAAATGTCACCTCAAAATAAACTGTCTTACTAAATAAAACATTTGTAAAACATGCTAAATGAGTGCAAAATAGGCCAATGAACACATATACTAACATATATTTTTATAGCTAACCTAGTCAATTTCTATCAATCTAAAACATACAAATTACCACCAAAAAAGAAAAAAACCTTCATCAATTAATACAAACTACTAGATTAACTAAGTTAAAACTCACTAAATGGTTAGACTCTAGTCTAGCTGAGAGGACAGAAAATTACAGGGAGAGAAATCCAAGAGACCGAGAGAGAGAGAATGAAACCTGAGAGTGCAAGGGAAGGAGGAAGCCAAGAGGTGAGGGAGAAGGAGATGGCAGAAGTGAGGGAGAGGAGGGCCAAGACTGTAAGGGAAGTGGTGGTGGGGGGGGGGTGTTGGGAGAGAGCAGCCTAGGTGCTGCAATATGTCAAAGAATGAACTCCCTAGGTGGTGGCTGATGTTTAGTGATATCTAGGTTTAGTTCTAATTGAGCATAAATAACCTAGTTTAATTAGTCCAATTAACCTCACTTAATTATCATAAGTAACTAATTATTTGGCACTGATTAGCCTTACTAATACCAGTGATTAAGTTAATTAATCATCATTAGCACATAATTAATGATGCTTAGTACATAATCATCATTAACACATAATTAATAATACTTCAACACGTGATCTCACTTACCTTCCACCATTTATTGCACATAATAAAGTTTCAAATCACTCCCATTATAACCATGCTCGTTCTAGGTTTAGTGAATTCTCAAGCTCAAGTAAAGAAGGCTCAAGAAATAAATCATTCCCAGCAAATCTAGCCCTTCCAAACAAATGGTCTTTTGGATTAAATGCTAATTATTTTGTCCCAAGGAGGATTCAACATATCAACAATGTAAAAACTTGCATTTATTTATTTATTTTGCTAAGTAAAAATATGCATTTGACCATGATAAACCTCCACTGAAATATATAGGTATCTTGTGTTTCCAGTTCAAACATCTAAAAATTAAATGTACCATCTTCAGATAAATAAATTTTAATTCTTTGACTTGGTATCTGCCGAACATTCCTTAGTTGAACACTCTAGAAGACAGCTTCATAGTGTTTGTCATTATTCACATCTGAAATTTTTCAGAAACTCTGTATGTTGTCTTATTGGCACGGTTCCTTGCCTTTGTAGTTGGTAATTTTGCATTAATGTCATATCTTGAAGAGGAAATTATTACAGTAAGCTCCTTTTGAATTTTTGAGGTCGGTTCCATTTCTCCTGAGGTTTATTTCGTGTCACTTCTCCCTAGAATCAAATTTAGATAATCTTGATTGTACATAACTATCCCATCCTTGATAATTTCCGAGGTAAATTATTTAAAATGTACATCCTCTGAGTCAGAAGTTGGTAAGGCTTTATTCTGCAATAATGTTTAACCAATAGAAGTGTTTAGGCACCATTAAGAAAACTCTTCAGGAGTTCTCTAATACTCTTTTCTTCTATATTCTCCTATCCACTAATAATAAAATTGAAGGGTTCTTTTCATAGTATAAATGCTGTTGTGTTTCATGAATATGTTAGCAGGAATAGTGTAATTGTTACTTGCATAAATGTGAGAAATAGAAGATCATGGTAGAATTTGGATTGGTTGAATTACTGAGCTTCAATTACGTATAGAATTTGAAATTTAGCTTGACTAAGTCATACCAAAAGGATATGGGCATAATCTGTTCGTAGCCCAACCAAAGCCTTTACATTTTGAGTTTGATTAACTTGGTGAGCAATGTTTGCTTGAATTTGTACGCTGTTACATTTCCCGAACTTACTGTTAGGATTTGAAAGATGAACTCTCATTCTAAGCTATGGTGTACTTGGATTTCTATTCAATCCAAACCACAACTTTAATTCAATAATTTTTTTTTGTTTTAATTCAAACAAATTCTTCTAAAAAGAGTTGCAATTCAAGTACACCCTAAGAATTTGAAAATTGCCATTTGCAGGTTACCTTAAGTTTCAATCAAAGGGTGACGTTTCAGCAAGCTTGTTTTTCCAGCAAGATCGTAACAAAATGTTGTTTCATTCTCTTCATTGATGCTGTAAATTTCTGACATAGGCTGTTTAGCTCCTTTCTTGGAAGTTTTGTTGCCATGATGTGTAGTTTCTGCTTGTATTATTGCTATCAAACCTAGTCTGCTTTTAGTACTTGCAATGTCATCTGAAAATCTATAGGCTATGTAAATGCATTGACAGTGGAATTATTGGAATTTTTTCAACAAGAAAATGGTTATCCAATTGAATTTACTTGGTGCTTGATTGGTTTGGCTTTGTGTGATAAGAAACTTAGGTGCCTGTATGTTTCAAGAGAACTGTATACTGCATCAAAGCATAGCTGCATTAACATTTTTTTTTCTTCCCTTTTATTTTCTGGTCGGGTGGATCATCTCATGTCCACAACTGTATTTTTGTAGGAAAATTTATTTATTTAGTATTCGAAGTTTTTTGTTTCTGTAGTTGTAGTTCTTAAATATATATATTTTATTTTTTTAAGTTCCCAACATTTTACAAGCCACTGAAGTTCTTGTAGATTTTTGTTTTATCCGTTTAGAAAAAAAAAAAAAGAAATTAACAAAAGTACGTAGTGAATCTAGTGATCATGGGTGCGTGGTACCTCCACGATCTCTATTCAGTAGATGCAGCCAAACCATTTGCAGCAAAATGAAGTTTTGAGAGAATCTTATCGCCAAAAATCCAAGATGATGTCTATTAACACCTCCTGCTCCTTCTAAGCTAGGATGATGGAGAGCTGAGCCATTACCATTTAGCTTCAATGTTTGAATTGCTGGGAGTTACCAGCTAAAAAAAGTGTGGTCAGATTGAATAAGATCATAGGCCAATTTGGTTGAAAACTCCCCAGTGGGAGTGAGATTCTAAATGACCTTGTCACTTTTGGACAGTAGGTTTAACTGGGGTTGGAAGCATTTTATTTGTATTGTTAGAGGAAGTAGAAAGGAGATTTTATTCAGTTGCCAAGAATGGTTTATGAACAAGTCTTTAATCGGTAGATGCTCTTCACCCAGGTTGAGTGGACCTTGTATATAATATAGTTGCTGATATTTTCATTGGTAAGCCACTTATGTAACCAAAATAGGATATCATTTCCATCACCAATAATCCATTTAAACAAATTTTCCCTCCCTGCAAAACACTTTTCCAAAAAAGAAAGCAACCCGTTTTGAAGGAAGAGCTTGAAATTGGCAGGAGTGTTAGATAACTACTTCCTTCTTAAAATATTGAGTGTTTATGGGAGATTAAAAATAGCTGGAAGGGATTTATTTTGCACAGAAACTTGTTTAATGGCCGTACCCCAGCCTTATTCTTAGGTAATGTAACCTTTTCCCAATTTAACAAATTAATGTAAATTTCTTTTGTCAAAGATATAATCCCATCGAAAAGTTCTTGTAATTTTAGGCATTGCTTGACATGTAATTGAATGGAAGATAAAATAGAGTTGTTTATAATAAGTCTACCAGCCACTGAAAGAAAGTTTGTTTTCCAACCACCTAGTTTTCTTTGGAGTTTATATAAAATATTATGAAACTGGTTGGAATTGTATTTTCCATATATAAGAGGAACAAAAAAATAATAATAATAAGTACCTAATTGTGTATTTGATATTTAATGTTTCAGTAATAGATAACTTAAGAGAATCAGCAACAATTTTTGAAAAGAAGACTATATACTATAGACTTCAATGAAATGTTGTAAAATGGTTAGTCTAGTAGAATAATTAATAAATTTAATTTATTAACAGTTTAATTTATCTTAGAATTGAAGAAAAAACTTTTTCCTTCTTTTTTCGTATATCAACATTTTTTTGGGGGTAACTTTTAGTTCCGACCATCTTTTTATTTGTAACAAGTTAAAATTTATTTACATTAAATCTTGAGTCATATTAAATAATTTCACAATAACAATAGTTATGAATTGTGGGAGTGAATGTTTAGTTGATACATTCCTATATGAATTAGAATGGGGGTTTTATTATTTTAACAAACAATTTTCATATCATATTTACATCTAATGGATGCTTCTAATATTTTATATTCATATTTCTTGTCAAACAAAAGACCAGTCAACTGAATGAAATATAGAAACAGTAATTGAAGATCACACAATTACTTGAGACTTCAGCTGAAGGAAGCAAATTTATTTTTAGTAGCACCAAGAAAAGGTCTTAATCAGTAAGGGAAATAGGATTGCCAATAAGGGAGTCACCTCTTGGACTTAGTAGTAATCCAACTTTTGTGAGTGGAGATCCCACATAAAATATTCAATGGGTAGAAACAAATTAGTGTAGCACCAATTAGGAGAATGTATATTATACATAGCTTCTTTCCATTCTTTAAGTGAGGTACTATAAAGTGTAATGTTAAGGAAGAATTTAACCCTAATATTAAGGAAGAATTTAACTTTGAATGAGACCGAAGCGAATATTTCTTCAGGGTATAGGCCACATGTATCCTTGGAGGACTCACCTGAATGAGAGTTACCATGAGGCTAGGGCTATGGGATTGAGCTATCTCTAGAGATTCTAACGAGAATCAAGATCAAAGTGCATGATCGTTAATAGTGCTAGTTGATATTGAACTAATATTCAATTAACATTATGTGTGGATACTTGAAATTTGATCAAGAGGCCTAAACTTGTAATACTATAACGTTGAAAGGCACCTACACTTATTATATAGTAGAATGTTGCCCAATCTTTTTTGTTTTGAAGTTTTAAACCTTATGGGGATTGTTATAAATAAGTTTTAAAACTTCAAAATTTATAATTCATATTTTCAAATTATTTTGTAACTCCTATTATATCCAAAATTTTAAGATTTTTATTCAAATGATTTGTAACCCTTTTATATTGATATTGTAACCCTTAAAATATTTATAACCTCTTTTTAATGTTGTAGTTCTAGATTCTTTAATGTGAGAAGGTTATGAAATTCATTTCACCACTAAAAGAAGGACGCGGAGAAAACTTGGAAGATGACTTTTCTTTCGCTAGAAAAGTACTCTCTCTTATTTTTTTATAGCTCTTATTTTTATAAATATGTAAGGGCAACTTGATCGAACAAATTCATCCAATCTTCTAGTGAATGTGTTCATTGTGGAAACAAAATAAGTTATAATGGATTTTATCTTGGAGTTGTGATTGACTACTAGGACCTATACATAGAGAGGTCTTTATGTCTTTAGGACACTGGCTTTGTCATGATTCTCAGATAACAATATTTGTTCTCCTATTAGTAGTACTATATTTATATAATTATCTATATATTACTAGTACCCGCACGTAGAGGTCTTTACATCTTTGGGACACTGGCATTGTCAAGACTCCCATGGGCCAAATTTCTTTTTCCTATTTCTAGTACTATATTTGTATATTTATACATATTTTAAATTAGCATGCTACTTATCTAGATATTACCTATTATTTTCAAATACTAGTAATATTTTATAATATCACTCAACTGTTGTTTCAACAATATTTTCCCTATAGTTTAAGTCTATCATGTAATAATAATGTATGCATTCTTTGAATTTGTTGAATTTTTAAAAATTAATAGATTTCCCATCAAAATTTTCATTAGTATTCATAACTTAATTAAAATCTTCTAATATTATCCAATGGCCTTTATAAGTGTTTGTAGTTTACTTAAAGATTATTCCATAGCACAATTTTTTCATATCTAAGACTAAAGTATATTACCAATACTAGAAAAGAAGTACAGCTAGGACTAACCTTGATAATAAGATGAACTTTCTCTTGGGTGCAAGTGATGATATTAACTAGTAAGTTTGATTTGTTCTATTAGACGTAAATACATCTAGAGAGTCCTACAATGTTTACTTTAGTATGGTTAGAGTAGCCAAAGGTTGCCATACGTGAGTTTACATTTTCCCTAGATAGCTAACTTTTGATAAGTATGATAATAAAAAAAATTTGTGTGGTGATCATGTCCCTTTGGGACTACTGATTTAACCTTAGGGTTAGCCCTACCCCTACAATTTGAAATAGAATGATTATATGTTTAGCAAGAAGGGGGTTCTCCTTGATTGTTAGTTTTTTAGATAGATGGTTGGATAGGCTCTGTTCCATCATCTCTGGTCTAGCATTGAAGGACCTCGTGAGCTCAATATTTGAATCATAACTATAGCATATCTTCCTGAGTTTCCTAGTTGCATAGACCTTCTCATGATGAATGAAATTGTTGTAGACTAACAGGTGGCAAGAGGTAGATTTTGTTCAAGCTGTGATTATATCTAATGTCTAGAGATTTCTGCCTTATGTTTCACAATTTCAAGGTTGGCTCTATTGGATTTCAATCATGCAATATCATATATGTGCAATGAAAATTAAAATAAAATCCACTCAAAGGAATCACTCATATGTAATTAAACAAGTCAAGAGAGGGAAGAAAATTCGTTACCTCAAAAACTTAGTTTTTAAAATTTTTCTTCGCACGCGGAACCTTTTCAAGAATTGTTGGAGTACAAACCACCAAATTCCAAGAATAGAAAATTTTCTAATATTGATCCACATGAGAATGTACGCAAGAATCACCAAAATTTTCTACTAAAAAAATTTATTGGCAGTTATGGTTTTAATTTTGAAAAGGAAAACGAAAAAAACTTTCTATCTTTTTTTCCTTGAGGGCAGCTGGTTTTTGTTCACCAAGGAACCAAAAGAAAATCATTCCTTTTTTATAATCCATTGCCACAAGGAAAAAATAAGAACAGAAACTTCCTAAGCTTTCTATTCTATTAAGGAAAAGAAAACTTTTCCTTATTGTTTTCCTCCAGCGAATGGTTTCCTTTTTTGTTGTTTTAAAGTCAACCTCATCACTCAATTCCCACGTGAAAGCCTTGATCATAATTTCATGGCCTTGTTTTTTAATTTCACAATTAGGCCCATAAGGTCTTATTAATTGCAAATTGACACCAACAATTATAAGTACTTTATAATTCACCCATATAATTATTTCTTCTCATAAATTAATCCTATAATATTGTCATATAATATCTTAAATACCAATTATTTTATTATGTGTGATCTATTAGATTTTCTAGTCAATTGGTAATTAATATGAATTAATTCTATTTATTAGAGAATTAATAATCTTTAATAATTAAAATTAACTTATTAATTTTAATTAAAATTAATTTTTTAATTAATAAATCCATATTTAACATATCAAGAGCACCATATAACAATGTATCATGGCTATCCAAAAGTCCAAAAAATCAAGAGGCTTGATATGAACCTTTCAATTGCAAACTATCAGTGCAATAAACTCTGTACAAAATATCACCACTAAGAATCCTCTCTGCAAGAGTAAGGGTTCGTGACTGTGGTGATACCAATGCCCACGTGCCAATCTCCTCCGCACAGAATGTGTTTTGGGGAAATCAAGAGGAAAGCTGACTTCCCCTTTGGTTACCTTAATTAATAGCCTCCAAACCCCAGTATTAACCAGTAGCCTTTGCTATAAAAGTCTTTAGCAAAAGCAGTGCTACCTGGATATCTCTGCTCTCAAGTGCCAACTTGAAACTTGCCCATTAGAGGCAGGGCAAATCCAATGTGAGGAAGGCAATTCTTTTTCATATTTGTAATCATGGCTTGTCGAAGACCGACCTAGGACATTGGATTTAGAGGGGCAAGGTGCCAAGGTCACAGGAAATAAGAAAATAATCATGGCTTTTTGAAGTTCTTCTCTTTCTATGGTTTCAACGGAACCCAATAACCAAACTTTGAAAAACTTTAATTAATATTGCAATGGCAATAATTAACATTTTTAAGTTGTACGCTTGTTATGAAAATAATTGAATTTTCCATCATCAACAAAATAATTAAGAGTTGTGAAAAGTTCAATAATGAGAGATATAGAAAGGGGGAGGTGGGGGGGGGGGGGGGTGAGCACGTGCAATGTGCCAATGGGGGAGCAAGGTGGAATATGCCAATGGCTAGTTTTCCTTTCTGACGTGAAATTTGGAAGAGAGCCGTCATTTGACACGGCTCATCAATAGAATTTTTTACACTTTTCTCAGCCCTCCTTTTAGCCGAGTGTATCTCTCTGGTACCAAGTGATTTTGCTCCGCTAGCTTCCAAAATCTCCCCTTTATTTTTATTGTAGAACATTCACCATTTTGCTCGGTTTGAAATTGGAGAGAAAAGAAGGGATTTGAGAGGAAGAATGGATGATTTCTTCCTTTTTGGGAGATTTAGAGGGAAAAAAAAGAAAAGAAAAAAGAGGGACCTATGAATTACGACTTCATCTACTTCTTACCTTTTAAGATATTGTAGAAACTTTACTTTGATCGAATATATTAGATTACCCCTCAACAGAAAGTTTCTATTTCACCTCCAATCTATCACCCCTGTTGGTGCAAAAGAGCATTGACAAAGACAAATATTAGACAACCCCCCACCCCCAGCCCCTCACCCTAAAAAAAAGGGTAATGTGGTGGGAATTCATCTAATTGCTCACCTCATACATCCATGATCGGAAGATGATTCCTTGTTAGATTAGTGAAAGGAGCACCCACTTCCAACAGGGATACTTGGTCCCACACATAGGAACCACAATCTCAAGGCAATTTGAAAACCAAGCAACAAAATAAAATAATTATTTCAAATTCAGATACCCTACAAAAATCTAATATCTTCAACATGTACAAGAATCACTTCAAGTTTTCATCAAATGAATCATGCTACGTTTAAAAATATAAGTATGATTGTAGATATACACTCAAGAAAGGAAGGACCAAAAGAACAAGAACATGAGTAAAGCATTATGCTCTAGATTCTATTTCACATAGGAGAATGCTTTACCTGACTCGTTGTATTTAATTGTCAACAAGAAACAGGTTGAATTATTTGACAAAAGATAACAGTACATTTACAAGTCCAGTAGCAATAGGATCGAAATAAGCTCAACAGTCTAATGGCTAAGGCTGGAAGTGTTAAAAAATTCTACATTTTTCCAACAAGGAAATGTAATTGCAGCAATTGTTACACCTAATTTTAATTTTCAAGAAAATTCGAAGCTCCTGCTTCAAAGACGCAGCAATCAAAAATAACCAAAACATTCCGCAACATGTACAAAGGTTTGTGCTTAGTTTTCAACAAGGATCAACAAGCCTGCTTTTTTGCTCTCCAACACTGATGAAGTGATTGCTAAGTATGTTGGAATTATGGTCTAGCCAAATGATGCTAGGTACTTGAACAAGTTCGGGTTATCCTTGTCCCTTTCCAGATAGTCATGGGCAATCAAATTTTCTATCCTCTTTTTGATTGCTTTTACTTAGGCCTTGCAAGCAAATTACAGCATTTCAACAACTGATAATTGATAAATTTCAATAGCATATTGTGTAAAGGAAAAGAAGACTACCTTGAACATGTGGCCCAACTGTTCTACGCACTCCATAACCAACTGCTAGGAGCCCAATAATCCGCACAATTGATGCATCGATAGCATACTGTCTGTCTTTATCTACATCTTCAATTACCTTCTTCTTCTCGTTCATAGGAGGAAAAGGGATATGCCTTCCAAACGAAGAAACTTACATAACAATCACTAACCAAGGAATTTAATATCCACTATAAAAGATTTTGAAAGAGAGGAAAAGGGGAGAATGGGGGCTTGGGGTGGGGACCGACAGCAAACCTTAATCCTCATTTTGTCGGTGAACTTTGAATTGAACTCAAAGACATCACTAGGAGAAATTGTTTTGCTGCTAGGCTCCTTGTTTAGAATCTTATATTTTGCACAGGAAAAGGAATGAAGCAGTCTCACAACATCATCATCACCATAGTTTAGATGTTCGATTATATGAGTTTTATGTTGAATTGATGCTCGGAATTGCTTGGGAAACTCACTGATGTACTAGAATTGTTTAACCTGAGAAAATTTGAGATCATATCTAATTATCTACGGTGCAGAAATTGCTACACTTGTTTCTATTGATTCTTGTTTGTCTTGGGAGTTCATAGCCATTGGAATCACTTAAAAAGCTTATGCGGTTGATTTTATATAAATTTTCAAGTTGCTCTATTTCATGATTGCAAAAGTCAAAATTTCTGAAATTTTGAGGAATTAATTAACCCCTTTCCCATTTGAGTTTTAATCTGAATTTTTGGTACAATAAACTACGATGTATTAGGAGTAATTTTAAAGTTGAATGGCTTGATTTGGACTTGTAAATTATTTTATATGAATTTTGAAAAATTACTGCCAAACCAGTTTTGTAGAGTTACTGAAGTGACATATATATTTTGAGCAATTAATTAACCCATTTACACAAATCATTTTTCAATAAATTTGTACAGTATACTCTACCCATATTAAGGTTGGTTTTTGGGAATTTTCATTAAGTTTTGAGTTCAATTTCCTATTTATCTGATTAACTCTGATCTTGATATGAGTATGATTATGGATATTATCATTATTTTTTATATTAGATTGATAGTTTAAAAATGTAAAAACTTGTATATGTAGACAGCTTACATGTATGATTGAAATACATGGAGACACACTACAAAAAAACAGGACAAATATGACGAAAACAAAAATAATGGTCAAAAAATCATTGTAATAGGTTAATTTATATGACGGTTTAGAAACCGTCGTATTTAGTGAGGGTTTATATGGCTGTTAAACTATAACCGTCGTATTTTGTAACCAAATACAATAGTTTATCGAAATCGTCACAATAGAATTGGTCAAATACGACGGTTTAACGTAACCGTCGCAATAGAGTAGACCAAATAAGATGGTTTACCAGAACCATCGCAACAGGTGGCCTTATACGACGGTTATTATAACTGTCGTTTTTGTCTAATTATAATAAAATCCCTCAAAATTATTTTAAATTTTATCTGATTATTTTCAAATTTAGTCACAATATTATTAGTAATGATTACAATAAATTTAACGCTGGATCGTTAATTTAGTATCTTTATATTTATAAATATTAAGATATCTTTCTATTTTATTAATATTACTGTACAAATGTGATAAAATAAAACAAATAACCTTCAAATTTGGTCGCTAAACTTGTTTAACTTTATAGATACATGCAATGGTTAGGTCATTAATTTTTCAAATAAATTTTTGTTTACATCTTATGTTTTCATATCTTTGTATTAAAGAGCTTGAATTAATTTTAATTATTAGTTATTCTATTATATATATATATATTATTTATATATAGTATAATATATCCTTATTAGTTAGTGATTATTAGATTAATATGTTATATAACATAAATAATTTTTATTTACAAACATACATATATGTGTGTACATATATCTACATAGCTAGTTAGAGTATACTATCTTTTAATTATTATATTTAATTATATATATAGACATTCTACCTATAATTTTTATTATAAAATTAAACTTTATATAATTTTATTTTTCACATTAGTAATATATATACATATATGTATATGTAAATAATAAATAAATAAAAATTATTTTTTTAAAAAATTAAGATTGCAACTTATTACGACGACTAATCATTAGTTGTCGCATTACATGCATTTAATATGACGATTAATGATTAACTGTCGTATTAAATGCATTTAATACGACGGCTAATCATTAATATATAGTTTTATTTAGGAGAAGAAAATTTATGTATAGTTTTAATCATTAATATATAGTTTTATTTAGAAGAAGAAAAATTATGTATAGTTTTATTTAGAAAAATCATAAATATATTTATAACCTAAACATAATTTTCTCCTAAAAAATTATGTATAGTTTTATTTAGAAGAACAAAAATTTAAAAAAAAAGTTAAAAGTCCTCCAAATATAATTTTACTAATTTAAAGGAAAAATTGAAAAGCTAAAGGCGCTAAGAGAGAAACAAAAATTTTTCACAACATATTTTCACACTAAATTTTCTTTACTTTCCCTTTGGTTTCCTAACTTCACCATTCCTTTCCTCCTCTATACTGTATCCACCGCATATTGCTTGGGTTGGGAACTCTTTGCTTACCGTTTTTCCCTTGCTCCAAAATCCATTCTTGAAAATCTGCCCTCAATATTTCAGAGTCTAAATATGAGAAAAAATCCTTAACTTTGCAATCCTTGTCACTAGCAATTTTTTGGTCATCAAGAAAATTTTCTGAATAGTAGAAGGGTCCTTCCAAAGGCATATAAGATCATCAGTTGCCCAAGCAACATTATGTTGAATCATTAGGATCGTTGAAGTGTCCTTGGCACAATGGTTTCAAAATTGCGGCGAATTTCTTCTCCATTGCAGAGGGTTTTTACTGTTATTGCAAATTTGTCTTGAAGTTAGTTTAGGGAGGTGAGCAGAGGGTTTTTACTGTTGTTTCGAATTTGTCTTGAAGTTAGTTTAGGGAGGTGAGAAGTATCAATTATGGGTTTAACTTTTTCGCTCTAATTTGTTTAATCTTTGTCTTGATACATATGGGGATGTTCTTGTTTAATCAATTTTGAGGAAGTTCTTAATTCCATTTAAATTTTTATATTATTGGTTTTGTTTTCTTTAAATTTAATTTATTTAGCCAGATTGAAGGGTGAAAATTGTTGGATTTGTTTCCTGCTTAGGTGCGATGGATATATGACTAAATTCGTGTTTTACAATGGTAAAGTGCAATTTGATCGAGTAAAGTTTGTAATATTGGATTGAAAAGTGTTTTACAATAGCAAAGTGCAATTTGAACAAGTAAAATTTGTCATTCTTTCGTAAGTCTAGGTTTAAAAAGTGAGAGCAAGAAAGGCATTTTAGCTGCTAGTTCTGGTTATGTACAAAAATTTTTGCTCTCTGTTCTTCGTAGCATCAAATATTCCTAACTCCTTGTTTATTTACAAATTGGTAGTCTCAAATGTATACATATGTTTCTTATATTGTTACCTTATAAAATTGTCGAGTTGAATTCTCTACCATGGCTTACATGGCAGAAGAGATTGTAAAACTTAATGGATATTCAAATAGTGACCAAATTTAACCAATGTTCTTAATTCGCTGTTGTTTTTTATTTGTGCTTAGCTGATTTTGCCTTTACCTTAGCTGTTACTTCCATTGTCTAGTTATCACCATTCATAAAGGCAAGATTAAGGAGATTGAGCTTCCAGTTGCACAAGTTGATGTATTAATTCTTGAGAACCTGAGTGGATGGGATACTTTTTGCTTTATGAAAATATGCTAAATATGGTCTTTGAAAGGGCAGAAAAATTCCTGAGAACCTGATGTTTTAATCTCTCTGCCCTTCTAGGAGATGAATAGATTTCAGTTAATCTCCCACTCCAGTTTTCTCTCTCTCTCTCTTTTTTTTTTTTTTAATTTTGTTCCTTTTTCCTTATTACTTTCTTTGAAATTAGATGAACTTCAAGGAAATCTACTTTCTTTGTTGTAAATGAAAAATAAAACTAATTAAGTAGTTTATTTGACGTAAATAAAACTATTTGGAAATTCTTTGAAAAACTGTTTTAAGTCATTTTAACACGAATGATTTTGGACTTCGTTATTGAAAAACTATTATTTTATTCTTCTTAATTTTATTCTTAGTGTGACTAATTAAGTCGCATTTGATATGTGTCACAGGTTAAAAATACAGTTGTTTCTTTGACTGTTTAGAAGAGTATTAGTAAGGTAAAAGAATTATTTTTATATTTCATTACTGGATCCCCGTGTGTGATGGGTGATCATTCCCCGTGACTAATGAGTGATTACTTCCCATGGGTAATGGGTGATTACCCTTAAATTAGTTTTATATTATATAAACTTAAACTAGTTTTATTGAATGATTGGATTATTTTTATGAGTTTTTTGTTGGTTGAATTACATAATTGTGCATTTTGAGGTGGCCTAGTGTTTGAAAAAATATTCAATTTATAGGGAAAATTCTGTCAAAATTTTTTCAAATTTTTTTTACAAAGAATCTAAATAAAATAGGTTTATAAGAATATTTTTTACAATAATTCTTACCCCATGAGAATAATTTTTAGGAATATATATGATAAGATTACTTCATGGACTAGATTTGAAACCACGGTTTTGTAAAGATTAAGAGTATTTTTTGCTCAGTAATGTGATGTAACAATATTAATATTTTTTTTGTACACTAAGAGTATTTTAGAGTTTATAATAAAAATATATTAAATGAAATTTCATTTCCCTCCATTTCCATTCATTGTTGAATATGTTTATCATAACGAAACTTGTAAATTGACTGAAAATATGGATAAATGAATAGGAAGATGGACTGATCGTGAATTGACTTACATGACCATTTATGTGATGAATATAGTAAGGGTTTAGATGCCTTTATAGAATTTGCATTAAGAGACAAACCTAATGGATCCAAAATCCATTGTCCTTATTTGAAGTGTCAGAATAGGTATCTTTATACTACAATAGAGGTCAAACACACATTGTCAAATGTAAGGTTTCATGCGTTGGTACAAAAAATGGAGTGTTCATGGGATACTACACTCCTTTCCAGACAAATACATGAAGGTTTAAAATGGCAAAAATCATCAAACCGAAAGTATGCTTACAAAACGAAAAATTTACCTCTGTGATTGAATGACCCTTTTTCGCATTGAAGAAGATGTCTGTACAAGGATTCTTGAAACTATTGGATCACGTCATTGTAAACGTCGACTGCGGCTCATTCACGTGAAGCCTTTGATCTTCTGAAATGGTGCCCTGTCCACTGCACGTGAAAGCTTGAAGAGTTGGGTTTAGCTTAGCCTCTAAAGGTTTCTATGAGTGATTAGGTTTTGCTGTGAATGATGAACTACGAAGTGCCTCATCTTTCCTTTGCATTTCATTTCATTTTCATCAATTCCCTTTCACACCAAGAGAGAGAAGCCAATTACGTGAAAATAGAAAGCAGTCATACTTTCTGTTATCTTTCACACAAAACAATACGGAATCCATCTCGTGTTGTTTTTTATTTTTTTATTTTAATTAATTAATTAATTAATTAAAAAAATTTTATTTTATTTTACCATTGGTCTTATTCATTGGGTCAGATAAAATTATTTTTTCTTAGGCTTGAATACCTATAAATAATAAATCTTAATTATTTATATTTTGGATTTTGTTAAATAGCTCAATAAATAATTAATAAGTCCAAATAGACTAATATAAAATTTCATGCATTTTATCTAGTTTATATCTAGATTAATTTTTTAATTATTCAATCGGGGTCTTGGGCCTTGAATAATTAATTAACCAATTAAATTAGATAAAATATATACTCTCTCTCATACCTTTTATTTTATTCTAGTTCAATAATAAATTAGACTACTTAAATAAAATAAAATAAAATACATAATTATCAAGACAAATTCCTTAACCCAAATTTATCAAGACTTAAGGGCCATTTAAGGAACTAAAACACATATCGCCTTGGCTACTAAAATGACCAAAATACCCCTGTCATATAAATAACTATATTTTTTATTTTAAATATTTTCTAATATCACTATAAGAAATATTGACCTCAAGGATAATGTTGCATTAGCAAATTTTTTGACCTACAGGTATAATGACTAAAATACTCCTCTATGCATCGCCATGCATTTAGAGAGGATGAGTGTACTAATACCTTTCTAAAAGACATTTTCCATATTTAGGCCCCTATTCTAATGATCCGCGACTTTTGAAATATTTCTACTTTCCAAGGGAGTTATCCTAAAGTAAACATCCAAGTCATGTTTCTCAGGGCCCTAGATAATTAGATTATTTGAATAGTCACAAGAGGCGATATAGCGTAGAAGTTATCTTATACAAGTCTGTCTTAACTAACTAGTCACATATACCTAACATACAAATATATCGGCTCTACGAAAAAACCTCAACTACAGTATATTAAGTATACGCTTCTAGTTTCGTCAAACCACCAACTCATACCCAAGCGGTAGAGTATTAGTCTACGCTATAGCAATAACAGTTTGGATTTCTTCTAAATAATACTTTTAGAAAACTGCTATTACAAATTCTGTTCTACGTATTCGAAATACGCTCATACTATGAAGTAAGTGGACTACTCACTGGTTAAAGGTAAGCCATTCTCCATTTGAAATTCATAACACAATAATCTATACATGATAAGATTCTCATTCTCACCAATTGGTTAAGAACAAACATTTATGTGTTAAGTAACCCGTGATCCATACCTTACTGTGAAAGACCACCATTCACATGAATCACTCACTTAAACATAATGGGTCATTTCCAAATGAAAATCGTATACAAATAAAATGTAACTTCACAAATAAATTTTGAGAATAAATTCTTTTATTAATAAATTACATCAGAAAATTAATCTAGAGGGTATATATTACAATAGTATAGAGGCTATTTTTTGCAGAGATAGGCGAGTTGACGAAAATTAATCGAGGATGTTAGTTGATTATTGGCACTTGGAGAATACACATGTTATATGTATAACAGTTTAATATTTTTCCCTGTCATAAATGTGTGCATATACACCATAATTATACATAATTATTTTTTATATTAACTATTTCAGATATTCACAGGTGGAGGCTGAGAGAAACAGATAAAATCGATCACATATTACATATCCATCGGTAACAGGAAGAGTGCCACATTCTGTTATACATGATTAGGTATTCATTTTCTCTTATTCTCTATTCACTTGAATATTATTTAATTCGCCTAAAAATTTTAAAAAAAATATTTACAGATGGCCTTACAAGGCCAACCGACATCGCAATATGATATGTTTCTTGCGACACGAAAGTGGCGTGATCGGTAGGCTGATGGTTTGATTGCAGAGATTATTGTAAAGAATTTTCAAAGATTAAATTTGTTGAATTATTAAAATATGACAAATACAATTCATTTACCTACTTTGAATTTGATATATTGTTTCACAATTTTGTAGGATCGATTAGAGGAAGAGTGGCAGGCACTGCATGAGTCTGAGCGCACTGAGAAAGCGAAGGATTAGATCTTCCAAAGCTTGTTCGGTCTTGATACGAGAGGTCGTGTAAGGTGTAAGGGAAAGGGACCAAAACCAACCTCAATTAGTCAATCATCCACTTGTACTGGCAATGTTGAGGAGGTCGTTAGAGCTTAGGTTGGCACGCGTATTCAGAGTATGCGAGAAATTATGCAAGTTAAGATGTGAGTTGAGATGTAGCGTGAGCGAGAGATTTACGAGTCACGTATAGCAGCGCTTCAAACTAACATGGAAGTATTATCTCACAGATTTGATGTAGGTGCATTTGCTACAGTAGCTATACCACCATCTAGTACTTTTACGGTATCTCCGGGTGTTGGTTCTACTTCTCGACCCGTTAGATCATGTAATGCTAATGAGACTGCTTATGATGACTGACGTATTCTCATTTTCTTCTTGTTTTACATGTATTACTGTTTCTAATAGATTCCTTAACATGTTCTACTTGTTATATATGTAGTATTACTTCTCTTGTGGAGTTAATAGATTATTTATAATTTCAATGTTCAAGAGATTGATTTTGATTTGTTTGGCATTAAGCAAATTGTGTTTATTATGATTGGTGTTGAATGAGTTGAACGAATTGTATTTGATTTGAAATTGCAGGTTGATAGGGCTAAATACCAAGCAACCATTTTTTTATAAAAAAAATCTCTAATCAAATACGACAACTAGAACCGTCGCATTTGTGAAAGGCAAATAATGTCGTATCGGATTAACCAAATACGACGGCCACAAAACCATCACATTTGCTAAGCAAATACGACGGTTTCATATCAACCAAATATAACGGTTCTGACCGTCGTATTTGTTTAACAAATGCAAGAGTTTCTTAGGTATTACGAAGGTTTTCCTAACCGTGTCTTTGAGCCTTACGCAATGATTAAATACGATAATTTTATAGAACTGTCTTATTAGGATGTTGTATTAGACAAATATGACAGTTTGATTACCGTTGTTGAACAAAAACGACCAGACTTTATACGACGGCCATGGAACCGTCGTTTAGCAGTCGTATTTGCCAAATACAAGGGCTCGACTATCAAATACGACGGTTTCTTGGCCGTCGTATTTGGGCAATTTTTTAATAGTGAGATATTTTGATTCTTTATCTATCTACATGTTAGCTTAAATTGCTAAGCTTAAATTAGATGATACTTTCATATGGTATGTGAATATGCTGAGTATAATGACATTCTAATGTCATATTATATGAGCTTGATGATTGAGATTATATATTGTTTTAAATTATGAACCTAGAATTTTTTAGAATATGATCATTTTGGAAGGATGATACTAAGTGTGATGTTGTTATTAGGAATTGATATATGTGTTTATTTACGTGATAGATTTGGAAGTTAAATAAGGTTGTGATCAAGTGAATTAAGTTAGATTTGCTCTATTTTGCTCAGACTTAAGGTAAGTCCTTTCATATATCATGGAAAAACTTTTTGGGATATATAGTTTGAAATTATCAATTCTTACACTATTTAATTTTTTTTATTACAATAAAATACTTTTATATTTAGAAAGGCAATGATAATATCTATGAGCATGTTTTACCAACTCTTCCCATTATGAAATAGTTTATGAACAGTCACTTAGGCATATTTATTTAAAGTTGAGTAGTTGAGCTATGTAATAATTATGCATTTCAAATTATGGGATTTTCTTCACGCATGTATTTGCAGAAGCTATATCATGAAAATTAAATAGAATTTGAATATTGGAATCTTTTATTTCAAATCATATAATGATTTAAATATGTCTTCTATTGATTTTGGAAAGTGAATTAAACAATTGAAACTTTTATTTTTGGTAGATTTCGAATTTTGTAATGTATTTTCGGGATGTGAAATATGAATGTTTTGGAAAATTGGAAGCGGAATTTTGTAAAGGACAATATGCCATTCAAAGAATAGAAAGTTTTTAGTTGAGTCACTTGAAGTATAAATGTGAATCCTTGAGTACTTAAAGGGGTAATATTCCTGTACTAGCTTGTGCGAAGTTGAAAACACTATCTAGTAGAAGGCCATCTCCAGATAGTTGACTCTTCCTAGTCGAGCGCAAGTACTTGCAATAAAGCCGCCCTTAGCTAGTGCTATGGTTAAATGAAGAATTAGAGGTTGGACATGCGACATCCAAGTTTTGCGTAACCTATAATATTTTAAGTTAGAGATGGTGGAATACCTCTCTAGGTAGGCAGTACACCTACCCAATGAATCTGTAAAAGTAGGAGAAGGTGGAATACCTCTCCTGGTAGGCGATATCCTACCCGATAATGGTTTTAGACTCAAGGCTGAATTTATTACTTGTTCCCAAAAGTTTTGTATTGTTATGTGATGATATTTCGAAATATTGCTCTACTCTGTTTAGATATTATTGATGATTTCTTCCATGAGTTATACTGAGAAAAATATTGTGAAGGCAGTAATTTGAGTTTGTGAAACTTTGGTGGAATTTTACTCATGCATCATGAAAAGGATTTCTAAGAAAATTTGCAATTGCACACCACAGTACTTATTGAGATTTTATCTCACACGTGTTTAATTCACATTTTTCAGGGAAGAGTTTTTTAGAGCAAGCTCGTGGATGTCTACTTTATGGCTTTTGAAACTCTTATATTTTATATTCACGAATATGTATTTATGAATGTAATTGAATTTATTTCTTTTATGGCAAAATTGATGTATTTGTTGGAGACTTGTAGCAAATTTTTATTCCGCAACTTATTTAAGATTTCAGAATTTTAGTTTAGGTATTCGCTACAAAGACTCCTTGTCGTTTAGACGGAGCGACATTCCCGAACTCGTGGGCCCTGAGTTAGTGGGGTGTTACACGTAGCCTGATTGAGATTTGTAATTATTCTTACCAAATTTGAAACTACTATCAGTATACCCTTTGACTTATTGAAGAGCAGAGACATCATTTCTTTTATAACAATATATCATCTACATATAGCACTAAAAAAATAATTGCACTTTTACTAACCTTCTTGTATACATAAAGTTTATCCATATATTGTATGAAATCAAACTCTTTGATTGTTTCATCAAAACGGATATTTCAACTCCTAAAAGCTTGTTTAAGCCCATAAATAGGCATTTGCAACTTGCACACATCAGTGTAATCCTTGGATGTGATACCCTTAAGTTATGTCATGTACACTTCCTCAGTCAAGTTTCCATTAAGGAAAGCTGTTTTCACATTCCTTTGTCAAATCTCATAGTCATAATGAGTGTCAAGTGCTAGGAGTATTCTACTAAATTTTAGCATCGCTACTAGTGAAAAAGTCTCATCATAGTCAATACTTTGTTGTTGATGATAACATTTTGCAACCAATCACGCCTTATAGGTAATTACTTTACTATTCATGTCGGTTTTCTTCTTGAAAATCCATTTGCATTCTATAGGTTTTATCTCTTCAAGTGGATCAACCAAATTCCAAACTTGGTTGTCATACATGGAATCTATTTCTGACTTCATAACTTCAAGCCATTTGTTAAATTTTAAACTTTTCAAAACTTTCTTGTAAGTGGTAGGCTCATTTTCTTCTATGAGCAATACGTCATTGTGATCACATATAAGAAATCCATATCTCTCAGGTATCACACGTATCCTACTTTATCTATGAGATTTTTGTGTATTAGAAGGTTCGTCTATTTTATCAATAGACTCGGGATCAACCGGTTTATCATTGTTTGTTTGTGCTTTTCGAACTTCACTAAGTTCAATTTTACTCCCACTATCTCTTTTAAGCATTGCTTCATTCTGTAAGAAAATAGCATGTCTTTAAACAAACACTATGTTTTTTGAAGGGAGATAGAAATAATATCTAGATAATTCTTTTGGATATTCAACAAACAAACACTTGTCAGACTTATTCTCTAATTTGTTTGATTTTGTTCTCTTCACATAAGTAGGACATTTCCAAATTCTCAAGTGAGTTAATTTTGGACTCTTACCAAGACAAAACTCATAAGGGATAGAATCAATCGCCTTCGATGGAACCTTATTTAGAATATAAACAACAGTTGCCAATACATATCCCCAAAACAATTTTGGTAGATTTGCAAAAGTCATCATGAATTGAACTATATCAATAAAGTTCAATTCCTTCTTTCAGATATATCATTATGTTGAGGTGTATGTGGTGGAGTCCATTGAGATAATATCTCATTATCTCTAAGATAACTTTGAAACTCTTGACTTAAGTATTCACCTCATTGATCGAATATTAGAGTTTTAATACTTCTACTAAGTTATTTTTCTATTTCATTCCTAAATTTTTTGAATTTGTCAAAGGCTTCAGATTTGTATTTCATTAGATATAAATGCCCATATCGAGAATAATCATCAATAAATGTGATAAAGTATTGATAATTCCCTCTTACTTGCAATGTCATTGGTCCACATACATTAGTATGCATTAATAAGATGGGTTCATGTTATCTTTTGTTGGTTTCTAATTGTTTATATTGAGAACTTGATTTTTCATGTCTAGAATATGCAAACCATTCATCAAAGTTACAGTACCATAATGGATATCATTTAATGAAAAAGAACAATTATTATTCTTAAAAAATTAAATGAAATCCAAGTACATCCAAACAAGCAATTGAGATAATAGTTTTAAGTAAAACTAGTACATAATAACACTTTTCTAATTCTAGAATCAATTGAAAAAGTAAGTGTAGATGATAATTCCTCACAATAATTGTAACAACATTTACTCCATTTGCAGCACGTAGGTCCACATCACCTTTCTCAAGCTTCCTACAATTATTTAGTCCTTGCATGTTATTGTACAAATAAGATCCACATCCAGTATCCAATACTCATATCTCATTATTAAAAACAGTATTAATCTCAATTATAAACATACCAGGAGTATAAGGCGAAGTGCTTGCAAGTTTCTCATTCGCATTATTTTCTTTAATGGTCTCCAGGTAGCTTTTACAGTTGCACCTCCAATGATCCATCTTGCTACAATTATGACATGGGCATTTAGTAGTTGTCTCATTCTTTTTCACACCACCTTTGGGCTTAGTTGAATTCTTCTTCTTTTTCAGAACTTTCTTCTTAGAAGTAGAAGAATCCACTAAAATAACTGCGTTGTTTTCTTTCTTCATAGTAGGCTAAGCAGTTTTAAGAAAGTTGATTAATTCAGGTAACGTGGTCTTAATCTTGTTCATCTGGTCGTTAATCACAAATTATGAAAAAATCACTGGGCAAAGATTGTAGAATTAAGTCAATACTTAATTTATGATCCATTACGAAACCAAAAGATTCAAGCTTCTCAATCAAGCTCAACATTTTCAGTCCATGTGCTACTACTGAAGCACCCTCTATCATCTTAGAACGAAATAACTATTTAGAGATCTCATATCTTTCCATTCTTGATTGCTGATCAAACAACTCCTTTAAGTAGAAGATGATAGAGTTGGCATCTATATGCTCATGTTGCTTTTGCAGCTCAAAGTTCATTGATGCCAGTATGATACAAGATACTGTGTCATTGTCCTCCTTGTGCTTCTTGTGAACCTCATGCTTATTAGCAGGAGTATCTATGGCTAGAGCTGGCAGAATATGAGTATCTAACATATAGAGTAACTTTTCTGACTTGAGAACGATTTTCAAATTTCTATACCAGTTTAGAAAATTAGTCTCGGTAAGCTTGTTTGTTTCTAATATGCTACGTAAGTTCAAATTGGTTGTCATGATATTAATGACCTAGATTAAAGATATGAAACATTAGACTATATATATGTAGGGGTGTACTCGAATCGAATCAAACCGAATTTTAAAATAATTGAGCCGAACTTTATTATTTTACACATGGCTCGAATTTGAGCTCGAGTTCGATTCGAATGTTAAGCCTTAGTTCGAACTCGATTCGTTTGAAATACTTTAAAGCTCAAATTCGATTCGAAATTCGATTATCATAAACTCGAAAGCTCGAATTCGAATTTAACCTCAAACTCGAATTTAAATAAATAATTTATAATATAATATATTATAAATAATATAAATAATATATTAATTAATTAATTAATCGAATATGTTCGCGAGCTTTCGAGCCTAATACTTAGATATTCAAATTCGACTCGTTTAAAATTCGAGTCTAAATATAAATTTTATATTCGAGCTCAAACTCGATATTTCGAATTCGAGACGAGCCCTTATCGAGCCGAGTCTAAATATGTTCGATAAAAACTCGATTTGTTTACACCCCTATGTATATACACATGTAATGTATTTAATTAGGTCTTTAATTAAATGCATATTAGTTTCACTATTTTACTTAAATCAATGGCTCCCACTATTGATTCAGGAAAGCCCATTGAAAGCCTTCCTAGTGGACCAGTATCCAAATTCTTAAAAAATGACCTTGGGAATACCCAACAAACCACTCTTAAGTTCAATGGTAGGTATTCGATACCAATTACATCAAATGCAACCACCGGTACATTAAGTGATTAACATCTTTTAATCTTAAAACATTTATTGCTACTCCAACTTAGCATCTAATACTTTTTATGCTTGGGGATGCCCAACAGGGATAAATATATGAGTTAAATCCAATCCATTAATCTGGAATCGAATTCTATAGCTTGAACATATTCAGTGTCAAGTAGGTTTGGGGATGCTCAATAACCTAATCTTGAAAAGGAGCTCTCATTCTTACTATATTAATGGAAGGCTTTAAATTTAACCTATGTAAGAGATTTAATTATTTAATTAGTGGTCTCTGATGGTGAATGCAGTAACAGGGGAGCCATGGACGGGAAAAAAACAGAGGAAAAAAAAAATTAAACGCGAGCCATAAAGGCCATGCGGAAGCGTGAAGATCATACCTTTGCGCTCCTTAACCCTCCTAGGTTGCGTAGGAACAGATTGAACGGCTGGAATCGCCTCGCTTTGCACAGTTGAAGGAGCTTCCGGTTGAACACCCGCTAGCCTTCGACTTCGTCTTGTTTGCATTAACGCTTAGCTCTCCAACTCTCGGGATATTCCTCAGCCTAACCTCTAGTCGGTGAACACTATGGTGAAGAGGAACGATCTCAAAACTCCTTAGTTCTTTCGCTATTGATTAGCAAAGAACAAGGGAAAAACAAGAAGAATGAGAGAGCCTTTTTGAGAGAGAGAGACTCACGTGAGTCTTGTTGCTTGGGCAAGGAAAAATTAGGGTTTTTTTTCTTTTCAAAGAGTTGTTTTATCTTTGGCCTAAGCTAGGTCTCTCAATCTCTGATAAACATCTCCCCGGGATTTCAAAACACCCGGATGTTATCTTGAGAAACAGTTTGGCCTAATCTTAAACTCCTCTTAACCATATCTGGAAAAAACCCTAAGGTCCAAGCTATTGGGCCAAATAAATATTTATTATTTTTCTTGGACCCAAAGAGGCCCAAAATAATAAATATTAATTATTTATTTTCTGGGCTTACATAAGTAACCCAATAAATAATTAATGAGCCCAAATGAACCATAATAATTAATCTTTAATTATTTATTTCTTGGGCCTATATAAATAACCCAATAAATAATTAAACATTAATTATTTTCCCTAGTTTAAGCCCAGGTTAATTTCTTAATTATTCATACTGGACCTAGGCCCTGAATAATTAATTAACCAAATAAACTAGATAATTAATTTCTCTCAACTTCTATTTTATTTATTTATTTATTTATTTTATTCCAGTCCAATAATAAATTAGACTTCCTAAATAAAATAAAATAAAACAAAATAAAATAAAATAAAATCCTCTTCAACTGAGACCAATTCCTCAATCCAAAAATAGTTAGGACTTACGGGCTATCCTGAGGACCAAAAAGACACGTCGCCTTAGCTGCTAAAATGACCAAAATACCCCTGCTATATAAATAGCTGTATTTTGCATTTTAAATATTTCCTAATATCACCATAAGGAAATATTGACCCCAAGGACAATGCTGCATTCGCAAAGTCTCCGACCTACAGGTGAAATGACTAAAATACCCCTCTACACATCGCCGTACATTTAGAGAGGAAGAAGTGTACTAACACCCCCTAAATGACATCTACCATCCTTAGACTTCTAGTCCAATGATCCACGACTTCTCGGAGTGTTTCCGTTTTCAAGGGAGCTACCCTAAAGCAAACATCCAAGTCATGTTTCCCGGGGCTTTGGATAATTTAGACCATTCGGACAACCACAAGGGCGATATAGTGCGAAACTATCTTGTATAAGTCTGTCTTAACTAACTAGTCACACATACCCAACATGCAAGTATATTGGCCCTATGATAGAACCTCAACTACGACAAATCAAAGTATATGCTTCCAGACTTCGCTAGACCACCAACTCATACTCAAGTCGTAGAGTACTAGTCCACGCTGTAGCGGTAGTAGTCTAGGTTTCTACCATATAGTACTTTTAGAAACCACTACTACAGGTCCTGTTTTACGTATTCGAAATGCGCTTATGTCATGAAGTGAGTGGACTACCCACTGGCTAAAGGTAAGTCATTCCCCATTCGGAATTCATAACATAATAACCTAAACATGATGAGGTTCCCAGTCTCATCAATAGGTTAAAAACAAATGTTTATGTGTTAAATAACCCGTGATCCATACCTTACTGTGAAAGACCACCATTCACATGGATCACTTATTTAAACACAATGGGTCTGTTCCAAACGAAAATCGTGCACAAACAAAAAGTAAATTCACAAACAATTTACGAAAATAAATTCTTTTATTAAATAATTCGATTTTACATCGAAACCTAGTCTAAGAGGGCATACAATCCAACAATCTCCCACTTGCACTCTAAGACTAGGTAAGTCCATAGGTGCCCACCCCTATGGCGTCTAAGTGTCTCTTGAAGACTCTCTCAGCCAAAGGCTTAGTGAATGGGTCTGCTAGATTGTTTTCTGAGGTAATATGCTCCACTACTACTTCCCGTCTCTGGATGAAATCCCGGATCAGGTGGTACTTCCTTTCGATGTGTTTCCCCTTCTTGTGGTTCCGAGGCTCCTTAGATTGCGACACTGCTCCAGTGTTGTCGCAATACATCACAATCGGCCTGTCCATATGTGGTACGACTCCAAGTTCTGAAAGAAACTTTCGGAGCCAGACTGCTTCCTTGGACGCCTCCGAAGTTGCCACATACTCAGCTTCCATGGTTGAGTCAGCAATACAAGATTGCTTGATACTCCTCCATGAAATTGATCCTCCAGACAAGGTGAAGACATATCCACTAGTGGATTTTCTCTCATCCTTATCCGCCTAGAAGTCTGAGTCTGTGTATCCTGTAGGAACCAAATCATCGACCTCGTAAACCGAAGATATAATCTCTCGTTCCCTTGAGGTACTTGAGAATATGCTTTACGACTTGCCAATGAACCTCCCCTGGGTTTGACTGATATCTGCTAACTAAGCCCACGGCAAAGCAGATATCTGGCCTAGTACACAGCATGGCGTACATGAGACTTCCCACAGCCGAAGCGTAGGGAATCCTATTCATTCTGTCCTTTTCTTCTTGAGATTTAGGACAGTCCTTCGAAGAAAATGACAACCCATGTCTGCAAGGGATTAGAGCTCCCTTACATGAGTCCATGCTGTACTTGGCCAGTATCTTGTCAATGTATGTCGCTTGGGATAATCCTAACATTCTCTGCTTCCTATTTCTAAGAAGCCTAATCCCGAGAATGTAGCTGGCTTCTCCCAAGTCCTTCATATTGAATTGACTAGACAGCCAAACCTTTGTAGATGACAATGTCCCTACATCATTTCCAATGAGTAGAATGTCATCCACATACAAGACAAGAAAAACCACATTGATGCCTTCAAGTTTCCTGTACACGCATGGTTTATCTTCGTTTTGAATAAAACCATAAGACTTTACAGTCTCATCAAAACGAATGTTCCATACTCTTGATGCCTGCTTAAGTCCATAAATGGACTTCTTAAGCTTGCAAACCATGTGTTCCTGGCCTTCAGTAATGAAGCCTTCCGGTTGGGACATATAGATGTCTTCACTAAGATGGCCATTCAAGAATGCCGTCTTGACATCCATTTGCCATATCTCGTAGTCATAGTGACAGGCGATGGCAAGGAGGATGTGAATGGATTTAAGCATGGCTACCGGGGAAAAGGTTTCCTCATAGTCGATACTCTCTTTCTGAGTATACCCTTTCGCCACAAGCCTAGCTTTGAAGGTTTCCACCTTCCCATCCGCTCCTCTCTTCCTCTTGTATACCCACTTGCACCCAATGGGTTTTATCCCTTCAGGTGAAGCTACAAGATCACAAACCTGATTGAGGTACATAGACTCAATCTCGGCTTTCATTGCTTCATGCCACAGATTTGCATCGGCATCAGTAATAGCCTCCTCGTATCTAGCGGGGTCTTATTCCTGATGGTCGGAAACCAGCTCAAAGGCTTCTCCAGTCCATCTATCCGGAACCCTAGACACTCTCCCACTACGACGAGGCTCCATTTGTGCAGGCTCTTGAGGCTGTGCCTCTTCTTGTTCCAAAATCGGGTCAGTAGAAGTTGATTCCATAGATAACTTCTCCTGCAGTTCCAACCTCGTTGAACCTTTAGTGGAAGTACTTTGATCATCTTCCAAGTATCTAGCATTGGTACTGACTAGTACCTTTTGCTCCTTATGATGATAAAAGTAGCCTCCTTTTGTCCCTTTTGGATATCCAACAAAATAGCATAATTCTAATCTTGGTTCTAACTTGTCTCCCTTGATCAGTACATAAGTTGGACACCCCCAAATCCTGAGATGATTCAGACTTGGCTTACGCCCAGTCCACATCTCATAGGGAGTCCTAGGTGCCGACTTGGAAGGCACCAAGTTCGGAATATATGCTCGTTGTTTCCGAGGCATATCCCCAAAAGGACATCTGGAAGAGTAGCATGAGACATCATGCTTCGGACCATTTCCATCAACGTCCTGTTCCTTCTCTCGGCTACTCGTTCTGCTGGGGGTTCCGGTGCGAGAGGCTGGGATACTATCCCATGATGTACCATGTAGTACTTGAATTCACCTAGGAGGTACTCTCCACCACGATCCGATCGTAAGGTTTTGATTAATTTACTCGTCCGACGCTCCACTTGACCTTAAACTCTTTGAACTTGTCAAAAGAGTCAGACTTGCGTCTCATCAGGTAAATGTAACCATACCTCGTACAATCATCCGTGAACGTGATGAAGTACTCAAAACCTCCCCTAGCCGGTGTAGACAATGGACCGCACACATCAGTGTGAACAAGACTCAACACCTCCTTAGCTCTATCCGCCTTTGGTGTAAAAGACCTTTTGGTCATTTTTCCCATCAGGCAGGATTCACACTGAGGCCAACTTTCCAATCTTAATGAGCCCAAAGGCCCATCATGGATTAGCCTTTGAATCCTGGTTGAGTTAATATGACCCAACCTCAGGTGCCAAAGGTATGAATCATTGATATTGGTCTTTATTTTCTTAGTTAAAGGTTCAGACAGAGCGTTATTTGATTGGTTGTTAATAGGGTTTAAAAAGAATAAATTTCCATACATGTGCCCAGTACATAAAATTTCTCCATATCTACTGATAAAAATACCAGAATGGAAAGATACAGAATATCCTTGATTAATAAGTTTTGCAAGCTGAAATCAAATTCGACGAAAATCGAGTACATATAAAATGTCTTTTAAAACCACTATCTTATTACAATCAAAAATAAGATCCAGCTCTCCCACTGCAAGGGCCCAGGACTTGTACTCCATTACCCACTCGAAGCCCATGTTCGCCCTTCTTGAGTCTTCTTATCTTCCTAAACCCCTGCAAGGAGTTACAGATATGATCAGTGGCTCCTGAATCAATAATCCAAGTGGAATTGATCCTACCATTGATATGGACTCTAGATAGTAAACATTACCTGTGGGGTTTTTCTTGGTCTGAAGATCTGGACACTCTTTTTTCCAGTGTCCCTTCTTTCCACACTTGAAGCACTTGCCCTTTGGTTTGTCCTTGGGCTGGTTCTTGGGCTGGGCTGCTGCATTCCCCTTCTTCTTCTTGAACTTTTTGAGTTTAGGCCCAGTTCTTGAAGAAGAGGCCTTAGCAATCATAGCCTTAGACTGCGGCTTCATGACCTTCTCTGCCATCTGGAGCTCCTTCATCGGTTCGATCAAACTCATGTTCAACTTGTTCATGTTATAGTTTAACTTGAGCCGAGTGAAAGAGCTCGGTAGAGATTCGAGAACCATGTCCACTTGGCTCTCGGGGTCAATGACAGCCCTAAGATTTCTGCCTCCTCGAAAGCAGCAATCATCTTGAGCATATGCTCTCGGACCGATGCTCCCTCGGCCATCTTAGTGTTTACAATTGTTCGAAGAGCCTCCGCCTTGCGGGCCGGCTCTTGTCCGTGAACATAGTTGCCAACGATTGACTTATGTCATATGCAGAAGCCATGTGCTTGTGTTTTGACTGGAGCACATTAGACATGGAAGCTAACATATAGCAACGTGCCATTTCGTCAACTTTCTTCCATACCTTTTCGGCCTCTCGCTCTTCGGCGGTGGAACCTTCCCAGATAACGAGGCGGGTTTCGTAAAGGACATACTTATACTCCTCGGCTGTGAGTATTATATCCAGGTTCCTTTTCCAGTCCACATAGTTTGGACCCGTTAACTTATTCTCCCTGAGAATAACGGCCAATGGACTAAAAGAACCTCCCACCATTTCTGAAAATCGAAAATAAAAGAAAGAAATTAGTTTGTGAAAACAAAATGAAAATTTGTGCACTGAAAATAATTTGGCTCTTAGGAAAACTGACATAGCTTCTTGGGAAGATTAACAGTTTCCTAAGCTAAGTGTATTAACCACCACAAATTAATTTCCCTTCTAGGTAATGGTCTAGAGAATAACTCCATCGTGGGATGGCCGTTTCCTCTCATTTCCTATGGACATACCTCGCACTATAACCTCCAACGTGGGCTGGCCGATCATAGTACGTGCCCCGGGTTATTAATTACATCATTCCATTAGATCTAGATCCTTGTGGTATCCCCATCCTATACGGGTTCACTCCCAGGGTGACGCGAGGGGATCCACGATCTCTAATGAGGACCGTGATGGAAGCCGTGGGGCCGTTGGAACCTCTCTCCCACTTAGTCTTTTAAAATAAATGTTTTCTGGAAAATATCCTTTTGAAAATTCCATTAAGTTTTTCTTAACTCAAAAATAAAATATCTAAGTCCAATAAAATCTCTATGTCAAGGCTTATATCCTTTGAGAGATTTCCTCCATGGACTAATTTTATATAAGTTAAAACTTAATGATTTCAAAAAAATTTCCAATTAAAACTTTCTAGAGACTTTGGTCTCAAGTTTATTTGACAAAATTATTGTTCTAGTCCAAAACAAAACAAAATGGCTCTCCATTTTAATTTACAAAAATATCTAAATCCAATATATTTTCTATGTCAAGGATTAAATCCTTTGAGAAAATATTTAAGGATTAGTTTTTGTACCAATTAAAATAACCATTTAGTTTTTAAAGAAAAGTATTTTTCCTTGCCGAAACAAAAAGTTCCCAAAGACTTTGGTCTTTGAGAAAAGCACACATAGGTACATAAAAAAAATAGCATGCTAGAAAACAATAAATGTTTTCATGCTTTTCTATTTTTTAAACCTAAGTGCCCAAATAATAGAATTAAACACATTAATTAATTAATTAATTATCTTGTTTAATCCTAAAATCCCTTACTAATATTTTTCATGCAAATATATTCCAAGAATATAAATATTTCAAAAATATTAACTTCGCCTGGTATGGGACCCAAAACGAAAAAGAAAAAAAATAATTAAAAATTTTGACTGGCGGTCTACTGCACCGCCGCACCGGATCTGGGCCCATTTGGCCTGTGGTCCACCGCGGCTGCTATGCACCGCGCGCACCAGATCAGGCGCTGCCTCAACCCGCCAAACCGCTCCACTCCGTGACCCGCACCAAATCCGCCCGCCTTGCTCCGCCCGCGCAAATTGCATTTCAATTCTGCAATTTTCATCGGCTCAATTTGATACAGTAGAGGCTCGGCTCACGCGGCTCAGAAGACGCGGCTCGTGAAACAAAAATAGTGCGGCTCGGTTTAATCAGCTCGGCTCGGCTCCGCGGCTTAGGAACAGTGCAACTTCTTCGTTTTTCTTTCTTTGCACGCGAAAATTTGCAGAGCCTCTGTTCTTCATATTTTGCTCAAAATTTTGGCTTCTTTGGACATTTTTACTTATAAAAACTCATCCAAAACATAACCACAACCGTCTATACCCATTAAAATTGGATTTACACGATTAAAACACCAAAGCCAAAAAATTTACAGAGATCCTATGCTTCCACTGTGAAGCTTACAAATCCACCTATCCCATACCAAAACAGCGAAGGATTACAGGTATAATCATCTTCTCCATTTTATTAACTACCATGCTCTCTATATTGATCAAAACCAATGGCTCTGATACCACTTTGATGGTGAATGCAGTAACAGGGGAGCCATGGACAGGAAAAAAACAGAGGAAAAAAAAAATTAAACGCGAGCCATAAAGACCATATGGAAGCGTGAAGATCATACATTTGCGCTCCTTAACCCTCCTAGGTTGCGTAGGAACAGATTGAACGGCTGGAATCGCCTCGCTTTGCACACTTGAAGGAGCTTCCGGTTGAACACCCGCTAGCCTTCGACTTCGTCTTATTTGCATTAACGCTTAGCTCTCCAACTCTCGGGATATTCCTCAGCCTAACCTCTAGTCGGTGAACACTATGGTGAAGAGGAACGATCTCAAAACTCCTTAGTTCTTTCGCTATTGATTAGCAAAGAACAAGGGAAAAACAAGAAGAAGGAGAGAGCCTTTTTGAGAGAGAGAGACTCACGTGAGTCTTGTTGCTTGGGTAAGGAAAAATTAGGGTTTTTTTTCTTTTCAAAGAGTTGTTTTATCTTTGGCCTAAGCTAGGTCTCTCAATCTCTGATAAACATCTCCCCGAGATTTCAAAACACCCGGATGTTATCCTGAGAAACAGTTTGGCCTAATCTTAAACTCCTCTTAACCATATCTGGAAAAAACCCTAAGGTCTAAGCTATTGGGCTAGATAAATATTTATTATTTTTCTTGGACCCAAAGAGGCCCAAAATAATAAATATTAATTATTTATTTTCTGGGCTTACATAAGTAACCCAATAAATAATTAATGAGCCCAAATGAACCATAATAATTAATCTTTAATTATTTATTTCTTGGGCCTATATAAATAACCCAATAAATAATTAAACATTAATTATTTTCCCTAGTTTAAGCCCAGGTTAATTTCTTAATTATTCATACTGGACCTAGGCCCTGAATAATTAATTAACCAAATAAACTAGATAATTAATTTCTCTCAACTTCTATTTTATTTATTTATTTATTTATTTTATTTCAGTCCAATAATAAATTAGACTTCCTGAATAAAATAAAATAAAATAAAATAAAATAAAATAAAATCCTCTTCAACTGAGACCAATTCCTCAACCCAAAAATAGTTAGGATTTACGGGCTATCCCGAGGACCAAAAAGACACGTCGCCTTAGCTGCTAAAATGACCAAAATACCTCTGCTATATAAATAGCTGTATTTTGCATTTTAAATATTTCCTAATATCACCATAAGGAAATATTGACCCCAAGGACAATGCTGCATTCGCAAAGTCTCCGACCTACAGGTGAAATGACTAAAATACCCCTCTACACATCGCCGTACATTTAGAGAGGAAGAAGTGTACTAACACCCCCCCCTAAATGACATCTACCATCCTTAGACTTCTAGTCCAATGATCCACGACTTCCTGGAGTGTTTCCGTTTTCCAAGGGAGCTACCCTAAAGCAAACATCCAAGTCATGTTTCCCAGGGCTCTGGATAATTTAGACCATTCGGACAACCACAAGGGGCGATATAGTGCAGAAACTATCTTGTATAAGTCTGTCTTAACTAACTAGTCACACATACCCAACATGCAAGTATATTGGCCCTATGATAGAACCTCAACTACAGCAAATCAAAGTATATGCTTCCAGCTTCGCTAGACCACCAACTCATACTCAAGTCGTAGAGTACTAGTCCACGCTGTAGCGGTAGTAGTCTAGGTTTCTACCATATAGTACTTTTAGAAACCACTACTACAGGTCATGTTCTACGTATTCAAAATGCGCTTATGTCATGAAGTGAGTGGACTACCCACTGGCTAAAGGTAAGCCATTCCCCATTCGGAATTCATAACATAATAACCTAAACATGATGAGGTTCCCAGTCTCATCAATAGGTTAAGAACAAATGTTTATGTGTTAAATAACCCGTGATCCATACCTTACTGTGAAAGACCACCATTCACATGGATCACTTATTTAAACACAATGGGTCTGTTCCAAACGAAAATCGTGCACAAACAAAAAGTAAATTCACAAACAATTTCTGAAAATAAATTCTTTTATTAAATAATTCGATTTTACATCAGAAACTTAGTCTAAGAGGGCATACAATCCAACAGTCTCATCGTTTGGCATGCATAATATCAATACTTTGACACAATTGTAATATACTCGATTACATGGTATGGTTATGGACTTTTTAAAATTAATTTTTTGAGCCAAGTAAGAAATTAATTTTGGTCAAACCTATACATTCATGCACGTTTTGAGAAGAAAATTTTACCATCTTCTAGCTTTATCCTTGGTCACCATCTCTATAAGCTCGAAATATAATTTCTATTCCTATCTATCCTATGTAATTTAATTATATAAATTCCTAATAAAGAAATATGGAGTTATATTCGAAAGGAATTAGATGAAAAGAGAATTTACAATAGAATTATAGAGAAGACAGGACTCGCAGTTTTAGGATTGGTGGACTCCTAAACGCGAAAAATATCCACGAATCCCTTCCGAGAACCCAAGTAAATGATTAAGAAGATCTACAGGTTTACAGAATTACCTCTATTTGGCGTAATCGAGATCTTTCGAATCTGATTGTACTGTCGTATGTGCAACCCGAACGCTCACCAGACGCTTCAATATGTGAACGTCCTCTATTAGATATACACAACGAACTAATTTGTTATCCCGAGAATGCTAGCGCCTAGGGTTTGAGAGGCTTATTTTTCTAGTGAATGGAAGTACGAATATTTTTAACAGAACAGAACTCTTGAGAATACGGCTAGGGTTTTTTTAAAACCCCTCCGAACCTCTGAGAGTCCAACTCTGATAATATCATTTCATATTTTAATTTAAATTCAAATTAAATTAAAACTGATATGATAAGATTCTGTCATTATCTCGATAATTTAACTAATTAATTTACCGAGTCAGATTCTTATAATCTGGACATCATCTAGATGCATCGAATATGGACATATTTCCAAATTCATTGTATCTGGTAAATTTTGTAGATTCGATTAACTTAGACATATTTCTAGATTCATCGAATCTGGTTACTAGAAAAATAGCCTAACAAGTTCGCTTATTATGTAACCTTATAGGTTCATTTAATACTGACAGTATGCCCAAATTATATTTAAATGGCCCACAAGTTATAAACGGTTTATAACAAAACATTATAATTATCCAAAGTTAAATGAATATTAATGATCTCTTTGAACCAAATCATAATTTTATATTTAGTCCTTTTGTCACACGATATCTAAATTAAGTATAAGGCACGGAGTATGTCATTCTTATTAAGCTTAATCAATCATTTCTTAATTTCATAATAGACTATTCAAAAAAATGATATCAATATCTTAGATTGATATATTTGAGTACAACTATACATTTTAACAGTCTAACTTATCAAGAGGCCAATGGATATCTCTCCCATAATTGAGAGGGACAAATTCCTTCATTATCAAGTATATTCCTCTCCTTGATTTATTCTATATCCAACAGTAGTCTAATTTATTATCTGGTTAAAGACAACTTTAGACAACGTCAAAATATAGAATTTATCAAGTAGGAAATTATGATGAATTTAGGTTGAAGGACTTTTAATATCATTATGGCTAGAAAATACTTATGGCATATTCCATGAAGTACTCTCACAGTGGGTCATGTCCAATACAATGTTCTCTAATATTTTTTTATGTTTTGACTTGATATTACAAATATCCATGACCAGTAAAACATAGTCATCAAGTCACAAACATATTAATCTTAATTTATTATTGTTCCAAAAATAATAATCGATCAGGGACAGTTTTAGAATAGTCATTGTATTCATTGTAGGTTTTTACTATCAAGTCACGTACTTGATGACCACAAAACAAAATATACTATTCATGAAAAGGAAAATCCCATATTATTATATAAAATATAACGATAATAGTATAAATACAAATTAATTCTAGAACATATTCCTAACAAGCAGATCCTATTTATTAAAAAAAAAAAGCGATAAATATGTATGACACAAAGTTAATTTATCAAAATTAGTTGGTCTAAGTCCATAACCAAGCCAATATGCCATAATCATGCTTAAAACACATTAAACAAAATAAATATACATAAAATTTAAATTTCAAAATCATTATTTTGAAAAAAATGATAAAGTTAGTCCCAAAATCAAATTTTGGAAAAAACTTAGGGTCATTTTGAAATTTAAAAAATTATTTTAGTGGATTAAAAGAAAAAATATGAATTTTTCTTTTTTTAACGAAAGCAAAGACTATGCTTGACCAGCTAGAAAAATTCTAGTTGACCAAAAATTACATGTCAGCTGCAATTGATGGAAACAATTGCATGTTGGCTGCAATTGCAGGTCGGAAATTCTAGCCGACATGCCAATTGGAAACAATTTCCTTTTTCATGGTTTTCTTCGTGATTGCCCTTTTTGTTATCAGTTACGACAAAAAATGCAATCTTTTATATGTTCTTTGTTAATGGGGTTTCTTTTCTTGGCATGATTATTGATCTTCTGGTATGGTTCTTTAGTTTTTGTTGATAATAATTTGTTTTTGTATATTTGATGATTTCAATGAACTTGACCAAAGGTTGATAAGATGTTATGGCTTTTGTTGTGCAATGTCCAAATTTTAGTGTCATGGAAATGTAATTGAGGATTGGACCTCTATGTAACTGTTATGATATAATTAATTTTAGCTTTTTTCTTGCAGTGCCTGTCAAGTTGAAACTACCTGAAATTCTGAATATTGATTGATTTGATTCTGTTGGGAAGTTTTTTTTTTTTCCTTCTATGATTTTGGTTGCCTTGATGCTTATGTAATAGTATTGGTCTCATTGGATTGGATTAAATTGTTTTTTATTGGATTGGATTTGGATTTGGATTTTAGTTTGTATTACTATTAACGGTTTAAGTTGTTTGAACTCTGAACAAGTGAATATTGATGTGATGATGTTCGACTCTAAATAGCATGCTGGCCGCTGAAGAAGTTGGTTCATGTAATCTATATTATGCTTTTTTCTTTATGCCTATTTAAGTGTAATGGTATTGGTTGCAATAGTTGAATTAGATAATGTTAATGTGTATTGGGCTAATTTTAAAATGTTTGGGCTTTATATTGGATTTGGGTTTTAGTGGATGTTGGACTTTGTTTAATGTAATGGTATTGATTGTAGTGGTTGGATTGGATAATATTTATTAGGCTAATTTTAAAATGTTTGGGCTTTATATTGGATTTGAGTTTTAGTGGATGTTGGACTTTGCTTAATGGGCCAATCAATTGGATTTTGCTTCTAAACTGAACCGAACCGAAATAAACTTCAATTCGATTATTTTAGTTTTACTGGAAGTTCGTTTCAGTTCAGTTGTACTGGAAAAAAATTGAACATAAAAAAAAAACTGAATTATAAAACCGAATCCCGAACTAAAAATTGAATGCACACCCCTAGGTACACTTGGTTGCTATGGCTTCCAAATTATAATGTCCAGATTGCGTTTAGGTGGCCGCATTTGGGACTTGGACTGGGGGTCGAAACGTGGGATGGGATAAGATGGGAGTAATATGTTTTATTAAATTATTTAAAAATAAATAATATATTTTATTAATTATATTTCAATTTTTCAGTTCGGTCGAATTTTATTTCAACTGAATTGAATATCGAACCAAAATATTTAGAAAAAATAGCATTGAACCGAACCAAAATGCTTGAAAATCGAACCAAATTCTTAAATTCGGTTTGGTTCGATTTAAAATTTTGGGTAAAATTGAATAGTGCCTACCCCTACCTCTAGTGTCTTTTTTATAACTTATGGTATTAAAGTGCCACTACCCTTCAATTTAATAGGGGTAAATTGCAATAAACCCTTCCATTTTCCATAGGAAACTCATGAATAGTTGAGCATGAATAAACCTCTAGGCTTTTGATCATGGGTACATTTCTCTTATCCTCTAGCAACTTCTAAAAGGAATTAGCTTAACATTTTTCTCAAACAATTTGCTAACTCTCTATTGAGATTGCTTTTGCTAAGCAAAATAGCCGTAGACCATAGAATGATCACATTGGGTGGAAATGCAGAATCATAACACTCCAAAAGTAGAAGCTTTACAATTTGAATATTTTCGGTAATTTAGAATATATTTGAGAACCTTCATTTCATTTGGCTAAGGCTTAGTCAAAAAAGTCCAAACGCTATGAGGGAAAAACAATTCAAATATAAACCTACTCTAGCCTAAGATTAAGAAGCCCGTAAAAATAAGGAGAAAATTGAAATCCAAGTAATGAAAAATTGTTGAAATTCATAAATAAGGAAAATAAAGTCTTATATTACCTTTGAGCTATTGAAGAGGCAAAAAACAGAAGAATCTACCACTTGTTAGAGTGAGAGGCGACTAAGGAGAGCCATTGCGTGCGATAGAGAAGAGAGAAGACAGGGTTTTTCTTTTCTTTTGAATCAAAAAATATATATATTTTTAATGTGAGAATATTATGTTTTGAAATTTTATTTATTAAAAATAAATATGATAATTATTTAGTGTGATTATATTGAAAAATACTGAAATAATAAATTTGAATTAATATAATTTTATTCGACAAAATAGTAATTTAAATATTAATTTTTATATAAAAATGTTTTATACAATATTATGTTGTATTAATTATTCATTCTTTCTTCTTCTTATAATTTTAAATTATAATTATTTATTATATTTTAAATTATAATATATTTATATTTACATAATAGTGACATATATTTATATTTTGTGTGTATATATATAAAATAATAAGAATATTAACTTTGTGTATAACTTTCTAAGTATTCGTATTAATTATGACTCAAAAACATTTTTGTAATATGTCTATTTTACAATTTTTCTTAATCGAGAAATGTTCAAATTAAAAAAAAAGAAAAGAAAAATTATTAAATCACGAAAATTAGATAGAATGAGATTTAAAATTATTCTCTAATGGTATTTAATTTACAAATGTTAACACGACATATGTGTGTGTGTGTGTGTGTGTGTGTGTGTGTGTGTGTGTGAATAAATTATTTCTTATGGGTTTTGAGTAATTCCTTTTCTACAAGACTTTTGGAAGTTACACTTGTATATTTTTCAATACAATATTAGAGTTAATCATACATTTTATTTGATTCACAAAGAAAGAAGAAAAGGGGAAGGAGAAGGAGAAAGAGAAGTGACACTTTTAGAAGTAAATTACATTTATTTGTACTTTGTTTGATTAGAGAGAAAAAGAAATAGATGATAGATTCTTTGTTGCATTTGAGTTGTTATTATATTCGTTATTTTATTATTTTACCTATTAAAAAGTATGAAGGAAAATATTTATTAATACAGAGTAAAATAATTTAAATCTAACCAAATATGAAGTTTTTCTCATTTAGTTTTACATTTATTTCACCCCTTAAATTACTTTTATTTTTTTTACCATATCTATTACATATATTTAACGATATTGTTTAGGCATATAACTATTAGAGAGAGAGAGAGAGAGAGAGAGAGAGAGAGAGAGAGAGAGAGTGTGTGTGTGTGTGTGTGTGTGTATTATAATCGGGGTAGAGCAGGCGGGGATCATGCAATCTCTATCCTGACTGGAAGGTCGAGATATGAAACACGGCCCCATCCCAATTCCTATTTAAATTAGGAAATCTCCTGCTTGGTAAGATATGAAGCTCGATCCCATCCCCAACCTTACTTAAATCGAGAAATCTCCAACCCTACCAAATTGGGCAGGGCTGAGTCCCTAGTTTAAGTGAGGAAATTAGGGGTGGCCCTGGCTGGCCAAAATGGCCAACTTCGGCCTTAATCCCTCAATTTCGGTTTAGCAGTTGAACTAACCAACATTTGGTAGTTGAGGTTACGGTTGGCTAACCATTGGTTTATCGGTTTTGGATTTTCTAAATTTTTTTGAATTTTTAAAAAAGTTTTTAGGATGTAAAAATTATAAAAATAGTTAAAAACATTATATATAAAAAAAGAGTTCAAAATTAACTTTAATTTCATAAAATTAAGTTGTCTATGTATCCTCTTAGGGTGTAGATAAATTAAAACTCTCATAATTCTCTTATCTTTTAACCCTTTTCTTTACTTTAATGGTTATCACTCTCGGTTGTACTTGTAGTTCTTTTAGTGTCTACTTCCAAAAACTCATTAAAGCTCGGTCACACATTTTCTTATTTACGATCTTTAGCATTAGTCTAATCATCTAAACATGATTGAATTTCAACAATCTCCAGTGCCATTGATGAGCAAGTTTCATTCAAAATGTTTTCTCTAATACTTAAATCTTGTTCTACCACAACAGCTGAAATGAGAACAATAAAAATTTCCTTAGCCATTAGTGTTACAATAGGAAATTTATTCCCATTCTTTGCCTACCACTTTAAGATATCAAATCTTTCATCTGTTTCGTTTCACTTCAAATCACAAATTAGATATAATTCAAGTTTTACTGTAAAACTTGAAGATCCTCTACGTCGTTTTGACCATTCTAACATAGGAAGCCTTACTTTGTTAAACTTTGAATATTCGGATGTTATATTTTCAATAATTTAAGTTGTTTGAACATCTAAATCATACCTTCTATGATATTCATAATATCAGTCACAAAGAATATTCCTTATATTTTAGATATTTCTAAATAAAACATTAGAAGGGAATGTAAATCCTAAGTACTACTATCACCATCATCGTTATTATTATTTTTAGAAAATAAAGAATCAAAATAACAAGCTTACTTCTAAACTATCAATTATCATACATGGATCAAGAACATTAACAATGGAATTAATATCAGATATTTCTAAATAATATTTTAACATTTAATTTTCATAGCATTAATGCAATGAGACAAAAAACTATCACTATAATATTCATTAAAAATACTATTAACATTAACACATTCTCAAATAATTAAATGTAAAGTAGGATAATAAATATCAGATAAATTATAAGTAAAATCATTAAATATTTTTAAAATATTTAAAGTACCTTCACAAACATTCCACTATTGAGGAAATAAATATATTCCAACAACTCTATTTGCAAAAAAACACATATAGGTTATTTATATGGAAAAGATCTATTTAACAATTCATATATTGAATTTCATCTATGTGAGACATCTCTTGGAAATTATTTTAGTTTCACACCATTACGTCTACAAAATTGGCTCCGTTCTTTTTTAATTGAAGGCTTAAATCATAAATAAGAAAAAGTGATTTTTATTAGTTTAATATAAAGATCAAGACTTTTAAAACCATCATGTACATATAAGTTTAAAATATAACATATACATTAATATTAAAAAAAAACTTATCTCCAAAATTGGCTCAATTAATTTTTAACACTAGTAATTGAGGCATTATTTGCACTAGTATTATCAAAAGAAATTTAAAAAAAAATTATCATTAAATAATATTCTTCTAAAATAACAATTAATAGTTGACAAATATTTTCAGTAGAATGTGGATCTTCAAAGGCCCCTATAAGCAAATAATCATTTTTAATATTCAATTCATTATCTATCCAATTATATGTAACACCCATATAAGAATGAGTTTGCCAATGATTACTCCAAATATCACTATGTAAAGAAATTTTACTAAGCAAATCTAAAAATTTTTGAGATAATTGTTTCTTACTTTTTCTATATAATTTTTTAAGTATACATATGAGGGTACGTTATTTGGGGAACACATTTTGTAGTAGGATTTAAAATATTTTTACAATATTTATTTAAACGAAATCTTTTGCCAAACTAAATGTAAGGTACTACAACTACCATTTTAGCTATTTCTCTTTGTACTTTATCAGAATATTTATAAAACAACAAAGGAAGAGTAGATGTTGCAGTAGTATACCCAATAATTTGTTGTTATTTGAAATCCAAACTGAACTTTTGAGGATGTGTCCTCTTAGATATCGAGAGAGTGTATCATAACTCATTCCTGGCTTAAATGCATACAATTTAGGAGTAACAGAATATAATAATTGTACTTAAATTTTACATCACCGAATGGCATTATTGTAATAGGAAATGCTCAGTAAACATATCAACTTCTCCTTTTCACGCTTTCTTTGTTGTAGTGTCAATTTCAATCTCGGTCTCAATTTATACTTCACTTGGACATTGAACATTTTTTTTAGTATCAACATAAGGGTATTGTTATTGAACTTTAACTTCTTCATCACTAACTTGTGCTGATTCATAGGTTGTTGGAAGAGAAAATGTTGCTAAAAAAAATTTAGATCAAAATCGAAGCCTTATTGATAACCCGATAGAGTAATAAATGTCTTGGGTTGAAAATTCATATCATAGTTAGCACTCATTTTTTCCTTACCTTTAAAACTACTTGGATGAAACTTTTTTTTTTTCAAAAACTAAAACATATATAAATATAACAATAATATATTACAAATTGAAATTGAGAATTGAGAAAGTTGAGAGAGTTGAGGAAGTTAAGAGAGTTGAGAGAAGTATAAAAAATGAGAGATGGGTTGACGATACATTTATGGAGGGAGGAAGAAGAAAAAAAAATACAAGAACAACGGCCAATTTTTTGACCAGTTGCATTATGGTCGTTGCTGCTAAAGCCATTTGTAATGGCCATTACAATTGGCCATTGTTGTAGGCCCTTTATATTTTTTATAATTTTTAATTTTTTATACATTGCACATTATGATGGGTCATTGTTGTAGACCCTCTATATATATATATATATATATATATATATATATATATATATATATATTATAATTTTTTATATTTTTAAACATTACAATGGTCCACAATGAAGATACATGGCTAGAAAAAAAATTTTAAAAAATAGTTATCTAAATCGTTAGTTGGCGATTGGAGAAAACATATAACCGCAATTTGTCAGTAAACCACGATTCATGATTTTAATTGTAAATCATGATAAATAATGTTTTAATCGTTGATCACGGTTTCGATTCACAATTCAATTGCGAAATTTTTGAACCATGGCCAGGTCTAGGAGAAATTGCCATCCTACTAAAAACCCACAAAACAGTCCTATTCTTGAATCTGAATGACAAAATAAACCCATTTTATAGAAATTTTGTAAATCATAGAAGTAAAAACCACAATGTAATTGGTTGCTAGGAAAATACATTTGAAGCTTTTCTCTCTTTTTCTTTTATCTTTCTCTCTCTAGACACACTTTCTTCCACTGCTCTTTAACTTCCTCATCCAAATCTTGTGTATTCTTTGAAGATTTCCTCTCGATTTTCATAGATCAATATTTTATATTCTGTTTTAACAAAATTTGGATTCTTCCCAGGGATGGTAATTTCACTACTTAAAGTGGGGACTGGACCTAGCCAATTCCCTATTTAAGGGGGGACGGGATTGGGGGAGGGCTTCATTCCTTAGCTCGCCAATTGGAGGCGGGTTGGGGATGGGGACAGGGATTGCATGATCCCTACTCCTGGCCCGCTCTACATATATTTTATATTATATGTGTTATACACACACACACACACACACACACACATACACATAGAGGTCAATTATATATGCGTTATATATGTATACATACTATATAGATTTTATATATATTATATACGTACCGTATCAACATATATATATTACGTAAATTATATATGATTATATAGGTATATATAGGTAGATTATACATGTATATAAAATAAAATAGAAAAGAAGAGGAAAAAATAAAAATAAAAGGAAAAATTATCAATTATCAATTTAACTCTTACTAATTTAGTAATATGATAAATACGTGAACCATTGGAAACCACCACAAAAGTTTTCAAAATGATTTAAAAAATTTTAATAAAAATATATGGAAGATAAAAAAATTCTAAAAAAAATATTTATAAATATTTCCAGGTCTAAATAGGCCTTCGCTTTCCCATTTTCCTAGTAGGTCGGGACCGGAGATTGTTTTGTCCCCGACTGATCGAAGGCGGGGATCCCTGCATTTTCTTGTCATGGGGATGGGCCGAGGATAGGGAAATGAGAGGTATGCGGGGGCGGGGTTAGGATTTCTAATCCCCGGCCTGACCCGACTCCATTACTGTAAAATCCCAACTAAAACCAACCCTAGAGTAAGGGGGTCGGGATGCATATCATATTTTCTTGCATGCATAAAAATATTTTTGATGATTTTATGTGTTTTGGATTTGTAATTTGTAGTCTAGATGGCTTAATTGTGCTTAGTGAGTAAGAAGGGTAAAATGGTAATTTTTGCTTAAAGTGGAAATATGGAGATAACTTGAGGGTTAAATAGGAAAAATATTTGGGAGAGAAAATAAAAACAAGAGTTGTTGTAACTTAGTGGTTAGAGCTTTGGAATAAATCCTTGAGGTTTTGCGTTCAAATTCTATCCTTTAAATTTTAGCATGATTAAATTTTATTTTTGATAGGTAGGCTATTTTCGGCCTTGCATGCCTTAGAGAGGAGTAGGGATGTTGTCCTAGGGGAGATATGAAATGAATGGCCTAATTCTACTCTTGTGCCATACAAATATCCCTAAGGGATTCATACCATTTTTGTTCTCTAACTTACCTTAATTCTTGACCAATTAAGTTGCTTAATTTATTCAAGCCATTTTATTTCCAAAAAATTCCAGCAAGCTTCCTTGATCTTTGAGTTTCGAAATTACCTATGGGAGGGTAGCATATTGGCCAAAAACGGGAAAGAGTTATGGAAGGTTCCTAAGAGAATTAATCTCCACGGTTGAACCTTCAAACTCCACCATATGAGTGATCATCTTCTTCTTGTAGCAAACTGGAAATTTTTCCAACTTCTTGATCAGTTCAATGTCAAAACCTTTAGCCATCTCTCCCTCTCAAATACTACCAGAAAAATAACCAATTCACTCAGCTTGAAGACTGAAAACTTCAGCCAAAATCGGATTGCTCAAAAGTTGTACAAAGTGTGGTATTCTGACCGTTGTATGGTTATAGGGCCCAACGTGTGGTAACCCATGGCCGCCCTTTCGAGTGGTTGGTTTTATTGTACATGTATGGTTGGAAAAGCCAAACGCCACTCTTAATTTTAACATTATTTATTGCTTGCCAGTATTTTTCTTATGAAATTCTTACCCTTTGCATACATGAACTGTTTTCACTGAACACTCAAAGCACACACGTGCTTATTGAGATTTTTATCTCATCACCCTTTTGCCATATTTTCAGGTCTGTCCTGCTGTGGAGATAAGTAGATAGTTTGTTGCTTGCTTTGAAGGCTTTGTAATTTTTTCTTTATGTATTACTTTGAGAGACGAGAGTATTCAATGTATTTATGGATTTATCTTGAATTCTTGGATTATAATAAGTTTTAATTTTAAAGTATTATTTTATTTTTATTTGTGTGACCTAGTTATAAAGACCATTTGTCCTTTAGACGGGGCGACATCCCCAACCCTGTTGGGCCTAGGTAGCGGGGTGTTACAAGTGGTATTAGAGTCTAGGTTTAGACAAATATCGATAGTATATGTCTTGATTATTTAAGTTCAAATCTTTATCTAACCTGTCTTGTTTATGTTGTAGGATGGTTAAGATGCTTAGAACTGCGAGGAAGGGGCAGCATTGGCATCCTCCTATCCCTATCTACCCAAAAGACCTTCCAGTACCTCAGCCTGCTCCTCAGTCAGTTATTCCTCTAGAAGATAGCAGTGATGATAAGGTTCCGATTAATGAGCCACCCCCAATACCTGTGCTAGAATTGAGTTCTGACAGTGAAGATGAGGAAATAGACGTGGAGTATGTTCCCCACCCTCCTAGTCCCATAGTGGATTTGTCAGCAGATAGTGATGACCCGGGGGAGATAGATTATGAATCTCCACCTAAGCCTTCCTTCATTTCACCACCTAACCAGGTTGAGACCGGGGGGAGTTCTAGGCGACCCGGGAAGGAGCCGATGGAGGGGTTTGCCAGTGGAGTTGGGATAGATTACTATAAGAACTCTGGGGGATAGTTGTATGAGCCTGATCTTGAAGATTCTGATGAGAACTAGAGGGGCTGAGAGTTATTATGACCAGGATGTTTATTTATTATTTTTTGTAAACCTCTATGTTAAGGATTTTTATTTCTGTTTTCTGTTTAAATTCAAATTTATGCAAATAAGAGTACCTGGGTACTCTAAGTTTTGAGAGAAAATTTATGAGCAATTCTTGAGACAAAAACTTGCATCTGATTTTCTTTTACTTAAATCTGACTGTGAATGCATGGTCAACTAAAATGATTGAATTATTGAATGCATAAACTTATCATTTAGGTAAGGTTTAGAATGGCACCCAAGCGCTGTGTAGCTTCGTCAAGTAGGAGAATTCCAGAAGCGGATAATGCGGCACCAGAAGTTGAGACAACCCAGATGCAATCACCCAACCGGGGTACTGAGAGTGAACCAGATATGGGAATGGGGTTTGAAGCACTAGTTGATGTGATGATGGGGCAAGCATTCAGTAAAATGACAGAGATTCTGCAGACCCTGACTGAGCGGAGGAACCCCAAGGGAGAAGATGAGGCATTGGAGCAGTTTTTGAAGTTTCAGCTGCCCGTCTTCTTGGGCGAAGCTGAGCAAGATCAGAAAGCTGAACAATGGATCAAGCAGATGGAAGACATATTTGCAATGCTCCAGTACACTGAGGAGCGGATGGTTAAGTTTGTTGTATTCCGTTTGAGGGGCCCAGCTCAGGCATGGTGGCAGCGGGTTCAGGACGACTGGAAAATGGTTAATTAGGAATGGACGTGGTCCAACTTTGTTGAAGCATTCAGAATTGAGTATATCCCTCAGTGAATAGTGGAAAAGCGGGAGGACGAATTCCAGAATTTGAAGCAAAGAGGCATGACAGTGGCCCAGTAAGCAGCACGGTTCACCCAGCTATCGAAGTACTACAAGAGGCTAGTGGACATCGAGTAGAATAGGACGAGGCAATTTGTCAAGGGATTGAGGCAGGAATTGAGGAGGACGTTGGCACTTTCTCCACCTACGACCTATTCGGGGACCGTAGACGTAGCCACCAGAACAGAAAATGAGGATCGCAGTAGGATGGCATCAAGACCCTTCCAGCCACCAAGGCAACCTAAGGGACACTTCTAGAGCCAGCAATCCAACAAGCGCCCCGCCAATCAACAGTGGCAGAACCAGGGGAAGCAAGCCTGGACAGCACCAGTTGGTCCTACTCAGAACCTTCTGTTATGCTGGCAGTGTGGGAAAAGAGGCCACACAGAGAAAAACTATTGGTCCAAAGGAGGTGAACGGAAATGTTATCACTGCGACGACCCGAACCACCTGCGGAACGCCTGCCCTAAACTGCATTGAGTCAGGCAAGGAAATCCGGCTCAGAATCCGGGACCCAATAGAGCTAATACCATGGGAGCATCCTGGAGTGGAGCACCGAAGCCTCAAGTGAGAGCCAAGGTATTCGCTCTCAACAGAGAGGAGGTTGGGACCAATGCAGCAGTAGTGGAAGGTACGTTTATTATCCAAGAACGTACCGTTAATGCATTGATAGATCCTAGCTCTACTCATTTTATTTAAACAAGATTTGTACATGTCATTTGGGTTGGGATGGAGTGGAGCTACCTTTTACCTTAGTGGTAAGTACACCTTTAGGGAAGATGATGCAAGCAGATCGGTATGTGCGAAACTGTAAAATTGAAAGAAAGCTTGGAGGGAGATTTGATAGTGTTGGATATTGAGGATTATGATTTAATATTGGGAATGGATTGGCTAACAAAGCATGGGGCTAGAGTAGACTGTAAGAATAAATCAGTCCAGTTCATTAGACCGAGTTGTGATGTGTTAGAATTCGATGGCAAGAGAGTAAAGGAATTGAAGTATTTGATAGCGGAGGCTAAGGCCCGGAAATTGATGAAGTAAGGATGTCAAGGGTACCTAACTTATGTGATAAACAAGCCAAAGGACCAGTGCACTCTGGAGGACATCGAGGTAGTGAAGGACTTTCCCGATGTGTTCCCAGCAGAACTTACTTCTCTACCTCCCAGCCGAGAAGTTGAATTCAACATTGACCTAGTTCCGGGAGTAGAACTAGTATCTCGGGTCCCATATCGGATGGCACCGGCAGAGCTGAAATAGCTGAAGGAGCAGTTAGAAGAGTTGGTGAAGCAAGGCTACATCAGACCTAGCACGTCGCCCTGGGGAGCATCTGTACTGTTTGTGAAGAAGAAGGATGGGACTCTGAGACTGTGTATCGACTATCAGGGCTTGAACAATCTAACGATCAAGAACAAGTACTCTCTACCGCTGATTGATGAGTTGTTCGACCAGTTACAAGGATCCAATTGATGCTCCAAATTGGACCTGAGATAAGGGTACTATCAGGTGCGGATAAAAGAAGAGGATATCCCCAAGACGGCCTTCAACAGCAGATATGGACATTATGAGTTCGTGGTAATGCCGTTCGGGGTGACCAATGCTCCAGCAGTATTCATGGATTTGATGCATCGAGTGTTCCGACCTTATTTGGACAAGTTCGTGGTGGTCTTTATCGACGATGTCCTAATTTATTCCAAGAGTCCGGAAGAGCATGCAGAATATCTGAAGCTCGTATTGGAGAAGCTACGGGAGCACAAGTTTTTCGCCAAGTTTAGCAAGTGTGAGTTCTGGCTGGATAGTATACTATTTCTTGGCCATGTGGTGACCAAGGAGGGAATCAAGGTAGACTCAGCAAAAGTTGAAGTAGTGTCAGATTGGAAGCAATTGGAGAACATCACCGAGATTCAAAATTTCTTGGGATTGGCTGGTTACTATAGGAGGTTCATCAAAGGATTTTCAACGCTTGCATCGCCTATGACTCGACTACTGAGGAAAGATGTCCCATTTGTTTGGAGTGAAAAATGTGAGAAGAGTTGTCAAGAGCTGAAGCGAAGATTGATGACAGCACCAGTATTGAATCTGCCAGAGGGAGATAGGCCTTACGCTCTGTATACCGATGCTTCGAAGGAAGGATTTGAAGCAATTTTGATGTAAGACCGGAAAGTGATCACTTATGCTTCCCGGAAGTTGAGGCCTCATAATCAACTACCCTATGCATGATCTAGAGTTGGCAGCCATTGTGTTCGCTCTAAAGAAATGGCGACACTACCTATACGAAGCTGAATATGAAGTGTTCACTGACCACAAGAGCTTGAAGTAAATCTTCATGCAGGAGGATTTGAATTTGAGGCAGCGAAGATGGATGGAATTTTTGGAAGAGTACCGTTGTCCAATCAACTATCATCCCGAGAAGGCCAACGTTGTTGCTGATACCCTAAGCAGAAAAGTCAGTATGGCCAGATTACGGGTGCAGGAGATTCAAGTAGTTCAGGATGTGTTGGATAGAAGAGTGGAAGTGTAAAAGAAGAGAATTGTTGTTAGCAACCTGAAGTTGGCACCGGATCTAAGGCGGGAAATTGTGGAAGCTCAGCAAAATAACGTAGAATTTTAGCTTTTCAAGGACAAAAAGCTTAAACGGCAAGGCAGTGAATTCCGGTAAGACGAAGCGAGAGTTTTGTATTTCAGGGATCGGTTGTGTGTGCCCAGAGAGCATCAATTGAAGGACAGAATTTTGGAAGAGACGCATAGGAGCAAGTACATTATTCATCTGGGGGAAGTCAAAATATATCAGGATCTGAAAAGGGCCTATTGGTGGCCCGGAATGAAGCGGAATGTGGTTAAATATGTCTCGACATGTCTCATCTGTCAGAAGGTCAAAGCAGAACATAAGAAGTCAACAGGACTGTTGCAATCGTTGCCAGTACCTGAATGGAAGTGACCATAGATTTTGTCACCGGACTTCCTATGTCAAGGACCCAGAAGGACGCCATTTGGGTAGTGGTGGATCGACTGACCAAATCGGCTCATTTCATACCAGTGAATGTAAGAGATTCTATGGAGAAGTTGGCTCAAGCCTATGTGCGAGAAATAGTCCGTCTCCATGGAGTGCCTTTGAGTATTGTGTCTGACCGAGACCTAAGGTTTACCTCTCGTTTTTGGGAAAAGTTTCAAGAAGCAATGGGGTCGAGTCTGAAGTTCAGTACAACGACGTATCCGCAAATCGATAGGCAGTCAGAAAGGGTTATACAAATATTGGAAGATATGCTGAGAGCCTGTGTGCTGGATTTCGGGGATAAGTGGATTGAATGTGTGCCGTACGCAGAATTGTCGTATAATAATAGTTATCAAGCTTCAATTGGGATGGCTCTGTATGAGGCCATGTATGGATGCAAGTGTCAAGTACCGCTATACTAGAGTTGGTCAGAAGATGGACACATAAGCAAAATTGGAGAAGTCTGTGTTTAGGAAATATTGGACAAAGTTAAGTTAATCAAGGAAAGGTTGAAGGTAGTTCAGAGCCGACAAAAGAGTTATGCAGACAATAGGTGGAGAGAGTTGGAGTTTCAAATAGGAGACAGTGTATTTCTGAGATTGATGCCGAATAGAGGAATCTTGAAGCACCCGAAAGGTGGGAAGTTGAATCCAAGGTATTTGGGACCGTTCCCGATAAAGGAAAGGATTGGGCCGGTAGCATATCGATTGGACTTGCCAAATGGATTGACGGGGATTCATGATGTGTTTCATGTATCGCAGCTGAAGAAGTACAATGCCGATCCCGGTCATGTTCTGAATAAGGAGCCGTTGGTGTTGCAACCCGATCTGAGCTATGTGAAGAAACCCGTGTGAATATTGGACCGCAGTATCAAGAATCTCCGGAACAAGAAGATACCGATGGTAAAAGTTTAGTGGGAGCATCATAGCACGCGAGATGCCACATGGGAATCAGATGAGTGGGTAAAGCAGAAGTATCCCAATCTGAGATAGAGGTATGCCTAAATTTCGGGGCGAAATTCTCCTAAAGAAGGGAGGATGTGAAATCCCAACTAAAACCAACCCTAGAGTAAGGGAGTTGGGATGCATATCATATTTTCTTGCATGCATAAAAATATTTTTGATGATTTTATATGCTTTGGATTTGTGATTTGTAGTCTGATGGCTTAATTGTGCTTAGTGAGTAAGAAGGGCAAAATGATAATTTTTGCTTGAGGTGGAAATAGAGAGATAGCTTGAGGGTTAAATAGAAAAAATATTTGGGAAAGAAAATAAGAACAAGAGTTGTTGCAGTTTAGTGGTTAGAGTTTTGAAATAAATCCTTGAGGTTTCGAGTTCAAATTCCATCATTTAAGTTTTAGCATGATTAAATTTTATTTTTTATAGGTAGGCTATTTTCGGCCTTGCATGCCTTAGGGAGGAGTAGGGATGTTGTCCTAGGGGAGACATGAAAAGAATGTCCTAATTCCACTCTTGTGCCCTACAAATATCCCTAAGGGATTCATATCCTTTTTGTTCTCTAACCTACCTTAATTCTTGACTAATTAAGTTGCTCAATTTATTCAAGCCATTTTATTTCCAGAAAATTCCATCAAGCTTCCTTGATCTTGGAGTTTCGAAATTACCTATGGGAGGGTAGCATATTAGCCGAAAATGGGAAAGAGTTATGGAAGGTTCCCAAGAGAATTAATCTCCATGGTTGAACCTTCAAACTCCACCCTATGGGTAATCATCTTCTTCTTGTAGCAAATTGGAAATTTTTCCAGCTTCTTGATCAGTTCAACTGTCAAAACCTTCAACCATCTCTCCCTCTCAAATACTGCCAGAAAAATAACCAATTCACTCAACTTGAAGACTGAAAACTTCAGCCAAAACTGGACTGTACAAAAGCTATGTAAACCAGAAAAATCCCTAGACAGTTTTCGCAGCTTGGTGAGCCAAGAACCAAGTTGTTTCTTCCACCTTTCCAACCAGCAATTCAACCATATCTTTCCTCCATAAAGAATGCTAGAAACCAGCCTTAAAAGTGTTAGGATTCGTGGACTCCTAAACGCGGAAAACATCCACGAATCCCTCACGAGGACCCAAGTAAACGATTAAGAAGATATAAGATTTAAGAATTACCTCTAGTTGCTGTAACCGAAATCCTTCGATTCTGATTGCGCTGTTGTACGTTCAACCCGAACAATCACCAGACGCTGCAGTATGCGAACGTCCTCTATCGGATACACACCGCGAACTCACTCGATACCCGGGGAGTGCTAGCGCTTAGGGTTTGAGAGGTTTTTTTTTTTCTGGTAGAGAATGGCACGAATGTTCTCAACCGAAAATTGGACTATTGAAAAGACGGCTAGAGTTTTCTTAAAAACCCCCGAACCTCTTAGAGTCCAACCCTAATAATATCTTATCATATTCTAATTTAAATTCAAATTAAATTAAAACTGATATGATAAGATTCTGCCATTATCTCGATAATTTAACTAATTAATTTATCGAGTCAGATTCTTATAATCTGGACATCATCTAGATACATCGAATGTGGACATATTTCCAGATTCATTGTATCTGGTAAATTTTCTAAGTACGATTAACTTAGACATATTTTCAGATTCATCGAATCTGGTCACCAGAAAAATAACCTAACAAGTTCGCTTATTGTGTGACCCTATAGGTTCATTTAACACTGGCAGTGTGCCTAAATCATATTTAAATGGCCCACAAGTTATAAGCGGTTTCTAGCAAAACATTATAACTATCCAGGTTAAATGAAGATCGGTGATCTCTTTGAACCAAACCATAATTTTATATTTAGTCATTTTGTCACACGATATCCAGATTAAGCATAAGGCACGGAGCATGTCATCCTTATTAAGCTTAATCAATTATTTCTTGATTTCATAGTAGACTGTTCAAACAAATGATATCGATATCTTAGATTGATATATTTGAGCACGGCCATACATTTTTAACAGTCTAACTTATCAAGGGGCCCATGGATATCTCTCCCATAATTGAGAGGGACAAATTCCTTCACAATCAATTATATTCTTCTCATTGATTTATTCTATATCCAACAGTAGTCTAATTTATTATCTGGTTAAAGACAACTTTAGACAATGTCAAAATATAGAATTTATCAAGTATGAAATTATGATGAATTTAGGTCGAAGGACTTTCAATATTATTATGACTAGAAAGTACTTATGACATATTCCATGAAGTACTCTCACAGTGGGTCAAGTCCAATACAATGTTCTCTAACGTTTATTTATGTCTTGACTCGATATCACAAATATCCATAGCCAGTAAAACATAGCCATCAAGTCACAAACATACTAATCTTAATTTATTATTATTCCAATAATAATAATCGATCAAGGACAGTTTTAGAATAGTCATTGTATTCATTGTAGGGTTTTACTATCAAGTCACGTACTTGATGACCAATAAAACAAAACTCACTATTCATGGAAATAAAAGCCTCATATTATTATATAAAACATAATGACAATAGTATAAGTACAAATTGATTCTAGGGCATATCCCCAACAAAAGGACCCTCCAAAACCCCTTCAAACCTTCTGCAAGTTGGCTGAAACATGGCAGAAAAATCTGCACAAAAATTTCAACAAGTCATGCGAAAGACCAACCAAAAATTCCAACTTTGTTTCTTCCTCACCCTTGTCCGAAACTCACTCCATCTTTTTGTAAAACTCACCTTGGTCAGCCATGAACTGAACTTCATCATCCCCACCATTATTCTGCACGAAAAGAGCTCCATGGCTACCCCTTAAATCACTCCATCAATTGCTGCAATCAAGCATTCATTTGGAGTCCAATATTCCAACAATTATTTCATCAAACTTCCATGGATTAAGCCTCAACTATCCAGAAAATTTCCTCACCATTACACTCCATAATTCGGCCACCCTAAAGCTCATTCAAATATCATTCATCTCAGCAAAATTCCAGCCAAACCAATCGGCCGTTGAAACTCCCAAAGACCTCCCTCAACCAAGAACTTCTTACCATATTTGCTACCATAATTCACTCCCTAAAGTTCTCCTTTTGAATTTCAAACAACCAACTTTCCTTTTTCTCCCAAATCTGAAAATCAATTACCAGAATTCTCCAATCCATTTGGCCACCCTTCCCAGGCAAAATTTCGGCCAGCTTTCTTCTATTCTCTCCATTCTCTCCAAATCTCCAAGAACACACACCACTATTCTCCACGCCTAAGACCACTCTAAACCTCTTTAATCTTCTCTAAAAACTCCAGATCACACCTACTCATCCTCTTGAATCCATTTCTGCAATTTATAATATCAAACGCTGAAATCAAGATTTTACTTTCGGATAAAAAATCAGAATTTTCATTGAAGGCTCAAGAACACTCTCAAGGTAAGCATGAACGATTATGTTCATCTTCCTTCCTCTTCAATCATTAATGAAATATGCTAATAATCTCTCTCTCTCTCTCTCTCTCTCTCTCTCTCTCTCTCTCTCTCTCTCTCTCTCTCTCTCTCGGCTAAATGGTTACTCCAACCATGGCCATTTTTCTTCTTTCTCCTTGGACGGATCAAGCTTTCTAAGCGTGAGGATTCTTTTGAAGCTTCTTCAAGGTAGTCATCATTCAAGTAAGTCTCTTCAATCTTCTCTTTAAATTTGAGATTCATGTCTCTTGGATGTAGTTGGATGAGGATGGAATATATTTGGAGATTGAGTATGCGTTTATATGATGGAGTTGGGATTGAAGCATGAGAATTAATGTGTTTATATGATGGAGTTGGGATTGATGCATGAGGATGATTGGTCTTGGTTGAATTTTATGATGTTTTAGGGTTTGTTGCATGTCTTCATGTCGTGAGTAGTATGAATGATTAAGCATGGTAGATATTATGTTACCTTTGTTGAATAGGGTTTTATGATCGTGTGTCCATGTTGAAGCCATAAATATGAATATGTTTAGTGGAGTTTGGTTCATGTGTTGGTAGATTTAGATCTATACTTTTATTCATGATTTGGATGGTTTGTTAATTGGTGTAAAGTGTATGTTCATGTTTATGGATAGCAATAGGAATTATGATCATAACCTTGTTGTTCCTAATCTATTTAAGTTAGGCAATTTTATTTCATTAATAAAAAAAAATTAATACTATATTTCTTCTAGAGATTTCGAAAACCCTAAGAAAATGTGGATTTGGACTGTCATATGAAATAATGATATTTTAACCAAATAAATGGTACCTTTTATTAAAATTAAAATATAAAAATATTATATATATATAATAATAGCATTAAATAAAGCCTTTGTATAAATAATCATAATAGGCAAAATATTAATTTTATAAGTCATATATTCATAAATACTATTAAAATTTATTATCTTTTAGTCAAGACATATTAAAATTTACTTATTATTAATTTTATTTACCAATTATTTTCTAACCATTAGTTATTATAAATCATTATTTTAAATAATATCATCTACGATCTAGGACCCTTTATCAAATAAACTCTAATTCATTTATAGCAAGATTTAAACCTACAACTTATTAGTAACTATTTCACAAATCCTAGTTATTTTAATATCAAGCTAGATTTATTTTATAAGCCATTTATTTATTATCTAGCCTTAAAGTTTGGGATACTAGGGTCATGATTATAGTAAGTTGAGTTAGGATTATTTATGAAAGTAAATTTTGGCTTGTGTTTACCTCAGACGGGGTTAGGTCAGCTTTTGGAGATCTTTATTTTATCTCGAGTAAAGGATCAGGTAAACTCCTGCATAAAACTTGTTTGTCATAAAAAGTTATTATGGCAAGCTACACACGAAGTTTGTGAACACTAATTTGGTAAAGGCAATTAGGGACTATTTCATTTCTTGTTTCAATCAAACTAATTATTTGAAGAACAACAAGCAGTTTTATTCAAACACTAGACTGTTTCTAAAATTAATTTCGACAATGACTTTGGAACCCTTGATTGCCATTTTCAAATAAAGCTATGTTTTATCAGTTTTCTCTCAAGTGGGATAAACTACGTTGAGTACTCAATAAGGGTAGGCTACTAGTACTAGTTTTGAAGAGTAAGAGTGAGTCTTCTGGTAGGAGGCCACCTCCAGAAGATGACAACTTAGAGAAACGTCAGTACTACTTAGTCATGCCGGTCCGAGCTAGCAGGTTTCAATCATGTGGACCGTGTGTTACCGGAGTGGACAACCGATTTTGTTTGGGTGTAAAGAAGGAGGAGTATCTTATCCGGTAGGCCGATCACTTACCTTTTTGTTAGTCTGTACAAAGTGTGGCTGACCGTTGTATGGTTATGGGGCCTAACGTGTGGAAACTCATGGCCACCCTTTCGAGTGGTTTATTTTATTGTACATGTATGGTTGGAAAATCCAAACGCCACTCTTGATTTTAACATTGTTTATTACTTGCCAGTATTTTTCTTATGAAATTCTTACCCTTTGCATACATGAACTGTTTTCACTGAACACTCAAAGCACACACGGGCTTATTGAGATTTTTATCTCATCACCCTTTTGCCATGTTTTCAGGTCGGTCCTGCTGTGGAGATGAGTAGATAGTTTGTTGTTTGCTTGTAAGGCCTTGTGATATTTTCTTTATATATTGCTTTGAGAGACGAGAGTATTCAATGTATTTATGAATTTATCTTGAATTCTTGGATTGTAATAAATTTTAATTTTAAAGTATTATTTTATTTTTATTTGTGTGACCTAGTTATAAAGACCCATTATCCTTTGGATGGGGCGACATCCCCGACCCTGTTGGGCCTAGGTAGCGGGGTGTTACAATTACTATTCATAATTCTTCCCCGTTGTATTGTCTCCTTCTCAAAAAATAATATGATATTCCTTTTTTATATTAAAATATTTTCATATTTTGTTAATAAAATATTTAAATTCTGATAAAGTAAGTAATATTTTATTATAAAAATCATGCCTTTTATTTCAAAAAAAATAGAAATTACTTGTAAAAAAAATCCGAAATTTAAAAACAAAAAAGAGAGAGCACTAAAAGTTGAAATTCCTAATATTGGCATCCAAAATTATTTTCCTAAATTTGGCCCTTTTTCTTTTCTCCATTCCGGCGCGATTACGGTAACTACTGATAACGTGGCTAATCCTCATTGGCTTCTAGGACGCTTTAGAAAACATGAACTGTTGGGTTTCAATAGCAAGAACCTCAGCTTCCTTATTCAAAAAGAAACAGTTTGATTTCGATTCTTCCCACGTAGTTAATTATTTGTAATAATTCAACAATAATCCCTTTTCGACAAACTCTTAGATTCCTCAAAATCCAATGGTAAATTCTTCAGTTGATTCAGATTCTTGATTTTCCTTCTTTGCATTTTCACATGGCGTTAATTTTGATGGATTTTTGTGTGATTTGGTGAATTGGTGGCAGATGGGAATTGGGTCATTGAGATATCCGAAGATAATGCCAATGATGGCATTGTTATTGATTGCCTTATCTATGATGCTCCAAGGAAGCTTTGGCATTAGATTTGCGATAGATAAAGAGGAGTGTCTGTCTCACAATGTTGAATACCAAGGTGATACAGTTCATGTTTCCTTTGTTGTGATAAAAGCTGACGCCCCTTGGCACTATGGTGATGATGGTGTTGATCTTGTGGTAACCTTTCTCCTCCTTTTTCCTTTTTGAAAATTTGTCCCTTTATTTGTTCTGAGATTTCTCTCTTCACATTTGGTATATTTGATTTTGTTATAACATGCCAGATTTCCTTTTGTAAAATTTTCAGCATGTTTTGTGACTATGTTGCTTTTCCTAGTCCAGTTATTAAAAAATATAACTTTAGTTCATTGGAAAGTAGTATGATGCTTGATGTCGATATGTCGAAATTCCTTGATATTAATGTCATCTTGTACTGTTGTTACATGCTTATCTCATAGTATGTTGCATGACATTTAATAATGTATTTGAGTGAGATAAAAAGTCTGGAATTTCTTTGGTCAGTATGTTTGGCTGTGATCTCCAGTGGCTATTTCTCATGCTTAAACTACAGTTAGGACATATGGCATTAAACGGCAGTAAATAGTATATGATTTTTGTTACTGCTTGTACTGTTTTTCCAATTGGCACAAGGCTTTAACTGAGAAGTTAATTTGGATAGATCTGTGTGATCGACATTGTGTATTTGGAGCTAAGGTTTTGTGTTCTTAAAGGTTTCAAAAGTTATATCCAAGACTTGCACAAACATGCCATTGTGTAATTCTATTTTTTTCAGTTCACTTCCAAGATCCATCTTCTGACGCATAGTAATATAGCATGTTTCCCTATAATTAGTGCTTATACCTGGAAAGCTCTGATTTCTCTGAAATTTAGTGGGCATTTCAGAAATACTTTGATTGGTCCTCCTAGTCATGGTTTTTTGAAATCTTAGCATATTCAATATAATTTCCTCTGTGTTTTTCCTTCTTCCCCCTCTCCCCTTACTGCTTCCATTGTCAATGTAGTGATTTTCTCTTCCTAACTACATAGTTGGGAGTTCAAACATAACTCAGAGAAGACTCGAAAGTTGCAAACTGAAAGTTATATACCTGTCGAGTGAGCTGGGATTTTCTATTTGCATTTTCTTGCAAATTCCTTCTGTGAAACCAAGATCATTTTCCAAACTAGTCATCTCAAGGGGTTTAAATAAAGCAGACCAAATCCTATAAAATTCCATTTTGTTTGATTTATTCAACCACCATGATTGATCATGTTTCTGTGTTTAAAGATTGTTTAAGACCAAGTCTTTATCATCTCATCATGAGCCTCATGTCCTTTTTGCAACCATTTTCTTATGTATTCCTTGCACTTAAAAATTTTCAATGTCAACATAATCTTTCCATATTGTGCTCCTGTATAATCATTTTATCCTTCAATCCCTGTGAGATCCCAATATATGTATAGGTAAAATTCTTGTTGAAACCAACAACTACCAACATGACCCTGCTTAGATTGACAAGGGCAGGGGTGGTCCTTTGAATATGCCATCTGATTATCATGATTATAATCCTTGTATGAAAATTTTAGTTCTCATTTCTGTTTATTCTTGATTGACAACAACATAGCTCATATCTTGGTGATATATTTGGATGAAAGAAACTTTTGGGATGCTTAAGAATGGTGTCAATCAAGTAGAGGGTCTTTGCTTGGAATAAGAGGCTGCGAGTTATTACACCTAGTTTCATGTGATTTAACCAATTGTCTGAAGAAACTTTTTTATCATTTCGAAATTCTAGACAGCCCCTGGGTGGCCATGAGTGATATACGAATGAATTAGTTGACTGTGTCAATAACTAGAAGAGAGATTAGCATGATCCTTTGGGATATACTGCTTCTTCTTCATTGATTATATCCAGATCTCCTTTGTGTGGGATGGAAATCAACAGTGTAATTAAGAGATTAATGTTATTATGATCTGAAAAAGAGAATCAGTTATAATTTCTCAACTCAAAGAAAGAGGAAGGTTTTTGTACATGCTTTCACTCTTGCTCCTAGTCTCTGTCAAATACTTTTTGGTAATTATCTGAATATATGTGTTGCCACCCTTTTTGAATATCAACTTACAAAGACTCGCAATTTCTTCGTCTCCAAGTTGCTTAGAGTGGCCTGCTACCCTTCTTCCAAGTCCAACACCATGAACCCAAAGCCCTGTAACGTTAACAAATGGCTTCCAGGAGGTTAACAGAAATAAATAGTTCAAGCATACCATTGATGGAGTGTTTTGCCCCAAATTTACTAGAACTGCATCCTGAGGTTGATTTAGAGGCTTGTTTGGAGGGGCATTAGGATTTCAACAGTGTCACATGCTGCCATGATTTCAGGTCTATAAATTCAGATTGCTTTTACTCTGATAGACTGCTTCTAGTACCAATGAAATCAATAATGGCCAAGTGCTGATTTACGTATGTGAATGCTAATAAGAGGGCACAAACTTGTATGCCTGCTTGTTTCTCCATTTTTTTTTTTTTTTTTTTGGCTCTTCTTTTCTTTCTTTAGAGTTTTACCATTGATTTTTGCATTTTGTTATAACTTCAGATAAAGAGCCCTTCTGGTGAGCAAGTTCACAATTTCCGGGATAAGACCAGTGAAAAGTACGAGTTTGTGGCTCAAAATAAGGGAATTTATCGGTTTTGCTTTACAAACAATTCACCTTATCATGAAACCATAGATTTCGACGTGCATGTTGGCCATTTTATGTATTATGACCAGCATGCAAAGGATGGTATGGATCTTTTAGCTTTTATCGTGTCCCTTTCTGTTTATCATGACAAATTTGTGGTTTAGGCACACAACCACATCTCCTTTTCTCTTTGAAACTTATGTTTTGACCTTTTGCACATTTGATTAAAGAGAAACTAATTTTGCCATCTACTTAAAGTTGAATCTCCAAATTGAAAACTATAAAAAACAAAAACCTCTAAAATTGCAAATTGTAGTCTTAGTTGCTATCAGGGCAGCTCTATCTATATAAGGGTGAGGTTGGGCTGTTGATATTACCTTTGCATTTGGTATTGTCCATTGCTATTACATGATCCGGAGATACAGCACCCTCTTAGACAAAATTGTTGATGGTCATCATCGATGCAAAATGCAATCTCATTTAGAGAATAGAGGGGAAAAATTATTAATCAAGAGAAAATAGCAAAGAAACCATTGGTTGGGAGGGAAGGGGAGACATATGGAAAGATAGAGATTTTGGGGGAAATATAGTAGGATAGATACATAATATTATAACAAAAAGGAAAAAACTTCCCTCAGCCGTATATCTTCAAAGAGATTACAAATTTCTACTTTCAGATAAAGATAGTTGATCATCTAGGTTTTATCCTCCTTTTGAACTTACTTTCGAAATTTACTCTTGAAAAAGGTATCATGTTCTTATATTATATTTAATTTTCTCAATCATTGCATTGATACAATGTGATATTATGCTTCGTTACCTCAAAAAGGATTCCTTTATTTTTCTTTCCATAGCTATTTTCTTTAAAGTATAATGTAAAAATTATCTTTATTTAGTTATTTGAAGCAATACATAGAAAAGATAATCTCTTTTTCCCCGGATCAGATATCTTAGCATTTCAAGACCTTTAAATGTTTTCTAGATTTTTTTTTTTCAATATTTAATGCTGCCAAATAAAAAGTCTATAAAGGGATACTGCACCATATTAGGGGTAGTGGGTTGATTTACTAGAGAGTGCATGGCTGGAACCCCTCAACAGGGGAGGGGGGATGTTCTTGGCTGCACCTCTGCTTGCTGTCATCTAATGCTCTTTTCTTGTCAAAGCTTAGCTTTCAAAATAGAGGATCTTTGGATTAGATTTAATTACCAAATTAGAGTCTTTGGTGTGATTGGATCAACTAAATTAGAGTCTTTTATTGTTTTGCTGTGAATTTTCCTTGAATCCCGTATGTTCTTTTGCCATATTTCTCCAGAGCATTTCAATCCTTTGCTGGAGCAAATATCAAAGTTGGAGGAAGCTCTATACAATATCCAGTTTGAGCAGCATTGGCTAGAGGCACAGACTGATCGTCAGGCCCTAGGTATTGTATCATGAATTTTCTGCTTCTTCTTGTCCTTCCTTTTAAGTATTATGAACCTTGGCTAGAGTGCAGAAAACAGTTACCAGTCCATAACCTCCTTTGGGATATACGACAAAGATATCGTTGCACTTGATTGCCCACACTTGGCAAGTGGTTATTTGGAGCAGGTTTAAGTACTGAGTTCTGAAATGTATAATATATGACAAAACTGAAGTCTAAACATGAAAGTCTGAATATTTAAGTACTTTGTTTTGAAATCTGAAATTTGAAGACTGGGTTTTGAAGTTTGAAGTCTCAATTTGAAAACTAAATTAATTATAATTTATTTTTACACCATATTTGGTTACAATTTGAATTAAATAAAAAAGAATAATTATAATTAGATAAGTATCTAACATATTCAGATTTCATATGTAAGAAACTTTCATTTCATTTAAAATTTATAATAAAATTTTAGTAATAACAAGAATCTATTATCAAATATACTAAGAGTAATTAACCATTTAACAGTATCTATTATCAAACACATCTAATTAAATAAACACTTAATTAATTAATTTTAAATATTTAATTGAGTTATCAAATAGGTTCTTAGATTAATATCTTACTTTTCCCACTATGTATACCATCAAAGCAGCAAGTCAAAGTCTTTTAAGCCATGTAAACTGATTCTCTTTTTCTTCCCTTGAAAAGAAAAGAACATCAACCGCAGCATGTTTCAATTATTTGCCTTGTCCACCCCACTAACCTTGGACTTTTTCTAGGATGGAAGATGATTAGGCAGCGTCTTAGTGAATCGATGCTGTGCTTTTTTGAAAATTAGATTCAAGATATTACTTATATTTCTCTTCTTGCTTTATTATTACTCACTCATCTCCTTGTGGCATTGAGGGTCTTCTCCTGCAACTGTCACCCATTCCCTCAAACAAAAAGGAAATGTATATTGTTAAAAACTCTCTGATGTATTGTAAGGCAGCAGTGGCAGTGGCAGTGGCTTCTTTTTATGAGAAGCTTTTAGTGGTTTTACTTCCGGGAAACAAAAAGATCGACATAGAACTGTTTCAAATTTGAATACTTGCTTTTCTATATAGAAAAAAATGGTCTATTTATGCTTAAGGAACATGTATGAAATCATTGTCTTCTTCTGGATGCAGTGAATGATAATATGAGTAAAAGAGCAATCCACAAGGCAATATTCGAATCAGTAGCACTTGTTGGAGCCAGTGTCCTTCAGGTGTACCTTCTACAACGCCTGTTTGAACGAAAGCTTGGTACATCGAGAGTCTAGGTGCTGATTCCCTTGACTTTATGGTCTCATATCCACAAAGCTGAACTTGCTTGACGTGCATTCCTGAATGGCTTCTGTTGACTAACCGCGAACACTGCATAGCTTTTGCTCGGGGTATTCAAATTGCAGATTTTGTCATTATAGACGTACCTTTTGAATGTATTCAACTGTTTCCATGTCATTCTTTTTTTCTTTTATGTATTGGATTGTTTCATTCCTTTTTTTTTTCTTTGTTTCTTTTTCAGTCCTTTCAAGTTCCACATGATGCTTTTCTTTGGGACAACTTTGCCTCTTGCATGAGTGCAATGAATTTATTTATTGGTTTTAGAAATCCATATTCTTTTATATATTGATAAATAACATCATAATGATGGGATGCAACAGCTAATTCTGCCTTCATATGGCTTTTTATTCCAGTTTTGTGGGGCATCTTTAGGAGCGTACAGCTTGGCTCTGGTGGAACTGCAAAGCATGCATCTGGTTGTGGTTTAATTGTTTTTGGCGTGGATTTTGTGGGTGTTTGTTTGCCTAAAAGTCTGTTGTCCTCTTGTAAAGACAATTTGACTCGATTTTTTTTTTTTTTTTTTTTAACCTCAGAAGTATTTTAGAGTGCTTTTTCCTTTTCTTATTTTTAGTGAAAATGACAAACTTATCAAAGAAGTCAAAATATATTTTTTTTAAAGTTATTACGAATTTTGTCTTTTAAATATATCTTTTTTATAATTATACTCTTCTTGTTAAATCGATTAATATTATCCTTTTTATAATTTATAATTTATAATTGTGCTCTTATATTAATAGACTAATGGCTGATTTGATTTTTGCCCTTTGAGTAAATTTAATTTTAATTATTTAAAAAATTGAAAAGTACAAATTTATCAGTTTGACTAGAATTTTTACCATTTAAAATTTTATAACTATTAAAATTGATTCATGAAATGACATTAAAATTATAAATTAGGTCAATTTTAAAGTTTTTAACAATTATAGTTTAGTCCGTCAAAAGTTAAGTTAATCATTGACCAATTAACAAAAAAAATATAATTACAAATTTTAAATTTTTAGAAGTGTGATATTTGATCAATTTGGCCTAAAAAAATACAATCATTAAAATAATAATATTTTGAAGATAAAATTTTCAGAAATCCTTAAAAAAATTACACTTAAATTTAATTTCAGCTTGACCCCAGTAAATTGAAATCCTGAGTCCACCGTTGAAGCCAGCTGTTTATTGCTTTCGTCTTCTATATCTCATTGTCTGCCTCTCTCCAAGATCCAGCCTCAATAAAGATGTAATTTGGTATCCGTGCGCAAGTGAAATTGTTATTGGTTGATTGTGGCGGGCTGGTATCTCGGATTCTTGAGGGGTTTTTGACCAAAATGGTGGTATTTTGAAAAGGGTATCTGGATGGGGGCATGAAATTTGGGGTACCCTCCGAGTGGAGGGACCTCGTGTCTACCAGACACTGCACCTCGTGTCTACCAGACACGAGGCTTGTTTTCACAAAAAAAAAAAAAAAGCTTCTGGCAAAAGACGGCTGACAAAAGACATGTTTGGCAGAATGACGGCTTACAAGCTCGCGTCTGGCAGACACGAGCTTGTCAGCCAGATTCCCGCTTCTCCGCTTTATTCAGTGGAGTCTTCTGCTTTAATTCGGAGTCTTCGACTTTAATTCAGTGATCCTTTCACGTGGTCATGGCTCACGGGAGTAACATGCAACATTTTGCCTATAAAATGCAAGCTCATTTCATTCATTCCATTCATCTGCATTTCCGTTCATTTCATTCATCCGCATTTCTCTCTCAAATCTCATCCTCTCTCAATTACAACAGAATAGCTGAAACTCGGTTGAAGGAAGATTGTGACGCACTGTTTTTAAAATTTTTAACATAACCCGCCGTGGCATTCGTTGGAGGTTTGTGTTGAAATTACAAGAAGCGAAAAAGTATTGCTGTCTGTGCGCCTGAGCCATACACGCGACTTCTATATTACAGGTTTTTTTTTTTTTAAATAGAGATTGTATCAATTTATTTATTTAAATAGATATATTTGAATTTAACATTAAAAAATTAATTATTAAATTATGCACTTGTAGTGAAATTATTGGAATTTTTAGATATTATGTTTATCAAAATATTGATTGATTTATAATATATTTTGATCTGTTTAATCAAAATGCAAAGTAAATTATTAATTTTGTCTATTTTATGTTTTGTTGAATGGTGTAAACTGTCTATGGTTAATATTTGACTAAATTACTTACTGTTAGGTTAAAGGAAAAATGATCGACTTATTATTTCTAATAATTTGAATAGAAAAATATTAATATAAATTAGACGAAAAATATTTAATTTAATTGATTAATTGATTTATATTAATTTAGCTTTTATGGTGAGTTTAATAATTTAATTTATTTGTAATTTTTAGTTAGTTATTTTTTATATTTAATTTAATTTAATTTAATTTACGTCCATGTTAAAAAATTCGTTATATTTTGTTTGATATTTGATTTTTGATTACTTGTGACGATTAATTGATTTATATTTATTTAGCTTTTATGGTGAATTTAATAATTTTATTTATTTGTAATTTTTAATTAGTTGTTTTTTTATATTTAATTTAATTTAATTTACATCCATGTTAAAAAATCGTTATATTTTGTTTGATATTTGATTTTTTATTACTTGCGATGATTAATTTATTTATATTAATTTAGTTTTATGGTGAATTTAATAATTTTATTTATTTGTAATTTTTAGTTAGTTGTTTTTTTATATTTAATTTAATTTAATTTACGTCCATGTTAAAAAATCGTTATATTTTGTTTGATATTTAATATTTGATTATTTGTGACGATTAATTGATTTATATTAATTTAGCTTTTATGGTAAATTTAATAATTTAATTTTTTATAATTTTTAGTTAGTTTTTTATATTTAATTTAATTTTATTTACGTCCATATTAAAAAATCGTTATATTTTGTTTGATATTTTATTTTTTATTACTTGCGACGATTAATTTATTTATATTAATTTAGCTTTTATAGTGAATTTAATAATTTTATTTATTTATAATTTTTAGTTAGTTGTTTTTTATATTTAATTTAATTTAATTTACGTCCATGTTAAAAAATCATTATATTTTGTTTGATATTTGATATTTGATTATTTGTGACGATTAATTGATTTATATTAATTTAGCTTTTATGGTGAATTTAATAATTTAATTTTTTGTAATTTTTAGTTAGTTTTTTTATATTTAATTTAATTTTATTTACGTTCATGTTAAAAAATTATTATATTTTGTTTGATATTTGATATTTGATTATTTGTGATGATTAATTAACTTATATTAATTTAGCTTTTATAGTGAATTTAATAATTTAATTTTTTTTTGGTAATTTTTAGCTAATTTTTTAATATTTAATTTAATTTAATCTACGTCCATGTTAAAAAACTATTATATTTTGTTTGATATTTGATATTTGATTATTTGTGACGATTAATTGATTTATATTAATTTAGCTTTTATGGTGAATTTAATAATTTAATTTTTTGTAATTTTTAGCTAATTTTTTATATTTAATTTAATTTAATCTACGTCCATGTTAAAAAATCGTTATATTTTGTTTGATATTTGATATTTGATTATTTGTGACGATTAATTGATGTATATTAATTTAACTTTTATGGTGAATTTAATAATTTAATTTATTTATAGTTTTTAGTTAGTTGTTTTCTTTATATTTAATTTGATTTAATTTAATTTAATTTAATTGTAATTTATCTCCATGTTAAAAAATAGTTATATTTTTTTATATTTAGTATTTTATTATTTGTGATGATTTTTATTATTTTTGTCCATGTTAATTTACTTTTTTTATATTGATATTCTATTGTATAGCATAATATATTATTTTGGATTGAGATGTGCTGAATAATAAGGATATTGGTTTCATATAGTAATGCAATGTTGTGACATTATTTATTTATTTTTTTTAATAGATAAATTCTTTTACATTGTTTATTTAGGCACAATGTCTCTAGAACAACCTATTAGATTACGGTTGTATTGGGATTGCGAGATTATACGTACCCCAAACGGCGATTTTTTTAACGATCCATGTCGCAAGGTATTGATTGTTAAAAATCGAGTTAGTTACCTCAATTTAGTCAACAAAATATGTACACTTCGTGGATGGGACATGTTTACTATTCAGTTGCAAATAACAATGAGAGAAGATATTATTTTTGGCACTGCACTAAGGTCTACAACAACTTCTATTTGTGACGATGAAGATATGGATGGATTGTGGGACTATGCATCTACCGTGAAGGGACAACTAATCGATTTGCACGTTCATCATGAGATGGTACAGATTCAAAATGTAACAGATACAAATGTTGCAGAACAACACAACCCCATGCCTATTACGGAATCCGTCACTAAATTAGCTAATTCAGCCACTCCAGTGCACAGGGCTAATATTGATTTAAATGCGCCTACACCTGCTGACACCAGTAATCCTGGACATCTCCCAAGTAATAATTTTCAATCCCTTTATACTCCGATAGTTCTGCATGTCTCAGTCGTCGGACCAACTTTGACGGGGTTTGTCACGCCTCCATTTCATATCGATGTTCAGCCTATACAAACACAGCCTAACCCCACGACGCCGTTTTCTACTGCGGAAATAGATATTCCATTGGATATTACCCCAGTCGATGAGTGGGTTGCTCGAGAACCCAATTGGGTAGGTGCTCCAGAGGCGATCGTGGATGGTTTAGGAGCAACATCCAACCTTGATGGACCGAATGCGGAAGATACCCCCGACGAGGATGAGGGAGATGGTGATGCTGGAGAATATGGAGCCGGTCCTTCTGTAATGCCACAACCTGGTAATATACCTACTGAACAAGACCGATTGTATAATCCACCGTATTCAATGTATCTTGACAGGTTGACTGTTGCTCAAGAAATGGAAAATGAATGTGATAGAACGGCGATGGAAAGCAGTCGGATGGATTTATGGTCAGAATCAAATAATGACTTGAGGATTGGAATGTGGTTTAGAAATAAGGAAGAGTTACTTTGGGCAGTTCGATCGTGGTTTGTCAGATTGGGTCGTGAGTTCATAGTACAAGAAAGCAAAAGCGCGTCCTGGGTTGCCGAATGCAAAAATTCAACTCCCCAACATCCCTGTTATTGGCGAATTCATGCGCGAAAGAAAAAAGGTTGCGGATTGTGGCAAATTACTTAATGGCATGGAGAGCACATTTGTCTAGTTCGAACAATAGACGGCAACCATCGCAACATGAGCACCAAATTTATGGCGAAGCATATTATGTCAATGATTCACAATAATTCAGAAATAACGGTCAGCGAGATAAACAACTATATACATGACACTTTACATTTCACTCCGTCTTACAAGAAAGGATGGAACGCGCGCAGACATGCCATTGAGATGATTTATGGTGACTGGCCTTCTTCATTTGCACAACTGCCACGGTATATGCAAGCCTTGCAAGATGCCAATCCAGGTATCGTAGTGGCATGGTATTTCCTACCTATGGACAGCAATGGCGCAAAGACATTTGGATATGTTTTTTGGGCGTTCAAGCCATGCATTGATGTATTTGTTTACATGAAACCGGTAGTCAGCGTCGACGGGATATTCCTTAGGGGTATATACAAGGGAAAATTATTAACGGCTGTTGGTCAAGATGCCAACAATCATATATTACCCCTTGCTTTTGCAGTCGTTGATGAGGAAACAAATGACAGTTGGGGTTGGTTTTTGTCTTTACTCAGGGCGCATGTACTTACGGATCGAAGAATTTGTTTAATATCCGACAGATACGTTGGGATAGTGAATGCTCTTCATCGACTACCCGGTTGGCAGGAGCCAATGGCAATGCACAGATTTTGTCTCAGACATATCCGAAGTAACTTCAATACAAAGTTCAAGAATCATCAGTTGAAGAAGTTGATGTACGCAGCTGGGGATTAAAGTAAGAAGCGAAAATTTTTGCAGATTATGGAAGAAATTAGTATGCTGAACCCCCAAGCCAAGGCATGGTTGGATTTGATTCCGAATGTGCAATGGACGCTTGCTTATGATGGTGGCCATAGGTGGGGTAATATGACAACTAATTTGGCTAAATCATTCAACAGTATCGTCAAAGGCATACGTGCCCTGCCCATCAAGGTTATTGTTGAGTCTTCTTTCAAAAAAACAGTCAAATATTTCAACGATCATCGACAGGAGGCTAATCACGGTAGGTATCACTTCCCTTCGACTATATGAGCAAAGTTTGTGAAGAATGAGACAAAAGGAAGAAGGCACCGTGTGCTGGCTTTTAATCAGGACAGGGGTATTTTTAGTGTGGTGTCAGCACATCGAGAGTATAGAAAGGGAAATAATTCTTACGAAGTTAATGTTGGTACCAGGTCATGCAGTTGTTGTAAATGGAAAATATATGGAATTCCTTATTCGCATGCATTTGCAGCATGTCAGCAATTGAGGCTGAACCCTAGGGATCTCGTGTCATCGGAGAATACAATAATGTCCTACAAGTTAACATATACGCCACAATTCAGACCCATCCCGCACGAGAACTATTGGCGCGACCCTGGTTTAATCTTGGCGCCGTACGCTCACCGTTTCAAGAATCGACGATCTAGTCGAATGCGGACGGAGCGTATTCGGAATGAAATGAATGAGCGTAATCCTGATTCACCTCCTCGATGTGGGTTATGCCATCGCAGTGGACATAATAGGAGGAATTGCACCCACGGTGCTGTAGATTGATGTTAGAATATTTTACATGTTCTGCCTTTGTAATTTATATGACTGATGTAATATTTCTTCTTTGATATATTGTATCAAAACATCTTATGTTTGTAATAATATTTATCACGTCTGTTTATCTATTTTGTGGTATTATAGTTACAGAAATGATAATATTTTCACTTTATTTCGTAGGAATTGCACCCATGGTGCTGTAGATTGAAGATAGAATATTTTACATATTCTATTTTCGTAATTCATATGACTGATGGCGTATTTCTTCTTTAATATGTTGTATCAAAGCCTCTTATGTGTGTAATAATATTCATCACGTCTGTTTATATATTTCGTGATATTACGGTTGCATAAATGATGATAATTTTCACTTTATTTTGTTTAACAATGTATTTTAATCATTTTTTTTTCGTTTTAGGATACCATTGATGGACCCTGCACAAGACGGAGTTGATCCCGACCCTATTATTCTGGACTTATTGACCCTGCAGCGTCGACATAGATCGACACATATATGGGCAGGACAGTTGGAAGATACTGTCCTTACTGCAAAGCGCAATGACAGCGCTTTTTGGATTGCTCGACCATTCGACCTACGAGTCGAGCAACTTATGAACATAGCTGAATTCGGCGGGATTATTCGTTTGCCGTACATGAAGATTGATCATCCCCTGATTACAGCGTTAGTGGAAAGATCGCGCCAAGAGACACACACATTCCATCTTATAGTGGGAGAGGCCACAATTACACTGTAGGATGTCGAGGTTCTTTTAGGATTACGCGTGGAGGGTGATCCAATTATTGGCCATGGGTTCAACTGCCCACAGGCAGAGCTACTAGATCTATGTGACGCGCTCCTTGGTTTTCGACCCATAGGTACAGACCTGGATGGATCTCGATTGAAGTTAAGCTCACTCGAGAGAGCACTGGCTCAACCTCTCCCAGCGCACGCGACTCCTGATATGGTTGCACAGCATGCAAGGTGTCGTATTATGCAGCTTATTGGTGGATTTTTGTTTTCCGATAAATTCGAAAACCGAGTTCATCTGCGCTTCCTTAGGTATATACGCAATCTCGAGTTGGCTGGTACACTGAGTTGGGGTAATACAGTATTAGCTCATTTGTACCGTTGTATGTGCAACGCTACTGTTTATACGGCGCATCAGATCAGTGGTCCACTTCTATTGATTCAGGTAAGAATTTAAATCCAAAATGCGAATTTTACTATGTTAAATCAATCATATTTTTCTAATATTATTATTTCACTGGAAGTACAGTTATAGGCTTGGGAGCGCATTCCCACTATTAGACCCGACAGAATACGTCCGGTGGAGGACATTGGTCCGAATGTGCCTATGGGAGCAGTATGGCAGAGTCCACTGGAATTGTCCCACACACCAACACATGTGCTTATTGCGTACAGAGATCAGTTGGATCGGATGCGATACAATCACGTATGTATTATTACGATATTATTAGTTTGGAATCAAATTTTAAATAATATTTATTGTTATTTATTGTTTAAAACTAAATTTATTTATTTTGCAGTTTATTTGGCAACCTTATGATGCGAACATGTTAGGATCTCTACCTCCGTACTGTACGCATGGCCAACAAATTTGGATGTCTATCACATCTCTACTGTGTTGGGAGACGATTGAGCTACATTGTCCCGATCGAGTTATGCGACAATTTGGATTGTTGCAAATAATTCCGAATGCTGTTGACACGGGGGTAAATCTACATCAGCGAGACCTACACACTACTGGTGCCGGATGGGATGAGGTAGATGCGCTACACCATGCTAATTGGATCAACATACATGCTTCTACAATCACCGGACAGCCCACTTTCGGACAAGTTGTTGTTACGCCTGATTATTTTGCATGGTATTGGACTCACACACGGCGATTAATTAACAATCTTACCATACAACAACCAAATCCCGTGGGTTATCAGTCTAGTAGTTCAGCAGCTGAAGTACTCGTAAGTCTATTTTTCCTCGTTCATATAAGTATATATATAGAATTTTGACTTATTTAAAATTTTAATGATATTCTTGAAAATGCATATGCAGATCGACGCACTGCACCGGATCTGGCACATAGGTAATGAAATGTCTTAGCATGATGCATCATACGCGCAACAGGCAGTTGGAAGAATGTCCGATATTGCTATGCGTACTTTGACTGCCAGTGACGAATCCAACGTCTAAATCGAATGCCGTATAAGCCATCCAAACGATCGTATGCTGCTGATCCGATACCGCCAATTCTGCAACAAATGCCTCGACAAGAACCACCAATAAGGCGGGGCAGTAGACGAGCACGTCGGTGCGCTGCAGTTGAGGAGGTTCCCCGTAGCAGTACTACTCATCGGTGCATGGAGATGAATATGTTTATGTGCCAGGCGTTCCTGCAGCGGTCGATGATGACTACGTTTCAGTTCTGCCAATTGCAGATGACTTCGTCCCTGGTGCAACGGTTTTAGGTGATCACGATGATTTTTTAACTCCGCAACACCTAATTTTCGATCATAGGTATGTTTCTTCGGGGGGCGAGTTTGCTGCCGGTACATCTACTGGGCCGTCTCGTAGACAGTATAGACAGTCTGAGGACGATGAAGGTCCGTCGTACGCTACAGATGAACAAGAAGAGGGATAACCTGAAGCACATCCTCAGCAACAACCAGCAAGACGAGTTCAATCTCAGCGAAACCGTCGAGATTTTTATTGCGGGACTAGTTATCATACTTGGTCTTAATGATTTTATGTGTACATTATTGACATTTAAAATTAATTAAAATTAATTTTTATACATTATGGAAAATATGTTTTAGCATCCAAAATAATAAATTAAACTCTAAAAATTAAATTTAAATTTAAATCAACGGGACTAAATAATAACTGTAATTTTAAACTGTGAACGAGACTAAATATAAAATTTATTAAATATAATCGTTTACTTGAATATAAAATTAAATTAAATAGAACTGAAATTATATGTCTACATATAATAATATTTATGCTAATGAATTAAAGTGAGATTAAAAAAATATTGCTACATGTTTTTTAACGTACACATTTAAAATTAACTATACATAATTGTAATTAAATTTTAGTATTAAAAAATATAAATAAATTAAACTCTAAAAATTATAATTAAATTCAAAGGAATTAGAAAAATAATATATTGTTATTTGAAAACTATTATATTTAACGGATTAAAGATAATTAATAAAATAAATTAAAAAGATTAAAAATTATTGCCATTTTTTGACGATAAATATAAATTAAGCTTCAATTTTAGTATTAATTGAGATTTAAAATTATTTAAAATTTTAATAAAAATAACTGTGATTTTATATTGTGAACGGGGCTAAATCAAAAAATTTATTGAATATAATTATTTATTTAAATAAAAATTAATTTAAATAGAATCGAAATTATATGTCTACATATAATAATATTTTTGCTAAAAAATTAATGTGGAATTAAAAAAAAACTTGTTAATGTTATGAATTATTGGAATCTCCATTAATTAGTGGAGGCTCCACTAATTATGGATTTATGTGAATTATTAGAAGATTTTTATGGATGTCCACCATTTAGTGGAGACACCATTAATTGAAGATGATGTATGCCATGATGTATTTCACTAATTAGAGCTCTATAAATAGAGCTATTCTCTAAGCTTGTAATACACCATCATTTTGTGAAAGAAAGATTAGTGAAAGAAAGATTGGAGAAAGAATTGTGAGAGAAAGAAAGAGAGAAGTTTGAAGAGAAATTATTGTGCAAAGAATAGTTAGAATTTTCTTAGTGTGTAGTGTGTAGATTTTATTCTAACACTACCCTAATTTTATAACAGTTAAATATTTTTGCTAAAGAATTTTTGCCATGCAGAGAAGTTATGTTTTTTTTTTTTCTAAAATATTTCTCTGTACAGAAATCAAATTAAATTGTCAAACCTCATGAAAATTTTAAGAGTACGTTATCGACATTTAAAATTAATTATATTTAATTTTTATACATAATTATAATTAAATTTTAGCATATGACAATTTTAAATTAAACTCTAAAATTAAATTTAAATAAAAAAGAATTAGAAAATTAGAAAATTATTATTTCAAAAATAATATTTTTAATGGATTAAAGATAATAAAAAATTAAAATTTATCGTTATTTTTTTACGATAAAAATAAATTAAATTTTAATTTTAATATTAATTGAGAATTAAAATAATTTAAAATTTTAATAAAGATAACTGTAATTTTATATTATGAATGAAATTAAATAAAAAAATTATTAAATATAATTATTTATTTAAATAAAAAATCAAATTAACTAAATTAAAATTGTTAAAGAATTAATGAGAAATTCAAAAAAATAATAATAATTACAAACGGTGTTGTTTTAAAAGCCCTCGGCATTGCCGGGCTTTTGGAATTGCAATATGATGCACCTCGTGTCTACCAGACACGAGGTGAATCAATGTTAGCGTTTCCGGTCGATCGCCCTTCACACATTTAATGCGTTTGGAATTTTGATTTTTTTTTTTTTTTTGTGAAGACAAGCTTCGTGTCTGCCAAACACGAGGTGCAACTGCTCCTCGTGTCTGGTAAACACGAGGTCCCTCCACTCAAAGGATACCCCAAATTTCATGCCCCATCCGGATACCCTTTTCAAAATACCACCATTTTGGTCAAAAACCCGACGTGGGGCGGGGGATTGTGAAATTATTTTCTGGCCAAAAGAAATTTGCGGGTTTCGAAAATAATTTCAATTTTAAGTTTTAAAGACACTTCCAGAGATTAGAAATTTAAAATTTTGAACCGCCCCAAAATAGCACCACTGGAAAAAATGACATGAAATTAGACATTAAATCAAGAGTTTGAATCCTATAGGATTGGAGAAATTCTTAAGTGTGAGTACACTGGCTACTTTAAATAGTTATACATGCTTTAAATAATTATACTATGTAAAACAGATACTTTAAATTATTGTAGTATGTACAAATAAAAATATATACAACATTTACTATACAACTTCCATTGCACATAGTATAACCACTTAAAGTATTCAGTGCCCGTGCACTTAAAAATTTCCCATTATTAAACCCGAATTTACCTAACTATGGATCTAGCATGAATTCCAAAAATAGTCGGATGAATATTTAAATACAAAAAAGAAAATTTGTAAACTATCCCTCCCCCCCCCCCAACACACAAACCCAGAAGCAAAAATTCTGATTGTTAGATAAAGAAAGAAATGGACAATTCTATAGACATTATGATCCTGCAATCAGTTGAGAATGACAATGAATTCAGTAATGACAATCTGGTGATAAGTCCCAAAACCTCCAATTTGGATGTAAGCCTGAACAAGGAAATTGCAACCTTCTATATGAAGAGAACTGATGGACTATATTTATTGCATTCCCATTAAAAAACTTACGCAACATGAAACAAATCATAAAGAAAATGCAAAATAGAAATTAAACAAGCACTAACAAAGGATCACTTAGACTATTATAAGCAATACCAGTAGCCTGTGACAAAATTTAAACAGCTGACCCAAATAGCAACGCAAGAATAAATCCCATTTCCTCTCGAACAAAACCAACAAATGTTATCAAAAACCCCACCCCCCCCACCCCCCCCAAAAAAAAGGCAATAACCAAGGCCACGAATTTTCAAATGAAAACTTCCCTCACAAAGAAAAGCTTTATAACTGCAATTTGTAGAAATAAATGAAGTCCAGCATGACCTATCACTGCTTTGACATGAAGCTGCAGTCCTCTGGAATAAATGAAAGGCATGGGAGGTGAAAATTGCTTCACGTTACACTTGAATCTGCAAAAGGAGCTTCCTCATTCTGCAGAAGCCTACAGCATACAGCAAAACCATTTCTTCTGCGAAATAATCAATGCAGACGCTTGATAAAAATGAGGCCTTAAACCTATTAAAACTATAACACCAATCTAAAGAAAGAATAATATGGTTTGTTCCAATTAATCAACTTCTATGTGCATGAAATTTCTACTGGATCAGATCCTACGGCAGGTAAGGGATCATAGCACCAACTGATGCCTAAGGTTTTGCCATTTCATGCATTCATCTAAGCAAACAGAAGAAGGTAGCAGGATTTAACAAATTTGTCAACCATCAAATTGCTTGCATTTTTCCTCATATGGCATAATGACTCCACCCCCCCCAAAAAAAGGGTTAGAACAGTAGATCAATGTCTACACCATAAAACTGCACTTCAGGACAGTTTGAATATTGAAATTTCAGACATCTTCTGCAATGAACTGGAGTATCTAAATAACATAACTGATCAAAGAAATAGTAGTTGATGCGAGTTCTTAGCTGTTTAATTTACAAGCACACAGCTAGGTCGTGTTCTTATATCTGGGAACATTGAAGAAAGTTTACTTGGGCTTAACTGGAATGGGAATATGGGCCACAAACACTTGAAAGTTCCTACTCAAATTCATGACCAGTTGGGGATTTGAAGCCACATCTAATTCCCCCAGGATTTGAGACTTTTAAACTACATCATTTGAAAGAAAAATGTTGCAAATGCCATACAAATCAATACTAATTAGAATAGTGAATCTGCAGTCATTTAATTGCTCGTCACTTCGACAATAATTTACTGCAATTTTGTCATAAAACCTGTATGAATAATCAGTACCGTCTATCTAATCAAATGAAAGCCATCTGGAACTGCAAGAGTAAAAGAGGAACATTAAATCTAGTTAATCTGATGCTGTTTTTAAACCCATAAGCATTTCCAAACAAAATAAATTCTTTTTGTTGACCATCAAAATTTAGAAGTATTGATGCCTGTGCAAGGATATCACTTTTTACTAATAAACTGAGGGAGACAAACTTACTGATTGAGGCTTCCCCAGAGTTGCTTTATGCTTATATGAGGAGGAGTCATCCTTTGGCGGTGATTCAGGTTTGCCACCCGTTTTTCTCTCATTCCTAGCTTTGTTGAATATAACAGTGAAACCCTCAGCAGAAGCTGGATCATTGACATCCCATTCACCAAACTTGGGTAAAGGTCGGCCATTCTCCTATAAAATTCAAACCTTCTAAGATGTCCTTGCCGAAGTCACCATCAAACAACATAAATCATTGCTACAAATATTTATAGTAGTTACACACGTGACTCCTAGTCTTATATATGATGTAAAGCATTTAAGATTAACAACACAAGTCTTCCAAAGTTGATAAACTAGGGTATGTTTATGCAGCGAATTCTTTATTTATCATGCTCGCATTAGCAAATTTAGTTAAATACAAAATGCTACAAGTATATCCTCTTCTAAAGTTCTACCACTATCCCCCTTAATTCAAGGGATATGAGTTCCACTAACACGTCCCACTACTGACATCCTTAATTAATAAAGGTACTATGGTAATTTACACATTGTCAAATGTTCTCCAAAATTATTGTGCCAAGCCAAATGTGTACATTCAATTTGGGATAGACGGTGAATAAAAACATGAACAGAATCATTCTGTAAGTTCGGAAATAAGGTTTAGATTCAATAAAAGCTAATGAAAAGTTAAGCATCTAACATCAACAAACATATGTTACAGGGAATTAGCAGCATAGTTTATACAGAACAAATGGTATGTAAAAAGCCAGATATCAAGACATAGCAGGGCGCAGATAACAGAAGGACAATGTCAAAGCATGGGATGATGCCAAGGAAACAATAAGTAAAATGCACTTAGCAGCGTACACATACTCCCCAAAGAACAGTTTAAAAAAGCATGAACAAAAAAAATTGGTTGCTACATAAGGGGAACATAAATAAGTCAAAGCATACAAAGCTCAAAATTGAAGAGGAAAGCCTAGATATCCAATTAATTAACATTCACGGATTGACGACATTTCCATGCACCGTACTTAAGAGATCAGCAGGCTAAAATTGCAACAAACAAAAATAAGGGGCCGCACTGAAGTCATTTACAACTTAGTTCCAGAAGATGGACCCTGTCAACTACCTAACATGCAGAAAATTATTACAGGGCAAGAAAAAAAAGCAGAAACTGATGGCAGAAGAATCAGATTTTAGGCTAGTGGCAAGCCTGCAAAAAAAAAACAAAAATTTGATCACACAAGAATAACTTTTAACTATTGGTTGTTATAGAACACTTAGTTTGGTTCGCAAAGTGGAAGGGGGAAGAGAAGAGGAATCTTTACTTCCAGTAGAGGAAGTACATTTATCTCCATTTTGTTTGATTGGGTTAAAAGGGAAGTGAATGTCAAAAACTTCCAACTTTCTGTCCCTCCCAATTTACTTTCCACCCTCCTTTCCCTCCAACTAAACAAGAGAAATCAATCACTTACCTTCACATTTACACCTTCTCCTCTTTTCCTCCCTCTTTTAACCCCAACCAAACTAGGTGAAGAGTTTGATATGCAGATAGCTTAATTTTGAAAGTCCATTTATTTTTCTTCCTTGCAATTTACTTGTTCTCTTTCTGCCAATCCATTTTTCATAATCTCGTTGAAGTTATAGATAGAAGTCTACTTTCCCCTGAAACTCATACATGAAATGAAATAAAATCATCCACTCTTTCAATAAATTTTCTCTAGATTACATTTGTTATGTCTCTCTTCATATCTTTTTGTCTTTTCTTTTTCTAGTTTCTAATCTTGCTAGGTAACATTGGATAAAAAATGTTCATGCATTTTTCCTTTCCAAGGCGGGAAAGGGGCCAAGGAATGACAAAATTACAAGTCTATGTAAGCTCCATAAAAACTATAATAAATTCCTAGATGTTACAAAATGGATGCCAATTTGAGGATCACTCCCTTTCATTAGCAGAATGAAATGCAAGGAAAACCGATAGCTAAAAGAGCATCTGTCACACCACATTATGCATAAGATACAGGACCAAGAGGAAAAGAAAATGAATTCAAACTTTTGAAGAATAAAACATCACTAGATGCCTGCAACTGAAAATACTTTACATTTGTTTGGTTCAAAGAGGGAGGTGGAGGGGGAGGAAAGTGGCAACTTTACATCCACTAGGAGAAGTAAATTGCATTTACTTCCATATGGTTTGATTGGGATGGAAGGGAAGTAAATGAAAGATTCTTCATTACATTAAATTTACTATTATATTCATTAAATTTATTATTTTAACTATTGAAAAGTATGGAGGAAATTAAACATTTGCCTTTTAGACTCATTTACTTCCCAACCCTTCCAAAATTGAAGGGGAAGATTTGCATATGTGAGGAGAGAGTAGCTCCCTCCCAATTTACTTCTCTTTGACATTTACCTCCAACCAAACACAAAAATTTTCCCATTTACTTTCCCTCCTCAAATACTTCCAATTTCACCCCAATCAAAGATATGCTTAGAAAGTTAAATTCTTCACAATATAAATCTCCACATGAGAACTATCAGATGAACGACCAAAAAAAAAAAAACCCCGTATTTTTACAACCAGGACAAAGTCAATCAGAAACAGCTATTGGTCATCGTACTCATTTCAAGCTTTATAACCCTAAAGGTATTGATAAATCAGCTAACTGGACTAATAATTGCCAATTTAAAACCACATTTCGAGCTGCTTTTGGAAGCTAACAAAAGAAGACATCTTTTTCTTTTGTCAACGTTTGTGATGGATGATGGAAATTGAAAATCAATTACTGCAAAATGATTTACAGCGCAAGCATTTCAAAGAGGCACCTAAACATGATCATTGCTTTGAAGAAAATAAGAATTATAGCTACTAAAACTACTAGGCCTACATCTATCACTCAAAACAACTAGAACTATATCTTGAATTCCTTCGATACTCCACAAAGTGCATCTTCTGGGTAGGATGACATAAGAGAGATGCTTAAAGCATTATTAAGAAATTTTCTTTAGTTTTTCCTTTTTTCTTAAAGTTACTTTCAAAATTTCCTTCTTTTCTGCATTTTCCCTCCCTTTTGGTGTTTTCCTTCCTTTTCTGTTGCCAAGAGGAAAATACCTAATATTGTCACTAAATCTTGAAAGAAGACTCGAATAGGAAAAGCCAGAAACTATCTTATCGACCCCAAAAACAAATCAATAATAAACAAAATGGAATAGAAAACTTAACGTGAATATAATTTTTTGTTTGCAATCTTTTTTTTTTTTTAATGGTGCCGATTAATCCTTCATTGCTATCAATTCTTGATTGAGTACATAGTTTTTCGGCTTCATTCTGCCAGATGAGAATATATGATACTATCTACTGAGATTACCAATCCTTTCAATAGTATTATCAATTGTGAGTTAAAGAGAACAAAAAGAGGCAAATAGGATGCAGTTCCATGAAATCCTTACTGGAGGTAGCACATTGACTAGTCAACCCATGGAACAGAAAACAAACTAGAAGTATAAAACTCACCCCCCACCCCCAAAAAAAAAACAAATAAATGATAAAAATCTACTAGAAGTACAAATCTAAAGATAGAAAGATCTTTATTTGTTTTTAGACTACAATCCACCGACTGGTCAACATGAAAAGTACAAGGGGTAATTATGGTTGGAAATGCAACACCACATTATTTCATCAGTCAATCGGCTATAACTACTTACTCTGTTTGCCTGTTCAAGATTTCATTTACTGTAAAAGATGAACCTAAATCAACCAATTAGAACAAAATGTGCTGCCCATCATCACATACTATTTGAAACAATTGCTTCCTTTTTCTCTGCTTGCTTTGATGGATGATGACAATTGAATTTTGCTCACTTGCTTAGAGGTTTAAAACCTGGACATCTCCAATAGTTTCACTTTGCCTGAACACCTAAACATGGATAGCGGCCCTTCCACGATAGGATCGATCTCATGGACAACACTATCAAAGCCAGAGTCCCAAAAGCTTCATTTAGGAGCAAACAACCACAAAACTTCTTGTTAAGTGAAGAAGCACAATGAGCAAAGCCAATTACTGAGCCCATAAGGTATGTGAAAGTAAGCAGGACTGATTCAATGTCATTTCACATGCGAAGGCTAAGAAAAATGGCCAAGCAGCTACTATAGTTACTCATGAAAATACATGAATTTCAATTCAATAAATTAAAACCTAAAAAAATCGAGAAGAAGATTTGGCACACAACTTCCTTGGCACATAAAGAATGCAGCTTCCAATGAAATTAGGCATAAATCATCAGCAAATGCTCAGCAAACCCGATCACAACACTAGAATAAATACCTTTGCAGCACCAACTGCGCATCAATAAAAGAAGCCTACAAAACTAAACACCTAACAATAAATAATTGGGGACAAACATCTCCTTTCCCCCTTCCTCTGACATTCCTTTTTGTTTACCTTCCACATAAACCCACCCCCACCCACCAAAAAAAAAAAATTCTGAAAACATATGCAAAAAGAAATCCTTTGGACTTAAACCTAAATAATAATAATAATAATAATAATAACGACACAACTTTCGCAAACACTCAAAAAAAAGCTGCAAACAGCGAAATCTATCATCAAGCAAACGACTTTGACGTTTGTAACCCCCTCTTTTCCATACACAGTAAGAGATATTCACCATGAATTCCATAAAGCTCATAAAAGATCAAAATAACGGCCTAAGAACAGCTATCCATACACAAAATTGCAGGCCATACATGCCTATTCACAGAGAGAAAATTTGAAAATCATACCGCCATATCTTCGAGGGAGAGAATTTTTCAGGAACAAACAGATTAACCGATTGGATTGCTTTGATAGATTTGAATATCTGAATTAATTCAAAAGGCTCTTCTCTCCTTCTCAATTCAATTTTCTCTGCAAATGAAATGAGAGAGAAAGACGAAAGAATGAGAGACAGAGAGGGGACGTAACAACTACAGCTGGCTAATAGGGTGGGACCATTTTCGGGAGGATTCAGCTACGCCGCGTGATCATAAGTGGTTATGTGCACCCACCGCATTTTCTTTTTCCTGTTTTTCCCATAGCAGAGGTGCGGTTAGTTAGGAATGGTAGCCTGATGAATATTTAATAAACTATTATTTATTAAAATTGAAATCGATTATAATTTTTATTTTCAAAATATAATAATTTTTTATTATGTTTGATTGTAGTGAAAAATACAAATATTTAAAATGAAAAGTGTTATAAAATTATGGTAGTGTTAGAATAAAATCTCCACACTACACACTAATAAAATTCTAACTATTTTGCACAAGAATTTCTCTATTTCTCTTCTATCACAATTTTCTCTAATATTTCTTTCACTAATCTTTCTTTCACAAAATAATGGTGTATTACAAGCTTAGATAATAGCTCTATTTATAGAGCTCTAATTAGTGGATTACATCATGACATACATCATCTTCCACTAATCTTAATTAGTGGTTTCTCCACTAAATGGTGGACATCCATAAAAATCTTCTCTAATTATTCACATAAATCCATAATTAGTGGAGCCTCCACTAATTAATGGAGATTCCAATAATTCATAACAAAAAGTAAATTGATAAAAAAAATTATAAGTATTTAATTAGAAGTAAATTGAACTCCTGTACAGTAACAAATATTTTTTTTTAAAAATTTTAGACGAGTTGGTGAATAAATAATTTTAAAAAATAAATATATTTTTATTATTAAAATAATCAATATAATAATAAATGTAATACATCACTTTCTCTTCATTACCCTCTCCTCTCCCATTTTGTAAATTAAATAACATGTTAGTATCAATGGATTTAGATTAAAAATTAAAGTGTAAAAAATAAATTATATGATAGGATTACTGGGTAATTGAAGTGCAAAGAGGGAACGGGTGAATGACATTTTTTATGAGCCTAGGGAATTAATTTAAATTGAAACAAGGGAACATGCTAGTGCATTAAAGAAAACAAAATTCTTTTTATAATTTATGAAATATTTAATTATATCGATATTGTTAGGAGAGTGTTTTGATACGATATATTATATCATTGGTCAATATATACTTTTAAATATATATATATATATATATATATATATATATAATCCTTCTATACTTTGGGATTATGTATTCATTTTTCTAAATTATAATTTAAATATTATCTTCATGGTAAACATAAATTTCTTGGTGAAAAATTAACTTCATTAGACCAAATTATAGCCTTCTTTAGAATTCTCATATGAAATTCAACTTTTTTCTAGCAATATGTAAATTTTAAAAAAGAATCAACATAGTATTATATTCTGGCCAATTAACATATATAGTCACCAATGGGAAATTTAAGGAAAATTAATCAAACACTAATAACTTACGTTATAAATGTTACACTGACTACAATCAACTGAGCCGAAAAGATAGTTAATTAATTTGAAATTTTTATTTATATAAAAAAATAAAAATTTAAAATTTGTACTGCTATTGTGGGAGAAAGCCCTAATTTTACGTCGCCGTTTAGTTAAGTTTGGTTTAGGTAAAGAGGGGAGATTACTCAAGAAAAGAAATTGCATTTAATTTGGTTTTACCTTATGGGTCTCATTTAATATGTATTTATAGGTTTGCTAACATACTCTACAACGATAGTATAATATTAAATACTGAATGTTATAAATTACTTAAATCTTTTTAAAATAACTTTTTTTCTTTATCATTCCTAGTTATAAATAAAAGATAATAAATTTAAATTACTTAATATTTTCTGTCCTTTTTTGTTTGGCAACATTTTTTTATCTTTTATAATTTATTTTACTAAGAATAATATTATTAAAATTAAAAAATAATAATCCTAAGGATGAATACCCCCTAAGTTATTTTATTCAATACTAATGAATTATATTCGTATGCATTACATAGGTTACATTTGATATTTGTAAAAACTATAAATTTAAATATAAAATTTTTTGAAATTTATTTTTATGAAAAATTTATAGAAAAAGTTTAAAATTAAAAAAATTCAATAAGTTGTCAAAAACACAGTATAAAAATATTAAACAAACAATTTTATTAAAAAGGAGAGAGATAAATAATTAAATAGATAAAAATATTAATATTTAGTAAATTAGGACTTTATTTGTATTGTTGTTATTACTTAAATGATAATATATTATTGTTATTACTTAATTAATCATGTATTGAAATTTTGTTATAAATTTTGAGTAAATAAAATTTTATTAAATTTAAAACTCGAATATGTTAGATGTTTAAATAATTAAAATTATTTTTATTTAATTAAAATATAGTCATATTTTTATTTTATAATTAATTTAATATTTGAATTCATATTTCAAATATCAAAATTTGATATTCAAATTTTAAATTTCAAAATTTACTACGTTAATATTTATGCTTCAATTTTATCAAACAACATTAAATAATAATTTTACCCTTCAAAACAAAATGAAAGAAATGGTAGGACTTATCTATTATAGGTTTGGTTCGTATATTTGTTATTTAAAAATACGTATCCATCTTGGTGACGAGTGTTGTAACACCAGCTAAGATGCTGCCTCGAAGTGAGCCGCGAAAGTACAAAAATCGAGACTTTGAACTCCCCCAATTGCTAATTTCACCACTCGTTTGATTCCATTTGCACCCCAATAACACTCCTCTCCTACCGCCCTAGCACTATAACTAATACTATTAGTATTATAGAGTCTATTATAATTTACTTTATTAAGTTGAGTATAGTGATACTTTAATATTATAAATTGTAAAAAATATGTTAGAGGTTGATTGATAGTTAGTCAATGATGATATTGATTAAGAGAAATTATTTTTGTAATAAAATGTTTATTTTACTTATGGTAATTATAAGATGCTTAAAAATGATTTTTTGAATTTACTATAATTTATCTCCATTAAGTTGTGGATTGTAATACTTTAGTATCATAAGTTGTAAAAAAAAAGTACTAGAGGTCCATTGAATATTAGTCAGTAACGATATTAATTAAGAGAAGTTATTTTTATAATAAAATATCTATTTTATCCATACTAATGACAAAATATTCAAAAATTTCTTTAGTGGAAGGAACTTGACACTTGTGGACTTATAATACTTTTTATTATTAAAGTATCATTATCCTAACTAAATAGGATAAAATGCAACAAGTACATGCATTAAAGTTTCAATCAACTTTCTAAATTTAGACGTATTATGTACAACTTTCCTAAATCATATTTCCCTAGTCTAATCAATAGCAAGCCAAACCATTGAGAAAAATATTGATATAATTTTGCTAATTTATTTTAGGTATGTTATGTTTGAATTTATATCGTATTTAGATCTTGAGAAAGTTGTATATAATACGTCTAATTTTAGAAAATTGATTGAAACTTTAGTTTATGTGTTTGTTAGATTTTATTCTATTAAATTGATAAACATACTTTAATACAAAAAATTATAAAAAAGTAATATAAATCTACAAATACTTTATGTGCTAAATTTCCTCTATTAAAAGATTTTTTAGATATTTTATAATTAATATGAGTAAAATATATATTTTATTACAAAAATAACTTCCGTTAATCAATATTATTATTAACTGACGGTAAATGCATCTCTAACACATTTTTTACAACTTATGGTACTAAAGTGTCACTATCTTTTAACTCAGTAGGGATAAATTGTAATAAATCTAATATTATAAAAAAATTACTTGAATTAAGAATTATATAAGCTCAAAGAATGAAAATATGATATTTATTAATATGGCATTATTTTTAGAAATTAAAAATAATTCTTGAAAATTCACGAAGAATTTGAAGTTCTTTTTAAATGAATTAAATTTTTTTATAATTAAATTAGTACCTAAATAAATCACGATATGAATTTTTATTTAGATTTTACGTTATTACAGTATTATTGTAGTGTATTGACATATAAAATATCAAATAAAAAATATTTGTTGTTAAATAATATTTTTAATTAATTGATTTATTATTATATTAATATAGTATATAAAATAAAAAAATTTTTACAAAATAAATTGGTTATTATTACTAATTTACTTTTTTAAATATATAAATATGAATATAAAAAAATAAATAATGATGGAGCGGATAAAAACGGGGCAAGACAAAACAATTCCCATTCTTGGTCTGCCCCTTGAAACGGGCTGAAAACTCAGGCTTCGTAGGATTGGATTGGGCCGGGCTCACAGGAAAATTACCATAATTGTTAGATCTGGAATCGCGTAAGTTGAGTTGCAATTATTTGAATATATGTACACAATTATATGAATACTAGGGCTGATGTTCTGTACATTGCATGGATTGTTATGTTATTAAGATTTAATGTATTAATATTAAATATGTATTATTAATTAACTTAAGTAATGATTTAATTAGTTAAAATTTTAAAATAAATTTAAATAATATTTAAAGAATTACGTATTTTAATATATTAATATTATATATATATATATATATATAATATTCAAAGAATCATACATTTCAAAGTATTAATTTAGATAATATTTAAAGAATTACACATTTTAATATATTAATATTAAATACATATATATATTATTAATTAATTTAATTAATTATAAATTTATATATAATTTTTATTTTTCTTTTAAAAAAATCATTTAGCCACATGTCACCTTATGATACTTCCACATGTCGTAATAGTATACCTCATTTTTGACTTTTATATATATATATATATATATATATATATATTCAAAGAATTACACATTTTAATGTATTAATATTAAATACATATATATATTATTAATTAATTTAATTAATTATGAATTTATATATAATTTTTATTTTTTTAAAAAAATTATTTAGACACGTATCACCTTATGATACTTTCACGTGTCATAATGATATACTTCATCTTTAACTTTTATATATATATATATATATATATATATATATATAATTTTATATTAATCATTTAGCCACATATCACCTTATAATACTTCCACATGTCGTAATGGTATGCCTCATCTTCGACTTATATATATATATATATATATTCAAAGAATTACACATTTTAATATATTAATATTAAATACATATATATATATTATTAATTAATTTAATTAATTATGAATTTATATATAATTTTTATTTTTTTAAAAAAAATCATTTAGTCACGTATCCCTTATGATACTTTCACCTGTCATAATGATATACTTCATCTTCAACTTTTATATATATATATATATATATATATATATAATTTTATATAATTATATAAATATTTTATACAATTATATGAATATCAAAATAATATCGTTTTAAATGTTCAAAATAATATCTTATTAAAAAAAATTATAAATAATTATATTTTTAAACGTTAAATTTTTATTTTTTTTATTTAAATTGTGAAAAGACACGCAAGTTGACTTGCGCGGCCCACATGTAATGCCTAAATGCTTGATCACTGGCATGTTTTCTCCGGTTATCAATACCTTCTCTCGTCTGTTATCCTGCGGCAGACAACCGCCATTGCTGCTGGCGACTACTCTCATCTGCCCCTCTCAGCCCCCATCTATACACCAAAGGTATATACTTTAGGTCAATTTTTTTCCTGTCGTGTCCAATTTTCCTTAGTTTCACTATTTTGGAAGTATTGGATGTCTTACACCGATTGAATTTTTGAAAAATTACCCCTTTTTTTTGGAGGAAGATTTGATGTATTTAGTGTATGAACACCGATGTTAGTGTAATGAAATTCTTTGATTTTTTTTTGAGAATTGGAATTGAGAGTTTATTACACAGGTCTTTGAATTTGTTGATGCCTAGTGCTTCCTAATTGGCAGTTTGTTTCTTAGGGGAATTTTATTTTGAGGGAACTTGATTCAGATAAAGTGTTCTAAAATATATATTGAATGCCAAAATAATCCATATTTGATTTGTGTATTCCCACTTATTCAGGTGTTCATTACTTTGCTTAAAGCGTGTATCTAGAGGAGAGTTGAGGTTGGAATATAACTGTAACCTTTTTTTTTTTCTCTTTCTTTTTTTTTTGGTTACTGTTTGAAGTACTGGGTTGTCTTGAGAGGTTAAAACTCGCAAGTACAGAACATCACTGCTCTCCCTGCAAGCATAAGCATGATAAGATAGCTTCTTCCTTCTACTTCAAAGAATGAACTGAATAATTGAAATAAAATTGGGCAGTGGGCTGCAATCACCTGGTTGTAGCCATCCTTTGTGTCTTTTAAAGAATACAAAGAAACTTTATTTTCCTTACCCGTTTAATCCGGTTTGAATTTTTCAATCTTTATTATTTTATCTTACTTTTCATTTTCTTGACCAACATTACCTATTAATGTAATTTCAACTTAACAAAGGCTGGAGAGAGTTGGAATATGAAGAACATGGTTGCTTCACTACCTTTAGATAGCCTAGGGCCCTGAAAAAAGAAAAAGTTTCTTAAAGCTGTTACTGCTCTAATTCCTCTATTGAAAACAATTTTATTCATATTTTGTTATATTCTTTTTGTGTGCTTATATTGGCCATTGTACTGAATTGTTATTAGCTGTTCACATTTAGCCTCCGCTTGTTGATGAAGAAGAGATAGGAAAAGGGTTTGCTACTATAAATAGTACAGCTTTATATAATGTCAAATGTCATATTTAGGCATTTTTGGGTCTATATATTTGAATATTTATTTTGGGATTCAATATGAGGCAATCTCCTTGATAATTTCAAGTGTTTTCTTTTTATCGTCTACTTCTGAGTTGCCACACAATAGTCCTGTAGCTTTGAATATCTTATTATGCTATGCTTGAAAGTCTTCCTGAATGTGGTTTGAAATTTTCACCAATGTGTCAAACTATTGACCAAGTCAAGTCTTTCCATCAAATAAATCTTCTACACTGCATAATTTTTTACCTTTCTGATACCCTGCCTTCAAATTAATCTGGGGAAGTAAATATTATTCTGTCAGATGGACTAATTAAAACAAAGTTGGACATCTTTCTGGGTTTAAAATGATTTGGGAAGGTTGTTGAATTTTTTTAATTTTAAAGTATCATTCTTTACAATTCTATTGTTGATGAGAACGTGAAATTGTATTCATATGAGATTGCATGTTTATATAATTCTAATTCTAAGGAATTAATGCAGCCTGGAAGAAGGGATCTAAATTATGGGCAGACATGAGAGCAGCAGAAGCAAGAGGGAAACAACCTCTTCAAAATCTAGTCGTAGACATAGAAGTCGACAGCATTCCTCCACTGATACAGAGCCAGAGTCTGAGCCTACAACTGCTTCAACTTCTGATTCTGATTATTCTGAGAACTATGACAAGACCCGAGTAAGACGCAGTCGGAGTCAAAGCAAGAACCATAGCCGATATGATTCTCGAGATTCTGAAGATCAGAGCAGCGATTATGATGACCACCAAAAGAAGAATAAAAGAAAGAGGAAAATCACCGAGGAAGATATTGCTGAGTACTTGGCAAGGAAAGCTCAGAAGAAGGTAAATATTTTTTCCCCTGCTTTATGCTTGATGTTTATGCTTTTCTTTTTCATTATTTGCCTTCTTCCATCTGGTTGATGCTTTTGTTGTGCATTTACTCATTTCCTTTTTCCCAATTCCTATGTTTTCAGGCAGCAAAAGTTGCCAAGAAGTTGAAGTCACAGAATGTTTCGGGATATGCTAATGATTCAAATCCATTTGGGGATTCCAATCTCAATGAAAAGTGAGTATATTCTGATATTATTATGTGTTCATATTAATAAATACATTCCATGTACCAACATTGTTATTTCTGAAGTTCTCTGCAATGGATTGGCAAATAAATCTAAAGCGGGGGATATGTACTTCCCACACAAAAGCGTTTAGGGAATTTACATAGTTTGCAGATATTGGTTTCTCTGACAGTAGGAATCTGAATAGGAATTCATGAGATAGGTTAGGAACCAGAAATGTACCTGTGCAAGAAGAATGGGCAGACTGGGGAGTGGATGAGAGCAGCTGCCCGTCTGTTGGGTTCTCATGGGGTTATAATTTTCAATCATTTTCCTATCATAAAATGAAAATATTGAATGGAATGATAGGCCTGCGACTATATAAGGAGGATTTGTTCTACTTATTGCGTGGCTGATGATGATTAATCAAACATGGACTTCGTTTAATTGTACAGCTTACAGATTTATGAATTGCTCCATCGGTGTTGTTAAGAGGATGATGAAACTCACTTAATCTATTCTTAGACTTTATGGCTATGTGGCCCTTCATAAATAGCTTCTCCTGAATAGATGCTAAAATAAATATGTGGCTTGCAGGTTTGTCTGGCGAAAGAAGATAGAGCGTGATATTTCTCAAGGAGTGCCTCTTGACGAATTCTCTGTAAAAGCAGAAAAAAAGAGGCAGAGAGAGAGAATGGTAAATTCTGCACATATACATGCTTATGATTTATAGGCTTCTTACAGTATCTGTGGGGCAGTCGGTTTAGTAGCCCATTCACATTCTCAATACTCGCGGTGCTTCCATTTATTTTTTCAAGTGCTTTCTATGTTTCCAAGCACTGGAGATTGCATGATATTATTGTTATTAGTTCCTCGTTACCTATCAGTAAAGAGGGAATTTTATAGCAGTTACAATGTTAGGGTAAAAAGGAAAATATCTAAGGCACTGTCTGGTAAATTGGTTCAAAGGTCTAATAATAGCCAGGAATAGTTGTTAAATTTTGTGTGAAAAGTGAGAGAGAGAGAGAGAGAGAGAGAGGGGGGGGGGGGCATATGAAAATAAACAGAAAAAACTCTGAAATTAATTACTGAGGTTTCATTACGCAGAAACTCTAAAGAACAAGAAGTTAGTGTATTCTGTTGGAGTTCGCTTCACGAATTCTTTTCCTCCCGTGTGCTTTATTTAGGCCTTCATTCTTCATCTTAAGTGACTTTCCAATTTCATGTTTTTGCGCTCCTTACCCGAGTCATTTTCTTTGATCTCTTTCTATCCCTTTGATCTCTTAGCGTATGCTATTGGAGTTTGCTTCACAACTTCTTTTCCTCCAGTGTGTGTTATTTAGGCCTTCATTCTTCATGTTAAGTGACTTTCCCATTTCATGTTTTTGCTCCTTGCGAGTCATTTTCTTTGACCTCTTTCTATCCCCTTCCCTAACTAGTGAACCTGTTAAATGTTCTTTTGTAAATTGTCTTTTGTAAATATAGCTTGTTTCTCTGTTTCTTTTCTTAGTGTTCATAGTTCCTTCTGTTTATCTTAACTGGCCTTGTTGTTCCCTTCTAAATGTTATTGCACCTTTTGCATATATGATGTTAAAATAAAACCATTGACGTATGCCTCAGTGAAGTTAGACCTTTTCTTCATCCCAACAAAGCTACATCATTTCTTTTCCTGGGCCTTCCTATTTATGAACATCCTTCGTAAGTCCATTGTCTGCTTTAGGTAGTCTTCGACCTTCAACCTCCTCTCTATGTTAACTGATGCTACAATGCACATCATTTTTGACACTTGCATTTCAAGTGCTTCTTGCCATAAAAGTTAAGAACCAGATATGACCTTATCATCAATGGAAACCATGTAATCAACAAAATTCGGTTGATTCATTCACAGGTGATGGGGAAAGAGCTTAGAATCACATTAACTAGTAGATGCATGTAATCATGCTAAAAAGGTACTGTTCACCAGCTGGGATAGGATTTAGTTGCTTCCTTGTTGATGTTATTTTATTTTATGTTTCCAAATCTTTTCTAGAAATACTACTGGTAGGTGATCTTCATGCATAAATGGGTTCACTGGTCTTAATTTCTGATGTTAGTGGAATTCATGTGTGCAAATTATAAAAACTGCCATGGCGCTTGAGATGTTTATCTTTCATTTCTATTCTAGTTTTTGGCATTGTAGTTGTTTACTTATCCATGTCTGAAATATGTGTGCCTTTCATCTTTCCTATTCTGACGTTATGTAGACTGTTCTATCGTTTTAGTAGTTTGCTCTTAATTTTGTGCCCCCGCCCCGCCCCCCCCCCCCCTACCTATCTTTTTGCTGGGAAGATGTTCATTTAGTAAATGTTTATTGCAAGTATTGCAGGCAGAGATAGAAAAGGTGAAGAAAAGAAGAGAGGAAAGGGCTATTGAGAAAGCTCAACATGAGGAAGAAATGGTATTTTTGCATGCTTTTGACTTTTTAGGTTTCTTTTGCTATGATTGCCCATGTATCTGCAGTATTGAAGTGACATATGCTTTCTTTTCCAGGCATTGTTGGCTAGGGAGCGTGCTCGAGCTGAATTCCAGGATTGGGAGAAGAAAGAAGAAGAGGTAGATGTCTTTGCAATTCCCTTGCTTCTCTGTGTGATACTCACATTACGAATATCCTCTTCTATATTGGCCTTTTGGAATTGTGCAAGTTGCTAACTTGTTTTATATATAGTTTCATTTTGATCAAAGCAAGATTAGGTCAGAGATTCGGTTGCGTGAAGGCCGAATGAAGCCGATTGACATACTAACTAAGCATCTTGATCCTTCAGATGACTTGGATGTTGAAATAAATGAACCATACATGGTGTTCAAGGTAAATATTACTTCACGCTTCCTCTCTTTGTATTGCGTCCTCCATTTGACTGACTGTACACTAACAGATTCATGACTACACACTGTAAGAAAATCTGAAATATTATATGCTCATGGGATACATCTTTGAGGTTGGTTCATTTTTTGGCATTATTCTTTTGCAGAAGTTGACACTATAGTTGCAATTTTGTATATATTATATTGTGGGGTGATAGTTTTCCCGTTACATGTGAAAGGGTGGATGTATTCTTCCTGGGTCTTAATGATGAATTTTATTACTCTTATTTTGGGATGAGTAACATCTTTTGTGCCTAGGTATACTTCTGAGAATGTAATCTATAATTTACGTGCAATGCAGGGTTTGACAGTTAAAGAGATGGAAGAACTTCAAGAGGACATAAAAATGCATCTGGATTTGGACAGAGCAACACCAACGCACATTCAATATTGGGAGGTGGAATCCCGTTCTTTTACTTTTGTGTATTTATTGTGGGGTTAGCATTTACCAGATGCTTTATTCTCGCTTAGCACTTTTGTCAAAATTTTTGGGGGTGGAATCTCTTTCTTTTCCTTTCATGGGAGTACTTATAAAATTTTGAAATGCTCTTATGAATCATTTTGAACTTGTGCTAGTGATGAAACATGAAATCTTCATGGTGCATTTTCAGTGAACATGTTGGCTTGTGGTAGATGTTAAAGCCAGGGCTACTTATCCTTATGAAATGTACCTTCAAAACAAGTATGCAGTGCTTACCGTATAGTCAACTTCAGGAGCAAGTTGGAGGCCCTCCATTTAGTTTCCATTTGCCTTTTCCTTTCAAGATTATATCCTTCTTCGTGTAGCTTTGTCAGGTGTAACTTCTGGAAAGGTCATTTGGTTCACTGGTTTTGGTAGCTCAGGCTAGGATTGTCCGTTTGGATGAGCAAATCTATCCCAAACACTGTGATGATCTTGTTTACGGTATGGAATACGGAATTGTTTCCATGTAAATGGTTCACTTGTGGCAGAACCCCTTTTGCAGCCAATGTTTGTTGTCCTGTTCTCAAGTCTCTGTCTCTGATATGAATCCAGCTTATACTGCTTGGAAGATCGATTCACAAAATCTTGGTGATGTGATTTAATTGCATGTGAACACTAGACTGACAACATCTGCTTGAGCTTATGTTCAACTATTTGCAGTTATGCTAGAATAGAAAGTGTTGTTTGGATGGAAGTAATTTCTAAAATAATGTCACTGCAGGCACTCTTGGTGGTTTGCAATTGGGAGCTAGCTGAAGTGAGGAAAAAGGATGCACTTGATCGAGCTAGAGTGCGTGGAGAGCAGCTACCTCCAGAGTTACTTGCTGAGGAAAGGGGAATGCATTCTAGTATTGAAGCTGAAGTTAAGCGTTTTCTACACGGAAAAACATATGGTGAACTGGAAGCTCTGCAGTCTCAGATTGAATTGCAGATGCGGTCTGGTACTGCCAAAGTGGTTGAATACTGGGAAGCTCTTCTTAAACGTCTCCATATCTTCAAGGCGAAGGTAAATATTATTTTGACAATACAACATGCTTTTGAATTTTGGCAACATAATCGTAACAATCTGTGTGCAATTGCAGGCCTGCCTCAAAGAAATCCATGCAAAAATGCTGCGCAAACATTTACATCGCCTTGAAAAACCACTGGAGGTTGAAGGTGCTGAGGAAGAAGAGAGTCCAAAGCCTGATGTAGAAGATTCTGATCATGATGGGCAAGGTATGGAAAAATGTCATGCTGGGGCTTTTCTTCTCGTTTTTTTCCTTTTTCTTTTTGGGGGGTGGGGTGGTTTACCACTCAGTTGACATCTTTATATTTATAGATGCACAAGTTCTCTCTCCAGAACCTATTTTGCGAGAAGAGACTGAGGAGGCAGATGAAGATGCTGGATCATATTCGCCAGAATTATTTCAGGGCGATGAAAATGAAGAAGCAATTGACCCTGAAGAGGACAAGGCTATACTGGTAACTTTGATCAGTTTTTGTGTTGCTTTTGTAGATTATCCAGATGAGTAAGAAATGTATTATTCCTTGGTCAATTATTCTGAATATAAGAGTATATTCACATATAATGCAGGAGAGGAAGCGTCTGGCAGTCTTGGAAGAGCGACGTCTCCAAGAGATCACTTCAAGACCAGCTCCTTCTGAAGATAACTTTGAGAAGAAGGCTTTGAAAGCAATGGGAGCGATGGAGGAAGGTGATGCAATATTTGGCTCAAATGATGAAATAAATCTGGATTCACAGGTATCCCATCTGGTCCCTTATTTTGGCTTTTGGTGTAGATATTGATGTTTTCAACTGAAAAGGAGATGCAAGTTGGTATAATCATTGGTGTGGATGCAGGTGTACTGGTGGCATGATAAATACCGTCCAAGAAAGCCCAAATATTTCAATCGTGTTCACACTGGTTATGAGTGGAATAAATACAACCAAACTCACTATGACCATGACAACCCGCCACCAAAAATTGTGCAAGGCTATAAGTTCAACATTTTCTACCCAGATCTTGTTGACAAATCGAGGGCTCCAACTTATACTATTGAGAAGGATGGTGATAGTGCTGAGACGTGCATTATAAGGTTCCATGCTGGCCCTCCTTACGAGGACATTGTAAGTTGTCACATTATTTTCCGAAAGCAATAATCACCATTATAGCCGTCTGTTAGCAGAAAATTCTTCATGGGAAACTAATTCGTTTGGATGTGTTGAACAGGCATTCCGTATTGTTAACAAAGAGTGGGAATACTCCCACAAGAAAGGGTTCAAGTGCACGTTCGAACGTGGAATACTTCATTTGTACTTCAACTTCAAACGCTATCGCTACCGCCGTTGATCATTTCTATCGGAAAACTCTTTTATTTTGCATAAAGGAAGATCTTCCACTCGTGCTTCTAAAAGGGAACAGTCTGGGAAAATATAGCCAAAGACTCGTCATTTGTGCTGCAGTTTTGGTCTGAACAGCTTTAAACTGTGGTCTTAATCCCCACAAAGCATCCAAATTTAGTTGCAAATTGTCTCTGCACATGACGTACTTAATTTGGCTTATCCTTTACTAATTTATTGGGACAGACACATACACAGTTCGGCTGAATTTTATTTTGGAAACTTGTACCAGGAGAAGAAAATGGGGAAGAAAGTTGATGTAGTCTAGGATACTTAATATTTGTTTTACATCTGTCCTTATAGATTTGTGCTTGTCGAGGGGGATCAGATTCTGGTGACCGATCAAGTTGTTAACAGATTCATCATTTTTAGGTAAATTAAAACTCATGTAACTGTGTGGTAATTGTACTTTTTTCTGCTTCATGACGCCTAAGTGCTGTGCTAATTTATGTGGTTAATGTCACTTTGGGAGCTCCAAGTGCAAAAGAAACTCTTTGCTTCTATATTCTTCTCAGTTCTTCCAGCTGCAAGCAAAGATTTTGGGTGCTCTGCCGTGCTGCATAACCTGGCTGTTTTTGAATGGTTTCTTCCAACATATGAAAAAGGTTGAACCATGTAGATAACTTGAGGAGTCAAACTTAGCTGACGTCCTCTAGTTCTTTCCCTCGTTGATTTCTTTCTGGGTTTTTGTCTCGTCTACGCAGAAGACATTGATTAAATTTGGATAAGGATTGAATTAAGATAAGTTTGTTAAAATTTAATAAAATATTATTAAATATGAAATAAATACAAGGTTCAATAAAAAAAAATATGATGTGTTATAAGTATATAATAATTTTGAAGAAATAATAATTATTTATATTAATATTATTTTAAATTAAATTTTTAGTTTAAATTAAAAAATATTTCTTCCCAAATATAATCCAATGTAAGCGTAAAGCTTGGCCTTTGTTGTGCAACTAATGTGCTACTTCTCTGTTCGTGCTTACCTCCTGTTTTCTTTGTGGTCCGCTCCTACGGTTTTGGATAATTTCATTCAGAGCCAGTTACCGCAAAGTGAACACCAGGCCTGAGTCACGTATATGTATATTTTCTTTAAACTAGATATTAGATATTCTTAAGAAATGTATTTTCTTTATTTTATTATCATGATATTTAGAATACATGAATATATTAATTTAAAAAAAAACTAAAAATGAAATTCATCTTCAAATTCATATATTTTAAATATCATGATTAAGACAAAGAAAATATATTTGTTAAGGCTGTTTAATATTTAGTTTAAGTATAAAGTTAGTTCAGTACAATAAACGGTAAAATTTTCTAGTTTTATTTTTCTTTCAATATTCTTAATTTATCAAATATATAATTATTTTAATTTTACAAAACAGTAAAAATAAAATCCATCCTCAAATTCATATATTCTAACCATCATGATAATAAAGCAAAGAAAGTATATCTCCTTAAGAGTGTCCAATATTTAGTTTAAACATAACTTCAATTCGGTTTGATTAAAGGTGATTTTATAAAAATTTAAATTTGATTCGATTTAATAGAATTCTTGTGAAACTAAAATCAAAACTAAATTAAAAAAACAAATTTTATTTAATTTGTTCTAGTTCTGGAGTTTAGGTGGAACAAAAATACTCCTAAGATATATAATTTTTGTCTTATTATTTGAGATTTTGGAATCTTAAAATTTAAGGTTGAGATTATTTTTATTATTTTGTGGAACAAGACAATTAAATATTAATAACTTAAGAATATATATAATAAAAATATTTTTGATCATTTTATCTTCATATATTTTCTTTTTTTTCACTAAAATCTAATACAACTTTACATTTATTATTATTGAGGACTTAATTGCAAAAGTTACATACTTTTAGGGATTAGGTTGAATTTAATCTTTGATTTTTTTTTTTTTTACTTCGATCGTTAGTTTTAGTTTGAGAAGAAAATAATGTTTTGACTAAATTAGAATAAGTCTATTATTAAGAACTTAATTAAGAAAAGCTCAAACTTTCAAAGACCAACTTAAAAAACACCATTTTTTTCTTCTTTTCTAAATGAAAAAAGAAAACAAGTTAATTAGCAAATGATGTGAGCTTGGAGGGCTAAATAATCACACAAACTTGGTGGCTTTGACAAGCAATTGAGTTCACAAATAAAGGTACCCAAAATATTGTCAAGAGAACAAGGAAAAGAGAAATTCTATCCCCAATCTAACAACCCTAGGAAAACTAAGCCATTAAGGCCTCTAAAAGGAACCAAGATTCAACAAGGAACCAAGAACAAGAGTGTGGAAATTATAGACACCTAAAAGACTTTCAAAGAGAACCTTAGAAGAACAAGCTTTCTAAGACCCAAATTGAAGAAAGAGTTGGATTATCCTCTGTGAATTTAGAGACACCAACAAAAGGAGGACTAATCCTTAAGTTAGGCATTGAACTTGGCAAGAACCAAAGAGGAACAACCTCTCAAATTTGTATATTCAAATGCATTATGTTGTTTTGTCAAGAAAACATGAGTATTTATACACCACAAGCCTTAAGTCATTAGGTTGCTTAATCTTGCTCAAAAAGCGGCCTTAACAACCATATAAGTTGTAGGAAATGAAAATACATTCAAAATAGTTCAAAAGGCTTTAAAGTAGTAAATTCCTGTATGCGGCATGTGTATGCATGAAGAATGCATGGCCGTGCCAGAGTTGTGCACGGCCGAGGCACGACTGTTCATCATGCTTGTGTAGATTTCACTTTTCAGCTTTTGGAACTGATATTTTCTGTTAAACACACGGCTAGATGCACACCGTGCATTTGGCCGTGCTGTACAAGTCCTGATGGCTGTGCAGCATGCATGGCCAGATGCATGCCCATGCATCAAGCCACGCATCCCCTATTTCAACTTTTATGACTTGTTCCAATGCATTTCTTGGTCTTCTTTGGATGTTTCTTGATACTTTTCTCCAATTGTCATCAAATTGTACTCTTTAAGCCCCCTCTCATGTCTTCCTTGGTTCCTCCATCTTCAAGTATAACTTAATGAATGCTTAGAGTCTTTCTTAGAACCTCTACATCCTTACCCTTATCATTGGCCCTTGCGCAATTGCTTAAATTGTTAGATTTTGATTATGCAATAACAATTAATGCGCAGCAGAATTTAAAACGAAATCTACTCAAAAGATCACTCATATATAATTAAATGGATTAAGAGAGGGAAGGAAAATTCGTTACCTCGAAAATATAAATTTTAAAATTATTCTTCGCATGCGGAACTCACTACAAGAAAAATAGGCTTTCGTGACACCTCCTTTATGACGCTTTTCAAAAAATGTCATAATATAATATTTATAATGACATTAGGTTTATTCATGTCATTATAATAAACTCAAAACGACGTAGTTTTAATAAATTAGTTTATACTGATCTTCGATTATGACAAATTGTGGTGTCACGAAAGATCCCATATCTTTCTTGACACTTTGCTTGTGAAAATAAGAAAAACGCACCCATTTAGGATTTTTCCTAAAAAACGCGCGAGCTTTTCTTTGTTTTTTTTCACCCCAAAACCCTTCTCAAATACTGTGTCCTTCACCTCCAAATCGATCGAGCTCTATTTCTTCTTCAACCGGCCAGCCGTACGTCCGCCATTAAACCACCCCCAGTGTCCCAAATGAACACCCGATTAAACCCCCTCCATCGCCGTTAGTGTCCTTCACCTCCAAGTCGAATGATCTCTGTTTCTTCTTTAACTGGCCAGCTGCTTCTATTGTGTGAAGAGATAGTCATACATCTGCCATTAAACCACCACCATTGTCCCAACTGAACACCTGATCTCTCTCCATCGCCGTGTTTCTTCCTCACCTTCGAGTCGCGTCTCTGTTTCTTCTTCAACTCGGGTGGAGGTCGCTATTGCTGTGCGAAGTGCTTTGGCTGTCTACCATTAAATCGACTGGTGACCACCCGATTGAACCCATTTGCTGATAGATTAACCAACAGAATTGGAAAATAACGACAAAGATAATTGGTAAGTTGAAAATTTTTCAAAATAATCTTTTTTTTTTTGGCATATTCTGAATTTACATTTATCGGAAATAATCTGCTAGAAATCCCTACACATGTACTTTTAAAGTGTGGTTCTGTGTGTTAGGGGTACTTTACTTGTCTAGGGTAAAGAGTTTGTTTTGAACTTCTTGTGATTTTAAATTGAGAAAGTACATGTTGTTGTTGTTGTTGTTGTTATTATTATTATTATTATTATTATTATTATTATTATTATTATTATTATTATTATTATTATTATTATTATTATTATTATTATTATTATTATTATTATCATCATCATCATCATCATTAGGAAGATCAGCATGAAAATAAAATTTGGAGGGAAAAAGGAAAACATAACTAGGAACAATCAAGAATTGAGATTAACAATAAAAACTAGAATGAATCATTTGCTGACCTCCATTCCAGGAGTGGCAAATAGAATTCCACGAGCTTCTAAACTCATTAGGGCATGAGATGTAATCAATCCATTACCCATGGATACCTGTTGAACCAAGTTTAGTCAATGTATTTAGTTACATTTACACATTCCAACTGATGAGTATAGCAGAAATTGGAAATGAAATCAAACATAAATTTGCCAAGCAACCACTTTTCCAAGCATTAACAAATAGATGCTTAAGTAGAAGGAATGCTACAGACCAAAGTAAAAAGTAAAAGAAAATCAATCTCAATATGTATCTTGGTGATTAAAAAGGTAGATTTGTACCAATACTCCCTTTCTGACATTTCCTAGAGCACCTTGATATGTATTTTGTTATACACTTGGAGTCCTTATCTTCTCCCTGTTGACGCCCGCACAACACTTTTTTTGAATTCTCTTTGTTACCATTGTTTTATGTTTTTGGTTTGTCTTTTGTCCAGTGTTTAGGGGGGCTTCTGTTCTTATACCTTTATGCAATAGGAGTGTGTCATTCTTTGGCTTTTTAGATCTTATGGTTGTTAATGCCCAACTCATGTAGTTTCCACTTCTCTTTTGTGATTTGCTCGTACAACACTTTTTTTTTAATTCTTTTTGTTACCATTGTTTTATGTTTTTGGTTTGTCTTTTGTCCCATGTTTGGGGGGGCTTCTATTCTTATACCTTTATGCAATAGGAGTGTGTCATTCTTTGGCTTTTTAGATCTTATGGTTGTTAATGCCTAACTCATGTAGTTTCCACTTCTCTTTTGTGATTTACATGTTTAATCTGTAATAGTAGCTTTTTCTCTTGTCTGTCTTTTTTTCCCTGCTTTTGGATCATCATTTTTCTTCGCATATGGCTTTACTATGCATGTGTGTTTAGATCATCTTGTTTTTCCAATTTCCTTTTGCCTTTCACAATTAGGCATGTTGGCAGCTACTGTTATTTATGATAGCTGAGTTCTTTTAGCTGGTTACTTATGGCATTTATTCAATTGTCTATCAGATATCAAGCGAAGAAGCTGTTGAAACTGCAAAGCAATTGGCCCTTCAGGAGGGCTTGTTGGTTAGTGCCTTGGTTTAGCTTATATATGCAAATTTCAATTTGCTTATAGATTTTTTTTTTCTTTTCTAATGGAAAGGAAGCTAAGTTAGACTTGTAACTTCTTGATTGAGATAAAGTTGAAAAATGCATTGGCTTTTTATTTCTTATTTATTTATTTTGGGTAGGAGGGGAGGGGTGGGGGTGGGTTGTTACTATTACTTCTTGGCAGGTAGGAAAGAATTTTCTGTGTTTTTTATCATAAAAGGAAAGAGATATTTTTTGCTTTGAAATATAGGTGTTCAGAAAATAAGGATGTCAAATCACAGGCAATGACATATATTTTTTCCCAAAGCTGGTGTTAGTTTTGCCACACTTGTAGAGGTTTCTTTTGTAGCATATACATGTAAAAGAAGAATTTTCATGGATGCTTGCAGTTAAACAATATATCTGTATTCTTTTTATTACTTTTACATATTTACGCTTATATGATGTGGTCTCACTGGTTGACATAGCCAATTCTTTGTTCTGTACTACTTATTAAATGCTTGTATCTTGTATTCTTATTCTTAAAAGTATGTTGCATAAGCTGTAGTTAGAACAGACATAATGTTAGGGAAAACTGAACTAGAAGGTATCATAAATGCATGCTGATGAACTCAAAACTTGAAGTAAACAGGGAAGAAATTCTCGCTTGTCATTCACGATTTGGTGGCTGAATATTAACTATAAAAACCAGGAATACTAAGGATGGAATAAAGAGTACTCAGATACAACTAATGAATTACAGCAACCAAGCTAGCAAATAAAAACCATGAGCATCATAATGAATCTAAATATATGGTAAGAAAAATAGTTCATCGTCTTCTCTAAAAAGAAGCATATTGAAACTTGTGCAATATCTGTCAAATATACCCATGCAATCCATACAACTTGACTTAAGATCTGCCTTTAATTCTTCACTATTTTCAGGTTTGGAATAAAACTATCAAAGACTCCTTGTAGTTATCCATTTCTTCATCCTACTCCAATTTCTTACAATTTGGAAATCCAATATCAAACATAGTACCTACTAAAAGAAAAGATGAAAGTCTTCACTTCTATTAGATCCTGGATAGATACTGCATGTTTGGATGCCTTTTCTTAGCTAATGAAATAGAAAGCAAAGCATACTCCATCCAGTTGGAATAAAAGTTGTTTATAACTTTTTTTTTTAGGTAAAGTGTTAATGCAATTTTGGCATTCATCCACTAAGCCAAGTGTTTTTTTTTTGTTCTTGTTAAGTTTTGCTGAGTTAGAGATTGTTTGGTGTGATTTTTGTGGGTGAAAAATTTTGACGAGTTGGAATTAATGTAGCTTGATTAAATTCCTTTATGCAGATAAATTTAAGAGATTGTTGTTGATTGATTTCTAAAGGGCAGATAGAAAGATAAATTCAGGTTTGTGTATATATGTGTGTTGCATTGCTTTCTTTATTATTTTCATGTTAATTTTTTCCAGTAGTAAATGATATTAGGAACTAGTTATTTGTGGAAAAAATCATGTTAATTGTTTAATTTCTGGTGCAAGAATAGAACCATTATTTAATGGTTAATTGAGACACTTAATGTATAATGATAACTATAGCTTTATCGTGTACTCTTCATAAATTGGGATGAAAGTGTGATTGTTTATAATGTATTGATCAATGTAATATTGGAGCTGAAGCTTGTTTCTACATAGATTAGAAGCATACCATTTTTCATCTTCATTATGTCATGCTGAAGAAAGCTATTAACCATTTTGTTTTTTTTTCCTTTAGTTAGTGCCTTACACGAGCAACAAGCTACTTGATTATCAATTTTCTTGTTAATTTTGTTAATTTATATAGATGAATCATCACAGGATATATTTTAACTATTTGGGGTGTATAGCATGGAGGACCTTCTTTTATTCACTCTTTTTCTAGTTTCACTAAGGAGCCAAAGGGCGTAAATGTCCAGCCCACAGTTGAAGCTATAAAATATTCACAATATAAAAATTCTGAATTGACTATACAAGGCATATTTGTTTTAAACCAAACTAGATAACACATGCACCTTCATAGTTAAGATGGGGATAAAATGTCGTATTATTTTATTTTATTTTTTTGTATTTCTTTTTAGTAGACTAATTAGGATTGCTCAAATTGATCTTCTGCCATTTGATTTGGATTTTTAGTTTTAAAGGTATGGATAAGGGTTGGATGAAACTTCCAAGGAATACCACTGAATATCAAAACGGAGTTGAAAGGTTTTTAAACTTTGCAATGAACAATGCAAGTTTAAATGGAATGATATTGTGTCCATGTTTGAGATGTGGAAATGGAGTAATGAGAAAAAAAGATGAGGCAAGGGAGCATTTGATTGTTATGGGGTTTATTAATTAAGGGGTATACACATTGGATAGCGCATGGAGAACTCTTTAGTTCTAGTTTATCTACATCGCATTCAACTGACACCGCGGATAATGTAGTTAATATGCCTGATGACATGGGAGCAATGTTGCATGATGCTTTTGGAGTCCCACCTAGTGGAAATATAGATGAAGAAAGTAATAGGCCATCCCCAAATGTTGAAAAATTTTACAAAATTATTAATGACTCTCAATAGGAACTATATTCAGGTTGTAAAAAATTCTCCAAACTTGCTTTCATCATTCAATTACTTCATCTGAAGTGCTCAGGGAAGTGGTCAAACAAACATTTTGATATGCTACTTGATTTGTTGAGAGAAGCCTTTCTTGAGGGTGTAGAACTTCCTAATTCTTTTTATGAAGCTGAAAAATTAATAAAACAACTGGGCTTAGGCTATGAAAAAATATATGCTTGTCCTAATGATTGTACATTGTACTGGGGGGACAAAGAAGGGTGGAAGGAGTGTGAAATGTGTAAATAGTCTAGGTAGGCCAGTTCTGAAAATGATCCAACGGGTAAGAAGAGGAAAATTTCAAAGAAAGTTTTGTGGCACTTTCCCTTGAAGCCTCGATTGCAACATTTATTCATGTCAACCAAGACTTCAGCTTCTATGAGATGGTATGCAGAAGGTCGGACAGATGATGGTTGTATGAGGCATCCTGCTGATTCACCCGCTTGGAAAGCGTTTGACAATCTGCATTCAAATTTCGCAAAAGATACCCGTAATGTGAGGTTGGAATTAGCATTCGATGGTTTTAATCCGTTTAAAAATATAAATGTTGCTCATAGTACTTGGCCTGTGATACTCACGCCTTACAACTTACCCTATTGGATGTGTATGAAGCAACCATATTTCATATTGTCATTATTGATACCTGGTCCATCTGCGCCTGGTAAAAATGTTGATGTTTATTTACAACCTCTGATTGCGGAATTGAAAGAGTTATAGGACATAGGTGTGCCAACATTTGATACATCTTCCAACCAGAATTTTCAACTACATGCGGCATTATTGTGGACAATTAGTGATTTTTCGTATTATGCAAATTTGTCTGGGTGGAGTACTAAAGGGCAGCTAACTTGTCCTATTTGTCATAAGGAAACAAAATCATAGTGGTTGAAGAATGGTGGCAAACATTGCTATATGGGGTATCGTAGGTTTTTGTCTTTTTTCGAAAGGATGCACAATCATTTGATGGTCAGCAAGAACATGGAAGGCCACCACCTAAATTGAATGGGGATATGATATTGAATGAGTTGGAGGAAAAACAGATTAAATTTGGAAGGACAGTCAATGATAACGAACAATTGCCCTATAATTGGAAAAAACAAAGTATCTTCTTCGAGCTACCGTATTGGAAAGATAACTTGATGCACCATAATCTTCTTCGAACAATGTCTGCATGTTTGGCAGTGGTGTTCACCATTCAGATGTATAGGGTGAAATACCAAGTCACAGCACATCCTTTGGTATAATTGAAGAGTAAAAAGATGAAATTACAAGTATGAAACACCAGTTAAGTGAACAAGCAAAATAACTTGCAGAGATACGTGCATTGTTAATGCCTCGGAGAAATAGTTCGTCCCCACTTGATTCAAGAATCCTATCAATGTGTTCCAACAGTAGCACCACTACATTAAGGGTATAGACTATATTTTAACATAATTCCTGCCTTACTTGTTCGTTAATGTAGCGAAGCATGCGTATAAATAGTTCACCATCCCTTTTTCTTTCTTTCTTTCTTTCTTTTTTTTTTTTTTTTGGGATCTGGTTTTGGCTGGTATTGGTGTTGGCTGGTATTGGTTTTGGTTAGTGTTGGCTGACGTTTGTTTTGGTGTTGGCTGATGTTGGATTCAATGCATTTTCAGTAGCATTATCAGTGCATTTTCAGTAGCATTTTCAGTGCATCTTTGGTGTTGGCTGATGTTGGTTTCGGTGCATTTCAGTGAATTTTCAATGCATTTTTAGCTTATTGGTTATACATCTCTAATTTTCAGTAATTGTTTTTAGTTTGTGTTAAATGGAGGAGAAATGCTGCTAATGACCATTCCATTTACTGACCTTAATTACTTATTGCCTTTGACTATCATTAAGTTTGTTATGCTTGGAAGGTAGAAAACTGCAAATGTAAGATGCATTGGGTACCTTAAGTTAACCTTGTGGCCTTTATTGGTTCCTCAGATATGGTTGCGATCAGTAAACCTCTCCTATGCAGAATACACTTATTTGAGTCTTCTAAACATTCCATGTACAAAATGGATGAACATAGAACTTGGGGCTAATTTGTGGATTTATGCATTAGGCTTTTATGTTTAACACCCAATTATTGCTTAGCTTTCTTATTCTTGTTCTTATTTTTCCCCTTTCCTCCGACTTCCTTATTCTTCTTGAGATATCTGCTGCTTATGCTGTTGGTATGAATAGATGTTTCTTATAAAGTTGAAAGGATGCATAAATTGCAACTATTTTGTTGAGACAGATCATAGTAAAAGTTAACTTTGCTGATAAATATTGATGCTTACTTTGCATAGTCAATTCCTTTTTCATGACCATGAGTTGTTTAGTTTGTTTCACTAATTCCATTAAATATAGACTGAATAAAATACTCATTGTAGGTTGGTGGATATGTTTCAATTTTAAGCATGTTGGATTCAACTAAAGTAGTTGCTACAGGCCGCATTCAGAATTTGGATCCATCCCAACAAGTTAGGGGACTAAGGCTAGGTAAGGGATGGTGTAAAGTTGTGGTTTTAGCTTCTTTGCATCGTGATGAGTAATTGATAAGCCCATTAGATCTCATTTAAACAATTGGAGACTCCATTGGATTATCTATTGCTTGGCCATGCCATTTGGTAACTATCTAAACACTTATCTTATTAATTAGTTTAATATTAATTGTTTTTCATCATGCCTTATAATGTTATTGTTACTAAATTCATTCCATATAATAAATGTAGGCGAGGATTCGCGAAGAAGATTGAATATGCATCTCAGTATCAAAGCAGTTTGGGATTGGGACAACATAAATGGTGCTTGGTTTGGAAGAACGAATTTTTAGTTTTAGATTAGCTTGGTTTCAAGAACTATTGTATTTAAATATACTGGTACTTACTTTTGTGCTGTTTTTGTTCGATGAATATGAATGTTAAATTTAGATATTATAAAATTTACATTTGGATTTACTTTCTCTTCGGTGTGGCTTTTGATTATTTTGATCTTTCATATAATTCATTTAAAAATTATATTTTATTTATGGGGGAAACAAGTATATATTTAAGGCAGGTAAAAAAAAACAGAGGCCTAATGAGCACTGATGCTTATTGGCATTACATAACCTATAGTGACGCTGTTTTCCGTCATATTAGAGCCGACATATTACATGACACTATTCAGTGTCGCGCAAAATGTCATATACTGACGCTTTGAATGTCATATTAGATGTACTTTCATGATGCCGTGGCGACACATTATAGTATCTATTGTGACACCGAAAAGTGTCATAGTACAACACCTTTTGTGACGGAAAAAACTGTCATATTAGCTATGATTTCTTGACATATTGCTGTGTCATAGTAGTGGCATTTGCCTGACGCCGAGTAATGTCACAATATAATACCTAATGAGACCACCTATAGGGTCAAATTAATATTGAGTTAATGACGTTTTTTGTGATGCATAAAAGTGTCACCATATGAGACCTATTATGACGCTCGAATGCGTCATAATAGACGTTCTTTAGTGACACTTTCATTGACACGTTCCAGCGTCACACCACCTATTGTGACGCGATTTTAGACGACACCATGGCAAAGCATCACAAGGCCAAAAGCATCACGAAAGCCTCCCTTTAGTGACAAATTTTTGCATCACGAAAGCCTATTTTTCTTGTAGTGACTCTTTCGTAATATTTGTCCAAGCATGAACCACTAAATTCTAAGGATATAAAATTTTCTAATATTGATCCACGCGAGAACGTATTTAAGAACTATCAAAATTTTTTGCTAGAAAAATAATATGGTGACTAGGATTTTTAATTTGGAGAAGAAAATAATAAGGAAAAGTTCTCTCGGTTTTTCCTCAAAGAAAAAAACGCAATCAGTTTTTCCCTAAAAAACGCACGTGCAGGTGTCCAATATTTTTCCTTTTATATTGACCATCGATTCTGAGATTTTGGAAGGGAAATCATGCAGAGCTTCCTGTTTCCTAATCCTATTAAGAAACAATTACCTTTTTCCCTGTAATTGTAATGGACTTGGGTTTTACAAATTGTGATTTGGTCCATAAGCTTTTAGTAATCAAAATTTAACCACAACAAATTATAACTATTTATAATTTTCTCACAAATTAATATCATAATATTATCATATAATATTTTGAGTATCCATTCGTTTATTGTGTATGACCTATTAGATTTTTCGGTCTATTGATAGTTAATATGAATTAATTCTAATTGCTATAGAATTAATAATTTTTAATAATTAAAATTAACTTATTAATTCTAATTAGAATTAATTTATTAATTCTTCAATTAATAAATACATATTTAGAAAATCAAGAGCAATATCTAGAAATGCATCATGACCACCCAAAAGTCCAAAAAGTCAAGTAGTTTGACATGAATCTTCCAATAGTAAAACATTAGTGCAATAAACTCCTTTTATCATACTATATTTCATTCGATTTTAGAGTATGAAATTCGTGCTAACTCCTATTGGAATATAATTAATTCTAATTCGATTTTATTAGTACTTGTTCCAAAATCCATTACTCAATATATGTATCAATTGAAACTATTTTCAACATATAGTCACATTGGCCAAGGACTTCTCAAGTAATGATTTCATATAAGTAGGCATGAGATATACGCCCCTACAGTTAAGAGTGATGAATCCTTTATTGACCCTCTTAACTAATTTCGTTTACTTTACGTTGTATCCAATATCTGTCCCATAAGCGGTCTTGGAGCAACTCTAGAGATTAGAATCAAAGTACAACGCTTAGTAAACAAAATAATTTAGAGATCTCAAGTCTAAGGATACTTACACATTTGCTATAATGAAATTCTATATTATTTCATAGTTAGGTCATCCAATAAACTTTTTCACTTAACAAGTATCTACGTGTTAACTTTGAGTATCATAATACTCACGGATGTGAGAACCACCACTTGATCAAATAAAAAAGCATAACACGTGCTAGTCATTACGCATTAAAGATGTCCTATCTCATTAATACTATGACTAGGGATAATTTAAGCATAAATACTATATAGTATAGTAGGAATATCACATTATGATATCTATCATAATTTTCTTAATACTATACTATGTGCTTGGGACTTTATCTAATAGTTTTGTACATATATACGCGGAATGATTAATTAAACTGAAAGATAAAGAATGCATTTTATTAATAAATATGCCATATACAATACGAGTGATTGTCTCTAGAGTATAACACTAACAAACTCACACTTGAACTAGAGCCAATCCTTCAAGTATCGAATACCGAATGACTCAATATGTTTATTATATTTCTTCTAGGGCAGCGCTTTAGTGAGTGGGTCCACCATATTCTCATCCATGAAAAATCTCTCTATTTTTACATATTTTCTATCTATGATCTCCTGGATCAAGTGTTATCGTCTTAGTACGTGTTTGGATCGCTGGTGAAACCATGGTTCCTTTGCTTATGTAATAGCTCAATTGTTATCACAATACAAAAGTATTGGATTAACAATACTAGGGACTACTCCTAGTTCTGTTACAAACTTCTTGATACCTATAAAACCCCACCTAGGACTACCCTAGAATTAGAGGGAAGGGTTGCATATCATGGCATATTTCATGAATATATTACTTCTGGGTGAATTTGTGCATTTTAAAATGGCTATATGTGGTCTTATGATTTATTTATGCTAGATGAGTGTTGGGGGCAATTAGAAAATTTTGCTTAGAGATGAGAGAAGAAGAGACTTGGATTGCATAAGGGAAGAGAATTAGATTGGGAAAATAAGAATAAGAATTAATGTGGTTAAGTAGTTAGAGCATTGGAGTTAATTCCTAAGGTCTTGAGTTCAAATCCCATCAACTAAGTATTATTTTTAATTATCCTAAATAATGTTTGAATTTTATTTCTTGCATTCCATGAAACTAGGAATGTTGTCTTAGGTAGACACAATGGTAATATTCTAACCATGTGATCTTGTCCTAAAAAAAAATCTAGAGGAGTTTTAATCTCCATTATTTTAGCAACCTATGTCCTAAAATATTTGAATTTAAAGTATTCTTATTTCTTGAGTTCTTTTAATTTTCTTACAAAATATTTTAGATTATCTTGGACTTGAAAATTTAAAAAAAAAATTCCAGCTCTTGGAGATCATTTGGCCGAAACATAGGAGTAATAGTGTGGTTTGTTTTTTAGATTAAATTACCAAATTATTTGCCTGAAGAAATACATTTGGTTGTTCTTGCTATGGAAAAAAGCAGGAAAATTAACTCTAGTTCTTCTTCCTAGCTTGTTTTTGAAAATGGGCAGCTTGAGCATCATTTCTTCTTTGCAAATCAAGCACTCCTTTTTTGTGTTCAAAAGCTAGAAGCAAACATGAGGATTTTGGACCCTTCATAGCTTGTTTAAACCAGAAAATTTCCAACAAATAAGTAAATGCCATAGCCAAGAAACTTTAGGTATTCAACACCATAAATTAGTTCTTTCGTGGTTCTTGTTCTTCTTCAAGGTAATGGATGGAAAAATAACCATTAAAGGACCTTGAGATACTCCTATTTAATAGCTAAAAACCAATTCAAAATATTTTGAATTCTAGCTAACAAACCACCTAAATCTTATAATTCCTTCTAGCTAGATAACCAGCATTTTTTCCCCATCTTTTCCAATTTCCAATTAGCTAGCATTTCTCTTCATTTCTTCTTCATTTCTCCATCATATTTTCGGCCATATTAGGTGCATAACTCAACATCTTTTCTTCTTCACCAACCTTGGCTAACAAAACTCCATTAAAGCACGTCAAACCTCTCCTAGTTTCCCTCCATTCAAAATACTTTGAATTTGAAAATTAAATTTCATTTTTTGCTCCATCAAACACTCACCTATCTAGCACCCAATGTTGGGACATATGCTCTCTTAGACTAGGTTTCTGATGTAAATATAAAATGTTTTAATAAAAGAATTTATTTTCAGAAATTGTTTGTGAATTTACAATTTTATTTGTGCACAATTACGTCTGGAAAAGACTTATTATGTTTAAGTAGGTGGTCTATGTGAATGGAGGTCTTTCACAGTAAGGTATGGATCACGGGTTACTTAATACATAAACTTTTGTTCTTAACTGATTGATGAGAATGGGAATCTCATCATGTCTAGGTTATTATGTTGTGAATTCTAAATGGGGAATGGCTTACCTTTAGCCAGTGAGTAGTCCACTCACTTCATGACATAAGCGTATTTCGAATACGTAGAACATGACCTGTAGTAGTGGTTTCTAAAAGTATTATATGGTAGAAACCTAGACTACTACCGCTATAGCGTGGACTAGTACTCTACGACTTGAGTATGAGTTGGTGGTCTGACGAAGATGCAAGCATATACTTTGATATGCTATAGTTGAGGTTCTATCGTAGGGCCAATATACTAGCATGTTGGGTATGTGTGACTAGTTAGTCAATACAGACTTGTAAAAGATAGTTTCTATACTATATCTCCCCTTGTGGTTGTCTGAATAATCTAAATATTTAGGGCCATAGGAAACATGACTTGGATGTTTGCTTTAGGGTAGCTTATTTGGAAAGCGAAAATAGTTCAGGAGGTCGTGGATCATTGGACTAGAGGTCTAAGGATGGTAGATGTCATTTAGAGATGTGTTAGTACACTTTTTTATCTCTAAATATACGGCGATGTATAGAGAGGTATTTTAGTCATTACACCTGCAGGTCGGAGACTTTGCTAACGCAGCACGGTCCTTGAGGTCCATATTTCTTTATGGTAATATTATAAAATATTTAAAATACAAAATATAGCTATTTATATGGCAATGGTATTTTAGTCATTTTAGTAGTCAAGGCAGTGTGTCTTTTGGTCCCTAGTATAGTCCGTGAGTCCTAATTAAATACAGGTTAAGGAATTAATCTTAAATTAAATGGAATTTATTTTATTTAAGTAATATGATTTAATTGTTGGGCTAGAATGAAATAAAGGTCTATGGAGAGAGAATTAATTAAATTAGTTTGGTGAGTTAATTAATTATTTAGGGCTTTAGCCCATTTTGAATAATTAAAGATTAACTTGGGACTAAACTAATATATGATTATTTATTGGACTAGTTTATTTGGGCTAGAAAATTAATTATTAATTGGGCCATTTATGTAGTTCTAATTAGAATAATTAATTAATCCTAAAAGGTTAAACTAAGAGTCCAATAGCCCAATCCAATTTAACCTAGGATTTTTATTTAGGTTAAATAGGAGGATTGGAAATAACGCTGTAGTCAAAACACACACTCTTTGAGACGGCTTCTTCTCTGTGAAAAGCCAGATGTCTCTCTCTCTCTCTCTCTCTCTCTCTCTCTCCAGAAAAAAAGTTCCTTAGTCTGTAGTTGTTCACCAAATAGATTTAGGCAGGCCATATATTGGAAGATCGAGAGATTGTCGTTCACCTATATGTAAAGACGGAGTAGGAGACTTGCAGGAATCGCACATGAGGCTTCCATCAGCGTACCCACCCCGCTAGTACACATTCTGGTCCAGCTAACTCTTAGAACGAGAAAAAGAGGTAAAAAATTTTTAACCTTGGAGTCCCGCTAGAGCACAACTGGTGCCGATAGCCCGGAGCCGGCGCTAACTCTGATTGGGATTCCCCTATTCTTTAGTTTTTCCAATTTTTTATCTTCGCTTCCACTACGTGCCCTATGTTTTCCGTTTTCTATTCCTTCAATTGGTATCAGAGCATGAAGGTTTTGTGAAAATATAGGGAGCATGTATCTAGATGAATAAAACTGAACACATATGTGCGATTAAAATTTTGATTCTTCGCTGTTTTGATATGGATAGATTCTCTGTTAAATCTCGCGGGTGGAGGTATAAGAGGTTCGTAATTTACTATTTTTCTTAACAAATCGTGTAAGCCCAATGTTTATGGGTATAGGCGATTGTTGGTTTTGGTTGATTTCATTGTATTTGGTTTGAAATCAGAGAGCCATCGAAGCCAGAAGTTGTGCAGAAAAACAGGCGAAGTTCGCAGAAAAAAATTGTAGGATCAGGCCGTCAGACCGCAATCGGCGTCAGCTTGGTGTGTTGGAACCGGCGCCAGCTTGGGTCTAGAAGGCTAGTCCACGCGCTGGTTTTTTGTGGTCCTGATTCTATGTGGCGGGTGCAGCGGACCATAGTGCAGATGGGTGCATGATCCAGTGCGGCGGGTGCAGTGGACCAAGGATTTTTTTTTTTTTTAAAAAAAAATTTTCCTTGTAATTTTTCTTGCAATTTCTTTTGGTTTTGGGGTCCATACCAGGCCAAGTTAATATTTTGCAATATTTAATATTTAAGGAATATTTTTGCATGAAAAATATTAGTAAAGAATTTTAGGATTAAACAAGACAATTAATTAATTAATTAATGTGTTTAATTCTATTATCTGAGCACTTAGGTTTGAAAATAGAAGAGTATGAAAACGTCTACTGTTTTCTAATATGCTATTTATTTTTGTACCTATGTGCACGTTTTCTCAAAGACCAAAGTCTTTGGGAATGTTTTTGACAAGGAAAACATTTTTTTACAAATTAAATGGTTATTTTAGCTTGAACAAAAATTAATCCTTAGATATTTTCTAAAAGAATTTAATCATTGACATAGAAAATATATTGGATTTAGATATTTTTGTAAGGTTAAAATAGAAAACCATTTTTGTTTTAATTTGGCACAAGAAAATTTGTTTTGTCAAATAAACTTGAGATCAAAGTCCCTAGAAAGTTTTAATTGAAATTTTTTTGAAATCATTAATCTTTTAACTTAAATAAAATTAGTTTATGGGAAAAACTCTCAAAGGATATAAACCTTGATATAGAGATTTTTATGGACTCAGACATTTTATTTTAAGGGAAAACTTAATGGAAATTTTCAAAAGGATATTTTTCAGAAAACCCTTGTTTTAAAAGATTAAGTGGGAGAGGGGTTCCAACGGCCCCACAGCTTCCATCACGATCCTCATTAGAGACCGTGGGTCCCCTCACGTCACCCTGGGAGTGAACCCGTATAGGATGGGGATATCACAAGAATCTAGATCTAATGGAGGGATGTAATTAATAACCTGGGGCACGTACTATAATCATCCAGCCCTTCGTTGGAGGTCATCGTGCGAGGAATATCCATAGGAAATGAGAGGAAACGGTCATCCCCTCGATGGAGTTATCTTCTAGATCATTACCTAGAAGGGAAATTAATTTGTGGTGGTTAACATACTTAGCTTAGGAAATTGTTAATCTTCCCAATAAGCTATGTCAGTTTTCCTAAGAGCCAAATTGATTATTATCAATTTTGATAATAAGGATAAAGTGCACATTTTTGTTTTGTTTTCACAAACTGAATCTTTTTCTTTTATTTTTCAATTTTTCAGAAATGGTAGGAGGTTCTTTTAGTCTATTGGCCATTATTCTCCGAGAGAATAAGCTAACGAGACCAAACTATGTGGACTAAAAGAGGAATTTGGACATAATACTCATAGCGAAAGAGTATAAGTATGTCATTTACGAAACCTACCCTATTATCGGGGAGGGTTCTACCGCCGAGGAGCGTGAGGCTGAAAAGGCATAGAAGAAGGCTGACAAGATGGCTCCTTGTTATATGTTGGCTTCCATGTCTAATGTGCTTCAATCCAAACATGAGCACATGACCACTGCGTATGACAAAACTCAATCATTAGCCACGATATTCGCGGATAAGAGCCGGCCCGCAAGGCAGGAGGCTCTTCGAACTTTCATTAACACTAAGATAACTGAGGGAGTATCAGTCAGAGAGCATATACTCAAGATGATTGCTGCTTTCGATGAGGCAGAAATCTTAGGGGTTATCATTGACCCTGAGAGCCAAGTGGACATAGTTCTCGAATCTTTACCGGGTTCCTTTACTCAGTTCAAGTTGAACTATAACATAAACAAATTGAACATGGGTTTAACTGAGTTGATGAAGGAGCTTCAAATGACAGAGAAGATCATGAAGCCACAATCTAAAGCTATGATTGCTAAGGCTTCATCTTCTAGAATTGGGCCCAAGCCCAGAAAGTTTAAGAAGAAGAAGGGGAATGCAGCAGTCCAGCCTAAGACCTAGTCCAAAGATAAACCCAAGAGCAAGTGCTTCAAGTGTGGACTGAAGGGACACTGGAAAAATGAGTGTCTAGATCTTCAAGCCAAGAAAACCCCACATTAGTGGTGTTTGAAGGTGTTTTGGAGGTTTAGAAAGTGACCCAGTGGTGTTTCGAAGTTGGACTCAGTGATGGGTTGAGAGAAAAAACGAGGGAGATAAGAGTAGTTTGAAAAAAAAATGGCCAAGAATGGCCGGTATAAGGTGTGTAGCTGATCGGGCCTGGCATCGGGGTCATGGATTGGGCCTGGCCTGTTTTGCCTTATGCTTACTTTCAGGCTGTGCTGGCTTGGTGCCCGAGCCAAAGTTCAGGCCCGGCACCAAGTCAACTTTGGCCAACTAAAATGCTTTTTTTTTTAATTAAATGAACATAAAAAATAATTAAAACACTAAATCACGAAAAGAATTCATTCTAAAAAATTAAAAAGACAACAAAATAAATGAAAACACACAAAAATTAAAGAGATGTCTCCCAGCTCAAAGCAGTAAAAATCATCTTTTTCCACGGTCTTGATCACATGGATTAGTTTCAGTATTTCCTGGAAGTGGTCCCGCTTGACGATATCTAAGGAGTTTGGCTATTTGTCCAATTTGACTTAAGGTTGCGCATGAACGCCTTCAAATTTCTCGTGATTGCATCTATTCCTTGGTGTCTCTGTACCACTTACCAATTGGTTAACCAACTCTTCCAATAATGGCTTAGCCGGTGGGGCATTGTAAGGCAAGAGCGGTTGAGTCATTTAGGTCCCAAAATTAGAAGAAGCTTGCCTAAGTTGGTTTTGGTTATTCCACACAAAGTTAGGATGATTCCTCCAACCCGTATTATAAGTGGTGCTATAAAGACTATTACCTTGTCGCCCATTACCCACAAATGTAGCTTATTCTAACGATTCTTATGATGACCCCATGTTTTAGCACTCATGATTTGGATGCCCTTCCCACAAAAGTCACAATTTACACTCATTATCTTTTCGTGGGAATGAGACATCACCATTTATTCCATCTTTTGTGTTAGTGCCTCCACTTTGGCCTCCAAAGCTGCCATTGCATCCATCTTATGTACACCATGAACACGAGCTCTTGACTGTGAACTTCCCCAAGTATAGTTGTTTGTTGCCAAATTTTCAATTAAATCAAATACCTCCTCTGGGGTTTTAGAATTAATAGAGCTTCCTATAGATGTATCAACCAATTACCTACTAGCAAAACTTAAACCACTATGAAATATTTGCATTTGCATGCCTAGCTTGAACCCATGATGAGGATACTTTCTAAGCATCTCCTTAAACATCTGCCAACACTCATAAAGATTTTCAGATTCTAATTGTTGGAAGGCAAAAATATCGGTCCTATACTTAGATATTCTAGTTGGGGGAAAGTACTTTGTCAAAAGTTTTTCAGCTAAAACATTCCAAATAGTAATGGATTCGACTGGCAAAGATTTTAACTAAGATTTCGCTCTATCTCTCAAAGAAAAGAGAAAAATCCTTAGTTTAATGGCATTCTCAGAAACATCATTCATTTAAAAGTGTCACAGATTTCTAAAAAACTCGCAAAGTGGGCATTAAGATCTTCTTCAGGTAGCCATCAAATTGTACCATGTTTTGGATCATTTGGATTATGTTGGGCTTTATTTCAAAGTTATTAGCCTCTATCCTAGGTCTCGTAATACTCGAGCCCGTACCCGAGACTGCGGGTTTCACAAGTCATCCATAGTCCGTCTGTTAATTCCACCACTACCACCATTATTGGGTTGATTCATTTCCATGTCTTTTCTTACCCTTTCACTAACAACTTTTGTGAGAGTTCTCTCGATCTCAGAATCAAAATCTACTATGTCGACGTTAGATCGTCGAGTCTATACTAAGGGCAAGGTCTACAGAAAAACAAAAGATAATGAAATTATAGAATTTACAAGTTAGACAATTAGTAGATATTCACACATTAAGTTAGAAAAACTACAATATGTAGAGACATTAAAGTACAAGTATACAAGAAAATAAAATATGACACCTATACATACAAGGAATATATATACATATTCACATATAGACATATAAATATACAAGCATAGTTAAACCAACAAAATCCAAGCTTTCATGATATTATTCCTCAGCAACGGCGCCAAAAACTTGATGCGTAAATTTTGGATGTATAAAAATCAATAAATTTAAATCCATCTATTAGTCAAGTTTTAATTAAAATATTAATCTCAAAACATACATACGAGCAAGTATACTAATCGCAAGTATAGTATAGAGAATTAACGAATATTAACCCTCAAAGGAACAAGTACACACTAATCACTTTTCATTCATTGTTTAACCAATCCAAATAAAGTGATAAAATAATAAAAAGAAAAATAAAGAAATATATACAACTCAAGAATGTAGAAATATGCAATTGAGACAATTATCCTAGAACACATGATAATGAAACATCTAACAATTATTTCAAGTTATCATCATCTTGGCATCATGAAGGAATATAAAGTAAAATTCAATCGTTTCCCAAGTAATGAATCCACTTATATAGACTCCACTTCCTTCCCAATCCATGGAATCGCTATCTTTTAATTAAATTAGTAGATTTTCCAATCAAACTAATATAACCAAAACATGCATTAAACTCAATTCCTTATAATCATAAAATTAGCTAACGACCCTTTACTCGAGGTGAAATCAACTAATCTTTGGTCACTTTAGTCCCTTAATCTTAACTTCGTTTCCCAAGTTCATTAAGATTTGACAAATATGAAATCAATGCAATAAACTCCTAACATCATTTCCTAAATCAATTAGAAGAACCCGCATCAATAACTAATGATAACAAGTAATCAAATACCAAAGATGATAGAAAATTGATCAAATATCTAAATTATTACAAAACCATGAATCCCAAAATAATGTAAAATTACAAATAAAATATTGAATACATCATTATTGAAGAACAAGAAAATAAAGGTAGAAGAAAGCACTTATAGGCAAGCCTCCTTCTTCTTCTTTGAAGACTCTCTTGAACAACCCTTCTTGAATGGTGAATCTCTCGTTCTTTGAGTAATTGAAATTTTTTATCTTGGATTTACTCTCAATCCCCCTTTTTCTCTTGTATTTTCTCTTGGTTTTATAGTCTTCTTTGATGCCAAATTCATTGCTTAAGGAGTCTTGGTCGAGTAGGAATTGGAAAATACCGAAATATTTGAAAATTTGCTAAATTCGTGCACAGAATTTCACCTCTCTAGAGTGGACCTGTCGCCGGGTCTAGTCGACCCACATAGTGCTAGGAGTGTTCTGTTTTTACCCCTCAATTTTGCTCTATTTTTCTCTGGCTGGCCAGAATGTACCTGGCACCTGGTCCACTTGCCAGATCTGGTGCTAGGTATGGTTTGAAAATTCTCTAATTTTGCTCGAAATTAACTCAAATATGCACAAATTTGTTAAAAATACTTTTTACAAGTAAAATGTCAAATATAAAGGAATATGCCTAGTTATTACAATAAAAATATCTCAAATTGACCTCAAATAATTAGAAAAATAATGATGATTTACCCCTTATCACTTCACATTATCCTAATATTGTAGGACTTGGTGAGAAGATGGAATTCAATGAGATTTGTATAGAATTGGCTGGTGATATTATGCAACAATGGCCAAAAGAATGTTATATAAGATATTCTATTTTGACAGGGTTTTATTTCACCCTTTATAAGTTATCTTGTTACAATTGGATTCCTACTACTAATATTTCTATTTTGTTAAAAGATAGGGCTTTGTTTAACTATAAAATTGGTAAGGGAATGAAGTTCAACATAGGAGATTTAATTTTTTAGCACATCTTGAAGCATGTTAAGCTGTCTTCTCATAGCATTGGTGTGCTTTCATATCCTTGTTTTCTAATAAAGTACATCTCAAGTTGTGTTGGTTTTTAGACTTTTTTTTTATACAAAATTATGACAGACATTAAGACTATACGTCCATCATTGAAGAAGCCACCTAAACCTCCATTAAGGATCAAGAAGCCAAAGACTACAGTAAGGATTTTTGTGCAAGATAGAGCTGGCTTTTCTACAAAGATTGCTAAGACTGTAAAAGCAAAAGTAGAGCCCCTTAGTCCCTCCAAAACATCATCAATGCTTTCATCTGGTTTGAATTTAGTTGCCAAAGTTGTGATTGCATTAAGCGCGTTGGTGCCTTGATGACTCTTACTGCCACTATCTAGTAGTAGCATGACACAGTGCTATCTAATCAAACCAACATTTAGGATGGTATTGCTGCTCTCCTTAATTCAAAGTGATGATTTGACCATCATTGATGTAAAAAAATAGAGAAGCAAGGCTACAAGACAAGGCTGCAAAATGATTGTAAAGTGACACTGTTGAACTTAGAGAAGTAATACTCAGGGACAGTTGCTGGAACTGGGAATTTTTCTACTAATGGATTGTTGTTAATGTTTTGCTTATCTTACTATTCTTGATTCATTACTAGCTATGGTTGTAGCTAGTTGGTTGGTTGCATATGAACACTCGATAGTTAAACAATTGAATACACTATTTACATTGGGTCTGTAATAGTAAGACATGATTAACTGCTGGTGCTATAACTGGTATTTTGCTTTTACTTCCTATTTATGTGACTTGAAAATTACTATTATGATGCTAAATGTTGAAGACTTATTGATACATGTTGAAGGCATTTTGCTAATTATAGGTTTTGTATCAAAAAATGCCATAGAGGAAGATTGTTGAGGCAATTGCTAATTCCTTGACAATGCTGAACTTTGAGTAGTTTTGAAGATTGCATATTTAGCAATGTTTGAGTAAAACATATCGAAGTTGGATTCGAAAATCAAATTCAGAAGAATGTTGAGGAATATCTTTTTGGAATCCTTATGGTACTATGCTATGAAGATTTAGAATCCTTACAAGATTGAAGTATGAAGATATGGAAAGATTTTGGTATTTATCTTTTAGGCAATGTCCTAATTCAACAAGAAGTTAAAGTGCTCTAATGCAACACTTATAAAAAGCCCAAGGAACTGTGACATATAGAGAAGAGACACAAAAAGATTTATTCAAGAAAGAGGTTGTGCTATATTGAGTGATTTTCAGGATATATTTTAATTTGTTTTGAAGCATACAACTTTTCTATGTTCTAGTTCCAATCATTGATGTATGCTTCATGATTCAAGCAATTATTGCATCTTCGACATAGCATTAGGGAGTGTTTGAATCAACCTTGATCGTTGTAAATATCTTTCTGGTGGAAAAATTTAAGTGTCAAAGGAAGTGCTATCATGCTAAAGCAACAAGAATTGAACGGAATCAAGGTGTTGGGTCTAACAAAGACTTTCAAAGTTTGACACAAAAATACTAGTGTAGTGTTCTATCATAATCTATTAGAAATCACTAGATTACAAAGATAATTGTATTATTATAACATTTGTTAAAATTTAATGAATCTTTTTTACTAGTCAAGCCCCATAGATGTAGACTCATTAAAAATGAATTGCATTATCGATTCGTTATGTGTTGAACTTTTATTACTGACTGTTAAACTAACGTAACATAAACAGGGAATGGTTTAATAATAACACAAACCAAACCAAACCACACACTTTCCTTAAACAAGATTGATTATGCATATTTTTTTAGCAGACCAGAGCATATTATCATTGATTAGAATGTAGATTTCTCTTGAATGCAACAACTAATGGCTCATTTGATAAAATTAAAATTTGAAGATTGAATATTTAAGTAATAAATTCTGAAAATTGAAGTCTGAACACTGAATTCTGAAATTTAAAATTTGAATTAATTATAATTTATTTTTATACTATATTTTATTATAAATTAGATTGAATATAAAAAAATATTAAAATTAGATAAATATTTAACATCTTTAGACTTCAAATTTAAGTAACTTTCAATTCACTTAAAATTTATAATAAAATTTTAATACGTCTTAATCAATTAAGTTCTAATAAAATTTCGTTATTAAATATACTTAATTAATTAAACACTTAATATTATCTATTATCAAACACACTTAATTAAATACGTATTTAATTAATTAATTTTAAGTGTCTAATTGGGTTATCAAAGAAGTCTTAAGTTGCAAGATCATTTTGACTACGTCCAAGACCTCAGAAACTGGACTAGATTTGAAAGCACTGTGACAACTGGCATTTCGCTAGCCAAATGAACTCATCCTCAGAGTTTATATCAATGTTTTCAGAATCGGACTGGACATTGAATCGAAAAATTTACTAGTTCACAGTTCAATGATCCAACCGTAATCAAGTCGGTAATATTATAATTTAAAAATTAAAAATATAATTATTTTTAAGAATAAAATTGATCAATAATATAGTGTAATTCATGTCTATAAATGCATAAATAACAAAACTACAAGAAACTATGATATTTTATCTATTATTATAAACTATTTAGTCCATTTGTATAACTTTTTTCTTTCCTACGAATATATTATCTTATTTTAAAAAAAACAAGGAACAATTCAATTCGATTAGACCTGCCAGTCCAACAATTGGACCGCAAGTTCAATAGTTGGACTGCCCGGCCCAAACCGATTTGTACAAAATAAGACACTTTTTGAGAATTCCGATTCAAATGGGAGAATCGAACCAATTTGGGGACTAGTTTACAGTCTAACCAATCGATCCGATCCGGTCCAAAAAACAGTGATTTATATGGTGTTGCAAAAATGACAACTACTAAACCAACCAAAATGACACTCTTCTCAAACCCCTTCTCCACGACACCCCCTCCACAACCATTCTCCCCTCCTTTTTTTTTTCTCCTCTTCTTTTCCCCATTGACTTCTAAAGGAAAGGAAGGAATCGAGACCTTAAGAGTATGTTTGGTTAGAATGAAAACATGGAGATAAAGGGGAGGGAATGTAAATTTAAATGTAAATAAATGATATATCTCGTTTGATTAAAAATAAAAGATGAAAATAAATTCAGATGGGTAGAACTCACTTTTTACATCAGAAAAATAACACGTTTAAATTTGGACAAATTTAGTCTAAAATCATAATAATTTTTATTATTTACTTTCTTTTTATCCCAACTAAATGAAATAAAATAAAATTACTTTTCCCAATAGCAAGAAAAGCTTTCCTCCTCTTCTTATCGCTTTTCATGTACGGTTTAAACCAGTATACCAACTAGGAAGAACAAAATTGGCAGAGCAATGGACATAGGTTCTACTACAATACCATTTATTTCTCCTGAGAAAAGAGGCATCTTTCTCTAAACCTAAGTACTAGTCTAATTGCAGGAGGAAACAATAGTTAAAGGAGACAGAAACCGAGCAATAGTTGAGTTTGGCTCTGTGACCCAAGCAGCAGCAAACTACAGTTGAAAGCTCCACACCAGGAAACAAGCCTGCAAGGAAAGGAAAGAAGTTCTTAGCAATTTGCTGTTTAAATAATCAGAAAAATACTGCATAATAGTCCAAATATGGCAATTAAATGATGTCCATGCTCATAGCCAAACCTAATCAACGAGACCTTGACAGATGTCAAAAAGTGGAAAAAGACCATTTAATTTTGGGTCTTTGACAATATTGCCTTTCAAATGTTTCACCTTTTGCAATCATACACCCCACGTTTGCAGAACACTCAATTTTATCCTTCAAATGTTTCATTTTTTGCAACTATACCCTTGACCCTTCCTTACATAACTATCATTTTATCCTTCTGTCATAATTGTTAAGATAATATTACCCCTCACAAATTTCTATATTTTGAAGGGTAAAATTATAACTATCTTGGTATTTTGAGGGTAGAGTTGATAACATCTTAGAAGAAGGGGCATAAATACAAAATGAGTAACATTTAGAGGGTGAAGTTGAAAGTTTAGTAAAGGGGGGAAAAAAAGGTTATGATTGCAAAAATCACAACTTCTGGACAGCAAAATTGCACCCTTCATCGTCCACTTTGACAAACACAATCACAGCATGGGAACAACATTTGCCAGATATATAAACGTTCCGGGGACTGGATGTATAAAGTGTCAAATACATGACCGAGATGATCTCTGCAATGAAATTTCTGTCTTCCCATATGGCAAAGATGCATGCTCGTTTATGATATTTTCTTTAAAGTAGTAATTTCTTCATCGCTTGATATGTAATCTGCTAGCAAGGCTTGTGAAAGTATGAATGGAACAAATGGAAAGGACTGGCAGTGATCATACAGTTCCTATTGACACCATTACTCTTCGTACTTACCAACTAATAAAGAGAAATTACACGAGCTCTACAACAAGGGCTGAAGCACCTCCTCCTCCATTACAAACACCACCAACCCCGTATTTGCCGTTCTTCTGCCTTAGTACCTGTAACACCAGTAATGAAATAAACACGTCCCTCTCAGAGTGGAGAATAACCATTAATCACGTAGTACTTAACCACACAGGTGGCAAAGTAAAAACTAGACTAAAACCATTAATTACTACAACTTTTCACCTTTCCTCACCATCCCCTAAGGAATAGGACAGCAAGAGATTTCTTCTTTCTTTTTCTTTTTCATCATTTTTTCCCCACCTTTCTTTCTGTGAAACTTTTTGCAAAGGAACTTTATTTTACCATGGGATTACTAATTGAGTAAAAACATGCACATACCCCCAAGAGTGTGACCAAGATACGGGCTCCACTGCATCCCAGAGGATGCCCCAAGGATACAGCCCCACCATGTACATTAACTTTTTCCTGCAAAACAAATAACGAAGCAACATAATCAGAAAACAGAAAATCCTCACTCTTACATGTTAGGAATTGGTAGTAATGCTAAAGAAGAAACTAAATAGAAATTCCACATGGCCCCAGATCTTCTACTTCCTTTTACAGTACACCAATGAAAATGTTCCACGTGGAACAATTTCAATGGTGTGCTAGAGAAGTGAGTAGGAGATCGGTAGCCGTGACGCATCTAGTGTTATATCAGATTTCAAATTCAAATACTTGGGCTAAGGCCATCGGATAACACTCCCTCTGTCCAGATTTGAATGCCCCATTTTGATTTGGCAAAAGGATTTAAAAGAGCATTTGATTATGAGTTAATTACTCCCTTATTAATTAGAGATGTTAGTTGTGGGATCCATAGGTTAAAGGAACTTGTATCCCTTAAGTAGAAGAAGTTAATTGTGAAAGTTTAGAAGAAAAAATATATCTATTTTAGAAAGTGGATGTTCAATTTTGAACGGAGGGAGTACATTCCACAAGATTACAACATTCCATACCCCATAAAAAGTGTCTCAGATAACTGTCACCAGAAATTTCAATGAAGACTCACCCTTGGCACAAAAATCAGTTTTCACTTCCATTGAACTTTATACGGACTAAGAAGTTATGCCAAAAACATTTCTGCATTTCCCTCAATTTGAAAAAGTGCATATATAAGCAAGAATATAAAACTGGGAAAGGGGGGCTCATGGATATTTTGATTTCACAAGTACATTGAAGATTTTATATTCAGCCTTCAGAGTCGTTTATCTTAGATGTGGGTCAGATAAAATGTTAACACCCAAAATGCTTCCTCTATTGTTAAATAGTACGGTTTTAAAACTTTGATTTACAATGAATATGGAAGCAGATTAAAGATGTTTGAAAAACCAATAACCACAGACACACACAGCCATACCAAGGTTGAAATACTTACTGGATTTAGGCCAAGAAGCTTTTGATTTGCTAGAGCCACAACCTGCATGCCCCAGTTCATAAAAATTATGATGGCCATCAACATTGGAAACTTAGACGCTTGCTATTTTAAAAGACTGAACGTTAAGCATACCGAGAAGGCTTCATTGATCTCATAGTAGTCAACCTGAGAAGCCTCCAGGCCAGCACTTGAAATAGCTTTGGGGATTGCAAGTGCAGGAGTGGTTGTAAATAATTCAGGTGCCTGTGAATTTTAACATAGACTTCATTAGCTCAAGCATCATTAAATAACAGAAGCTTATCGAGGAAAATAGAAACTGCCATATGATTCCAACACCTACAGAGTGATTCTCTCATTTTTTGCAAGCTTATATACAATTTGTTGATTACCTGAGCAGCATCTGCATATCCTGTAATCTTTGCAAGCACTTGTAGACCAAGCTTAACAGCAGTCTCTCCACTGACCAAGACTAGAGCAGCTGCCCCATCACTGGAATTCAGCAATTATAATTGTCAGTAGATTTCATGCCTTAACAGACTACTGCAAGAAATTAAAATTTGATGGAAAATATGACCAGAAATTTATCTTGGCGTAATCGAGGAATTTCTAGCATTATATTTATCAATCACATTCCTATCATTTAGCCATTTTCCCGTGAGGAAACTTTGTAATTGTAAAGGAATTGGAATGAAATCAAATATTAAGAGAAATGTCTGAGCATTTTGCTGGAAAAACAAGTTTAATATGATTCAGACTCCTCTTGCTCCAAATATGAAGATAAAACAAGAAAACTTGCCATCTCACTAGGAACATAAATATCTAACTATTTTTTATTTAATATGATTCCAATTCCTCTTGCTCCAAATATAAAGATAAAACAAACACTCTCTTTTTCACTGTAAACATAAATATCTAATTAGTTTTTGTTTGGCCACAAGCATAAGTTAACATTGGACACCAAATATGAAAAAAGATAAGGAAAAAAAAAAAAAACCACTAACTTACCTTATGCTGGAAGCATTACCAGCAGTGACGGTACCTCCAGTTTCCTTAAAACTTGGGCGAAGCTTCTTCAGCTTTGCTCCATCAAACTGGGAAGACAGGGCATTAAGTGTCATCAGTATCCACAAACATATTGACTGATAGAGTATATTCTCCATTCAATCAACGATGTTAACTAATCAAAATTCTTCCTGAAGTATGCAGACATTTGCTGGTTTGGGGTGCACACTGTTCTCATTTTCAGTTTAGGAGCAGGCAGCTGAAGAAACTTCATCTAAATAAATCAGATATGAAAATGGACATATCTTGTTCTATATGCATGATTTATTTTCAGCATTTGGAAATTACAAAACCAATTTAACATCAACGGGAGGAGAGCAAAGATACATACTAATCATGCATTTAACATTTGGAACTCCATTTTTCTTTGTTCTTCTGAAAAATGGATTTGCTCATTTTGGTTTTTATGTATCACTTGTTAGCAAGGAACTATCTTACAGTGAGAGACACACAGAAAGGGAAAGAAACATATTTGTAAAATCCATGTATGCATAGAAATAAAAGCTAAAGACATTCACCTTTCCTAGACCTTCATCTTTATCAACAATAATTGAAGGTTTTCCCCTTCCACCAGGCACTTCAACCTGCATGCACCAGTTTATTGTTGAGGCTAATTTGCAACTAACAGTATTGATTACATAATTAAAACAATACTCATTTCCTTACTGGGGCAATCTCCCATGAGAATAAACCAGCATCTTGAGCAGCAATGCCACGCTCAAAGCTTTGAATTGCATAATTGTCCTGTAAACATCACTCAGGCATAAGATAACAAATTCCTTAACGAGAGCATTCTTGCTATTAAACATGTTGGATTTTTTTTTTTTTTTGGGGGGGGGGGGGTTATAGATTGAACCAAAATAAAATTATTAAACAAATAGGAAAGATTGATGTTTCTGGATTAATATATGAAGAGATATACCATCATTTATCTAACTTAAAAATTCAGACAAAGAGACATTGTTCTTTTATTCACATAAAGGATCCAAAAAATTATCCATAAACTACACAGGTTAGCATGCAACCATTATGACTGAGAAAATTTTTCCCAAAATCAGTTGGTTTACCTGATCCTCTCTTGTTATTCCATGCTGTTCAGAACAAATTTCAGCACAAACTCCCATGCCATAATCATTGTAAACATCCCACAACCCATCTTTCATCATTCCATCAACAAGAGTGTCATGACCAAGTCGAGATCCTTTCCTGTCAATGTATCAACATTCGCTGATTATCTGTCATAAATATAACGGTATTGCATGATTTTCAATAATCATGTGACTAACAATGGGATTGCTAGTGAAATAGTCAGATTCAATAGATAGAGATGAATCCACTTTTGCCACTTTCACACATCCATCTCATGCACGCAGAATAATAACAATATCTAAAAGAAATTTGAATGAAGTTAGATGAAAAGGTTAAAAGTGTATATCTTTGAAAGAACCAACCTTGCATCTGCAATGTATTTAGGAACATTGGACATGCTTTCCATGCCACCAGCCACAACAATATCATTGACACCTAACTGTATACTCTGTGCTGCAAGCATAGTTGCTGCAATGACAGGGATAGGAGACACCATGCACACATCAACAAGCCTTTAAATATCAAGAAAAAAAAGAACCTTCTGAGGAATTAACCCCCGATTTTGGAGCTAGACTGCTCACCTTTCATTCCTGATGCACAGACTTTATTAATGGTTGTACAAACAACAGTAGTGGGTATTCCTGCACCTAATGCAGCTTGTCTTGCAGGAGCCTGACCCAAGTTTGCACTGAGAACATTTCCGAAGAAGACTTCTTGTACAAGTGATGGATCCACATTTGCCCTCTTAAGAGAGCCTAAAGTAAATGTGAGATGGATGAAATCAGGTGCATGTAATCACAGTCATATGACCAAAAATTAAAAGCATGAACAGAAAAACAATAAAATATTGGAATTGCAAACATAAAACTGTTGCAATCTTACTCCCAATAGCTATAGATCCAAGCTTGGTTGCTGATAATGATGAAAGGGTACCGAGAAAGCCTCCCATTGGTGTACGGGCAACACCAACAATGCAGACATCTGTTAGATTGAATGGCGAATGTTCAGATAAGAAACACTATCGAAAATCGGTGATAAAGTCAGGAAGTAATGACATAAAAGGAACAGGACACTAGAGAAGCAATAAAACCAACAAATGCTATGCAGTCCAAAAAGCCAACAAGAAATTAAACCATACAGGTCTATAAAGCCACCAGTCTTTCCATTGTGAAATGAAGTTTACTATCCCCTGTTTTTCAATTCTAATCATAGACTCAGCCATTTAACTACCTAAGTATGTCAAGCGTTATCTAGGCAAGGATATGGCAAGTTAGAAAAATCAAGTGGATAAGTCCACTTAAGGAAGGAGGTAAAAAGATAACTCCAAACTCATGTAAACAGATGCATAAGAAAGTAATTCGTTTTCTAGATAATGAGCTCATGTGAAATAACTGTATATTCACTATAGAAAAGGAGGGCAGCAATCAAAACAACTTAGCATGTTGTCCATGCAAATCATTTGAAAAACTGCGCAAAGAAAACCAATTAACAGAGTTTTGTCTATGAAAAAAGAAGAAATTAAAACAGAACGTGGAAGTATTTGACACCACATATCAGTCCCCTCTTCTAAGGAGAACAGCACATCACTATTCTTTGAGAGTACTCTTAGAAGAGCAATTAAAGTTTCAAAAACTTACCTCTAGGCTTTATTGAACTCTCTGCTGCTGCTGGAGCCATGCTCTAAAAGAATATAAATATAAATATATTCCTGTTCCATTCAGAACCCCCCCCCCCCCCCCCACCAAAAAAAAAAAAAAAAATTATTCTTAGTTACCAAAGAAATGATGACTTACTTTTCCAAAGAAAAACAAATTATTGCACACAAGCACTGATAAACAACACGCGTAACAAATCACTAAAAATCCATGCTTTGCTATATCACTTGGAGCATCATCACGAAGCAGACTCAAGAATTTGCTTCATCAAACAATTATGTAAATCCTCAAACAAATTAAAACTTCTACAACAACACATATCAGATCAGCTCGCGCAAATAACATTCTTCTTCAGACCCCAAAACTAACAAAATGGCACATGAATCACATATTTTGAAGCTCCAGAACTCTATCCACTTCGTTTTCAGAACAAACTAACAACAAAATTATTGTAAAGCAAAAATCTTTTGCACAGTCGATAATAACAAGGAGAACAGAATCTACTCTCAAACATACATAGATCAACGATTCAAATCAACTAATCAAACGTGCGGAAGTTTGCGGAAATACATATCATCGATTACTGGATCTAATCAACTCAACTCAACTCAACTAAAAATAATTAGCCGAAGATCCAAATGAAACGAAATTCTAATCTTCTGAGACCACAAAAACAGAATAATTCATTCATTCGACAAATGAGAAAAATCTAAAGAAAGAAAAAGTGCGATTCTACACATAGAAATGTACCTTTGTTGAGAGAGCAGTCTGAGTTTGCAACTGTATGAATTCAAGAGAACTACCGGACTATATATACTCTATAAGGGACGAGACCCGTGGGGGTGGAGAGGGGACTTGGTAGTTGAGGTATGAGGTGGCTGCGGGGGGGAAACACGAGGAACACCGGCCACGTAAGCAATGCAGTAAAAATTTGAAGTGGGAATTGAAATAAAAAAAAAACATGTTTTTGAAAACCGGCTTTATTGACTGAATACGAGACTGCAGTACGCCTAAGTAAGTTTGTTGTGGTTTTGTATGGTTGCCATTGCTGAAAAATATTTCTCCCGAAAATACCCCAAAGAAAAAGAACAGACAATAAATAAATAAAGAAGAGATTGTTGCTTATTGTGTCATCGATGCAATTTTGAAAGCACAAAGCGTCTAAAATAGCAATTCTAGGTTAACCATAAAGAAATTTGTAAATCCAAGAAAAAACGTATTTGGATTTATTAAGTTAGTTAAAATACTGAATTTTATAATAAGATAAGGCGTCAAAAATAAAAATCTGTACCGTTTTTCTTTCCAAACTAATATGTCTTAATTTTTTTCATTAAATATATGCAACAAAAAATAATAAAAATAACAAAATCCTTCCAAATTACTACTAAGAGCATTATGGTCATATTTGGAGGAAATAGTCAACCAACTAATTGCCATAATTTACTTGTTATTTTCTCTTTTTAACATGAGAAAAGATATCCAAAGGAATCTTTATGTCCAAATTGTGCAAACTCCTCTCATTATCCACTAAAGTTAACACCAAATAATCTCTATATTTGTATCACCGCCAAATGTATGATGTTCTCTTATTTGTTTTCGAATTTTTGTATTTTGCATAACAAGGAAGACCATTACACTCCCCTCTTTTTTCTCTATATAAGGGGAACGAGGATGTGAGTCGGATTGAAAATTCATTACTTCTTTTATTTTAAAATACATATTGTTTTAAAAAATTTTATTGTTTCAGATTGTCTGTCATTTTTTAAAATAAAAAATATATTATTTTTTTTACCAATTTTGCCCTTATAATTTATTATTTCACTAAATCATAATTTTCAAATTTTAAAACATCTTCATAATTTCTAATGGAGATAATTCAGTCTTTTTTCTAATAATGTTATATATGTTAAAGGCCTCTTAATCTGTGTAATTTGTATAATAGTAACAAATATTTTAAATTTGATGGAGTATGTGATAAGGCGTATTAAAACAAGAAAGATTACTATTCTATTCGTTTCAAAATATTTGTTCATGAAATTTTTTTGTTTTGTTTCAAAATACTTATTCATGTACATATTTCTCAAATTAATGATTAGTTTCTTCCAATTTTCCCTCATTTATTCTAAGTCAACTGCACAACTTACTAAAACTTTGCTTTCTTCTTGTTTATTGGGAATTTTCACCAACCAATAGCTATCATGTTTTTAATATGGATAAAATAGAAACTTTATCTAAATTGTAGTATTATTTTCAATACCGTTAATATGTGTGTAAAAAGGCTCCATGAATTAGTATTTTGATTATTTTTAATATTTCTAACATTAATGATTAGTTTCTTTCAATTTTACCCTCATTTATTATAAGTCAACTGTACAACTTTCTAAAACTTTGCTTTCTTCTTACGTATTGGGAATTTTCACCAACCAATAACTATCATGTTTTTAATATGGATAAATTAGAAACTTTATCTAAATTATAGTATTATTTTCAATACCGTTAATTTGTATGCAAAAAATTTCACGAATAAGTATTTTGAAACGAATGGAGTATTACTTATGCGGTTGTTTGTGTCCTCATTAAACAAGCTTTACCCATATTTGTACAATCAAGTGTTCTCTCCATTAACTTCATGGAAAAGTTAATTTTGCCCTTCAAAACTTTTGGCTACTTTTCAGCTTATACCTAAATTTTCAAATTTTCTCATTTTGTCATATCTAATCAAAATTTCTATCAAACATTGACTAATTTTAACCACTTTTTATTAAGTTTTTAATGAGTTGATTGAAAATTAAATAGATGTAGATGACAAAATAAAAAAATTAAAAATTTGAATACTAATTAGAACAAAATTAAAGTTTGAGCGACAATTCGAAATTGAACAAAAGTTTAGAGCGCAAAATGAAGTTTTCCTTTAAATTTAGATTAAATTTAGGGGGCTTGACATTTTCCTTACCATTTGTGGTCTTTGTCTCTCCTAGTAGTGTTAAATATAGCTTGGACAAGAAAATAAATAAATAAAATGGTCAAAAACTTTTTAGTTGTAGCAACTATTTGTGTGTAAATATAATAAAGAACAGTGATTAAATGTGGATCAAAGTACTCAACCATTTAGGCAGCTTTCAACCGTTCTTGGGCTTAATCAATGGGAGAAAAGTCAGCAAAATGTGAATCAAAATGAGATATTTTGTCCATTACAAAAGATGAAAAATACCACGATATTAACAGTGAAGTTAGACTTCCTTGTACTACATGCATGTGAGTACATAAATTAGGGCTCCTTTTATCTAGTAACAAGACACTTCATGTAAAAAATCACTTATAAGAAAGATAATTGATATATCTTGTTTTTATGTTCAAAGAAGTTACATTTCTATTTATTTTTATCGTTTTATTTGAGATATAATTAAGTAAAATTTAGTGCTAAATCATTTTAAGTATGAACAATTAAGATGTATTTCGTACTTTAATTGTACAATCTAGATATTAAATAGTCAGAAAGTAGTTGAATGCTAAATTTAACTAAAAATTATTCTCAAACTTAAAATAAGATGGATGGTATAATTCTTTTTTTTTTTTTTAATAATAGAGGATATAATTCAAGTGATGAGAAAATGGCCTCACTTTGCATTGGCATAAATAAGTATTTTTCTCAATTTGCTTTTGAAATGAAAGGAGCCCAACCCATAAAGTAAGAAAGGAGAAGTACCTGCTTTAACAAAAGGTCCAACTTGCATTTGCTACCTATATTTTGAGGCAATTAATAAAGTTATCTGTCATCTTCACCTAATAGAGAAAACAACTAAAGGACTATAGATATTGTTTCTTCCTAAAGGCATTGACAATAAATTTGCCAATCAAAAAAGTGCCAAAGATAACTTCTTACGACTAATTATCTCAATGTGTTGTGAATATAATATTTGAAATCTACCTCAAGCAGAGGAATGAATGTGTTTTTGGGTTAAATGAAAATATTATAATAAAATAAAAATATATAATCTAATTTTTGTGATCTTAATCTCTTTGTGCTATCGATAGATAGAGATGTAATATATTTTTATACTAATTAAATATTTGTATAGAATGAGTCTATTTATAATAATAAATTTATCATAAATATGATGGCCAGAACTCTACAATTTTAAATGCTTTAAAATACAAGAAAATTAAAGAAAAATATTTTATATAGATTTTATGTTCATTTTAGACGTGCATATAAAGTCATGAAACTGGCTTCAAGAGTGTTATTTCTTCAATGAGTTCATAAATTAAGAGTTTTGAACTTAAATAATGTTTCTTAAAAAGTATGTATACATATTTTACATAAAGTTGTCTATCCATTATAAATTAATGCAAAGGGCCAAAAAAATCAATATAACAACAAGAATGGGAAAAAAAAAAACGTAAATGGACTGTTAAAACCCTAATTCGTAATTTTAAAAAAATCAGAATTTTGAATACCAAAATATTTATAAAAAAAAAGAATATGGACTAAAAGTCACAAGATGTGAAACACTGAAATGGTCAGTGCATGTTTGGACTGACTTTTGTAGTCCAACATGAGATGCAAAAAGACCCACCAACTCTGTCTTTTTGCTACCATTAGAATAAGTTTGAATGGGAAGGGATCATTTTCAGCACCACACATGATGTTATTGTATTCTTTGGTAAGATCCCAATTCCCACAGAATGTGGAAATGACCAATTTTGTTACTCATGAAAGCAAAAAAAGTCAATATAGATATATTAGATAAGCATTTACGATCATATTAGTAGCAGTCTATTATTGGAGTTTGATGTGGAAGTTATACTTTTTGAATATGAAAATGAGTGGCAAAAGTATGCAAATCAAATAAAAGATCATTTTTTGGAGATAATATTTTTATAAATAAAATTATTTTATTTCCATTAAAAAAAATAAATCCAGAGTCTTATTGAACAGCTTGCATTAGCATGCAGTTACCTATTTTTTTTTTCATAAATAAAAGATTAAGTCAAATTTAAATCTTATATGACAATCTTTATTATGAAAATAAATATTTTATTTGCCTTTAAAGGGTTAGAGGTAGGTTAAAAGCTCGTTAAAACTAAAGTCAACTAAGTCACTATAACCTTAGATGCTTTAGTAAAATTTACTGCACAGCCACTTGGTGGCGTTATGCAGATAAACATATTATGAGCATTGTTATGATTATCAGCATTATTTTCTTTTAAATTTTTGGAGAAGGGTTATTCGCAGAATAAACCTTTGTCTTTTTTATTCTTTTTAATGCGTAGTGATAATGAGATATAAATCAAATTTAAATTCTAGTAAGAGATGTTAAAATTCTAAGACCATCACATTTAAATATTGTGCATAATTTTGTAAATAAATTCAACCTATGAATCCAACTTAATATGCACTTAAAGAATGATCACAAATGTGGAGTTCATTTTTATTCGAAAAAAAAGAAGAAAAATGATAATCGTTAAGCTTAAACCATTGCTATAAATAAATGCATTATATATAAGAATTCTAAAAAAGAATTCACCATGTTATGTATAAATTTATTATTCTTTTACTATATAATATTTTTTGACACGATATATAATAATAATTAGTAATAAATATCTTTTCCGTACATTATATAAAATATGGTAAAGGTGAAAAATGGTGTTAATTTGCAGAGTATTACAAGTTGAAGCTTTTTGTAGTGTTTGGTACAAAAGCTTAAGTCAAAAACTCAAAGTCTTTCATCCCTCCTTTGTAGCAATGATGAATCACTGAGTCTTCACTATTTTCTTGACAAAGTATATAAGGTAGCCTATGTTGACTTCTTCGAGTCCACCCAGGCAGCTTAAACTTTTTTTTTTTTTAATTCAATTTTTATCTCCTCATTGATTTTGCAAAATTTTTAAGCTTCGTAATTATTGTCCTTTCTTTCTCTCTCTTAAAAAAATAATAAAAATATAAAAATATAAATTAAGTCTAAAACTTATTATATGATCTGTGATACTTTTAAATAATCGAATTACTATCTCTTCTCCTATAACATTATATTTGTATATTATGAAAAAGAAACTTACTCTATTTGAACACGTGGAAATTCATGTTTTAAAAAACTCATATTCTTTACTAATAAATTTATTTTTTTTAAAATTATATTTTGTTGGGGAGTGGATAAACCGCTTCTAAATAAAGCGGCTTTAACGGATGTTTTTATTTTTTAAAATAAAAAGGGTACAGTTTCTGATTCTAAGGGTCATAATATGCTGCTGGAGTTGCGGTTGCCTACTCGCCTTCCTTGACATTTTCTTCACTCGATGAAGTCAACTGTTATTTTATTTTATTTTTTAGTTTTTATCTTTTCATTGTTTGTCTACGAATAAAAGAGTAATTATAAATTGTTTTCTATGAAAAAAATGAAATTTTTGAATGGATTTTTTTTTTTTTTCATTTTCAACGTACAATAATAAAATTTAAATTTCACAAAGTTCTACTTATTATAAAAGTCTGAGAAAGTAGATAATTTTATAACTTAAGTGTTATAATTCATTTCCCCTTTATTTTTCCAATAACAAGACACGCACACACAAAAAAAAAAAAAACAGGATTTTGAAATTCAATTTTATTTGTTCTCATGAAATTTCAATTTCAACACCAAACTTAATCATTTTTTTTTCTTTTTTTTGGTTTAAAACAAATAGCTCTTCAATAAAAGGCAACTTGGTTTAAATGAAAGGCATATATATTATGCATGTAAAATTCTATCATAGATTGAAATCTTTGTGAACCACAAATTATAAAATATTGTATTTTTTACAAAGCATAACTTTACAGCTATCTAAAGCTCTTCTAGTCTGTAAAAATTCGGTCTATGAGGTAGAGAAATTGCTTGAAATCTGCATCAGGACGATCAAAATGTAATATATCATTCCCCCTCCGCCCCCCCCCCCCCAAAAAAAAAATTAAGAAAGAATTAAATGTGCAATAGAATAATTTGGAATTTGTGATTTTTGTATAACACGTTAAACGACATTGGAAGATCAACTTTTGTGTCGTAATGAAATTGCATTGACTCCTTTTGTGTATAATAAACTTGATGGGAAAAAAAAAAAAAAAAAACTACACGCGTCAATATTTTAAAAAATAGAATATGGGAAAACGATTTTTAATGTGAATGTCGTTTAATTATTTATAATTTATACATTATATTTATTACTTTGATACTCATGCGTTACAAAAAATAAAATAAAATAAAACATATTAAATAATTAATTTTTAATTATAATTTTTTAAAAGTCTATTAAGTGTTAACTTTTATTTATAATTTTACGATTTTTCAAAAATCTATTAAGTGTTTATTTATTAGATAACTTTAAATTCATAACCTTTTATATTTTCTTTTAAAAAATATTCATTTAAATTCAATGTATCAAATGTCAATAAAAAAATACTGACATATGTCATATCAGGTGCTGCAAACTCTGTCATAAATTACAACGAGAACCTTTCGTAACTCTTATTATATATACACATTTTTTTTTTTTTTCATGTGTTAATATTATCTAACTATTTTCGATCAATTGGATTTAGCCCACTAACACCTCAAACGACAAAATTCGGCAAAAAAGGTCACGTGCTAGGCACACGATTAAATATTTGGTGCAAAATAATAAAAAACAAAAGAAAAAATGAAGTTAAACACACTTTCTCTTACCTTTTTTTTTTTTTTTTAAAAAATTTCCCCCTTCCTCGTCCCCATCTTGTCCTTCTCCTTTCCCCACATTTTTCTCCAATATTGATAGATAGTGATGTCTTCCGTAGTATTGGTAGTCTGATAGGAATTTAAGTATAAATTTCCCATATAAAGAAGGGGAAAGGAAGACAAAGATACAACTCATGACTTCTTGAGAAATATCATGTTTCAAGAGGTTTCAAGGGATTCTTCAAACTTAAAAACTAAGAGAAAAGAAATTTGTTAAGAAACGAGTGATCAAAGGAGAACCAAAAGGAACCAAATGTGATCAATAATTCATATGGAATGTCAATGAAACTCAAATAAAGGCTTTGGAGAGCATTGAAAATAAGTTTAGAAGAGTGCAATTAGGGGATGCATGGACATACACCAAACCGTGTCTAAGGCAACCGAATACACAACTTTTAGAAGTTGTGCGCAGCATCATGCACAGATGTGCATGATGATGTGCACCAAGCTTTGTTACTAACCGTGCATCCTGCAGAAGGCCTTGTTATGTTTTGTTTTGATTTGCTTTGCTTTGACTTTGTTTTGATTCTCTTTCAATTTTCATGATTTGCATAAGGCCTCAAAACATGTTAATAGGCCTCTTATTAATTAGAGTTTGCAATCCAATTAGTCTAGGTCTTGTTATGTATTTAGATACTCTTATAACACTTTGAAATAACAATTGGATGATTATCAAAGATCAAACTGAGAGATTGAACTCCCGTGAGGGCTTCCTCCTTGGTTCACTTATAGAAAATCAAAACCATTCTTAAAATCTAGTCCTTCTCTAGAATCAAGGCTCTAAACCTTCAAGAATAATTAAATTAGGAAACTCTAATTTAGGCCTTGGATTCTTAGTTATTCCAAGGTTCTTTTTAAGTTCTTGATTGGGTGTCTACTCCCATTGGTTCAAATCCCCTTGCTAGATTTTAGATTCATGCGTATTAATGTGGTAGATTTTCTCCATTAATCTTTAGGTCTTAGGTTGCTAGTTCAGCTAAGGTTCTTAATTTTTGATCAAGTGTTTGTTTGTTCATCTAATTCCAACTTCAATTCTATGTTTTAGATGTTTTTGTTGTTGATATTTAGATCACTTTGAGCCATGAAATTGAAAGGAGATTGATCCTTCGGAGATTCATATCAAATTGGTATTAAAGAGTTTTGATTCTAATCAAAGCTTGGGATTACAAGGAAAGAGGCCAAAAGAAAAAAACAAAAACAGAGAAAAATTCGGACTTGAAAATTAACAAACAAAAAGGTCCAATATTCTTTGATATCTCTTGAAAGATCCATGAGAAAAATGTTCTATGATGTGATCGTGGGGAATGAATTGGCATGTGAATTGTGAGCAATTGTGCATAAAAAAAGGTGAAAAATCTAAGATATTTTAGCTAACGAATTTGATAGCACCAAGTGTTTGATGGTTGATACATCAAACATCTTAAATACACTTTTCAATTATGAGTTATATGATCAATTGAGTTCATCTAAGTTGATACATCTATTGATCTTGTTCTTGACATCCTTGATCAACTTGTCTTTTGAGTTAGTTTCAATTGTTTCCTTGTTTCTTACTTATCATTGCTAATTCCTTGCTTCAATTACTTCATTATAATCTATCTTCTTGTTAATTGTGTTTTTATGATCTTCTTTCTTTGACTCTTATTTGAATTGCCTTGATCTTTATTGCTCTTGTTTGATTGAATTCCCTCTAAGACCACTGATTGATTGTCTTTGGAATTTAAATTGACTTATTTGTTGAACTAATTCCTAAGAAATTGGGAAAATTTTGGGAAAGTTGATTGAGGAATTGAGTGTTGGATAAAAAAAATTAAGAGGGTGAGCTTATTTTGAAAAGAACTACGAAGAGAGTATACACAAGAGAAGAATTATCCAGCCCCCAAGGGTATAGACTAGTTGGCAAGGCCTGGGGTGACATGCCTGTAGTGGGCTGGCCAGACGCGGGTTCAACTCCATTTAGGGTCGGATTCGTAAGTCCTCTTTTTTGGGTGTCTACCGCTAGTATACATCCCGAATTTATATCTTACCCGGTCGTGGGGTCTCAACGCTCGAGTGGGAGAGGTTCGCCTTTGGAACTCCTTCCTTAATATAAGAGAAGATTTCTCCATCAATTGAGCGAATAGAAGTGAGGGAATAAAGTGAAGAACTATTTCTTCTTTATCTCTAACCAGTTTTTGTAGGAAATTTTCCTTGAATTTCTTAGTAACGACATACAATGATGAGGTATTTAGACGTAATAAAGTTGGCCCAAGTAGACCACAAGGCGAGCCTTATGATACATGGGAAGCCAAAAAGTCTCTTAGGGAACTTATGATGGATCAAAGGGAGATATGATGGATACGAGAAGAGATATATTGAACGTGCAAACTCATCAAGGCCAATTTGCAATGATAGCCTAAAGAAAAGGCCAAGGGTATCAAGACATTCCAAATTCTAGGATGAAAAATAACTTAAACACTCTAATAAATGTATATATATATATATATCAAGGATAATAGTGGGATAAGCACTTACGTGGAGGTTTTCAACAAGCTATTTTTGAGAGAAAGGAGGCATGGGTTGAGGGGAGGAAGATAGAGAATGGAAGGAAGGTTTGAGGAAAACAACTTGAGGAGTCTAGAGAGGAATCATGAGAAGGCCTACGATTGGGATGAGAGAGTTTAATATGAGAATTTTGAGATGTAAAATAGGGGTTTTGGGATAAGAAGTAGGAGAAGAGAAGATGTCGAGGAAGAAATGGAAATGAGACACATTAAGATAAAGGTCCCATTGATGCGTAAATTTTGGGTGTATAAAAATCATCAAATTTAAATACATCCCTTAGTTAAGTTTTAATTAAAATATTAATCCCAAAATACACATACGAGTAATTATATTTATTGCAAGTATAGTATAGGAATTGACGAGTATCGATCCTCAAAAAAATAAGTACACACTAATCACTTTTAATTTATTATTTAACCGACCCAATTTGTAAAACCCCACCTAAACTTACCCTAGAGTTTAGGGGGATGGGGTGCATATCATATCATCTTACATAAAATATATTTCTTGAATGATTTTATGTACCTTAGAATTGTGGTTTATAGGTTATATAGTTTATTTGTGCTTGTTGGGTAGAAAAGGTAAAAAGTTAATTTTACTTGAGGACGAAATAAGAAGATGGCTTGAGGCTTGATAAGAAGAGGATTTGGTCGAGAAAATTAGAACAAGAGTTAGTGTGGTTAAGTGGTTAGAATTTTGTGATTTAATCTTTAAGGTCTTGAGTTCAAATCCCTTTACCTAAATTTTATTCATAATTATCTTAACTAATATTTGAATTTTCTTCTTTCTTACATTCCTTAAAGTTAGGAATGTTGTTTTAGGGAAGATACAATGGTAATGTCTTAACCACATGATCTTGTCTTAAAAAGAATTCTAGAAGAATTTTTGTCTCTATTATTTTTGCAAGCCTTGTCCTAATCTCTTTGAATTTAAACTACTCCTATTTTTTTAATTTATTTTTATATCTATAAAAGTCCTGGATAATTTCTTACTTGAAATTTTGAAAATTCCAGTTCTTGTAGGATAGGAGGTTGGCCGAAATGGTGGAGGAGAAATAGGAAGAGGTTCTCAATTAAATCACCATAGTTATTCCTCTAAGAACTTCATTGTCTTCTTGTTTTTGTTTTGGTTAAAATCTGAAAAAAATTTCAGATTTTCTTCATGGCTGGTTTTCAAAATTTGCAGCTACCTTTCTCTACCTAATTCTTTCAAAGAACCAACCATCTTGTGTGAAGAGGAAGCTGAAACACTTTGGAATTTCGCAGCCTTACAAGTTACACCAAACCAGAATGTTTTCCCAGCAAATAACTAAACTTTGGACATGAACATTTAGCCATTCATTTGTGCACAAGAACACTTGAAACCTTCTTCTTTCTTCTCCAAGATGGTGGCTAGAAAACCACCATTAATGGACCTTCAAATACTCCTAAACTTCAGCTACAAATTTAGTTCAAAAAGCTTCAAAAAATCTTTGCAAAATCCTCCCAAAATCACAAGAGTTCTTAAGCTAAAATTTCAGAAAATTTCCAACTTTGCCTATTCAATGTTAAGTCCGATTTCTTCATCAAACTTCATCATATTTTCGGCCAAATGCAGCCATGGACAAAACACCTTGGCTTCTCCATCTACCTTGGTCATTAGAATTCTATTAACACACCCTAAAACACTCCTATCATCACTTTATTCAAAATTATTCAAACTTCAAATTAAATTCCAGATTTTTGTTCCATTAAACACTCACCTAACTAGATAATAAAACTAAAAATTTCTCTACTATATCACAGCCATTTTTGACTCAAAGCTGAAACAACTCTCCATTCCATAATCAAATCATAGCTAGTTCAGCCATGCACCATTGAAGGATAAGAAACCTTTAAAGAGTAAACACTATTACCCAATCCTCTACCTTAAACATCTCTATTTTTCTCTCAATTTGAAGTTTAAAAAAGCTAAAACTCTCTCTCTCCTTCTTGGATAACCGAAAGCCTCCCCCTAGCTAGGCCATTCGGCCATCATTCACACACACACACACACACGAAATCACTCTTTCTTTCAATTCCTCTAAAAACACCAAGAACACCAAGAATATACACTAAGCTTCTTCAACCTTCAATCACCTCTATTCATCCTAAATCACTCCAAGAACCTTCAAATCAACTAGAATTCGGTCCATACTCCCTTATAGGCCACTCCATAACATAAAAAATATCAAAGTTGATCTTCCATTTAGATCAAACACACCTTTTCGGTCAAGAACAAGAAGAACATCCATAAGGTAACTTTAAACACCTTGGACCTTCTTAATCTTGTCATTACCATTTCAATATCATCCTAATCTCTTTCTCTCTCTCTCTCTCTTGGCCGAACCTTGGATAGCTATTCTTGAAAAAACTTCAACCAAGGAAGGACTCTCAAGGACCTCCATTAAGCAAAGCGATATCTTCATCTAACGTTCATCAAATCAAGTATTTCTTTCTTGATCTTCTTTTTGAATTCTCAAACTCAAGACTCTTAGATGATGGATTTGATGGTTGATTGAATAATGTGGATGTGGGTGAAGGGAATAGATTTAAGATATGAAGCTTTGAATGAATGTTGTGACTTACGAAGTATGAATTATGTTTTAAGATCATTGTATATTCATTATGATTAAGAGCTTTATGGATGTTTGATGTATGATGGACATTAAACCACCATTGTTGATTATGCCTTCATGATATTATTTTTCTAATAAATCCATAAATAATATTATGACTCGTAGAATATCACCCTTGTTATGATGTATGTTAATACAAGTCTATTTTTGGATAAATCGACATGTTATTTGTTGGATCCATGTGTGTATGAATATGTATGTAAATTTTCTCTAGTATTTCACTATAGTCATTAAAAAAACTATTGTAAGAACTACTTTTATTATTTTTTGTATTATTCTTACTATCATTATTTATTAATATAATTAATATTATTATTTAATTTAATTGACTAATTTCGGTGAACACAAATATTTTTGAAACCAATAATTATTTAAAATATTGGTATTTTATTAGATAAATAAATAAAATATTTTTATTAAAATTATTAGATATAAATAATAATATATTAGAATTAATTAATATCAAATATATTTTATATTCATATTATTATTAGTTAGCCTTACGTTGGTTTATATAGCCGACCCCAAGTTACTTGGGATTAAGGCTTAGTTTGTTGTAGCCTTACTAAAACTTTTATTTACACTCTTAAATATGACTTATATGAGAATAATTTATTATTTATTTATTTACTATTAAAATTATTTATAATCTATTATTAATATTACTTATTATTTGTAATATTATTATTTATTATTTATTACCAATATTATTTAGAATTTATTATTAATAGTACTCATTATTTATTACTAATTTTACTTATTAATATTCCTCATTATTTATTATTTGTTAATAAATAGTTAATATTATAATTTATTATTTATAACACCTATTTATTTTAACTTATCAAATTAATCTTATTCTATAAAATACTTTATCAACTAGTGTTAAAGTTTAAGGCATTGTTGTCATAACTAGATATTGTTGTAGCTAGTTGAGCTTAAGCATGTTAGGCTATGAATTACTTATTTAAAGCAAGTATTGTTTGGATATTGGGACTTATACCATGTATTTATGCCAGGCGGGGTTAGGTTGCCTTGAACTATCTTGGAAGGCTATTGTATCAAGGAAAAGTAAGAGATCAGGTAAGTCCTTGTGTAAAGATGTTTGTGAACAAATGTATTTCTACAAGTCGAATGCACTGATTGTCGTGGAAGATGTACCTTGAGACGCAATTATGGACAATATATTCCTTCTTTTAAAATAAAATAATTTTAGTCAAGCATACAATTTTCCAAGCAAAATAATAAATTTTTCTTAAACAAAATTTTACCTAAAGTTGTTTGAAAATAGTAATTGCTATTTTAAAGAAACCTCTTCATTGATTTTATATTTTTTAAGTGGAATAAACATAACGTTGAGTACTCAATAAGGATAGACTATTAGGATTAGTCTTTGAAGGGTTGGATAAGTCTCTCAGTAGGAGGCCATCTCTAAGGGGTGAATCCTGCCTAAACAAGATGACAGTTCTTGTTGGTCAGACCGGTCTGACTAGCAGTATAGTTAAGGTGGACTGTGTTGGGATTTCATCATGCTTATTAAATAAGAACACAGTGGAAATAGTTATGAAATCCATATCTAAAGATCACGTGTTTGCAATTAAAACGAGAATAGAGGAAGGAAATAGAGATTACCTTCTATGGTAGAAAACAAAAACTTTTCTTGTCGCCTACTCCTCTGCTTTGATCGTCCATCTTGCACCACTATAATCCAAGAGTAGGATTATCTCTAGCAGTAATTCATATAAGGTTGAATCGCTTACAAGCCCGATTAAATCTATGCTAGTAGAAGAGAAGAGGTTAGGGTTAATTGGAGAAGAAAGACATGAAGAGGAAGGTCCGAAAATTCTCATTTTGATCGTCCAAATTCTCATGCAGCAACAGGGAACGTTTCCCATGTTTATAGGTTTTATAATTTGTGTTAATTGCAATTAAATCCTCCAAGATCCAATGTCTACAATTGGGCCTTTGAAGTTCACATAATTACAACCAAGTCCCTTGAATTATAACAAACTTATAATTTACCTATAAACATATCTTCTTCTCTTAATTATCCCCACAAAATTATCAAATGATATATTTTAAGCATTCAAACCTTTATTGTGTGTGACCCATTAGGCTTCCTAGTCTTATTGATAGTATAATATGAATTAATTCTAACATCTTTAGAATTAATAATCTTAAATAAAATTTAGGATTAATTTATTAATTCTCTAATTAATAAATTCATATTTAGCAGATCAAGAGCGATATCTAGCAATGACTCTTGGTTACCCAAAAGTCTAGAAAGTTAAGTGGCTTGATGTGAACTTTTCAATAGCAAATAACCAATGTAATAAACTCATTTCATCATACTATATCTCATTCGGTCTAGAGCATAGATTAGTGCCAACTTCATCCAGAATATTATTAATTCGAGCTCGAATATTTTAGTACCTGTTCAAGAAATTTATTACTCGATATGTGTATCAAATTTGGAATTATTTTCAACACATAGTAGTCTTAGTCAAGGACTTCATAAGTAATGATTTCTACAAGTGGCCATGAGATATACTTTCCTACTATTAAGAGTGGTGAATCCTTTATTGACCCTCTCAGCTATTTTCGTTTACTTTACATTGTACCCAATATCCATCCATAAGTGGTCTTTGTAGGACTCTAAAGATTAGAATTAAAGTACAGTGCTCGATAAACAAAATACATTGGAGATCTCAAATCTGAGGATATTTACACACTTGCTATAATGAGATTCTATCACTGACAATCAATAGCTTATCCAAGTAATTATCTCATAGTTAGGTCATCTAATGAACTTATTCATATAACAAGCATCTATAAATTAATCCTGAGTATCACAATACTCACGGTTATGAGAACTACTGTTTTATCCAATCAAGGGATATAATATGTGCTAGTCTTGGCGTATTAATAATATTCCATCTTATTAATACTATGACTAGATATTATTCAAGTACAAACACTACATAGTATAGTAGGAATCTCACATTATGATCTCTATCATGATTTTCTTAACACTGTGTTGTACTAAGACTTTATCAAACAATTTATACACATATTCAGATATAACAATCAAACTAAAAGATAAAGAATGCCTCTTTTATTAATTATTATGCAATAAATATGGTACAAGTGATTGCCTCTAGGTCACAACACTAACAATCTCCCATTTGCACTAGAGCCAATCATTCATATATCGAATATCGACTGAATGACTAAACATATTTATCATGTTTCTTCTGGAAAAATGCTTTAGTAAATGGATCAGCTATGTTCTGATCCTTGGAAATTCTCTCTATCTTTACATCTTGCCTGTTTATGATCTCTCTAATTAGATGATAGTGTCTAAATACATGCTTAGATCATTGATGAGACCGTGGTTCCTTTGCTTGTGTAATAGCTCTATTATTGTCACAATACAGAAGTATCGGATCTACAATGCTAGGCACCACTCCAAGTTCAGTGACGAACTTCTTGATCCACACTGCTTTTATAGCTACTTCGGAAGCCGCTATGTGCTATGCTTCAGTTGTCGAATCGATAGTAGTCTCTTATTTGAAACTTTTCCAACTTACTACCCTACTACCTAACGTGAACACATAGCCAGATTATAATTTGTAGTCGTCTTTATCGAACTGAAAGCTGGCATCAGTATACCCTCTTATTTGGAAATCACCATCTCCATATACCAAGAATACATATTTAGTCATTCGTAAGTACTTGAGGATATTCTTTACAGCCGCTCTTCAAGGTCAAATTGGTATCTGCTCGTCAAGCTAAGAGCACATGATACATCGGGCCTAGTACATATCATAGCATACATGATAGATCTAATTACCGAAGCATACGAAATTCTACTCATATAATCCCTTTCAACTTGTGTTTTTGGAGACATCGACTTTGAAATGATTACTTCATGTGTTATAGGTAAGAATCCTCTTTTAGATTGATCTATGCTGAACCTCTTCAACACTTTTTCTATGTATGTAGATTGCGAAAGACCTAGCAACCTCCTTGATCTATCTCTATAGATCCTTATTCTCAGAATATATGTTGCTTCTCCAAGGCCTTTCATGGAAAACATCTTGGATAACTAAATTTTTATAGATTGAAGAACGGAAACATCATTTCCTATTAGCAATACGTCATCTACATAAAGCAATAAAAAAACAACTGCACTCCCACTAACCTTCTTATACACACAAGGTTCATCAATGTTTTGAATGAAATCAAATTCTTTAATTGTCTCATCAAAACGGATGTTTCAACTCATAGATGTTTGCTTAAGTCCATAGATGGACATTTGCAACTTGCAAACTTTTGTGCCATCTTTGGATGTGAAACTTCAGGTTGTGTCATATACACTTCCTCGATCAGGTTTCCACTAAGGAAAGCTATTTTTACATTTATTTGCCAAATCTCCTAGTCATAATGAGCGGCAAGTATTATGAGTATTCTTATGGATTTTAGCATAGCGATTGGTGAAAAAGTTTCGTCATAATTAACACCTTGCTGTTGTCAATAACCTTTTCCAACCAGACATGTCTTATAAGTAACTACATACCATCCATGTCAGTTTTCTTCTTGAAAACCCATTTGTATCCTATAGGTTTGATTCCTTTGGGTGGATCAACCAAAGTCCATACTTAGTTGTCATATATGGAATCCATTTATGACTTCATAGCTTTAAGCCATTTGTCAGATTCTAAACTATTCAAACCGTTCTTGTAAGTAGGAGGCTCATCTTCTTCTATAAGTAGTACATCATTGTGATCACTTATGAGAAATCCATATCTCTCAGGTGCCACTCGTATTCTACTCAACCTACGAGGCTCTTGTGTGTTAGAAGGTTTATCAATAGGTGTGGGTTCGGATGGTTGATCAATATTTGTTTGTTCTTCTTGAACTTCACTAAGTTCAAGCTTGCTCCCACTATCTCCTTTAAACATGTGCTCATTCTCTAAAAAGACAGTATGTTTCGAAACAAAAACTTTATTTTTAGTAGGAAGATAGAAGTAATATCCGAAGCACTCTTTTCAGATATCTAACAAATAAAAATTTGTCAGACTTACTTTCAAGTTTGTTTGACATTGCCCTTTTAACAAAAGTAGGACAACCTCAAATCCTTGAATGAGATAACTTTGGTCTCTTACCAAAGAAGAGCTCATAAGGAGTTGTATCAACATTTTTTACGGAACTCTGTTTAATATATAAATAGCAGTCTCGAGTGCATATCCCCAAAACGATTTTGGTCACTATACAAAAGCCTTCATGATCTGTACCATGTCTAGAAGGGTTCAATTCCTTCTTTCAGATACACCATTATGTTTAGGTGCATGTGGTGGAGTCCATTGAGATAATATCCTATTATCTCTAAGATAATTTAGAAACTCTTAGCTTAAGTATTCACCTCCTTGATCGGACCTAAGAGTATTAATACTTTTGCCAAGTTGTTTCTTTACTTCATTCTTAAAGTCTTTGAACTTGTCAAATGCTTTAGACTTGTATTTCATTAAACACAAATACCCATATCGTGAATAGTCATCGATGAAGGTTATAAAGTAGTGATAACCTCCTCTTGCTTGTATAGACATTGGACCACATACATCTGTATGTATTAGTTCAAAAACTTTTTAGTCCTTTCTCCTTTTCTAGAAAATGGAGTTTTAGCCATTTTACCAAGTAAATAAGATTCATATGTGTCATATGATTAATAATCAAATGACCTCAAGTCACCCAACTTGTACAAAATGACAAAGCCATAAGTTAGATGAGATGGTATTATCTTTTCTTTGCCTCTTTACATTTATATTGAAAATTGGATTATCCATATCTAGAACATATAAACTATTAACCAAAGTTGCAGAACTATAATGGATATCATTTAATGAAAAAGAACAACGTTTATTCTTAAAATTTTAATAAAATCTAAATAAGTCTAAATAAGCAACTGAGATAATATTTTTCAATAAGACTAGTACAAAATAACAATTTTGCAGTTCTAGAATTAATCCAGAAAATAGATTAAGATGATAAGTCCTCACAGCAGTTTCAGCAAGCTTTGCTTCTTTTGTAGCTCGCAGGTCCACATCGCCTTTTTCCAGCCTTCTACTACCCTTTAATCCCTGTAAATTATTGCATTTTAAGTAGAACGTCTTACATGTTGGGTATCTCAGGTTCGTATCCTATACGGCGCAGTGGAAAATAAAACTAGATACCTTCCCAAGACCCATTTATGTGTAGAAAACAAGACATAAAGAGAGTAAAGGTAACAACTTTTTACCTTTAGGTGATCGTCTGAAGAACAAAATTTTCTTCTTCAAGTTGAAGCACGATCTAGCAATCCTCGTGATCAACCTCCACGTGAGTTGAACGTCTAATCACTATAATCACAGTGTGTGATTATCTCTAATAGTAATCCACACAGATGAATACTTAAGCACGAAGTTTTCAGTGCTAGCAGAAATTCTAAGTGGCGGCTAGGGTTCTTTTCAAGATCAAATCGAGAGAGAAGAAGAAGAAGAGAAGGTTTATGTGGCTGCCGTTTTTCTTTCGTGAATCACCCATAGGGTTTTCGGTTATATCATCATAAAACTAAAAATTCACTGAAAATCTAGAATTCTAAAACAATTAGAGTTCTCTAATTGTAATTGGAAACATAAAGTTCTCACAATTACAACTTGTACCACAAATTATAACTAATTATAATTTATCTATAACAACTTTTCTTTCTCTCAATTAACCCCACAATGTTATCAAATAACATCTTGAGTATATAATCCTCTATTGTGTGTGACCTATTAGGTTTCCCAGTCAATTGGTAGAGAATATGAATTAATCCAAATGTCTTTGAGATTAATAATCCATAATTAATTAGAATTAATCCTGTTAATTCTAATTAGGATTGGTTTATTAATTCATCAATTAATAAACTCATATTTTTAGATCATGAGCGGTATCTAGTAACACACCATGATCATCCAAGAGTTTAGGAAGCAAAGTGGCTTACATGAACCCTTCAATAAAAAATTTTAGTGCAATTAACTCCTTTCACCATACAATATCTTATTCGGTTTAGAGTACGGAATTAGTGCCAACTTCCTCCAGAAATAATTCTGGCCCGAATACAATAGTACTTGTACCAGGAACCCACTACTCTAGATGTGTATCAATTGGAATTGTTTTCAATACACAATCTCCTTGGCCAAGGACATTCCGAGTAGTAATTCCTACAAGTGGCCATAAGATATTCGTTCCTACTATTAGGGGTGGTGAATCTTTTATTGATCCTCTCAACTATTTTCGTTTACCTCACAATGTACCCAATATCCATCCCATAGGTGGCCCTCGATCGAGCTCCGGAGATTAGAATCAAAGTATAAAACTCAGCAAATAAAGTATCTTGGAGATCTCAAGTCTAAGGATACTTGTACGTTTGCTATATTGAGATTATATCACTGGCACTAAATAGTTATCCATGTGATTATCTCAAAGCTAGGTTATCCAATGAACTTGTTCCATTAACAAGTATTCATGTGTTAACTTTGAATATCTCAATACTTACGGTTATGAGAACTACCGCCTGATCAAATCAGGAAGTCTAACACATGCTAGTCTTAACGCATTAATGATGTCCTATCTCATTGATACTATGACTAGGGACTATTTAAGTACTAACACCATTCAGTGTAGTAGGAATATCATATCATGATCTCTATCATAATTTCCTTAACACAGTGTTGTACTAGGGACTTTATCGAACAGTTATATTACTTAAAGTAAACAAAAGAAATTGTACAATAAATAATGCTTTTTATTAAAATAAAATGTGTCATATACAATGTACAAGTGATTGCCTCTAGGGCATAACACTAATAAACTCCCACTTGCACTAGAGCCAATCATTCATGTATCTAATACCGAATGACTCAACATGACAATCATGTTTCTTTTGGGATAGTATCTTGGTAAGCGGGTCAGCTATGTTCTCATTCGTGGGAACTCTCTCTATCTTTACATCATTCCTATCTATGATCTCCCGGATCAGATGATAGCGTTGCAGTACGTGTTTGGATTGTTGGTGAGACCGTAACTCCATTACTCGTGCAATGGCTCTGTTGTTGTCACAATACAAGGTTATTGGACCAACAGCACTAGGAACTACACCCAGTTCCATCACGAACTTCTTGATCCAAACAGTCTCCTTAGCTGCTTTTGAAGCAGCTGTGTACTCAGCTTCTGTCGTAGAGTCGACAATAGTCTCTTGTTTGGAACTTTTCCAACTTATTGTCCCTTCGCACAACTTAAACACGTAGCCAGATTGTGATTTAAAATTATCTTTTTCAGATTAAAAACTGGCATCAGTATACCCGTTTATTTTCAAATCACCTTCTCTATATACTAAGAACATATCCTTAGTCATTCGTAAGTACTTAAGGGTGTTCTTTACAGCCGCCTAATGACCCTCACCAGGGTTAGATTGGTATCTGCTTGTCAAACTGAGAGCACAAGATACATCGAGCTTATTACATGTCATGGCATACATGATAGATTGAACTGCCGAAGTATATGGAATCTTACCTATATGATCCCTTTCAACTTGTGTCTTGGGAGACATCGACTTTGAAAGGCTTACACCATGTGACATAGGTAAGAATCCCTTTTGGATTGATCTATGCTAAACCTCTTTAGCACTTTATCTATGTATGTAGACTGTGAAAGACCTAACAACCTTTTGGATCTATCTCTATAGATCTTTATTCCGAGAATATAGGTTGCTTCTCCAAGATCTTTCATGGAGAATTGTTTGGACAACCAAACTTTAACCGTTTGCAGGACAGGTATATCGTTTCCTATTAGCAATATGTCATCTACATAAAGTAGTAAGAAAATGATTGCACTTCCACTAACCTTCTTGTATACACAAGGCTCATCAATGTTTTGAATGAAACCAAACTCTTTGATTGTTTCATCAAAACGGATGTTCCAACTCCTAGAAGCCTGCTTAAGTCCATAAATGGACCTTTGCAGCTTGCACACCTTTGTGCTATCACTGGATACGAAACCCTCAGGTTGTGTCATATACACTTTCTCAGTCAGATTTCCATTTAGGAAAGCTATTTTCACATCCATTTGCCAAATCTCATAATCATAATGAGCAGCAATGGCTAGGAGTATCCTGATGGATTTCAACATAGCTACTGGCGAGAAAATTTCATCATAGTCAATACCATGTTGTTGACGATAACCTTTCACCACTAGTCATGCTTTATAGGTAATTAAGTTACCATCCATGTCAGTTTTCTTCTTGAAAACCCACTTGCACCCAATAGGTTTAATTCTTTTGGATGGATCAACCAAAGTCCATACTTGGTTGTCGTATATGGAATCCATTTCTGACTTCATGGCCTCAAGCCATTTGTCAGATTCTGAACTATTCAGAATATCCTTGTATGTAGTATGCTCATCTTCATCTATGAGCAATACGTCATTGCGGTCACTAATGAGAAATTTATATCTCTCAAGTGCCACACGTATCCTACTAGATCTATGAGGTTCTTATGTATTACAAGGTTCATCTATTCTCTCAATAGATGTGGGATTAGACGATTGATCCTCGTTTGTTTGATCTTCATGAACTTCACTAAGTTCAATATTACTCCCACTGCCCTTTTTAAGCATATGCTCATTCTCTAAGAAGACGACATGCTTTGAAACAAACAATTTATTTTCGGAGGGTAGGTAGAAGTAATATACGAAAGATTCTTTTGGATATCCCACAAACAAACACTTGTTAGACTTACTATCAAGTTTTTCTGACTGTGGTCTTTTGACAAAGGCAGGACAACCCTATACTCGCAAGTGAGATAACTTTGGTCTTTCATCAAAGAACATCTCAAATGGGGTAGTATCAGCCGATTTTGTCAGAACTATGTTTAGTATATAAACAGAGGTTTCTAGTGCATGCCCCCAAAACGATTTTGGTAGGTCTGCAGAAGCCATCATGGTCCATACCATGTCTAGAAGGGTTCGATTTCTTCTCTCAGATACACCGTTATGTTGAGGTGTATGTGGTGGAGTCCATTGAGATAATATCCCATTATCTCTAAGATAACTCAGAAACTCTTGGCTCAAGTATTCCCCTCCTTGATCAGATCTTAGAGTCTTAATACTTTTGCTAAGTTATCTCTCTATTTCATTCTTGAAGTCTTTGAACCTTTCAAAGGCCTCAGATTTGTATTTCATTAAATACACATACCCGTATTGTGAGAAGTTATTGATAAAGGTTATGAAATAGTTGTAATCTCTTCTTACTTGTAGTGATATTGGGTCACATACATCAGATTGTATGAGTTCTAATAACTCTTTTGCTCGTTCTCCTTTTCCTGGAAAAGGAGTTTTAGTCATTTTACTTAGTAAACAAGACTCGCATGTGCCATATGATTCATAATCAAATGATCCTAAGTCACCAAGCTTATGTAATTTAGAAACACGATTTTTGTTTACATGGCCCAAACGACAATGCCATAAGTAAGAGATGTTAGAGTTATCCATTTTAGGTTTCTTATTGTTTATATTAAGAACTGGACTATCCAAGTCTAGAACATATAAACCATTAACCAGCGTTGTTGAACTATAGTGAATATCATTCAAAGAAAAAGAACAACATTTATTCTTAAATATTAAATGAAATCCACATAAGTTTAAACACATATATCCAAGTCTAGAACATATAAACCATTAACCAGCGTTGCTGAACTATAGTGAATATCATTCAAAGAAAAAGAACAACATTTATTCTTAAATATTAAATGAAATCCACATAAGTCTAAACACATAATTGAGATAATGTTTTTTTATTAAAACTGGTACATAATAACAGTTTTGCAGTTCTAGAATTAATCCCAAAGGTAGGTTCAGCTCGTATGTCCCCATAGCAAGTATAGCAACCTTTGCCCCATTTGCAGTACGTAGGTCCACATCGCTTTTCTCTAGTCTTCCACTGCTCTTTAGCCCCTGCAAGTTATTGCACAAATGAGATCCATATCCGGTATCTAATACCCATATATCATTTCTAAAAGTAGTATTTATCTTAATCATAAACATACCCGGAGTAGAAGTAGAAGTGCTTGTAAGCTTCTCCTTCTGCTTCTTGTCCTTAATGATCTCGAAGTAGGTTTTGCAGTTGCACCTCCAGTGGCCCATCTTCCCACAACAATGGCATGGGCCCTTGGTAGCTGCGTCCTTCTTGTTCACACCACCTTTGAGCTTCATGGGAGCCTTCTTCTTCTTCTTTTGAACTTTCTTCTTGGAAGAGGAAGATTCTACCATTAAAATCGCATTGGAATCCTTCTTCATAGATGACTCCGCAATTTTGAGAAGATTGATCAATTCAGAAATGGTGGACTCAATCTTGTTCATCTGATAGTTAATAATAAATTGTGAGAAACTATTAGGTAAAGATTGTAGAATTAAATCAACACTTAAGTCATGATCCATTGCAAACCCAAGAGATCCAAGCTTCTAGATCAAGCCCAGCATCTTTAGTCCATGAGTGGCCACAGAAGAATCCTTTGCCATTTTGCAACAGAATAGTTGCTTCGAGATCTCGTATCTCTCAGTTCTGGCTTGGGCATCAAACAGCTCTCGAAAATGTAAAATAATCAATTGAGCATCCATATGCTCGTGTTATTTTTGCAACTCAGGAGTCATGGATGCCAGCATAATACAGGATGCTGTATCAATATCCTCCTCGTGCCTTCTGTGGGTAGCATGCTCATCAGCATGAGCATCTTGAGCTGGTGGTGGCAGAATAGGAACATCTAGCACGTAGAATATTTTTTTCGATTTGAGAACGATTCTCAAAGTTCTATACCAGTCGAGATAGTTTGATTCGGTTAACTTGTTAGTTTCCAAGATGCTACGTAAATTTAGATTTGTTGACATGATGTAAGTGACCTAGATGTAAAGATAGAAAGTATTAGCTACTTGTATATGCACATGATATGTAAATAATTAGGACTTTAATTAAGCGCATTTTTACTCCACTATTTTAATTAAACCAATAGTCCCTACTACTGATTCGGGAAAGCCCGTTGGAAGCTTTCCTAGTGGACCGGTATCTAAATTCCTCAAAAATAACATTGGGTTTGCCCAACAAGCCATCCTTGAGTTCATTGGTAGGTATCCAATACCAATTACATCGTATGTAACTACCGGATCATTGGGTGATTAACAACTTTTAATCTTAAGGCTTTTTGGGCTACCCCAACTTTTCCTTTAAATTTCTTTATGCTTGAGTTTGCCCAATCGGGATAAAGAATTTAGTTAAACCCAACCCATTAATCAGGAATTTAATTCCATAGCTTGAACATGCCCAATGTCAAGTAGGCTTGGGTTTACCCAAAAACCTGGTCTTAAAAAAGGACTCTCGTTCTTACTATATTAATGGAAGGAATTAGATTTAATATTAATTAAGAGATTTGTTCCTTTTAGTGATTTCGTTGAATGCCATACATAAAAATTAATAAATCACATAATTGATAATCATGGTAATAAAGCGATTACGTAGTATGGTTATGGACTTTACCCTAAATTAATTTCTTTGAGCCATAAAAGAAATTAATATAGTTAACCCTATGTGTTCATGCATGATTTAAGTAGAAGGTCTCACCATCTCGCCTCGTTTTGGTTGCCATCTCCAAAAATAGAATAATTCTACTCCTATCTAACCTATGTAGACTAATTACATAATTTCCCAAAGAGAGAAAATCTCGAGTTACATTCGAGGGGAGTTAGATGAGAAGAGAATTACACAAGAATTCTAGAGAAGGCAGGACACGCAGGCCCTATTTTATAAAAACCAAAACTGTAAAATGCATAAATAGATATAATTGGTTTTAGTCCATAACCATCCACCATGCCATTAACTATGCTTAAATAAAATAAACATATACTTTTATCATTCCAAAATCACTATTTTGGAAAGACAAAATAGATTCTAAAATCATCATTTTAGTAAGATACACTAAGTTTAGATTTTCAAAATCATTATTTTGAAAAACAAAATTGTTTGTCTCAAAGCTAATTTTGAGAAAATACTTTTGGGTCCCGTTTCTCATCAAATGAGATTTTTGCTTCCAAAATTCTGTTCCGAATTTTTAAAAAAAAATTACCTGGAGGTTGCAAACAGAGTAGAATCGGCGCCGGTTTGGAAGTCGGAGCTGGCGTCGGCTATGTTCTGGTTTCCAAAAAATTTTTCTCTTCCAAAACGATTTTCGGACATCTCGAATAGAATGGAACTGGCACCGGCTTGGAGACCGGAGCTGACGCCGCCTGTATTCTGCAACAATGGCGGCGATTTTTCAAAAACTTCCAGAAATAATTTCTGGTTCTTTCTTCTTCTGCAAATTTTCGGTCAGAACAATTCTCAACTGTATTTTTTGTTTTGAAGCTATAAACAACAACCAATTTGCTAATTTAAACAAAATCAAAACGAAAAATTAAGATAAAAAGAAAGACAACATCTATGTTGTAGAAAAACGTTTTTCCTGCAGAAATTTTCAGCACAAAAGAAAGCATCTTTTCGAAATACGCTGTGACTTTTACACAATCATTTTGTGCTATGGACCCAACCCATAAAGATCAAAATGATTTTGACTCGAGTAAAAACGATTTTCACAGCAAACAAAGACAAACATGAAAATAGTTTTTCATGCCAAAACAATGTCCGTAGACCACACATAGCCTGGCTTTGATGCCACTGTTGGGTATCTCAGGCTCGTATCCTATACGACACAGCGGAAAATAAAACTAGATACCTTCCTAGGACCCATTTATGTGTGGAAAACAAGACATAAAGAGAGTAAATGTAACAACTTTTTACCTTTAGGTGATTGTTCGAAGAACAAAATTTTCTTCTTTAAGTTGAGGCGATCTAGCAATCCTCGTGATCAACCTCCATGTAAGTTGAACGTCTAACCACTATAATCACAGTATGTGATTATCTCTAATAGTAATCCACACAGATGAATACTCAAGCACGAAGTTTTCAGTGCTAGCAGAAATTCTAAGTGGCGGCTAGGGTTCTTTTCAAGATCAAATCGAGAGAGAAGAAGAAGAAGAGAAGGTTTATGTGGCTGCCGTTTTTCATTCGTGAATCACCCATAGGGTTTTCGGTTATATCATCATAAAACCAAAAATTCACTGAAAATCTGGAATTCTAAAACAATTAGAGTTCCCTAATTGTAATTGGAAACATAAAGTTCTCACAATTACAACTTGTACCACAAATTATAACTAATTATAATTTATCTATAACAACTTTTTTTTCTCTCAATTAACCCCACAATGTTATCAAATAACATCTTGAGTATATAATCCTCTATTGTGTGTGACCTATTAGATTTCCCAGTCAATTGGTAAAAAACATGAATTAATCCAAATATCTTTGAGATTAATAATCCATAATTAATTAGAATTAATCCTATTAATTCTAATCAGAATTGGTTTATTCATCAATTAATAAATCCATATTTCCAGATCATGAGCGGTATCTAGCAACACATCATGACCATCTAAGAGTCCAGGAAGTAAAGTGGCTTGACATGAACCCTTCAATAACAAAATTCAGTGCAATTAACTCCTTTCACCATACAATATCTCATTCGGTTTGGAGTACGGAATTAGTGGCAACTTCCTCCAGAAATAATTCTGGCCCGAATACAATAGTACTTGTGCCGGGAACCCACTACTCTAGATGTGTATCAATTGGAACTCTTTCCAATACACAATTGCCTTAGCCAAGGACTTTCCGAGTAGTAATTCCTACAAGTGGCCGTGAGATATTCGCCCCTACTATTAGGAGTGGTAAATCCTTTATTGACCCTCTCAACTACTTTCATTTACCTCGCAATGTACCCAATATTCATTCCATAGGCGACCCTCGATCGAGCTCCGGAGATTAGAATTAACTTACAAAGTTCAGCAAACAAAGTACCTTGGAGATCTCAAGTCTAAGGATACTTGTACGTTTGCTATATTGAGATTATATCACTGGCACTAAATAGTTATCCATGTGATTATCTCAAAGTTAGGTCATCCAATGAACTTGTTCCATTAACAAGTATCCATGTGTTAACTTTGAGTATCTCAATACTCACAGCTATGAGAACCACCACCTGATCAAATCAGGAAGTCTAACACATGCTAGTCTTAACACATTAATGATGTCCTATCTCATTAATACTATGACTAGAGACTATTTAAGTACTAACACCATCTAGTGTAGTGAAAATCTCATATCATGATCTCTATCATGATTTTTTTAACACAGTGTTGTACTAGGGACTTTATCGAACAGTTATATTACTTAAAGTAAACAAAAGAAACTATAAGATAAATAATGTTTTTTATTAAAATAAAATGTGTCATATACAATGTACAAGTGATTGCCTGTAGGGCACAACACTAACATTACCATCTCGCTTCGTTTTGATTGCCATTTTCAAAATCTTGTAAAATTAAATTCTACCTCAATCTATCCTATATAAACTAATTACATAATTTCGAAAAGGAAGAAACCTCAAGTTACATTCGAGGGGAGTTAGATGAGAAGAGAATTACACAAGAATTTTGAGATAAGGTAGGATGCATATGCCCTATTTAAATAAAACAAAGTGATAAAAATGCATGAATAGATAAGTTTGGTCTTAGTCCATAACCATCCACCATGCCAACAAAACGTGCTTAGAATACAGCATATAAAGCATCCAATGCACAAACATCCAAAATCAGTATTTTGGAGAAATCTGGGTCCAAAATCAAATTTTAGAAAGTTCTGGATCGAAATTAAATTTTTAGAAAATTATGGGTCCTATGTAATTTTGAAAATATTTGTATCCAAAATAATGGGTTTCAAATAAATTCTAATCATTATTAGAATTTATTCTCAAAATTAGAAAGGATAAAAAAAAAAAAAATTTATAAAGCAGTGTTGGAACAGAGTGCACATGGCGCCAGGTTGGTCGAACGTACTCGACGCCAGGTTTGCTCTGGAAGCACGCACAGGGGAAGAACAGAGTGTACCTAGCACTAGGTGGGTCGAGCGTAACCGACGCCAGGTCAGCTCTAGAGGCGAAAAAAATCACTGTTTATCTTTTTCCTCGAATTTTGCTATAAATTTTCCATGAATAGCAACGTGATTTTCATACCGTTTGAAGCAAATTCGATATCAAGCATTGTTAATCAATATTAACAACAAACTGTAATCTACATCACAATTTAAACAACAATCTAAATTATTGAATCAAAAGCTTGATTGTAGAAAATCTTACGACAAAACAGAGACCTACATGGAAACAACTTCCAACTAATTTTCAATGACCCAGGGACTCTTCAAACTAGAAAACCTAGACATGTCATACAAAGTAGTAGACATACAAGCACTATGATCATACATGGATATGCTAAAAAATGATTTCAAAGCGATTAAAGACCTATTAAAACACAAACACGAAGGCTCTGATACCACTGTTGGGATTTCATCATGTTTATCAAATAAGAACGCAGCAGAAATAACTATGAAATCCATACTCAAGGATCACATGTTTGCAATTAAAATGGGAATAGAGGAAGGAAACATAGATCACCTTCTATGGCAGAAAACAAAAACTTTTCTTGTCGCCAACTCCTCTGCTTTGATCATCCACCTTGCACCACTACAATCCTAGAATAGGATTGTCTATAGTAGTAATCCACACAAGGTTGAATCGCTCACAAGCTCACTTAAATCTTTGCTAGTAGAAGAGAAGAGGCTAGGGTTAATTGGAGAAGAAAGAGGTGAAGATGAAGGTCCGAAAATCCTCCTTTTGATCATCTAAAATCTCACGCAATAACAGGGAACGTTTCCTATGTTTATAGGTTTTAAAATTTGTGTTAATTGTAATTAAGTCCTCCAAGATCCAACATCTACAATTGGGCCCTTGAAGTTTACATAATTGTAACCAAGTCCCTTGAAGTATAACAAATTTATAGTTTACCTATAAACATATCTTCTTTTCTTAATTATCCCTATAATATTATCAAATAATATATATTGAGCATTTAAACCTTTATTGTGTGTGACCCATTAGGTTTTTTGGTCTTATTGGTAGCATAATATGAATTAATTATAATAGCTTTAGAATTAATAATTCTAAATAAAATATAGGATTAATTTATTAATTCTCTAATTAATAAATTCATATTTATTAGATTAAAAGTGACATCTAGCAATGACTCTTGATCACCCAAAAGTCCAAAAAGTCAAGTGACTTGATGTGAACCTTTCAATAGCAAATAATGAGTGCAATAAACTCCTTTCACCATACCATATCTCATTCGGTCTAGAGTATGGATTAGTCCCAACTACATCCAGAATATTATTAATTCTGACCCGAATATTTTAGTACTTGTTTAAGAAATTTATTACTTAATATGTGTATTAAATTTGAAACCATTTCCAACACATAGTCGTCTTGGCTAAGGACTTCATAAGTAATGATTTTTATAAATGACCGTGAGATATACTCTCCTACTATTAGGAGTGGTGAATCCTTTATTGACACTTTCAGCTATTTTTATTTACTTTACATTGTATCCAATATCCATCCCATAGGCGGTCCTTGTAAGACTCCAAAGATTAGAATCAAAGTACAACGCTCAATAAACAAAATACCTTGGAGATCTCAAGTCTAAGGATACTTGCACACTTGATATAATGAGATTCTATCACTGACATTCAATAACTTATCCAAGTGGTTATCTCATAGTTAGGTCATCCAATGAACTTATTCATATAACAATTATCCACATATTAATCTTGAGTATCACAATACTCACGGTTATGAGAACCACCGCTTGATCCAATCAATGTGCTACTTTGGCATATTAATAATGTCCCATCTCATTAATACTATGATTAGGGATTATTCAAGCACAAACACTTCATAGTGTAGTATGAATCTCACATCATGATCTCTATCATGATTTCCTTAACATTGTGTTGTATTAGGAACTTTATCAAATAGTTTATACACATATTCAGATATAACAATCAAATTGAAAGATAAAAAATGCCTCTTTTATTAATTATTATGCAATATACATAGTACAAGTGATTGCTTCTAGAACACAACACTAACAGACTGTTTGTTTTCGGAGTGGATAATCGATATGTTTGGGTGTAAAGATGGAGGAATATCTCACTTGGTGGGCTGTACACCCATCTTTTATCAGCATGCACAAAGTGTGGCATCCTGATCATTCTCTTGTCATGATGCACAAAGTATGGCATCCTAACCGTTCTCTTGTCATGGTGTACAATGTGTGGTGCCATATCCATTCATGATGCACAGTTTCATATACAACTTTATTTGAGTGGTTATTTCTTTAAAAGTCGAGCACTTTTACTTTACAAATGCTGATAATACACCAGTTAGTATTTAAAGATAAATTTCTGGAATTCCAGACTATTTGTTTGTGACTTGTTTCAAAACTTGCATACATGAACTGTTTTTCCTGAAATACCATGAGCATACATAAGACTTACTGAGAAATATTTTTCACACTTTTTATATCATGTTTTCAGGTCGATCTTGCTTGGAAGATTGATTTACTTATGTTACCATGAGCTTGGAAGATTTATTTTGATATATTTATTTATTGGAGGATATAGTTACCATCTATTTGTTTCAAGACTTGTATAAGTATTGTTTTGGGATTGTAATAAGTTTATTATTAAGTTATTTCCTTTTATATTTTCTATTACCTAGTTATAAAGACCCCTTGTGTGAAACCCCAACTAAAACCAACCCTAGAGTAAGGGGGTCGGGACGCATATCATATTTTCTTGCATGCATAAATATATTTTTATATGATTTTATGTGCTTTGGATATGTGATTTGTAGTCTAGGTGGCTTAATTATGTTTATTGAGTAAGAAGGGTAAATGGTAATTTTTGCTTGAGGTGAAAATAGGGAGATAGTTTGAGGATTAAATATGAAAAATATTTGGGAGAGAAAATAAGAACAAGAGTTATTGTGGTTTAGTGGTTAGAGCTTTGGAATAAATCCTTGAGGTCTTGAGTTCAAATTTCATCATTTGAGTTTTAGCATGATTAAATTTTATTTTTGTTAAGTAGGCTATATTTCGGCCCTTGCATGCTCTAGGGAGGAGTAGGAGTGTTGTCCTAGGGGAGGCATGAAAGGAATGTCCTAATCCTACCCTTGTGCCCTACAAAAATTTCTAAGGGATTCATACCCTTTTTGATCTCTAGTTTTCCTTAATTCTTAATCAATTAAGTTGCTTAATTATCTAAGCCATTTTTATTTCCAGAAAATTCCAGCAAGGTTCTGTGATATTGAGGTTTCGAAAATGTCTTTGTGAGGATATCTTGTTGACTGAAAATAGGAGAGAGTTATGGAAGGTTTCCAAGAGAATTAATCTCCATGGTTGAACCTTCGAACTCCAACCTATGTGTATTCATCTTCTTCATGTAGTAATATGGAAAATTTTCCAACTTCTTGATCAGTCCAATTGTCGAAATTTTCAGCCATCTTTCCTTCCCAAATACTGCAAGAAAAATAGTCATCTTGATCAGCTTGAAGACTGAAAATTTCAGGCAAAACCAAATTGCTCAAAAAACTGTGCAAACCAAGAAAATTCCTGGGCAGTTTTCGCAGCTTGGTGAGCCAAGAACCAAGTTGTTTCTTCCAACTTTTCAACCAGCAATTCAACCTTGTCTTTCCTCCATAAAGAAGGCTGGAAACCAGCCTTAGAGGACCATCCAAAAGCCCTTTAAACCTTTTGTAAATTGGCAGAAGCATGGCAGAAAAATCTGCACAGAATTTCCAGCAAGCCTTGCGAAAAAAACCTACCAGAAAATTCCAGTTTTGTTTCTTCTTCACTCTTGTCCGAAACTCATTCCATTTTTCTGTAAAACCCACCTTGGTCAGCTATGAACTGAACTTCATCTTCCTCACCATTGTCCTACACGAAAAAGGTCCATGGCTACTCCTAAAATCCCTAAATCAATCATTGCAATTAAGCCCTCAATTGGCGTTCAAAATTTCAGCAATTTATTTCATCAACCTTCCATGGATTAAGCCTCAAACATCCAGAAAATTCCCTCACCATTGTACACCATATTTCGGCGACCCTAAAGCTCATTCAACCAACATTCATCTCAGCAGAATTCCAGCAATTCAGTCGGCTATTGAAGATTCCAAAAGACCTCCATTAATCAAGATCTCCTTACCATATTTACTACCATAATTTATTCCTTAAATCATTCCTTTTAAATTTCAAATAACTAGCTTTCCTTTTTCTCCCAAATCTGAAAATACAATTACCAAAACTCTCCAATCCATTCGGCCACTCTTTCCAAGCAGAATTTCGGCCAGCTTCCTCCATTTTCTCCCAACCTCCAAGAACACCTACCACCATTCTCATGCCTACGGCCACTCAAAACCTCTCCAATCTTCTCCAAAAACTCTAGATCACACCTACTCATCCTCTTGAATCTATTTCTACAATTTTTAACATCAAACGCTAAAATCAAAGTTTCACTTTCGAATAAAAAACCAGAATTTTCTTAAAGGCTCAAGAACACTTTCAAAGTAAGCATGAACAATTAACTCCATCTTCTTCCATTTTCAATCTTAATGAATATAATAATAAACTCTCTTTCTCTCTCTCTCTCTCTCTCTCTCTCTCTCTCGGCCGAATGGTTACTCTAACCATGGCCATTTTTCTTCTTCCTCATTGAACGGATCAAGCCTTCCAAGCGTGGGGATTCTCTTGAAACGTCTTCAAGGTAGTCATCATTCAAGTAAGCCTCCTCAATCTTCTCTTTAAATTCTAGATTTATGTCTCTTGGATGTAGTTGGATGAGGATGGACTATATTTGGAGATTGTGCATGTGTTTTTGGGATGGGGTTGAGATTGAAGCATGAGAATGAATGTGTTTATATGATGGAGTTGGGATTGATGCATGAGGAGGATTTGTCTTGGTTAAATTTTATGATGTTTTAGGGTTTGTTGCATGCCTTCATGTCGTGAGTAGTATGAATGATTGAGCATGTTAGAGATTATGTTACCTTTTGTGAATAGGATTTTATGTTCTTGTATTCTTGTTGAGGCCATGAATATGATTATGTTTAGTGGAGTTGGGATTATGTGTTGGTAGATTTGGATCTATGCTTTTATTCATGATTTAGATGTTTTGTTAATTGGTGTAGAGTGTATGTTCATGATTGTGGTTAGCAATAGAAGTTATGATCATGACTTTGTTGTTCCTAAGTTATTTAAGTTAGCCAATTTGATTTCATCCAAAAAAAAAAAAAAGAATTAATACTATATTTCCTTCTAGTGATTTCGAAAACCCTAAGAAAATGTGGATTTGGACTGTCATATGAAATAATGATATTTTAGCCAAATAAATTATATCTTTTTATTAAAATTAAAATATAAAAATATTATATATAATAATAATATTAAATAAATCATTTTTATATAAATAATTATAATAGGTAAAATATTAATCTTCTAAGTTATATATTCATAAATACCATTAAAATTTATTTATTATCTTTTAATCAAAATATATTAAAATTTACTTATTATTAATTTTATTCACCAATTAGTTTCTAACCATTAATTATTATTATTTTAAATACTATCATCTAGGACCTAGGATCCTTCATTAAATAAACACTAATTTATTTATTAGCAAGATTTAAACCTACAATTTATTAGTAACTATTTCACAAACCCTAGTTATTTTAATATCAAGCTAGATCTATTTTATAAACCCCTTTATTTATTATCTAGCCTTAAAGTTTGGGATACTAGGGTCATGATTGTAGTAAGTTGAGTTAGGTTTATTTATGAAAGTAAATTTTAGCTTGAGTTTAATTATGGCTTGTGTTTACCCCAGGCGGGGTTAGATCAGCTTTTGGAGATCTTTATTTTATCTCGAGCAAAGGATCATGTAAGCTCCTACATAAAACTTGTTTGTTGTAAAAAGTTATTATGGCAAGCTAAACATGAAGTCTGTAAACACTGATTTGGTAAAGGCAATTAGGGACTGTTTCCTTTTTTATTTAGTCAAACCAATTATTTGAAAACAACAAGCAGTTTTATTCAAACACTAAACTGTTTCTAAAACTAATTTTGACAAGGACTTTGGAAACCCTTGATTGCCATTTTCAAGTAAAGCTATGTTTTATTAGTTTTCTCCCAAGTGGGATAAACTACGTTGAGTATTCAATAAGGGTAGACTAGTAGTACTAGTTTTGACGAGCAAGAGTAAGTCTTCTGGCAGGAGGCCACCTCCAGAAGATGAACTCAACTTAGAGAAACGTCAGTACTACTTAGTCATGCCGGTCCGAGCTAGCAGATTTCAATCATGTGGACTGTGTGTTACCGTAGTGGACAACCAGTTTTGTTTGGGTGTAGAGAAGGAGGAATATCTTACCTGGTAGGCCGATCACCTACCTTTTTGTCAGTCTGCACAAAGTGTGGCATTCTGACCGTTATATGGTTATGGGGCCCAACGTGTGGTAACCCATGATCGCCCTTTTGAGTGGTTGATTTTATTGTATATGAATTGTTGGAAAAGCCAAAACTTCACTCTTGATTTTGAACACTATTTATTGCTTGCCAGTATTTTTCTTATAAAGTTCTTACACCTTGCATTCATGAATTGTTTTCACTTACACTCAAAGCACACACGGACTTATTGAGATTTTTATCTCATCACCCTTTTTACTATGATTTCAGGTCGATCCTGTTGTGGGGATGAGTAACTAGTTGTTGCCTGCCTTGGAAGATATTCTGTTATTTATTTTATGTAATGCTTTGGGAGTTGAGAGTAAACAATTTTTATTTTGGACTTATTCACGAATTTTTGGGTTGTAATAAATTTTAAATTTTAAAGTATTATTTTATTTTTGTTGAGTGTCTTAGTTATAAAGATCATTTGTCCTTTGGACAGGGCGACATTTCTGGCCCTGTTGGGCCTAGGTAGTGGGGTTTACACCTTGTTCTTAGGATGGGGTGACATCCCTACCCCTTTTGGGGTACGTAGGTAGTGGGGTGCTATGAGTGGTATCAGAGATTAGGTTTTGGTAGCTATTGGCAATATTTGAATTTATTGCATTAAATTTTATAATTCTAGTACTAATCTACGTGTTCTGTTTGTAGAATGGTTAGGAGATTCACATATGTTAACCAAAATTAGCCTTTCATGTGTGGGTAGATCACATGTTCCAATTCCTGTAGCGTACCTATCCTCTTTGGGCACAGAACCTGAACCTGGGTCAGATTGGTTTAAGTTAAAGAGCAGTGATTGTGAGATGGAGATTGATTTTTTTTCCAACCTTATTGTGCCTAAAGATGGTAAGGAAGAGAAGATGAAGTTAAGTTTGCTGAACTAGAGTTATTCGAGCAAGTAGGAGGTGTTGAGGATGTGCAGGCGGTAGACCCTCCCATACTAGTGGTTGTTTTAGTCTCAGATAGTGAGGCTGAGAAGGAAGCTCCTGATCTTGACTTAGGCAGAGAGGGAAGAGAGGAGATGGGTGATGATGAGGGTGAGGGAAGTGAGGAACTGAGTGATATTGACGATAAGGGACGAGAAGAAATGGATGATTCTAATAGTGAAATAGAAAGGGGGATGGAAGAGTCTGATGAGGAGGAGGAGGAGGAGGAGGAGGTAATTGTGCCTCCTCGAACTCCACCAATAGGAGAGTTTGACATTACTCCTTTTGGCTTTGAATTTGAGGAGTCCAGTGATGAAGGGCCCAATCAAAATGATAGACTTGTTAGTGTTGTGCCCTAGAGGCAATCACTTGTACAATATATATTAGACATTTTATTTTAATAAAATATATTATTTAACTTACAGTTTCTTTTGTTTATTTTTAAATAATATAACTGTTCGATAAAGTCCCTAGTATAACACTGTATTAAGGAAATCATTATATGGGATTCCTACTACACGGTATAGTATTAGTACTTAAATAGTCCCTTGTCGTAGTATTAATGAGATAGGACATCATTATTGCGTTAAGATTAGCATGTGTTAGACTTCCTAATTTGATCAGGCGGTGGTTCTCATATCCGTGAGTATTGAGATATTCAAAGTTAACACATGGATACTTGTTAATAGAACAAATTCATTGGATGACCCAGCTTTGAGATAATCACATGGATAGCTATTTAGTACCAGTGATATAATCTCAATATAGCAAACGTGCAAGTATCCTTAGACTTGAGATCTCTAAGGTACTTTGTTAGCTGAGCATTGTACTTTGATTCCAATCTCCGGAACTCGATCGAGGGCCGCCTATGCGATAGATATTGGGTACATTGTGAGGTAAACGAAAGTAGTTGAGAGGGTCAATAAAGGATTTACCACTCCTAATAGTAGGGACGAATATCTCATGGCCACTTGTAGGAATTACTACTCAAGAAGTCCTTGGCCAAAGTGATTGTGTATTAGAAATAGTTTCAATTGATACACATCTAGAGTAGTGGGTTCCTGGTACAAGTACTATTGTATTCGGGCCAGAATTAATTCTGGAGGGAGTTGGCACTAATTTCGTACTTCAAACCGAATGAGATATTGCATGGTAAAATAAGTTAATTGCACTGAAGTTTGTTATTGAAGGGTTCATGTCAAGCCACTTGACTTTCTGGACTCTTGGGTGGTCATAATGTGTTGCTAGATACCGCTCATGATCTGGGAATATAGTTTTATTAATTGATGAATTAATAAACCAATCCTGATTAGAATTAATAGAATTAATTATAATTAATTATAGATTATTAATCTCAAAGACGTTTAGATTAATTCATGTTCGCTACCAATTGACCGGGAAACTTAATAGGTTACACACAATAAAGGATTATATACTCAAGATGTTATTTGATAACATAGTGGAGTGGATTGAGAGAAAGAGAAGTTGTTGTGAACAAATTATAATTAGTTATAATTTTTGGTCCAAATTGTAATTGTGAGAACTTGATGTTTTCAATTACAATTAGGGAATTCTAACTGTTTTATAATTCTGGGATGGAGGATTTTTCAGCAAGATTTCGTGTGACATATAGAAGGGACACGAAACCCTAGTTGGAAAAAAAAAATAACATACGAAATCTCCAACCCTAGATACACAACCAACTTTCTTCTCTCTCTCGATTGTTCAATGTGAAGAACCCTAGCCGCATAGAAAATTTTGGTGCTTGAATATTCCTCTGTGTGGATTACTGCTAGAGATAATCACACACTATGATTATAGTGGTTAGATGTTCCACTCTTGTGAAGTTGGATCAAGAAGATTGCTGAATCACGCCTCGACTTGAAGAAGAAAATTTTGTTCTTCGGATGATCAAACAAAGGTAAAAGGTTGTTACCTTTATGTCTTGTTTTCCACACATAGGTGGGTCTTGAGATGGTATTTTGTTTTATTTTCCTCTGCGCCATATACGATATGCGTGAGCGATACCCAACAGTGGTATAAGACCATGCTATGTGTAGTCTACGGACATTATTTTGGCATGAAAAACTGTTTTCATGTATTTGTGTTTATCTTTGTTTGCTGTGAAAATCGTTTTCACTCGAGTCAAAATCATTTCGTGCTTTATGGGTTTGGTCCGTAGCACAATATGATTGTGTAAAAGTCACAGTGTATTTCGAAATATGTTTTATTTAGGTGCTGAGAATTTTCTGCAAAAAAATGTTTTCTTGCAACATGGTTGTTGCCTTTCGGTTATTTCCTATTTTGGTTTTGTTTAAACTAACAAATTGGTTATTGTTTTGAGCTTCAAAACAGAAAATTTTGCTGAGAATTGTTCTCACTGATCTGTAGAAGAAGATTAGGGCACCAGAAATTGTTTCTGGAAAATTTTCAAAATCGCCGCCACTATTCCTGACTACAGCCGGCGCCGGCGCCGACCACCAAGCCAGCGCCGGTTCCGTGCTGTTTCGTGAACATTCAGAAATCGTTTCTAAAAAGTTTTTTCTAAAAAAAATCAGAACACAGCCGGTGCCGGCTCCGGCTTCCAAACCGGCACCGGTTTGCTCTATTTTGCACGATCCAGCTAATTAAAAAAAAAATTGGAATAGAATTTTGAAAGGGAAAAACCTCATTAGATGAGAGACGAGACCCAAAAGTATTTTCTCAAAATTAGTTTTGAGATAAACAATTTTATTTTTCAAAATAATGATTTTGAAAATCTAAAATTAGTGTATTTTCTAAAATGGTGATTTTAGAATTTGTTTTACTTTTCAAAAATGGTGATTTTGGAATAATAAAAGTATAAGTTTATTTTGTTTAAGTATAGTTAATGGCATGGTGGATGATTATGAACTAAAACCAATTATTTCTGTTCATACATTTTATAGTTTTGGTTTTTATGAAATAGGGCTTGCGTGTACTGCCCTCTCTAAAATTCTTGTGTAATTCTCTTCTCATCTAACTCTCCTCGAATGTAACTCGAGGTTTTCTTTCTTTAGGAAATTATGTAATTAGTTTACATTGGTTAGATATGTTGGATTGTATGTGTTGGATTGTATGCCCTCTTAGACTAGGTTTCTGATGTAAAATCGAATATTTTAATGAAAGAATTTATTTTCAGAAATTGTTTGTGAATTTACTTTTTGTTTGTGTACGATTTTCATTTGGAACAGACCTATTGTGTTTAAATAAGTGATCCATGTGAATGGTGGTCTTTCACAGTAAGGTATGAATCACGAGTTATTTAACACATAAACATTTGTTCTTAACTTATTGATGAGACTGGGAACCTCATCATGTTTAGGTTATTATGTTATGAATTCCAAATGGGGAATGGCTTACCTTTAGCCAGTGGGTAGTCCACTCACTTCATGACATAAGCGTATTTCGAATACGTAGAACAGGACCTGTAGTAGTGGTTTCTCAAAGTACTATATGGTAGAAACCTAGACTACTACCGCTACAGCGTGGACTAGTACTCTACGACTTAAGTATGAGTTGGTGGTCTGGCGAAGCTGGAAGCATATACTTTGATTTGCTGTAGTTGAGGTTCTATCGTAGGGCCAATATACTTGCATGTTGGGTATGCGTGACTAGTTAGTTAAGACAGACTTATACAAGATAGTTTCTGCACTATATCGCCCCTTGTGGTTGTCCGAATGGTCTAAATTATCCAGGGCCCTAGGAAATATGACTTGGATGTTTGCTTTAGGGTAGCTCCCTTGGAAAGCGGAAACACTCCAGGAAGTCGTGGATCATTGGACTAGAAGCCTAAGGATGGTAGATGTCATTTAGAGGGGTGTTAGTACACTTCTTCCTCTCTAAATGTACGGCGATGTGTAGAGGGGTATTTTAGTCATTTCACCTGTAGGTCGGAGACTTTGCGAATGCAGCATTGTCCTTGGGATCAATATTTCCTTATGGTGATATTAGCAAATATTTAAAATGCAAAATACAGCTATTTATATACCAGGGGTATTTTGGTCATTTTAGCAGCCAAGGCGATGTGTCTTTTTGGTCCTCGGAATAGCCCGTAAGTCCTAATTATTTTTGGGTTGAGGAATTGGTCTCAGTTGAAGAGGATTTTATTTTATTTTGTTTTATTTTATTTTATTCTGGAAGTCTAATTTATTATTGGATCGGAATAAAATAAATAAATAAATAAAATAGGAGTTGAGAGAAATTAATTATCTAGTTTATTTGGTTAATTAATTATTCAGGGCCTAGGTCCAGTATGAATAATTAAGAAATTAACCTGGGCTTAAACCAGGGAAAATAATTAATGTTTAATTATTTATTGGGTTATTTAATAGGCCCAAGAAATAAATAATTAAAGATTAATTATTATGGTTCATTTGGGCTCATTAATTATTTATTGGGTTACTTATGTAAGCCCAGGAAATAGATAATTAATATTTATTATTTTGGGCATTTTGGGTCCAAGAAAAATAATAAATATTTATCTGGCCTAATAGCTTGGACTTTAGGGGTTTTTCCATTTACGGTTAAGACGAGTTTAGGGTTAGGCCAAACTGATTCTCAGGATAACATCCGGGTGTTTTGAAATCCCGGGGATATATTTATCAGAGATTGAGAGACCTAGTTGAGGCTAACTGATAAACAACTCTTTGGAAAAGAAAAAACCCTAATTTTTCCAAGCCACACAAGACTCTCACGTCTCTCTCTAGCTCTCTTTCTCACGTTTCTTCTTCTTGGTTTCTCCTTGTTCTTTGCTAACCAATAGCGAGTGAACCAAGGAGAATTGAGACCGTTTCTCTTTCCCAATGTGTTCACCAACTAGAGGTTAGGCTAAGGAATATCCCAAGAGTTGGAAAGCTAAGCGTTAATGCAAACAAGGCGAAGTAGAAGGCTAGCGGGTGTTCAACCGGAAGCTCCTTCAAGTGTGCAAAGCGAGGCGATTCCAGCCGTTCAATCTGTTCCTACGCAACCTAGGAGGTTTAAGGAACGCAAAAGTATAATCTTCATGCTTCCGCATGGCCTTTATGACTCGTGTTTTATTTTTCTCCAATTTTTTTACGTAGAGAGCATGCTCCCCTGTTTTTCGTTTTCCCTCAGTATGCCCTCTTAGACTAGGTTTCTGATGTAAAATCGAATATTTTAATAAAAGAATTTATTTTTAGAAATTGTTTGTGAATTTACTTTTTGTTTGTGCACAATTTTCGTTTGGAACAGACCCATTATGTTTAAATAAGTGGTCCGTGTGAATGGTGGTATTTCATACTAAGGTATGGATCACGGGTTATTTAACACATAAACATTTGTTCTTAACCTATTGATGTGACTGAGAATCTAATCATATTTAGGTTAGTATGTTTTGAATTCCAAATGAGGAATGGCTTACCTTTAGCCTGTGAGTAGTCCACTCACTTCATGACATAAGCGTATTTCGAATACGTAAGACAGGACCTGTAGTAGTAATTTCTAAAAGTACTATATGATAGAAACCTAGACTACTACCGCTACAACGTGGACTAGTACTCTACGACTTGAGTATAGGTTGGTAGTCTGACGAAACTGGAAGCATATGCTTTGATATGCTATAGTTGAGGTTCTATAGTAGAACCAATATACTTGTGTATTGGGTATATGTAACTAGTTAGTTAAGACAAACTTATACAAGATAGTTTCTACACTATATCACCCCTTGTGGTTGTCCGAATAGTCTAAAATATCTAGGGCTCTGGGAAACATGACTTGGATGTTTACTTTAGGGTAGCTTTCTTGGAAAGCAGAAACACTCTAGGAAGTCGTGGATCATTGGATTAGAAGCCTAAGGATGGTAGATGCCATTTAGTGGGGTTTTAGTACACTTCTTCCTCTCTAAATGTACGGCGATGTGTAGAGGGGTATTTTAGTCATTTCACCCTGTAGGTCGGAGACTTTGCTAATGCAGTATTGTCCTTGGGGTCAATATTTCCTTATGGTGATATTAGAAAATATTTAAAATGCAAAATACAGCTATTTAGATAACAGTGATATTTTGGTTATTTTAGCAGCCAAGGCGATGTGTCATTTTGGTCCTCGGAATAGCCCGTAAGTCCTAACTAATTTTAGGTTGAGGAATTGGTCTTAGTTCAAAAGGATTTTATTTTATTTGATTTTATTCAGGATGTCTAATTTATTATTAGTCTGGAATAAAATAAATAAATAAAATAAAATAGAAGTTGAGAGAAATTAATTATCTAGTTTAATTGGTTAATAAATTATTCAGGGCCTAGGTCCAATATGAATAATTAGGAAATTAACCTGGGCTGAAACTAGGAGAAATAATTAATGTTTAATTATTTATTGGGTTATTTATATAGGCCTAAGAAATAAATAATTAAAGATTAATTATTTTGGTTCATTTGAGTTCATTAATTATTTATTGGGTTATTTATATAAGCCAAGGAAATAAATAATTAATGTTTTATTTTGGGCCTTTTGGGTCCAAGAGAAATAATAAATATTTTTCCAGCCTAATAGCTTGGACCTTAGGGTTTTTCCCAGATACGGTTAAGAAGAGTTTAGGGTTAAGCCAAACTTATTCTCAGGATAACATCCAGGTGTTTTGAAATATGATATCTCGGGGATATGTTTATCCGATATTGAGAGACTTAATTTTGGTTGACTAATAAAACAAGTCTCTGGAAAAAGAAAACCCTGATCTCCTAACCAAAAATAAGCTCTCACGTCTAGCTTTCTCTCACGTTACCTTTCCTCTATTGTTCTTCTTGTTTCTTTGCTAATCAATAGCAAGAGAACCAAGGAGATTCGAGACTGTTCCTCTTCACCGTTATGTTCACCGACTAGAGGTTGGGCTATGGTATATTCCGAGAGCTGAAAGGCTTGGCGTTCATGTAAACCAAGCGAAGTAGGAGGTTAGCGGGTTTTCAATCGGAAGCTTCTTCAAGTGGGTAAAGCGAAGCAATTCCCGTCGTTCAATCCACTCCTACTCAACCTAGTAGGCTTAAGAAGCGCAAATGTATGATCTTCACGCTTCCGTGTGGCCTCTAAGGCTTGCATTTTTTTCCTCTCTGTTTTTTTTTCGGTTCAAGCATGCTTCCTCTGTTTTCCCATCCCTCAATGTGGTATCAGAGCCAATGGTTCTTTGATCAATATAGGGAGCATGGTAATTAATAAAATTAGAGAAGATGATTATACCTGTGATCTTTCGTTGTTTTGGTATGGGATAACATTACTGTGAGCTTTATTGTTGAAGCATAGGCATCTCTGTAATAAATTTTGGCTTTAAGGTTTGATCGTGTAAACCCAATTTTAATGGGTATATGCGGTTGTGTTTTTGTTTTGAATGAGTTTTTGTAAGTAAAAATGTCCAAAGAAGCCAAAGATATGAGAAAAATATGAAGCAGAATGGTCTCTGCAACTTTCAGGCGGAAGAAGAGAAAAAACGAAGAAGAAACACTATTCCTAAGCTGTGCAGTGGAGCCGAGTCTCCCAGCCGAGCCACTGCGTTTCTGTGAGAGGAGCCGATCGCTGATGAGCAGCGTAAGTCGAGCCAATTCCTTGAATTGAAGCCGATTGCAATTGCAATGGGCGCGCGGGTCAGTGGGGCACTGGACGTGCGAAACGGGTGGAAGCGCGGGTCAACGCGCAGGTCGGCAGCAGAGGGCAAGTGGGTCGCGGGTTGATCCATGGGCTGTAGCGAAGGCGATCCGGTGCGGCACGATGCACTGCGGCCTCGATGGACCGCAGGCTATGCGGGAACGGATCAAGTGCGGCCGGTGCAGTGGACCGCCAGCTATTTTTTTTGCAATTTTTATTTTTTTTTCTTTTTCGTTTTGGGTCCCATACCAGCCGAAGTTAATATTTTTGCAATATTTATATTCTTGGAATATATTTGCATGAAAAATATTAGTAAGAGACGTTAGGATTAAACAAGATCATTAATTAATTAATTAATGTGTTTAATTCTATTATTTGGGCACTTAAGTTTAAAAAATAGAAAAGCATGAAAACGTTTACTGTTTTCGAGCATGTTATTTTTTTTATGTACCTATGTGTGCCTTTTTCTCAAAGACCAAAGTCTTTGGGAACATTTTTTGACAAGAAAAATATTTTTCTTCAAATATTAAATGGTTATTTTAATTTGTACAAAAATTAATCCTTGTATATTTTCTCAAAGGATTTAATCCTTGACATAGAAAATATATTGGATTTAAATATTTTTGTAAATTAAAATGGAGAGCCATTTTGTTTTGTTTTGGACTAGAAAAAAATTGTTTTGTCAAATAAACTTGAGACAAAGTCTCCAAAAAATTTTAATTGGAAAATTTTTGAAATCATTTAGTTTTAACTTAAATAAAATTAGTCCATGGAGAAATCTCTCAAAGGATATAAGCCTTGACATAGAGATTTTAATGGATTTAGATATTTTATTTTTGAGTTAAGAAAAAACTTAATGGAAATTTCAAAAGAATATTTTTCAGAAAACCTTTATTTTAAAAGACTAAGTGGGAGAGGGGTTCCAACGGCCCCATGGCTTCCATCACGGTCCTCATTAGAGATCGTGGGTCCCCTCGCGTCACCTTGGGAGTGAACCCGTATAGGATGAGGATATCACAAGGATCTAGATCTAATGGAAGGATGTAATTAATAACCCGGGGCACGTACTATGATCGGCCAACCTACGTTGGAGGTCATAGTGCGAGTATGTCCATAGAAAATGAGAGGAAACGGCCATCCCACGATAGAGTTATCCTCTAGATCATTACCTAGAAGGGAAATTAATTTGTGGTGGTTAATACACTTAGCTTGGGAAACTGTTAATCTTCCAAAGAAGCTATGTCAGTTTTTCTAAAAGTCAAATTATTTTTAGTGCACAAATTTTATTTTATTTTCACAAACTAAATTCTTTCTTTTATTTTTCGATTTTCAGAAATGGTGGGAGGTTCTTTTAGTCCATTGGTCGTTATTCGCAGGGAGAATAAGTTAACGGGTCCAAACTATTAGACTGAAAAAGGAACGTGGACATAATACTCACAGTCGAAGAGTATAAGTATGTCATTTACGAGACCTGCCCTGTTATCGGGGAAGGTTCCACTGCCGAAGAGCGAGAGGCTGAGAAGGCGTGGAAGAAGGCTGACGAAATGGCACATTGCTATATGTTAGCCTCCATGTCTAATGTGCTCCAGTCAAAACACGAGCACATGGCTTCTGCATATGACATCAGTCAATCATTGGCTACTATGTTCGCAGACAAGAGCCGGCCCGCAAGGCAGGAGACTCTTCGAACTATTGTAAACACTAAGATGGCTGAGGGAGCATCAGTCCGAGAGCATATGCTCAAGATGATTGCTACTTTCGAGGAGGTAGAAATCTTAGGGGCTGTCATTGACCTCGAGAGCCAAGTGGACATGGTTCTCGAATCTCTACCGGGCTCCTTCACTCAGTTCAAGTTGAACTATAACATGAACAAATTGGACATGAGTTTGACTGAATTGATGAAGGAGCTCCAGATGGCGGAGAAGGTCATGAAGCCACAGTCAAAAGCCATGATTGCTAAGGCTTCTTCCTCAAGAACTGGCCTAAACCCAGAAAGTTCAAGAGGAAGAAGGGGAATGCAGTAGCCCAGCCCAAGACCTAGTCCAAGGATAAACCAAAGGGTAAGTGCTTCAAATGTGGGAAGAAGGGACACTGGAAAAAGGAGTGTCCAGATCTTCAAACCAAGAAAAACCCAACAGGTAATGTTTTCTATCTAGAGTCCATATCAATGGTAGGATCAACTTCCACTTGGATTATTGATTCAGGAGCCACTGATCATATCTGTAACTCCTTATAGGGGTTTAGAAAGATAAGAAGACTCAAGAAGGGCGAATCTGGGCTTCGAGTGGGTAATGGAGCACACGTCTGGGCCCTTGCAGTGGAAGAGCTGGATCTTATTTTTTATTGTAATAAGATAGTGGTTTTAAAAGATTTTTTATAAGTACCTGGTTTTCGTCAGAATTTGATTTTAGTTGCAAAATTATTAATCAAGGATATTCTGTATCTTTCCATTCTAGTATTTCTATCAGTAGAGATGGAGAAATTTTATGTACTGGGCACATGTATGGAAATCTGTTCTTTTTAAACCCTATTAATAACCAATCAAATAACGCTCAGTCTGAACCTTTAACTAAGAAGAGAAAGACCAATATCAATGATTCATACATTTGGCATCTAAGGTTAGGTCATATTAACTCAACTAGGATTCAGAGGCTAATCCATGATGGGCCTTTGAGCTCATTGAGATTGGAAAGTTGGCCTCAGTATGAATCCTGCCTGATGAGAAAGATGACCCAAATGTCATTTACACCAAAGGCAGATAGAGCCAATGAGGTATTGAGTCTTGTTCACACTGATGTGTGTGGTCCGTTGTTTACACCAGCTAGAGGAGGTTTTGAGTACTTCATCACTTTCACAGATGATTGTACGAGGTTTGGTTACATTTACCTGATGAGACGCAAGTCTGACTCTTTTAACAAGTTCAAGGAGTTTAAGGCTGAAGTGGATCGTCGGACAGGTAAATTAATCAAAACCTTACGATCGGATCGTGGTGGAGAATACCTCCTAGGTGAATTCAAGGACTACATGGTACATCATGGGATTGTATCCTAGCTCTTTACGCTGGGAACACCCCAGCAGAATGGAGTAGCTGAGAGAAGGAATAGGACATTGATGGAAATGGTCCAAAGCATGATATCTCATGCTACTTTTCCAGTGTCCTTTTGGGGATATGCCCTGGAGACAGCGGCATATATTTTGAACTTGGTGCCTTCCAAGTCAGTACCTAGGACTCCCTATGAGATGTGGACTGGGCGTAAGCCAAGTCTAAACCATCTCAGGATTTGGGGTTGTCCAGCTTATGTACTGGTCAAGGGAGACAAGTTGGAATCAAGATCAGAATTATGCTATTTTGTTGGCTATCTGAAAGGGACAAAAGGAGGTTACTTTTATCATCCTAAAGAGTAGAAGGTGCTAGTCAGTACCAATGCTAGATACTTGGAAGATGATCAAAGTACTTCAACTAAAGGTTCTACGAGGTTGGAACTTGAGGAGAAGTTATCTACGGAATCAACTTCTTCTGACCCGATTGTGGAACAAGAAGAGGCACAACCTCAAGAGCCTGTGTAGGTGAAGTCTCGTCGTAGTGGGAGAGTGTCTAGGGTTTCGGATAGATGGACTGGAGAAGCCTTTGAACTGGTCTCTGACCATCAGGAACAAGACCCCACTAGATACGAGGAGGCTATTGCTGATGCCGATGCAAATCTTTAGCATGAAGCAATGAAAGTTGAAATTGAGTCTATGTACCCAATCAGGTTTGGGATCTTATAGCTTCACCTGAAGGGTTAAAACCCATTGGGTGCAAGTGGGTGTATAAGAGAAAGAGGGGAGTGGATGGGAAGGTGGAAACCTTCAAAACTATGCTTGTGGCGAAATGGTATACTCAGAACGAAGGTATCGACTATGAGGAAATCTTTTTCTCGGTAGCCATGCTTAAATCCATCCGCATCCTCCTTGCCATCGCATGTCACTATGACTACGAGATATGGCAAATGGATGTCAAGACGGCATTCTTAAATGGCCATCTTAGCGAAAACATCTATATGTCCCAACCAGAAGGCTTAAGAAGTCCATTTATGGACTTAAGCAGGCATGAGAGCATGGAACATTCGTTTTGATGAGACAGTAAAGTCTTATGATTTTATTCAAAACGAAGATGAACCATGCGTGTACAGGAAACTTAAAGGAATTAATGTGGTTTTTCTTGTCCTGTATGTGGATAACATTCTACTCATTGAAAATGATGTAGGGACATTGTCATCTACAAAGGTTTGGCTGTCTGGTCAATTCAGTATGAAGGACTTGGGAGAAGCCAGCTACATTCTCGGGATTAGGCTTATTAGAAATAGGAAGTAGAGAATGTTAGGGTTATCCCAAGCAATATACATTGACAAGATGTTGGCCAAGTACAGCATTGACTCATGCAAGGGAGCTCTAATCCCTTGCAGACATGGGTTGTTATTTTCTTCGAAGGACTGTCCTAAGTCTCAAGAAGAAAAGGATAGAATGAGTAGGATTCCTTACGCTTTGGCTGTAGGAAGTCTCATGTACGTCATGCTGTGTAATAGGCCAGATATCTGCTTTGCCATGGGCTTAGTTAGTAGATATCAGTCAAACCCAGGGAAGGTTCATTGGCATGCTGTAAAGCATATTCTCAAGTACCTCAAGGGAACGAGAGATTATATGCTGGTTTACAGGGTTGATGATTTGGTTCCTACAGGATACACAGACTCAGATTTCCAGGCGGATAATGATGAGAGAAAATTCACTAGTGGATATGTCTTCACCTTGTCTGGAGGAGCAATTTCATGGAGGAGTATTAAGCAGTCTTGTATTGCTGACTCAACCATGGAAGCTGAGTATGTGGTAGCTTCGGAGGCGTCCAAGGAAGCAGTTTGGCTCCGGAAGTTCCTTTCAGAACTTGGAGTGTACCATATATGGACAGGCCGATTGTGATGTATTGTGACAACACTGGAGCAGTATCGCAATCTAAGGAGCATCGGAACCACAAGAAGGGGAAACATATCGAGAGGAAGTACCACCTGATCCGGGATTTCATCCAGAGACGGGAAGTCATGGTGGAACATATTGCCTCAGAAAATAATCTAGCAGATCCATAAACCAAGCCTTTGGCTGAGAGAGTCTTCAAGAGACACTTAGACATCATAGGGGTGGGCACCTATGGACTTACCTAGTCTTAGAGTACAAGTGGGAGATTTTTGGATTGTATGCCCTCTTAGACTAGGTTTCTGATGTAAAATTGAATATTTTAATTAAAGAATTTATTTTCAGAAATTGTTTGTGAATTTACTTTTTGTTTGTGCACAATTTTCGATTGGACAGACCCATTGTGTTTAAATAAGTGGTCCATGTGAATGGTGGTCTTTCGCAGTAAGGTATGGATCACGGGTTATTTAACACATAAACATTTGTTCTTAACTTATTGATGAGACTGAGAACCTCATCATGTTTAGGTTATTATGTTATGAATTCCAAATGGGGAATGGCTTACCTTTAGCCAGTGGGTAGTCCACTCACTTCATGACATAAGCGTATTTCGAATACGTAGAATAGGACCTGTAGTAGTGGTTTCTCAAAGTACTATATGGTAGAAACCTAGACTACTACCGCTACAGCGTGAACTAGTATTTTACGACTTGAGTATATGTTGGTTGTTTGACGAAACTGGAAGTATATACTTTGATATGCTATAGTTGAGGTTCTATAGTAGAACCAATATACTTGTGTATTGGGTATATGTAACTAGTTAGTTAAGACAGACTTGTACAAGATAGTTTCTGCACTATATCGCCCCTTGTGGTTGTCCGAATGGTCTAAAATGTCCAGGGCCTTGGGAAACATGACTTGGATGTTTGCTTTAGGGTAGCTCTCTTGGAAAGCGGAAACACTCCATGAAGTCGTGGATCATTGGACTAGAAGCCTAAGGATGGTAGATGTCATTTAGAGGGGTGTTAGTACACTTCTTCCTCTATAAATGTACGGCGATGTGTAGAGGGGTATTTTAGTCATTTCACCCTGTAGGTCGGAGACTTTGCTAATGCAGCATTGTCCTTGGGGTTAATATTTTTTTATGGTGATATTAGGAAATATTTAAAATGCAAAATACAGCTATTTATATAGCAGGGGTATTTTGGCTATGTTAGCACCCAGGGCGATGTGTCTTTTTGGTCCTCAGAATAGCCCGTAAGTCCTAACTAATTTTGGGTTGAGGAATTGGTCTCAGTTCAAGAAGATTTGATTTTATTTGATTTTATTCAAGATGTCTAATTTATTATTAGACTGGAATAAAATAAATAAATAAATAAAATAGGAGTTGAGAGAAATTAATTATCTAGTTTAATTGGTTAATAAATTATTTTGGGCCTAGGTCCAGTATGAATAATTAGAAAATTAACCTGGGCTTAAACTAGAAAAAATTATTAATGTTTAATTATTTATTGGGTTATTTATATAGGCCCAAGAAATAAATAATTAAAGATTAATTATTTTGGTTCATTTGGGCTCATTAATTATTTATTGGGTTATTTATATAAGCCAATGAAATAAATAATTAATGTTTATTAATTTGGCTTTTTGGGTCCAAGAGAAATAATAAATATTTTTCCAGCCCAATAGCTTGGACCTTAGGGTTTTTTCCAGATACGGTTAAAAAGAGTTTAGGGTTAAGCCAAACTTATTCTCAGGATAATATCCGGGTGTTTTGAAATATGATATCTCAGGGATATGTTTATCAGATATTGAGAGACCTAATTTTGGCTGACTAATAAAACAAGTCTTTGGAAAAAGAAAACCCTAATCTCCTAACCAAAAATAAGCTTTCACGTCTAGCTCTCTCTCTCTCTCTCTCATGTTACCTCTCCTCTGTTATTCTTCTTGTTTCTTTGCTAATCAATAGCAAGAGAACCAAGGAGATTTGAGACCGTTCCTTTTCACTATTGTGTTCACCGACTAGAGGTTGGGCTGTGGTATATTCCGAGAGCTGAAAGGCTTGGCGTTCATGCAAACCAGGTGAAGTAGGAGGCTAGCGGGTTTTCAACCGGAAGCTTCTTCAAGTGGGTAAAGCGAAGGGATTCCTGTCGTTCAATCCACTCCTACTCAACCTAGTAGGCTTAAGGAGCGCAAATGTATGATCTTCATGCTTCCGTGTGGCCTCTAAGACTTGCGTTCAATCCACTCCTCTCTGTTTTTTTATTCGGTTCAAGCATGCTTCCTCTGTTTTCCCGTCCCTCAAAATAGGAGTAGAATTATTCTATTCTGGAGTTGGCAACCAAAACAAGGCAAGAATGTAAGACCTTCTACTTAAATCATGCATGGACACATATGGTTAACTATATTAATTTCTTTTATGGCTCAAAGAAATTAATTTAGGATAAAGTCCTTAACCATACCACGCAATCATTTTATTACCATGATTATCAATTTGTGATTTATTGATTTTTATGCATGTCATTCAACAAAATCACTAAAAGGAACAAATTCCTCAATTAATATTAAACATAATTCCTTCCGTTAATATAGTAAAAATGAGAGTCCTTTTTCGAGACCAAGTTGTTTGGCAAACCCAAGCCTACTTGACATTGGGTATGTTCAAGCTATGAAATTAAATTCCTGATTAATGGATCGGGTTTAACTAAATTCTTTATCCCGGTTGGGTAAACTCAAGCATAAAGAAATTTAGAAGAAAAGTTGGGGTAGCTCAAAAGGCTTTAAGATTAAAAGCTGTTAATTACCCAATGATCCGCTAGTTATATACGATGTAATTGATATTAGATACCTACCCATGAATTTAAGGGTGACTTGTTGGGCAAACCCAAGGTTACTCTTGAGGAATTTGGATACCGGTCCACTAGGAAAGCTTCCAACGGGCTTTCCCAAATCAATAGTGGGGACTATTGGTTTGAGTAAAATAGTGGAGTAAAAATGTGTTTAATTAAAGTCCTAATTATTTGCATATCATGTACATATACAAGTAGCTAATGCTCTCTATCTTTACATCTAGGTTACTTACATCATGTCAACAAACTTGAACTTACGTAACATCTTAAAAACCAACAAGTTAACCGAATCAAATTATCTCGACTAGTATAGAAATTTGAGAATCGTTCTCAAATTGGAAAAGTTTTTCTACGTGCTAGATGCTTCTATTCCACCACCACCAACCAAGATGCTCATGCTGATGAGCATGCTGTCCATAAGAGGCACAAGAAGAATAGTGATACAACATCATGTATTATGCTGGCATCCATGACTCCCGAGTTGCAAAAATAGCACAAGCATATAATGCTCAATCGATTATACTACTTCTTTGAGAGCTGTTTGATGCCCAAGCCAGAACTGAGAGATATGAAATCTCGAAGCAACTATTCCGTTGCAAAATGGCAGAGGGTTCTTCTATGGCCACTCATAGGCTGAAGATGCTGGGCTTAATAGAGAAGCTAGGATCTCTCAGTTTTGCAATGGATCATGACTTAAGTGTTGACTTAATTCTACAATCTTTGCCTAATAGTTTCTTACAATTTGTGATTAACTATCAGATGAAGAAGATTGAATCCACCATTCCTGAGTTGATCAATCTTCTCAAAACTGTGGAGTCCTCTATGAAAAAGGATTCCAATACAGTTTTAATGGTAGAATCTTCCTCTTCTAAGAAGAAAGTTCAAAAGAAGAAGAAAAAGACTCTCATGAAGCCTAAAGATGGTGTGAACAAGAAGGACGTAGCTACCAAGGGCTGATGCTATCATTGTGGGAAGATGGTGTTGGGGATATGCCCTAGAGTCAATTTGTACTTATACAATTGTCATTATGTTTTATATAATAATATGAGGCTTTCCTTTCCATGAATAGTGAGTTTTGTTTTGTTGGTCATCAAGTACGTGACTTGATAGTAAAACCCTACAATGAATACAATGACTATTCTAAAGTCTGTCCTCGATCGATTATTATTATTGGAATAATAATAAATTAAGATTAGTATGTTTGTGACTTGATGGCTATGTTTTACTGGCCATGGATATTTGTGATATCGAGTCAAGACATAAATAAATGTTAGAGAACATTGTATTGGACATGACCCACTGTGAGAGTACTTCATGGAATATGTCATAAGTACTTTCTAGCCATAATAATATTGAAAGTCCTTCGACCTAAATTCATCATAGTTTCTTACTTGATAAATTCTATATTTTGACATTGTCTAAAGTTGTCTTTAACCGGATAATAAATTAGACTACTGTTGGATATAAAATAAATCAAGGAGAGGAATATGATTGGTTGTGAAGGAATTTGTCCCTCTCAATTATGGGAGAGATATCCATGGGCCCCTTGATAAGTTAGACTGTTAAAAAAAAAATGCATGGCCGTGCTCAAATATATCAATCTAAGATATTGATATTATTTGTTTGAACAGATCTACTATGAAATCAAGAAATAATTGATTAAGCTTAATAAGGATGACATGCTCCGTGCCTTATGCTTAATCTGGATATCGTGTGACAAAGGGACTAAATATAAAATTATGGTTTGGTTCAAAGAGATCACCGATCTTCATTTAACCTGGATAGTTATAATGTTTTGCTAGAAACCGCTTATAACTTGTGGGCCATTTAAATACGATTTAGGCATCGCTGCCAGTGTTAAATGAACCTATAGGGTCACACAATAAGCGAACTTGTTAGGTTATTTTTACGGTGACCGAGGTTCGATGAATCTGGATGATATCCAGATTATAAGAATCTGACTCGGTAAAATAAATTAGTTAAATTACCGAGATAATGGCAGAATCTTATCATATCAGTTTTAATTTAATTTGAATTTAAATTAGAATATGATAAGATATGATTAGGGTTGGACTCTAATAGGTTCGAGGGTTTTTTAAGAAAACCCTAGCCGTCTTTCGATGGTCCAATTTTTCGGTTGAGAACATTCGTGCCATTCTCTACCAGAGAAAGAAAAAAAAACCTCTCAAACCCTAGGCGCTAGCACTCCCCGGGTATCGAGTGAGTTCGCGGTGTGTATCCGTAGAGGACGTTCGCATATTGCAGCGTCTGGTGATTGTTCGGGTCGAACGTACAACAGCGCAACCAGAATCGAAGGATTTCGATTACAGCAACCAGAGGTAACTCTTAATCGTTTACATCTTCTTAATCGTTTACTTGGGTCCTCGGGAGGGATTCGTAGATGTTTTTCGCGTTTAGGAGTCCACGAATCCCAACAGATGGGCTATTAGAGGCGCAACTACAAAGCCTACTTCGAGACCATTAAGGATAAGAAGCAAAAAGAGAAGCTTACAATCACTTATACTTTTTCTCCAGATGTGTTTATGATTAAGATAAATACTGCCTTTAGAAATGAGATATGGGTATTAGATACCGGATGTGGATCTTATTTGTATAATAACTTGCAGAGACTAAAGAGCAGTAGAAGGCTAGAGAAAGGCAATTTGGACCTACGTACTGCAAATAGGGCAAAGGTTGCTGCACTTGCTGTGGGGACATATGAGCTGAACCTGTCTTCGGGATTAATTCTAGAATTGAAAAATTATTATTATGTACCAGTTTTAATGAAAAATATTATCTCAATTGCGTGTTTAGACTTATGTGGATTTCATTTAATATTTAAGAATAAATGTTGTTCTTTTTCATTGAATGATATTCATTATAGTTCAGCAACTTTGGTTAATGGATTATATGTTCTAGACTTGGATAATCCAATTCTCAATATAAACAATAAGAAATCCAAAATAGATAACTCTAACACCTCTTACTTATGGCATTGTCGTTTGGGCTATGTAAACGAAAATCGTGTTTCTGAGCTACACAAGCTTGGTGACTTAGGGTCATTTGATTATGAATCATATGGCACATGCGAATCTTGTTTACTAGGGAAAATGACAAAAACTCATTTTCTAGGAAAAGGAGAACGGGCCAAGGAGTTATTAGAACTCATACATTCTGATGTATGTGGCCTAATGTCAATACAGGTTAGAGGAGGTTACAGCTATTTCATAACCTTTATCGATGATTTCTCACGATACGAGTATTTGTATAATGAAATACAAATTTAAGGCCTTTGAAAGGTTAAAAGACTTCAAGAATGAAATAGAGAAACAACTTGACAAAAATATAAAGATTCTAAGATCTGATTGATGAGGAGAATACTTGAGCCAAGAGTTTCTGAGTTATCTTAGAGATAATGGGATATTATCTCAATGGACTCCACCATATACACCTCAATATAACGGTGTATCTGAGAAAAGGAATCCAACCCTTCTAGACATGGTACGGACTATGATGGCTTCTGCAGACCTACCAAAATCGTTTTGGGAGTATGCAATAGAAACTTCTGTTTATATACTAAATAGAATTCCAACAAAATCGGTTGATACTACCCCATTTGAGATGTTCTTTAGTAAGAGACTAAAGTTATTTCACTTGCGAGTATGGAGTTTTCCTGCCTTTGTCAAAAGGCCACAGTTAGACAAACTTGATAGTAAGTCTAACAAATATTTGTTTGTTGGATATTCGAAAGAATCTTTCGGATATTACTTCTACCTACCCTCTGAAAATAAATTGTTTGTTTCGAAGCATGCCGTTTTCTTAGAGAAGGAGCACATGCTCAAAGGGGGGACAGTGGGAGTAAGATTGAACTTAGTGAAGTTCATGAAGATCAAACAAACGAGTATCAACCGTCTAACCCCGCATCTATTAAGAGAACAGATGAACCTTCTAATACACAAGAACCTCGTAGATCTAATAGGATACGTGTGACACCTGAGAGATATGGATTTCTCATTAGTGACCACAATGATGTATTGTTCATAGCTGAAGATGAGCCTATTACCTACAAGGATGTTTTGAATAGTTCAGAATTTGGCAAATGGCTTGAGGTTATGAAGTCAGAGATGGATTCTATGTATGACAACCAAGTATGGACTTTGGTTGATCTACCCAAAGGAATTAAACCTATTGGGTGCAAATGGGTTTTCAAGAAGAAAACAGACATGGATGGTAACTTAGTTACCTATAAAGTACGTCTAGTGGTGAAGGGTTATTGTCAACAAAATGGTATTGGTTATGATGAAACCTTCTCGTCAGTAGCCATGTTAAAATCCATTAGGATACTCTTAACCATTGCTACTCATCATGATTATGAGATTTGGCAAATGGATGTGAAAATAACTTTCCTAAACAGAAATCTGACTGAGGAAGTGTATATGACACAACCTGAGGGTTTCATATATAATGATAGCACAAAGGTGTGTAAGCTGCAAAGGTCCATTTATGGACTTAAGCAAGCTTCTAAGAGTTGGAATATCCATTTTGATGAAACAATCAAAGAGTTTGGTTTCATTCAAAATATGGATGAGCCTTGTGTATACAAGAAGGTTAGTGGGAGTGCAATCATTTTCTTATTACTTTATGTAGATGATATATTACTAATAGGAAATGATATACCTGTCTTGCAAACGGTTAAAATTTGGTTGTCCAAACAATTCTCCATGAAAGACATTGGTGAAGTAACCTATATTCTTGGAATACGGATCTATAGAGATAGATTTAAAAGGTCGTTAGGTCTTTCACAGTCTACATACATAGATAAAGTGCTAAGAGGTTTGGCATGGATCAATCCAAAAGGGGATTCTTACCCATGTCACATGGTGTAAGCCTTTCAAAGTCGATGTCTCCTAAGACACAAGTTGAAAGGGATTGCATTAGTAAGATTCTATATACCTCGGCAGTTGGATCTATCATATATGCTATGATATGTAATAGGGCCGATGTATCTTGTGGTCTCAATTTGACGAGCAGATACCAATCTGACCTTGCTGAGGGTTATTGGGCAGCTGTAAAGAACATTCTTAAGTACTTACGAAGGATTAAGGATGTGTTCTTAGTATATGGAGAAGGTAATTTGAAAATAAACGGGTATACTGATGACAGTTTTCAATCTGGCAAAGATGATTTCAAATCATAATATAGCTACGTGGTTACGTTGTGCGGAGGGGCAATAAGTTGGAAGAGTTCCAAACAAGAGACTATTGCCAATTCTACGACAGAAGCTGAGTATATAGCCGTTTCTGAAGCAGCTAAGGAGATAAAGATAGAGAGAGTTCTCATGGATGAGAACATAGCTGACCCGCTTACAAAAGTACTATCCCAAAAGAAATATGATTATCATGTTGAGTCATTCGGTATTGATACATGAATGATTGGCTCTAGTGCAAGTGGGAGTTTATTAGTATTGTGCCCTAGAGGCAATCACTTGTACATTGTATATGACACATTTTATTTTAATAAAAGACATTATTTATCTTACAGTTTCTTTTGTTTACTTTTAAGTAATATAACTATTTGATAAAGTCTCTAGTACAACACTGTGTTGACAAAATCATGATAAAGATTATGATATGAAATTCCTACTACATTGTATAGTGTTAGTACTTAAATAGTCCTTAGTCGTAGTATTAATGAGACAGGACATCATTAATATGTTAAGACTAGCATGTGTTAGACTTCCTGATTTGATCAGGCGATGGTTCTCATATCTGTGAGTATTGAGATATTCAAAGTTAACACATGAATGCTTGTTAATGTAATAAGTTCATTAGATGACTTAGCTTTGAGATAATCACATGGATAGCTATTTAGTGCCAATGATATAATCTCAATATAGCAAACGTGCAAGTATCATTAGACTTGCGATCTCCAAAGTACTTTGTTTACTGAGTATTGTACTTTGATTCCAATCTTCGGAGCTCGATTGAGGGCCGTCTATGGAATGGATATTGGGTATATTGTGAGGTAAAAGAAAGTAGTTGAGAGGGTCAATAAAGGATTCACCACTCCTAATAGTAGGGGCGAATATTTCACGGCCACTTGTAGGAATTACTACTCGAGAAGTCCTTGGCCAAGGCGATTGTGTATTGGAAATAGTTTCAATTGATACACATCTAGAGTAGTGGGTTCCTGGTACAAGTACTATTGTATTCGGGCCAAAATTAATTCTGGAAGGATTTGGCACTAATTCCGTACTCCAAACCGAATGAGATATTATATGGTGAAAGTAGTTAATTACACTGAAGTTTGTTATTGAAGGGTTCATGTCAAGCTACTTGACTTCTTGGACTCTTGGGTGGTCATGATGTGTTGCTAAATATTGTTCATGATCTGAGAATATGGTTTTATTAATTGATGAATTAATAAACCAATCCTGATTAGAATTAATAGGATTAATTCTAATTAATTATGGATTATTAATCTCAAAGACGTTTGGATTAATTCATATTCGCTACCAATTGACTGGAAAACCTAATAGGTCATACACAATAGAGGATTATATACTTAAGATGTTATTTGATAATATAGTGGAGTGGATTGAGAGAAAGAGAAGTTGTTGTGGACAAATTATAATTAGTTATAATTTGTGGTCTGAATTGTAATTGTGAGAACTTGATGTTTCCAATTACAATTAGGGAATTCTAACTATTTTAGAATTCTATGATGGAGGATTTTTCAGCAAGATTGCGTGTGACATATAGAAGGGACATGAAACCTTAGCTGAAAAAAAACAACATACGAAATCTCCAACCCTAGATACACAACCAACCTTCTTATCTCTCTCGATTGTTCTTGTGAAGGACCCTAGCCGCCATCTTTTTCTGCTAGCACAAGAAATTTTGGTGCTTGAGTATTCCTTTGTGTGGATTACTGTTAGAGATAATCACACACTGTGATTATAATGGTTAGACGTTCCACTCTCGTGAAGTTGGATCAAGAGGATTGCTAGATCGCGCCTCGACTTGAAGAAGAAAATTTTGTTCTTTGGACGATCAAACAAAGGTAAAAAGTTGTTACCTTTTATTATCTTTATGTCTTGTTTTCCACGCATATATGGGTCCTGGGATGGTATCTCATTTTATTTTTCACTGCGCCATATACGATATGCATGAGAGATACATAACAAGACTTACCCCGGATACGAGAGCACTTTGGGAGTCAATCTTAGGGGCAAATGACAAGAGAAAAGGGAAGGTAGAGGAAAGTCATAGGGAAAGTAGAACTAATGGTTGTACACGTAGGTTTGGATTGAGAATACTGCAAAAAGAGAAGAGAATGATGGATCAAAAAATCTATTTCCAACTACTCGAGTGATACTAGAGCAGTGAGAAGACTTAGTGGATTTGTGAAGGAATTTGTTGATTAGGGAATCTATTTATTGAGTTCATGACCTTATTTACTTTCTTATCTATGAGTATTTGATTCCTATAGAGGCATCATCTATGATATCCAATTTTTTGGTGTTAAAGTATGATTTATTTTAAATAAAGCTTTTGACTATTTCACTTCTTACAAAAAGAAAAAAAAAATACTTTTATATGTTCAATAAGTGAGAAAAATTTATAAATGTTATCTTTGCATTATACATTTACATTCATATGTATGTATTTGTTGACCTGTAATTATGGTGATGATGATCGAAGATGGCAACTAGACGTAAAATTGTAGCAAGAGGTAGAACTGGTCATGTCAAAAAACCTTTAACACTTGAAGACGAGCCAGCAGAGCACTCGCAGCCAAATATGATAAAAGAGTACGAAGAAGAGCAAGTGACAAAACCAGAGGGATCTTCTAAGGTGACAGTTGGACAGGCCCGATTAAGACCCTACCACTGAATTTAGCCAGTTGAGGAAATATAGTTATTGAAGAAAATAAGTTAAAACCATAGGCGATGACCAAGTTGGTGTTGGAATATATACCTTCTAGACTAGTTTTCTGCTATAATTATCGATTTTATTAATAAAAGAAATTATTCTCAAAATTTATTTGTGAATTTATATTTTATTTGTGCACGATTTATGATATGTCTGGACTTGGGTATAAAAATCATACAAAACTAAGCACATTCCCAATCAAGTTTAAATTAAAACGTTAAACCCAAATCAAACATATAAGCAAGCGTACTCATCATTAACTGAGCATAGGGTTCAAACGAGTGTCGATCCTCTAGGAACAAATAGATATTAATTACCCTTCTTTCATTGTTTAACCAACTCAATAAAGTGAAAAACAAATAAAAAGGAAAATTAAAAAGAAAATAAAAATATGTATATGTCAAGGACGTAGATTTATGTAACTCAAGCCATTGTTTAGACAAACATGATCTTAAAGAACTTAACCATTATCATAACCAATCATTCTCTTGGCACTATGAAGGATGAAGGTAGACTCACTTTGATGGTCAATCCATGAAATCACTATCTTCTAGATAAATTAGAATCACTTGGTTCGTCTCAACTAATTCATCCAAAAGACGCATTAAACACAATCCTTAATTAAATTCCCTTGGTCTCGACAAATTTAGAACATGAAATTAATTAATGAACCCTTGGTCTTGGAAGATATCAATTAACCTTCAATTACCAGTTCTTAAACAATTAACCCCCTTTGGTCCAGCAAGTCAAGTGCCAACAGAATATGAAATTAATAAATTGAAACACCCATCAACCCCCTTTGGTCTAGCAAGTCAATGGATATAATCAACTAACTAATCTCATAGTAAGCATAAGTAATTGAATACTAAGAATAATAACCAATTAATCAAAAGATCAAATAACTCTAGAAATCATGAATATCTAAAATAATGTTGAATTACAATAAAACAATTAACACATCATTGTTCAAGAAAAAAAAAACAAAGTAAAAGAAATAGATACTCATAGACAAGTCTTCTTTTTCTCCCTTTGAAGACCCTCTTGCACAACCTTCCTTGAACTATTAATCTCGAGAAAATATTGGTGATGTACTTAAAAATAAATCTAAGTCCCTACATTGTGCACCTCCCTTTTCTAGGGTAAATCGGCCTTTATTTATAGGCTTACAAAGTTCCTAAAAGAATCCTAGGTAAAGAAGAAGTAATTACCTAAAGAAATCAAAAAACAAAAAGGAGTAATAAAAACTAAAATAAAATCCTAAATAAAACCTAAAGAATTCCACCGCCTTGACTTTGACCGTGAGATTGAATTGGAGAATTTGGAAATTAAGTTGAATTCAATTTGGACTTTGCTTTTGTCTTCTTGTGCTGAAATTGCAATTCTTGTTGAATTTGGAATTTGTGAAATATGCAATTGGCTTCCAATTGAGCCGTCACCAAGCTGCTTCTCCTTTTCTGTTTTGCCTTTGCAATCTGCTCCAATTGAGCCACTGAATGAGCTGCTGCCGAAATTACCTTGTTGTCGGCTAAATTGAGCCATCAAGCCCACCAAAATTTTGCTGCTTCTTGTTCTTTTGTTTTTGTATTTTACAGCCACCATTGTTGACTTCTCCTTTGCACCTTTTGTTTGGCTACTGGTGTCTTTTTTGTGTCGGCTTAAGTGATGAAGCCAGCCGACCGAACCCACTGCCTTTTTCTTCTTGTTTCAGCTGCTTCTTTTCAGCCCACTTTTGTTGACTTTTTTCATTCTTCTTGGCCCACCACCGAAATTCAATCAATTCTTTGTTGCAATTGTTTCCTTTTGCTTTGCTGTGAGCCGTGAGCCATGAACCAAAATTCCTTTGATGCTTCTTTTCTTGCTGTCGGCTCAATTGAGCCATGAAACTGCCGAAATTGCACTTCCGCTATTCACTCAATTTCTCTACTATTTTCTCTGTTTTTCCAGTGAAAGACCGGCACCGATTGTCCTTCTCGGGGGTGGCGTCGCCTCTATTCTGTTCTGTGATATTTTTGTCTTATTTTACCCCTAAAATCTGAAATAATGTACAAAATACCTTTCCAAGGATAAAATCTCAAATATGAAAGAATATGAGTAGTTATTTTACAAAATGTATCTCAAAATAATATCAGATAATTAGGAAAAATATGACTAATTTAGGCATTATCAATTTACGTTTGGATAGGACCCATAGTGTTTAAGTAAGTGATTCATGTGAATGGTTGTCTTTCATAGTAAGGTATGGATCATGGGTTACTTAACACATAAAAGTTTGTTCTTAACCGATTGATGAGAATGGGAATCTCATTATATTTAGATTATTGTGTTATGAATTCTAAATGGGGAATGGCTTATCTTTAACCAGTGAGTAATTCATTCACTTCATAGCAAGGGCATATTTCGAATACATAGAGTATGAGCTGTAATAGTGGTTTCTAAAAGTACTATTTAGAAGAAACCCAGACTATTACTACTACAGCATGGACTGATATTCTACCAATTGAGTATGAATTGGTGGTTTGACGAAGCTGGAAGTATGTACTTTGATGTGCTGTAGTTGAGGTTCTTTCGTAGAGTCGATATACTTGTATGTTGAGTATATGTGACTAGTTAGTTAAGATAGACTTATACAAGATAGCTTTTGCACTATATCGCCCATTGTGACTATTCAAATGATCTAAATATCCAGGGCCCTGGGGAACATGACTTGGATGTGTGCTTTAGGGTAGCACCCTTGCAAAGCGAAAATATTTTAGGAAGCCTGGATTATTGGACTAGAGGTTTAAGGATGGTAGATATCTTTTAGAGAGGTGTTAGTACACTTCTCTTCTCTAAATGAAAGGTGATGCGTAGAGGGGTATTTTAGTTATTACACCTGTAGGTCGGAGACTTTGCTAAACGCAGCATTGTCCTTGAGGTTAATATTTTCTTATGGTGATATTAGAAAATATTTAAAATGCAAAATATAACTATTTATATAGTAGGGGTATTTTGGTCATTTTAGTAGCCAAGGCGATGTATCTTTTGATCCCCGGAATAGCCTTAAAGTCCTGATAGATTTGGATTAAGGAATTGGCCTTGATAAATTATGGGTTTTATTTTATTTTATTTAAGTAGTCTAATTTATTATTGAATTAGAATAAAATAAAAGGCCCAAGAGAGAGTATATATTTTATGTAGTTTAATTGGTTAATTAATTATTCAGGGCCCAAAGCTCAAATTGGATAATTAGAAAATTAACCTATGTATAAACTAGATAAAAGGTCGATATTTTATATTGGTCTATTTGGACTTGTTAATTATTTATTAGACTATTTTATGAAGCCTAAAAAATAAATAATTAAGGCTTATTATTTATGGGTGTTCAAGTCCAAGAGTAAACAATTTTATTTGGCCAAATGAATAAGACCAAGGGTAAAATAAAATTAAAAAAATAACACGGGATGGATCCCGTATTGTTTGGCGTGAGAGGATTACAAAAAGCATGATGCTTTTGTTTCACTCTCTTGGTCTCTTTCTGTGATTGCATAAAAATAAAAGAAAAGGAACCAAGGCTATTGTTCTATGATTCATTCTTAGTAGCTTTCTCCAGCAGTGAAAGGGCGATATTCCGGAAGCTCAAAACCTTTGCGTGAATGAGACGAAGCCGGCATTTATAAGGACGTGATCCAATGGCTCAAGTATTCTGGTTCAGCCATCTTCTTTAGTGCCAATAAGGTAATTCAAACACAGAGGTAAATAGCTTTCATGATACTCTGTATATTTTTTTTGTTCAGTAAGCATGCTTTCGGTTTCATTATTTTTGCCATTTTAACCTTCAAGTAGTATTAGAGCCATGGTTTTGCAAATATAAGAAGTATGTTAGACTTAACTAAAATAAGAAAATATTTGTTTTGGATGTCTTCTGTGAACCTTCGCGTTTCTGGTTTGGGATAGTCTCTATGTAAGCTTTGCTAGTAGAAGTATAGGAACACTGTAATTTACTGCTTTCTTAGAAAAACGTGTAAGCCCACTGTTTTTAAAGGCATAGGCGCTTGTTAAGTGCATTTGTATGTTGTCTAGTCAAAAGAACCTGAAGAAGAAATGCAAAATCGCAAAAGAAAAATTGCAAGAAATCTGGAGAAGATGACACTATTCAGAGCCGAGCCGAGCTACCTACTTTGATTGAGAAAGGAGCCGACTAGGCCGCCGCTTGGAGCCGCAGTTGATCCGGCGCACGAGGAAAGCTTTCTCTCGGAAGCTTCTGGTTTCCTCGCGATGCGTAAGGGAGCCTTCCTCAAAGAAGAGCCTCTTCCGCGAGGAACCAATTTGCATTTTGCAATTTAGTTTTGCGCCAATTTTGGTCAACAATTTTGACCAGGCTTGGAGGGTCGCTAGGCAGCTCTTCGGGTAGGTCGCGGTCCATGTTCCCATGGGCCATGATCCAGTGTGGCGGATGCACTGGACAAAAAATTAAAAAAAAAATTTGTTTTTGGTCCCATACCAGGCGAAGTTATTTTTATTGCAATAATTAATATTCTTTGAATATTTTGTATGAAAAATAATAGTAAAGGAAATTTAGAATTAAACAAGACCATTTATTAATTAATGTATTTAATTTTATTATTTAGACACTTAGCTTAAAAGAACAGAAAAGTATGAAAACGTTTATATATTTCTAGCATGCTTATTTCTTTTTTGTATCCTATATGCGCGTTTTCTCAAAGACCAAAGTCTTTGGAAATTTTTGACAAAGAAAAATATTTTTCTTAAATTAAATGGTTAATTTTAATTCGAACAAAAATTAATTCTTGGTTATTTTCTCAAAGGATTTTATCCTTAACATAGAAAATATTATGGATTTATATATTTTTGTGAGTTAAAATAGAAAACCGTTTTGATTTATTTTTAACAAGAAATTTGTTTTTGTCAAGTTAAACTTGAGATCAAAATCTCTCGAAAGTTTTATTGGAAAATTTTGAAATTATTAAGTTTATTAACTTAAATAAAATTAATCTATGAAAAATTACTCAAAGGGTATAAACCTTAACATAGAAATTTTTATGGGTTTAGATATTTTATTTTTGAGTTAAAAGATATCTTAATTGAAATTTTCTAAGGATATTTTTCAAGAAAACCCTTATTTTAAAATATTAAGCGGGATAGGGGTTCCAATGACCCCACGGCTTCTATCAGGATTCTCATTAGAGATCGTGGGGTGATGCGAGTGAGTGAACCCGTATAAGATGGGGATACCACAAGGATCTAGAACTAATGGATTGATGTAATTAATAACTCGTGACACGTGCTATGATTGACCAACTTATGTTGGAGGTTATAGTGCAATGAATGTCCATAGGAAATAAGAAGAAACGGTCATCTCACGATGGAGTTATCTTCTAAATCATTTCTTAGAAAGGAAATTAATTTGTGGTGGTTAATACACTTAACTTAGGAAACTGTTAATCTTCCCAAGAAGTTATGTCAGTTTTTTTAAGAGCCAAATTAATCATATTAGAGATAATAGTGATAGAGTTAACTATTATTGAATTTAATATGGGGATAAAGTCGCAAATTATTTTATATTTCACAAATTGAGTTTTCTTTTATTTTTGATTTTTTAGACATGGTTGGTGGAGATTCTTTTAGTCCTTTGGCCATTATTTTCCATGAGAATAAGCTAACGAGTCCAAATTATGTGGACTGAAAATGGAACTTGGACATAATACTCACTATTGAGGAGTATAAGTATGTCATCTTCGACACCTGCCCTATTATCGGGGAGAATTCCACCGATGCAAAGCGAGAGGCTGGGAAAGCATGGAAGAAGGCTAACGTGATAGCTCGATGCTACATGCTGGCCTCCATGTCTAATGTGCTCCAGTTTAAACACAAGCACAAGGCCATTGCGTACGACATTAGCCAATCACTAGCCACGATGTTCGCAGATAAGAGCTGGCCCACAAGACAGGAGGCTTTTAGGACAATCATCAACACTAAGATGGTTGAGGAAGCATCAGTTAGAAAGCGATGATTACTACTTTCGAGGAAGCAGAAGTCTTAGGGGCTGTTATTGACCCCGAGAGCCAAGTGGACATAGTTCTCGAATCTCTTTCGGGCTCTTTTACTCAGTTCAAGTTAAATTATAACATGAATAAGTTAAATATGAGTTTAATCGAGTTAATGAAAGAGCTTCAGGTAGCAGAGAAGGTCATAAAACCACAGTTTAAGGCTATGATTACAAGGACTTCTTCTTTCAGAATTGGGCTTAAGCCCAGAAAGCTTAAGAAGAAGATGCACCAGCCCAGCCCAACAAGCCCAAGGGCAAGTGCTTCAAGTGTGGGTAGAAGGGATACTAAAAAAGGAGTGTTTAGAACTTTAGGCCAAGAAAAACCCTACAAGTATTGTTCTCTATTTAGAGTCAATTTCAATGGTTGGATCAACTTCCACTTGGATTATTGATTTTGGAGCCACTGATTATATCTGTAACTCCTTACAGGGGTTTAGGAAGATAAGAAGACTCCAGAAGGACGAGTATGAACTACGAGTAGGAAATAGAGCACAAGTATGGGCCTTTGCAATGGAAGAGCTGGATCTTATCTTTAATTGTAATAAAGTAGTTATTTTGAAGGATATTTTATATGTACTCGATTTTAGACAGAATTTGATTCAGTTACAAAATAAACCATGGATATTCTATTTCTTTCCATTCTGGTATTACTATCGGTAGAAATGGAGAAGTTTTATGTATAGGGCACATGTATGGAAACTTATTCTTTTTAAATCCAACAAATAATCAAATAAATAGCGTTCAATCTAAACCTTTAATTAAGAAGAGAAAGACCAATGTCAATAACTCATATCTTTGGTATTTAAGCTTGGGTCATATTGACTCAACTAAGATTTAGAGGTTAATCTATGACGGGCCCTTGGGCTTATTAAGATTGAAAAGTTGGCCTCAATATGAATTCTGTCTTATGGAAAAAATAACCAAAAAGTCATTCACCCAAAAGGCTAATAGAGCCAAAGAGATATTGGGCCTTATTCATACTGATGTGTGTGGTCCTTTGTCTACACTTGGTAGAGGGGGTTTTGAGTACTTCATCACTTTCACGGATGATTGTACAAGGTTTGGATATGTCTACTTGATGATGTGCAAATTTGACTCTTTTAAAAAGTTCAAAGAGTTTAAGGCTGAAGTGGAGCGTCGGACAAGTAAACTAATAAAAACCTTACGATCAGATCGTGGTAGAGAGTACTTTCTCGGTGAGTTCAAGAATTACATGGTACATCATGGGATAGTATCCCAACTCTCTACGCCGAGTGCACCCCAGCAGAATGGAGTAGCTGAGAGAAGGAATAGGACATTAATGGAAATGTTCCAAAGCATGATGTCTCATACTACTCTTCCGATCTCTTTTTAGGGATATGCCTTTGAAATAGCGACATACATTCTAAACTTGGTACCTTCTAAGTTAGTATCTAGGACGCCTAATGAGATATGGACTGGGCGTAAGCCAAGTCTAAATCATCTTAGGATATGGGGCTGTCCAACTTATGTACTGATCAAGAGAAATAAGATATAAATAAGATCAGAATTATGCTACTTTGTTGGGTATCTAAAAAGAACAAAAGGAAGTTACTTTTATCATCCCAAGGAGCAGAAAGTACTGGTAAGTACTCATGTTAGATACTTGGAAGATGATCGAAGTACTTCCACTAAAGATTCAACAAGGTTAGAACTCGATGAGAAGTTATCTTCAGAATCAACTTCTTCAAGCCCGATTATGGAACAAGAAGAAGTACAGTCTCAAGAACCTGTACAAATAGAGCTTCGTCGTAGTGGGAGGATATCTAAAGTTTCAGAAAGATGGACAGGAGAGGCTTTCGAGCTGGTCTTTGACTATCAGGAACAAGATCCTATTAGATACGAGGAGGCTATTACTGATGCCGATGCAAATCTATGGTATGAAGTGGATGGGAAGGTGGAAACTTTCAAAGTTAGGCTTGTGGCGAAAGGGTATACTCAGAAAGAGGGAATCGATTATGAGGAAACCTTTTCCCCAGTAGCCATGCTTAAGTCCATCCGTATCCTCCTTACTATTGTATGTCATTTCGACTATAAGATATGACAAATGGATGTCAAGACAGTATTTCTTAATGGCCATCTTAACGAAGACATTTATATGTCCCAATCAGAAGGTTTTATTGCTAAAGGCCAGGAACATATGGTTTGCAAGTTTAAGAAGTCCATTTATGGACTTAAGCAGGCATCTAGAACATGAAATATTCATTTTGATGAGACTGTAAAGTCTTGCGATTTCATTCAAAACGAGGATGAACCATGCGTGTATATGAAATTAGAAGGCATAAATGTGGTTTTTCTTATCCTATATGTGAATGATATTTTACTCATTGGGAATGATGTAGGAATATTGTCATCTACTAAAGTTTAGTTGTCTAGTCAATTCAGTATGAAGGATTTGGGAGAAGCCAGTTACATTCTCGGGATTAAGCTTCTAAGAAATAGGAAGCAGAGAATGTTAGGATTATCCAAAACGACATACATTGACAAGATGCTAGCCAAGTTTAGTATGGACTTATGTAAGGGGGTTCTAATCCCTTGCAGACATGGGTTATCTTTTTATTCTAAGGATTGTCCTAAGTTTTAAGAGGAAAAAGACAGAATAAGTAGGATTCCCTACACTTCGGCTGTGGGAAGTCTCATGTATGCCATGCTGTACACTAGGCCAGATATCTGCTTTACTGTAGGCTTAGCAGATATCAGTCAAACCCTGGAGAGGTTCATTGGCAAGTTGTAAAATATATTCTCAAGTACCTTAATAGTACGAAAGATTATATGCTGGTTTACAGAACTCACGACTTAATTTCTACTAGATACACAGATTCAGACTTTCAGGCAGATAAGGATGAGAGAAAATCAACTAGTAGATATGTCTTCATCTTGTCTGAATGAGCTATTTCATGGAAGAGTATCAAGTAATCTTGCATTGCTAACTCAACCGTGGAAGCTGAGTATGTGGCAGCTTCAGAGGCATCCAATGAAGCAATCTGGCTCCGAAAGTTCCTTTTAGAACTTGGAGTTGTACCATACATGGATAGACCAATTGTGGTATATTGCGACAACTCTGGAGTAGTCTCGCAATCCAAAAAACTCAAAGAACCACAAGAAAGAAAAGCACATTAGAGAAAGTACCACCTAATCTGGGATTTCATTTAGAGACGGGAAATTATGGTAGAACAGATAGCCTCGGAGAATAATCTAACAGATCCTTTCACCAAGCCTTTGGTTGAGAGAGTCTTCAAGAGATACTTAGACGCCATAGGGGTAGGCACCTACGGACTTTCTTAGTCTTAGAGTGCAAGTGGGAAATTATTAGAATATATGCCTTCTAGACTAGTTTTCTACTGTAATTATCGATTTTATTAATAAAAGAATTTATTCTCAAAATTTAGTTGTGAATTTACATTTTATTTGTGTACGATTTACGTTTGGATAGGACCCATTGTGCTTAAATAAGTGATCCATGTGAATGGTGGTCTTTCACAATAAGGTATGGATTACGGGTTACTTAACACATATACATTTGTTCTTAATCAATTGATGAGAATGAGAATCTCATTATATTTAGGTTATTGCATTATAAATTCCAAATGGGGAATGATTTACTTTTAGCCAGTGAGTAGTCCACTCACTTCATAGCATGAGCGTATTTCGAATACGTAGAACAAGACATGCAATAGTGGTTTCTAAAAGTACTATTTAGAAAAAACTCAAACTATTACTGCAACAGCGTGAACTAATATTCTACCGCTTGTGTATGAGTTGGTGGTCTGTGTTAGTGTTGTGCTCTAGAAGCAATCACTTGTATGTTGTATATAACACATTTTATTTTAATAAAGGCATTATTTATTTTACAGTTTCTTTTGATTACTTTTAAGTAATATAAATATTCAATAAAGTCCCTAGTACAACACTGTGTTAAGAAAATCATGATAGAGATCATGATATGAGATTCCTACTACACTGTATAGTGTTTGTAATTAAATAGTCCCTAGTCATAGTATTAATGAGACTGGATATCATTAATACGTTAAGAGTAGCATGTGTTAGACTTCCTGATTTGATCAGGCGATGGTTCTTATATCCGTGAGTATTGAGATACTCAAAGTTAACATGTGGATGCTTGTTAGTGGAACAAATTCATTGGATGACCTAGCTATGAGATAATCATATGGATAACTATTTAGTACTAGTGATATAATCTCAATATAGCAAACGTGCAAGTATCCTTAGACTTGAGAATTTCAAAGTACTTTGTTTGCTGAGCATTGTGCTTTGATTCCAATCTCTAGAGCTCGATCAAGGGCCATCTTTGGGATGGATATTGGGTACATTGTGAGGTAAACGTAAGTAGTTGAGAGGGTCAATAAAGGATTCACCACTCCTAATAGTAGAGGCGAATATCTCACGACCACTTGTAGGAATTACTACTCGAAAAGTCCTCGGCCAAAGTGTATGTGTATTAGAAATAGTTCCAATTGATATACATCTAGAGTAGTGGGTTCCTGGTACAAGTATAATTATATTCGAGCCAGAATTAATATATATTCTGAAGGGAGTTGGTACTAATTCCGTACTCCATATCGAATGAGATATTACATGGTGAAAGGAGTTCATTGCACTGTAGTTTGTTATTGAAGGGTTTATGTCAAGCCACTTGATGTGTTTGGATTTGGGTGTAAAAATCATACAAAAACTAAGCACATTCCCAATCAAGTTTAAATTAAAACATTGGACCCAAATCACACATATGAGTAAGCGTACTCATAATTACTGAGCATATGGTTCAAACGAGTATCGATCCTCAAGGAACAAGTAAGCATTAATTACCCCTCTTTCATTGTTTAACCGACTTAACAAAGTGAAAATCAAATAAAAAGGAAAACTAAAAAGAAAATAAAATAAAAATATGTACATGTCAAGGATGGAGAAGTATGCAACTCAAACTATTGATTAGACAACCACGATCTTCAAGAACTTAACCATTATCATAATCAATTATTCTCTCGGCACCATGAAGGATTAAGGTAAATTAGCATCACTTGGTCTGTCTCAACTAATTACTACCTTCTAGATAAATTAGCATCACTTGGTCTATTTCAACTAATTCATCCAAAAGATGCATTAAATACAATCCTTAATTATATTTCCGTGGTCTGGCAAATTTAAAACATAAAATTAATCAATGAATCCTTAGTCTAGCAAACATCAATTAACCTTTAATTACTCAATCCTCATCAATTAATCTCTTTGGTCTAGTAAGTTAACAGCCAGTGAATGCAAAAATTAATTAATTTCAACCATCATCAACCTCTTTGGTCTAGCAAGTTAACAATAGAAATAACCAACTAATCTCGGAATATGCCCAAGTAATTAAATACCAAGAAGAACAGTCAATTAATCAAAAGATCAAATAACTCCAAGAATCATGATTATCTAAAATAATGTCAAATTACAATAGAACAATTAAAACATCATTGTCAAGAAAAAGAAAACAAAGTAAAAGAAAGAACTCATAGACAAGTCTCTTTCTTCTTCATTTGAAAACCTTCTTGTACACCCCTCCTTGAACTTGAAGAATTCCTCCTTAGACTGAGTGATTTTCTATAATGATCAATGAATTCTCCCCTTTTCCCTTGTGTTTTTCATCTATTTATAGGCTTAGGAAGTGCCTAAACTCGTAGGTACAATGTTCTTGGCCGAGTAGAAGTTGGAAGATGCTAAAACTCCCAAGATTTCCAAAAACGCGTCAAAAGATCGCAGCACTGCCTCAGGAACAGACCACAGCCGGCGCCGCCTTGGTCCTTCAGAGCTAGCGCCGCCTGTGTTCTGTTTCTCCACTCGTTCGACGATTTTTCTCCGAATTTTGCGCATACATTCCAGAATGTAACCGGCGCCGCCTCCAGCCTTACAGCCGGCGCTGGTTAGGCTCTGTTCTACTCTGCTTCTCTAATTTTTCTATCGCTTTGAAGTCCGTGCATCCAGTGTACAGCCGGCGCCGGTTCCAAGCTTCCAGCCAGAGCCGCCTCTGCTCTATTTCATGACGGTTTTGCTTCGTTTTACCCAAAAATCTGAACTAATGACCAAAATACCTTTCCAAGGATAAAATTTCAAATATGAAAGAATATGACTAGTTATTGCACAAAATGTATTACAAAAGAGCCTCAAATAACTATGCAAAATATAACCAAATTAGCCCCTATCACCACTTGACTTCCTCGACTCTTGAGTGGTCATGATATGTTGCTAGATACCGCTCATGATCTGGGAATATGGATTTATTAATTGATGAATTAATAAACCAATCCTGATTAAAATTAATAGGATTAATTCTAATTAATTATGAATTATTAATCTTAAAGACGTTTGGATTAATTCATGTTTGCTACCAATTGACTGGGAAACCTAATAGGTCACACATAAAAAAGGATTATATACTTAATATGTTATTTGATAACATAGTGGGGTTTATTGCGAGAAAGAGAAGTTGATGTGTCCAAATTATAATTAGTTATAATTTATGAACCAATTTGTAAGTTTGAAAATTTGATGGGTTCCAATTGCAATTGGAGAATTGTTTGGAATTCTCAGATGTGGTTTTTTGTTAAGCTTTTCGGGTGACTTCAAGGGACACATGAAACAACTCAAAAACATAAAACCAAGGGACACAAGAAGCCTTTTGAAAAAAGATCTTCTCTTCTCTCTTTCTCTTGTGGGTGTGTGAGATTCTCCAAGAGAACACCAAAAACCTTTTTTCTTCTTCTTCTTCTTCTTCTTTCTCTGGTTTTGCTGAACAAGAAGAACAAAGAAGAAAAACCCCAGTCACCATTGTTGTTTTCTGCTAGCACAGAAAATCTTGGTGCTTGAGTGTGACCCTCCGTATGGATTTCTGTTAGAGATAATCACATACTGTGATTATAATGGTTAGACATACAACTCTTATGGTGATTCTTCAAGAAGATTGTTGGATTGCGCCACAATTATCATACTTGAAGAAGGAAAGTATTTGTTTCCACATAAACGAAGAAAGGTAAAAGCTGTTATCTTTGTTCTCTATATATATCTTGTTTTCCACACATATGCGGATCCTGGGATGGTATTTCTTTTTAATTTTCCGCTGCGCCATATATGATATGCGTGAGATACATAATAGTCTGACGAAACTGGAAGCATGTACTTTGATGTGCTGTAGTTGTGGTTCTTTTGTAGAGTCGATATACTTGTATGTTGGGTATATGTGACTAATTAGTTAAGACAGATTTGTATAAGATAGCTTTTATGTTATATCGCTCATTGTGACTGTTCAAATGATCTAAATATCCAGGGCCTTGGGGAACATGACTTAGATGTTTACTTTAGGGTATCTCCTTTGCAAAGCGAAAACATTTTAGGAGTCGTGGATAATTGAAATAGAGGTCTAAGGATGGTAGATGTTTTTTAGAGAGGTGTTAATACACTTCTCCTCTTTAAATGAACGGCGATGCGTAGAGAGGTATTTTAGTCATTACACCTGTAGGTCGGAGCCTTTGTTAAACACAGCATTGTCCTTAGAGTCAATGTTTCCTTATGGTGATATTAGAAAATATTTAAAATGTAAAATACAACTATTTATATAATATGGGTATTTTGATCATTTTAGTAGCCAAGGCGATGTGTCTTTTGGTCCCCGGAATAGCCCTTAAGTCCTGGCAGATTTGGGTTAAGGAATTGATCTTGATAAATTATGGATTTTATTTTATTTTATTTAAGTAGTCTAATTTATTATTGGACTAGAATAAAATAAAAGGCCCAAGAGAGAGTATATATTTTATCTAGTTTAATTGGTTAATTATTATTCAGGGCCCAAGGCCCAAATTGAATAATTAGAAAATTAACCTAGGTATAAACTAGATAAAAGGTGTGATATTTTATATTGATCTATTTAGGCTTGTTAATTATTTATTAGGCTATTTTATGAAGCTTAGAAAATAAATAATTGAGGCTTATTATTTATGGGTGTTTAAGCCCAAAATTAAATAATTTTATCTGGCCAAATGAATAAAACCAAGGGTAAAATAAAATAAAAAATACACGTGATGGATCCCGTATTGTTTGGAGTGAGAGGATAACAAAAAGCATGATGCTTTTGTTTCACTCTCTTGGTCTCTCTCTGTGATTGCATAAAAATAAAAGGAAAGGAACCAAGGCCATTGTTTTATGATTCATTCTCAGTAGCTTTCACCAGCAGTGAAAGGGCAATATTTTGGAAGTTCAAAAATTTCACGTGAATGAGATAAAGTCGGCATTTACAAGGACGTGATCTAGTGGCTTGAAGTATTCTGATTCAGACATCTTCTTCGGTGCCAATAAGGTCATTCAAACACAGAGGTAAACAACTTCCATGATGCTCTGTATATTTTTTTTGCTTAGTAAGTATGCTTTTGGTTTCATAATTTTTGCCATTTTAACCTTCAAGTGGTATCAGAGCTATGGTTTGGCAAATATAGGAAGCATGCTAAGCTTAACTAAAATAAGAAAATATTTGTTTTGGATGTTTTCTATGAACCTTCACGTTTCTGGTTTGGGATAGTCTTTGTGTAAACTTCGCGAGTGGAAGCATAGGAACACTATAATTTACTATTTTCTTAGATGAAACGTGTAAGCCCACTATTTTTAAGAGCATAGGCGCTTGTTATGTGCATTTGTATGTTGTCTGGTCGAAAGAACCAGAAGAAGAAATATAAAATTGCAGAAGAAAAATTGTAGGAAATTTGGAAAAGATGACACTATTCAGAGCCGAGCCGAGCCGAGCCACCTGCTTTGATTGAGAGAAGAGCCGACCGGGCCGCGGCTTGGAGCCACAGCCGAGCTGGCGTGCAAGGAAGACTTCCTCACGGAAATGCCTCTTCCGCGAGGAACCAATTTACATTTTGCAAATTGGTTTTGCGCTAATTTCGGTCAACAATATTGATTGAGCTTGGAGGGTTGCCGGGCAACTCTTCGGCAGGTTGTGGGCCCTCGCTGGGATCGCGGTCCATGGATTTTTTTGGGCCATGATCCAGTGTAGCAGGTGCACTGGACCAGTAATGAAAAAAATTTTTGGTTTTTGGTTCAACACTAGACGAAATTATTTTTATTGCAATAGTAAATATTCTTTGAATATTTTGCATGAAAAATAATAGTAAAGGAAATTTAGGATTAAAAAAGACTATTAATTAATTAATGTATTTAATTCTATTATTTGGACACTTAGCTTAAAAGAATAGAAAAGCATGAAAACGTTTACAGTTTTCTAGCATGCTTATTTCTTTTTTGTACCCAATATGTGCGCTTTCTCAAAGACCAAAGTCTTTGGGAATTTTTTTACAAAGAAAAATATTTTTCTTAAATTAAATGGTTAATTTTAATTCGAACAAAAATTAATTTTTGGTTATTTTCTCAAAGGATTTTATTCTTGACATAGAAAATATTATGGATTTATATATTTTTGTGAGTTAAAATAGAAAACCGTTTTGATTTATTTTTAACAAGAAAATTTGTTTTTGTCAAATTAAACTTGAGATCAAAATCTCTCGAAAGTTTTATTGGAAAATTTTGAAACTATTAAGTTTATTAACTTAAATAAAATTAGTTCATGAAAAATTTCTCAAAAGGTATAAACCTTGGTATAGAAATGTTTATGGGTTTAGACATTTTATTTTTGAATTAAAAGAAAACTTAATTAAAATTTTCAAATGATATTTTCAAGAAAACTCTTATTTTAAAATATTAAGTGGGAGCAGGGTTCCAACGACCACACGGCTTCTATCACGATCCTCATTAGAGATCGTGGGTCCTCTTGCATCACCCTGGCAGTGAACTTGTATAGGATGGGAATATCACAAGGATCTAGAACTAATAGTTGGATGAAATTAATAACCCGGGACATGTGATATGATCAGCTAGCCCATGTTGGAGGTTATAGTGCAAGGAATGTCCACAAGAAATGAGAAAAAACGGTCATCCTATGATGGAGTTATCTTCTAGATCATTACCTAGAAAGAAAATTAATTTGTTGTGGTTAATATACTTATCTTAGAAAACTGTTAATCTTCCCAAGAAGCTATGTCAGTCTTCCTAAGAGCCAAATTAATCACATTAAAGATAATGGTGATAGGGTTAACTATTATCGGATTTAATTTGAGGATAAACTCACAAATTATTTTGTTTTTCACAAATTGAGTTTTTTTTTCAAAAATGGTTAGTAGAGGTTCTTTTAGTCATTTAGCCATTATTCTCCATGAGAATAAGCTAACGGGTCCAACTTATGTGGACTGAAAAAGGAACTTGGACATAATACTTACTGCTAAGAAGTATAAGTATGTCTTCTTCACACTTGCCCAATTATCGGGGAGGGTTCTGCCGTTGAAGAGCAAGAGGCTGAGAAAGCATGAAAAAAGACCAACGAGATGGCTCGATGCTACATGTTGGCCTCCATGTCTAATGTGCTCCAATCTAAATAGGAGCACATGATCACTGCGCATGACATCAACTAATCACTAGCCATGATATTCGCAGATAAGAGCCGACCCGTAAGGCAGGAGGCTCTTACGATCATCAATACAAAGATGGCTGATGGAGCATTAGTCAGAAAGGATATGCTTAAGATGATTGCTGCTTTCAAGAAAACAGAAGTCTTAGGGGTTGTTATTGACCCCGAGAGCCAAGTGGACATGGTTCTCGAATCTCTTTTGGGCTCTTTTAATCAGTTCAAGTTAAATTATAACATGAACAAGTTAAATATGAGTTTAACCGAGCTAATGAAAGAGCTCCAGGTGGTAGAGAAGGTCATGAAGCCACAGTCCAAAATTATGATTGCTAGGACTTCTTCTTTCAGAACTAGGCCCAAGCCCAGAAGCTAGAAGTATGTACTTTGATATGTTGTAGTTGAGGTTCTTTCATAGAGTCGATATACTTGTATGTTTGATATATGTGACTAATTAGTTAAGACAGTCTTGTATAATATAGCTTCTGTGCTATATTGATCCTGGTGACTGTTCAAATGATCTAAATATCTAGGGTCTTGGGAAATATGACTTGGTTGTTTGCTTTAGGGTAGCTCCCTTGTAAAATGAAAATATTCCAAGAGTTGTGGATCATTGGACTAGAGGTGTAAAGATGGTAGATGTCTTTTAAAGAGGTGTTAGTACACTCCTTCTCTTTAAATAAACGGCGATGTGTAGATGGGTATTTTAGTCATTACACCTGTAGGTCGGTGACTTTGCTAAACGCAGCATTGTCATTGGGGTTAATATTTTCTTATAGTAATATTAGAAAATATTTAAAATGTAAAATATAGCTATTTATATAGTAGGGGTATTTTGGTCATTTTAGTAGCCAAGGCGATGTGTCTTTTGGTCCCCGGAATAGCCCTTAAGTCCTAACAGATTTAGGTTGAGGAATTGGTCTTGATAAATTATGGATTTTATTTTATTTTATTTAAATAATCTAATTTATTATTGGACTAGAATAAAATAAAAGGCCCAAGAGAGAGTATATATTTTATCTAGTTTAATTGATTAATTAATTATTCAGGACGCAAGGCCCAGATTAAATAATTAAAAAATTAACCTAGGTATAAACTAGATAAAATGTCTGATATTTTATATTAGTCTATTTGGATTTGTTAATTATTTATTAGGCTGTTTTATATTCAGAAAATAAATAATTGAGGCTTATTATTTATGGGCATTCTAGCTCAAGAGTAAATAATTTTATCTGCAAAATGAATAAGACCAAGGATAAAATAAAATAAAAAATAACACGGGATGGATCCCCTATTGTTTGGTGTGAGAGGATAACAAAAAGCATGATGCTTTTGTTTCACTCTCTTGGTCTCTCTCTATGATTGCATGAAAATAAAAGAAAAGGAACCAAGGCCATTGTTTTGTGATTCATTCTCAGTAGCTTTCACCGGCAGTGAAAGGGCAATATTCCGAAAGCTCAAAAGCTTTGCTTGAATGGGACGAAGCTGGCGTTTACAAGGACATGATCTAGTAGCTTCAAGCATTCTAGTTTAGACATCTTCTTCAGTGCCAATAGGGTCATTCAAACATAGAGGTAAACAGCTTGCATGATACTCTGTATATTTTTTTGTTCTGTAAGCATGTTTTCGGTTTCATCATTTTTGTTATTTCAACATTCAGTTGGTAGAACAGAGAGGACGTGAGGTCGGATGTAGCCATGGTGCCAGGTTAATTCTTTATTTCTCCTGAAAGAATATGCTCTTTGATCTTTATTTTGCATAGCCTATATATATTGTGTAGTGTACCATTCATTTTGAGTAGTTATAAGCTAGACCATAAGAGTTGAATCTATTAACTGAGAATAGTATAGATTTTCTTATTAATTGGTTAAGAATCTTTTATCGTGTAAGGAAGTTGGGATCTATAGGTTTGATTTGAGAGATGAATTTTTGGCTGCAGAAGCAAAATTTATTAGAAATCTGACTTGTTTTTCTTTTGAGGATTATGGTAGCATACTAGACAAGGATTAATTTTTGAAGTAAGGAGTTAAGTTGGTTATAAAGATAGAATAATGTATTTTTGGGGATCAGATAGGTACGATTAAATTTTTGAAGAAGTAGGTGAAGGAAGTATAGTGCATAATATTAGGAACAAAGGTTCATAAACTATTGTTAAAGGAATACTAAGGATATCTAGCCTGGTGTTGTAACCTATAGGACCCGGTATTAATGGTATATGAAAAGGTTAGAATTTTAAAGCTATGTATAAATCAGAGAATATTAGATAGTTTGGTCATCAAAGATATATATGGTTACTTATAAGTTAGACTTGCGATAAGAATATTATTAAGTGTGCATTTGAGAAGGAGATACACTTGTGTTAGCCCTAAGGGCTTTCTTTTATGTTTTGATTTATGACAAACGTTGATATGGACTAACTTATTAATTTTCTGTGATAGGACATGTTTAATTTTTATTCTTCTAAAGTCTTCAGAAAAGAATTGTTGATAACCTCTTCATCACTGATTTCAAGATTTGAAGATCAAATGAGAAAATTAGAGTATGAGGAGTTATATATCATGAAAGCTCTTTATAAAGAATAATAGACTAAGAAGTGTTATTAAGGTATATTTATTAATTCCTATATCTTGTTATCTTTTAATTCATTTGACTTTACCTTGAAGTTTCAAAGGAGATGATTTTCAAAATTTTTAAAATTCACAGAATTTTGGATGGAACAGTTTGAATCCAAAAGGTTCATCCAAAATCCTGTAAACTGGGTTGAAAAATTTCTGTAAGGAATGTGCCATTTTGGACTTAACTTTTGGATGCATCTTCGTCCAAAACCCGAGTCCAAAACTCAGATGAGTTTAAACAAAAAAATTTGTAGCCGTTATTTTTTGACCGTTGGCACTCCACTTTTTGGCTCTATAGATAGCCCTTAAAGTAAGATTAGAAGCAAGGTTTTTGAAACATCTATCTTAGAAAAATTAGTGCACAATATTTTCAAAAATCTCCTTTTATCTAGCTTCAAAGTGAGTTCATTTTATATCAAAGGTAAAAGTATTTTATGGCTTGTATCCGAGAGAACAATCTGCTCAAGTTAGTGAGCGTATCTCTATTCTATTGTTTTTCAATTCTCTATTGTATGTTCAAGGCTATGGTGTAAAACCCATAAGGGTGAGCATTGTGTTGTGTATGTTCAAGGTTGTGGTGTAAAACCCATAGGGATGAGCCTTATGTTGTGTATGTTCAAGGTTGTGGAGTAAAACCTAGTAAGGTGATCCTTAATGTGTTTGAGAGGTTGTGGAAAACCTAGTGAGGTGATCCTCTCTTGTATGTGAAACTGTTTCATTAAGTGAGGTTAATGAAATAGGGTTGAAAATATTTAAGTGTAAGGCTTAAGGTAGTGGACGTAGATCATTGTTGATCGAACTACTATACATCTCTTGTCTCATTTTATTTCAGTGGTTCATGTACTGTTTTTATGTTCCTTCACTATCTAAATCTGGATATACATCTACGAGTGCTTGGATAGCTTTCTATGCATCTATAAAGTCAGTCTAAGCTCTTGGTGATCATCCTTGTTCAGTATTTTAGACAATCCGAAAAAAATTTCTTTTTGCTTGCCAAAACCCTTATTCACCCCCTTTAAGGTTTTTCATTTGGTATTAGAGAAAGGTCTACATATTCTTGATTTAACAACCTTGTAGAAAAGATCTTAATGGCAAGTTTATCTTCTTTTCCATATGTTGAAGGGTCTTCAACAAATCGTCCTCCTTTGTTTAATGGAAGCAACTATACTTTCTGGAAAAATAAAATGAAAATTTATGTGTGTTCTATTAACTTCGAGTTATGGAGTTTAATAGAGAATGGTCCTTTTATTCCATCAAAGATGATTGATGGCATAAAAATACCTAAATAGAATGATGAGTATAGTGTGGAAGATAATGCGAAAATGACTCTAAATTTTCAAGCTATGAATATTTTGTGCTTGCTCTAGATGCGGCTGAATACAACCGTGTTAGTGGTTGTGATTCAGCTCCTGATATGTGAAGATTGCTAGAAGTCACTCATGAGGGGACTAACTAAGTTAAAGAATCGAAACTAGGGCTACTTATTCATGATTATGAATTATTTTTTATGAAGCCAAATGAAAGCATCATTGACATGTTCACAAGATTTACTAATATCTCAAATGGTCTAAAAGCTTACGGAAAGGTTTATTCCCTTGGGAAACCAAATCGAAAAATTCTTGATGCTTTACCAAAAAGCTGGCAGCCTAAAACTCTTGCTGTAGAAGAATCCAATGATTTAAAATCCTTATCTACTGAAGAGTTTATCAGATCTTTTTTAACTCATTAGATGAAGCTTAAAAGATTCCATGAATCTGATGATCATGATAGAGGCAGAAAAGGGATTGCTCTAAAGGCTGAAAATGAAGATGGAGAAACAAGTCTTTTGGAAAGCAGTGAAGGCGTGGAAATGGGCAGTGATGACTAGGCAATGATAGCAAAGAAATTCAGAAGGATGTTCAACAAAGGAAACCACAAACGAGGAAGAAAGCTTATAAGAAAGAAAGGACAAACCTCCGGTTTCAAACCTCAATATTTTGAATGTAAAAGCACGGATCACTTTATTGCAGATTGTTCGGTTGCAAAAGGCAAGGAAGGAAAAACATCTAAGAAAAAGAAAGACTTGAAGGTCAAAAGAGATAAAGGATTAATGGGAGTTTGGGACTTAAATGATGATGAATCTGAAGATGAGGAATATGAGGAAGAAACTGCCAACATTTGCTTCATGGCTTTGGAAAATGAGGTAAACTTTTCAACATCAGAATGCATGTCTAATTTGCATATATCTATGACTGAAAAGCATGTTGATCCAAATGAGCTGTTATGTGATATGTTTTACGAATTAAAAAAACTGTCTAGAAAAAATAAAGATTTAAAATTGAAGGTTAATTGTCTGATGAAAGAAAATGAAGTTTTGCTAAATGACTACAAAATATCCTTTGAAACACATATATGTGATAAAATTGAAAAAGATGTGATCATGACAACTTTGCATCATGCATATCTGGAAAATAAAAACCTATGTGATAAAGTTCAAACTCTTGGATGTATGGTTAGCACATTTAATGATATGAAAATGAGAGTAACTGATCTTACCAATTGCATTGAAAAATTTATAAATGGTAAAGGCAATCTAGAAAAACTTCTCGGAACTCAACATCATTTTGATAATCGAAGTGGCTTAGGATATAAACATGAGGATAAAAACAAAATTTGCAAACCCAGATTTATTTTAGTGGGAAATCAAAGTGGCTTAGAATATGAACAAAAGAATAACTACAAAAAGAACAACTTTCAGTATGTTAAACCTACTTCTTCTTACAACACATACAAGGCATGCACGTATTGTGAAAAACCTGGACATATAGTTTCAAGATGTCTTGTTAAAAGAAAAGTGGAATCCGGTGGAGCTACTTTCTGAAAAATCAAAGAAAATGTTACTAACCTTCATGGACCCAAGAATGTGTGGGTACCAAAAATCATCTCTTCTTCTCACGTATAGGCACGGTCTTTAAGCTTCACCAAGTGGTTCTTGGACAGCGGTTGTTCATGACATATGACTGGAAATGCAACTTTGTTATAAAATATTTAGACCACTAATGAAGGATTTGTTACATTTGAAGACAAGAAGAAAGGGAAGATTCTCGACATTGGTAATATTGGAAAAGGTTCCTTAACATTTATAAAGCAAGTTTTACTTATTGATGATTTGAAATATAACATGCTCATCATTAGCCAACTTTGTCACAATAGTTGCAAAGTCATTTTTGAAAAAGATTCTTGCTCTATACTTGACAATGGAAATCTCGAAACCATCTTTACTGCCAAACGCATGGAAAATGTATATGTGTTTTATCTTAATGACCTTGTAGCTAATGGAATTAGATGTCTATCCATTTATGACAATGATGGTTATCTTTGTCATAGAAGATTAGGTCTTGTATCCTTTGATTTATTAAACAAACTATCCTCAAAAGAACTTATTAGGGGGCTTCCAAAAATAAAATTTGATAAACACAAAATCTGTGATGTATGTCAATTTGGGAAGCAAATCAAAACCTCTTTTAAACTAAAGAAAATGATTTCTACCTCGAAACCACTTGAATTAGTTCATATGGATTTATTTGGACCTATGAGGAATACTAGTCTTGAAGGTAAAAAATATTCATATATAATTGTTGATGATTTCTCTAGATTTACCTGGACATTATTTCTTGGACAAAAAGATGAAGCCTTTACTGAATTTTCAAAACTGATTAAGCGCGTCCAAAACTCGATTGGATGCAAACTGATTTCTATTAGAAGTGATAATGGCAAAGAATTTTGTAACAGCGAATTTACTCACTTCTGTGATGAATATGGAGTATTTCATAGTTTTTCAGCAACTAAAACTCCTCAACAAAATGGTGTTGTTGAAAGGAAAAATTGGATCTTGTAAGAAATTGCTAGATCGATGTTTTGTGAAAATGCTCTTCTAAAATACTTTTGGGCGGAAGCTGTTAACACAGCATGCTATGCAATAAATCGAGTTATGTTAAGACCATTTTTAAGAAAAACTCCTTTTGAACTTATGTTCTATCTCTTATTTTAAAGTTTTTGGATGTAAATGTTTTATTTTAAATACAAGAGATAATCTTGAAAAATTTGATAGTAAGTCCGATGGGGCCATATTTCTTGAATATTCTTCCAACAAGAAAGCTTATAGAGTATACAATAAAAGAACACTTTGTGTAGAAGAATCTGTGCATATTGTATTTGATGAATCTAACATTTATACTTCAAAAAGAGATGATGATGATGTAGGAAATTCAAATAAAGTTAAGTTAGATCAGGTTAAAGCTCCATCATTAGATACTCATGCAAAAGAGAAAGAGATTGAAGAATTGCAGAGCGAACAAGAGAAAGAACAAACTGAAGATTCTACAAATTATTAATTGCTGAAGGATTGGAAATACAAATCAGGCCATCCAAAGGAGCAAATTATTGGAGATCCAAACCAAGGAGTTAAAACTCGACGGTATTTTATAGACAACTTTACTTTTCTTTCAAATATTGAACCTAGCAGCATTGATATTGCATTACATGATGAATTTTGGATTATTGCCATGCAAGAAGAGTTAAATCAATTTGAAAGAAATCAGGTTTGGAAACTTGTTCCTAGACCGCATGATCATCCTGTTATTGGGACAAAATGGGTTTTTAAAAATAAACTTGATGAAAATGGTGCTGTAATTAGAAACAAAGCTAGATTGGTAGCTCAAGGATTTAATCAAGAAGAAGGCATTGACTATGATGAAACATTCGCTCCTGTTGCTAGATTAGAATCAATTTGAATGTTACTTGCCTTTGCATCCTTTAAAAATTTTATGCTCTATCAAATAGATGTCAAAAGTGCTTTCCTAAATGGCTTTATTGAAGAGGAAGTGTACGTTGAGCAGCCACTTGATTTTACTCATGAGCTTTTTCCAAATCATGTTTTCAAACTCTCTAAAGCTCTCTATGGATTAAAGCAAGCTCCAAGAGCTTGGTATGAAAGGCTTAGTGGTTTCCTAATCTCAAAAGGATTTTCTAGAGGCTTAATTGATAACACCTTATTCATCAAATCTGACAGTTCTAGTGACCTACTAATTGTCCACATCTATGTTAATGATATTATTTTTTGCGCTACTAACGACTCTTTATGCAAGATGTTTGCTAAGACTATGCAGCAAGAATTTGAAATGAGTATGATGAAAGAATTGAACTTTTTTCTCGGACTACAAATTAAGCGAACCAAGGACGGAATCTTCATAAACCAAGCTAAGTATGCCAAAGAGTTGCTCAAAAGGTTTGGAATGAATGAAGCAAAAAAAATCAGCACACCTATGAGTACATCCATAAAACTTGACCAAGATGAAAAGGGTAAGAAAGTAGATAAACATAAATATAGAGGTATGATTGGAAGTCTACTATATATTACTGCTAGTCAACCAAATATCATGTTTTCTGTATGTCTTTGTGCTCGATTTCAATCTTGTTCGAAGGAATCATATTTAAGTGCAGTTAAACACATACTTCGATATCTTATTGGCACACATGATTATGGATTATGGTATCCACGTACTAATACTTTTGATCATATAGGATATACTGATGCAGATTATACAGGATGTAAAGTTGAAAGAAAAAGTACTAGCGGCCATTGTCAATTTCTTGGACATTCACTAGTTTTATGGCACAGTAAAAAACAGGCATGCGTATCATTATCCACCACTGAGGCTGAATACATTGCAACAGGAAGTTGTTGTGCTCAAATTTTATGGATGAAGAATACTCTGCTAGATTGTAATCTAAATTTTAATTGTGTACGTATAATGTGTGATAATACAAGTGCTATTAATCTAACAAAAAAATCCAGTGCAGCATTCGAGAACAAAGCACATTGAAGTTAAACATCACTTCATCTGATACCATGTACTCAAAGGAGATGTGTGTGTTGAATATGTCTCAACGGATGAACAACTTGCAGATATCTTCACTAAATTTCTAGCTGATGATAGATTCAATAACTTGAGAAGAGGTTTGGGCATTACAAGAATTTGATAACTAACCATTTTGTATAAGTCTTTCTTGTGCAGGAATTGTGAAGAAAAAGGTTTTGGAAACAAAACTCTACATCCGAAATACCTAGTTGGACATAGTATTTGAATCCAATTCCTACATCCAAAATGCATTTCGGAAAAACACTCTTTTGGATGTTAATTTCGGACCTGGTCTTGTTCCAAAATCAATCCTTAATATTCTTTTATTCTAAATTTCGAGTTTCAAAAAAAATTATTTGCGCGTTTTTCAAAAATCCTCAGAAACACATATGTTTTCAAGGCACTTTGTTCTCACACTATCCTAGACATTCAAAGCTTTCTGTTTTTCTCTCATTCAAAACCCTTAAAACTGTTCTTCTTCCAAAATAATTTCTTAGTGCTCTTCTTCGTCTGTAAAACCCCAAAAAGCCCTGAAAAAGCTTCAATCTTTCAATGGCCAAGACAAAATCCACCGTTCCAAAACCTAAGAAGGAGCAAAAATATTCTCTAGTGTTAAAGAAAAAGGTTTTAGGTTCATCAAAGGGCAAAGCGAAAGCAAAGGAAGCTTCTCCTCAGCCTCACTTCTCGGCCTCTCTTTATGATTCGTCTGAATTTTCCTTAGAACAAGTGAGTTCTGCAAATCAAGTACCCTAATTTCTCGACTCAAAATGTGAATCTGAATACAATGATTGGGTCTTTAGAAATCGAACTATTATTTCTGGTTATCGAGTGAACCACTCTGCTTTTTTGAACTTGTCAAATATTCTGGATATGTTTGATCATGTCGGGTGGGGGAGTTTGCTATTAGTTGATGAGAAAATTTATACTCCTTTAGTCTGGGAATTTTATGCAAATTTGAGAAATGGCAAATTGGAAGAAACAGAGGAAGGATTTATGATTAGGTGGTATGTAACAAGAGTGAAAGGAAAAGATTTTGAATTTGACCATAAAATGGTTAATAGAATCTGTGATATTCGAGATGCTGGTTTTCAATATTTTGAGTTGAACAAATTTCCTGAAGGAAATGAAATTTTTGTTCTGGAAAATTTTGAGAAGTTATTTACTAGTGGAAAAAGTTTTGAGAACTCTAGAAATCGTAGTTCCAAATGGCTGAATGGATAGGCAGAATTTTGCATCATATGGTATCTACCATTGTTGTTCCTAGTTCCGGACATGAGACCTCTATCAGTATACTTTAAATAGTGGTCATGTTAGCCTTAGCAGAGGGGAGACAGATTAACGTTGGATTTCTAGCAACTAAGTTAATGTTGCAATCTAGAAATACTTCTAGCAAGTCTCTTCCATTTGGAAATTTATTGACCAAAGTCTTCAGATTTTTCAATGTTGATTTAAATTCTATTACTTGTGATCCCTTAAGAACAAATGTTTACAGCTATGACTCCTTTGAAAAGATAGGGTATGTAAGGGAGGGAAATTCATAGAAATTGTTGAGAGAATCTGCTAGAAAAGAGAGGGAATATTTGATAAAGATCAAGGAAGAAGGGAAGTCAGGAACTAAAAGAAAAATTGATGAGGAAGGAACTGCTCTGGACTCTGGCCTATCTGAGAATATTCTAAGTGCAATAGCTCTTTTGCAGAGAAATTGGAATCTCTTAGCTCAGAAATTAAAATCTTAGGAAACAGAATTTCTGTCATTGAGCAATCTGCTAAGCCTTCTGCCTCTAAATCTAATCATGACAAGGATGAACAATCTTCAGAGGACAAGGCTGAACTGCCTGCAGATGTCAAGGTTCTCTCTTCTAAACCCTCTCCCGAACCATCTCCATAGCCTTCTCCCATGCAGAAGACAGATATTCCTATTCCTTCTCCTAAGCCCAAACCATTTGGCAAAAGATAAAAGCATGTGGTTGTCAAAAGAAAGTCTAACAGGATTGCTGGTCAGTTTTCAAAGAACAGGGTTGGATCCAAGTCTGAGGCGATCAATATTTCATAGACTATTTTCTTGGGCAGCACAATGGGCTCATGAACAACTTACTTTTTACAATAGTTGAACAATTTATTTTCAGTCATTTACATTTATGTCTTTGGATAATTACTGGTACTTGTTTAAGTTTAATTCTTTATCCTGCCTATTATCTATTTGATGACAGTTAACTGCATATTACAAGCATGGTGTTGTTTGCATTCAGCAGGAAGAAAGAAATATATTGGTCTGAAAATGTTATAGTCTGCATATATGCTATATGAAATTGTTGGTATGCAGTAACTGATAAAGAAGAAAATGTTAAGTCTGCATGTTACGGCTGCATATGACTGTGATCTACATGTTGATATCCAAAATAAAATGTTATGGGTTCTGCATAATAATCCGATATGGATTTAACATGACTGATGAACTGAATTTTCGAACATAATCTTCATCTAAAATCGGATTGTTAATGTATGGTTTTTTTTTTATCTGCGAAGTAACTGCTATGGAAGTTGAAACCATTTTGAAAACTGAAACTGTTGTATGAATAGTTATTGAATTCCAAAGTAACTACATGAACTGTTATAAACCGCACGAACCATTTATGATATGAACAATTGTGCATTTAAATCAAAACTGTGATGAAAATTTCTAGTTCACTGTTCACAAAAATTTTTCTGAAAAACCCCTCAGATTGTGACGTTCAATTTTATTCAAATTTCTGGATAATTCTGTGAAAAGATTCTTTGGTGCCATTAAGCCAGGGGGAGTTTTGGACTCAGAAACTTCGTATCCAAAACAAATGTTTTTATAAGTAGTTTTACTTAATTGAAAAATGTTTTGGACATCCAAAAGCCCTATCCAAATGATATTCTAAAAACACACGATCTTCCAAAACCATTTTGGATGAGAAAATCGTTACTTCTATTCATCCCTCTTATGTTCGAAATAGTCACATAAGCATATATTTTATCTATATCAAATTACTCTGAATATTTATATAGAGATATGATATGCTTTAGGATCATTGAGATATGTTTACAAATTTGTGATCATAAATATCTCTATGAGACCCATATAGAAAGATTACAATTATTTGTTCTACATGTTCTCTCTATTTACATATCAAAAAGTGTTATATTTATCATCACTTAAAAAGGGGGAGATTGTTAGCCCTAAGGGCTTTCTTTTATATTTTGATTTATGACAAACGTTGATATGGACTAATTTATTAATTTTTCAAAGTTTTTAAAATTCAGAGAATTTTGGATGGAACAGTTTGAATCTAAAATCTTGTAAATCGGGTTGAAAATTTTCTGTAAGGAATGTGCCATTTTGGACTTAACTTTTGGATGCATCTTTGTCCAAAACTCGAATGAGTTTAAACAGAAAAATTTATAGCCGTTGTTATTTTACCGTTGGCACTCCACTTTTTAGCTCTATAAATAGCTCTTAAAGCAAGATTAGAAGCAAGGTTTTTGAAACATCTATCATAGAAACATTATTACTCAATATTTTCAAAAATCTCCTTTTATCTAGCTTCAAAGTGAGTTCATTTTGTATCAAAGGTAAAAGTATTTTATGGCTTGTATCCGAGAGAACAATCTGCTCAAGTTAGTGAGCTTATCTCTGTTCTATTGTTTTTCAATTCTTTGTTGTATGTTAAAGGCTGTGGTGTAAAACCCATAGGGGTGAGCCTTGTGTTGTGTATGTTCAAGGTTGTGGTGTGAAACCCATAAGGGTGAGCCTTGTGTTATATATGTTCAAGGTTGTGGAGTAAAACCTAGTGAGGTGATCCTTGATGTGTTTGAGATGTTGTGGAAAATCTAGTGAGGTGATCCTCTCTTGTATGTGAAACTGTTTCATTAAGTGAGATTAATGAAATAAGGTTGAAAATCCTTAAATGTGAGGGCTTAAGGTAGTGGACGTAGATCATTGTTGATCGAACCACTATACATCTCTTGTCTCATTTTATTTCAGTGGTTCATGTACTATTTTTATGTTCCTTCATTGTCTAAATCTGGATATACATCTACGAGTGCTTGGATAGCTTTCTATGCATCTATAAAGTCAGTCTAAGCATCTTGGTGATCATCCTTGTTCAGCATTTTAGAAAGTCTAAAAAAAATTTCTTTTTGCTTGCCAAAAACCTTATTCACCCCCCCCCCCCCCTCTAAGGTTTTTCAGCTTGAGATTGCGACTAACATTGGAAATAGGTACTAAGGATGGGTGGTGATGTCATACTGATTGACAAAAGCTGTATTGCTTGTGGAGTAGATGCATAAGATTTCAATCCTGCTTTGATAATTTTATGGTGCCTTTTCAGGTAACACCTGATGTATTTTGAATGCCATTAAGGACATGAGACAATTGAAATTGGTGTTAGAAAGTGCAGGTAGTATAAAATTTTGTTAAGTTTGGTAAGCGAAAGTTTAGTTGTGCATAGTTCTATTTTTAGAATGAGGAGTAATCAGGGGCAGTTTTAAGGTTGCCTAGCCAAGGTAGAGGCCACATGGGATGTCATCGAGTATTGTATCTAAGTGGGATCCTAGGTTTACTGCAAGATTTTAGACTAAGTTCCTAGAGATAATGGGATTAATTTGGAAGTTCTAAGCTATAGCGCGTCCTCAAAATTGATAGTCAGTTGAAGAGACTTATGCAGATATTGAAGGACATGTTTAGGGCATGTATACTAGACTTTGTTGATAATTAGATTGAAACTGTGTCACATGCCAGTAGACCTACAACAACAATTACCAATCCTCTATTGGATTGCCCTATATGAAGCGATGTAAAGCCAGACATGTCAAGTACCATTATAGTAGGTGTGAAACCCTACCTAAAACTAACCCTAGAGTAAGGGAGTCGGGATGCATATCATATTTTCTTGCATGAATATATATATTTGAATGATTTTATGTGCTTTAGAATTGTGATTTTTAGTCTAGAAGGCTTAATTGTGCTTATTGAGTAGGAAGGATAAAGTAGTAATTTTGCTTGAAGTGAAAATAGGGAGATAGCTTGAGGATTAAATATGAAGAATATTTGAGAGAGAAAATAAGAATAAGGGTTGTGGTGGTTTAGTGGTTAGAGCTTTGGAATTTATCTCTAAGGTCTCGAGTTCAAATCCCATCATTTAAGTTTTAGCATGATTAAATTTTATTTTGTTTAAGGTTGGACTTTTGGCCTTTGTATTCCATAAGTAGAACTAGGAGTGTTGTCCTAGGAAAGACATGAAGGGAATGTCTTAATTCTACTCTTATGCCCTACAAGAATTCTTAAAGGGTTCATGCCTTTTTGTTCCCTAACTTTCCTTAAATTCTTCACCAATTAAGCTTGTTCAATTATCCAAATCCATATTTTATTTCCAGAAAATTCCAGCAAGGTTCTTTGATCTTGGAATTTCGAAAATGTCTCCTTGAGGATAGAATGTTGACTGAAAATGGAGAAGGGGTTAAGGAAGGTTCCAAAGAGAATTAATCTCCATGGTTGAACCTTCAAACTCCACTTTATAAGTGTTCATCTTCTTCATGTAGCAATCTGAAAAAATTTTAGCTTCTTGGTCAGTTCATCTTTTGAAAACTTTAGCCATTTTTCTCACTCAAATGCTTCTAGAAAAATAGCTAACTTGTTCAGCTTGAAGACTGAAATCATTGGCAAAAAATCAGACTGCATAAGAGCTGTGCAAACCAGGAAAAATTCCTAGACAGTTTCGCAGCTTGGTAGGCTAAAAACTAAGCTGTTTCTTCCACATTTCAAACCAGCAATTTAACTCTGTCTTTCCTCCATAAAGAGAAGGCTGGAAACCAACCTTAAAGGGCCCTCCAATACTCCTTCAAATCTTCTGCAAGTCAGCTGGAACATTGCAGAAAAATTTGCACAAAAATTCCAACAAACCTCTCGAATGAACAACCAGAAATTCCAGCCTTGCTCCCTCTTCAACCTTGTCCGAAACTCACTCCAATTTTCTGTAAAACCAACCTTAGTCAACCATGAATTGAACTTCATCACCTCCTCCATTGATCTGCATGAAATGAACACCATAGCCACTCCTTAAATCGCTCTTTCAATCACTACAATCAAGCTTTCAATTGGAACTCAAAATTTCAGCAAATTGCTCCATGAAAACTTCCATGGATTGAGCTTCAACCAACCAGAAATTTCCTCCACCATAACACTCAGAATTTCAGCCACCCTATAGCTTCTTCAAACCTCATTCATCTCAGCAGAACCCCAGCAAAATCCAGTCGGCCATAGCAGCTCCAAGAACCTTCATCAATCAAACCACTCTTACCATATCTTCTACCTTAATTCACTCCCTAAATTACTTCTTTTGAATTTCAAACAACCAGCTTTCCCTCTTCTCCCTAATTTAAAAATTCAATCATAAGAATCCCCTAACCATTCGGCCAACCCCTTTAGCAAAATTTTTCTAGCTTTCTCTCCATTCTCTCAATTTCTCCAATAACTCCAAAAACACCAAGAACACACACCACCATCCTCCAAGCCTAAGACCACTCCAAACCTCTCCAATCCCTTCCAAAAACTCTAGATCACATCTACTCACCCTCTAGAGTCCATTTCTATATTTTATAACATCAAACACCGAAAATAAAATTCTGCAATCGGATAAAAAACTAGAATTTTTCTTGAAGATTCAAGAGCTCTCTCAAGATAACCAAGAACGATTATATTCATCTTCTTTCCTCTTCAATATTTAATATAATATACTAACACTCTCTCTTTCTCTCTCTCTCTCTCGGCCTAAATGGTTGTCTCAACCACGGCCATTTTTTTTCTTTCCTTTTCCTTGGACAATTCAAGCCTCCTAAGCATGTGGATTCTCTTGAATCTTCATCAAAGTAGTCATCAATCGGGTATGTCTCTCTAACCCTCTCCTTAATTCTAAAATCATGTCTCTTGGATGTTATTAGAAAAGGATGGAATATGATTGGGGTTTGAGTATGTGTTGTATGAAGGAGTTGAGATTAGAGCATGAGGATGTTTTATCTTGATTGAGTTTTATGATATTATTGCATGCTCTTCATGTTGTGAGTAGTATGAATGATTAAGCATGATAGATATTATGTCACATTTGGTGAATAGGGTTTTATGTTCTTGTATTCTTGTTGAAGCCATGAATATGATTATGCTTAGTAGAAATTTAGCCTTGTGAGAGTAGGTTTAGGTTTGAGACTTTATTCATGAATGGATTGGTTTGTTGACTAATGATGGATTTTATGTTCATGATTATTAGTAGTAATAGGAGTATTATGATCATGACATTTTTGATCCTATTGATCCTAAGCTATCTTAATTGACCAACATTATTATGTTAATAAAAATTAATACTATATTTTCTTCCAATGACTTCAAAAACCCTAAGAAGCTTTGGAATTGGATTGTTAAATGAAATAGTGATATTTTAGCCAAATGAATGATATCTTTTATTAAAGTAATATGATGATATATGGGATGCTAAGGTTTGGGATGATTTGAGGCTTTCTTTCCCTGATGATAACAATGTCAGTAGATTTATGTTCACGACTCGTAATTAGGATGTTACTACCCAAACTAAAAGTACTCCTCATGCTCTTCAGCTTCTGTCAGATGAAGATAGTTGGAAACTGTTGCAAATTGGGGTTTTTAAGGAAGAAACTTTCCCTCTAGAACTCTTGAAAATTGGGAAGACAATTGCAGAGAATTGCACAGGCTTACCTCTCACAGTTGTTTTGATAGTTGGACTTCTGAAATGCACAGAACGAAATCAAGATTGTTGGGAAAGGGTTGGGAAACAATTAAGGTCCTATGTGGTTGACTACTGGCAAAGACAACGATGGGGCATATTGGAACTTAGCTACATGCATTTACCAGAGGCCTTATGGATCGCTGAAGGTTTTGTGCAACCACCAAATGTCAGTCAAAATAGTCAAGAGTATGAGGCAGAGAATTACTTGAATGATCTTATTGGTAGAAGCCTTGTGATAATTGCCAAAAGAAGTTCTAGAGGTGGAGTCAAAGCTTGCCGCATTCATGATTTGCTGCATGACTTTTGTCTGCTTAGAGCTGAAGAAGAAAAATTTCTGTTGCAAACAAGTAGGCAAACTTCCTACTTGGATGATTGCTGAGATGCACGAGCAATACCGCTTATGCATCCATTCCCATAACATTCCTTCAGCTAGAATGGGGCATTTTGAGTCATGAGTCCGCACATTATTATTATCTAGATTGAACTACATGGAGAAGGGAGGTTCAAACAAATTAATCCCCATTGGATCTAGTTCTGGAGCTAGATGCTAGGATGACTTAAAGGGCATTGCTGTCACCAGCAAATTTAGACTTCTTAGAGTGTTGGATTTGGGGACATTCGAAATTAGAGATAGAAATGATTTTATCACTATTACTCATCTTGTCTGTTTAAGGTACCTTGCCATTGTAGATAGCATCAGAGAAATTCCAACAGAAGTAGCCAATCTGAAGAATTTGGAAACTTTTCTTCTCAGAGGAGGTGGGGTGAATGTACCATCAGAGGCTATTTGGAGGATGGCACGCCTGAGACATCTCCATATTGGTTATTACTTCTATACTTCTTTCAACTTCAAAATTGAGAGTCCAAAAACTTTTGAGAGACTTCCCCCATTGGAAAGTTTAACGACCCTTTCAACCCCAGCACTACGTTGTGACAAAGATATTGAGAAGATGATGCGCAAATTACCTAATTTTTGAAATCTGAAATGTGCATTCTTAGATTCATGGGATCATTTAAAGAGCTGCAATCACTTTCCAACATTATACTTTCTGAATCGACTTGAGTCACTCACAGTCTTTTGTTCAGGTAAAGGGCTATATCCTTGTAATCTTAGTTTCCCTTTGAGCTTAAAAAAATTGACGCTCTCACAATCACGCCTATCTTGGGATGAAATTTCCATTATTGGCAAACTACCCCAGCTTGAGGTTCTTAAATTAGGAGTTGGATCATTTAAAGGGCGAGAATGGGAAATAAAAGGAGGAGAATTCCTAGAGCTCAAATTCTTGAAGCTTGTTTCACTCGAGATTGCAATATGGAATGTCCCTAGTAGTGAGCACCTTCCCCACCTTGAGCAGCTTGTTTTGGAAAATTGTTATGAACTTGAAGAGATCCCTCCTGTTTTAGGTCAAATTCCTACTCTAAGGAGGATTGATTTGAAATAGTGTAAACCCTCTGCCATGTATTTTGTCAAACAGATTGAGGAGGAACAACATGACATGGGAAATGGTCAGTTCAATGTCCTGTTCACATGAAGGTGTGTCCTTTAGCTTTGTGTACTCAATCTTGAATGTAAATAAAAGCTGTTTTAGTTTCATGACGTTAGACTTGCAAAGCTTTTTCGTGATTTAATTAGAAATTCATGTAGTAACTTGCTGTGGAATAATCCTTGTCATCTTTGAAGAAAGTATATTCACATTAATATATGCATGTCTCGAACATTTTGAGGTCATCTTTGAGTGGTTAAGTTCATCCAACTCCCATAACCAATTTGGCTTTGTATGTGTCTAAATCTTGCGGACTAAATGACAAATTGTCACTCCCCGTGCCCACGGGCCCGGAAGCGCAACTATGGGTCTGGCAGCACCCACAGTCAACTATTTGGCCGTCATCCTCATTGGGCTAAAATGGATATCCCAAGTTGACAATGGGTACTTAGGCCCATTCTTATATACCATTCATAATTCTCATCCTAATCCTACGTGGGATTGGGGCATCACATTCACCCCTCCTTTAGGCCCAAGCGTCCTCGTTGGACGATACTTTAGGGGCCAAACCCAAGACCAACCAGACGGCATAGGATTCTAGAGGTGGCTCCCACCGCGTACGGTGTAATATTTAGTTCCCATACCGGGGGCTGGTTACCTTCTCTGATACTAAACGTCACGCTCCATGCCCGCAGACCCGGAAACACAACTATGGGCCTGGCAGTACCCACGGTCAACTACTTGGCCGCCGTCCTCGTTGGGCTAAAATGGATATCCTAAGTTGACAATGGGTACTTAAACCCATTCTTATATACCATTCATAATTCTCATCCCAATCCCATGTGGGATTGGGGCATCACACAAATGATTTTGAAATCTCATTTATAATAAACTGTAGCGTTAAAGGTAATAATGTTCTTTAAATTTTATCACTTTTTGTAATTTTACCGTTCATTTTATAAAATGCTTAATTATACATTTCTAAATATTAAAACATTTTGATGTTGTCGTTTCATTAAAAATCTATTTTATTATTAATTGTTAATAAGAACTTTATTATGAAAAGGTAATGTTTAAAATTTTATCTAAAAATCTCGAAAATAAAAATTATTTACAATATTTTCTTTTGTTTCTTATTATTATTTTCTTGAAATTCTTCATTTATTCATCTTCTTCCCATTTTTTGAATTCTTTATTTAAAAAATTCTTTTTATGTATATTTTTCAAAGACGGTGTCCTTTTGCTTTTATAGATTATAGAGTTTTTTCTTCAAACTATAAACAAAAAACATTCAAAAATTTATCTTTTTGTCCATTTATGCGATTAAAAAAATAATAAAAGCATGTTATTGGGGTTATTTTAGTCAATTTACATTTCTTTTTCTTTTTGCTTTCTTTATACAAACTTGTTAAATTTAAAGTGAGCACATGTAAATTTTAAAAATATTTGATCAATTTTCAAATGGATCTAAATTTTAGTATCCAATAAGAATTTTTTCTACACTTTCTTTCTTTTATTATTTTTTTCCCTCATTCTTCTTCTAAAAAACTGATAGCCTAGAATAAATATCTTTAAGAAATTCCAAAGTACGTGGTTTACTTTAATACAATGAAATCCTAGAATAAATATCTTTCTACCAAGTGAGTCACTTTCAATTTAAAAAAAAAAAGTAACAATAAAAGAATGAGAAAAATAATTTAAAAGGGGTGAAAACAAAATACTTACTAGATACTAAGAGTTAGATCCATTTGAAAATTGATCAAATAGTTTTAAAATTTACAAATACTCACTTCAAATTTAACAAGCCTCTATAAAAAAAAAGAGAAAAGAAAAAGAAATATAAATTGGCTAAAATAGCCCTAACAATATGTTTCTATTATCTTTTAATTGCATAAATAAGCAAAAAGATTTTTTTTTTTTTAAAATTAGAATGTATGAATTTTTTTAGTTTATAGTTTGAAGGAAAAAAATCTATAATCTATAAAAGTGGAGGAATACTAATGTATTTTGTCTTTGAAAAATACACTCAAAAAGAATTTTAAAAAAAGTAGAAAGAAGAAGAAAAAGGATAAGAAATGAAGAACTTCAAAAAATAATAAAAGGAAACAAAAAAATTATTTTAAAAATATTTTATTTTTTAGTTTTTTAAATAAGTCTTTAAACCTTACTCTTTTACAATAAAATTCCTATTAACTGTCAATAATAAAGTTAATTGTTAAATTTTTAATGGAAGGATAACATTAAAATGTTTTAATACTTAGAGGGGTATAATTGAGCATTTTATAAAATGTTGAGTAAGATTGTAAAAATAATCAAATTTAAAGTACATTTTGAATATTTTGATAACCTTTCAACTTTATTACAAAATTATTAAAATTTTGACCGTTAAACTTTTACAAAAGTGACCATTAAACTTTTTCAAAAAAACCTTTTTAGTATTTTTTTTTAAAATTTAATAGTTCTTTACTAAAACTTATGAGCTTTTTCACTTTTCCTAAATTAGTTATTATCATATGTTTAAAAGTTTTACATTGATTTCTTGTTAAAATTTATCAATTTTATGAAATTAGTTGTAAATAAATAAAAGTTACTGCTTTATAAGTAGAAACCTTCCTGAGCACAACAACATTTTCCTATTTATAGTAGTTGGTTCACATATAATCTACTCTCTCATAATTGACTTGGATTTGATACCATTATTATGTAACTTCGTATTGGTACTTATTAAAATTTAATAGTTAAGTAAATCTATCCTTCATCTTCGCTACTCCTTGATCCTTCTTCATTATTTTACTAGGTCGAAGGCCTAAGCGTTGCTCGGGATAAGTAATTTTTTTTAATTTCAATGAATTTTAATAGTTTGCAATAATATGAGAAGTTTTAATTTGTATATAAAAAGTATTATGTTAATTTAATTGTCATAGGTTGTGGTTATAATTTTTTTGTAATGTTTCAATAGTTTCAATCATAGTATTTTTGAATTAGTAAGTTGCTTTTTTTAACGTACATAATTATTTAGATTTACAAAGTTGAAATTGTTGTCATTGAATTTTGTGATATAATATCTTTGTGATATAAATATCTTAGAATTTTATGCTTCTGAATATGATGAATATACGCATGCTTAATTTCTTCGTTTTTATACTTCGATTTTAGTTCTCAACAATTGTCATCTTGACTATACTTTTGCCTTTAACTTCCATCCATCTCTGCAAATATCATACAGTAAATCCTCATATACCTTAGAATGCACTTGAACAAAAGAATTAATTCATGTGTTCTATCAGATTTGGGAACTATAACAACATAACGACATAACCATCATGTCAACTATAACGACATAATCATACTGTTAGCTTGATCCATTTTTCGATACATATAGCACCATATATGGGCTGACCATCTAGAACAAAAGTTAAAAATAAAAACATTTTGCATAATGCCCAGTCTAAGTTGATTTTTTGAAAATAAGTTAAAGGGATAAATAATATACTTGGTTTCAAGAATTCATACTGTACATCCAGCACAAAGCAGAAATTGCAATTCTAGACAAAGACACTACTCTTATTTGATAAAAAGGTCACTATTTTTTTTAATGAACGGTCATAATTAGTTTTTGCTGGTGAAAAAGATCAGTAGCTTCCTTTTTTTACATACCCTATAAGTGTCTCTTGCTTCTTTTCTTCTTTGATGGGTGTCTTTGTTTGAATCATGTTGTCCATTTCTTTTTTCTCTTCTTCTGCCTCTAAATGCTCTTCAATTTCCTGAAAAGTCTGCAAAAGGTATATATGTATCGTCATTTCATATACATAGACATGTCCATTTACATATATCTATATATGTAAGCTTTTAGGTTATCTTTATATTGTCCTGTTCCTGCTCATCCCATATTCTAGAAAGTAACATTTATAACAAATAAATTTCTATAAACATTTACAACACTATTAGCAATGCAAAATTACACTTTCCTCATCTGCAATCTTCCCCCCCCCCCCCCTGGTCCAACACCGAATTTATTTTCAATTTCCCCCCTCAAATCAAACACTATCTCAGAGCAATGTTTCAGGCATATTATTTAGATTTTATTGACAGCTAAAAGTAGACCTAACAAACTAAAAAAAATTACAACTGCCTAGAAATTATGAACCTCATCTAAGTAATAACATCGGTCTGAAACGTCACTACCAATAATCTAGATACTCAGTCTGACATTATCTTCAAGATACAATTTAGAAAATTGCATTTATTTACCTAGTCCACTTGCCATCAACCACAATATACACCCAAAAATGGAGAGGAGAGGGGGGGGGGAGAATGGTGATTGAGATTTAAGCTACCACTAAAAGCATAGCAATTATGATTTTAGAGGCATAATCCACCCTCATAGAGACAAAGAAAATGGCACTTTTATTTACCAACTTAATTATGATAATCTTCTTTTTTAAACAGAAATTTACCTAATTCATATTTAGAAGGAGCTACCAAGTTCACCACTACGAAAAAACAGCCATAGAAAATCGTTAAATATTACAAAGAAAAAAAAATCCTTTGCTTCGGCAAATATGAAAAAAAAAATTGCATATCATTCCATAACCATGACTGACTTTACATACTTCAATTGTTCATACAACTATTTGAAGGATTGAACATATTTAGAGAGCATGCTTCAGTGGACGAAAATGGAGAACATAAACATTTAACAGAGTATAGGCACAGCATGGTGGCTTGAATACATACCTCTTGGAGTCTTAAAACTTGAAGAACGTTTAAGAATTGCTTGAAGCACAGAAACAGCTTCTTCTTCCTCCGTCCATGAACACCAGGGCACTGCATCCTTTCTTCCTCCGGTGAATGCTTGCTTTCCAGTTCACGGAATATGACCCAACCTAATTTGTCGGTTGGTGAGCACTCAATTTGGAAGAGAAGGAGATGATCACTCTCAGTTTTTTTCCACCGGCTGTTCACCTTCTTTCACAGGCTTGGCTTCTTTAGTTAAAACCAAAACCAGTGAAGAAAACCAAAAGCCATGAGAGAGAGAGAAAGCTAAGAGCCTCTGGAAAAAATATTATTATTTTTTCCTTTTTATTTTATTTTATTTTTTCACACAGAAAGCCAAGAGTTATGAAACTAAAAATAATTATTTTGATAAAAATAATATTCCCGGGATTTAATACCCAAATTTTATTTACAAAATAAATTTTGGCTTCACCCTAAACTCTTCTGAACTGTGTCCGGAAAAATCCTATGGTCCAGGCTATTAGGCCAAAATAATATTTATTATTTTCCTTGGATCCGAAAGCCCAAAATAATAAACATTAATTATTTTTCTTGGGATTAAATAAATAACCCAATAAATAATTAATGAACCCAAATGAACAAAAAAAAAATTAAATATTAATTATTTATTTCTTGGGATTTAATTAAATAAATAACCCAATAAATAATTAAGTAATAATTATTTTCCTCTAGTTTAAGTCCCAGTTAATTTTTTAATTATTCAAACTGGACCCAGGTCCTGAATAATTAATTAACCAATTAAATCAGATAATAAATTTCTCTCCATTTATTTTATTCCAGTCCAATAATAAATTAGACATCCTGAATAAAATAAAACTCTCTCAACTGAGATTATTTTCTCAACCCAAAAATAATTAGGACTTACGGGCTATTCCAAGGACCAAAAAGATACATCGCCTTAGCTACTAAAATGATCAAAATACCCCTACTATATAAATAGATGTATTTTACATTTTAAATATTTTCTAATATTACCATAAGAAAATATTGACCCCAAGGACAATGCTACATTAGCAAAGTCTTCGACTTATAAGTGAAATGACTAAAATACCCCTCTACACATCGCCGTACATTTAGAGAGGAAAAAGTGTACTAACACCTCTCTAAAAGACATCTACCATCCTTAGGCTTCTAATCCAATGATCCACGACTTCCTGGAATGTTTTCGCTTTCCAAGGGAGCTACCCTAAAGCAAACATCCAAGTCACGTTTCCCAGAGCCTTGGATATTTAAATCATCTGAACAACCACAAGGGGCGATATAGTGTAGAAACTATTTTGTATAAGTCTGTCTTAACTAACTAGTCACACATACCCAACATACAAGTATATTGGCCCTCCGATAGAATCTCAACTATAGTATATCAAAGCATATGCTTCTAGCTTTGCCAGACCACCAACTCATACTCAAGTCATAGAGTACTAGTTTACGCTGTAGCGGTAGTAGTTTAGGTTTCTACCATATAGTACTTTTTAAGAAACCACTACTACAGGTCCTATTTTACGTATTCGAAATACGCTTATGTCATGAAGTGAGTGGACTACTCAATGACTAAAGGTAAGCCATTCCCCATTTGGAATTCATAACATAATAATCTAAACATGAAGAGATTTTCATTCTCATCAATCGGTTAAGAACAACTGTTTATGTGTTTAAATAACCCATGATCCATACCTTACTGTGAAAGACCTCCATTCACATGGATCACTTATTCAAACACAATGGGTCTGTTCCAAACAAAAATGTACACAAATAAAGAAAATTATTTCACAAATGATTTTCAACAAATAAATTCTTTTATTAACATGTTCGATATTTTCATCGGAAAACTAGTCTAAGAGGGCATATTCCCAACACTATTCACAAAGAGATCGAGTTCGGGGCAATGTCGAATTCTTAAATGATCAAGAAATATTATAGTTCACCTGAGTTAATGAACATATTTAGTCTTGGGTTCCGCCATTGCCACTCCTTCTAGGGACTGAGCCTCTTCGCTTTGCCTGCCTACCAAGAATAGCAAGAATGGCATTAACATTGTAGCAGTACATTTCTTGTGAAACCCCAGTCAAAACCAACCTTAGAGTAAGGGGGTTGGAATGCATATCATATTTTATTGCATGTTTAAATATATTTGTATATGATTTTATGTGCATTGAATTTGTGTTTTATAGTCTAAGGAGGCTTGATTGTGAGTATTGAGTGAGAAGGGCAAAATGGTAATTTTTACTTGAGGTGAAAATATGGAGATAGCTTGGGAATTAAATAGGAAAAACATTTTAGAGAGGAAATAAGAACAAGAGTGGTTGTGATTTAGTGGTTAGAGCCTTAGAATTAATTCTTGAGGTCTTGGGTTCAAATTTCATCATAGGAGCTTTAGCTTGGTTAAATTTTATTTTTGCTTGGGAAGTAGTATTTTCGGCCTTAGTGGTGGTTGGAGTAGGGTAGAGATGTTGTCCTATGAGAGACATGATAGGAGTCTTCAAATCCTACTCTTTTGCTCTACACAAAATTCCTAAGGGGAATTCATTTCCTCTTGATCCTTAATTTTTTCTATTTCTCAATTCATTAGTTTGTTCATTTTGTTCAAACCAATTTTATTCTAGAAAAATTCCAGTAATGTGTTATGGCTTTGAAGGTTCAAAATGTCTTAGTAAAGGACATCATATGGACCGAAATAATGGAAGAGGGTGAAAGATTTTAAGTGAATTAAATTCCTTAGTGAACTTTCTAAAAATTCACTTTAGCTAAGTTCATTTCCCTTCCTGCATAGAATTGAAATTTTTCCAGCTTTGTGTGCCTTCAAGGTGTCGAAATTCTTAACCATTATTCCCTCCCAAATGCTGCCAGAAAATGGCCCATTTGATCAGTTTAGAATCTGGATTTTTCTAGCTATTTTCGAACCGCACAAAGGTGGTGCAAAACCAGAAAAATCCCTAGGCAAATCGCAGCTTTGGAGGTCTGAAATCAAGCTGTTTTCTTCCAGTTTTTATTCAGCACCTTAGCCATGTTTTTCCTTCATGAAGAAGGATGGAAACCAGCCTTGAAAGCCCCTAAAATTTCCCTTCAAACTCCCCACAAACCGTCTAGAAAAGGGCAGCCGAAAACTGTCCAGAAAATTCCAGCAAGTAGCAAATCTGTGCAGTAGTTTTTCCATGTTTGTTTCCTAATTCTCTCCTAGTCGAAACTCCATCATTTTTCCACACAAACCACCCTTAAACCTCCATTAACTAAACTCCATTATCCTCCCTAAGTTCTGCAAGAAAAATCCAGTCATGGCTGCCTAAAAGATTTCCAAAAAAAATTCTGCAATCATGCCTTGATTTGGATACCAAAATTCCAGCCACCATGATTTAACAACTTTCCATAAAATATACCTCAAACAACCAGACCTTCCCTTCACCATTATACTCCTTAATTTCAGCCACCCTTAGCCTCTTTCAACCAGCTTTCATTCAGCCAAAATACTGCTCCAAAATTCGTCCATGGCAGATTCCCAAAAGCCCTCCAATAATCAAAGATATTCTTGTTATATCTAGTTTCCAAATTTGCTTCCCAAAAATATTCTTTAAGGATTTCAACAACTAGCCTTTCCTTTTTCTTTCCAAACCAAAAAATCATCTTCCTAAACCTTACAAACAATTCGATAGCCCTAATCTCTTTAGAATTTTGGCAGCCTCCCATCCAAAAGCTCTCTACTCTCTTCAACTTTCAAGAACACATAGTACACCAAGAACACATACTCCTTCCTTTCACCTAATACCTCTCCAAATCACTTCAAACTACCTCTAAAAATTCTAGATTCCATCTATTCATTTCTATGAGTCCATCCATACCATTTTTAACATCAAACTACAAAATCCAACTTGCACTTTTGGATAAAAAACCAGAAATTTTGTGAAGACTCAAGAACACCTTCAAGGTAGGATTATTCAATCAACTTCATCTTCGCTAATCTTCAATCTCTAATGAACATATATGTGTTTAAGCATGCTAATGAGCTTTCTTCTTCTCTTTCTCTCTCTCTCTCTCTCTCTCTCTCTCTCTCTCTCTCTCTCTCTCTCTTAGACGAACTACTCACCTTCTTGGCCGAATGGTTCCTTCTCCATGGCCATGTTTCCTTCACCTTCCTTGGACGGATTTAGGCATCTAGGGGTTGAGATTCATTCGAAACTCCTACAAGGTATTCATCAATCAAGTAAGCTTTTTTAACCCTTCTTTCAAACTCTAGATTCATGCCTCTAGGATGATATTGATGGAAGATGAATCATGAATAGGGATGAGTATAAATGTATTATTGTGATGAGTTGAGATTGAAGCATGAATATATGTATGAATATGTTGGAGATGGGATTTATGCATGGATGGGTTATCTTGGTTGATTGTGTGATATTTTGAGGTTTAATGCATGTCTCCATGTCATAGGTAGTATTTGTGATCAAGTATGCTAGAGATTATGTCACCTTTGGTGAATAGGATTTATATTCTTGATGATCTATTGAAACCATGATTTTATTTATGCTAGTAGAGGTTAGATCAAGTCTTGATAAATTTAGATCTATACTTATATGCGTGATTTGGATGATTTGATTAATTGAAGGGATGTATATGTTCATGATTGTGGTTAGCAATAGAAATATGATCATGACCTAGTTGTCCCTAAGCTAATTTTATTTCATGAATAAAATATTTCATAATATGATTTTGCTAGTAATTTCGAAAAAACCCTAGGAGGGATAGATTTGGATTATTATACATAATAAGGATATTTTAGTCAAATAAACAATAGCTTTTGCTAGAAAAATAATATACATATATATATTATTTAAAATAATAAAATCAATTAAAGCCTTTTATGGAAATGATTATAATTAGTAAAATATTTATTACTAAAAATTTAATTATTATCTTTTAATCAAAACCCGTGAAGAATTTATTTATTTATTATTTTTCAAGTAAGACTCCTTAAATTTATGTTTAACTAATTTCGGCTATCAATTATTTTCTAACAACTAAATCATTAATAAATCATTATTTTACATAATATTACCCAGGACTCTTGATCAAATAAACTCTAATTTTTTTTAACAAGATTTAAACTTTCAACTTATTAGTACTTATTACCCAAAACATTAATTATTTTAAATATCAAATTAGGCTTAGCTTATAAACCTATTTATTTATTGTTTGGCCTTAAAGCTTGGGACACTAGGATCATGGTAGTAGTAAGTTGAGCTGTTTTAAATTGAGAAAGTGGATTTTGGCTTGATTTTGATTGTGGTTTGTATTTTCCCATGCGAGGTTAGGTCAGCTGTTGGAGACCTTTTATTGTGAGCAAGGATAAAGTAAGCTCCTGCATAAAACCTATTTGATAAAAAATATTTTTTTTTTATGGCAAGCCAAATGTAGAGTGCATGGTCACTCATTTCTGTAAAGGCAATTGAGGAATATTTCCATTCTCATTTCAAACAAATAAATTATTCGCAAATCAAGAGGTGGTTTTACTCAAAACCTAAAACTCTTTCTAAAATCAGTTTTACCCCAAACTTTGGAAAACCTTAATTGCCATTTTCATGTGGAATTATGTTTTGTTCATTTTTCCCAAGTGGGATACATTACGTTGAGTACTCAATAAGGGTAGACTAGTAGTACTAATTTTGAAGAGTAAGAGTGAGTCTTCTGGTAGGAGGCCACCTGATAAGCTCAATTTAGAGAAACGTCAGTACTACTTAGTCATGCCGGTCCGAGCTAGCAGTTTTTATTTCAGTCAAGTGACTGTGTTTTGTCGGAATGGACACCCGGTTGTTGTTTGGGTATAGAGAAGGAGGAGTATCTTACCCGGTAGGCCGATCACCTACCTTTTGTCAGTCTGCACAAAGTGTGGCATTCTGACCGGCAGTATACACAAAGTATGGCATACTGACCATGTGGACATGGGGCCCAACGTGTGGTAACCCATGACCACCCTTTTTGAATGGTTGATTTTATTGTGCACTTGTATGGTTTCAAAAAGAGGAAAACACCACTCTTGCTTTTGACTAATGTTTATTGCTTGCCAATATTTCTCTTATAAAGATTTCACACTTTGCATCCACGAACTGTTTTCACTGAACACCCAAAGCACACACGGACTTACTGAGATTTCTGTCTCATCACATTTTTACCATGATTTCAGGTCGATCCTACTATGGGGATGAGTAGCTAGTGTTATCTGCCTTGGAAGAGAATGTTGTCATTTATTTTTATGTATTGCTTTGGGGAGTTGAGAGTGGAAAATTTTATTTATAGATTGGTTTTTCTTTTGGTATTCTTGGAGTATTTTTGGGATGTAATAAATTTTTAAGTTAAAATATTATTTTTATTCCGCTATTTTATTTGTGTAACCTAATTATAAAGACCCCTTGTCCTTTGGACGGGACGACATCCCCGGCCCTGGCGGGCCTAGGTAGCAGGGTGTTACATTTCTCAAAGAACACAAACACATAAAAAATATGTCAAATATTGAAATGAAAAAATTTTAAACAAAATAATACATATACCTATTTTGAAAGTTAAACAAATTTATCATCCTTTTTAAAATTTTACTAATTAATGGGTCAATATCCTTTTATAATAACACTATATAGCCAGATCTCTCAAATACCACCCAAGCAGTCAATGTTACCACTAACACTCAAAATGAAAATACTGTACAATAACAATCTAAACACAAAATTCATCTAATTTCCTAGATTTCCCAATAGATTCACATTTCGGCACTGCAGCTTCACCATCATATGTTCAGCATACCAAATATGAAACTACTTTAAATAGAAAATCATGACAAAAAAGAAGCAATAACAACGATAACATTGATGAAGATGAACATAATACGCATACTCCCCCAGATCGACAGTAACAAATAGAATTAGCTAAGGCATGCGAGGTACTGAGTAAACAATATGAAAGACAAAAAAAAAAAATCGGCTTTATCCTCAACCTGTAGATGTATGAAGCCTCTTATTCTTTTTCTTGCGACCCATACGTGTGAATGATTCGAAGGCCTTAAATATCGATTTGCTTCTTCTTCTTATATTGGAACTCTGGAAGAAGAAATCCCAAAACCATGAAATATACCCAACATCATCAGTAAAAACAATAGGAAAAAAATCAAATAGGGAAAAAAAAACCTAAACAAAAATAGGATAAAATATTCAAAACTAAAACAACTGAAATCTTCCTCGAAATCCCAATATTATCCATCTTTTAATATTTTGTCCCGTTCCCGACTCATTTCCATAATGGAAGATAGAGAGAGATCCTCACCCCAATCCCATGAGATAAAATCATTCATTTTCCAGATCCGTTCCTAAATGGTAGTGTTAGCATTTTTTTTCCCTTCTTAATTATTTATTAACCAAATAAGAAGCATGTTACAAATTTCTTGTAGTTGCTTCATGTTCTCTTTCAATTAGCTTATTAAAAAAAAAAAAACCTTTTAAGAAATGCTGCCAGAATTCTAGTCAGGTTCTCCTTTCTGATCTCAACTCCTAACAGAAGAACATATACCTCAACAAAACATCAACAATGGGACAATTTATTACCAGAAGATGGGTACACCTAATAATGAGGAAACAAAAACTTTTCAAATAGATCATCCGAGAGGATGCCACTTTCCCTGCAGTCTAAACAAAGAAAGGAATGCCACAGTAGAATTAAGAAACAATATCATGCTTTCTTAGATTCAGGCATAACTACACAACTTCTTATCAGAGTAAATTTCTGGTTTAGCTTTTGTTTTGTTCAACTTTGTTTTTCTCCATCTTCACTGAAATTCATCAACCTTTAAAATTTCCAAAGAACAAACTAAGTGTAAACGCTATCTGAATCAACTAATTTACATAATGTAAACTCAATGAGCATAATCTTGAAGAAAATTTCAAGTCAATGATGTTATCAGCCAGCTAATAGCTAGCCCTACAATCTCTAAGTACAACTAACACCATGGAAAAGCTTCAAAATATAATCCAGTCAAGAAGAAATGTTATAATAGTTTATGTACAGAGCCTAAAACAAAAACAAAAATATAATCAATCCAGGTAAGGAAAAAAATATCCCATAAGGTACATTGGATCGTCAAATGAATTGTACAGATTCAAAAGTCCAATGATACACAAACACGATACAAAAAGGGTTCTAGAAACACAGATCTTTTTTTTTTCCCAGCAAAAAGAATGCACGAGAACAACCCTTGAAGACAACAATGAGTGTCTCAAATATTCTGTTGATCTTTCCACCACTGTAAACACACATTAAATTTGCAATAAAAAGAATTACAAAATCCAAAATTTCCAGCATCTATTAAAAAAGCAACACATAAATTCACAAAAAACCCTCTCAAGTTTCTTTTTTTTTTAACTAGAATAAGCCATCAAATCAGAAAAAATAAAAGGATTTATCAACTGCAAAACTTTTCAGTTTCAGGTTACACGAAATTCATATGTCCAGACATATGAAAGCAAGTTCATCATCGCCAACGAACTATCAAACAAACAATTGAAAATCAATAACAGATTAAGATAAACTTCAACCAAAAAAGAAAAGGAATATGTGAATGCAAGTCTCAGATGCGTTCCAAAATAGGAACTTTGCAGACAATCAATATGGCATCAGTCTCTGTCTGCCCATCTGCACACAATTTATTCGTTGGAAATTGAGATTGCTCCTTAGTCTATACTTTAACATACAAGCTCAAAAATTCAAAAGTGTACCCAAAAAAAATATATAAATAAAAGTAAGAGCCTCTTAGCATCTTCAACTAAGAGCAAAAATACCTTCTGTTAAAAAATACCCTCACTCTCTACAAATGACCATGTATAGACAATCTCAAGGTAAAAGTTGATAATTGTACCTAACCTGCAAAGCATTAACCAATCCAAATCCAATGCCATCACCTCTCATGTTCTTTGTCTTCTTATAACCTGCATCATCTGTGGGCAATTCATAGCGACAAACGGAGCAAGTGTTATGAATACTTAGCCATGGAACAATACAATACCCATGGATGGGAATGATGAGAACATGGAAGCCTAGTTACCTCCTCCCCTACAGAAATCTCATGCTTACAAACTGCACAAATCACATTATCCTTCCCCAAATCCTCAATTGTTAAAACTACCAAAGGCAAATTTTCCAGAACAGATTTTGCAGCTGGTGGACTGCCCTTTACAACACTATCTACATCAACAAATTCCCCAATTTGCTCATTGTTCTCGAATTCAATGTCCATTTCTAGATCATGGACAGCTAAGAGGACTTACCAATCTAAGTTCTGCACATTCTCCTCTTCTTCTTCCTCAGCTTCACTACCAATTTTCAAATTCACTCCATTGGAGGAAACTGAGATTTCTTCATTCCGATCAATCCCTGAACTCAGGTTTTCCCTCTCATTCACCTCTTCCTAATCAAATTCTCCATTAAATGAGAACCTTGTTCTATTACTATGAACTTATAGGCAATCCCAGAAATCAGTTAGAGCTGAATCGCAATTTGAATCCAAGCCATCATGATTATGGACGCCATCGAGTCCAGATTCGACCTCCACAGCTTCGGAGTTGGACTTAAAATCTATATCCACAACTCGAAGACCACCCATCGAAGGGATAACTATCCTGTCAAATTCAGACTCTAACCCTAACTCTGGTTCTTCGTCCATTCGTGTAGGCATGAATTCAAAATCTAGATGCTTCGGCGAATCTGTTAGGGCATGTTGGGACTTGAATAAATCAGTAACGAAATTCATTTGGTCTTCGTCATCCCCTTGGCCGTAAATGAAGAAACTGGGGTCGGAGTGAACCGATTCAAAATTTTGAGACACGTAAAGCTCTACCACCTTGATATGTCATTTAACAACCTCTCCGGCGAGATTCCAACTAGCGAAGTGAACCACTTGACCCATTTGTTAACCCTTTGGCTGGAGGGAAATGGGTTTTCTAGTCAAATTTTTTGTCTAATTAAACAGAACCTTGAAGATTTTAATGTTTCGTGTCTCGGATTAGTAAAGAGCCAACGATGGATTCTAGAAAGAAGAATAGGGGAGATGTTGGGTTTTGAGGAGTTGAACGAAAGAAGTAAAGATAGTATGGAAAAGAATAAATATAAATTAACATATATCAATATACCTATTCATGAGTTGCCATATGCCGTTACCATACAAAGCCAAGTGTCGTAACATGAGGATTCTTCTTCAGCTTTTATATATATATATATATATATATATATATATATAGATTTCCTTTTTTTCTAAATAACATGTTCGGTATAAGACCGGATATGTAAGCAAGCATGACCACCATATATATATATATATATATATATATATATATATATATATATACTAGTAAAGCTGTCTTACGTCTTGGGGTGCATGTACTATTCTCAATTAATCATTTTTTTTAATAATCTATTCAAAACTTTAGAATTTATGTAATAGATAATTATATTGCTAGAAAAAAGAAAAACAAACAAAAAAAGCACAATTTTTAAGGCTTTAAATTTTGCACAAAAAAAGAAAATTCAAACCACTTCAAAATTTTCCTAAATCACCATAAGTTTTCCCACATGGAATTTTAGTTGAAAATACAATCTCTAAAGCTTATTACATAATATTTCATGTTTACAACCATCTCCAGTCACTTGTAACAAACTTTGAGCATTTTCCAGTCCTAATGTCTTGTGTTAACAAAGATGATCAACTTAAGTATAATGACATATTATTGAGATCACTTTTTTTAAATTTATGACTAGCTAGATCAGAAGAACCTTCTAGCTAGTCTTAGATTGGTAGCTACAATTGATTCCAAAGCATAACAAGTATTTTTTATCAAGGGTTCAGGACAAAGCCCGAAGGTCAATCAAACTTCAGGTTGACTTCTTAAATTAGCTTTTTACTTTCCCCTTGATCTTCCAACAGTGCTTTCAATATGCTTCTCATAACATCCTGGTATGAATGAGATGCATATTTCTTGGTGGAAATTCTACAATTGCATGTGAATAATATAGATGTAGTAAAAGCAAAAAATTTAACTTGGTTGAAATACAAAGTACACACCTTCACCCAAGGAATAAGCAAATTAAAAACATTTCCTGACCAGGTATGGAAGCTTTGTCCTTGGGAAACTTACCTATACACATTTTCTGTCATTTTTCTCTTCCCTTTTTGTAATATAAATAGATATTTTTTTTTTCCAGTTGAACAACGGACAAAAAGTGTAGATTGAAAATTTTGTAGAACACATCTTTCCTCCATACTAAACAACAGATTCTAAAATGCATATCCTTTTACTAAAACAATTAAACCTTCCAGAAGAAAATGCACTTGAGTATTTAAATACCATCAATTTACATTTATCCACACATACAATAAGACTTGTAAATTATTACCTTTCCAGCTCGTGTAGTCCTGTACAACTTATCCAACTAGTGATGCCTTTTCATTTCAACATCATCAATAACCATCACATCAGAACTCTCATACCCATTCATACTGAATTGCTTGATCATGGCCTGAACATAAATTTTTTCCAATTCAATCAGCCCACAAAACAACAAAGATTGAAAAATCTCACTACATGGGGCTCAGCCCTTAGAGCATGGAAGCACATTTACATTCAAGATTTTAACAGTAGCAAAAGCCAAACCCTCTCTGCAAAGCAAATTATGTAGTTCTTAAAACTTAGAATAGGTTCACCTAGGCTTCGAATTATGATTGAATGTGCAACACTAGCAAACAAAATTGTGAAAAAATAAAAATGCACTCATTAACAAAAAATGAATAGTATTCTTCTAACTCGTTTCTCTCTCTCTCTCTCTATATATATATATATATATATATATATATAGTGTAAATAATAGACTAGCTTGGATTTAAAACATAATATGACTATGACATCAGCTCGGGAATGTTTTGTGTTCATTGGATCAAGCATTATAGGTGGTCACTGTTCGAACCTATAATATACTTACAAAATAGTGATCTTTACGCTAGTAATCAAATGTTGAATAGAGCATTATTCAACAAAATTAAATTTACAGTATAAGTTAATAACTTAATCTATAAAACATTTATTTATAATTTAATACATGCTCTAAGTATATCAAATCATCAAATACTCATTTATATAAGTACTAATAATTGAATTGTATCACTGTATTTCACACTAAATATTTACTTTGTTATATTATCTAGCATCTCCGTATATAACTTTTCTCATCAATTTAAAGTATCATTCTAGTGCCAAACTCATTCAACATCTCCATAAATAGTTCTATGGATAATTAGCGCTTATAATTCTATCATTATCATATCAACTGCTACAATATTCAAATACAACCAATATAAGTATATATGATCAATATAAATATGTAATTATCTAATTTCATAATTTATTCGTAAATGAAAAACAAATACTATTATTTAATGATTAAGTGACACACTTTTCAATGGAAAGGTAATTGTTTATTTTCTTTTTTCTTTTTTTTTTTTTTTTGCAGGGGATAGGGGAGGGAGAAATTCTGATAAGTTCTACTAAGTAGTTCAAAAGTTTGAACGCAAAATATGCACATATGTTATATTTTGCTTATGAATATGGCATCAACCCAAATTAATAGTAGAATAGACTATTATGACCAAATTATAATTAGTTATAATTTTAGACCAAATTGTGATTGCTAAAACTTATGATTTTCAATTGCAATTTGTAAATTCTAATTTGATTAGAATTCATATAAATGTGTTTTTGCGATTTTTTGGGGATAACACCGAAGTTAAAAAGCTGGATATATTTTTTATATGTGAAGAGAATTGTTCTCTCGGCTTTTACAGTAGAAAAACACAGAACATGCATGCACCTATTTCTTCTCTTCTCTATGAGTTACCCTAGCCACCAAGAAATTCTCCTAGCAGAGAATTTTTGGCGATCCTTAAGAGCATACCTCGATGGACACTGCTAGAGGGAGTTCTGCACTTGGACAACAGTGGCGAAGATGTTGTTTAGTCAATAGAAGCCACGAGGGTTATTGCTGGATTGCGCCACAGGTTGAGCAGAAGGAAATTTTTTCATCCCAGAGGCAACATAAGATAATTTCTTCACCCGTTTTCAAATCTTTTTATGCATAAATGAGATCCTCGGTGGGAATTCTTAATTTTATTCCACTGCACAACTTGTATAAGAATTCCTAACAAAATTGTGCATTCGAAAGGTGCATTCAAAACAACACTTTGTGCCATGACGTACATTTTGAACGACTTTCAATTTAGGCACTTTGGAAACTGGTTTTGGAGGGACATTTTGGATTTCAGTGGCCTGTTCAAAAAACGACTCTACCAAAGTCCCAAAAACTTTCTCTTCTAAAATTCCTTTTTATGGACAAAACATGAATGAGAAGAATACTCCTTTTTTGAAATAATTTTGAGTGCTTCAATATGAAATAAATTGAACTTAAGGTAAAGAGACATAGGAAATACAAATAATACCTTAACCATAATTTCCTAGTCTATATTTCTTCAAAGTCTCCGCGGAATGCAACTTCCTTAGGTAAGATCTCGATTTGACAAATCCTTCTTGAACTTCATTGTCTATAAGTTGCTTAGCATTCCCTTTTTTTGTAAGACTTGAAGAACCGAGATTTAACATGTCAGAATCCAAAAATCCTATCCTATACAAATCACACATGTTAGTCCATATCAATGTTTGTTATTTATCAAAACACTAGAGAAGGCCCTTTAGGCTAATAGTTATCTTGTGATCCTTCATCATTGAGATATTGGCTTCTGTAATGTTTTAATAGCTTTCATAGTGATCGCGTGTAAGCTTGTAATTAATGGCATAGAAATTTATTTGTTTTTTATTGCTTTCTATTGAAATCTGTAATCAAATTGAGCTTGTAATTCCATTGGAAAGCTCAAAAGAAAAACGAAGAAGAAGGTGTACAGTTCAGGCTCATAAGCTACTAGAATAGCCGCTAGTTTTCCAAGACACAAGCAGCTAGGAAAGGCCCTGCCAAGCTATGGCTTGGGAGCCCAAGAAAGCTATGGTGAGGCATAAGCTTCTCATGGCTTGGTGCGTTGTTTTCGTACCAAACCGCGGGAGGCATGGACCAAGCCTCTTGCGGCTTGGTCACCCAGTGATTAGGTCACGGGATGGTTCATGGGTAGCCAGCCAAGTTTGGTTATGGTCCACGGGTCACCCAATTTTTGTGGTTCTGATATGGTGGTTTGGGTGCATGAAAACCAAGAGGAGTTTTTTTTAATTATTTTTCCTTGTATTTTCATGCGAATTGCTTTTTCATTTTGGGTTCCATACCGGACGAAGCTATTATTTTTGCATAGATAATATTATTTTTGCATGAAAAATAATCGTGAGGGATTTAGGATTAAGTAAGACTATTAACTAAATTAATTAATATGTTTAATTCTATTATTTAGGTACTTAGGATAAAATAATAGAAAAGTATGAAAACATTTATAGTTTTTTGACATAGTATTTTCTTTTAAGTACCTATGTGCACATTTTCTCTTTGGGAATTCTTGACAAGAAAAACATTTTTTCACTAATTAAATGATTATTTTTAGCTCGAAACAAAAACTAATCCTTGGTTATTCTCTTAAAGGATTTTACCTTGACATAGAGAATATTTTGGATTTACATATTTTTGTGAGTTAAAATGAATAATTATTTTAATTTATTTTACAAGAAAAATTGTTTTTCTCAAAATAAAAATTGAGACCAAAGTCTCTAGAAAGTTTTAATGAAAAACCTTTTGAAATCATTAAGTACTTAACAAGGTAAAATTGATCCATAGAAAATCTCTTAAAGGATTTTACCTTGACATAGAGATTCATGGATTTAGATATTTTACAAGTGTTAAGTGAAACGTAATGGATATTTTCAAAAAGATATTTTTCCAAGAAAAACCCTTATTTTTAAAAGATTAAGTAAGAGAAGGGTTCCAATGGCCCCACGGCTTCCATCGCGGTCCTTATTAGAGATCATGAGTCTCCTCGCATCACCCTGGGAGTGAAACTGTATATGATGGAGACACTACAAGGATCTAGAACTAACAGAAGGATGTAATTAATAATCTGAAGCTTATACTATGATCGACCAGCCAACGTTAGAGGTTATAGTGCGAGGATTGTCCATAGAAAATAAGAAGAAATGGCCATCCCATTGATAGAGTTATTTTCTAGATCATTACCTAGAAGGGAAATTAATTTGTGGTGTTCAACACACATAGCTTAAGAAACTGTTAATCTTCCCAAGAAGTTATGTCAGTTCTCCTAAGCCTAAGAGCTAAATTAATCATATTAAAGATAATAGTAATCGAGGATAAATTAATCATTATTTATTTTTCACAAATTGAGAATTTTATTTTATCTTTTATTTTTTATTTTCAAAAATGGTCGGTGAAGGTTCTTTCAGTCCTTTGGCCATTATTCTTCTGGAAAATAAGCTAACAGGTCCAAACTATGTGGGCTGAAAAAGGAATTTGGATATAATACTCACTACAGAGGAGTATAAGCATGTTCTTTACGAAACCTGCCCTGTTATCGGAAAGGGTTTTACCAATAAAGAGCATGTGGCCGAAAAGATATGGAAGAAGGCTGACGAACTGGCTCGCTGCTATATGTTAGCCTCCATGTCTAATGTGCTCCGGTCTAAACATGAGCACATGGTCACTGCTTATGATATCAATATGTCATTAGCCGCAATGCTCGCGCAATAGGTGGCTTTTAGAGCGATCATTAATACCAATATAGCTGAGGGAGTATCAGTCAAGGAACATATGCTCAAAATGATTGCTACTTTTGAGGAAGTAGAAGTCTTAAGGGCTATGATTGACCGAGAGAGCCAAGTGGATATGATTCTCGAATCTCTACTAAGATTTTTTACTCAATTCAAATTGAACTACAACATAAGTTTAACTGAGTTAATGAAAGAGTTCCAGGTGGCAGAGAAGGTCATGAAGCCATAGTCTAAGGCTATAATAGCTAAGGCTTCTTCTTCAAGAATTGGGACCAAGCCTAAAAAGTTCAAGAATAAGAAGGGTAATGCAATGGCCCAGCTCAAGTCCCAACCTAAAGATAAACTCAAGGGCAAGTGCTTCAAGTGTGGGAAGAAGGGATACTGAAAAAAGAAGTGCCCAAATCTTCAAACCAAGAAAAACCCCACATGTATTATTTACTATCTAGAGTCTATTTCAATAGTTAGATCAAATTCTACTTGGATTGTTGATTCATGAGTCACTGATTATATTTGTAACTCTTTGCAGGGGTTTAAAAATATAAGAAGACTCCAGAATGATGAACATATACTATGCATAGGAAATGGAGCACAAGTATTGGCCCTAGCAATAGAAGAGCTGGAACTTATTTTTTATTGTAATAAAATAGTTATTTTGAAGGATATTTTATATGTACCTAATTTTAGACAGAATTTGGTTTCAGTTACAAAACTAATAAGTCAAGAATATTCTATTTTTTTTCATTCTAGTTTCACTATCAGCAAAAATTGAGAAGTTTTATGTGCGGGGCACATGTATGAAAAATTTTTCTTTAGTAACCCCTTTTACAATCAATTAAATAATACTCAAAGTGGGCCTTTAAGTAGGAAAAGGAAGACCAATGTCAGTGAATCATATCTTTGACATCTAAGGTTATGCCATATTAACTCAATCAGGATTCAGAGGTTAATCTATGATGGGCCTTTGGGCTCATTGAGATTGGTAAGTTGGCCTCAGTATGAATCTTGCTTCATAGGAAAGATAATCAAAAGATCTTTTACCTAAAAGATAAAATAGAGCTAATGAGATATTGAGTCTTGTTCATACTTATGTGTATGGTCAATTGTCTACACCAGCGAAAAGAGGGTTTGAGTATTTAATCACTTTTAAGGATAATTGTACAAGGTACGATTTTATTTACCTGATGAGGTACATGTCTGACTCATTTGACAAGTTCAAAGAGTTTATGGCTGAAGTGGAGCGTCGAACAGGCAAATTAATCAAGACCTTATGATCAGATCGTAGTGGAGAGTACCTCCTCGATGAATTTAAAGATTACATGGTATATCATGGGATAGTATCTCAACTCTCTGAGCCGGGAATACCCCAACATAAGGAAGTAGCTGAGAGAAAGAATAGGATATTGATGGAAATGGACCAAAGCATGATATCTTATGTTACTCTTCTGGTACCTTTTTAGGGACATGCCCTAGAAAAAACGACATATATTCTGAACTTGGTGTCTTCCAAGTCAGTATCTAGGACGCTCTATAAGATGTGGACTAGGTTTAAGCCAAGTCCGAACCATCTCAAAACATATGGCTGTCCAGCTTATGTACTGATTAAGAGAGATAAGTTAGAACCAATATCAGAATTATACTATTTTGTTAAGTATCTAAAAGGGACTAAAGGTGATTACTTTTATCATCTCAAGGAGTAAAAAGTACTGGTAAGTATTAATCCCAAATACTTAGAAGATGATCAAAGTACATCCATGAAAGGTTTAACTATGTTGGAACTCAAAGAGAAATTAGCATTTGAATTAACTTCTTCTAACCTGATTATTGAACAAGATGAGGCACAAGGCTGTATAAAGGGAGTCTCACTGTAGTAGGAGGGTATTTAGGGTTCAGAAAGGTGGATTGGAGAGGTCTTTGATCTAGTCTTCGATCACCAGAAATAAGATCCCACTAAATATGAGGAGGCTATTATTGATACCAATGTAGACCTATAGCATAAAGTAATGAAAGTCAAGATTGAATCATTGTACTTCAATCAGGTTTGAGATCTTGTAGATTCACCTGAAGGGATAAAATTCATTAGGTGCAAGTGGGTATACAAAAGGAAGATGGGAGTGGATGGGAAGGTGAAAACCTTCAAAGTTAGGCTTGGGGCAAAAAAGTACACTCACAAAGAGGGAATCGACTATTTGGAAACATTTTTCCCGGTAGCCATACTTAAATACATCCATATCCTCCTTACTGTTGCATGTCATTATGATTATGAGATATAGCAAATGGATGTCAAGACGGCCTTTCTTAATAGTCATCTTAGCGACATCTATATATCCCAACTAGAAGGCTTTATTCCTAAAGACCAAGAACATATGGTTTGTAGGCTTAAGAAGTCTATCTATGGACTTAAGCAAACATCAAGAGCAGGGAAAATTCATTTTGATAAGACTGTAAAGTCTTATAGTTTTATTCACAATGAGGATGAATTATGCATGTACAGAAAACTGGATAGTATTAATGTGATTTTTCTTGCACTGTATGTGAATGACATTCTACTCATTGAGAATGATATAAACACATTGTCATCTACTAAAATTTGGTTGTCTAGTCAATTCAGTATGAAAGATTTAGGAGACGCTAGCTACATTATCGAGATTATACTTCTTAGAAATAGAAAGTAGAGAATATTAGGATTATCCCAAACTGCATATATTGATAAAATGCTGGCCAAGTTCAGTATGGACTTATGCAAAGGAGCATTAATCCCTTACAGATATGGGTTATCTTTTTATTCTAAGAACTATCCTAAGGCAGAAGAAGAAAAAGACAGGATGAGTAGGATTCCCAACACTTTGGTTGTGGGAAGTCTCATGTACGTCATATTGTGCACTAGACCAGATATCTATTTTGCCGTAGGCTTAGTTTGCAGATATCAGTCAAACCCAGGAGAGGTTCATTGGCAAGCTGTAAAGCATATTCTGAAGTACCTGAAGGGAATGAGAGATTATAAGTTAGTTTACAGGGCTGATGACTTGGTTCCTAGATGATACACAAACTCAGACTTCTAAGCGGATAAGAATGAGAGAAAATCCAATAATGGATATGTTTTCATCTTGTTTGGAGGGGCTATTTCATAGAGGAATATTAAACAATCTTGCACTATTGACTCAACCATAAAAGTTGAGAATATGGTAGCTTCGGAGGCATCTAAGGAAGTAATCTGGCTCTGAAAGTTCCTTTCAAATCTTGGAGTCATGCTACTGATGCACAAACCAATTACACTGTTTTGCGACAATACTGGCGTAGTCTCGCAATCCAAAGAACCTAAGAACCACAAGAAGGGGAAGCACATAGAAAGGAAGTACTACATGATCCAAGATTTTATTCAGAGACGAAAAATTATGGTGGAACAAATAGCCTCACAGAACAATCTAGCAGATCCATTCACCAAACATTTAGCTGAGAGAGTCTTTGAAAGATACTCATATATCATAGGGGTAGGCACCAATGAACTTTCTTAGTCCTAGAGTGCAACTAGAAAATTTTTGGATTGTATGCCTCCTTAGACTAGATTTCTGATGTAATTTCGATTAATATTAATAAAATATATATTTTCAAAGATTGTTTGTGAATTTACATTATTTGTGTACAATTATGTTGGAAAAGACCTATTGTGTTTAAGTAAGTGGTTCATGTCAATAATAGTCTTTCACAGTAAGGTATGGATCACAGAATATTTAACGCATAAATAATTATTCTTAACCAAATGATGAGAATGGAAATCTTATTATGGCAAGGTTATTGTGTTATGAATTTCAAGTAGGAAATAACTTATCTTTAGTCAGTGAGTAGTCTTCTTACTTCATAACATAGGCGTATATTGAATACGTAAAACTAAAACTATAGTAATGGTTTCTAAAAGTACTATATGGTAGAAACCCAGAGTGCTACTACTACAACATGGACTTATACTCAACGGCTTGAGTATGAGTTGGTGGTCTGACGAAGCTAGAAGTATATGCTTTGATATACTATAGTTGAGGTTTTATTGTAGGACCAATATATTTATATATTGAGTATGTGTGACTAATTAGTTAAGATAGACTTATACAACATAGCTTCTATACTTTATCGCCCCTTGTGACTGTTCAAATAATCTAATAATTCAGGATTTTGGGGCACATAACTAGGATGTTTGCTTTAGGGCAACTCCCTAGTAAAGCAGAGACATTCAAGAGAGTCGTGAATCATTGGATTAGAGGTATAAGAATGGTAGATGTCTTTTAGAGATGTGTTAGTTCATTTCTTCCTCTTTAAATGTACGGCAATGCATAGAGGAGACTTTTAGTCATAATACCTGTAGGTCGGAGACTTTACTCATGCAGCATAATCCTTGGGGTCAATATTTTCTTATGGTGGTATTAGAAAATATTTAAAATATAAAATACAGCTATATACATAATGACGATATTTTGATCATTTTAGTAGCTAAGGTGATATGTCTTTTGGTCCCTGGTATAACCCGTAAGTCCAAATTAATTTCGGGCTAAGGAAATGTTCTTGAATAAAATAGATTTTATTTTATTCAGATAGCCTAGTTTTTTTATTGAGTTAGAATAAAATAAAAGGTCCAAGGAAAGATATATTTGTTAGTCTGGTTCAGTTGTTCAATTAATAATTCAGAGCTTCAGCTCAGATTAAATAATTAAGGTTGGCCTGGTCTGAATTAGGTAAAAGGCTAGAGAAAATGTTTTGGTCCATTTTGGGCTAATTAATTAATTGTGTGTTGGGTTTTAATTAATCCAGGTCCAATTAATTAATTTAAGTTAGCCTAATGAGATGGACTGAAGGTCCATGTTTTAATCTAAGTCTAATAAGGGTTAAACGGGTATAGGTCATCATGGCTGCTAGTTGGTTAATTCAAAGTTTTTGAATTCCCAAATAGATATTGCCTGATATCGCTGGATAGACGCGAGGTTGTTGTGGTATCAAGGATTCATATATCAAGGATGAACTCCTAACAAAAGAGAACTTTACTCTCAGAAAAATACCTAGCCGTCACTTCTCTCTTAGTTTTGTTCTCAAACAGAAAAAAGTGAATACGTTTATTTTGTTTGATGATTGCATTGTAGCAATTGATCAACTAAAGCAAAAGACCAATCCATTAGCCTATAGGCTTTCACCGGCTGGATTTAGGTAGTGTTATATACCGGATGATCAGAAGCCTGGTGTGAATGAGACGAAGTAGGAGGATTGCCAGACTTGAACCAGAGACTTTAGTACAACAGGTAGTTCAGGAAGAGAATGCTCCTGTTCAATCAAATATGCAACCAATTTTTCGTAAACGCAAAGGTAGATAAAATTTTCTTCCGCTATGCACTGTTGTTTTTATGCTTCTATGTGCATGTGTTTCTTCTGTTATCATTTTTGTGCCTAATCTCCAAGAAAAATTCCTATAACAATTAACTCATCTAATTAATCTAAGCTTAGAATCATTCTTGACCAATAAGTACTTGAGTGCTAAATGGTTAGTATACACAATCACTTTAGATAAGATAAGATAAAAACGAAACTTATCAAAAGAAAATACTATCGCAAGCAACCCTTTTTTGTGGTAATGTAAGTTTACTGTGCAGCCGTAAGAGTTTCAATGGTATAGTATATTACCTTAAAATTCTTATCTCGCATTTACCCAAGCACTGCTCCTACTACAAAATCAGTAGCATCACACATTAGCTCAAAAGAAATACCCTAATTCGATGCAATTAAGATAGGAGAACTTATCATTTTTTTCCTTCAACACATTAAAAGTATTAAGAAATTTTTCATCGAAATTAAATACAATATTCTTTTCAAGTAAATAGTAAGAGGTTTAAAAATTTTTGAAAAGTTAAGATGAACCTCTTGTAAAAACTTGCATAACTAAGAAAACTTCATATAGCTTTCACTAAAGTAAGAGGATGAAGCTTTCCAATTGCTTCAATCTTTACCTTATCAACGTCAACACCTTTTCTTAAAATTTTATGCACTAGAGGAATACTCTTTTGGACCATGAAGTGGCATTTTTTGTTACATCTTTAAAGTACTGTCTCTAAATTTTGCAAGCATAAATCAAAAGAGTCACCAAAAATAAAAAAATCATCCATAAATATCTCTATGATATCACCGATTAGTTCTTCAAAAACTATTATCATATATCTTTGGAAAGTTCCTGAACCATTATAAAGAGTAAAAAACATGCGATAATATGTAAAAGTACTAAAAGGGGCATGTGACAATTATCTTTTCTTGATCTTCCAGGGCTATGGGAATTTGGAAATGACGAACAAGATCATCTAAGAAACAGTAGTACTTATGTCCAACCAACCTTTCTAATATTTGATCAGTAAAGGGAAAAGGAAAATCATCCTTCCTTGTGGCCTCATTCGATTTTATATAATCGATGTATACTATTCAACCAGTAACCAATCTCATAGAAATGAGTTCATTTTTCTCATTTGCAGCCACAGTCATTCCTCCTTTCTTTGAGACCACCTGTATTGAACTTACCCAGATAAATTCGAGATAGAGTATCTAATTCATGTATCCAAAAGTTTTATGACCTCATCCTTTACCACATCCTTCAATGATTGGATTTATCCTTTTTTAGAGTTGCACCACGGGTTTGGCTCCTTCTTCTAACAAGATTTTATGGATGTAAAAAGAAGGACTAATCCCATTAATATCATTAATTTTCTAAGCTATAGCCCCTTTGTGTTTTTCCAGTATGTGAACTAATTTAGCTTTTCGTTCCATGGTGATATTTTTTACAATGATCAATGGCAATTTATTCCCTTATTCCAAAAATGTATATTCTAAGTGTCCTAGTAACTTCTTGAGTTCCAATTCCATTGGGTCCTTAATTGATGATCTTATTCTATCTAGGCTAGTTTTTTTATGGTCTCAAACATTTCTAACTCAATTTCTTCCTCATAATCCCCCAGATATGCTATCAAGTCGCTCATGGATGGCTGTGCAATCTAAGCTTCATTCCCTATAATTAAAGATAACTCTAACGGGTCTTTGATCATAAATTCTGTTGGGGATATGCCATAGAGTCAATTTGTACTTATACTATTGTCATTATGTTTTGTATAATAATATGAGGTTTTCCTTTCCATGAATAGTAAGTTTTGTTTTGTGGTCATCAAGTACGTGACTTGATAGTAAAACCCTACAATGAATACAATGACTATTCTAAAACTGTCCCTGGTCGATTATTATTATTATTGGAATAATAATAAATTAAGATTAGTATGTTTGTGACTTGATGGCTATGTTTTACTGGCCATGGATATTTGTGATATCGAGTCAAGACATAAATAAATGTTAGAGAACATTGTATTGGACATGACCCACTGTGAGAGTACTTCATAGAATATGTCATAAGTATTTTCTAGCCATAATAATAATGAAAGTCCTTCGACCTAAATTCATCATAGTTTCCTACTTGATAAATTCTATATTTTGACATTGTCTAAAGTTGTCTTTAACCCGATAATAAATTAGACTACTGTTGGATATAGAATAAATCAAGGAGAGGAATATGAATTGATTGTGAAGGAATTTGTCCCTCTCAATTATGGTAGAGATATCCATGGGCCCCTTGATAAGTTAGACTGTTAAAAATGCATGGCCGTGCTCAAATACATCAATCTAAGATATTGATATCATTTGTTTGAACAGTCTACAATAAAATCAAGAAATAATTGATTAAGCTTAATAAGGATGACATGATCCGTGCCTTATGCTTAATCAGGATATCGTGTGACAAAAGGACTAAATATAAAATTATGGTTTGGTTCAAAGAGATCACCGATCTTCATTTAACCTGGATAGTTATAATGTTTCGCTAGAAATCGCTTATAACTTGTGGGCCATTTAAATATGATTTAGGCACACTGCCAGTGTTAAATGAACCTATAGAGTCACACAATAAGCGAACTTGTTAGGTTATTTTTCTGGTGACCAGATTCGATGAATCTGGAAATATGTCTAAGTTAATCGTACTTAGAAAATTTACCAGATACAATGAATCTAAAAATATGTCCACATTCGATGTATCTGGATGATGTCCAGATTATAAGAATCTGACTTGGTAAATTAATTAGTTAAATTACCGAGATAATGGCAGAATCTTATCATATCAGTTTTAATTTAATTTGAATTTAAATTAGAATATGATAAGATATTATTAGGGTTGGACTCTAAGAGGTTCGGGGGTTTTTAAGAAAACCCTAGCCGTCTTTTCAATAGTCCAATTTTTCGGTTGAGAACATTCCTGACATTCTCTACCAGAAGAGGAAAAAAAAACCTCTCAAACCCTAGGTGCTAGCACTCCCCGGGTATCGAGTGAGTTCGCGGTGTGTATCCGATAGAGGACGTTCGCATACTGCAGCGTCTAGTGATTATTCGGGTTGAACGTACAACAGCGCAATCAGAATCGAACGATTTCGATTACAGCAACCAGAGGTAATTCTTACTAACCTTAGATCTTCTTAATCGTTTACTTGGGTCCTCGGGAGGGATTCGTGGATTTTTTCTGCGTTTAGGAGTCCACGAATTCCCAACAGTGGTATCAGAGCAACTTGCTAAACGATTAGGTTGATTCATCTGTGTTAATCGTATTGTTGAATACATGTATGATATGTATATGTGAATTTAAACGGTATGTATCAGCATGTTCACATGATTATGATTTTAGAATACTTAGCATGCAGACTGCCTGAATTAAGTTTAATATGTGCGTCTTAGTTTCCTGATCAGACTAGATTAGTTGCAGATTGTCTATAAATTGGTCTATTTTAATATAATATGGAATCGTAAGCATACTATCCATCGTTCTATATTTGCGAATTGTTTGTATTAATCGGCCATGATAATATGTTATCTATATAAATATGATTAAAAGAACGCATATTGTCTGTAATATGAATTTTCACAGTGATGGTTACTAAGGGGTCCGAACGTTAATTTGATTAATATTTGGTAATCGGAAGGTAAAATCCCATTCAATGAGAGAAGGAAAAATCGTTTTTCCTTCCAGAGGCGCTGCCCCCTTGACCCCCGCCCGCTGACCGGCCAACAGGACCTCCGCCAGGGGCGCTATCCCTTGGACCCCGCAGGGGCGCTGCCCCTTGACCCCGCCAGGGGCGTTGCCCCTTGGAACCCCAACTAACTATTCGTTGTGTGTTATTCATTAGTGTTTTTTATTATAGTTGTGGATTATTTTGAATAGTGCATAGCATGGCCCGTTTTATCCCAATGTGATTGGCTGGTTACATTATGGTTGTTTTAAGTTGTAATTTTTAAATACGGCCTGCGTGTCGTTTTTCATTGTTGTAAAATTGTACTGCTTTCCTAGAATAGGAATTATTTTAATTTTACTATCCAATGTAAAAGAACACGGCAGCCAATATTTACAACCAAGGAGGAGTATGCTTAAGGCATTAAAGAATGCTTAAGGAGTTCATATACCTAGATTGACCACCTTGATCTTCACTTTGCTCGTGATGATCAACATAAGTTATGGGCCATGCTATGTCACTTTTTTTTATGTCTTGCATGCATATTTGATATGTTTATTTCCTGCTTACTACAATCCAATCAAATTTTTTTAAGAAAAAAAAAATTTAAGTGTTAAATGCCTTCCAAAATCAAACACTTGTTATTACTTGGATCATCATATGGTCATTCCTACCAAAGTAGGATGCTTTTGATTATCTGAGTGAGATAAGATGGAAAATAGTTTTCCATATGTTTGATATGGTTTGACTTAACTGGGCTATCAAAATGGTTTTGGGCCTAAGGCATTTTATGAGATATTTTTAGCCGGGACATTTGATGTCTATCTCATTTAAAATTAGAGTTTTATTTAATTATAAGATTAAAGCCAAAGCTTACTTATGATTAAAATAAAATATTTATAAATATATATATATATATTTTTCCCCACTACGAAACATCGAAATGTTGAAGTTTCAAAAAGTTTAAATGCTTTTAGTGGGAGTTTTTCGTTAAAGTCTCAAAAATTAATTACTTTGCATATTTTTGTATGTAGATAATGGCAATAAACTGTTGGAATAATTCATTGCGATCTGTGCTTGAGAAAGACAAGCTTAGTGGGACTAACTTTCTTGATTGGGCACCAAACTTAAGAATTGTTCTTAAGCAAGAAAAAAGGCTCTATGTTCTTGAAAATCCTATTCCCCCTGCTCCAACAAATAACGCCTCAAAAGCTGAAAAAGATGCTTATAGTAAGCACAAAGATGACTCCAACGATGTTACTTGCCTCATGCTAGCAACCATGAACTCTGAACTTCAAAAATAGTTTGAAGAAGCAGAAGCATATCACATGATTGTGCATCTCAAGGAAATGTTCCAAGAGCAAGCACGACAAGAGAGATTTGAAACTCACAAGGCGTTAAATGCATGTAAGATGGTTTCTGGCACCTCGGTAAGTGCTCATGTCCTTAAAATGAAGGGCTATCTAGATCATCTTGATAAGCTTGGTGCTCCTGTTAATCATGACATGGCCACGGATTTGATCTTGGGCTCTTTACCTGCTGAGTATGACCAGTTTGTCATGAATTTTAATATGCATAATATGGAGAAATCCATTACTGAATTGCATGGGATACTAAAACAAGCTGAACTGAAAATTAAGAAAAATACACCTAGTGTTCTAATGGTTCAAAAAGGGAAAGGCAAAAGGAACAACCAAAAGGGCAAGGTCATGGCTAGTAAAGGTAAGGACAAGGCAAAGTCCAAGTTCAAGCCCAAACCTAAGGCCAAGACACCAAAGGTGGGAGCTTGCCACCATTGTGGAGAATAAGGACATTGGTTAAGAAATTGCAAGCTCTATTTGGAAGCAAATAAAAAGAAGAACAGTGAGACTGCCGCTTCAGGTATTTATGTTATTGAAATTAATTTATCTACTTCTGATTCATGGGTATTGGATACCGGTTGTGGATCTCACATTTGTATAAATGTGCAGGGTCTAAAAAGGAGTAGAGCCTTGACAAAAGGCGAGGTGGACCTACGAGTTGCGAATGGAGCAAAAGTTGCTGCAGTAGCTGTAGGAACTTTTGAATTAATTTTGCCCAGTGGACTTGTTTTAGAACTGAACAATTGTTTTTATGCTCCTGCTATGAGTAGGAATATTATTTCAGTTTCTTGTTTGGATTTAGAGGGTTTTGAATTTGTTATTAGGAATAACATTTGCTCCATTAATAAAAACGGCATTTTTTTATGGAGATGCTTCATTATCGAATGGGCTCTATATTCTAAATCTTCGTGGTTCTTCAAACATGTCTATCTATAATATAAATACTAAGAGATTGAAATCCAATGATTTAAATCAGACTTACTTCTGGCATTGTCGTTTGGGCCATATAAATGAGAAACGTATAACAAAGCTTCATAATGATGGGCTTCTAAAATCGTTTAATTTAGAATCTTATAAAACATGTGATTCTTGTTTATTAGGCAAAATGACTAAAGCGCCTTTCAAGAGACAAAATGAGAGGGCAACGGATTTATTGGGCCTAATACATACTGATGTATGTGGACCAATGAATTCACATGCTAGAGGAGGATTTTAGTACTTCATTACATTTACAGATGATTTTAGCAGATATGGCTACCTGTATATGATGAAACACAAATCTGAATCGTTCCAGAAATTCAAAGAATTTCAAAATGTAGTACAAAATCAACTTGGAAAAAGTATCAAAACACTTCGATCGGATCGATGTGGTGAATACTTAAGTCACGAGTTTGACGAGCATCTTAAAAATTGTGGAATTATTTCCCAATTACCTCTACCAGGAACACCTTAATGGAATGGTGTATCTGAACGGAGAAATCGGACTTTATTAGATATGGTTCGATCAATGATGTGTCAAACTGATCTTCCAATCTCCTTTTGGGGTTATGCCCTGGAGACTGCTGCATTCATATTAAATCGAGTTCCATCTAAATCGGTTCAAAAAACGCCATATGAGATATGGACTGGGAGACAACCTAATTTGTTATTTCTGAAGATTTGGGGTTGTGAAGTTTATGTAAAGCGTTTATTATCTGATAAACTTGCACCTAAATCGGATAAATGCATATTTGTGGAGTATCCTAAAGAAACTAAAGGATATCAATTTTATCTCCCAAAAGAAAATAGAGTAATTGTTGCTCGAAATGGATTCTTTCTTAAAAAGGAATTTATTTCCAAAAGAATCAGTGGGAGTAAAATACATCTTGATGAGATTCAAGGACCACAATTAGTGCCTGAACCTTATCAAGATGAGATTCAAGAGCCACAATTAGTGCCTGAACCAAATAATGAATCTCGATTAGATGGCTTACAAGTCCAAGATGAGCCTACATCTATAGAACAAGGACCTCGAAGATCTGATAAGGTTCGTCAACAAAATGAGAGATATGGATTTCTCATCACTGATGATCACAATGTGGAGCTTATGGTTAATAATGAGCCCACTTCCTATCAAGAAGCCATTAAGAGTTCTGACTCTGGAAAATAGTTAGAGGCTATGAAATCTGAGATGCAATCCATGTATGATTACCAAGTTTGGACTTTGGTTAACCTACCTAAAGGTTCAAAAACCATTGGGTGTAAGTGGGTTTTCAAAAAGAAAACAGACATGGAGGGAAATGTGCATACTTACAAAGCACGACTGATAGCAAAAGGTTATAGACAAACTCATGGTATAAACTATGATGAAACCTTTTCACCAGTTGTAATGCTTAAATCTATCAGAATTCTTCTTGCCATAGCAACATATTATGACTATGAAATTTGGCAAATGGATGTCAAAACCGCGTTTCTTAATGGAAACTTACTCGAAGATGTGTACATGACACAACCTGAGGGTTTTGATGATCCTTTGAATTCTAATAAAGTGTGCAAGCTTCAAAGATCCATTTATGGATTGAAGCAAGTATCTCGAAGCTGGAATCTTCGTTTTGATGAAGCAATTAAAGAATTTAACTTTATCAAAAATGAAGATGAGCCTTGTGTCTATAAGAAAACAAGTGGGAATGCAATAGTCTTTTTGGTACTTTATGTTGATGATATCTTACTCATTGGAAACGACATCCCAACTCTACAAAGTGTAAAGACATGATTGGGAAATTGTTTCTCAATGAAAGACTTAGGAGAAGCTGCCTATATTCTAGGTATAAGGATCTATAGAGATAGATCTAGAAAGCTAATTGGACTAAGTCAAAGTGCATATGTTGACAAGGTACTGAAAAGGTTCAGTATGCAAGACTTTAAGAGAGGATTCTTGCCAATGTCACATGGCATTAAGCTCAGCAAAACTCAAAGTCCTTCTACGAAGCATGAACAAGATACCATACGCTTCCGCTATATGGTCTATCATGTATGCCATGTTATGTACTCGACCCTATGTATCATATGCATTGAGCATGACGAGCAGGTTCCAGTCAAATCCTAGAGAGGTACACCGGACTGCTGTCAAGAACATACTGAAGTACTTAAGAAGAACTAAAGATATGTTATTAGTTTATGGAGGACAAGAAGGCGAGCTAGTTGTAAATGGTTACACTGATGCTAGTTTTCAGTCCGACATAGATGATTATAGATCGCAATCCGGTTTTCTATTTTGTTTGAATGGAGGTGCTGTAAGCTGGAAAAGTTCAAAGCAAGACACCGTGGCCGATTCTACTACAGAAGCTGAGTATGTAGCTGCCTCAACTGCAGCTAAAGAAGCAGTTTGGATTAAAAAGTTCATTACAGAACTAGATGTAGTTCCTAGTATTGTGAACCCAGTGGATCTCTATTGTGACAACAATGGAGCCATTGCACAAGCTAAGGAACCAAGATCACATCAGCGATCCAAACATATACTTAGACGTTTTCATCTCATTCGAGAAATTGTTGATAGAGGAGATGTCAATGTATGCAAGGTACCAACTGATGACAATGTTACAGATCCACTGACAAAGCCTCTCCCATCGTCTAAACATGATAGTCATACCAGATCAATGGGATTACGGTTTATGCCAAATTGATCTTAGTGTAAGTAGGAGACTGTTAGGGATATGCCCTAAAGTCAATTTGTACTTGTACTATTGTCATTATGTTTTATATAATAATATGAGGCTTTCCTTTCCATGAATAGTGAGTTTTGTTTTGTTGGTCATCAACTCCGTGACTTGATAGTAAAACCCTATAATGAATACAATGACTATTCTAAAACTGTCTCTAATCAATTATTATTATTGGAATAATAATAAATTAAGATTAGTATGTTTGTGACTTGATAGCTATGTTTTTCTGGCCATAGATATTTGTGATATCGAGTCAAGACATAAATAAATGTTAGAGAACATTGTATTGGACATGACCCACTGTGAGAGTACTTCATAGAATATGTCATAAGTATTTTCTAGCCATAATAATATTGAAAGTCCTTCGACCTAAATTCATCATAGTTTCCTACTTGATAAATTCTATATTTTGACATTGTCTAAAGTTGTCTTTAACCAGATAATAAATTAGACTACTGTTGGATATAGAATAAATCAAGGAGAGGAATATGAATTGATTGTGAAGGAATTTGTCCCTCTCAATTATGGAAGAGATATCCATGGGCCCCTTGATAAGTTAGACTGTTAAAAATGCATGGTCGTGCTCAAATACATCAATCTAAGATATTGATATCATTTGTTTGAACAGTCTACTATGAAATAAAGAAATAATTGATTAAGCTTAATAAGGATGACATGCTCTGTGCCTTATGCTTAATCAGGATATCGTGTGACAAAAGGACTAAATATAAAATTATGGTTTGGTTCAAAGAGATCACCGATCTTCATTTAACCTGGATAGTTATAATTTTTTGCTAAAAACCGCTTATAACTTGTGGGCCATTTAAATATGATTTAAGCACACTGCCAGTGTTAAATGAACCTATAGAGTTACACAATAAGCGAACTTGTTAGGTTATTTTTCTGGTGACTAGATTCGATGAATCTGGAAATATGTCTAAGTTAATCGTACTTAGAAAATTTACCAGATACAATGAATCTAAAAATATGTCCATATTCGATGTATCTGGATGATGTCCAGATTATAAGAATCTGACTTGGTAAATTAATTAGTTAAATTACCGAGATAATGGCAGAATCTTATCATATCAGTTTTAATTTAATTTGAATTTGAATTTAAATTAGAATATGATAAGATATTATTAGGGTTGGACTCTAAGAGGTTCGGGGGTTTTTAAGAAAACCCTAGCCGTCTTTTCAATAGTCCAATTTTTCGGTTGAGAACATTCCTGACATTCTCTACCAGAAGAGGAAAAAAAACCTCTCAAACCCTAGGTGCTAACACTCCCCGGGTATCGAGTGAGTTCGCGGTGTGTATCCGATAGAGGACGTTCGCATACTGCAGCGTCTAGTGATTGTTCGGGTTGAACGTACAACAGCGCAATCAGAATCGAATGATTTCGATTACAGCAACCAGAGGTAATTCTTGCTAACCTTAGATCTTCTTAATCATTTACTTGGGTACTCGGGAGAGATTCGTGGATGTTTTCCGCGTTTAGGAGTCCACGAATTCCCAACAAATTCTTGCATATGCTAAAAAACGCAACCATTAAGAATATTAACCATAAAAAAAAGAATCATAACAGGACATTGGATGCTTCATGCTTTCATGTATTTGAATAATGACCTTTTTATTCCCAACCCTACCCATTAACCTTCATCTATAGATATTAATTCTTACTTTTATAGTTGTTAAAAATGGCCTACCTAGAATTAGAGGGACTTTAGCATCTTTATCCATGTTAAAAATCACAAAATCTACAGAAAATATGAATCTATCTATCTTTAAAAGTGAATCTTCTATAACCCCCTAGGATATTTTATAGATCTATTCGCAGTCTACTTTTTTAAACATTTTATAAGGCATAAGATTAATGCTGGCACCAAAACTTGCTAATGCATTTCCAAAAGTAAGAGTACCAATTAGATAAGAAATAGAAAAACTCCTTAGATCTAGATCCTTTTTTTTTTTTTTTTTTTTTTGTGGTAGACTCTCCTAGCTTTGGAAGATGGCTAAAAATTTTTCATTCAAAATCATGGTAGATAGTTCCTCCAATCTCTTCTTGTTTGAAATTATATCCTTGAGGAACTTGGCATATTTAGGCATTGCATCAAGGTTTTTACAAATGGGATATTGATGTGTAATTATTTGAATATCTCCAAGGATTTATCAAATTACTCATCCAGTTTTACTTTCTACAATCTGTTGGGATAAGGTACTAAAGGTTTCAATACTAGCAAATTAGTTTTCTCCGATTCAGGGTGCTTATAAGAGATCGGTGCCAGTTCCTCATTTGTGGCCGATGTCGATTGCTCCCTGTCTGTGGTGATTTCCTCCTTTATAGCCAATTAGTGCTAGCTACCCTGCTCCAACTGATGCTAGTTAACATTTGCTAAGTCAGTCAGCTTTTTTTCGCTTCTTGATGTGATGGCCTTTGTATTTTCTTGAGGATTTGGTTCAATGATTACCAAAGGTGTCTCAATCTATTTTTCCTCTTTTATAGCTAATCAGTGTCAGCTACCCAGCTCCAGCCAATGTTGGTTGACATCTGCGGAGTCAGTTAGCTCTTTTTCACTTCTTAATGTGACGATCTCTGTATTTTCTTGAGAATTTCATTCAATGGTTACCAAAAGTGTCTCAATCTATTTTTCCATCACAAGATCTGTCAAGAACCACATTTGTTTTCTCAAGTTGTGGATCATTACTTCTTGAAGTTTCAAGCCTGCTTCTACCTCATGGAATTGTGAAGCCACAGAAATCACAAACCTCTCCAAAATAATTTCAAGGGCACATCTCTCAAAAGGTTGTGATGGTAGCACCATTCTCATAACAGCTTCCAGTCTCTGTATGTGATAGGTGTTATCCTTTCAGGAGTATCAAAATCCTGATCTTGGCTTCTATTCTCAAAGTCTCCCATGCTTCTAGTATTCTAGCAGACCATGTTACCTAGTAAGATAATTATATAACTAGTATTAAATGTCAAACTAAATACAAAAGCTCAATACAAACAACTACCACAACAACCTAAGAAGTACAAGTAAAAAGTACATTATTGATAAGAGACATGCATACAACAATAATATATATGTAACAATAAAATTATAGATATATGGCACCTAATTATGACAAGGAGAATATTTATATATATATGGCTAAATCAATAGAATTCAAACTCTCATAATATTACTCCCTAGCAATTGCGCCAAAAATTTAATCTGGATGTTTTATATATATAATAAAAAAAACATTCGTTTTAAGTCTACTCCTTAACCAAATTTTAATTAAAACATCAATTCCAAAATCACAGATATAGAGCAAGTATACTTATCACAAGTATAGCATAGGGAATTAATAAGTATTGATCCACAAGAAATAACTACTATTAATTACTCTTATTCTTTTGCTTAACCTAACAAAACTTAGAAAGGTAACGAATAATTACAAATAAAAACAAGATCAATAGTACAGCAAGATAAGAATAAAAAATATATACTTAGATAGAATTTCCTAAAAAATAACAAAGATTAAATAAGAATTTATCATAATTAATCAACCAAATATATCATTGTGAATGACCACAATTATAGATTTCACTCTCTCGAGTTATAGATTCTCTATCTTTAGCAAAACTAATAGATGTGTCTATCTTATTAATCAACCAAAAAGATTCATTATACACATTCTTTATCGATAATATTCCTATCTCTAGGCAATATTAACATGAAAAGTTAACATCCTTATCTCTAGGTGACATTAAAAACATTTTGATTACTAGTCCTTAATGATGAGTGCTCATTATATGCATATTTTATACATCATTTGTACCTTAAATTGTTAAGAAATCCTTTATGGATTACTATTTATCCCTATTTTCTTTTTGTTTAATATAGATTGAAAAGAGTTAAAGTTAGAACATAATTCAAAGAGAAAATACTTGAAAGAACCAAACTGAAGAGCTACGGTGCCGTGCGTATCATTTTATACGCCGTTGTGCACTATTAGGATTCAAAATATGCCAGAACGTCAGGGGCTATACAGTGCCATTCATCTCATCTTCCATAGTGCCGTGTACGTTTCCAATGCATAAAGAATTAAAACCCATGACATTATTTCAATTTGGGTATAGTTCATTAGAGCACGCATGGCGCCATTTAGGTCATCACCCATTGTGCTGTGTAATATCACAAAAGACCCTCTGTTCAACGATTATTGGGATTTTTCAATAGGCATCTATAAATACTCGATTTCTAACCCTAAGAATCAGTCTTTGGCGACCAAAAACACTAGAGAACTCCTAGAAAGTTCAAGAAACACTAAGAGAAGAAGGATCAAGAGGAATCAAAGGAGAAGAAGAGGGGAATTACTCAAGAGGATCTTAAGGAAGAATAAGGAAGCTAACTTGTCTATGAGTTCTCTCTTTTCTCTTTCTTATAATCTATTTTTGGCAATCTTAAATGTATATGTTTTAATTGTATTTGAGAGATAAAGCCTAAGTTTGTGCTCTATGATTGATTTTATTCTAGGTCTATTGAATTTTTATTCCTTGTATTTAATTACTTGGGCTTTGTTGTATTTGATTGATTATTGGGGATTGATTGATTTTGTCAATTGATTGGTTTGCTTCTAATGAATTCGAGAGATGGATTTAGGAGTTAAACATCCAATTTATTAATTCAATTATTATTTTTCTTCAATTTACTCGAGAAAGAGACTACGAGATTAGAACTTCGTAATCAAAAGGTTTATGATATTGCCTAGAGAACGAGATATTGTGGCTTCTGGATTTTCTTGGGATTTATTGCTCTTAATCCTTTCTGGATTAAATTGGTGAGGTACAGATACCCATCGGTTTTCTAGGAATAGGAAATTTTATTATTTGAGAGAGTGTGAGATTTGCATTTGAAATATCTCCGATGCTTGAATTGGGAATTTATAGACTTAAGGGTATTTTCCTTACTTGACATAGGTTTAGGGGTGTTCTTCTTTACATAGCCTTTCTCCTTATTCTTATCTCTTGAGGACCCTTACAATTTTTCTTGTCTCTAGTATATAAGTATATTAGAGTTGTTTATTGATTTTGTTTTTTTATTTTGTGGCCTAAACAATGAGATTTGAGTAAAGTAGTAGTAATTGCTAAGTTCTCGTGAATTCGATACTTATTATTCACTATACTATGCAATGGGTATACTTGCCTAATTGTATGATTTTAGTATTTGGCATTTTAATTTAAAGCTTGATTGTTTGTGGATTTGTTGATAATATTTCCAACATAAAAAAATAATAACACTTAACCCTTAACCCCTCTCTCAAGTTAATTAAGAGAATAAACATAGAATCAATTGAATTGAAACCCACACCTAACCTATTTCTCAAGTTAATTTGAAGAAAGAAAAAAACAACCAATTCAACAAATAAATTCAAGTAACCAAGTACTAGAAATTGGTAATTAATTGATAAAAAAAAAAAGCAGAACTTAATACAAAGCCATAATCTTTAGATCATCATTCTAAAATAAAATAAAACAATTAAAACGACATTGTTAAGAAAAGAAAACAAAGGAAAAAGAAGAGGAATTTATAAATAACCAATTCTTCTTTTCTTTCTTGAATGCTCCCTCTAATAATGATCCTATCTTCTTCAATGAACACTCAAACTACTCTCTCTCAATCTTGTTTAATAATTGAATTTTGTATATATAACTATATATCTCCTTAGGGCTTCTTCTTCTTCAATAATTAAATAGCTTCTTTGGTTGCCAAAAAGTGACCAAAAGAGTCCCTTCCCATGCCCAAATCAATCTCTAAAAGATCCTAATAGAAATTAATAAATTTAGCTCAAACCAGGAAAACCTATTGCCATTAAAATTGTAAAAGGCCAATATTGGGTCCTTCATAGGGGCCGGTGCTAGCTCTTTTCTGTATGCCTTGATTTCTACTATATTTTTCCCCTGTACTTCTAGAAGGCAGCAGGCCCTAACTCTTTCGAAGGGACCATTGTCGAGTCCTATCTAGATTCCTCCGATTTCATTCACTTTTTTTGCTGCTCTCAATCATTTTTCAAGGGAATCTCTTCTAATTCAAATCTATACAAAAGAAGGCAAAGTGGAGGGAATGAATAGCAATTTAACTCAAAAACATCAAAAATATACCATAAATGACTAGGAATATTAGCCAAAATCAAGCCTTATCATTTCCCTTCTATTTGTTTGGATATTCCACTTAGTTGTTATTAATAACATGTCTATTTAAGAACTATTTTAGTCTATGTCCATGGTTTCAACAATTCTTTGAGATTCTTTCTACCTGAATAATCACTGTGACTTACTACCCATTCCTAAGAATATCCAATGGGTTTTTTATGGAAGAGGTTCAGATTTTTTGTTTGTGCAAACAAAGTTCTTGTATGATATTTATATCCATTAGGCTTAGGATAGCATTAGTTTGTTGAGAGTTTTAAAAATCATTAGTGAATACTTAAGATTTATTGACCTATACAACAATAACAACAAACTAAGCCTTAATCACAAGTAACTTGGGGACGACTACATGAACCAATGTCAGGCAACGTATAGTCATCCACATAAATCCTCTCTCGCCACTTCTTTCTATCGAACGTTATACTCTCATTCAAATCTAACAAAGACATATCTCTTCTAATCACCTCTATCCATATCGTTTTAGACCTATCTCTACCTCTATCTAACATATCCTACCTCCCTCTCTCAATCGTCTTAACAGGAGTATCCATCGATCTTCTCTGAACATGTCCAAACCAACGCAGACGACTTTCTCTCATCTTTTCCTCAATAGATTCCATGCCCACATTTTTCCTAATGGTCTCATTTCTGACTCTATCCTTCCTAGTATATCCATACATCTACCTTAACATACGCATCTCAACTACTTTTATTTTTTGAATATGATACATTTTAACTGCCCAACATTCCGTGCCATATAACAAAGCAGGTCTTACAGTTGTCCTGTAGAACTTTCTCTTTAGATTCAATGGTACATTATGATCACATAAAATACCAGTCGCACTCCTCCATATCAACCAACCCACATTAACTTGGTGAGCAACGTCGCCATTGAACTCTCCTTCTTTCTGAATTATAGATCCTAGATATCGAAAGCAATCAACTATCGGTGTATCTCTACCTTCTAAAGTTATACTCTGGGCTATATTTCTGCTATCATTAAACTTGCAATCCATGTACTCTGTTTTACACCTACTAATTCTAAAACCCTTAGATTCCAATGTCTATCGCCACAACTCCTATTTAGCATTTACACTGACTCTAGTTTTATCAATCAACACAATATCATCCACAAACAACATATACCATGGCACAGCCTTCTGTATAGTGCAGGTCAACTCATCCATAATGCCACAAAGAGGAAAAGGCTAAATACTGATCCTTGATACACCCCGATAGTAATATGGAACTCTGCAGTCACTCTGGCGTAAGTCCTTACACTTGTACATGCTCCGTCATACATATCTTTAATGTTAGTAATATACTTTAGCGATATACCTTTTTTAGCCAACACCCACCAAACTACTTCTCTAGGCACCTTATCATAGGCTTTCTCTAGGTCAATAAATACCATACGAAATCTTTCTTTCTTTCCTTATAATATTCAATCATTTGTCATAATAAATGAACATATACCATGGCATAACCTCCAATACACCATTAAATTCAAGTTTTTTTGCCATAATAAGTCTAAGAAATCACTATACTTTTATTTGTGCTTAGTTTATTGATTTATTATCCTATACACCATTAAATTCAGGTATTTTTTTTTACCTTAATAAGTGTAAGAAATCTCTATACTTTTAATTTCAGCCAACTTTATCCAATTTACTAGTAAATTGTAAAAAAAAAAAAAAAAAAAAAAACCTTACTTTCTAAAGATGATCTAATTAAAACTAGTGCTTGATCGTAAATAGCCTTACAAGGTTTACTAACATTGCTGTATAACATTTTTCTTGCAACGCGAAGGTGTGTGGTAGACAAATTGATGATTTGACTGTAGATATAATTATAAGTAATTTTTAAAAAGTTACTTTAGTGTCTTTTAAAATATGATAAAAACAATAGATTAACTTCGTAATTAATTTGGTATATTATTTCTTAACTTTGTAGGAGCAATTAGAGGCAGAAGGGCAGGTACTACCTAAGTCCAACTAATGAGGTGAAAGTACAGATCTTTCATCACTTATTCAGTTAAGATTCTGGAGTCATATCAAGTGTAGGGAGAAAGGATTGATAAAAATTTTAGTTGGTCAATCATTCATTACTAGAAATTTTGAACAAGTTAAGGAGGTCAAAGTTGAGCTTGAGATACATATATATAGAATGCAAGCTAATATGGGAGAATACTAGTTGTGTAAGTGAGAGGCTTATAAGTTACATTAATAGAGCTTTAGGCTATAATAGAAGCCCTTGCTCATAGATTTAACTCAAGTGCATTTGCTATAGTGCCAATGCCTCCATCTAGTGTATCTATGGCATCTCTAATTGTTGATTCCACATCTCGACCACATGAACCATCTCATGCTAAGAGTAGTGGCACCCAAGATTGATATAATCCATTTTCTTATTGTTATACATGTAGTATTACTTATGATGGAGTTACTTATGATGCAGTATTACTTATGATGGATACATTCCATTTCCTTGTTATATATGTAGTGTTATTTATTCTTATATGTGTAGAATTTCCTTGTTCTGGTGGCATTATATTTACAATTAGTTTTGATGTTCAATAATTGACGAGATTTTATTTATGATTAGTGTTGGCTTTGTTGAGAAGATTTAAATGGTTTGATTGTTGAAATTTGGCTTGGTTGGCTTTAAATTTTGGCTTGTTTTGTTTTATATTGAAGGTGATATGGCTTAAATAACTAAAATAGCTTTTTAAAAAAGGAAAATACAACAATCACAAATTGTCATATTTGTTGTAAAAAAATAAATACAATGGGCTCAAACCTATTGTATATAATACACAAAATACCAAAATTAATAAACCAAAGCCACCATTTATGACAATAATGGCAAGGCAAAAGTATCGTATTAAAAACCCTATTACAACAATTTTGATAGGCCAAAACTACTTTATTTGGTCATTAAATACAACGCTTTTGGAAAAAACTAAATATACCATTTTTGTTAGAGTTGTATTAGGATAATTAAATACCACGGTTTTGTATCGTCCTATTATGACATAAACAAATATGACGATTTGGTGTGGTCATTTTTTATAATTATATACAACACTTTTTTCATTATATATGATGGTTTTGTTAACCATTACTTTTAACCCTTTTGAACGGCTAATTACGTCGCTTGTAGTGAACCATTGTAATTAACCATTTTGTTTATTTAATACGATGGTTTTAGAGCTATTGCTTATTAAAAATGATGGACATTTTTATGACAATTGGAAATACTTCATTTTACCGTCGTATATAATAAATACAACAGTTTGTACACTAAATACGATGGTTTTGTGATCATCGAATTTAGTGTAATTTTATTTGTGAATTCTTAATCAATCCTAATCTTACAACAATTTTATAGATTTTATCAAATAAATGCCCCATAAGTAACAAACATAAGATCATATAAAATATATGCGGCCTTAATAAATAGGCCAAAATATGATATCATATAACATACACAACGTACAATCAACTAGAATTTTAAGGCACAATTAACATTTAGAAATGATGGGGACTCTTAGTGGCTCTGATATCATTGTTAGAAGAAAATCAAATCCAAATATACAAAATATCAACGGAAATAAAATGAATTTGCCTCTACAAAAAATTCTAATGAGTTGAAACTAATTGATTTAGTTAAAAGTTGTATCTTTCTTCTTTTTTTTTTTCTTTTTCAACTCATTTCTAGTTGAACCATCAAGCTGAATCATAATTAGGACTTCATGAAACCTATTTTCCATATTATCTGCTTAGAGTAATTCAATTGATACTTTGAATTCTAGTGCTAGATAGATTTTCAGATTTCTTGCTTTGAAAGGAAGGTGTAGCTCCAGTCTAAGTTTTTCTTTGAACTAAAAAGGAGAGAGAGGAATATAAAGATTTTGGGATAACTTACAATATCATTTAAAGTCTTCTAAAGTTTTATCCATGATATTTTGGACCAAATCTTAGATATGATCTTATTTGAAATCAAATTTCAAATCAAATTTGGATTTTATTTTTGAATTAGGATTTTAATCGACTTAGAATCTTACTGTAATTCGAAAATCTCTTTTTTGTTCATCCTAATTTGATTTGGCTCAATTAATTAAACTATCTAGTCTAAGTTGAAAATACTTTTTGAAATCCAATCTAAATGGATCTTAGAGTGCGACCTAATAGGAATTTGTAATATTGATCGTGACAACTCTTTGTCACAAAGAATGAGCGACACCTAGCAACATATTATTATTACTAAATTACAAGTAAATAGTGATTCGACATAATCATTATAATATCAAGTAGTTGATATTTTTGTCCTTGATATCTACATTGGACACAATATATGTAACGTGCCACACTTGCATTGTTCAATCTATATTTTTTATTCCCAAGTAAACTAAATAGAATGACATCAGTATCTCATATTGATTCATTTGTTTAGGGCTATATATATAGATTAATCTCACTCACTCAAGCTTAAGATATCACTTCTGTTATAGAGGGGACAAATCATATCCTTGATCACACCATCTTTTCTCATAATCCCTAACACATCCAATTAATACGTCTATCGCCCATCCTATTACAGATAGCTTTTGGCATCATCAAAGTATATGACTCGCTATGTAGGAAATCTTGTGTGATCTCAAGTCCAGAGATCATATATACCATGATTACTATGATAATCACTTATGACACTCATATAATGATTTATGTAGTGTTCTCATGGAAGGTATGTCCTATGCATTGATTCTCTAATCATATTTTTATGTTTTGATTTGATATCATGTATCCATGAGAATTATCGTCATTAAAAATAATACCTACTAATTTTAACGTATTATTATTGTCTCAATTTATAATAATACTTGGCTAGGTATACTTTAAGAATAGCATCATAACCATTCTATGAACACTATTATATATGATCTTGTTATGCAAATAAAGATAAAAACATAATAATGAGAATACTTTTTATTAAATATAACAGTTATATAAATATACTCCAACACAAGATAAGTTAACCAATTTCATTAGTTCAAACAAAAACCCTTGCGAACCCAACTAAACAATATTGACATAGCAATTAAAGTAAATTGCAGCATTTTAAAATTTTTCAAACCTCACTTTTTGCAAAATCCCTCATTTCAAAGAAAGGTGAAGAAAAGAACACAACAAAGATACAAAGAAGTCAAAATTTTATGAAAGGACCATAATTTTCCCTATGCAGTAATACTCTTTTCTTTTTCTTTTCTTTTTCTTCCCTTTTTGGGGTCAAGAAAAAAGATTGGCCTCCTATATTGTTTTGCAAGAAATGTCATGGAGGTTTTTTTGTATAGTCTCGTACACTTGGATCATGGTTTACAAAACTCTTGGGAACCTCTATTTCCTCGAAGATAAGTTTAAGAAAAGTCTTAGTATCCTCAACCAACATCAAGATAATCAACCACCAAATATTTTAGCACTATCTCAATGTTGAACAAAAAATTTGCATCACACAAATTTCACTTGTCAGATAGAAGTAACCACATTCCAAAATGCGTCACAGTCAATTTAAGAAACAAACAAGTATTCAAACACACAAACAATAACTATCTACTAAAGTAAATAATACCAATCCCAAAATAGTAACTTTTACATCTCGTCCTAAGAAACTATTATGCTTTGATAAACAACGAATAACTATCAAAATCACATAAATTTTGAGGAATAATGCAACTAGACAATGAAATTAAAGGTTTAGGAACTAATATTCTATCTCTATGCATTGCTAAATATTGGATTTGTAGATAAAAAGGAAAAAATTAGCATCATGTTGTATTAGAATTAGGTAAATTACTTCAAATGAGAGAACTTTTCAAATTTGTTATAATTATATCTTTCTTTTTTCCACATATTTATCTCTCTAAACTCACCATCCACGTGGTATAGAATAAATAAACTAAAAAAATCCCGAATAATGATTTGTGATATCCCATACTACTAATCATAAGTAGCTGTCCTTGTAATATGTGATTCTCATCTTTAACCTAATTAAATCACATGAATCTTAATGTAGTATCAATATTATGTCAAGGACACTCAAAGGTAATATTAAAAGTTGCACCACATGCATCCTAAATGCAACAACTTTTGAAAAATGTACTCTTCAAAACTCATTGATCAAAATGGCTAGAAATTTCTAAATCTATTCTATTTAATATAAGAATATTTACTTTTAAGGACAAGAGCATGAACACGAGAAATACTAAATTAATAAATTTCATATATGAAACAACCTGCAAATTAATCAGGAAAGATTTCATTCCCACCTCCCTCAAGACCGTCTCCTAGATTTCTCAAATAACAATCAACAAAATCTTTAGTTAGGAACATTGTTACAGAAGTAATTCAATTTACAAATAAAAATAATGTGCAAAGTGACATAGATGTCTATACAAAGAAGTTGAAGAATGTGACATCATAAGCATTGCAAATTATAATGAGGATAACTATATATCAAGAAAGGAAAAAAAAAAATTCCCCTCATCATCCCTTCCCCACAAAATGCTTTACTTGAAATTTATATTATAAAAGGATTAAAAGGTATGAATTGCAATTGTGCTCAAGCTCATAGAAGAAATCATCGGAGGATAGACACTGTGACCTTTGAAACTAAGTAATATACTACATCAATCATAAGGAATCTAGATGTTTTAGACAAACATCTACTTGATCAGCATTATAGTATTAAATTGTATTCAAATATTCTAAAGAGGAACGATTATAAAAAAATGACTTTTGTAGGATTATAAATTTACTTTAATTTTAGGCATTTTTTGTTGTGCAATAAATTGAAAGTGTGCAAAATACCAAGCTTCACCCAAATCACAAATATATTCCAAGATCAAAACTATTTCTCAAGTACCAATAAAAAATAGAAATAAATTAAATATATCAATTAAATAACACCAGCAGGTAAAAGAAAGAACCAAAGTAGATAATACGAGACACCAAGATTTTTCAAAGTGAAAAACCCAAGATAGGAAAAATCATGGGACCTAATTCAGTAAAAACTTTCACTATCAATAATAATGGGCAATATAAAGTCTTTTCTAAATAACACTAGAGGCACATCAATAATATACCAATATCTTCTCTCAAAACTATAACAAAATAAGAATTGAATTTGGAAGGATGTTGCCAAAGCTAAAATCAAAACTATTAGATAAGTAGGTCTTGTTGAGAGGATCACGTAGAATCTAATTTTGTCTCAATCGGACTCTGAATGACCATCCAAATTGAGGACCAAAGCTTGAAGAACACAACTATGGCTTCCATCATCTTTCTTCCTCTGTGCTTTTCATTTTTCGCCGCCTCAACCAAAAAACCTGTTAAAGCTATCTAGTATTTTTGTCTTGTATAGGTTTTCTTGTTTTGTGGCCTATTGTTTGTTCTAACCAAATCGACTGGAATTATTTTAGCCCAATAATCTCTCCTTTTAGCTCATTTGGGGGATGCAACCAAACTTGCTTCCTGTCTGCAAAATAATAATTTCTTCCTGGGTAATACTTTAATCAGCATATTAGAACCATTATCATCTATGTGCACCCTCTCAAGCGTTAACAACTTGGAATCCAAAACTTCTCTTATCCAATGATATCTCACATCAATATATTTAGATCGAGAATGAAACGTAATATTCTTACATAGATAAATGGCACTCTTACTATTACAATGAAGATTATACTTTACTTGTTTCAAGCCCAATTCCTGAAAAAACCTCTGCAACCATAGAATATCTTTATAAGCTTCAATAGCTACGATGTACTCTACCTCTGTACTAGAAAGAGCAATACATTTTTGCAACTTACTTTGCCATGATATTAGTCCCCCTACAAAAGGCATTAAGTAATCAGATGTAGATCTTTTCTTATCAAGATCACCTCCTATATCTGAATCAGAATATCCTTCAAGCATGATATTGCCTTTTACAAAGCACAAACATAATTTGGAAGTTCCCTTGAGATACCTGAGAATCCATTTGATCGCATTCCAGTGCTCTTTACTAGAATTAGAGAGATATCCACTAACCACTCCAACCTCATGAGCTATATCTAGCCTGGTACAAACCATAACATATATCAGACTACTAATTGATAAAGTATAAGGAACTTTTTTCATGTTTTCTTTATCTTTCTCACTTGTCAGACACTGCTCGATGTTTAAATTGTAGTGACCTCCAAGTGGAGTAGAAATTTCCTTAGCATTACTCATATTGAACCTATCAAGCACTTTCTCAATATACTTTTCTTGAGATAACTAAAGCTTTCCATTTTACCTATCTCGAGTGATTTTCATCCCCAAAATCTGTTTAGCTAGACCCAAATCTTTCATTGCAAAAGATTTGTTTAACTCCTTTTTCAACTTGTTAATATTCACAATATCATGGCCAACAATCAACATATCGTCCACATACAGCAAGAGAATAAAAAATCGCCATCAGAGAAGTTCTTCACATATACACAATGATCTGATGTGATTCTATGCTATTTCTGATATGTCATAAAGGATTCAAATTTCTTGTACCATTGTCTCGATACCTGTTTCAAACCATATAATTTTTTCCTGAGACGACATACCAGATTCTCCTTACCATTTTCTTTAAACACCTTAGGCTGCTCCATATAAATTTCCTCTTCTAAGTCGCTATATAGGAAGGCTGTCTTCATATCAAGTTGCTCAATTTCAAGATTCAAACTAGCAGCAATTCTAAGAACAACTCGAATAGATGTCATCTTCACCACTGGAGAAAAATTTTCTTCAAAATCTATACCTTTCTTCTAACTGAACCCTTTCACAACCAATCTTGCCTTGTACTTAAGTTGTGAGCTATTCTCTTGAATTTTCAACTTGTAGACCCACTTGTTCTTTAGTGTTCTCTTTCCTGTAGGCAATATCACTAAGCTATAGGTTTGGTTTTCTTGTAAGGATACTATCTCCTCTTGCATAGCTTACAAATATTCTTTTTTTCTTCTCATGCTCCAAAGCTTCACTATATGATTCTGGCTCTCCTCCCTCAGTCAACAATACATATTCATTAGGATTATACCTACTGGAGGGTCTTCTTTCCTGATAGATCTCCTAGGTTCATCTTGTGGATGTGGTTGTAATACTTCTTGTTCAATCTCACTAATATCATTATCATCCATATTTTCTCCTTGTTCATCCTCAGTTCTCCCTTGATTTGAATCATCTGTTTCTGGAACTAGCACATCAGAACTAGTTGATGCAGGAGTTGGATCTGAATTAGAAGGAATGTCATCAGAGAATCTTGATTTTAGTTTAGACTTATCATGTTTCTTAATATCTTCAATGGTTTGATTTTCAAGAAAAATAACATCTCTGCTTCTGATCAATTTCTTCTCTACTGGATCATACAACTTATAGCCAAAATCTGCATGTGAATATCCCAAGGAAATACACTGCTTGGGTTTTACATCAAGCTTTGATCTCTCATCTTTGGGAATATGAACAACTGCACGGCAACCAAAGACTCTCAAGTGGTTGAAGGATACTTCTTTACCTATTCATACTCTCTCTGGAATATCACCATCCAAAGGAATTGAAGGAGAAAGATTAATCAAGTTAACAACAATACTCATTACTTCACCCCAAAAATATTTTGGCAGCTTGGAATTTGAAAGCATACATCTAATCTACTCAATGATAGTTCTATTAATCCTTTCTGCTATTCCATTTTCTTGTGGTGTTTTTGGTACAGTCTTCTATAGTCTGATCCCATGAGACTTGCTGTAGCTTTCAAATGGTCCTCTATACTCACCACCATTATCGGCTCGAATACATTTTAACTGTTTATCAGTCTCATTTTTTACCTTGTTATGAAATTTTTTAAACACATTCAAGACCTAGTCTTTAGATTTCATAGCAGTACACTAGATTTTTCTAGAGAAATCATCAATAAAGGTAACAAAATAAATTGCACCACTAAGAGACCTATCTTTCATGTAGTAGAAATCAGTGTGCACCAATTCTAATGGATTCAGCTTTCTAGATGACGAAAGTCTTCGAAAAGTAACTCTATGTTGTTTTCCATAAATACAATCAACACATGATTTAAGAGAAGTACCTGTTATATTAAGGAGAAGTTGCTTGAGAACAAGTATTTGAATTCCCTTCTCACTCATGTGCCCAAGTCGTCTGTGCCAAAGATCAATAGAGGAATCTTGAATTATATTCACCCCTCATTTTCCCAACTTGGCTTGCATCAAATAGAGAGTATTTTGCTTCCTTCCTCTGGCAACAATTAAGCTCCCTTTTTTTAGTTTCTATTTACCTCCACCATGACAGCTATAATAGCCTTCATCATCAAGCTTTCCAGTAGAAACAAGATTAAGACGAATATCAGGAACATGTCTGGCATTCCTTAAGATTAACTGACGCTCAGTATTTGTATCTAAGCAAATATCACCCTTGCCAACAACTTTGCAAGAAACTTCGTTTCCCATCCTAACGTAGCCAAAATCTCCTTCGGTATAGGTTGAGAAGAAATGTCTATGTAGACTAACATGATATAATGCACCTGAATTAATTATCCAATCACTTTCTTGACTAATAATATTAATATTATCATCTTCATAGAATACCAATATATTATCATTGGCTGCCACTACTATTGTAGTCTCTTCTCCATCTCTTGCCTAACCATTACCCTTTTTCTCAACAAGTTCTCATTTCAAGCCTCTGCAGTACTTCTTGTAGTGCCCTTTCTTTTTACAATGATAACATTCAACATTTTTCAGTGACTCATATCTGCTCTTGGATCTGTCATTCCTGTTGTAAGGACTTCTACTCTTGCTTCTCCGTCTTTTTTCTTTCTTTTGCATAATCAATGCTTGGGACTCATTAAAAGTGTCTTGTTCCTTCCTCCTAATCTCCTCATCCAACACTGTCTCTTTAGCCATAGCAATGGTTAAGACACCATTTAGAGCTGAATTGCGAATGGATACCACAATTGTTTCCCAGATATCTAGTAGTGAATTGAAAAATAATAAAGCCTGTACCTCATCATCCAAGTTCAGTTTCAATGAAGCTGCCTAGTTTATCAATCCCTGAAAGGTACTCAAATGCTCACTCATATCAGCATCATCTTTGTATCTTAACCGAGTAATATTTCTCAAGCAAAAAGATTTATTCATTCCAGTTTTCCGTTCAAACATTCGTTCAAGTTTTTTTCATAACCCATCAGCTCTAGTCTCTTAAACAAAGTGTTGAAATATACTTTGACCAATCCACTTTCTAATATTACCCACTATTTTTCTGTGCATACTAACCCATTTTTCATCACTCATATCAGACGGTTTACCTTTATTCTCTAGAACAGGCTTAAACAAATGTCTACAATACAAATAGTCTTCTATTTTAGGCTTTCAATCTGAATAGTTTGATGTATTCAATTTTATCATGCACCTACTATCTGAATTATCCATTTTTAATTAGCACAAATTAGCCAATTGATCAATCAGGGCTCTGATACCACTTTGTTGGGAAATAAACCGAAAGTAAGCAAAATACCAAGCTTCACCTAAATCACAATTGTATTCCAAGATCAAAATTATTTCCCAAGTGCCAATCAAAAACAAGAATAAACCAAATGTACCAATTAAATAACACCAACAAATCAAAGAAAGTACCAAAGTAGATAATACGAGAAACCAATATTTTTTAATGAGAAAACCCCGAGATGGAAAAAATCACCGAACCTAGTCCAGTAAAAACTTTCACTATCAACAATAATGGGCAATATAAAGTCATCTCTAGATAACACTAGAGGCACACCAATAATATACCGATATCTTCTTCCAAAACTACAACCAAATAAGAATTGCGTTTGGAAGGATGTTACCAAAACCAAAATCTAAACCATTAGATGAATAGGTCTTTTTTAGAGGATCCCGTAGATCGTCTCAATCAGACTCCAAATGACCATCCAAATTGAGGAACAAAGCTTGAAGAAGACAACTATGGCTTCCTGCGTCTTTCTTCCTCTACGCTTTACGTTTTCCGCCACCTCAACCAGAAAACCTATAAAAGCTATTTGGTGTGTTTTGTCTTGTATAGGTTTTCTTGTTTTGTGGGCTATTGTTTGTTCTAACTAAATAGGCTGGAATTATTTTAGCCCTACATTTTTAGATAAGCTTGAAAGTGTTTCAAAAGGTGGAGGATTCTCGCAGAAGAAGATGGTGGTGACGGTGCAGAGAAAAAATGAAGAGGAAGAGAAAAAGGAAAAAAAAAAGGGAGATAGAGCAGAATGGAAGAAGTGGTGTGCGATGAAGTTGATAAAACCAATGAGAAAAAGAGATGAGGAAGAAGGGAAACTTTCTACCAAGAGAAGATGTAAAATGGCAGTAGGGAAATTTTCGGATCTTCAATTCTAATGGAACAAAGACGGTTCCAGTTCAGTTTTCGAATATTTTTGAACATTTTTCACAAAAAATACTGTTATCCACAAATTTAAAAAAATACACGTTGATAATTTTTAAATTTTAATCTAAAACAAAATTCTAAAATAAAACTGAAACTACCTATATGACACTTTATATAATAATTTATATAATTTACCTATATAATCCATAAGTATCACATAATACTATACTATAATATATATATATATATATATATATATATATAAGTGATTCTAATTATATATATATAGCACATAATAGATTATAATAGAATATATAAAAAATTTCGAGACAATTTGATTTAGAAAAAGTCAAAAGTCAACGGGTGCAGGAGAAAATGGTGTGACGGTGACATTAATTTTAGGCATTTTTAGATAAGCTTGAAAGTGTTTCAAAAGGTGGAGGATTCTAGCAGAAGAAGATGGTGGTGACGGTGCAAAGAAAAAATGAAGAGGAGGAGAAGAAGGGAAAAAAAAGGAGAAGGGAAATAGCGCAGAATGGAAGAAGTGGTGTGTGATGAAGTTGATAAAACCAATGAGAAAAAGAGATGAGGAAGAAGGGAAACTTTTTAACAAGAGAAGATGCAAAATGGCAGTAGGGAAATTTTCTAAAAAGAGAAGATGTAAAACGACAGACAATGAGGATATTGTTATGAATTATTGGAATCTCCATTAATTAGTGGAGGCTCCACTAATTATGGATTTATGTGAATTATTATAGAATATTTTTATGAATGTCCACCATTTAGTGAAGACACCACTATTTAAGATTAGTAGAAGATGATGTATGCCATGATGTAATCCACTAATTAGAGCTCTATAAATAGAGCTATTCTCTAAGCTTGTAATGCACCATTATTTTGTGAAAGAAATATTAGTGAAAGAAAGATTAGAGAAAGAAAGAGAGAAGTTTGAAGAGAAATTCTTGTGCAAAGAATAGTTAGAATTTTCTTAGTGTGTAGTGTGTAGATTTTATTCTAACACTACCCTCATTTTATAACACGTTATCAGCACGAGTCTCTGCCGTTATTAAAGCCAGAAGACAGGTACGCATTTATTGATCTCGCTAAATTCAAATTTGTAACCCTTGATATTTCTGAAAAAAAAAATTTATATGTCATACAGAAATGCATTTAAATGCTAAAAAAAAGGAAATCCATATGTCATGTGGATAAAAAGAAAGATTTGACCACCTGAAGATGGTCGTACTACCCACTGCACGGTATGAATGGTTGCACCTGAAGTTGCAAGATTGTAAAATCGTGAACTCCGTGATGTATAAAACTACATCTTAGTCAAAAATTTTACGGAGAAAAAGTTATTGATGAAGTTATATTGGAGAAGACATTCTCCACTTTTCATGTCCTACAGTAACAATATCGAGAAAAAGGGTATTCAAAATTGACAGCTTTAACATGAGTTATTATTGAGAAATCATGAAGCCAGATGAACTGTCTCAACAGCACTCCCAGAAGTGAATGCTGTTGGCTCCTGCAGAAGCCATCGTTATAGTCGTAGTTGTGGCAGTGGCCGTGGTTATGGTCATGGACACACTCGATATTTCTCTTATCACAGAGAAATACTGGCCACCTGAAGTGGAACAGAAAAGATAATAAAGGAAAAAGATATTTCCATTAATAATAAGCATCACATCTTTTATTCATATCACTAGTGTTCATATGAACTTGAGGATACATGCTTATAGTTGCTCTTTTGTAATTGAGCTGACAAATGTAAGATGAAGGTTTGTAATTGTTATTTTTCAATATTTACATTAGAGGAAGACAAACAATTAGTAATTATGGACTTCAGCTCCTCTTTTTCGACATCCTCCTCATTTTCTTTCCCCTTTGAGCCAGCATCGAGACTAGCAGCAGAATTAGCCGTAAAATTACTGCGAAATGAGTCTTGGGATTTTAGGATCTCCTTAAGTTTATTATAATTAAATTTCTTATTATATTTGGCCTTGAAGCATGCTTGTCTCAATTTCTTTATTTGGTCATCTAACTGCGTATTAGGACTTTCTTCCACCAACTGTTTTTCACATTCCAGTATCGCAATGGCTTCTTTCAACTTCTTCTCAGCCATATGTCCTCCTTCTTCTTTATTTTGCATCTCCTATAAATCGAAGTGATATCATCGGTTATTTACTTATAAATTTTTCATAGTTTCATACTTGCAAATTATAAGTATGTATAAGAGAGAACCTGAACATTCTTGATTATGGTCTCCAAGCTCACCAATTTCCTGTGAGGCCATCGACGAATTCCTAACTCCCTACATCTTTTCTTGAGATGGGTTATGCCAATATTCAGTTCTTTGGCTGCGCTCTTGATTGGTAGGTAAAAGTACTGCGAAATTGTTTCTCTTGATAGTGTCTGGGAGTTATTGCCCTTCTTCTCTCTCCGCCTCTTAATCATCTTCTTCTCCCCAGGAATTTTGTCTGCAATAATATCTTGAACTTCGATATTATGCATTTCATGAGTACTTACTCCGACTCCGTTGCCAAGACCACTCATTATTTCTCCTAGAAAAAGAAAATAATATCAGTAAAGGTAATACCATTCAAAATTCATGTTTAAATGTATAATAACCTGGAAACATATTCTGGCTTTGTTCAAAATTCATTAGAGAGTAGAAAGGATCATGCACAAGTATATCCTCATTCAAAGGAATAGAATCAAGAGGAACAGTATCAAAAGAAGTCTCTTGTAGGGGCAGATCAACTTGGTCCAAAGCAGTATGTTCAAAACTTCCACTGATTTACATAAAAAACAAACCAAAACAGAGTTTAATTTCATTATCAATCATACTAAAAACAAATGGAAGCCCTCAAAGGTATCTCACCTGAAATTAGGAGGAAGCGATTGGTTTGGAAAGGAAAACATATCAAAATCTTCTGCGTTCGAATTAGGCAGAAGCGGTTGGTTTGGAAAGGAAAACATATCAAAATCTTCTGTGTTCGAATTAGGCAGAAGCGATTGATTTGGAAAGGAAAATACATCAACATCTGCTGCAGAAACCGAGTCAAAATTTGACCATGTCTCAAATGAATTACGAGTCTCCATATCTGCTTTGTGATTTTTGTTTTTGATGTTTACTAATGACTGATAATTGAGATATATATCGATACATATACATATATATATATATATATCTGTATGAGGAAGAAGAAGAGGTAAATGGTAGGTAGAGGGTCGGAGGAGAAGAAAAGACAAGAGAGGAAGAGGAAAAGTCGGTACCGAGAAGAGTGAAAAAAAAAAGGAGATATTTTTCTTGGCATTTCCTGCTTGTCATCATTTTCTTATATTTCTTTTCTTATTCTCTTGTGAAATCATTATTCCCTAAATTAGGGGGAGAACAGAAATAGTACAAGAAAGATCGTGATTGGACAACATCATTAAATTATCTTGATCCGCATACAAGCGCGTGTGAACTTGAAGTTTAAAAGATAATTCATTTGTAAAGCATTGCAAATTAAATACCAGACGCTTTTGTTGACTCTAGAAGAGTAACAAAATCGCATATGCCAACTATAAATGCTCATATTCTAATTGAAATTCTAACAGAACAAAAGATTTTACATATAGCTGCTGAGCCAAAAGCATACCAGAAGTATGGCCGACCTCTTGGTTCTAAAGATAAAAATCCTCGAAAGAAGAGAGGATTAATGGTCCAGATGATTATATTAAAGTAAAGAATGATAAAGACCAAGAGAAAACTTATCACAAAGAACCAGACATAAATGGAAGTAACACTGAAATTTCTATCCATTATACCACTTCCGGTAGAAGTTGGAATCGGATAGAAACAATTATTGATCATATGTTTGCATATAATATCTCTTGATGTTATACAGGATAGTGATGATCCTGAACCAATATCAGTTGATGAATGTCGGCATAGAAAAGATTGGCTGCAATGAAAAGATGCGATTCAATCGGAGTTAAATGCACTGACACAACGTGAAGTCTTCGGACCTGCAGTCCGAACACCAGAAGGTGTAAAACATGTTGGCTACAAATGGATATTTGTGCGAAAGCGCAATGAAAAGAGTGAAATCGTTCGATATAAAGCGCGATTAGTAGCCCAATGTTTTTTTTCACAAAGACCAGGTATTGATTATAATGAAACTTATTCTCCTGTTGTTGATACTATTACACTCTGATATCTTATCAATTTGACAGTATATGAAAAGATAGATATGCGCCTATTAGATGTTGTCACTGCTTACTTGTATGGAAATTTAGAAAATGATGTTTACATGAAAATCCCCGAAGGATTTCATATTCCTGAAGCATATAAACATTATCCTCGTGAAAATTACTACATCAAGTTGCAGAAATCATTATATGGCCTGAAGCAATCTGGGCACATGTGGTTCACACGTCTTAGTGAATATTTATTGAAAACAGGCTTTAAAAATGACCAGGTATGTCCATGTGTTTTTATTAAAAAATTTGGTTCTAAATTTGTGATATTAGCTATATATGTTGATGATATTAATCTTATTGGAACTCCTAAAGAGCTCCAAGAAACAATTGATTATTTAAAAGGAGAATTCGAAATCAAGGATTTTGGTAAAACCAAAATTTTCCTTGGTTTACAAATTGAACATCTGGAGAGTGGAACATTTATTCATCAATCAACATATACAGCAAAAGTGCTAAAAAGATTTGACATGGACAAAGCACATCCATTGAGTATTCCAATGATCGTCCGATCATTAAATGTGGATAAAGATCCTTTCCGACCTCAAGAAAATGATGAAGAACTCCTTGGTCCTGAAGTACCATATCTCAGTGCAATTGGTGCATTGATGTATCTTGCTAATAATACACGACCTGATATTGCTTTTGCTGTCAATTTATTAGCAAGATTTAGTTCTTCACCAACACGACGACATTGGAATGGAATTAAACAAGTCCTTCGATATCTCCAAGATGCTGGTTATTTATCTGATCCACATAAAGCACGTTCTCAAACGAGCTATCTATTTACATGTGGAAATACTGCATCTCATGGCGTTCTACGAAACAATCTATAACAGCTACTTCTTCAAATCTTGCTGAAATTATAGCCATTCATGAAGCAAGTCGAGAATGTGTATGGCTAAAGATCCATGATTCATTATATTCGAGAAAGTTGTGGATTATCATCAATCAAAGATATTCCAACTCCTCTTTATGAAGACAATGCAGCTTGCATAGCTCAATTACGAGGAGGAAATATTAAAGGAGATCGGACAAAATATATTTCACCAAAATTCTTCTTTACTCATGAACTCCAGAAGAAATGTGAAATTGATGTGTTACAAATTCGGTCATGTGATAACCTCGTAGATATTTTCACGAAGACTTTACCGACTGCAACATTTGAGACGTTGAGATATAAAATCGGTATGCGTCGGTTTAAAGATTTAAAGGAATCATCTCATCAGGGGGAGTAATAAACAGACATATAGAATAATGTACTCTTTTTCCTTCACTAGATTTTTTTTCCCACTGGGTTTTTATCTAGTAAGGTTTTAACGAGGCATATTCTTTATGTAATGGATGGACATCCAAGGGGGAGTGTTATGAATTATTGAAATCTCCATTAATTAGTGGAGGATCCACTAATTATTGATTTATGTGAATTATTATAGAAGATTTTTATGGATGTCCACCATTTAGTGGAGACACCACTAATTAAGATTAGTGGAAGATGATGTATGCCATGATGTAATCCACTAATTAGAGCTCTATAAATAGAGCTATTCTCTAAGTTTGTAATACACCATTATTTTGTGAAAGAAAGATTAGAGAAAGAAAGATTAAAGAAAGAATTGTGAGAGAAAGAAAGAGAGAAGTTTGAAGAGAAATTCTTGTGCAAAGAATAGTTAGAATTTTCTTAGTGTGTAGTGTGTAGATTTTATTCTAACACTACCCTCATTTTATAACAGATATTAATTTTTTTCCAAAAAAAAAAAGAACTCAGTGGGATCTTGTATTTGCCGTTTATTTTCTTAAAAAAAACTGTGAAAAATTAAAAAGTATATCTCACAATTACCAAACACGAAAAAGTATGAAACTTTACAAATGACAATTGTGAGAAAACTCTATTACATATCTAAGTTAATAAAGAATCCATTTTCGATACTAAAACTAGGGATTGACCATCATTCATTATTATTGTTTTTTTTTAATTAAATAATTTTGACAAATTTGTCAATTGTAATGTAATTAAAATCTACTAAACGCATCCTATATTTATTATTTTCACGCAAAAAAAAAACTTAGAAATAAAAATTTAAATAGATTAGGAAACATTTATGATTTTTTCTCCCAGAATGCATTTTAAAACATGTTCAACCCCAAAAATTTTCAAATAAAAGGCTGATATGAGCAAAAACCCCACTTTCATAGCATCTTCCTATTGACGTCACTTCCATTACCAGTGGGACACAAAAGATATTTTGAAGATTTGATTATATTACATTATGTATCCAAAGTTGCATGCACCTCAACCATTTAATAAATGGTGAGCTGGTGTTCCTTCCGGGTGTATAAAAAGCATTGCACAGAGAAAAAGTAAAGGATATTTGTCTAATTTAATTAATTTCGTATTGGAGAGAGGAATAACGAGTTTGGTTGATTATTGTATGAGACTATTGGAGACGATTGCAGCTGATTTTTATTGACTCTTGTATGCCTACTGGTGTCAGTCCAGTCTTCGCCGAAAGTCTCCCATTGGTATGCTGCTAAGGACTCTTTTCACATTACTCAGTTAAAGTTAATTGCAGATAAGCTGAAGCAGCAGTATAAGATGTGAGTTCAATTTGTTGTTCGTTGATTTAGTTGTTATCAATTTTTTGATGAGATTAATAAGTTTGATGATTGATTTTAGATGTCTGAAGTTAACCACGACTGGGAGTGGTCGGTCCGATACATGTTGGAGACGGAATTGAGTAACCTTCAATCGGAAGAAAAAGAAGGCTATGTGCACAAAAGCGGATACTTAAATTACAGAAACAGAAAAGTAAAGTTCATCAGCTCTCCAGATCAGACAGAAAGCGAGCAAGATTTGAGTATTGTTTCCGATTTCAATAAGGTTCAATATGTTTTTAGTTACTTGGAGAGACTCCAAAATGGCCGGAATTCCAGTCCTCATTTCAAAAATGATATTCGTACACTCCGTCTGATGATGAACATCCTTGTACCTCTTCTTTGCTGCATTTCCAAGTGGCAAACTCAACGTCAGTATTTAACTACTCACCTTGATCCTGTAACACGTATTCTTAAAAGTGTAATTCAAGAATTTGAGGTATTTGGCAGAGAATCCTTTCATTGTTCAGAAGCCAAAGATCTGAAGCCACGTGCATATACTGCAAGATTTGCAATTTCCAAGCTGGCAAAGCGGGGGCTTAAGAGGCCAAATTCAACGGCTGCAGGATTTGCATTTTCCAAGCTTGCAAAGCAGTGGCACTGGCTTATGACGCCAAATTCAACGGCTCCAAGATTCGTAAACTCCAATCTAGTAAAGCTGAGGGGTATGAAGCCCGAAATGAGAAAGTTGTATTTTGATGTTTCCAGGTCTCCAATTCCGCCTGCTACCGGGATAGGCGCAGAAGTGGTAAGCTTCATCAACTCACTCCTTAAGAATCTGAATGTCATATTGTCCTTCAGAGCTGGTTTGATAATTCTTCTCAAACAACAAATTGAAACCCTTCAAGAGAAACTGCTATTCCTAAGGAATTTTCTTGGTTTTCTATCTGAAATCTGTATTTCGCATGAGTTCTTGGTAGATCTGTTGAATTTTGCCGAAGCTGTGGCAGTTGATGCAGCATGTGTGCTTTACTTTATTTTGGTGGACCTGGACCGAGTGATGGGAGAAGACATGGTGGGAGAAAATAAGGTTGAGCTTTTACATGTCGTGAAGAAAATTATGCCATTTCTGCCAGATGTAAAAAACATCTATGTTCAAGCTCTTGAAGCTTCAAGATCAATGAAAATATGTCCTTTTTCGACTAATGCATATGCTGAGGGATTTTTTGATTTCCTCATTCACAACTTAAGGGTTCTATCAAACAAGAAGGCAAATTTCAAGGTTGCATCAAATTATCAAGCTCTTCTTGATGAGTTGAACTCCATCAGATGGTATATCTTGAGTGCACAATTTCATCATTTCAAAGAGGGATCGGATAATTTTATGGCTGAATTGCTGGACTTGATTGTTGATTTGGGATGTTTCATTTGCTCCAGTAAAGGATTGGAATCAACAGGGAAAATCAGTGACCTATTGGATACGATTCAGTTTATCAAGAGTGCCTCTGGAGATCTCCTTATTCCAAGAACATGGCAATCTAATTTCCCCAGTACTAATGAATTGGGATTCATTGACTTTATCCTGATGAACATGAGGGAACTGCTACACTTTGACGTAGCATCATTTAATATTTTTAAGTGTTTGATTGACCCTGTTTACCAGGAATTAGTGGCACTGAGACATGATTTTGGTGAAATTGCTGAGCTTCCCATGGAGAATGTAGAATTGAGAGCTCTGTTGACCCATTTCAGAGATGTTTCATACCAAGCGGAATACGTTTTTGATTTGTTTCTCTGTGGAGCAAAGTCATCTCCGTATCAAATGCATGGCCTAACTCATCTCAAGGAAAGCATCAGTCAGGTCCACAGTGAGGTTAAGGCTATTACAGTGAAGATTACCAGTGACAACTTAGTCCAGAACATTGCAAACAGTCATACTGGTGTTTCATCAGAAGTTAATCCTACAAGTACTGAAACTGCAATGGCTCCCAAAGATGAGGCAAGAAGTGAAACAGATAAAGCAACTTATCAGCTAGTTGGTTTAGAAGAGGAGAAAGAGAAGATAAAAGAGCAGCTTATGGGTGGACCTGAGCACGTAAGTATTCTCTCGTTAGTTGGCATGCCTGGAATTGGTAAAACGACTCTTGCTAATTCAGTATACAGTGACCCTGAAGTAACTTCGCACTTTCATGTTCGTGCATGGTGTTCTGTGTCACAGGTGTACCGAAAGGAAATTTTGTTAAAGGAAATTTTGCATCAAGTTCAGAGAGAAACTATCCTTGGAAATGACCTTGACCAACAGGTCTACAAAAGTTTGAAGGGAAGGCGGTACCTTGTCATCCTGGATGATATATGGGATGCTAAGGTTTGGGATGATTTGAGGCTTTCTTTCCCTGATGATAACAATGGCAGTAAAGTTATGTTCACGACTCGTAATCAGGATGTCGCTGCCCAAGCTAAAAGTACTCCTCATGCTCTTCAGCTTCTGTCAGATGAAGATAGTTGGAAACTGTTGCAAATGGAGGTTTTTAAGGAAGAAACTTGCCCTCTAGAACTCTTGAAAATTGGGAAGACAATTGCGGAGAATTGCAAAGGCTTACCTCTTGCGGTTGTTTTGACAGCTGGACTTCTGAAATGCACAGAACAAAATCAAGATTGTTGGGAAAGGGTTGGGAAACAATTAAGGTCCTACGTGGTTGACTACCGGCAAGGACAACAATGGGGCATATTGGAACTTAGCTACATGCATTTACCAAACTACTTGAAACCCTGCTTCCTTTATTTTGGAGCATTTAAGGAGGATGCAGAGATTCCCACACATAGACTGGCACGCTTATGGATCGCTGAAGGTTTTGTGCAAGCACCAAAAGTTGGTCAAAATAGTCTGGAGTATGAGGCAGAGAATTACTTGAATGATCTTATTGGTAGAAGCCTTGTGATAATTGCCAAAAGAACTTCCAGAGGGGGAGTCAAAGCTTGTCGCATTCATGATTTGCTGCATGACTTTTGTCTGCTTAGAGCCGAAGAAGAAAAATTTCTGTTGCAAACAAGTAGGCATGAACGACTTCCTACTTGGAGGATTTCTGAGATGCACGAGCAATACCGCTTGTGCATCCATTCCCATAACATTCCTTCAGCCAGAATGGTGCATTTTGAGTCACGAGTCCGCACATTATTATTATCTAGATTGAACTACGAGGAGGAGGGATGTTCAAACAAATCAATCCCCACTCGATCTAGTTCTGGAGCTAGATGCCAGGATGACTTAAAGGGCATTGCTGTCACCAGCAAATTTAAACTTCTTAGAGTGTTGGATTTGGGGACATTCGAAATTAGAGATAGAAATGATTTTATCACTATTACTCATCTTGTCTGTTTAAGGTACCTTGCCATTGGAGATAGCATCAGAGAAATTCCAGCAGCAGTAGCCAATCTGAAGAATTTGGAAACTTTTCTTCTCAGAGGATGCGCGGTGAATGTACCATCAGAGGCTATTTGGAGGATGGCACGCCTGAGACATCTCCATATTGGTTATTACTTCTATACTTCTTTCAACTTCAAAATTGAGAGTCCAAAAACTTTTGAGAGACTTCCACCATTGGAAAGTTTAACGACCCTTTCAACCCCAGCACTGCGTTGTGACAAAGATATTGAGATGATGATGCGCAAATTACCTAATCTTCGGAAGCTGAAATGTGCATTCTTAGATTCATGGGATGATTTAAAGAGTTGCAACCACTTTCCAGCATTAGATTTTCTGAATCGACTTGAGTCGCTCACGGTCTTTTGTTCAGGTAAAGGGCTATATCCTTGTAATCTTAGTTTCCCTTTGAGCCTAAAAAAATTAACGCTCTCACAATCACGCCTACCTTGGGATGAAATTTCCATTATTGGCAAACTACCCCAGCTTGAGGTTCTCAAATTAGGAGTTGGATCATTTGAAGGGCGGGAATGGGAAATGAAAGAAGGAGAATTCCTAGAGCTCAAATTCTTGAAGCTTGTTTCACTAGAGATTGCAATATGGAATGTCCCTAGTAGTGAGCATCTTCCCCACCTTGAGCAGCTTGTGTTGGAACATTGTTATGAACTTGAAGAGATCCCTCCTGTTTTAGGTCAAATTCCTACTCTAAGGAGGATTGATTTGAAATGGTGTAAACCCTCTGCCATGCATTCTGTCAAACAGATTGAGGAGGAACAACATGATTTGGGAAATGGTCGGTTCAATGTCCTGTTCGCATGAAGGTGTGTCCTTTAGCTTTGTGCACTCAGTCTTGAATGTAAATAAAAGCTGTTTTAGTTTCGTGACGTTAGACTTGCAAAGCTTTTTCGTGATTTAATTAGAAATGCATGTAGTAACTTGCTGTGGAATAATCCTTGTCGTCTTAGAAGAAAATATATTCACGTTAATATATGCATGTCTAGAACATTTTGAGGTCATCTTTGAGTGGTCAATTTCATCTAACTTCCATAACCAATTTATGCTGTGTAGAGAATCTATTAGCTTTGTCTATTTCTAAATCTTGTGGCTACATTTGCCTTGTAATTCTGAAATCTCATTAAATGTTTGTAATAAACCGTAGCGTTAGAGGTAAAAATATTCTTTAAATTTGGTCACTTTTATAATTTTACTTTTTATTTTATAAAATATTCAATTATACCTTTCTAAATACAAATATATTTTAATGTTGTCATTTCATTAAAATCTAACTGTCAATTTTATTATTGATGGTTAATAGTAACTTTATTATAAAAAAGAAATGTTTAAAATTTTATTTAAAAACTCAAAAATAAAAATTCTTTACAATATTTTCTTTTGTTTCCCGTCATTATTTTCTTGCAATTCTTCATTTCTTCATCTTCTTCCTATTTTTTGAATTCTTTATTTTAAAAATTCTTTTTAGGTATTTTTTCAAAGACAAAATACATCAGTACCCCTTCATTTTTATAGATTATTGATTTTTTTTCTTCAAACTATAAAAAAAAAATTTCTTATCCTTTAATTTTCAAAAAAAACTTATCTTTTTGTCCATTTATGAGATCAAAAAATAATAAAAGCAAGTTGTTGAGGTTATTTTAGCCAATTTATATTTCTTTTTCTTTTTATTTTCTTTACACAGACTTGTTAAATTTAAAGTGAGCACCTGTAAATTTTAAAAATATTTTATCAATTTTCAAATGCATCTAAATTTTAGTATCCAGTAAATATTTTTCCTACTCTTTCTTTCTTTTATTATTTTTCCTCATTATTCTTCTCAAAAAACTATAGCTCAGAACAAATATCTTTAAGAAATTCCAAAGTAGGTGAACAAATATCTTTATACAAAGTGATTCACTTTCAATTAAAAAAAAAGTTTTTTTAAGAATAAATATCTTTAAGAATACATTATTTTAAAAAAAAAGGCTAAAAATAAAATTTGAAACAATAAAAGAATAAGAAAAAATAATTAAAAAGGGGTGAAAAAATTATTTACTAGATACTAAAAGTTAGATCTATTTGAAAATTGATCAAATAGTTTTAAAATTTACCCAGTACTCACTTCAAATTTAACAAGCCTTTACAAAGAGAGAGAAAAGAAAAAGAAATGTAAATTGGCTAAAATAGCTATGTTTCTATTATCTTTTGATCGCATAAATGAGTAAAAAGATAAGTTTTTGGAAAATTAGAATGCACAAATGTTTTTAGTTTATAGTTTGAAGGAAAAAAAAAATCTATAATCTATAAAAGTGGAGCAATACTAATGTATTTTGTCTTTGAAAAGTATGAAAAGAATTTTTAAAAATAAAAAATTTAAAAAAGTATGAAAAAGAAGAAGAAATGAAGAACTTCAAAAAATAATAAAAGGAACAAAAAATTTTTATTATTTTTTATTTTTTAAATAAGTCTTTAAACTTAATCTTTTTACAATAAAGTCCTTATTAACAGTCAATAATAAAGTTGATTGTTAAATTTTTAATAGAAAGATAACATTGAAACATTTTAGTACTCAGAGGAGTATAATAAAGTATTTTATAAAATAAGAAGTAAGATTACAAAAATGGCCAAATTTCAAATACATTTTTAGTATTTTGATAACCTTTCAACTTTATTACAAAATTATTAAAATTTTGACCGTTAAACTTTTGCAAAAGTGACCACCAATGTAATCTCAAAACTTTTGCAAAAGGAACCATTAAACTTTTTCAAAAGAACCTTTTTAGTTTTTTTTTTAAAATTTATTAGTTCTTTACTAAAACTTATGAGCTTTTTCGCTTTTCCTAAATTAGTTATTATCATATGTTCAAAAGTTTTACATTGATTTCTTGTTAAAATTGATCATTTTTATGAAATTAGTTGTAAATAAATAAAAGTTACTGCTTTATAAGTAGAAACCTTCCCGAGCACAACAACATTTTCCTATTTATAGTAGTTGGTTCACATATAATCTACTCTGTCATAATGGACTTGGATTTGATGCCATTACTATGTAACTTCGTATTGGTACTTATTAAAATTTAATAGTTAAGTAAATCTGTCCTTCATCTTCGCTACTCCTTGATCCTTCTTCATTCTTTTATTACCTTTTTTTCTAAATAAAATGTTGGGTATAAGACCGGATATGACTGCCCCATTAAGCAAGCATGACCACCACGTCTTCATATATATATATATATATATATATATATATATATATATATATATATATATATATATATATATATATATATATATATATAATGTAAATAATAGACTAGCTTGAATTTAAAACACAATGTGACTATCACATTAGCTAGGGAATGTTTTGTTTTCATTGGATCAAGCATTATAGGTGGTCACTGTTCGAACCTATAATATACTTACAAAATAGAGATCTTTACGCTCGTAATCAAATATTGAATACAGCATTATTCAACAAAATTAAATTTATAGGATAAGTTAAAAACTTAATCTATAAAACATTTATTTATAATTTAATACATGCTCTAAGTTTATCAAATCATCAAATACTCATTTATATAAGTACTAATAATTGAATTGTATCACTGTATTTCACACTAAATATTTGCTTTGTTATATTATCTAGCATCTCCATATATAACTTTTCTCATCAATTTAAAGTATCATTCTAGTGCCAAACTCATTCAATATCTCCATAAATAGTTCTATGGATAATTAGTGCTTATAATTTTATCATTATCATATCAACTGCTACAAAATTTAAATACAAGCATTATAAGTATACATGATCAATATAAATATGTAATTATCTAATTTCATACTTTATTCGTAAATGAATGATAGATACTATTATTTAATGATTAAGTGACACACTCTCCAATGGAAAGGTAATTATTTTATTTTATTTTTTTCCTTTCTTCTTCTTCTTATTTTGTTTTTTTGCAGGGGATGGGGGAGGGAGAAATTCTGATAAGTTCTACTAAGTAGTTCAAAACTTTGAATGCAAAATATGCACATATGTTATATTTTGCTTATGAATATGGCATCAGCCCAAATTAATAGTAGAATAGACTATTATGGCTAAATTATAATTAGTTATAATTTTACTCCAAATTATAATTACTAAAACTTTTAGTTTCCAATTGCAATTTGTAAATTCTAATTTGATTAGAATTCACATAAACGTGTTTTTGCGATTTTTCGGGGATAACACCGGAGTTAAAAAGCTGGATATATTTTTGATATGTGAAGAGAATTGTTCTCTCGGCTTTTACAGTAGAAAAACACAGAACACGCATACACCTATTTCTTCTCTTCTCTGTAAGTTACCCTAGCCACCAAGAAATTCTCCTAGCAAAGAATTTTTGGCGATCCTTTAGAGCATACCTCATGTGGACACTGCTAGAGGGAGTTCTACACTTGGACTCCAGTGGCGAAGACGTTGGTTAGCCGATAGAAGTCACGAGGGTTATTGCTGGATTGCGCAACAAGCTGAACAGAAGGAAATTTTTTCATCCCAAAGGTAACATAAGTTTATTTCTTCACCCGTTTCAAATCTTTTTATGAATAAATGAGATCCTTTGTAGGAATTCTTGATTTTATTCCGTTGCACAACTTGTATAAGGATTCCTAACAAAATTGTGCGTCTGAAAGGTGCATTCAAAATAACATTTTGTGCCATGAAGTACATTTTGAACAACTTTCAATTTAGGCACTTTGGAAATAGGTTTTAGAGGGACATTTTGGATTTTACTGGCCTGTTAAAAAACCGACGCTACCAAAGTCCTAAAAACTTTCTCTTCTAAAATTCCTTTTTACGGACAAAACATGAATGAGAAGAATACCCCCTTTTTGAAATAATTTTGAGTGCTTCAATATGAAATAAATTGAACTTAAGATAAAGAGACATAGGAAATACAACTAATATTTTAACCATAATTTCCTAATCTATATTTCTTCAAAAGTCTACATGGAATGCAACTTCCTTAGGTAAGATCTCGATTTGACCAATCCTTCTTGAACTTTATTGTCTATAAGTTGCTTAGCAGTCCCTTTTTTTTGTAAGACTTGAAGAACCGAGATTTAACATGTTAGAATCTGAAAATCCTATCATACACAAATCACACTTGTTAGTTCACATTAATGTTTGTCATTTATTAAAACACTGGAGAAAGCCCTTTGGGCTAACAGTTGTCTTGCGATCCTTCATTGTTGAGATATTGGCTTCTGTAATATTTTAATAGCTTTCATAGTGATCGCGTGTAAGCTTGTAATTAACGGCATAGGCGTTTGTTTGTTTTTTATTGATTTCTGTTGAAATCTGTAATCAAATTGAGCTTGTAATGCCATTGGAAAGCTCAGAAGAAAAACGAAGAAGAAGGTGTATAGTTCAGGCTAGTAAGTGTTGGGGATATGCCCTAGAGTCAATTTGTACTTATACTATTGTCATTATGTTTTATATAATAATATGAGACTTTCCTTTCCATGAATAGTGAGTTTTGTTTTGTTGGTCATCAAGTACGTGACTTGATAGTAAAACCCTATAATGAATACAATGACTATTCTAAAACTGTCCCTAATCAATTATTATTATTGGAATAATAATAAATTAAGATTAGTATGTTTGTGACTTGATGGCTATGTTTTACTGGCCATGGATATTTGTGATATCGAGTCAAGACATAAATAAATGTTAGAGAACATTGTATTGGACATGACCCACTGTGAGAGTACTTCATGGAGTATGTCATAAGTACTTTCTAGCCATAATAATATTGAAAGTCCTTTGACCTAAATTCATCATAGTTTCCTACTTGATAAATTCTGTATTTTGACATTGTCTAAAGTTGTCTTTAACCAGATAATAAATTAGACTAATGTTGGATATAGAATAAATCAATTAGAGGAATATGATTAATTGTGAAAGAATTTGTCCCTCTCAGTTATGGGAGAGATATCTATGGGCCCCTTGATAAGTTAGACTGTTAAAAATGCATGACCGTGCTCAAATATATCAATCTAAGATATTGATATCATTTGTTTAAACAGTCTACTATGAAATCAAGAAATAATTGATTAAGTTTAATAAGGATGACATGCTCCGTGCCTTATGCTTAATCTGGATATCGTGTGACAAAAGGACTAAATATAAAATTATGGTTTGGTTCAAAGAGATCACCGATCTTCATTTAACCTAGATAGTTATAATGTTTTGCTAGAAACCACTTATAACTTGTGGGCTATTTAAATATGATTTAGGCACACTACCAGTGTTAAATGAACCTATAGGGTCACACAATAAGCGAACTTGTTAGGTTATTTTTTTTTTGTAATCAGGTTTGATGAATCTGAAAATATGTCTAAGTTATAGTACTTAGAAAATTTATCAGATACAATGAATCTAGAAATATGTCCACATTCGATGTATCTGGATGATGTCCAGATTATAAGAATTGGACTCGGTAAATTAATTAGTTAAATTACCGAGATAATGGAAGAATCTTATCATATCAGTTTAAATTTAATTTGAATTTAAATTAGAATATGATAAGATATTATTAGGGTTGGACTCTAAGAGGTTCGGGGGTTTTTTAAGAAAACCCTAGCCGTTTTCTCAATAGCCCAATTTTTCGGTTGAGAACATTCATGCCATTCTCTACCAGAAAAGAGAAAAAAAAACCTCTCAAACTCTAGGCGCTAGCACTCCCCGGGTATCGAGTGAGTTCGCGGTGTGTATCCGATAGAGGACGTTCGCATACTGCAGTGTCTGGTGATTGTTCGGGTTAAACGTACAACAGCGCAACCAGAATCGAAGGATTTCGATTATAGCAACCAGAGGTAATTTTTAAACCTTAGATCTTCTTAATCGTTTATTTGGGTCCTCGGGAGGGATTCGTGGATGTTTTTCGCATTTAGGAGTCCACGAATTCTAACAGTGGTATCAGAGCAACTTGCTAAATGATAAGATTGATTCATCTGTGTTAATCGTATTGTTGAATACATGTATAATATGTATATATGAATTTAACCGGTATGTATCAGTATGTTCGCATGATTATGATTTTAGAATACTTAGCATGCAGACTGCCTGAATTAGGTTTAATATGTGCGTCTTAATCACCTGATCAGACCAGATTAGTTGCAGATTGTCTGTAAATTGGTCTGTTTTAATATGATATGGTATCATAAGCATGCTATCCGTCGTTCTATATTTGCGAATTGCTTTTATTAATCGGCCATGATAATATGTTATCTGTATAAATATGATTAAAAGAACGCATATTGTCTGTAATATGAATTTTCACGGCGATGGTTACTAAGGGGTCCGAACATTAATTTGATTAATTTTCGAAAATCGGAAGGCAAAATCTCATTCAATGAGAGTAGGAAAAATCGTTTTTCCTTAGAGCGCTACCCCTTAACCTCGCCGCTGACTGGCGGCGGGACCTCCACTGGAGCGCTGCCCCTTGGAACCCCAACTAACCGTTCGTTGTGTGTTATTCGTCAATGTTTTTTATTGTAGTTGTGGATTATTTTGAATAGTGCATAGCATAGCCCGTTTCATCCCAATGTGATTGGCTGGTTACATTATGGTTGTTTTAAGTTGTAATTTTTAAATACGGCCTGCGTGTCGTTATTCATTGTTGTAAAATTGTACTGCTTTCCTATAATAGGAATTATTTTAATTTTACTATCCAATGTAAAAGAAGACGGCAGCCAACATTTACAACCAAGGAGGAGTATGCTCAAGACATTAGAGAATGCTTAAGGAGTTCATATACCTAGATTGACCACCTTGATCTTCACTTTGCTCGTGATGATCAACATAGGTTATGGGCCATGCTATGTCACTTTTATTTATGTCTTGCATGCATATTTGATATGTTTATTTCCTGCTTACTACAATCCAATCAAATTTTTTTAAGAAAAAAAAAATTTAAGTGTTAAATGCCTTCCAAAATCAAACACTTGTTATTACTTGGATCATCATATGGTTATTCCTACCAAAGTAGGATGCTTTTGATTATCTGAGTGAGATAAGATGGAAAATAGTTTTCCATATGTTTGATATGGTTTGACTTAACTGGGCTATCAAAATGGTTTTGGGCCTAGGGCATTTTATGAGATATTTTAGCCGGGACATTTGATGTCTATCTCATTTAAAATTAGAGTTTTATTTAATTATAAGATTAAAGCCAAAGCTTACTTATGATTATACGAAACATCAAAATGTTGAAGTTTCAAAAAGTTTAAATGCTTTTAGTGGGAGTTTTTCGTTAGAGTCTCAAAAATTAATTACTTTGCATATTTTTGTATGTAGATAATGGCAACAAACAATTGGAATAATTCATTGCGATCTGTGCTTGAGAAAGACAAGCTTAGTGGGACTAACTTTTTTGATTGGGCACGAAACTTAAGAATTGTTCTTAAGTAAGAAAAAAAGGCTCTATGTTCTTGAAAATCCTATTCCTCCTGCTCCAGCAAATAACGCCTCAAAAGCTGAAAAAGATGCTTATAGTAAGTACAAAGATGACTCCAACGATGTTACTTGCCTCATGCTAGCAACCATGAACTCTGAACTTCAAAAACAGTTTGAAGAAGTAGAGGCATATGACATGATTGTGCATCTCAAAGAAATGTTCCAAGAGCAAGCACGACAAGAGAGATTTGAAACTCACAATGCGTTAAATGCATGTAAGATGGTTTCTGGCACCTCGGTAAGTGCTCATGTCCTTAAAATGAAAGGCTATCTAGATCATCTTGATAAGCTTGGTGCTCCTGTTAATCATGACATGGCCACGGATTTGATCTTGGGCTCTTTACCTACTGAGTATGACCAGTTTGTCATGAATTTTAACATGCATAATATGGAGAAATCCATCACTGAATTGCATGGGATGCTAAAACAAGCTGAACTGAATATTAAGAAGAATACTTCTAGTGTTTTAATGGTTCAAAAAGGGAAAGGCAAAAAGAACAACCAAAAGGGCAAGGTCATGGCTAGTAAAGGTAAGGACAAGGCAAAGTCCAAGTTCAAGCCCAAACCTAAGGCCAAGACACCAAAGGTGGGAGCTTGCCACCATTGTGGAGAACAAGGACATTGGTTAAGAAATTGCAAGCTCTATTTGGAAGCAAAGAAAAAGAAGGACAGTGAGACTGCCGCTTCAGGTATTTATGTTATTGAAATTAATTTATCTACTTCTGATTCATGGGTATTGGATACCGATTGTGGATCTCACATTTGTGTAAATGTGCAGGGTCTAAAAAGGAGTAGAGCCTTGGCAAAATGCGAGGTGGACCTACGAGTTGCGAATGGAGCAAAAGTTGCTGCAGTAGTTGTAGGAACTTTTGAATTAATTTTGCCCAGTGGGCTTGTTTTAGAACTGAACAATTGTTTTTATGTTCCTGCTATGAGTAGGAATATTATTTCAGTTTCTTGTTTGGATTTAAAAGGTTTTGAATTTGCTATTAGGAATAACGTTTGCTCCATTAATAAAAACGGCATTTTTTGTGGAGATGCTTCATTATCGAATGGGCTTTATATTCTAAATCTTCGTGGATCTTCAAACATGTCTATCTATAATATAAATACTAAGAGATTGAAATCCAATGATTTAAATCAGACTTACTTCTGGCATTGTCGTTTGGGCCATATAAATGAGAAACGCATAACAAAGCTTCATAATGATGGGCTTCTAAAATCGTTTGATTTAGAATCTTACAAAACATGTAATTCTTGTTTATTAGGCAAAATGACTAAAGCGTCTTTCAAGAGACAAAATGAAAGGGCAACTGATTTATTGGGCCTAATACATACTGATGTATGTGGACCAATGAATTCATTTGCTAGAGGAGGATTTCAGTACTTCATTACATTTACAGATGATTTTAGCAGATATGGCTACCTGTATATGATGAAACACAAATCTGAATCGTTCCAGAAATTCAAAGAATTTCAAAATGAAGTACAAAATCAACTTAGCAAAATTATCAAAACACTTCGATCGGATCGAGGTGGTGAATACTTAAGTCACGAGTTTGATGAGCATCTTAAAAATTGTGGAACTATTTCCCAATTAACTCCACCAGGAACACCTCAATGGAATGGTGTATCTGAACGGAGAAATCGGACTTTATTAGATATGGTTCGATCAATGATGAGTCAAACTGATCTTCCAATCTCCTTTTGAGGTTATGCCTTGGAGACTGCTGTATTCATACTAAATCGAGTTCCATCTAAATCGGTTCAGAAAACGCCATATGAGATATGGACTGGGAGATAACCTAGTTTGTTATTTTTGAAGATTTGGGGTTGTGAAGTTTATGTAAAGCGTTTATTATCTGATAAACTTGCACCTAAATCGGATAAATGCATATTTGTGGGGTATCCTAAAGAAACTAAAGGATACCAATTTTAACTCCCAAAAGAAAATAGAGTAATTGTTGCTCGAAATGGATTCTTTCTTGAAAAGGAATTTATTTCCAAAAGAATCAGTGGGAGTAAAATACATCTTGATGAGATTCAAGAACCACAATTAGTGCCTGAACCTTATCAAGATGAGATTTAAGAGCCACAATTAGTGCCTGAACCAAATAATGAATCTCGATTAGATGGCTCACAAGTCCAAGATGACCCTACATCTATAGAACAAGGACCTCGAAGATCTGATAGGGTTCCTCAACAACCTGAGAGATATGGATTTCTCATCACTGATGATCACAATGTGGAGCTTATGGTTAATAATGAGCCCACTTCCTATCAAGAAGCCATTAAGAGTTCTGACTCTGGAAAATGGTTAGAGGCTATGAAGTCTGAGATGCAATCCATGTATGATAACCAAGTTTGGACTTTGGTTAACCCACCTAAAGGTTCAAAAACCATTGGGTGTAAGTGGGTTTTCAAAAAGAATACAGACATGGAGGGAAATGTGCATACTTACAAAGCACGACTGGTAGCAAAAGGTTATAGACAAACTCATGGTATAGACTATGATGAAACATTTTCACCAATTGTAATGCTTAAATCTATCAGAATTCTTCTTGCCATAGCAGCATATTATGACTATGAAATTTGGCAAATGGATGTCAAAACCACGTTTCTTAATAGAAACTTACTCGAAGATGTGTACATGACACAACCTGAGGGTTTTGATGATCCTTTGAATTCTAATAAAGTGTGCAAGATCCATTTATGGATTGAAGCAAGCATCTCGAAGCTGGAATCTTCGTTTTGATGAAGCATTTAAAGAATTTAACTTTATCAAAAATGAAGATGAGCCTTGTGTCTATAAGAAAACAAGTGGGAATGCAATAGTCTTTTTAGTACTTTATGTTGATGATATCTTACTCATTGGAAACGACATCCCAACTCTACAAAGTGTAAAGACACGGTTGGGAAATTGTTTCTCAATGAAAGACTTAGGTGAAGCTGCCTATATTCTAGGTATAAGGATCTATAGAGATAGATCTAGAAAGCTAATTGGACTAAGTCAAAGTACATATGTTAACAAGGTACTGAAAAGATTCAGTATGCAAGACTCTAAGAAAGGATTCTTGCCAATGTCACATGGCATTAAGCTCAGCAAAACTCAAAGTCCTTCTACGAATGATGAAGAAGAGCGCATGAACAAGATACCATACGCTTCCGCTATAGGGTCTATCATGTATGCCATGTTATGTACTCGACCCGATGTATCATATGCATTGAGCATGACGAGCAGGTTCCAGTCAAATCCTGGAGAGGTACACTGGACTGCTGTCAAGAACATACTGAAGTACTTAAGAAGAACTAAAGATATGTTCTTAGTTTATGGAGGACAAGAAGGCGAGCTAGTTGTAAATGGTTACACTGATGCTAGTTTTCAGTCCGACATAGATGATTATAGATCGCAATCAGGTTTTCTATTTTGTTTGAATGGAGGTGTTGTAAGTTGGAAAAGTTCAAAGCAAGACACCGTGGCCGATTCTACTACAGAAGCTGAGTATGTAGCTGCCTCAACTGTAGCTAAAGAAGCAGTTTGGATTAAAAAGTTCATTACAGAACTAGATGTAGTTCCTAGTATTGTGAACCCAGTGGATCTCTATTGTGACAACAATAGAGCCATTGCACAAGCTAAGGAACCAAGATCACATCAGCGATCCAAACATATACTTAGACGTTTTCATCTCATTCGAGAAATTGTTGATAGAGGAGATGTCAATGTATGCAAGGTACCAACTGATGACAATGTTGCAGATCCACTGACAAAGCCTCTCCCATCGTGTAAACATAATAGTCATACCAGATCAATGGGATTACGGTTTATGCCAAATTGGTCTTAGTGCAAGTGGGAGACTGTTAGGGATATACCCTAGAGTCAATTTGTACTTGTACTATTGTCATTATGTTTTATATAATAATATGAGGCTTTCCTTTCCATGAATAGTGAGTTTTGTTTTGTTGGTCATCAAATACGTGACTTGATAGTAAAACCCTATAATGAATACAATGACTATTCTAAAAATGTCCCTGATCGATTATTATTATTGGAATAATAATAAATTAAGATTAGTATGTTTGTGACTTGATGGCTATGTTTTACTGGCCATGGATATTTGTGATATCGAGTCAAGACATAAATAAATGTTAGAGAACATTGTATTGGACATGACCCACTATGAGAGTACTTCATGGAGTATGTCATAAATATTTTCTAGCCATAATAATATTGAAAGTCCTTCGACCTAAATTCATCATAGTTTCCTACTTGATAAATTCTGTATTTTGACATTATCTAAAGTTGTCTTTAACCAGATAATAAATTAGACTACTGTTGGATATAGAATAAATCAAGGAGATAAATATGATTGATTGTAAAGGAATTTGTCCCTCTCAGTTATGGGAGAGATATCTATGGGCCTCTTGATAAGTTAGACTGTTAAAAATGCATGACCGTGCTCAAATATATCAATCTAAGATATTGATATCATTTTTTTAAACAGTCTACTATGAAATCAAGAAATAATTGATTAAGCTTAATAAGGATGACATGCTCCGTGCCTTATGCTTAATCTGGATATCGTGTGACAAAATGACTAAATATAAAATTATGGTTTGGTTCAAAGAGATCACCGATCTTCATTTAACTTAGATAGTTATAATATTTTGCTAGAAACCGCTTATAACTTGTAGGCCATTTAAATATGATTTAGGTACACTGCCAGTGTTAAATGAACCTATAGGGTCACACAATAAGCGAACTTGTTAGGTTATTTTTTTTTTTTCGTAATCAGGTTCGATGAATCTAGAAATATGTCTAAGTTAATCGTACTTAGAAAATTTATCAGATACAATGAATCTGGAAATATGTCCACATTCGATGTATCTGGATGATGTCCAGATTATAAGAATCTGACTCGGTAAATTAATTAGTTAAATTACCGAGATAATGGCAGAATCTTATCATATCAATTTAAATTTAATTTGAATTTAAATTAGAATATGATAAGATATTATTAGGGTTGGAGTCTAAGAGGTTCGGGGGTTTTTTAAGAAAACCCTAGCCGTCTTTTCAATAGCCCAAATTTTCGGTTGAGAACATTCGTGCCATTCTCTACCAGAAAAGAGAAAAAAAAAAACCTCTCAAACCTTAGGCGCTAGCACTCCCCGGGTATCGAGTGAGTTTGCTGTGTGTATCCGATAGAGGACGTTCGCATACTACAGCGTCTGGTGATTGTTTGGGTTGAACGTACAACAGCGCAACCAGAATCGAAGGATTTCGATTACAGCAATCAGAGGTAATTCTTAAACCTTAAATCTTCTTAATCGTTTACTTAGGTCCTCGGGAGGGATTCGTGGATGTTTTTCGCGTTTTGGAGTTCACGAATTCTAACAGTAAGTTGCTAGAATAACCGCCAGTTTTCCAAGACACAAGCCACCAGGAAAAGCCTTGCCAAGCTGCTGCTTGGGAGCCAAAGCAAGCCGCGACGAGGCATAAGCCTCCTGCAGCTTGGTGCGTTGTTTTTGCACCAAACCGTGGGAGGTATGGACCAAGCCTCTCGCGGCTTGGTCACCCAGTGACTGGGTCGCGGAATGGTTCATGGGTAGCAGGCCGGGTTTGGTTATGGTACGTGGGTCACACAATTTTGGTGGTTCTGATATGGTGGTTTGGATGCATGAAGACCAAGAGGAGTCTTTTTAATTATTTTTCCTTGTATTTTCATGCGAATTTCTTTTTCATTTGGGTTCCATACCAGGCGAAGTTATTATTTTTGCATACATAATATTATTAGAATATTTTGCATGAAAAATAATAGTGAAGGATTTAGGATTAAATAAGACCATTAATTAAATTAATTAATATATTTAATTATATTATTTAGATACTTAGGATAAAATAATAGAAAAGTATGAAGACGTTTACAGTTTTCTGGCACACTATTTTCTTTTAAGTACCTATGTGCACATTTTTTCTTTGGGAATTTTTGACAAGAAAAACACTTTTTCTCTAATTAAATGATTATTTTTAGCTCAAAACAAAAATTAATCCTTGGTTATTCTCTTAAAGGATTTTACGTTGACATAGAGAATATTTTGAATTTAGGTATTTTTGTGAGTTAAAATGAATAATCATTTTAATTTATTTTACAAGCAAATTTGTTTTTATCGAAATAAAACTTGAGACCAAAGTCTCTAGAAAGTTTTAATGGACAACCTTTTAAAATCATTAAATACTTAACAAGGTAAAATTGATCCATAAAAAATCTTTTAAATGATTTTACCTTGACATAGAGATTTATGGATTTAGATATTTTACAAGTGTTAAGTGAAATTTAATGGATATTTTCAAAAGGATATTTTTCCAAGAAAAAATCCTTATTTTTAAAAAACTAAGTAGGAGAAGGGTTCCAACGACCCCACAACTTCCATCACAGTTCTCATTAGAGATCGTGAGTCTCTTCACATCACCCTGCGAGTGAACCCGTATATGATGGAGACACTACAAAGATCTAGAACTAATAGAATGATGCAATAAATAATCCGAGGCACATACTATGATCGGCCAACCCACGTTGGAGGTTATAGTGCGAGGATTGTCCATAGGAAATAAGAAGAAACAATCATCCCATTGATGGAGTTATCTTTTAGATCATTACCTAAAAGGAAAATTAATTTGTGCTGTTCAACACACATAGCTTAAGAAACTATTAATTTTCCTAAGAAACTATGTCAATTCTCCTAAAAGTCAAATTAATCATATTAAAGATAATAGTAATCGGGGTAACTATTATCAGATTTAATATAAGGATAAAGTGTACAAATTATTTATTTTTCAGAAACTGAGAATTTTATTTTATCTTTTATTTTTTATTTTAAAAAATGGTTGGTGAAGGTTCTTTCAATCCTTTGGCCATTATTCTCCTGAAGAATAAGCTAACGGGTCCAAACTATGTGGACTGAAAAATGAATTTAGATATAATACTCACTGCAGAGAAGTATAAGCATATTCTTTACGAAACCTGCCCTATTATCGAAAAGGGTTTCGCCAATGAGAAGCGTGCAGCCGAAAAGGCATGGAAGAAGGCTGACGAACTGGCTCGCTACTATATTTTAGCCTCCATGTCTAATGTGCTCCGGTCTAAACATGAGCACATAGTCACTACTTATGATATCAGTACATCATTAACCACAATGCTCGTAGATAAAAGTCGGCTCGCGCGATAGGAGGCGTTTAGAACGATTATTAATACCAAGATGGCTGGGGGAGTATCAATCAGAGAGCATATGCTCAAAATAACTGCTACTTTTGAGGAAGTAGAAGTCTTGAGGGCTATAATTGACCCAGAGAGCCAAGTGGATATGGTTCTCAAATATCTACCAAGCTTTTTTACTCAATTCAAATTGAACTACAATATGAACAAGTTAAAGTTTAATTGAATTAATGAAAGAGCTCTATGTGGCAGAGAATGTCATGAAGCCACAGTCTAAGGTTATAATAACTAAAGCTTCTTCTTCAAGAACTGGGACTAAGCCTAAAAAGTTTAAGAAGAATAAGGGTAATACAGCTGCCCAGCTCAAGTCCAAGCCTAAAGACAAACTCAAGGGTAAGTGCTTCAAGTGTGGAAAGAAGGGACACTGGAAAAAAGTGTCTATTTCAATAGTTAGATCAACTTCTACTTGGATTGTTAATTCAGGAATCACTTATTATATCTATAATTCCTTGCAGGGGTTTAAAAAGATAAGAAGACTCCAGAAGAATGAACATAGACTATGCATAGAAAATGGAGCACAAGTATGGGCCTTAGCAGTAGGAGAGTTGGAACTTATTTTTTATGGTAATAGAATAGGTATTTTAAAGGATATTTTATATGTACCTAGTTTTAGATAGAATTTGGTTTCAGTTTAAAAATAAATAAATCAAGAATATTCTTTTTTTTTTTTATTTTGGTATCACTATAAGTAAAAATAGAGAAGTTTTATGTGCTAGGCACATGTATAAAGATTTTTTCCTTATTAACCTCTATTAACAATCAATTAAATAACACTCAAAGTGAGCATTTAAGTAGGAAGAGGAAGATCAATGTCAGTGACTCATAGTTTTGGCGTCTAAGGTTGGGTCATATTAATTTAACTAGAATTTAGAGGTTAATCTATGATTTGCCTTTGGGCTCGTTAAGCTTGAAAAGTTGGCCTCAGTGTAAATCCTGCTTCATAAGAAAGATAATCAAAAGATCTTTTACCCAAAAGATAAATAGAGCCAAGGAGATATTGAGTCTTATTCATATTGATGTGTATGGTCCATTGTCTACACCAGCAAAAAGAGTGTTTGAGTACTTCATCACTTTCACGGATGATTGTACAAGGTGCAGTTATGTTTACCTGATAAGGCGCATATCTGACTCATTTGACATGTTCAAAGAGTTTAAGGTTGAAGTGAAGTGTCGGACAGATAAACTGATTGAAATCTTACGATCAAATTGTGGTGGAGAGTACCTCATTGATGAATTCAAAGATTATATGACACATCATGGGATAGTGTCTCAACTCTCTGCGCTAGGGATACCCCAATAGAATGAAGTAACTGAGAAGGAACAGGACATTGATGAAAATGGTCCGAAGTATGATATCTCATACTACTGTGTGTACTTCCAGTATCAACTAGTATTGATATAGGTCTATTCTTTATTCTCCCTTCAATTCTAATAGTGTTGTTAATACTACTTCCTTCCATAGCATTTAAGGACATTAAGGCTGTATCATCGACTTCCTTTCCAAAACAGTGTGAGTCTTTAATTTCTCCCACTTCCTCATACAACTCTAGCATCTGTTTTTCCCTTTCATCATATTTAAGTACTTCTTCCACTAACATCATATTTACTTCCTTTAATACACCCACATGGTTAGGACCATATTTGTCTCCACATTTGAAACATAATCCTTTCTCCTTCCTTCTCTACAGTTCTTCTGGTGTTATCTTCTTAAACTTGATAGGGGCTTTGGCTAGTGCTTTTGAATCAGGGAATTTGTAAGGTTTGTAGGTTTCTGATTGGAGGAAAGGTTTTGAGGCTAATAAGTTGGAGGGTTTATGGTTAGATTTAGGGAATTTCTGGGATAGGGTGAGGTGTTTTTTTTATGGGAAATAGCTAATTCATAGGCCCTCTCTAATGTCTCAGGTTGGAACATCTATATGTCAGTCTTGATTTCCTCCTTCAATCCACTCAAGAAAACTGAAACAAAGTAAGACTCTGGTAAGTTAGAAAAACTGCAAGTGAACAAGGCTTTCAACTCTTCAAATTTTTCTATATAATCTTCTACATTTCCTTTCTATTTGATTTTACAGAATTCGCCTATCACATCATCTGTTATTCCTTCTCCAAACCTTTTACAAACTGTTATAGCAAATCCTAGCCAATTAACTTGCCCATGACTAGCTTTGCAACTCTACAGCCATATGTAGGCCTTACCCTTCATTTATAACTTAGCTAATTCTAGTTTACGGGGTTCATCTACTTGGTGGATTTAGAAGTACCTATGGCATTTAGAAATCCACTCCCTAAGATTGGTTCCATCAAAAGTAGGAAAATCAATCTTTAGAAGTTTATGGCCATGATATGGAGGCTTACTATTGAACCTCAAATCTCCCTCAATTCTCCTAACTCCTTCAGTATACCCAATAGTTGATCCATCGTCTTCTCTATGGTTACCCTCCCCTTGTATTCCTTTCTGTTTCAATAGCCTATCCAACTTCCTACACAGATTGTCTAGTTTACCTTTCAGCCCTTTCACAACTGTGTTTGTTTGTTGTATATCAATTTTCAGTTGTGAAATCTCAGAATGGGCCATAGCTAAAGCAGATCTGAGTTCATCATGTTGGGTAAACAGTTTTCTGATTCCTTTATCCATTTTAGCTACTCGTTTTCCATAGATTTCCACAGAACTACATAACTCCATAATCTCTACGTTTGATCCAGTGGTGTGGGATTCAGATTGTGATCTGGTCATGACCATTATGTTGGTCGAGGATCATCGGCTCTGATACCAATTTGTCAAGGACCAATCCAGAATTTGTGAAGAAAGAGAGAAAAGGTAACTTCTATTGATTGAATTTGAGAATTATAGTGGAAGAGAAGAAGAGGGTTACAAAAGAACGAAGGAAATCTGGGAAGGGAGAGAATTATCCTACTCTAGCAATACCAGAACTTGGCAAAAACATAACTAACACATTAACAGCTTCTCTGTTTTTCTTATATATGACCGTTGTTTCCCTCTAAATCATGGTCGCTGCTTGCTTCTTCTATCTACTGTCAGATTACTTGAACCACCTTCACAAAACGCCATCGTTCTATTAATTGGGACGTTATCATTTTATTGCTCTGCTCAAACAGCTATTCAAGCACAACGTCGTCTCATGACAAACCCCAATGCAAATTAAAAGCGCAAATTACTTTATTCAATAAGCAAGGGCCAACACTATCCTAAGCCATCAAATTTAATCCTACTAAAGGCACAAAATCAGTCACTAGAAGATTCCTGACGGCATCATTTCTAAGAGTATATATACAGACAAAAACATAACAACTCATACAGAAGAGGAAGGCTTCTTAATCTTGAACTGTTGTTTAAATTTCTGCAATTGTATCTGAGGAGACGCAAGCCGAGCAATAGAGAAGCCGACGATATTAGCTAAGTCTGAACTCAAAGAGGGTGGCAGCGGTGGCGTGGTGATTCAGGTGAACAACACAGAGAATAAGAAAGAAAGATGGGTAGTAGGGTTGAACCGTTGAATAATGGGCAAAGGCAACATTTATTTTTTCTGATTCTATATTTTAAAACTATTTTTTTTTATTATATGAGCAAATATAATATTAACTTATATAAAGCTTTGTTTTTTAATTATATTTTTTGTCTTTATTTTGAGCTAACATAAATAAAATATAAGCTCTATTATTAAATTATTAAATTATATTACTTGTTTTATTTTTTGTGTTCATCAATTTAATAACGCCTCTATTGTTAAATTGATGAATACAAATTCTTTTCTGCATTAAAATATATTTATATTATGGTTTTGTTTCCTTTTTGTGGAATATTTGCAAGATGGGGGTAATTAATTACTCTTATTCTTGTTTACCTAATAATCTACAAAACAAAATAGTCTAAATCCTAGACCATTTTCTTCAAAAAAAAAAAAGGGGGGGGGGGGGAGAAGAAAATAATATTTAGGCTATGTATAGATTTAAATCTAAAATTTAAAGAGATAAATTTAAAAAGTGCAATAAAACAAGTAATGGCTCTAAGCATCCACAGTTTAGAGAAATTTAGAAAAAAAAAAAAAAAAGCTCTATTAATTATAAGAGAAATTAATATGACCCCCAAGCAAATGAAATGCTACATATTTATCTAATATCAATTTAAAATCTCAATTTGGCAAAAACACTACTAAACCAGTACAGTATAAATCTTAACATTTCGGTACTTATTTATAATTCAGAAAAAATATTGTGATCATTTAAGATAGGAGGAAATAAAGAAACTATCCACGTGAATACAAATTTATAATTAAGAAATTTTTTTATTTGAACTATTGCATAAATGTCTTTACACACACACACACAATAATAAAAAACTCTAAGAACAATAAATTTTATGAAGGAACTTATCTAAAGTACTCTTAGTCAAATTATTTAAAAAATTAAAAATACAATGTTTAGAATATTAGAATATAAGAATAAATAAAATACACACATACACATATTATTATAAATATAAATACTTTTAAAATCAATTATTTTATAAATATAGATACATTTATTATATATGATTATTATTTTTGATATACTAATTATATGTATTCATATTTTGTGATTATATATATATATATATATATATATATATATATATATATATATATAAAAGCTTTTGTTATTTTGAAAATCCCTTAACTTTTCGAGATAAAAATAGAAAAGAAGAAAAAATAAAATTAAGTTACCTAAGTAATGTGTGTGTGTGTACACACACACATACATATATATTATACAATTTAATAATTAATATATATAATATAACATATATAAAAATATTTTATACATATAATACATTTAAAAATATACTCTCTACGTCCCAAGTAAATTGGCATACTTACTATTTTGGGTTGTCCCAAAAAATTTAACATTTTTCTTAAAAGAAAAGTTTCTAATATATTATATATTATAAAAGAATCAATATATCCCACATATACTTTTATATATTTAGATTTGACATAAAGTATTGTGGGACCTATATATTTTCTATTTTTATTGTACTATATTATACTCTACTATTATTATATTTCAACTTTTACTTTTGCATGAAATATCGTGCCAAATTAACCACTGTCAATTTAGTTGGGATGGAGGGAGTAACTATTTTTACTTATGATCCTAGATAAATCCATGAACTCAATTTGATTATTCCTTCTAAGTATCTGAACTACGAATTATCTTCTTATGACTCATCAATCAATCAGGTAGATGAATATCTTTTGAAAGATCTGTTTAAGGAATAATCAGTCCCTCTCTCATTCCCAATCGATTAACCCTCCCTTGTTCTATTAATTAATGTTATTATTAGATCTTTTTTGAGAGATTGAAAAAAATAAAGATATTTATAGAGTCTTCTAATTTCTACCTATACTAAATTAAAGTATTTTACTACTTTCCTCTTTATTTTCTTTAATATCTTCTTTATTAGTTCTATCCCTCTTTTTTCTTCAGATAAATCGAAAGCTCGTGTGAAAAAGAAAAAGAGAGAATTTTCTATTATTTTTCTTTTTGAAATTAAAAAGAAATAGGAGGCTGGAAATGAAAGTCTCTTTTTCGCATCAATTCTCTATCGCACTGTCATAACAAAAATATAAGATGTAAAACTTTTGACTTATCTACTTAATCACTAATTATTGTATATATAATATATACACTATATATTACAATATTAATATATATACAAATATTAACTATATAATTATTATATATGTATATTATATTTTATACACACACACACACAATATATAATTACATACTATATATACTATGCGGGTTGCCTGAGGCGGGCGAGCCAAGGGCAAGACGGGCAAGTCAGGGATGGGCTGGGCAGGCCGAGCCCTGCCTGGCCCAGCCCGGCCCCTCCTGGCGGGTCGAGGCATGAAGCCCGCCCCCATCCCCATCCCCCATCCCTGCTTAATCAAGGAATCCCAATGAGGCCAGGCCCCCGATTTATTCTAGGGAATTGCCATCCCTAGTTGTACATGCTATGTCTACATACCCACTCTTTTTAAATCAAAACTTAATCCACAAAATTGAATTTTGTATTTTTCTGGGCTATGCATCAAATAAACGGGGTGCAAATGATTTAATCTCATTACTTGAAAATTTTTCGAAACCATGGAAGCTTCCTTTATTGAAAACCAATATTTATTTCAAAAAAAATTCTCTTTAGGGGGAGAACATAGTTAAGAAAGACACTTTTTGGACTACAACTTTTCCTATTCCTGAATTTTCTGAACCTATAAACTTTTCCAATGAATAAGTTCGGAAAATAAATATTGAACAAATGGAAAACAGTGGTATTCTATATTTTGTTATGTCAGATATTGTTATATCTAAGAGAGGGGGAGAAGTACTTCTAAAGACCTAGTTGAAGCTTCATGTTTATACCAAAAAGAAGTTTCGCAAACATAATAATTCACCATCTATTTCTCTAGCAGAAGACGAATCTATCTTACCAAGCAATGGTCATACTCCAAATAAATCAATCCATCCCTTATTCCCATTTCTTCTTCAAATGATCCAACTAGCTTACCACCTTCTAACCTTGACCATCCAATTGATCTAAGAAAAGTAATTCGCACCTATATAAAACTCCCTATTGCAAGATACTTATCTTGCAAAAAAATTGTTAAGTAATCACAGAGCTTTTCTGTTTAGACTTTCTAATTTGTTTGTTCACAGAACTATCCAAGAAACATCAAGTGAACTGAATTGGAAGTTTGCAATTATGGAAGAAATGAATGCACTAAAAAGGAATGGTACTTGGAATGTCTGTAACTTGCAAAAGAACAAAAAAGATAGTTGAGTGCAAAGAGGAATTTACAGTGAAGTATAGAGCATATGATAGCGTGGAAAGGTACAATGCCGGACTAATAGAAAGGGTTTTACTCGAAATCATGGTATAAATTACCAAGAGACTTTTGCTCTTGTAGCTGAGATCAACTCAATCAAAATACTTTTTGTCTCTTGCAGTCAATTCCAATTGTTTACTTCATCAATTGGACGTGAAGAATGTGTAGGATTGAGTATCACACAAGCATAGTAAAAAAATTAAAAGTTCATCAGAGTTTAGGATTGCATGCTTATTTTTCCTTTTGAGATTAGAAGAAATTGTGATAGTAACCGGATTTGATTGATCAGCATGTTGTTCAAGACTTGTCTGAATCGTGAATTCTAGGGATGTACCAACCAAAAGACATGTTAAACATCTACCTGCATATTAAACACATGTAAAGGTTGAAGTTTTTTACTTTCCAAAATATTCTCTCAACCTCACAAATTAAGCTACTGGTAAAGTAAGTTAGGATTATTTTTCTAAAGAAAAACTGAGAGAGAAAATGCCAAGGGCGACTAGGGCAATTTTTCTTACCCATATAGCTGGCCATGAGTCCAAGATAGGTTAGGGTTTTGTCCACCTATTTGGCCTTTTATTATTTATCTTTGGCCTTTTATTAAAACCTAAATAATAAAACTTATCCTACTTATTTATTATTTTATCAAAACCTTTTAAATTTAATTAAAATTCAAACTAATAAATATATAACCCATTAGAATTATAAGGCTAATCTTTATTTATTTAATTCAAACACATTTTTAATTGGACTTTTTAGAATAAAATAAATTCTTCCATTTCTCAAATAATTCAAATAATTTATTTAATGACTAAAATAATCATTTAAGTTTCTAGAATTACCTTGGGAATCAAAAAACATATTATCATTAACTTCTTAAATGACCAAAATACTCTATTAATTAAATAGTTGTATTTTACATTTTAAATGTCTTTATTTATCACTAGACGAAGATATTGACTCCTATAATAATATTACAATAGTATTGTATTCGATCTATTAGTGTAATGATGAAAATACTCATATATGTAACACCAATCAGTGAGATAGAATTGATTGATACTATCACCTTTCTGAATGACATCTACCATCATTTGATCTCTAATCCATAATTTATGACTTCCAAGAATATAACTGTTTATTTAAAAGGAGAAACCCTTAAATCAACTTTTAATTATTTCTCAACATTTTTAATTTTCACATATTATCTTATACTATCACAAGAGGGTAATTACTCCTTTCATGAAGAAAGGTATAAAGGCTCTATTATATAAATATGTTTTGGTTAATTAAAGATATATGCCTAATATACAAGGAGGAAATCTCACCTATAGTATATCAAAGCATATACATCTAACTTTACCAAACCACTAACTCATACTTAAACAATAGAGTATCCATTTACGTAGAAACAATAATCGTCCAATATTTATTTATTATAATACTTTTATAAGGACTACTATTACATGGTCTAATTTTATGTATATCAAATACGCTTACAATATTAGTGTGAGAGAACTACTTTGATTTAAATATTGATGAAATGTATAATTTCATAAATCGATTAAGAACTTGTTTAACTATACTTTAAGTAATTATAATATGTACTTTACTGTGAAGTACGACTCAATACATAAATTACTTACTAGCATACTTTAACCTTCATATATGAAAAATGCGAACATAAACTTATTAAATAGAATACTATTATTATTATTATTAAATTTCTTAACCTTTTAAGGTATATTTTCAATAGTTAATGTGCAGTGCAAGTTGGCTTGAAGTCGAAGAAAGAATGATTAATTTATGGATTATTGATAAAGACTCGAATGTAACGTGTATTGAGTTGAATTAATATTTCAAATACATTATGATAATATAATATTTAATTTTTCTATACAATTGTTTAATTAGTATTAAGATATTATATTTAAATTTTAATTATTCTACTACTTTTTAAGGTTAAAACATCAAGTCTCCATTTTATATAATTGTTATTTTGTTATTAATAAAACTGGTACGAGTTCAAGTAAAACCCTTCACCACTTCAAAGTGACTTTTTTTTCTATAATTATAAACAATCTTGTTATTTAAACGATAAAATATAAATAAAATCATTATAAAAATTCTTAATTTGTATATTTTAAATAATAGAAATTGTAATGTAAGTTATTATACTTATTTGGAAAAAAATTAATTATAATTAACTACAACTAAAAAAAATTAATTTTATTAAACTCCAATTATAATTAACTACAACTAAAAAAGATTAATTTTAGTAAACTCCCTATACTTTCATATGTTTGATAATTGAGCACCTAAACTTTTAATTTTGACAATTAGATATCCAACATTTCATAAAACCTTAAATTGAGTATTTAATTGTCAAAATTAAAAATTTAAATACCCAATTGTCAAACATATAAAAATATGAGAGGGCTATTGAAATTAAACATACTTTTAAATCTTACATTAAACAAGATTGTCATCTTATTTTCTTATTTTTTAAATCTTATTTCATGTTTTTAATTTTTAAATAAAAAATATTTTTTTAAATATCAATTAATTCAAAAATTTCTAACTAAATACAACACCAATAATGTATAAAAATATAAAATTCATATATTTATCATATATAAAAAAATTCTTTTTATCTCTCCTTCATATTTTGTAAACTTTTCAAAAATATTAAGTAATTCGATTAAAATTTATTAATTTATTTGTTATTAAAATTATATATTTTATTTGATATATTAAAATATTTAAGAATATGGCTTCATTGAATATAAAAAAAATATTAGAAATACAAATTAAAGGAAAAATATAATTAATAATAATAATTAAATATCTATTAATTAGTTATTATTAAAACAATTAAGTTACAATACAAAAAGATTGATAGAAATGCTGATTAAAAGTAAAGATATATAACGACATTTTTATCTTATATATATATATATATATATATATATATATATATATATGTGTGTGTATGCGCGTGCACACGTAAATTTGATACACATTTTTAAAATTTTGAAATCAAATTATAAGAAATAAAAAAAATAAAATGCATTCAAATTTAACTTTTACTTTATCGACATATAGTGCAATGATAATGGATAGAAGACTTTTATTTAATTAATGCCAATATATCTAAGAAATAACTTTTTAATTACATCAATAAAATTTTAGATAATCCTCTCGTACTTATATTTGATAATTGAGTATCTAACATATCTAATTTAAAATTTTGTCAAATGCTGAATATCTAATTATCAAAAATATAAAAATACAAATTGTTTACTGAAATTAATTAAAAAATGAAATTAATTTATTTTTAAAAAAAAGAGAGAGAATGGTCCGAAAATCAACCCGCTAAACCTAGGTCCGGCATAGATCGGCCCGTGCCAGCTTAAGACTGATCTGCGTGCATATTAGACCAGCCCAGTTCAAAATCATGCGAGCCAACGCGTTTACCATTTTAAAGTAAACTTTCCATCATATGATTCTGTAAAAAGGTTTCGACAGAGGTTGGACTAAATTCTATGACCACTTTAGTTTGTGGTAATAAAGTGATAATATTGAAGCAACCCCCCACTAGGTGTTCAAGACCTACGTTCTGAGTTCGAATAGCCATACAAAACTCACACAAACTTATGAAATAAATAAATACTATAAGTGGCGTATGATAATATAATAACTCAATTGGTTAAAAATAAATAATTAATTTTGAATTTAATTTATATAACTGTCTCTCAAATGTAACAAAAAATAAAAAAGGCAAATATAAAAGTAATGCCTTGGGCATTTACAAATGTTAAATTGCAAGAATTGAAACTATATCAAGTCCATATAGATTTATTGTTCAATACAATAGGAATTGAATACATTTCTATTCCCCATAAATATAAACCTATATCACTGATTTAACTAAGAAATTAAATAATCAAGAAAAGGTTGAATAATACTGATGGGCTACGAGAAAGAGGGGATTGTGTTCTGATTTTATTTATTTATTTTTTAATGCTATATCATTTTCTCAAATTTATCAAGCTTCTTCACCCTTTGCATGGATCTGAAGACTAAGACGAGGAAAACACCTGCTCGAGGAAGTAAGAATATCAAGAACACGAAGATTTAAAGCAGATAAATAACTACTAGTATTAGAGCATGCAAAAATTAAGTTCCTATAGAATGTTGTTACCTGCACCAACAAAAGATCCATTTGCCATAACTTGACTGCCTTGAGAATTCAATGTGACACCAAGGTTCAGGAGTGTGCCGCCAAAAACTAAGTACATTGTTGCCATGTGTAGTATGGTTGCCTTCCGAGCTGCTCTTTCTGACTGAAATGTGCAACTGTTGTTACTATATCTCTCCAAACACTGAATTTGACTAATTATTTCAGAAATTATAATGTTGAATTTTACCTCCAGGACTCGGACTCGGAGTTTTAGATCTCCAGCCTCAAGTTGCTTCACAAATTCTTCTATCCGCTGAATTCTGTAAGGCATGGATATCGTGTACGTTCTGGCCTGAGAATTATGTCAGACAATATCCTTTAGTTGATTGATTGGAAGTAAATCATTGACTGGGACGGGGAGAGGAAGGAGAATAAGGAAGAAAAAAGAGAAACTATCTGGTGATGTCATGTTGTCAAGACAAAACCACTTCCAGGAGAAATCCAGTAATCGTAAAACAAGGGCAAGGTAGATAGATATAGTACATCATCAGCCTGCTTTCTTATTTCCTCAACAAGTTGTGTCCCGGTTCGCTGCTTCTGTCTCATATCCAAGAGTTCCTGTAGGTATCCATTAGATTAGTAGCACACTCCCCATAGAATATATGCCTGTGAAGATTTCAGTACAAGCAGAAGAACGTCTTTGATGTATGATAGAATTTGACTTTCTTTATACATATATAACCTGTGCATATGGTGCAGCAATCTTTGCAAATGAAAAATCTGGATCCAGTGAATAGCCAATACCTAATGAGCAGAAAAACTGATTATTAGTTGACTAGGTTCATTCAACAATACGACTCAGTAGAAAAGAAGACAAAAAGAATTGTCGCATTCCACTACCAGTACTTTCTACTAACCTACCTCACCGGAATGACCAGACACATCTACTTTGCTCCCTGGATTTCTTTGGTCAAACAAATTTATTCAAGGGGAGATTTTCTGTCAATATATTTGGGTTTTAAAAAAAAAAAAAATCAAGAAACTATGAAATTTGATTCAAAACCAACAGAAGCTGACAATTAGGTCTACGGAAATTTCTTAGTAGAAACTGATCAATATGAAAAAAAAATAAGATTGTAATTGATTCTTAGTCATAGTTATGGTCCAATTGAGATCGGGGATTTCGTGCACGGTAGTTACAGAGAGAAAGAAAGTACCTTCTAGTGTTGAAAATGCCCTGAGCACAAAAGTAAAAGTTGCAGGAAACCTGAAAGGCTGATCTGTTGCTATAGCAAATAAATCCTGCAAAGAAGCGAACAATCAAATCCTGAGAGCAATTATCAGATCTCCATATCAAGTAACAAGAATCAATATTGTAAATGAACAATTGCAACTTCTAGTAAGGGTTTGCATCTTTATGAAGTTAATGATGGAAACAGCAGGAGTTTTAAATGATCAGTCAAACAAAGAAATTTAGATGGGTTCCTCCCTTGAGGACCTCAGCTGAGAAAGATATCAATGACCTATAATGATACAGTAGCCAACTCTCATTGTCATCAATGCACATTCTCACAAGTACATTGACCAACGATACATAGCTTGCAAATTTTAACCAGCAAATAGTTCTTTGGATTAGCCCCTAATTACAGTCTTTCAAGTGGATTTAGTATGAAAAGGTCAAAATTCTCCATTTATTTCAGGAAAAATGAAATTTTCTGTTAGTACTCTTTTCTATCTAGAAGTTCATAAAGAGTGCAAATGCACACAATTCGCTAATTTTTGCAGACCATCCTGAAAGGCTTAGAAATATAAGCAAGCATGGTATATACTATGCAAATGCATAAAGAGGAGACAAGATAATTTGTAAATCCAGGTAAAACATGACTAACCATGCAGACCTGAAAATTCAACTGGTTGAATTTCTTTAGACGGATTTGAGTACTATGAATACAAAGGTACGATATAAGAAACCAGAAGAGGGATAACAGCTGGGTATACTTTGCTTGAACAGTGACAACCAACAGTCCAGTAAATGCCCACTTAGGCAAGGATTGCAGAACAGAATGCAAACAAAATCTGCTCTTTGGCCTTTTCATGGTAACTGCCGTAGGATTTTAGTCAAGGCTTTAATGTACAACAAAATAGAATGCCCAATTCCTAACATTGAGATATACAAAATTTGTCAAATAGATTAAGCAAAAAATCTGAGTACTCTAACCTCTCCAATTGCAGAAAAAGTTTGCTCTTTGTCCGGTTTTTGGTCTAACAAATTATCCAAGAAAAATTGCACAGACCTCCTCACCTGCAAAATATGAAACCATTTCAGAATAACTTTATCAAAAGATGCAAGAAGAACAAGAGCATGGTACGAGTAACTCTATGAAGGTTTTCATATTATGAGACCGGAAAAAGGAAAAGGGTTTCCTTTGAACCATACTGGTGCCATGTCCCCTGTTGGCTGAAGTGCTCCAAGGTCTATGAGACTTTGCATAACCTGCCATAAACAGTTTGATTTAGCCAGTTCAACCAAATGGATCATCTCTTTTCAGAATGCAATACCAATTACAAGAGTTACACTTTTATCATTCATATATATATATATATATATATATAAAACAGTATCTTTGTGCTCTACATTGCTTTTTGGTCACCTTTAACCCTACTTAGCTTGTTCCTTTTCAATTTGTAAGTGAATATTTCTGCTGCCTCAGGTTTCAGCTTGACTCTACTATTATTCACTTTTGATGGCAGTAACGACACACAAACACAAATATCTTACATGAAAAAGATCAAGGTCCCACAACAATAACAGTGAAAAACTATAAATTGTTCAAAAGCTTGAAAATTCTAGCCTAACAACCACATTACAAGTTTTTCTCATGCTTAGCAAGATTAAAATGATATGACCGTTATGTTTATGATCTCGAGTGCATTTCCATAACCAGCATATAGTTTTATTTGGTTCTCTAATGCCTTTAGATTTGATTGTTTCTTTTTCTCTAGCCTCACAGTTGTGCAGTAAAATAGAGCATCATGCATACTGCAGATCCAACATCAGATATCTAGAACAAAAATATCTGACACAATGTTCATCAACTTGATAAATTTACTAATGTTATACTAAAGGAATTGATGTTGAAAACAAATTCACAGAGCTCTAATAATGGTCATTTGCAGAATTTTTTCTCAATTCCACTGATGAATGAACCCAAAAATAGTTAAAATCCTAGGAGGCCTTAAACAATCCTTACTCTATGTACAAGCACTCATTAAAATTCTGGAATGTTTAACTCACAGCGATATTTTCATCTTCTAAAGCAACTATTTAGCAGGAAATATATGTTAGCACATTTGCAGCTGTAACCCTGCATCCTCTTAACATCTATAAGCCCAATATATAGTTGTCTTCATAAGTTTTTTAAGTTGCTGCATTTCTTCAGTAATTCATTTAAAAGAAAAAAGGACAAAAAAAACTCTGGTCTGTTGGTGAGGAACCACTTTAATCCACGACCATACATAATTGACAGGACTTTATGTTTGATATGAAGAGTATAATGATATGATGGACATTGGATATATCTTTAATTGGTATTTAAGGAGGCGAATCAAATAAATACAACCAATAGTTACAATAGGTAGATAAATGAAAGGAAAAGCCTAAAAACTCATTAATGACTTCATGGTTATTAATGACTTCTGAGGAAAAATAACATTTTAATTGGTTATTACCAAAAAATGACTTCATGGTCCACTACTAGAACAGACAAAAATCATAGCAAGAAAAAACATCCATTGCAATTGTTTTAAGGAAGAAACCTCATGACCCAATCCTAACTGCGGGACCTTGTAATGGTAATTCAACTGAGGCTTTCGTAAATTGATAACCAAGATAAGCCAAACATTTTCCTTTTGACTATACTGTAGCTTATGTGCAAAACATGAAATTTCCTTGCAATTGTACACAAACACTAATATAAAGATAGAGTATCAAAATAATAAGATGAATGTAGACCTTTTTCGCATCCTTCTCGTAAACAGCATAGAAAAGTTCTAACAGTCTCTCTCTTGTGAAACTCCTAATATCTCCCATCATACCAAAGTCATAGTAGATAAGTGTTTCATCCACATCAACAGCAAGATTTCCAGGATGAGGATCAGCATGAAAGAAGCCTGTCTTCAAGATCTAAACTTGTGGAAAGGTTTTAAATCAATTAGTCCAAAAGAAATAGAGTTTGTCCATGTAATTAATGTAACTCAGACGGTCTTGTTCACCTGAATCAAATAGGCTTCAACAGCACGCGATGAAATTCGAGATCGGCTCAAACCCCGTGAATCTATCTTGTCCAACTGATTGATCTTAATCCCTGTTGATGAAGATCTTACCAATTACTCAAGGGAATCAATGTTTTATCAGACTTAATGAAGTTAATTTACTCTTATGGTTCAACATGTCTAACATAAAGAAGGAGGGGTTTTGGAACAAAACCTGGAACATACTCCAGTGTCAACACCTTCGTAGCTGTGTAATCCCAGTACACCAGCTGAAATGAAAGCAGAACAAAAAGCTTTAGAATTTGCTAGAGGTACTCCTTATCCTCCTGCACTTCTCCAAAGATAGACATTGCAAAAAGTTCCTTAGACCTCGGAGACAAATTCAGAAATAATGCTTCCAGATTCCACCCAATGACAGCATCTAGCTTACACTTTCTCCAAAGAGAAAAGGAGCTTCTTTTACTGTTATATAAATAAAACCATTTTAGTTTTATATTAAAAAAATATACGTCTCATGGGCAAAGTTGTGTTTCAACAGGACTGGAGCAATAGAAGTTTTAAGCTTGAAATTTCATAAAAAATATTATCTGAGACAAAATATATTCAATTAATGTCTGAACTATCCAAGCAGAGGAAAAAAAACATGCTTTCTTCTTTATCTTCATGAATAAATTCTTAAACGTAAATAATTTCAAGAATATGACGTTTTCGCATATTTAAGAAGTTTCATTGACAAAAGTAAAGGGAGACCTGAAAAGCTTTTTTTTTTAAAAAAAAAAAGACCATAAAAGAAAAACATATGCAAGTCCAATTTCTTTCTGTGCAAGCTTTGGCAAATTACTTTTAGCAGATGAGTAGTATCCAAAAGTCCCACAGAACACAGTTACCCAGTGATATCTGGTTAAGAAAGCCAACAGCTTCCTCATATTGTTTTGGAAGGTGTGGGGGGAGGAGGAAGAGAAATTGAGAAAGAATGTCACAAGAATCAATAGACATTAGCAGGAACATACAGGTACTCGGACCCACTTTATATTTCGAAAATCTCGACGGAATTTGTCAGCATTTTTCCCTTCATTTATGTAGTTAATTTCCTCGTACAAAATCCTGCAATTTCCATAAACACAGAAGTTATTGTCCAAGTAACCAGAGCTCAGTGCTAAACACATACTAATAGAAAACTCAGCAGCATTTTCTTGAACCCTAGACCCTCCTGTCCTATGCATCCTTCAATTTTTAAGGATCCTATTAATTTCGGCAAGCACCAGCAAATAAAGATGGAACACTTAATGATTTATAATGGAGACAATATCAGATGAGACTATATTAAAACAAAGATGAGAAGTAAAAGATTTAGCTGTGGTAGTGGATTGCATGTTTGGAACAGGTTCAGCATGTGTAGTCATGAAGGCAAATACAAGAGAATGACTAGTTTGAATGGCGTGGAATTTCAAAGTAAGGTTGGCACAGCTCCATGTTGTCAGCACTCTTTTGTGCTTTGGACTCTGAATGAATTACCCTTGGCTGCTCTAAACCCACAACTAGATCTGGTAAAAAGCATTGATTCAAGGGAGGGAATTGATAACCCAATCATTTAGTTCTCTTCCATCTTACAAAGTGCAAAGATTGTTAAAATGAACACAGTTAAGGAATCAGAGGCAAGAGAAATAATATTACAATTCGTGTATTCCAAAATCTTCAGGTTATTGACACTTGAAGTAGAAAATTTCCAGTCTTTAAAGCATTTTAGATCTTTAATAAGAGCTAAGCTTCCGAAACATTTCATACTCAAGAGGAACTAAAAACATGTTAAGGCATTAAAAATTTTCTTTTCCTTTTCTAAGTTGGAGGCTGCTTTTTACTATTCCATTTTCATTTAGTTACATTTTTTCTGGTTCCCTTTTCACAAATGTAGCCATAACTTCCAAAGAAAAAGCCAAAAGAGTAAGTACAGGAAGAAATTTGACTCCACATGCAACGGGAACAGAAGATATTACTAACCTGCAGCCTTTATCTAAGAAAAAGACCAAGAAACCCCTTCATGCTAAATGGGATCTCAGAAGTGACACATGATTATGGCTAAGCATTTTATAAATATATAAAAAAAAAAAAAAATCATTGCATGTGGAAATATGCTTGTCGAAATGACTGAAGATGTTAGAAGACAAAAATTTGGAGGTGATTCCAACTAGGAATAAAAGCAGGTGCTAAACTATATACCCGTGCACTTACTCCCTTAGTGTCTTATAGGAGCCTATATTTTAACACCAGGGACACGGATTAGTTTTGACAAAACTAGTATTTAAGAGAAGCATGGTATCAAAGTTTCATTTTTGCGAATAAACAAGAAAAAGAATGAAACATACAGAAGCCCTTTGATTCCTTTTCTTTGTCATGCAACTGTAAGATAACTAAAGTCCTTTAGAGATGGAATAATATTATTGATCATGGAATTTAGAAGTAAAAACAAAAGGAAAATAATCAGTTATTTTTACCTAAAAAAGGCAGAGAATAATTTAATAATTGGATCTTTCTATTACTTACTTAGCACATTCTTCATATATCTCTATCCAGTTCCGTGATGGACCACCAAATGTTTCACTTTTCTGAAAGTACTCAGCAATCAATTTTAGGTTTCCTGGAAAAAGAAGAACACTGAATGCCTTGGGAAAAGACCAAAATGATAAGGTAAAAGAAAGAAATCCAAAAGAAGGTACAAAACTAAGTTGTTAAACATGATTTATCACTTACGCAGATCAATGTCAAAAAGTTTCTTTAGACCAGGTCTTTGAACTTTGACCGCTACTTTTTCCCCATTATGCAAGATAGCTCGATGCACCTAACAAGATTTTGTTGAAGAAAATCAGCATAAATAGGTCAGTTTTTACATATCACATGAAAAGAACATAAAAAATTTCAATGACTAAAAACCTCTCCATTATGAAGCTTCTCTGTTTGATGGACGAAAACATTCTGTCTTTTTTTTTTTTTTTTTTTTGTGGTGGTGTGTAGAAAGTAAGAAAACATAATATACAACATATGAATATACTTGTCTTCTACATACTCCCACTCCGCCCCCCCCGCTCTCTTTTTCTTTTCGCTTCCCTTCCTGTCTAGCATAATGAGCATACAAGTATTGAGCCAGTTGGACAATAAACAGTACTGCACATAAAAAGGAGAAAAGTCGAAAGAGAACTAGCTTTTCCATGATGCTTCTAAAGTTTACTACTAATTTTCAAGAGAAGAATTCAATATGCAAAGATTTTGAATGCTTTTCAGATTCATATTATGGTGCAAATTGTACTGTAAAAGCAAAAACAATTAAGCCTCCCGTTTTTAATGGCATTTTCCATCACTAAGAAATTGTTACCATATGTGCTCGATAGTGTCGATATTAATTCACAATGCAATTGTAGCTAAATCTTCAGGGAAAAAGATCTCCGGAAAAATTTAGAATAATGTTGTATTGCCAGGATTAAAAGAAATACAAAGTAGAAGCAAACCTGACCAAGACTAGCAGCTGCAATTGGTCTTTCTTCAAATTCCTTAAATATCTGACCAATTGGGGCTCCCAATTCCTTCTCAATAAAGCCTATGGCTTTCTCTGGTGAGAAGGCTGGAACTCTATCCTGAATTATATGCCATCATATTGAAACCAAATCAGATGCAAATGAATATAGTAGCACAAAGTAACGGTTTGCCCATTTAAAAGAGATAGCGCATGTGACATTTCCAGACCTGCAACTTGGCAAGCTCATCCACAAACTCACGTGGAAATAGATCGGATCTTGTTGAGGATAATTGTCCAAGTTTAATAAATGTAGGACCAAGTTGCAGCACTTGTTCTCGCAACCATGAAGCAGTTCTACGTCTTCTGGTTTTCTGAAAATTGATATAACTAATCAGGATCATGGATGTAAATACTACAAGAACAAAAGAAGATAAATAGTGTGTTTCCCAGTTATATACATTTTGAGATCTCTTAATATGTCAAATAACCCACTGCAGGGTAACAATAATTCTGACACTCACCTGCTTATCTTCAGTGAAGCCCCCCACATAGGCCCACTTCGCATTGTCCAGGAGAACCCGCACCCGCAATGAAAGAACAAACGACCACACATCTATGGTTCTTTGCACAGAATTATAGTTTTCGCTTGCCCAGCTGAAGCCTTCATCTGAAAGCAGAACCTTCAAATCTTCAATTGGTGGAAGCTTGTCAGATTTGGAAGTCTTAACAATGGCCAGAGCAGGATCTCTCTTCACTAGGCTTGCTTCACTGATCTTACTACCTCCATTAATAACAGTTTTTGTACCATTTGCTACTTTATTATTTACCAGTGGTTCTTTCCTTTCGATACTTACTCCATTCACAGTCCTTTTTGATCCCTTTAGCATCTCTTTCTTATTTATTGATTGGCCTTTCCTCTTCATGACCTCACTTGCAGGTACCATTTTAATTGGCCTACCATGTCTACCTAATTTCACCTGGGATTCTTTCTGTTGCATGACGACTGGAAACCAATGAATTTCTTTAGTTTTGGGCAGATAATTTAGATACCTCTCATACTTCCATGAACTTTGTCCCAAGATAGAACCAGAAAAGCTAAAGTTTTCCTTTTGTTTTCCATGATCAATTACTCCCCCGCAGCAATAGCAGCTATGAGAAGCTAGTATTGCTGCCATCTAATACACACAACCTGAAGAAAGTGGAAGGCATTATTTCGAAGTTGTATAGATTATTCAACAGAATAAAGCAAAACTATTAAGCCAACAGCTGACAATGATCATACACATTTCCTTCTTATTGCACAAACAAAATCGAATACCAGAACTTCAGCAATTGGCTATGCTTTATTGAAGTAGGTATAGAAAATTTCTATTGTCATTGCAAAAGTTCAGAAAGGAAAAAGCGACTTTATTACATTACTCCTTCAAGATTCCTAAAGGAAAAGAAATAATGAAAACAGCGAGCAGTTTTTCTCGTAGCTTGTAAAGCTTTGCCTACAAAATCAAGCGCGGCAGAGTCCCTTCGCAATAAAACTCAAATCTATCCCAGCCATTTAGTCTCACAAACATAAGTTTCACATGAAAATAATCCAAAAACAAGCTAAAATTAATATGCCTTTCATGAAACAAGTCCCTAAGAAATCAGAAACAATAATTTCCCATAGGATACATTTTGGTAAATTAATAATCTTTTTTTTTTCAGAAATTCTTGTGCACTAAACAAGTCAATAAATGATCATATCAACAACAGAAATCAAAACAAATCAACTGAAACCCATGATAATGGAAGTTCAAGAATATAGATGATGAATAGTTTCATATGCAAGAAATTCATCACACACTATTAGAATAATGCCGCAGGCAGCCTTGTTAGTGAGTAAACGAGTGCTTACACGTACTGCTGAAGAAGAAGAAGAAGATTTGGAATCAGTCTCCAATTCCAGCTCTTCTGATTAACGATTTCCAAGTTTTCTTGCTACTTAAAGTCCCTCACCAAGGAGGGGGGAAAAACACAAAATTTAGTGGTGGGTTCTCAAGACTGAACAATTATAGCACCCTTTTAGCCCCCACAAGTGAAGAGACTTGTTTCTTGAATTCCTCGCAAGATGCAAGACAAGAGCTTCAATGGAGTGGAGTCACAAGGCAAGCAACGAGTTTGTTACGTGTGGGCAACTCCCATGGCACTATGTGATTGTTATGCCAAGGCTTTCTGTTTTTAGTCTTTCAAATACTGAAAAAACAGAGCAATTTTTGCTAGTAAATTCCAAACGTTCCGGTTAATGACAAAAATGCAGAAATGGGTTCTTTCAACGGGCTGAGTCACCACACGATTGGTGGGCATTTTTCTTGATTTTTTGCTGTTTCCGTCTCCAACCTAACATTGACATTTCGGGGCGGTATTTGCTTTGGCGGGGGCTGAAGTTCTGGGAAAATCCCAATTTCGTCCTCAGAAGTTTGTATTGAAGTGATGACTCCCTCATTGAGGTTTGTGAATTTTGTGGTTTATGGGGATTGGAAAGTGATGCCTTAGCCTCTTTCTTGTCTTGACATTTTAATTTTGTCTTATATAAATTTGGTTACGGTTCTTTCAAGCATAATTAAATTTTTTATTATTTTCTTAATTTTAAATTTATAAATATTTAAATTCAAGTATTTAAAAATAGAATATTTAATAAAAGAATAAGAAATGATTTTCAATGACCTTTTTAATAAGAAAGTATGATTTATTTTACAATTTGATTAAAACAGTATTTTTATACTTTAAAATCTATTGCTAGTATTTTTAGCAATACAACAAACAAACAGTTATAACTAGAAATTATGGAGTTGAAATTCAGATTTCTGAATAACTTAGGGACTAGTAGAGCAATTTTGGTCAATTCAGGTGCACTGTGAAACTGGGCTACTTGGCAGACTTTCGTGGTTTTTAGCGGTGGTCGTGTTTAATTTAGATCCTCAGAAGTTTTAGAAATTCTTTTCTTTTCCATTTTTGGGTTTTTTTTGCCCTTTTTGAGAAAGTCTTAGAAAATATATAGAACTAACAATTTTTTTTGTTTAGTGTATTTTCATTCTTTTTTTTTTTTTTGTTGCTTTTCGTATGATTAACAACCCAACACATTTCATTTTTCATTTTAAAATTTCCATTTTGGTGTAGGTATATATTTCTATTAATATGATAATTACAATATGTTTCCTTTTCTTTTAGAAAATTTTGATTTTCGTGCAAGATTCGTGTAAAAAATATTATATATGTATGTGCATATTAGGATGATTAAAATATAATTTTTATGATAAATAATTATTGTAGTGTCAAATTTATCTTTCTTATCATAATTAAGTTCTTTTTTTCTGTTGTCCTTAATATATATTTTCTTTTGTTTTGGTCACTACCGTGGAAATTAGTGAAAATATACGTACAAATCTCATATATTGATAATGTTTGAAGGCAAAAATATAAATTAACAATAAAATGGCAAAAAAGTTTGAAAAATAGATAATGAATTTAAAAAAATGAGACTAAGAAACAATATATATATATATATATATAACTACAACAACTATTTACCCTCCTTATATTCATTTTATCCTTGCATTTTTATACAGGCATCTTGTCTACTTTACGTTTTTAGTATCATAATCACTTCACTTGGTCAAGGCCAACCTAAGCAATTAGGTGGGAAGTAGACTTCATGTAGACTCGGCTTCCAGCTTATTGTTGGGGGCTCCCCTTTTTTGTTAACAAAACTGGGAATGAAATAGGATTATCTTTATTTTTTAATTTTACAGGTAATGCTCAATGAATGAATTATAAGAATTACTAAGCAAATTTAAAAGGAGGTAAAAGATATAACGTACATTTTGAATAATTGATTTTTTATTTCTTTAAAAAAAAAAAGAAACATTTTGATATGATAAAAAGAAAATTAAAAAAAAAAGGCAAATATAACAGCATAATGACCATAGAGAAGAGAGTGGAAGAGGGAAAAAAAATTACATTATCTTGGACCTCCTAAAAAGAGATAAGGATTTTTTTTAAAAAATTTTAAATTACAATAAATATTCAATTTTTAAACTATCACCTCAGTGTAAAATACAAAAGAGAAAAGAAAGTTAGGCTTATAACTGCAAAAAGTAGTCAAATATGCAAACTAGAAGGAGATAAGTGGAAGAAAACTTGGATTTTAAAATCTTGGAAATGTCCCTCTCAACATAGAGTTCAGAGAATCTTTGCATTACCTGCTTTGCATTTGTCTACAACCTAAACCATTTGTCATTATTGTTCTATCTTAATCAACTAGTTTATTTTATTATTCATGAATGAATTATTTAAGTAATAAAATATAATTTGGTAGTTTACTAATTCCTGCGTTCAAGCTCTATCAACCAACTCTACATTAATTTCTCTCTTCTTTTATTGTTATTTTTTCTTATGATTGTCTTTACGATATACGTTGGGTTCCTTGTAACAAGAGCACTTGCAACTTGGGCCTTAAAAAAATTATATAAAAAAAAAATACTAGGAGTAGTTTTTGACAGTTTTTAGTTTCTGCCAAAATCAAGATTCTTTTTTTTTTTTTTTTTAAGCATCTCCAAGTCAAATGAAAAAATAGACCTCGCAATTGTTGTGTGTCTGCTAGACGTGAAGTTTTTTTTTTTTTTTTTTAACAAAACCTATTTTTATTTCAAATAAAATTAATAATTGATTAACATAATGCAATAGCAAAATAAACCTCATATTTGATAGATGAGAAGAACCTAAAAATTGCTTATAATAAAATACAAGCCCTAGTAGCAATGCTTCCAGCCAAATTGAACAAAGACAAGTGAAAAGCCCTATTGGACATATACAATTCATATGAATTTTAATGATATTGTTATGTATTCAATTGTAAGTGGTGGATATTTTTTTTATATTTATGTCAAACTTCATATTTATTGTATAATTTTAAACATTGAAGATGATTTTAATGTACTCTTTTAATACGCATTATGTTGAATTTAGTAGCACAAACTTCCAACCCTAACTTAACCTACCCGACTCTAACAATCACATTCATAACTAATTAAAGCTTAGCGCTGAGTCTAGCATAGAAAAACCTCATTATATAGCATAGTTGGAGGGTAGGGAATGAAGATTCTTCTTCTTCTTCTTTCTTTTTTAAGTCAAATTTTCGAATTTCATTCAACTAGTCCTGACCCTCAAGACCATCCCTGACCCTTAGCACTCTCAATATTTTTTAAGATTTTGTTTTTCCTAATTTTTAAAAAAAATCTCTTTAAATTTTTGCTCTTTTTTCTCAAAAAAATTCTTTAATACATATTTTTATATAATTTATCTGTACCTCGAATTCTTAATTCTGTCTCGATGAATTCCCTTCCAAAGTGTGATAGCTGTTGATGATGTCTTTCTGCAAAGTGAAGCCCTTCAGTTACATTTTTTGATCATTAATAACGGAGGAATAAGTACATTTCTTTCATTCTAAATTATAATTTAAATATATTATATACCTTATTAGTTTAGTTTGTCCTAATAAGAAATTGATATTTGTCAAAACAAAAATTATGTATTTGTAAAAGGATCATAAATTTTTTATGATGTTTATTTAAAAAAGGATTACAAATTTGTCCTCAATCACGCTCTTAGTATTAAGGTTCTTCGTAACTTATCTGAAATAAGGTGAGTTAATTACCTGTTAGAAAATTAATACTTTGTAAATAGGGATATTCGTATATATATATATACATTAAGTAATATCTAAATCAGTAACCACTGTTTTAACTAAATAGTTTAACAATATTTTAGATCATTCATTATATGAAAACAAGACTAAATAAATAAAAGAAATACTTCGAGGACTGACAAGAATCAAGGAACAAACTTGGCAGCAAGAAGTTAACAGGCATCACCTCCGTGCCCAAAAAGCTGCCCACTTGTCCTCTTGGAAACATTGCCAGAACAAAACCAACAAAACCACGATCTTTTGTATTTTTTTACTTTTTTATTTTTGGAAATATGCGGTGTTGGTGTGGGCCCAACATTGGTAAATGAGTCGAGCCATTATGACCGGCTTGCAATCCGGTCTCGCAAGTTAGTTCGTGCCGGGTCAAGGATAATTTTCTTTTTTTTTTATCGCCACAGGCCAGCCTGGCTAGGTTTGCAGTTCGCCAGCTTGCCAGAATTTAATTTTTTAATTTTTTATATTTTTATCCCTTCAACGGCCATATTTACTTTTTTACTCTCAAAACTCTATAAATACTCGCCAACTCACTATAAAACTTACCAAACACTCTTCTCAAACCTGAATTCTTTTTATTTCTTCTACAAAAAAGTGTAACAGTAGAATTTGTTAGGTATATATTTTTAGAATTTTTCAAACATCTTCTTCAGAATTTAGAAGTTTATTAATTAGTGGTCAAGTATTGATATCTTATAATATTGTTATATTTAAAATTTAAATAATATAATAATTTTTTAAGAAGTTTAGGTATCAAATCTCTCTCTTATCTAATTTTTATTTTATTAATTAATAAAACCGTTAGAGGTCTAAGCTAAAACCTAACTGTTGGAATATACGCCCTCTAATGTATCTGATGTAATATTGAATAAAGAATTTTTTTTCAAAATTTATTTGTGCACGATTTACGTTTGGAAAATACCCATTTGTTTAAGTAAGTGGTCCATGTGAATGGAAGTCTTTCACAGTAAGGTATAGATCACGGGTTACTTAACACATAAACTTTGTTCTTAACCGATTGCTAAGAATGGAAATCTCATCATGTCTAGGTTATTATATTGTGAATTCCAAATGGGGAATGGCTTACTTTTAGCCAGTGAGTAGTCCACTTACTTCATAACATAAGCGTATTTCGAATACGTAGAATAGGACCTGTAGTAGTGGTTTCTTAAAGTATTATATGGTAAAAACCTAGACTACTATTGCTTCAGCGTGGACTAGTACTCTATGACTTGAGTATAAGTTGATAGTCTGACAAAACTGGAAGCATGTACTTTGATATGTTAGAGTTGAAGTTCTATCGTAGGACCAACATACTTGCATGTTGGGTATGTGTGACTAGTTAGTTAAGATAAACTTATACAAGATAGTTTCTATACTATATCGCCCCTTGTGGTTGTCTGAATATCCAAGGCCCTGGGAAACATGACTTAGATGTTTGCTTTAGGGTAACTCCCTTAGAAAGTGGGAACAATCTAGGAAGTCGTGGATCATTGGAGTAGAAGCCTAAGGATGATAGATGTCATTTAGAAAGGTGTTAGTACATTTCTTCCTCTCTAATGTACGGCGTTCTATAGAGGGGTATTTTAGTCATTACACATGTAATTCAAAGACTTTGCTAACGCAGCATTACCCTTGGGGTCAATATTTCCTTATGGTGATATTAGAAATTATTTAAAATGCAAAATATCGCTATTTATATTGCAAGGGTATTTTGGTCATTTTAGTAGCCAAGGTGATGTGTCTTTTGGTCCCCGAAATGGCCCTACAATGTCATGAAAGATTTGGGTTAAGAATGGTCTATTTGGACTTGTTAATTATTTATTAGTTTATTTAATAATGCCCGAAAAATAAATAATTGAGATTTATTATTTATAAGTGTTCAAACCCAAGAATAAATAATTTTTCTAGTCCAATTGAACACAAATGGATACTCTCTCGGGTAAATGGGAAAATGAATTGTTGTGCTCTTTCCTTTTTGATAATGGAGCTTTTATTATAGTGCTATATATATATATATATATATATATATATATATATATATATATATATATATATATATATGTATGTATGTATGTATGTATGTATGTATGTATGTATGTATGTATGTATATTATATATATTATATAATAAAGAAGCTTTTATCATAGTGCTATATATATATATATATATATATGTATGTATGTATGTATGTATGTATATGTATGGATAGCTATTATATATATTATGCAATAATGTAGCTTTTATCAAAGTGCTATATTTTCTATTATGCACTAATTGAGCTTTTAATTCTTAAATCAAAAAGCTTTTCATTTGTTATGCATTAATGAAACTTTTAATTTTTAAATTAAAGAGCTTTTCATTAATTATGCATTAGTGGAGTGGAGCTTTTGATTTTTGAAATCAAAGAAAAGAAAAGGAATATAAAAGAGCACATGGTTATTCATTTTTCCTCTCTATATAGGAGAGCATATGGTTGTTCATTTTTCCAAAGGTGTGTGAAACTAAGAAGGGTATGCTAGAGAGAGTAGTGTTCATAATTGAGCAAGAGAACTCTTGGTTATACAAAGAGTTCTTAAGTTGTTCGTAAAGAGACCAAAGAGAAAGCCTTGTTGAAGCTTTCAATAAAGCTTATCAAAACTCAATCTTCAAACTTTCACCGGATGTACTATGGGTAACATTTCGGAAGATCAAAAGCTTCGCGTAAATGAGACATAGTAGACGGTTGCAAGGACATGATCTACTAGTCTCAAATATTCATACACAGACATTTACTCCAGTGCAAAGAGGTCCATCTAAGCAAAGAGGTAAATTTTTCGTTACCCTAACATGCTTTATTTTCATGATTTTTGTCATCTTGTGCCCTTAAATTGGTATCAGAGCCATGATTTGGCAAATATAGAAAGCATGTTAGGTTTAACTAAAAATCAAAGAAGGCCTCAGCAGACACGGACCGGCGTCGGCTTCGTTTTGGACTCGGAAAAAAAAAATTAAATAGTGCATTCTGTTTGAGCCGCCAAGCCGAGCCACAGTGGAGCGGAGCTGCACTGTGCTGAGAGAAGAGCCGTGTGCGAGCCGAGCTGCTGAGCCGCGAGCTGCCAAAATCAATTGCAGTAGGCGCGGGCACGTGGGCTAGCGAGGGCGAGGGCGCGAGCGCAGGCGCGGGCACTCGCCCGGATCCGGTCCATGGTTCTCCCATGGGCCGTGATCTAGTGTGGCAGATGCATGGACCCGCCAGAATTTTTAAAAAAAAATTTGGGTTTTTGATCCCATACCAAGAGAAATTATTTTTTGCAATAGTAAATATTCTCTAAATATTTTGCATGAAAAATAATGGTAAAGAATTTTAGAAATAAACAAGACTATTAATTAATTAATGTGTTTAATTCTATTATTTATACACTTAGGTTAAAAGAATAGAAAAGGATGAAAACATTTACAATTTTCTAACATGATTATTTCTTTTTGTTCCTATGTGCGTGTTTCCTCAAATATCAAAGTCTTTGGGAATTTTTGACAAAGAAAAATATTTTTATTAAAATCAAATGGTTATTTTAATTCACACAAAAATTAATTCTTGGATATATTCTCAAATGATTTTATCCTTAACAGAAAAAATATATTAAATTTAGATATCTTTGGGAATTAAAATAGAAAACCATTTTGATTAAATTTTCATAAGAGAAATTGTTTTTGTCAAAATCTTGAGATCGAAATCTCTTGAAATCATTAAGTTTTAACTTAAATAAAATTAGTCCATAGAAAAATCTCTCAAATGATATATACCTTGATATAGAGATTTTAATGGATTTAGATATTTTATTTTTGAGTTAAGGAAAAACTTAATGAAAATTTTTCAAAAGGATATTTTTCCAGAAAAACCCTTATTATAAAAGACTAAGTGGAAGAGGGGTTCCAACGGCCCCACAGCTTCCATCACGATCCTCATTAGAGATCGTGGGTCCCCTCGCGTCACCCTGGGAGTGAACCCGTATAGGATGGGGATACTACAAGGATTTAGATCTAATGAAATGATGTAATTAATAACCTGAGGCACGTACTATGATCGGCCAGCCCATATTGGAGGTTATAGTGCGGAGAATGTCCATAGAAAATGAGAGAAAATGGCCATCCCCTCGATGGAATTATCTTCTAAATTATTACCTAGAAGGGAAATTAATTTGTGGTGGTTAACACACTTAGCTTAGGAAATTATTAATCTTCCCAAGAAGTTATGTCAGTTTCCCTAAGAGTTAAAATAATTATTATCAGTTTTGATACAAGGATAAAAGTGCACAAATTTGTTTTGTTTTCACAAACTAAAGTTTCATTTATTATTGATATTTCAGAAATGAGTGATGGAGGTTCTTTTAGTCCTTTAGCCGTTATTCTCCGCGAGAAAAAGCTAACGAGACCAAATTATGTGGATTGGAAAAGGAATTTAGACATAATACTCACGGTTGAAGAGTATAAGTATGTCCTATTTGAAACCTATCCTGTTATTGGAGAGGGTTCCACCGCAGAAGAGCGTGAGGCTGAAAAAGCATGGAACGAAATGGCTCGATGCTACATGTTGGTCTCCATGTCTAATGTGCTCCAGTCAAAACACGAGCACATGACCACCGCATATGATATTAGTCAATCATTAGCCGCGATGTTTGCCGATAAGAGCTGACCTGCAAGACAGGAAGCTCTTAGGACGATCATAAACACTAAGATGGCTGAGAGAGTATTAGTCAAGGAGCATATGCTCAAAATGATTGCTGCTTTCGAAGAAACGGAAGTCTTAGGGGCTGTAATTGACCCCGAGAGCTAAGTGGATATGGTTCTCGAATCTTTGCCAAGCTCTTTTACTCAGTTCAAGTTGAACTACAACATGAACAAAATGAACATGACTTTAACTGAGTTAACGAAAGAGCTCTAGGTGGCAGAGAAAGTCATGAAGCCACAGTCTAATGTTATGATTGCTAGGACTTTTTCTTCTAGAATTGGGCCCAAACCCAGGAAGTTCAAGAAGAATGCAGTAAATGCACAAGCCCAACCCAAGAACCAGCCTAACAAGCCCAAAGGCAAATGCTTCAAATGCGAGCAGAAAAGACACTGGAAAAATGAGTGTTCAGAACTTCAGGCTAAGAAAAACCCTACAAGTATTACTCTTTATCTAGAGTCTATTTCAATAGTTGGATTAACTTGCACTTGGATTGTTGATTCTGATACCACTGATCATATCTATAACTCCTTGCAGGGGTTTAGAAAGATAAGAAAACTCCAGAAGGACGAGCATGGATTATGAGTAGGGAATGGAGTACGAGTATGGGGCTATTGCAGTGGGAGAGTTGGATCTAGTATTTGATTGTAATAAAGTGGTTGTTTTAAAGCATATTTTATATGTACCCAGTTTTAAACAGAATTTGATTTCAGTTGCAAAGCTGATAAATTATGAATATTCTGTTTCTTTCTATTCTGGTATTACTATCAGTAGAAATGGAAAAGTTTTATGTACAGGGCACATATATGGAAACTTATTCTTTTTAAATTCTACTAAAAATCAAATAAACAACGCTCAAACTGAACCTTTAAGTAAGAAGAGAAAGACCAATGTTAATGACTCATATCTTTGGCATTTAAGGCTATGTCATATTAACTCAATCAAGATTCAGAGGTTAATCCATGATGGGCCCCTGGGCTCATTACGATTGAAAAGTTGGCATCAGTATGAATCATGCCTTATGGGAAAAATAACCAAAAGGCCGTTTACCCAAAAGGCTGATAGAGTCAATAAAATATTAGGTCTTATTCATACTGATGTGTGTGGTCCCTTGTCTACTCAAGTTAGAGGGGGCTTTGAGTACTTCATCACTTTCACGGATAATTGTACGGGGTTTGGTTATGTCTACCTGATGAGGTACAAGTCTGACTCTTTTAACAAGTTTAAAAAGTTTAAGGCTGAAGTGGAGCGCTGGATAGGCAAACTGATCAAAACCTTACGATCGGAACATGGTAGAGGATATCTCCTCGGTGAGTTTAAGGATTACATGGTATATCACAGAATAGTATCTCAACTCTCTACACCGGGTACACCCCAGCAGAATGAAGTAGCTGAGAGAAGGAACAAGACATTAATGGAAATAGTTCGAAGCATGATGTCTCATGCTATTCTTCCGGTATCTTTTTGGAGATATGCCTTGGAAACAGTGGCATACATTTTGAACTTGGTGCCTTCCAAGTTAGTACCTAGGACACCTTATGAAATGTGGACTGAACGTAAGCCAAGTCTAAATCATCTCAGGATATGGGGCTGTCCAACTTATGTATTGATCAAGGGAGACAAGTTAGAATCAAGATCAGAATTATGCTATTTTGTTGGGTATCCAAAAGGGACAAAATGAGGTTAATTTATCATCCCAATGAGTAGAAAGTACTGGTAAGTACTAATGCTAGATACTTGGAGGATGATCAAAGTACTTCGACTAAAGGTTCAACAAGGTTGGAACTTTAGGAGAAGTTATCTTTGGAATCAACTTTTTCCGACCATATTATAGAACAAGAAGAGGCACAACCTCAAGAAACTGTACAAACGGAGCTTCGTCATAGTGGGAGGATATCTAAAGTTCCAGAAAGATGGATAAGAAAAGCTTTTGAGCTGGTCTCTGAAAATCAAGAATAAGATCCCACTAGATACAAAGAAGCTTTTACTGATGCCAATGCAAATCTATGGCATGAAGTAATGAAATTGAGTCTATGTACTTTAATCAGATTTGGGATCTTGTAATTTCACCTGAATGAATAAAACCCATTGGGTGTAAGTGACTATACAAGAGGAAGAGGGGAACGGATGGGAAGATGGAAACCTTCAAAGTTAGGCTTGTGACGAAAGAGTATACTTAGAAAGAGGGAATCAATTATGATGAAACATTTTCCCCGGTAGCCATACTTAAATCCATCCGTATCCTCCTTACCATTACATGTCATTATGACTATGAGATATGACAAATGGATATCAAGACGGCATTTCTTAACGGCCATCTTAACGAAGACATCTATATGTCCCAACCGGAAGGCTTTATTGTTAGAGACCAGGAACATATGGTTTGCAAGCTTAAGAAGTCTATTTATGAACTTAAGTAGACATCTAGAACATAGAACATTCATTTTGATGAGACTGTAAAGTCTTACGGTTTCATTCAAAACGAGGATGAACTATGCGTGTACAGCAAAATTGGAAGGCATAAATGTGGTTTTTCTTGTTCTATATGTGGATGACATTCTACTCATTGGGAATGATGTAGGGACATTGTCATCTACTCAGATTTGGCTATCTAGTCAATTTTGTATGAAGGACTTGGAAGAAGCCAGCTACATTCTCGAGATTAAGCTTCTTAGAAATAGGAAGCAGAGAATGTTAGGATTATCTCAAGCGACATATATTGACAAGATGCTGGCCAAGTTTAGTATGGACTCATGCAAGGGAGCTCTAATTCCTTGCAGACATGTGTTGTCTTTTTGTTCTAAGGACTGTCCCAAGTCTCAAGAGGAAAAAGACAGGATGAGTAGGATTCCCTACGCTTCAGCCGTGGGAAGTCTTACGTATGCCATGCTGTTTACTAGGCCAGATATCTGCTTTGTCGTAGGCTTAGTTAGTAAATATCAGTCAAACCCTGGGGAGGTTCATTAGCAAACTCTAAAGTATATTCTTAAGTATCTCAATGGTATGAAAGATTATATGCTAGTTTATAGGGCTGACGACTTGGTTCCAGCTGGATACACAGACTCAGACTTCCAGGTGGATAAGGATGAGAGAAAATTCACTAGGGGATATGTCTTACCTTGTCTGGAGGAGCTATTTCATGGAGGAGTATCAAGCAATCTTGTATTGCTGACTCAACCATGGAAGCTGAGTGTGTGGCAGTTTCGAAAGCATCCAAGGAAGTAGTCTGGCTCCAGAAGTTCTTTTCAGAACTTGGAGTTGTGCCACACATTGACAGACCGATTGTAGTCTATTACGACAACTCTGGAACAGTCTCACAATCTAAAGAACCTAAGAACCACAAGAAGGGGAAGCATATCCAGAGGAAATACCACCTGATCCGAGATTTCATTCAGAGACTGGAAATCATGATGGAACAGATAGCCTCGGAGAACAATCTAGTAGATCCTTTCACCAAGCCTTTGGCTAAAAGAGTCTTCAAGAGACACTTAGATGCTATAGGGGTGAGCACCTACGGACTTTCTTAGTCTTAAAGTGCAAGTGAGAGATTGTTGGAATATATGCCCTCTAATGTATCTAATGTAATATTGAATAAAGAATTTTTTCTCAAAATTTATTTGTGCACGATTTACGTATAGAAAAGACCCATTTATTTAAGTAAGTGGTCCATGTGAATGGAAGTCTTTCACAGTAAGGTATAGATCACAGGTTACTTAACACATAAACTTTGTTCTTAACCGATTGCTAAGAATGGGAATCTCATTATGTCTAGGTTATTATGTTGTGAATTCTAAATGGGGAATGGCTTACTTTTAGCCAGTGAGTAGTCCACCCACTTCATAACATAAGCGTATTTCGAATAAGTAGAAGATGACCTGTAGTAGTGGTTTCTTAAAGTACTATATGGTAGAAACCTAGACTACTACTGCTTCGGTGTGGACTAGTACTCTATGATTTGAGTATAAGTTGGTGGTCTGACGAAACTGGAAGCATGTACTTTGATATGTTATAGTTGAGGTTCTATCGTATGACGAACATACTTGCATGTTAGGTATGTGTGACTAGTTAGTTAAGACAGACTTGTACAAGATATTTCTATATTATATCACCCCTTGTGGTTGTCTGAATATCCAAGGCCCTAGGAAACATGACTTGGATGTTTGCTTTAGGGTAGCTCCCTTAGAAAGCAGGAACAATCTAGGAAGTCGTGGATCATTGGAGTAGAAGCCTAAGGATGATAGATGTCATTTAGAGATGTGTTAGTATATTTCTTCCTCTCTAATGTACGGCGATCTATAGAGGGGTATTTTAGTCATTACACCTGTAGTTTGAAGATTTTGCTAACCCAGCATTGCCCTTAGGGTCAATATTTTCTTATGGTGATATTATGAATTATTTAAAATGCAAAATATTGCTATTTATATAGTACGGGTATTTTGGTCATTTTAGTAGTTAAGGCGATGTGTCTTTTGGTCTCCGAAATGGCCCTACAATGTCATGAAAGACTTGGGTTAAAAATGGTCTATTTGGACTTGTTAATTATTTATTAGGTTATTTAATAATGTCCGAAAAATAAATAATTGAGATTTATTATTTATGGGTGTTCAAACCCAAGAATAAATAATTTTTCTAGTCCAATTGAACACAAATGGATACTCTATTGGGTAAATGGAAAAATGAATTGTTGTGCTCTTTCCTTTTTGATAATGGAGCTTTTATTATAGTGCTATATATATGGAGATATACATATGTATATGTATGTATATGTATATATATATATATATATCTATATAGAGAGAGAGATATATATATACATATACATACATATTATATATATATATATATATATATATATATATATATATATATATATGGATATCTATTTTATATATTATGCTATAATGTAGTTTTTATCAAAGTGCTATATTTTCTATTATGCAATAATGAAGCTTTTATCAAAGTGCTATATTTTTTATTATGCACTAATGAAGCTTTTATCAAAGTGCTATATTTTCTATTATGCACTAATAGAGCTTTTAATTCTTAAATCAAAAAGCTTTTCATTTGTTATGCATTAATGAAACTTTTAATTTTTAAATTAAATAGCTTTTCATTAATTATGCATTAGTGGAGTGGAGCTTTTGATTTTTGAAATCAAAGAAAAGAAAATGAATATAAAAGAACAATGGTTGTTCATTTTTCCTCTCTATATAAGAGAGCATATGGTTGTTCATTTTTCCAAAGGTGTGTGAAACTAAGAAGGGTATGCAAGAGAGAGTTGTGTTCATAATTTTTGAGCAAGAGAACTCTTGGTTATACAAAGAGTTCTTAAGTTGTTCATAAGGAGACCAAAGAGAAAGCCTTGTTGAAGCTTTCAATAAAGTTTATCAAAACTCAATATTCAAGCTTTCACCGGCTGTACTACGGGTAACATTTCAGAAGATCAAAAGCTTCACGTGAATGAGACGTAGTAGATGGTTGCAAGGACGTGATCCACTGGCCTCAAATATTCATACACAGACATCTACTCCAGTGCAAAGAAGTCCATCTAAGTAAAGAGGTAAATTTTTCGTTACCCTAACATGCTTTATTTTCATAAATTTTGCCATCTTGTGCCTTTACTAACCACTTTAAGGTATCTTTTCCTATAAATACAAACAACTGTGTTATTTAAATTATAAAAAATAGAAAAGATTAAAATCCATAACATGAAAAAAAAAAAAAAAGGAGGAAAGTGCCCACTGGCCCGGGCTGCTAGGACCGTGGGCCTCGTGGTCCTAGGGACCGGTCCGTGCTAGGCACAAGATTTCTGGTCCTGGGCCCCGCTCAGCCCAGCCTTACCAACTTCTTTATGGGATCGGCCCGCGTGGCCCAAGGACCGGTCCCCGGCACGACCCGAAATCATGTGAGCCAGCCCATATGCCATTGCTATGTAGGCCTCATCCAGCAGCTCATATTGGACTGATTTGAGGCATCTGCCAGGTAAGGTCCCAACAGATCAACAATGAATTTTTCTTTCTTTAAATCAGAAACAAAATTATTAGACCTTTTTTGGCCCTTTTAATGAAAAATAATTTGACCAATATCAAAGGAAACAGAACAGATATAAATAAAAGAATAGCATTTAATACAAATCAAACAATAGAAACATAAAAGAAGGCAGTGATGAACTCAAATTCACATAAATGTTTATTATCAACTGACTTACTCCACTGAAAAGGTTTCTAATCCAAAAAAGACTCCCTCCCATCTTACTAATTCAAAAAAACACTAACTCTATCTTAAAGATTTAGGCTATAAGTGAAGGCTTAAAATGGAAAAAATCATCAAAACGAAAGCATGCTAGGAAAACGAAAAATTTACCTTTGTGATTGAATGGTCCTCTTCGCACTGGTATAAATGTCTGTATAAGGATATTTGAGGCTAGTGAATCACGTCCTTGCAAACGTCTAATGCATCTCATCTACGCGAAGCTTTTGATCTTCCAAAATGGTGCCCGTAGCACAGCCGGTGAAGGCTTAAAGAAGTGGGTTTACAATACGTTTTTCTTCCCAGTGAAAGTTTTCACACCCCTCCGTTTCTTTATGAATTGGGTCTCTTATATGGGTTTCTCTGTGATTGCCCAATGAAATAATGAAACAATCATAGCTTCATTTCCTATTACATTTTCACACCCCGAGAGAGTTATCTGTCTGCGTGCAAACAGAAAGCTTCCATGCTTTCTGTTATCTTGCATGCGAAATAACACAGGTTCCATCCCGTGTTATTTATTTATTTATTTATTTATTTTAATTAATTAAATTAATTAAATTAATTAAATTAATATTTTTTTATTTTTTTATTTTATTTTACCATGGTCTTATTCATTGGGCCAGATAAAATTATTTATTCTAGGACTTGAATACTCATAAATAATAAATCTCAATTATTTATTTTCTAGGCTTCATTAAATAGCCCAATAAATAATTAACAAGCTCAAATAGACCAATATAAAATTTCATACATTTTATCTAGTTTAATCCAGATTAATTTTTTAATTATTCAATTTGAGCCTTGAGCCCTGAATAATTAAGTAACTATTAAACTAGATAAAATGAATATTCTCTCTCGGACCTTTTATTTTATTCTAGTCCAATAATAAATTAGACTAATAAAAACAAAATCCATAAATATCAAGACCAATTCCTTAACCTAAATCTTTCATGACTTAAAGGCCATTCCGATGACCAAAAGACACATCACCTTAGCTACTAAAATGACCAAAATACCCTTACTATATAAATAGCTATATTTACATTTTAAATATTTCCTAATATCACCATAAGGAAATATTGACTCCAAGGATAATACTGCGTTAGCAAAGTCTTCAACCTACAGGTGTAATGACTAAAATACCCCTCTATACATTGCCGTGCAATTAAAGAGGAAAAGTGTACTAACACCTTTCTAATAGACATCTACCATCCTTAGACCTCTAGTCTAATAATTCACGACTCCTGGAATGTTTTCACTTTTCAAGGGAGCTACCCTAAAGTAAACATCCAAGTCATGTTCCTCAAGACTTTGGATAATTAGATCATGTGAACAGGTACAAGGGACGATATAGCGTAGAAGTTATCTTGTACAAGTCTGTCTTAACTAACTAGTCACATATACCCAACATACAAGTATATTGGTTCTACGAAAGAACCTCAACTACAGTATATTAAAGTATATGCTTCTAGCTTCGTCAGACTACCAACTTATACTTAAGCGGTAAAGTATTAGTCCACGCTGTAGCAGTAATAGTTTGGGTTTCTTTTAAATAGTACTTTTAGAAACCACTATCACAGGTCTTGTTCTACGTATTCCAAATACGCTCATGCTATGAAATGAGTGGACTACTCACTGGTTAAAGGTAAGCCATTCCCCACTTAGAATTCATAACACAATAGTCTATATATGATAAGATTCTCATTCTCATCAATCGGTTAAAAACAAATATTTATGTGTTAAGTAACACGTGATCCATACTTTATTGTGAAAGACCACCATTCACATGGATCACTTACTTAAACACAATAGATCATTTCCAAACGAAAATCGTGCACAAATAAAATGTAAATTCACAAACAAATTTTGAGAATAAATTCGATAATTACATCAGATAAACTAGTCTAGAGGGCATATATTCCAACAATAAGTGGGAAGTAATTCTTCCCTTCCCATACTAAAAATTAAATTTAAAATCATATTAATTTAAATAATTTTCGTTTCTTAAGACTTGTTATACATTTACAAAATATCATATTTTCCCTCTTAACCCCATTTTGGGCCCCACCTAATCCTATACTTTTAATAATTTTTTTATTACATTCAAGTATTTTCATCTCAAACAAATTCATTACTACATACAACCTCAATAGGACTTCATCCTCAACATATAGGTCCAAAAATGTATTGCACCCTATATTAGAAGCTATACATTGATTCATGGAAATTTATCACTCCATATAAATATATTATAAGCACACTTTTTTTTATAAGACATATACCTACAGAGATACAATATAATCCACTCGAATGTCTTGCAAAAAAATACAAATTTCTGTATTTATTTCATAACAAAAATAAAAGATGAGTTCATTCTCCACTTACATCTAATCTCTTCAATTGCAACACGACAGTTGACTCTTGTGTTTCCTCCTGAACTCTAATCGTGCTTGTACAGTTTTATGGCTTTTTGGTGGAAATAACGATCTTTCCCTAACTCTTATTATTTATAATATAAATATTAGAATTTTTATTCTTTAATAATATTTTTTTCCTAGTCCCTATTTATTTTAATTAAATACCAGATCGAACTCTAACTCCTAAAGTATTATACTTCACTCCGAATTATAATAAATTAGTAAGTCCTAAAAGAATGGAGTTTTACACAATTGATCAAATTGGTTGGTAATTAATTGCAATTAGTTATAATAATAATTTACCAATTAATTACCAATTGTATATATCTTCTTTACAAGAAAGTCAAATTCCATAATTTATCGTACAACTTAATTAGGGTTTTTTTTCTTGCTCTTTTTAGGGATTTTTTTTTTCTCCTTTCTAGGGTTTTTCCATTTTTTGCCTCAAATGTATACTTTTTTTATCATAGATCGTGCTGATATTGACCATCTTCTTTGTTCATTATCTATTCATCCCCTTTCTGATCAACCTTTGATCATTGATGAGTCTGAATTTTTTGATGGAATGAAGGAGTGTTTAGGTTCTATTGTTGGGAAGTTTTGGTGTCATCATAAGATCCAAATTTGAAGTTTCCGCCTTACTTTGGAGAAATGCTGATGCACTAAAGATTTCTCTTTCCTGAGGCTGTGTTCTAATGTCTTCCAATTCTTTTTTAAGGATGATGTTGTTGCATTCGAGTGTTAGAAAGTGGTTCTTGGTGTTTTGATGATGTTCTGATGGTTGTTTGACGCTGGGAGCGTATTTCTTCTATGTGTTGTTCCATAATGCTATGTTCTGGATCCATGCTCGTGGTCTCCCTAGGGAATGCATTATGGCTCTAGTTGCACCGCGCTTGTTCTCTTTATTCCTGTGGTGTGATTCTATCCAAATATGTGAATTTCAAGACATAAGAGAGCGTTTCTTTTGAATGAGGGTGATCCTTGATGTCTCCAAGCCCATTTGCATGGCTTTCTCCTCTCTTTGCCTCGTTATGGATGCTTCCTAGTGGTTTTGCAATATGAGAGGCTACCAGATTTTTGTTTTAATTGCGATTTTTTTGAGCATGTAGTGAAGTTTTGCCTTGGTCTTACTTCAGAAGTGATGGTGGATCAACCTTCGAATTTCCTTTTTGGTACTAGTCTTCATGCTTTTGATTCGAAGGGATCTCTAATTCTTTCTATGAGTACTCAATCTCTAATAGATGTAGATTTTTCTTCAAAATCATCAATGCCTGTCAATGATACTTTTTCTTCTTATTCTAGAGCTACTCTTGGTGGGTTTTCTAGTGGTGTTGGGTCTAATGTGTCCTTAAGGGGACAAAAGTTGTGTCCATTGCTTTTAGGGGTACTCAAAGTTCAAGAATTTAGAAATCTCCAGTACTGTCTCGAAATTTCGATTCTCTCATATTTTTAGTATCGGTCTCAAACCGTGAGTTCGAGATGGGATGGATATTCAGATCTTTAGTTCTAACGGGACAAAAATAGTTCTAGTTCAATTTTTAGATGTTTTTGAACATTTTTTTACAAAAAAAAAAATGTTGTTATCCATAAATTTAAAAAATACATATTAATAATTCTCAAATCTTCATATAAAAAAAATTCTAAAATAAAATTGAAACAACCTCTATGGCATTGACCAATCATAATCTTAATATACATTTTAGTCACAATAAATAAAATCCACAATTTAGTCTTAAAATATTATCCTTAAAAGGATTACATTTTTCAACTGATTATTATATATATATGCACACACCATGCCAAGCTATGAGGGATTGAAAGAAAATTGAGAAGCATTTAGCATAAGTTGAGTTTATATCTTTGTAAATTTAAACGCAAGTGCTTGTTAATATAATTTTCATTAGCACCTGTATCCGTCAATATGTTTTAAAGATTTACCACTAAAAAAGATATATCTGTCTAAAGGAATACTTAAACTTTACATATTAATAGGCGTATACTTAATAAAAACATATATATAATATTCCATATATATATATATATATATATATATATTATACACATTAAAACTTGAAACATTGTATTTAATAATTAATTACTTGAAGGTGATGAACATAGACAAAGCATGCTTCACGGATGAACAAAAATAGAAGAACAAACATATAACAGAGCATGGAGGCTTGAAACACATACCTCTTGGAGCCTTAAAACTTGAAGAATATGGTTGAAGGACTTGAAGCTCCAGAACAGCTTCGTCTTCTCCGTGGGATGAACACCAGTGCACTGTCTTCCTTTCTTCAGGTTCTCCTCAGGTAAATCCTTAATGCTAAGCTTTTTAATTATCAGAATATGACCCAGCCTAATCCATTATTGGTAAGCACACATTCGGGTAGAAGGAAAATGATCAGTCTTTGTTTCTCAACTCACTGACCATTCTCCAGTCTTGGCTTCGTCTGTTAAGAAAACAAAAGCCAGTGGAGAAGACCAAAAGCCAGAAAACTAAACAGCCACACGACAGGAAGAGACAGAGACCTTTGGTTTTTTTTCTCTTTTATTTTATTTTATTTTTCCACACAGAAAACCAAGAGTCATGAAACAAAAAATAATTATTTTGACAAAAATAATATTTCTGAAATTTAATATCTGAATATTATTTACAAAATAAATTTTGGCTTCACCCTAAACTCTTCTGAACTGTATCCGGAAAAATCCTATGGTCTAGGCTATTGGGCTAAAATAATATTTATTATTTTTCTTGGACCCGAAAAGCCCAAAATAATAAACATTAATTATTTTTCTTGGGATTAAATAAATAACTCAATAAATAATTAATGAATCCAAATGAACCAAAAAATAATTAAACTTTAATTATTTATTTCTTGGGATTTAATTTAATAAATAACCCAATAAATAATTAAATAATAATTATTTTCCTCTAGTTTATGTCCCGATTAATTTTTTAATTATTCAAACTAGACATAGGCCCTGAATAATTAATTAACCCATTAAATCAGATAATAAATTTCTCTCCATTTATTTTATTCCAGTCTAACAATAAAGTAAGCTTTCCGAATAAAATAAAACCCTCTCAACTGAAATCATTTTCTCAACCCAAAAATTAATTAGGACTTACGAGTTATTCTGAGGACCAAAAAGACACACTGCCTTAGCTACTAAAATGACCAAAATACCCCTACTATATAAATAGATGTATTTTGTATTTTAAATATTTCCTAATATCACCATAAGGAAATATTGACCCCAAGGACAATGCTGCATTAGCAAAGTCTTCGACCTACAGGTGAAATGACTAAAATATCCCTCTACACATCGTCGTACATTTAGAGAGGAAGAAGTGTACTAACACCCCTCTAAATGACATCTACCATCCTTAGGCTTCTAGTCCAATGATCCACAATTTCCTGAAGTGTTTCCGCTTTCCAAGGAAGTTACCCTAAAGCAAATATCCAAATCATGTTTCTCAGGGCCCTAGATATTTAGATCATTCAGACAACTACAAGGGGCGATATAGTGTAGAAACTATCTTGTACAAGTCTGTCTTAACTAACTAGTCACACATACCTATGTTGCTATCAAAATAGGGAACCAATACAAACGAAAATCAGCTTCGTATCCGACAAACACAAACGATCCGATGTGGTGCAACAGAAAATGGTATCAAATCTTTTTTGAATCAGGGACTGGGTTCCTTGAGCTTACTATAGAAAGGGCTCAAAAAGGTCGGCTGAGAATGCTAAAAGGAAGGACTTTTCTCGGCGAATAGAATGATATTTGTATTAATTGACTTAATGAAAGATACAGAAAAAGGTCCGATATTGAAAATATGAACAAAAAGCTGTAAGAAAAACTGTAAACAAGACTGGTAAAGAGAAGTTGTAACAGAGCAGTAAGAAAGTTGTAAAGAACTAAGATTCTAGACTAGAAAGTTGGAAATGATGATGAGGTAAAAGAAAATTAAATTCTGCTGGTTGATGGTTTCATTTGTTGTTCTTGATTCTGGGCGACGCTCCACATTTTATACTTGTTGTAAATGAGCCACTAACAGATTTCTTCCGGCCAAAGAATGCTTCCACCGATCGTGCAGAATTCCTTGCGCCGAAAGATCAAGAATCTATTTTCCATCTTATCGGTTCCGTGGTGCCGATGTTGACCATGACCATCGGCTGCTTGAAATGTTGACTTCATCAGCTCATCCCAATTTGTCCAATCGGCATTGGTTCAAAGTAGCCGTTATGTCGACTGGGCAAAGCTGACGTCAACACATGCCCCCCCCGAGTCCCGTTGTTTCGGCAGAGGCGAGTCAGCGAAACGATGGGAATCGTACAACTATTAATGGCAGCCATTCTTTTTCTGACGATATCAAAATGTCCCGAACGTTGTGGAATCGTTATGACGCCTCGGCCTTTGAACCCGCGAACAGCTTAATTTCAAACTTCCTTATAAATTTCAGTGGTCCCCAATCAAAACTCCTTACTCCTTACAACTTCTATTTCCTTCAGAATTCTACTGCTTGAGCAATTCATCGGTCGTTTATCTTCTTGCCTTAATTCCCTGCAAACTGTGCATTTCCTTTTGGTAAAAGTAACGTCACAATGGCAACCCCTATCGATAAGAATATTCTGTCCCTGGTCTAAGCCGATGCTAGGCTGTTTGCTTTGGGCCCGCGCCTCCTGCCTGCCGAGGTTACCGCTGAACACCTGCGGTTTGTCTTGCTGGCTGATTTCACATTCCCTCTGCAACAGGACACTTTCACAACTGCCAATCTTCCCTCTTCTTTCTGCCATTGGCCCCGCAAACTCAAAAATTACCGAGAATGGTGAGATCGCTGATACGCCCAATTTGGGGCTATCTAGGCGCAATGGGGAATTTCAGACGCCATCATGATGATCGACTTTGAGATGGCGTTTGACCGCAATCTGTTTGCCGCCGTCCTTCCCTTTTGGTCTTCGGCGATCAACGGCTTCATCTTCCCGCATGGGATGTTTTCTCCCACCATTCTTGACATCTGCACCATCCTCGGCTTCCGATGTGAAGGCGATAAGATTCCGAGGCTTCATGACAAGGAAAATTTACCAGCCGTTGAGACTCGTCTAGACAAGGCCTCCTCTTCATACAGCAATTTCATCAGCGCTCAAGGAGGGGTGGAGGACACTCCTTCAAACCAAGAGCAAGCAGCCTTCCTATGGCTTTGGTTGTGTAAGTATATCATTTGTTCCCATTCTGCTGGCATCAGCAATGAGTACCGATACTATGTATCGACTTTCCTACGGAGCAAGAGGCACTGTGACCTTGCCTCTCTGGTTCTCGCCTTGGTCTACCGCACCATCAATCAGCTGATGGCTGCTCTTGTCGCCGAGGAAGACCCGACCAACCTAGGGGGCCCATTCTGGATTGTCCAGCTCTGTCTATATCAACATTTGCCCAATTTTAGCATTAACTGACTCACAGGTACCCAAGCAGACTCTTCTAAACAGGCGACTGGCTATCGGCTCCTTCGGGTCCCCATAAATTTGCCTCTGCCGAAACTATCGTCTCGTACCTCTACCGATGTCGAGACTTCCATGGCGCCATTTTCTTCCCGTATGCTGCTCGTCAAGAGGGCCCCCTTTGGTTGAAAAGTGTTGGGATTCGTGGACTCCTAAACGCGGAAAACATCTACGAATCCCTCCCGAGGACCCAAGTAAACGATTAAGAAGATGTGAACGATTAAGAGTTACCTCTGGTTGCTGTAATCGAAATCCTTCGATTCTGGTTGCGCTGTTGTACGTTCGACCCGAACAATCACCAGACGCTGCAGTATGCGAACGTCCTCTACGGATACACACCGCGAACTCACTCGATACCCGGGGAGTGCTAGCGCCTAGGGTTTGAGAGGTTTTTTTTCCTTTCTCCGGTAGAGAATGGCACGAATGTTCTCAACCAGGAAAAATTGGACTATCGAAAGACGGCTAGGGTTTTCTTAAAAACCCTCGAACCTCTTAGAGTCCAACCCTAATCATATCTTATCATATTCTAATTTAAATTCAAATTAAATTAAAACCGATATGATAAGATTCTCGCCATTATCTCGGTAATTTAACTAATTATTTTACCGAGTCGATTCTTATAATCTGGATATCATCCAGATTCATCGAACCTGGTCACCGGAAAAATAACCTAACAAGTTCGCTTATTGTGTGACCCTATAGGTTCATTTAACACCGGTAGCGTGCCTAAATCGTATTTAAATGGCCCACAAGTTATAAGCGGTTTCTAGCAAAACATTATAACTATCCAGGTTAAATGAAGATCGGTGATCTCTTTGAACCAAACCATAATTTTATATTTAGTCCCTTTGTCACACGATATCCGGATTAAGCATAAGGCACTGAGCATGTCATCCTTATTAAGCTTAATCAATTATTTCTTGATTTCATAGTAGATCTGTTCAAACAAATGATATCAATATCTTAGATTGATATATTTGAGCACGGCCATGCATTTTTAACGATCTAACTTATCAAGGGGCCCATGGATATCTCTCCCATAATTGAGAGGGACAAATTCCTTCACAATCAATCATATTCCTCTCCTTGATTTATTTTATATCCAACAAGTAGTCTAATTTATTATCTAGTTAAAGACAACTTTAGACAATGTCAAAATATAGAATTTATCAAGTAAGAAACTATGATGAATTTAGGTCGAAGGACTTTCAATATTATTATGGCTAGAAAGTACTTATGACATATTCCATGAAGTACTCTCACAGATGGGTCATGTCCAATACAATGTTCTCTAACATTTATTTATGTCTTGACTCGATATCACAAATATCCATGGCCAGTAAAACATAGCCATCAAGTCACAAACATACTAATCTTAATTTATTATTATTCCAATAATAATAATCGATCAGGGACAGTTTTAGAATAGTCATTGTATTCATTGTAGGGTTTTACTATCAAGTCACGTACTTGATGACCAACAAAACAAAATTCACTATTCATGGAAAGGAAAGCCTCATATTATTATATAAAACATAATGACAATTGTATAAGTACAAATTGACTCTAGGGCATATCCCCAACAAAAAGCTTATCGAAAAGCCCCGAGGCCACACAAGAAACTTTATGGGCCTGAATTCTGTGCTCTCAAGAAATTCTTCTGGGGGCCAAACCTGGAGCTCGGAGTGCTAAGACCTCATGTGAGCGGTATAACCCTCATTGCTTCTCCCGCCAATTCGGGCTGATACAGGACATTCCCACAGATCCAGGGCATATTTCCTCTTTCTCTGTGAAGCCGGTGTTATCGGCTAAAGATGTATACACTTTAGCCGAATGCACTCAGGCCATTCTAAGGTCCTTTGAGTTTAAACCCCTCCAAGTGGTGCTGGAGACTTCTCCAAATTTTTATTTATGGTGGAGGCTACTGAGTGGGGTCCTATTTTCTGCCCCCATAGGCGTCTGGCTTCTGCGAATTCCTAGGCCAGCCACTTCTCTGCCTGAACCACCTTTATCTGCTAAGAAAGGAAAATAGGTAAAATACCCTGTAAGTCCTGTAATAATGTCGGCCTTACACACTCCCTTGGTGCAGAAAACCACTGTTGCTGCTCCTGTTATCCCGGAGGAGGAAGAAAAAGAGGTCGAGGTTCCGCCCTTGCTTCGTCGATCCAAAAGGAGACATGAAACACTAACTCCTCTTGTTTCCAAGGTTTGCTTCTGGCAATTCTTATTTTGCTTGGTTCCTCTAATGTTAAATTTTTTTTTTTTTTAATGGTATCATCCTTTCTGTAGAGACGCAAACAAGTGATAAGTCGTCCCGTTGTTATCGACACTTCTTTTGACTCGGAGGAGGATATTCCGCTCCGATCTTTAGTTGAAAGGGCAACTGAAAAGACTGCTCATCCGACGGCAGATACCCCGTTAGCAGAGGCTTTGGCTCCTCCTTCCGTGACCGACGTACCGGCCTCCTTACCTATGGCAACCCTTCCGTCAGCTGAGCTTCCGACTCCTGAAAGTCCATTCTCTGTCCCGCCAAGGCCTGAAAAACAACCAATGGCCATAGATGTCGAGACAACGGTGCCTCCCCTCAGCCAGGGGACTAGAGCAACTATTGCTTCCCCGCTGATGCTAACATTAGCTTCGGCGCTGGACTTCCTTGAAGGCCTCATCAGGGCTTCCCTGCCTACTGAGAAGGTCACTCTGGACAATGCGAGTCGTGCCCTTCTGCGGATTGTTTAGTCAGCCGACCCTGACATGCCCCCTGTACTTCGAGACCTGGTAATTGGGTGTCTGGGGCAAATGCGTTTCACTGGCCTCTTCTTGTTTGATACGCAATGCCGTCGGGACGAAGCGCATGACCAGTTAGAGCTCCTGAAGCTGCATCGAGAAAATGCAACATTTGTAGAAAAAGATCGCCGAGAATTCACGGTCAACTTACACTTCTGCAAGCCGACATTGCGGAAGGTAAAGGGAAGATTGAACGGCTCGAATGCCAAATATCTGAACTCCAGGAAGAGTTTGCCTTTGAGAAAAAGGTTTTGGAGCAATAGCTTGTATCAGAGACAGGGCTTCAGGCAACAGTCAAGGCCATGGATGACTCCCTTTGTCAGCATGATGTCGAACGGCTAATGCTGGAGGCGGAAGAAGAACTGCTCGAGGCTGAATTATCAAACTCGACCGCCCTGCTAAAAGAGATGAGGTCCGGATGGGACCGCTTTGTGGCTACGCTGAACAAGGCTTTACACCCTTCGCCTTCTGACGAAGCAGGCCCTTCCGGAACTCAAACTAAAAACACTACCCCTTCGATGGCTGAAACAGGGGTTTAATAGATGTTTGTTAAAGAGGTGGCCTGGCCTTTTGAAAGAGGAGCAGAAATGGAGGCTGAGATGGCTGAAGAAGAATTCCCAGTTCCCAATCCGCAGCCAACGGAAGCTGCCATGATGCCTAGCCCGGCGTCCGTCGAGTCAGAAGATCCAAATCGGCTGGTGATTGTTCCTTATCGGCCAACACTATTGCCCCCACCCCCTTCCGATGATAGCTAATTTCTCTTGTAATGGCACTTATAGCTATCTGATCGGCCTCTTGTGATCAGTTGTATATATCAGGCTAACCAGTTTTACTCAAGACGTTTTTTTTTTTTTTACTCGCTAGCCCCTTCCCAGAACATCGGATAGTATCGCTTCAAAAACTTACCATTAATTACTTTACCTACTTCTTTTCCATCGGGTGTCATTAGGCGGTAAGCTCCTCCATCGAAAACTTACGTTACTAAGAATGGGCTTTCCCAGGATGCGGACCACTTACCGTACTTCGGATCTTTTGGAGCAGCGGGGAGAATAGTCTTCCATACCATGCCTCCTTCTTGAAAACTCCTTTCTCGAACTTTCCGATTGTACGCCCTTGCCACCTTCTCCTTGTGTTGTTTGATATTCTCCAAGGCAACCCAACGGTCCATCTCAACTTAGTCTAGGCTTAGGGCCAAGGCCATCTGATAATCTTCAGTCGTTAGACCATGCTGGTAGGCTATCCGGGCTGACTGCAATGATATCTCAACAGGTAACACCGCATCCTGCCCATAAGTTAGCCTAAACAGGGTGAACCCAGTTGCAATTTTAGCAGTATTCCGATGGGCCCACAATACCTCCTGCAACGTCTCATGCCATTTTCTTAGATTGTCTTTTACTGCCTTACGGATCATGCCGATTAAGGTTTTATTCGTTGCCTCTGCTTGTCCGTTGGCCTGTGCATAATAAGGAGAAGAGTGAAGCAACTTGACTTTAAACTATGTTAGGAAATTATATACCTGGTCCCCCGTAAACACCGTTCCTTAATTCGTTATTTTTGTCTCTGGGATTTCGAAACAAAATAGAATGCTTTGTCAGAGAAAGTTGATGACTACTGTTTATGTCACGTTAGTCAGTGGTTGTGCCTCCACCCACTTGGCGAAGTAATTTGTTGCCACCAATATGAATGAATGCCTTTTTGCTGAAGGTGGATAGATTTTTCTGATGATGTCCAGGGCCCATCCACGGAAAGGCCATGGTTTAATGATCGGATACAGTTCCGTGGAAGGTGTGTGCAATAAAGGGCCATGCTTTTGGTAAGCTTTACAGCCAATCGCATAAGCATTACAATCTGTAGTCATTGATGGCCAAAAGAAACCATGGCGTTGAAGCGTCTACTTCAGCTTTGGGCCCGCCTGATGTGCTCTACATAAACCTTCGTGTACCTCTGCCATAGCCTGTAAGGCTTCCTCCTTGGAGAGACACTTTAAGAGGATTCTGGTGTGACTTCGTCGAAACAAATCATTGCCTACCAATGTAAAGCTGATGGCTTTTCGTTTCACTTCTTGTGACGCTTGTCCAGTCAGATTTCTCAAATAGTCAACAATCTCCTGTCGCCAATCTTCCTGATACTCTGTCTCCGCTATCTGTTGGCACATTACTGCTTTCCTAAAACCTGACGCTAGCTGAGCTAGACGGTTAGCACTTTGGTTTTCTACCCTGGGAACATGAACTAGGGTGACCTCCAGGAAATGTTGAAGTAGCCCTTTTACCTCCTGTAACTTATCTGAAAGTAACGGATTAGCACATTTATAATCTCCTATTACTTGTCGGATAACTACTTGAGAATCACCTACAACTCTAACTGCTCGAGCTTCGAGTGCTTTCAGGATCCACAATCCTAACAAGAGGGCATTATATTCCGCCTGATTATTAGTTGTCCCATTCTTTAACTCAAAGTGGACCTTACCTTGCTGTTCGTTCAGAGACTTAAAGACCAGACCAATACCAACCTTTTGCTGGGTACTTGAGCCGTCAAATTGTAAAACCCATGGTTTCAAAGAAATGTACCTCTGCAGCTGGTCTCCCTCTGTTTGTGGTATCTCCAGAGAAGGATGCTTAGCTAAAAAATCTGCAATTGCTTGTCCTTTCACAGCCCTCAGTGGCATGTAAGTTAGAGAAAAAGTATGTAATTTGACCGCCCATTTCATAAGTCGCCCATTCAGTAAAGGGCCATTTAACAAAAGTTTGATTAAATCTACCTTGCATAGGATATGTACCTCCCTAAATAACAAGTAATGCTCTAGCTTTGTGCATGCATAGTGAAGAGATAAGCATAGCTTTTCAATAGGGGTGTACCTGGTCTCTGTATCCGATAGATTTCGGCTAAGATAGTATATTGCTCTTTCTATCCCCTGCTGGTCATCCTGAGCCAATAAACTGCCGATAGATCCTACTGCCATTGAGATATACAACTTCATAGGGGACTGGTCACGTGGAGGAGCTAACACCGGTGGATGTGATAAAGCTACCTTTATTTGCTCAAACGCTCTTTAATGCTCAGGCTACCAGATAAACTCTTGAGATGACTTTAAACGTAACAAGGAAGAAAATATCTTTTGTTTACCTGCAGCGTTTGCCAAAAAACACCGTAAAAAATTTATCTTCCCCAAGAAACTTTGCAACACTTTCTTCGTCTAAGGTAGTCTTGCCTGTAGAATGTCCGGGCCTTATTCTGATCTATTTCGATCCCCCTCTGGTGCACTAAGAACCTAAGGAAATTTCCAGTTGTAACTCCAAAAGCGCATTTAGCTGGATTGATTTTCAAATGGTGCTGAAGCATCCGGAGGAATGCTTGTTCCAAATCAACTAAGTGCTGTAGGAACATGGGAGACTTTACGACCAAATCGTCTATGTAGACTTCCATGGTGCTGCCGATAAGGTCGTGGAAAATGAGATTCATGGCCCGTTAAAAGGTGGCCCCAGTGTTCTTCAGGCCAAATGGCATAACCACCCATTCGAATAAGCCGATAAACCCTGGGCAATGGAATGCCGTTTTGTGTGTATCCTCTTCCGCTATGAATATCTGGTTATACCCTGAATAACCGTCCATGAAGCTCAAAAACTGGTTGCCTGCAGCAGAATCTACTAACATATCTGCCTTTGGCATAGCATACTCGTCCTTAGGAGTGGCCAAGTTCACGTTTCTGAAGTCTATGCAAACACGTAGTTGTCCATTCTTCTTAATGACCGGCACGATATTAGATATCCATTCTGCATATCGGCACGTACGGATGAATCCGCACTGAAGTAACCTTTCCACCTCCTCCTTGATCCTGGGTAAATGCAGGAGTAAAGCGTCTTGCTGGTTGTTTATGGGGTTTAAAGCCTTCTTTCACGGGTAGGCGATGTTCCACAATACTTCTGTCCAATCCTGGCATCTCATGATAGTCACACGCAAAGTAGTCTTTGTACCTGTGGATTAGACAGGTTATCTTATCCATTTGCTCGATCGTTAAATATAAACTCACCTTGGCTGTTCTGTTTTCCCCAGCTTGCCCTATGTCTACTTCTATTAACGGATCTTGAGCAACGAAGTCAGGAGCTCGTCGGATCTCTGGATCTTCTGGTCATAGGCCGCTTGGTTCCTCAATAGTGATCAAGTTATGAGCCATCGTCAGCTTGGCGTATTGGCTTGGATTAAATGTCGGATGATAAAACAGAGCCTCGTTTATATGGATTTCGGCTGAAAACGGATTAGGATCAGCTGGGATTTGCTCCACTTTCTCTCTATCCCAGATCAGCATAATCCAGTGTAAAGTGGACGGTACGCAGCGGTTTGCATGAATCTAATCCCTGCCCAATAAAACAGAATAAGCTAGTTTTGCATCAATTATAAAAAAGACCGTTTTACTGGTTTTAGACCCGACTGTGACTTCACAAGTGATCACGCCTTCTGCCGTAGCTGCTTCTCCAGTGAAATTAACCATCTGTACATCAGTAGGGGACAAATCCAACTTATCTTTTCCCAATCGTCTCAAGGTAGAGAAAGGCATTACGTTTAAAACAGCTCCACCATCAACAAAAACCCGAGTAAGTGGCTTGCCATTAACATGCACTTTGATGTACAGGGGCCTGAGATGGTTAGCGTTTTGGGCTGTTGGAATGGGAAAAAGCATCCCCTCTGGGGGAATTTGGACATCTACCAGCTCCACTGCGGCTCTTTCCTCAGTATGAAAATCTTCTTCAATGGACTCTTAATGAGAGGCAGCTCGGAAACTTGATGGCAGGATGCTGAGCATGTTTTGACCATTATCAGGGGCTAGTTGTTCTTCAACCCAAGCATCAATCAACTGCCTCTGTTGTGCCCGCTTCCGCTGCTCCCGTCTTTTTTGGGACTTTGATAGTCGGGAACAGCAGCCAGGTAGAAATGTCTCCTTTTTGGGGAACCTGTACTGTTAGTTTTCCTTCTTTGCCATGAAAATGTGCCACAAAAGAGGGAGGAGATAAGCGAGTAAACACTGACCGTTTACCATCCAATCTCTGGAACGCTTGTTTTATCTCCCCAGGCTTCTTGTTTCCTATATGTTTGTGCTGTTTTCCACATATTGTTTGCATCATGTGTGCATCAGCTAACAGAAATGGATCTGTGTCTACCAAAGTCTCTTTTTTGTCTGCAAACTTCAATCTTCCGTCCTGGATAGCCTTCTGAATGACGTTCCTGAAAACAATACAACTGTTAGTGCTATGCGAGAAAGAGTTGTGCCATTTACAATACCTTTTTCCTTTCAATTCTTCCGGGTTGGGGATCTTGTGTCCATAAGCCAGACAAATCTACTTATCCGCCACCAGTTGGTCAAAAATTTGTTCGGCTTTTGAGACGTGGAATGAATAGGAAGGTCCTGCTGTGGCAATTTCCTCCTTTCCTTTGTTGAGTTTCAAGTGAGGACACGTATAGGATGCACCATTTACTAATTCCGTTGCCATCACCTCTATAGCCTGGTCATCGTCTTCCTCATTAGTATCATCTATGACGGATATCATTGTCTGACCATGAGAGAATTTTACGGAGCGCCTCTTCTCTTTCTCCTTGATCATCTCCTCTATTCTGACAGCGTGAGACAATAGCTGAGACAAATCTGAGAAATCTTGGAGAATGAGTCGTTCTTTAAGCTGCGGATGCATCGTGCTAATAGCAATTCTTGCGCATTCTGTTTCAGGCAACTGGGTTGTACATTTGGACTTAGTTTGCCAGAAACGTTCAATAAAATCCACCACATCTTCTGATCCTTTTTGTCTGATGGCCAACAAGTCTGTGATAGAAACTTCCGGCACCGGCTTAAAGAAGCGTTGGTGGAACATTCTCTCCATGTCAGCCCATGAGTATACAGAATTAGGAACTAGATTGGCATACCAAGTGAATGCCGCTCCTGTCAGAGATAATGAAAACAATTGTAACTTATGCCATTCATTGTTTCCCAACTCGCCGCATTGTGCCATGAATCTTCCAATGTGTTCTATGGTAAACTTATTGTCTTCACCGAAAAATGTTGAAAATTTCGGCAATTTGTAACCTCGAGGAAGTACCGCTATGGCATCCACCCACTCAGGATAGGGTTTTTGGTATACGAGCCGATCCCGTGACTATCGCCGAAATATTTCCATTCCCACATCCACCGGTTGGTATGGCTGTTGAAACTGAGGTGATGGATTTTGCATGACGGGTCTGGGACCCTGTCCTATAGGCAGTTCAATACTTCCAATCCCTTGCCCTGGGTTAACCGTTGTGAGTGCTAGGTATGAAGGAGGATAAGGGACAGAGTAGTTCGGCTGCCCCTCAACAGGTGGCATGCTTCCCCTAACCAAGTTCGAAACTGTTTCATGCATCGACAGTAACCCTGTTAACGGGACTGGAGTTCTGCCTGGAAACACTTCTACTGGTAACGTATTTTGAGCCATCACTCCTGGAACTTGATGCCCCCCGGTAGCAGGGAAACCCATTTCTCTTCACAGGAGGTGTACTGAGCCATGAGAGGGTGCACCATCAGCCGATGGCACAGGGTATGCAGATGCTATGTTTGTTCCTGGTGCATGGTACCCCGATGGCTGAACAAAGGTTTGCTTATTTTGCCTTTGCGCAAATTGTTGAAGCTCATTCTGAAGCAGAGGTCGAAAGATAGTAGCAAATTGTGGAATAAGCCCTTGTAAGAGTTCGCCAGTACATTGTTCCATAATATGTCGAATGGCAGTTAACGAGGTGGACAACGACTGAGATGCCGATAGTGGAGGCAAGGACTAACCCCCTTGCCCCACAGAAGTACCCTGAGTACCACTGGTAGTAGTAACTGAGGGGTCAAAGACTCCTCGGAGAGCACGGATTGGGGGTCGCTCGGATGTCTCCAGTGCCTGTGGTTGCTGTGAACTATTTGCCATTGTTTGCCCTGACTGCAATATCATGCGACTACTAACCACTGGTCCTACGGGGCGTGCCAATCTGTGTTGCTGTCAAAATAGGGAACCGATGCAAACGGAAATCAGCTTCGTATCCGACAAACACAAACGATCCGATATGGTGCAACAGAAAATGGTATCAAATCTTTTTTGAATCAGGGACTGGGTTCCTTGAGCTTACTATAGAAAGGGCTCAAGGAGGTCGGTTGAGAATGCTAAAAGGAAGGACTTTTCTCGGCGAATAGAATGATATTTGTATTAATTGACTTAATGGAAGATACAGAAAAAGGTCTGATATTGAAAATATGAATAGAAAGCTGTAAGAAAAGTTGTAAGAAAAACTATAAATAAGACTGGTAAGAAGCTGTAACGGAGCAGTAAGAAAGTTGTAAAGAACTAAGATTCTAAACTAGAAAGCTGGAAATGATGATGAGGTAAAAGAAAATTAAATTCTGCTGGTTGATGGTTTCATTTGTTGTTCTTGATTCTGGACGATGCTCCACATTTTATACTTGTTGTAAATGAGCCACTAACAGATCGTGGAGTTTCTTCCAGCCAAAGAATGCTTCCACCGATCGTGCAAAATTCCTTGCGCCGAAAGATCAGGAATCTGTTTTCCTTCTTATCGGTTCCGTGGTGCCGATGTTGATCATGACCATCGGCTGCTTGAAATGTTGACTTCATTGGCTCGTCCCAATTTGTCCAATCGGCATTGGTTCAAAGTAGCCGTTATGTCGGCTGGGCAAAGCTGGCGTCAACAACCTAACATGCAAGTATATTGGCCCTACGATAGAACCTCAACTATAGCATATCAAAGTATATGCTTCTAGCTTTGCCATACCACCAACTCATACTCAAATCGTAGAGTACTAGTCCACGCTGTAGTGGTAGTAACCTAGGTTTCTATCATATAGTACTTTTAGAAACTACTACTATAGGTCCTGTTCTACGTATTCGAAATACGCTTATGTCATGAAGTGAGCGGCCTACTCATTGGCTAAAGGTAAGTCATTCCCCATTTGGAATTCATAACATAATAATGTAAACATAATGAGATTCTCATTCTCGTCAATCGGTTAAGAAAAACTGTTTATCTGTTTAAATAACCCATGATCCATACCTTACTGTGAAAAATCTCCATTCACATGGATCACTTATTTATACACAATAGGTCTATTCCAAACGAAAATATTTACAAATAAAGAAAATAAATTCACAAACAATTTCTGCAAATAAATTCTTTTAATAAAATATTCATATTTATATCAGAAAACTAGTCTAAGAGGGCATACATTCCAACATTACTTATTTATTATTAATATTATTGTTGTTATAAACTTATAAATAATAAGTGAAATAAAATTAATTTCTTTATTGACAAAAAAATATTTTTTAATATTATATTTTTAAAATTTTATTTAGAATAATGACTTTTTTATTTTTAGGCCAAAATGATAAAAAAATAAAAATTTGTATAAAAATTCTAAAAAAACCTTAGCACTTAAAAAAATAAAAGAATTAAAAATATTAATGATCTCATTTTGCAAATGGCACAATTGAAAATGATATATAAAGTTTTTGAAATGATCTATAATAAAAAAAGAGATTGGTTTTCATAGACTATATCGAACAAAATATTATCAATCTAAAAATAGTAATATTAAATTTTAATATACTTTTATCATTTAGTCATAAACCTTAATTTTATATCATTCAGGAAAAATTATAATTCCTTATTCTTCTTTTTAAAATATATATATATATATATTATTCAGGAAATATTGGGACAATTTTGTTCATCCAGTAACTTTTATTAGTTTGTCTTCTAATATGGATAAGAAGAACCATGGGCCTGTTCCAAAAAAAAAAAAAGAGGCCATAAGCCAAAGCTATTATCTGTTAGTCATTCTCATTCGTCCAACACTACTTGTGCTGTTTTATCGGATGCTGGGAAGCGGATCAACCAATTTTATGATATATCTTCTATTTTAAGAGGTTAAGGTTTGTCTATTCGAATAGTATTATTGTAATGGCGAAGGATGCTGGGCAACCCCACCGAAATCTATGAATATCTTAAGTTTAGAACTGTCGTGGTTTGGGGTGGCCTTGGATAGTTACTGCCTTACTTCGTGAGCATTGCGCTGATTTTATGTTTTTGTGTGAAACTAAGTCTTTTTTTATGAATAAGATACATGTTTTGTTGGGTTTTTCTTGTGGTGTATATATGGATTGTGTTGGTCATAGTAGAGGTCTGGCATTATTATGGTCTACTTCTTTTGATGTGTCACTCAGAAGTTTTAATTCTGCTCATATTGATATACATGTTCTTCGTCTAGTGTTGTTTGGAGACTAATTGGTTTTTACAGGCACCCTAATTATATTATGCATCACACCTCTTAGGAACTTCTTAGGTGTTTGTACTCTTTTAGCTCTCTTCCATGGGTATATGTTAGAGATTTTAATGAAATCACTTGTCAGAATGACAAGGTTGGTATGCTTGAACGTCGTTCATCTCTAATCCATACTTTTCGCAATGCAATTGATGATTATCATTTGGAGGCTTTATTAGGCCAAGATTTACTTGGAACAATGGTAGTGGTGCTGGTTTGGTGCGTGAGTGTCTGGATAGAGCTGTTACTTTGCGATCTTGGATTTCTATTTTCCCAACTCTTAATGTCTATCATTTAGGCTCTATTGTATTAGATCATCTACCTATTTTTTTAACTAAGAAATAGCTTGTAACACTTCGATTACCTACATACCCAAAAAAGGACAAGGATGTCGTCTCATCCAAAAGACTGTGAGTCTTTATAACTAAATAAAGACAAAAACCCAATACAACAACTAAAAATTATTAAAAGAGTTTCAATATTTGTACAAGGTCTTAAAGATAATCAACAAATAAACAATCTATAGCTGAAAATACATAAACAAAAATAAAATCTTCAATCTGTTAAATATGCTCAACCTTGTTAAAGTAGGAGCTTCTTGAAAATCATGATATAAAGAGTGTGAGAATTACTTCCCAGTAAGTTATGTATATGTTCTTAAATATTTTAAAATCTTTTTGTGATGCAAGTTTAAATAACTTAAAAGAAAATATTTGCAAGCCATTGCATGATAATCTTAAAGATTACATGTCAAGATAGATCAGAGTCCGTTACAAAAGCCAAGGAGAATTATTTCTTGAGAAAATAAACCACTCATTAAATTTAATAAAATAGGTGAACTATGGAACCCTGTATCATAGCCTAATGTCATGCAATCTTGCATCATGATAAAGCACTGTGAAACCCAATATCACAGTATAGCATATGATTGCCCACTGGGTGAGATACTCCTCTATCTCCCACCGAAATTTACCGATCGTCTAGCTTTGGATAACAACTCACCTGGACTGAGTTGCTAACTTGGACTGGCCTAACTTACTAGTACTAGTACTGTATTCAAAAAGAATTTATCTCCTGGAGGTAACCACTTACCGAAAAACTAGCCCTTAACTTTCAAAGACTAGTACTAGCAATCTACCCTTATTGAGTATTCAATATTTTCTTTCCTAGTTAGGAATATTCTCAAACAAACACATTTATGTCAGTTTGAACATGCAATCATGATTTACTGTAGGTTTTATTTGAAAACACCTTTAGGTGAAATCAATATTTTATTTTGAATGCTTCAGTTTGATCAAAAATATCATTTAGTATAAAGGAAAATGTTTAACTATGTTTGCATACCAAGCGTACAATTTCTGTTGAAGAAATATCACAAGTAGTATTGACTTGCAAATCTGAGCATCATTTATCAAAGAATTTATGTAAATGACTTATTTTTGTTCTTTCATTGCACTGATTTCAAGCTATTAGTTTCGTCTCTTGTCAATAAAGTCCAACCCCATCTATCAAAAGGTACAAAATACCCTATCACAATCTATTCTGGTAATTCATCTAAACTAGGGGTGGCAATCGTGTCGTGTTCGGATTGGCGGGTCGTGTCAACTTGAGATAATTACACTCAACAGGCAACCCGAACACGACCCAATTAATAAACATGTCGTGTCGTGTCAACCCATTTATTTTCGTATCGTGTTCGTGTTATAAAATGGGTTGACACGATTAGACACAAAAATTAAATAGATAATTACTAAATCCGTCAACCTGAATACCTACTAAAATCGCCAAGCTGTGCACCATTACACAAAAAAATTTTAAAAATTAAATAAAATCATATAAAATTAAAAACTAATTAAAAAACCCATAAAGTCATAAATAACCAATAAAATAACAAACCATCCCGCTAAATATCTAAAGATCTCAATAAATTCATAAGATTTAATCTTAAAAATCGAAACAAATGTAGTTTTGCAATAAAATTGGATTGTTCAAGAAATTATTTTCTCTACCTAAAAGTTATTGTAATAATATTATTATAGACACTAAATAATAGTTAATTAAGAATAATTCATTTACTATATATCAAGTAAATAACCACATTAACATCATTTATTTTCTTTAAGAGGTCTCATATAATTAAACAAAATAGACACACAAACAATTCAATTAATTCATATAATAAAATTTAATTCAATTAATTCATGTAAAAAAATAAATTATCTAATTTTCTATAGTGAAATCTGTAGGGTATTACAAAAAGTATTAAATATAAATATTAAAAAAAGTTAAACGGGTTCGCGGGTTGAAACAGGTTAAAACGGATTGAACCTATTTATGACCTGTACATGTTTAAAGTTAAACAAGTCGACCTATTTCGACCCGAACGCGCGAAACACCAACCCTAACCCGCTATAACCGTGTTGTTTTCATGTCGTGTTGGCGTGTCATGTTCAATATTGCCGCCCCTAATCTAGACATATATAGGTTAATTATACTCACATACAACATTAACACCTTAGTTCATGCTTTATATTGCAACATAATTTTTATGACTCTTCAAATATCCCAAAATCCCTTATCAACGATTTATAGTAAACATGGCTTCATATGGACTATAGCATAAAGTCATACTTAAATCAAAACTCAAATATCAACAGGGATCATTTCCAACAATCAATAAACCCTTGGCATCACATATAGTATTCAAAGATTTGCAATTCCCCAACATGACAGCATATATACAATGAGCATTCCCAAATTAAGAACATCTCCATCTTAATCATATCCTTATGTATCATAAATCATTTATACTCTAGCATGCTATAGCATAATAGATCATCTTATGAATCACATAAATAGGTTCCTTAACATCATATGCATAACTAGTTCATCACGGTACTCAACTACTCCACTAGATATTATATATCACATATTATCACCATCTCACATACACATCATTCCTTCTAAAGCATACCATTGACTTCATATACATAAACAACCAAAGAGACAAATTCATTATAGTCCAATTCATCACAATATCTAGATATGCTTTCCTATACATCTTTGAGCACATATATGGGTACAAAAACAATCCATTAATAATAGTGGATGACATGCATTTAATTGGTTTTAGGGCACATGAGATGTATTGTATGTTGGATTTTGATCATGAAAAAATAATTTATGTGCAAGGAAAAATAAAACAAAATCCACGCAATAGGATCACTCGTATATAATTAAACAGATCAAGAAGAGAGAAATCATGTGTTACCTAAAAATCGTAGTTTTTAAAATTTTTTCTCTACGTATAGAACTCTTCCAGAAAATTGTTTAAGCTGTAAACCACCAAATTTTAAGTGTAGAAATTCTCTCTAATAGAAATCTACAAGAAGAATTGTATCAAGTTAAGCACCAAAAACTTTATGCTAGTTGGTTTATTCCTGACGGTTATAGGAGTTTAACTCAGAGAAGAATAAGGAAAAACTCGAATTTTTCTAAAAAGTAGAGAAAAGCTACTATGTGTTAAAAAATGTGAAAATAAAGACGGCTCATAACTATTAATTATACTCCACCACCATTAGAAAATCACAGAAAGCTTTTCTTGTTTCCCAAACCTTTTAGGAAAAATAAATAATAATAATAATAATAATAATAATAATAATAATAATAATAATAATAATAATAATAATATCTTATAATAATTATTATGGGAATAGGTTTTTATAATTACAATTTGATCCATAAAGTTTCAACAATTATAATTTAGTCCCAACAATTATAACTACTTATAATTTGCCTATAAAATTATTTCTTCTCACAAATTAATCTCATAATATTATTATATAATATCTTAAGTGTCCATTCCTCTTTTGTGTATAGCCCATTAGGTTTCCTGGTCTATTGGTAGTAAAATATGAACTAATTCTAATCAGTATAGAATTAGTAATCTTTTATAATTTAGAATTAACTTATTAATTCTAATTAAAATTAATTTATTAATTCTCTAACTAATAAATTCATATTTAGCATATCATAAGCAGCATCTAACAATGCATCATGACCACCTTAAAATCTAAAGAGCCAAGTGGCTTAATATAAACCTTTCAATAGTAAAATATCAATGTAATAAACTTCTTTCATCATTCTATATCTCATTCAGTTGAGAGTATAAAATTAGTTCCAATTATTTTTAGAATATAATTAATTTTAACCTGAATTTATTAGCACTTGTTCCAAAATTCATTATTCAACCAGAGTATCAATTAGAACTATTTTCAACATATAGTGGCCTTGTCCAAGGACTTCCTGAGTAATGATCCATTACAAGTGCTCGTGAGATATACTTTCCTATTATTAGGAGTAATGAATCCTTTGTTAATCATTCCAACTACTTTCATGTACTTCATGTTGTACCTAATGTCCTCCATATAGGCCGTCTTAAAGAACTTCCTGATAGGGCCTAAATTAGTTATGTTTTTCCTAATTATTTAAGATTCTTTTGTATTACATTATGTTCAATAACTAGTCATATTCCTTCATATTTGAGATTTTACCCTTGGAAAGGTATTTTGTGTATTATTTCAAATTTTAGGGATAAAACAAAGTAAAAACGTTACAAAACAGAACCAAGGCAGCGCCGGACAGGGCAGAGGAACCGGCGTCGGCCATGTGCTGATGACATGAACTTCGAAGTGACGAAAAATGATTGAACAGGACTGGAACAGAACCTAACCGTTGCTGGCTCCAGTAGCTAAGGTGGCGCCGACTGCACTATGGACAACATTGCGTGGAAATCAAGAAAAAATCGACGAACAACGGGAGAAACAAAACATAACTAGCACCAGCCCCAGCAGCCAAGGCGGCGCCGGCTATGCTCTAAGGAAAAGACAGAGCTTTGATTTTTGTACACAATTTTTGGTAATCTGTGGAATTTTAGTATCTTCCTACTTCTACTCGGCACCTTACACCAACGAGTTTAGGCACTTCCTAAACCTATAAATAGATGAAAAATACAAGAAAAAAGGGAGAATTCATAGATTATCATAGAAAATCACTCGAATCAAGGAGGAATTCCACAAAATCAAGGAGGGTTGGACAAGAAGGTCTTCAAGGGACGAAAAATGAGGTTTGTCTATGAGTGCTTTCTTTTATTTTGTTTTCTTTTTCTTGAACAATGATATGTTAATTATTTTATTATAATTTGACATTATTTTAGATATTCATGATTTTTAGAGTTATTTGATCTTTTGATTAATTGATTATTCTCTTGGTATTTAATTACTTGGGTGTATTACGAGATTAGTTGGTTGTTTCTTTTCATTAACTTGCTATACCAAAGAGGTTGATGGTAGTTGCAATTGATTAATTTCATATTTATTGGCTGTTAACTCGCTAGACCAAAAGAGTTAATTGTTGAGGATTGAATAATTAAAAGTTAATTGACGTCTGCCAGACCAAGGATTCATTGATTAATTTCATACTTTAAATTTGCCAGACCAAGAAAATTTAATCAAGAATTGTGTTTAATGAATCTTTTGGATGAATTAGTTGAGACAGACCAAGTGATACTAATTTATCTAGAAGAGTGATGCTAATTTATCTATAAGATAATGATTTCATGGATTGACCAAAGAAGTGAATCTACTTTAATCCTTCTTGATGCCAAGAGAATAATTAGTTATGATAATGATTAGGTACTTTAAGATCATATTTGTCAAAATAATGGTTTGAGTTACATAATTCTCCATCCTTGACATGTATATATTATTTTATTTTATTTTATTTTTCTTTTTATTTCTTTTCACTTTATTGAATCGGTTAAACAATGTAAAAAAGAGGATTAATGTCTACTTGTTCCTTGAAGATCAACACTCGTTTGAACCCTATGCTCTGTTAATGATGAGTACGCTTGCTCATATATGTAATTTGGGGCTAACTTTTTAATTTAAACTTGATTGGAAATATGCTTATTTTTATTTGATTTTTATACCCAAATAAATAACACATCAAGTTTTTTGCACCGTTGCCGGGGAACAATAACATGAAAGCTTGGATTTTATTGATTTAACCATATAAATATGTAAATATGTACAATTGTTCTTTTCACAAAAATGTGCTATCTTTTGTATCTTGTGTATCTTGTATGCCCTTGTAAGCTAACCTACTAACTTTGACTAATATTGACTAACTTTGTAATCTTTTAATTTTGTTGTAATCATGAATTCCGTATCTAACTCGTTTCTATGGTCAAGAGAAATGGCAAATTGGAATCAGAGGAAGTTTAATGAGGGGCAGTACCCCCAGTATGCTTCGAAAATAACACACGCAGCACCAGAATCAGTAGAGCTCGAAATCGTAATTGGAAAGTTTGTTGTTCATGTCACGAGGCGTTTCCAAGAAATAAATTCCACATTTGAGAAGTTCGAAGCAATGATCCGCAATATGGAATAACAAATCTGATTTTTGACCAATATGGTTTTAAAATCCACAGAACTAGCACCATTAGGCAAAGAGGAAATAGCTGACGTCACATTGCGGAGTGGAAAAGAGTTGCCAGATGTTACAGATTGCAACTAGCACCGGCTATCCGGTAGCCCCGAACCCAAGCAGCCCAGAACTGAACCGGCGCCGGCCAAAACACTGGAACCGGCGCCGACTATCCCCTGTCCATCTCCCGAAAATCCTACTTATCAACCTAAAATACCGTATCCTACCCGTCTACACAAAGCCCGAAAAGATGCCCAATTCGACAAATTCTTTGAGGTATTTAAACAACTGCACATAAACATCCCACTCAGTGAAGCTTTAATTCACATGCCTAAATATGCCAAGTTTCTTAAAAGCATGCTCGTCAATAAACAGCGATTGGAAGAGTTGTCCACAGTGGTCCTCAATGAAAAATGCTCAACCATATTGCAGGACAAATCGAATTTGCCGCATAAAGAAAATAATCCAGGGAGTTTCTCTATCCCATGTTTAATTGGCACACTTAATGTCTGTAATGCATTAGTTGACCTAGGTGCTAGCATTAATTTATTGTGGTATAAAACATTTAAAAAGCTTGGCCTAGGAGAACCACAACCCATTAGGATGAGTATTCAGCTCGCAAATAGATCTATTAAATATCATAGGTGAATAATAGAAGATGTGTTGGTAAAAGTTGATAAATTCATATTTCTAGTGGATTTTGTTATTCTTGACATGGATGAAGATTCCAAAATCCCTTTAATCCTAGGTAGACCTTTCCTAGCTACAACAAAAGCATTAATTGATGTTCATGGGGGGAGGTTGACACCTAGGGTTGGGGATGAGGCAGTAGTCATTCAAATCCACAAGAGCATGCAATATCCTTTGTCTTCTGATGATTCTTGTTTAAGAGTTGATATTCTTGATGAACCCATTTTGGAGATGATGCAGGAATCCATTGAGGAGGAGTTGATGGAAACATCAATGGCGTATTTGGAGGACTTTAACAATGAAGATGGGATGAAGAATTTGGAAATTGTGAAAAGCAATTTATGGAGAATGAAATCATCCATAGAAGATCCTCCTAAATTGGACCTAAAAGACCTGTCCGAGTATTTGGAATATGTGTTTTTGTCTAAAGGACATAAATTGCCTGTGATCATTGCCAAAGATCTCAATACAGGGCAAAAGACTAAATTGGTACGTATGTTGGGAAAATATAAAGAAGTTATAGCTTGGAAGATCACTGATATTAAGGGCATTAGTCCATCCTTTTGCACTCACAAGATCTTGATGGAAGAAGGTGCAAAATCCGTAGTGCAACCCCAACGTAGGTTGAACCCGCATATGAGTGAAGTGGTAAAAGGTGAGGTGGTTAAACTCTTAGATTCATGCATCATTTACCCTATTTCTAATAGTTTTTAGTTAAGTCCTACTCAAGTGGTACCAAAGATGGGGAGAATGACGGTGAGTCCCAATGATAAAAATGAGCTAATCCCTATAAGATTGGTCACGGGTTGAAGCTTTTGCATTGATTATAGGATGCTAAACAAAGCCACTAGGAAATATCACTTCCCTCTCCCTTTCATTGACTAAATGTTGGAAAGGTTAGCCGGACATAAGTATTATTGTTTCTTGGATGGATTTTTTAGCTACCTACAAATCCCCATAGCTCCGGAGGACCAAGAAAAAAATCATTTTTACGTATACATATGGTACTTTTGCATATCGTCGGATTCTGTTTGGTCTTTGCAATTGTCCCGGAACATTTTAAAGGTGCATGGCAGTTATATTTAAAGGACTCGTGGGGGACATCATAGAGGTATTTATGGACGATTTCTCAGTCTTTGATGATTCATTTGACTTGTGCTTATCTAACCTTGAAAAGGTACTCGCAAGATGTGAAGAAACTAACATCTTGCTTAACTGGAAAAAATGCCACTTTATGGTGCAAGAAGGTATTGTGTTGGGGCATAAAATTTCAAGAAAAGGTATAGAAGTCGATAGGGCCAAAATTGAAGCAATTGAGAAGCTGCCTCCCCCTACTTCGGTAAAAGCTATAAGAAGCTTTCTTGGTCATGCAGGTTTCTACAGGAGGTTCATCTTAAACTTTTCAAAAATTTCAAAACCTCTTACCTCTTTACTTGAAAATGATGTTATGTTTAATTTTGATGAGTAATGTCACAACACTTTTACCATACTTAAAGAGAAGTTGATTAATTCACCCATTTTAATTGCACCTGATTGGTCTCTTTCATTTGAACTAATGTGTGATGTAAGTGATTTTGCAGTTGGTGTAGTACTGGGACAAAGGCGGAATAAGCACTTCCAACCTATATACTATGCGAGCAAGACTTTAACGGATGCACAAGAAAACTACACAACAACGGAGAAAGAATTGCTTACCATAGTGTTTTCCTTTTATAAATTCCGTTCTTATCTTATTTTGTCCAAAGTCATTGTGTATACGGACCATTCGGCCCCGAAGTACCTCCTAACCAAACATGATTCCAAACCAAGATTGATAAGGTGTGTTCTATTATTGCAGGAATTTGATTTGGAGATTAGGGATAAAAAGGGTGCGAAAAACTTGACTGCGGATCACTTGTCAAGATTGGATAATCTGAATTTGGAATCCTTGATAGAAGAGGACATCGATGACGCCTTTCCGGATGAGCAACTCTTGCTCATAGAAGGTGAGATTCCAAACACTCCATGGTTCGCCGACTTTGTTAATTACTTGGTTGCAGGAATTACACCAAAAGATCTCACAATGCAACAACAGAAGAAATTCCTCTCCGAAGTACGGCATTACTTTTGAGAATACCCATATTTATTTAAGTGTTGTGCGGACCAAATCATTCGTAGATACGTGGACTCTAAAGAAGGAGAGGATATTCTAAGACATTGTCATGACGGACTTGCTGGAGGCCACTACCAAGCCAACAACATTGCACGAAAAGTGCTTGAGTCCAGAATCTATTAGCCCACGTTGTTCCAAGATGCCCACAAGTTTGTTCAAAGTTGTGATAGGTGTCAACGCACAGGTAACATATCCAAATCTAACGAGATGCCATTACAAATTTTTCAAACTTGTGAAATATTTGATTGTTGGGGGATCGACTTCATGGGACCTTTTCCCAGTTCTTTGGATAACAAGTATATTTTGGTAGCGGTGGATTATGTTTCTAAATGGGTAGAAGCACAAGCATTACCAACTAATAATGCATGGGGTGTGGTAAAATTTTTGAAAAAACTTTTCACCCGTTTTGGTGTGCCTAAAGTGCTTATTAGTGATAGGGGAACTCATTTTTGTAATGCTCAATTGGAAAAAGTTCTCAAACATCTAAGTGTGAACCATTGATTTGCCACCCCCTATCATCCTCAAACAAGTGGACAGGTTGAAGTGGTTAATAGAGAACTCAAACCAATCTTGAAAAAAAATGTTAACCACACTTGGAAGGATTGGAGCTTAAAATTAGACGACGCTCTTTGGGTATACTGGACAGCCTTTAAGACACCAATTGGCATAACTCCGTTTCGGTTAGTTTATGGCAAAGCATATCACTTACCTGTTGAAATTGAGCATAAAGCTTATTGGACTATTAAACTTGTTAACCTTGATCTTAAGTCAGCTGGAAAGTCCAGGTTGCTTCAACTAGCCGCCTTGGAAGAATTGCGGGCGGAGGCTTATGATAGTTCAATGCGATATAAGAAACAGGTCAAACGATGGCATGATAAGCATATCACTCAACAACATGAATTTAAGAAACGCGATCAAGTGTTGCTTTTCAATTCTCGTTTAAGAATTTTTCTAGGGAAATTGAAATCAAGGTGGTGGGGACCCTACACGGTGAGTAAGATATTCCTCTTTGGCACCCTTGAAATCACTCATCCCACTCGGGGCACCTTCAAAATCAATTGCAATCGCATGAAACGCTATGTAGGTGAAGGTCTTCCCAACCCCGAGCAGGTGGAGATGCTCTTCGACGCTACCGCATAGAACTTTTTGGTTTATCGTGAGGCGGTTGTTTGTTGTACTATGTTCTTTCTTTTGTTTTTGATTTATTTTTCTTTTCTAGTTTTTATGCTTTTGTGTGCTCTTTTGTATTTTTCTTTTTAGATACTTTTCCAGGGCCTCTTTCTTCAGGAATTCAGATCTTGTGCAGCACATTGCACAAACTATGGAAGTATTATCTTTTTTATCTCTTCTCCTTTATATTTTTGGTCCCATGGCATTATTTCTTCTTTGTTCTATTTATTTAGCCATTGAGGACAATGTTCAGTTTAAGTGTGAGGGAGTTATTCGATTGAAAATTCTTCTATGCATCATTCTTTTATACTTTCCTTCTTCGTGTGAGCAAAATTTTCAAAGTTTTTCTGACTTTCTTTGAGATTTCAAGCTGTATTTTTAATGCATGTCTTTATGATGGATTATAGAGCATATGTTCTAGATCATTTATGGCTTATGTATGACTTTTTGCACGCACTTGGACTAAGTAGTTCTTGATCCAATACTTTACATTGTTCTTAAACTTATTTTTCTACTAAAATTCACGGAACATTTTAAAACTTACTTGAATACCTCTCGAAACGAAATAAGAAAGACAGTCATGATTTAACTTAGGGATGACGGTAATAAGCCTTCTTTGGATAGTTTGAGCTTTTCAAGCCTACCTATTTTTATAGTATCCCTAGTACCTATTTTGAGCCTAAATTGTTGAGTTCTTTCTTTAAAACCCGTTATCATACTTTGTCCATTGCTTGTTTATGAGAGTTTGAATAATTCTTTCAAATCTTTAATTACTCTTGATGGATAAAAGTACATGAAGGAGAATGTTGAGGGAGAGTACTTGGAGAAAGATTATGACTCGTTACTTTCAGTCATGTATCAATAGTTGTGTTGAGTTGGAAAAAGAAAGAGAGGAAAAAGAAAAAAAAAAGAAAGATTGAAAACAAGAAAAGAAAAACAAAAAGCTGCAAAAAGAAAGAGAAGAAAGAGAGAAACTAAGAAAGAAAAGAAAAGCAGCAGTGAAAGACAAGAGAAAAGAAAAATTTTTGAAAGAAAAAGAAAAGAAAGATCACAAGAGGAATGGCGATTGAGCAGTAAAAGTTGAGTTCCTATAAAGTTCTTAACACCATTACTGAAAATTTGAATGATCTTGTGGAAAATAGAGAAGAGTTGATGGAAAAAGAAAAGAAAAAGAGAAAAATGCAGGATTTGCTTGAGTTGAACTATAATTGCTAAACAAGGTTATGGGTTTTAATCAATCTTGGAATAGGAGAGCAAGAAGAGTTTGAAAATTATTGATACATTTTGTTTATCCTTTTATTGCGAACTCTCATCTTCTTTGACATTTGAATTTCCTATATCCTTCGTTTGATAAGCTATATTACAAGCCTCTAACCTTACATTACAAGCTTGAAAGTCCTACTTGACCTAAGTAGAATCATGATATGTCTCGGATTAGTGGAGAGAGTGTATGAAAAGTAAGCTTATGGAATGCATATTCTTTTTGAACTAAATTCTTTCCAATGGTTTGAGAATATTGTTAAGTATTGGGATGGTTCTACTAAGTCATAATTCACTTGCACAAGTCTGGCATTTGTTGTGAAAGATATAGTAGCATGTGTTTTATATTCTTGAATGAAGAAAGTATTAGAGATATTGTTTTCAAATTGATTGAGTGATTGATGAAACCTTGTGTTTTTCCTACTTATCTTTGATACTTTGCTTGAGGACAAGTAAAAAGCTAAGCATGGGGGAATATGATAGGGCCTAAATTAGTCATGTTTTTCCTAATTATTTGAGACTCTTTTGTATTACATTATATTCAATAACTAGTCATATTCCTTCATATTTGAGATTTTACTCTTGGAAAGGTATTTTGTGCATTATTTCAGATTTTAGAAATAAAACAAAGCAAAACGTCGCAAAACAGAACCAAGGCTGCGCCGGACAGGGCAGAGGAACCGGCGCCGGCCATGTGCTAATGACATGCACTTCAAAGCGAAAAAAATGGTTGAGCAGGACCGGAACAGAACCTAACCGGTGCCGGTTGCACTCTGGATAACATTGCATGGAAATCAAGAAAAAATTGACGAACAATGGGAGAAACAGAACACAACCGGCGCCGGATCCAGCAGCTAAGGCGGTGCCGGCTGTGCTCTGAGGAAAAGACCGAGCTTTGATTTTTGCACGTAGTTTTTAGTAATTTGTGGAATTTTAGTATCTTCCTACTTCTACTCGGCCAAGAACCTTACACCAACGAGTTTAAGCACTTCCTAAGCCTATAAATAGATAAAAAAAACACAAGAGAAAAATGGGGAATTCATAGATCATCATAGAAAATCACTCGAATCAAGGAGGAATTTCGCAAAATCAAGGAGGGTTAGACAAGAAGGTCTTCAAGGGAAGAATGAGGAGGCTTGTCTATGAGTGTTTTCTTTTACTTTATTTTCTTTTTCTTAAACAATAATATATTAATTATTTTATTGTAATTTGACATTATTTTAGATATTCATGATTTTTAAAGTTATTTGATCTTTTGATTAATTGATTGTTCTTCTTGGTATTTAATTACTTGGGCGTATTACGAGATTAGTTGGTTGTTTCTTTTCATTAACTTGCTAGATCAAAAAGGTTGATGGTAGTTGCAATTGATTAATTTCATATTTATTGGCTGTTAACTTGCTAGACCAAGGAAGTTAATTGCTGAGGATTGACTAATTAAAAGCTAATTGATGTCTACCAGACTAAGGATTCATTGATTAATTTCATACTTTAAATTTGCCAGACCAAGGAAATTTAATCAATGATTGTGTTTAATGCATCTTTTAGATGAATTAGTTGAGACACACCAAGTGATGCTAATTTATCTAGAAGATAGTGATTTCATGGATTGACCAAAGACGTGAATCTACCTTAATCCTTCTTGATGCCAAGAGAATAATTAGTTATGATAATGGTTAGGTACTTTAAGATCATGTTTGTCAAAATAATGGTTTGAGTTATATAATTCTCCATCCTTGATATGTACATATTATTTTATTTTATTTTTCTTTTTATTTCTTTTCACTTTACTGGGTCGGTTAAATAATGAAAGAAAATGGATTAATGTCTACTTGTTTCTTGAGGATCGACACTCGTTTGAACCCTATGCTCTGTTAATGATGAGTACGTTTGCTCATATGTGTAATTTGGGATTAATGTTTTAATTTAAACTTGATTGAAAATGTGCTTATTTTTATTTGATTTTTATACCCAAATAAATAACACATCACTTTCAAAGATAGGAATCAAAGTACAATACTTAGCATTAGGGGTGGCAATCGTGTCGTGTTCAGGTTGGCGGGTCGTGTCAATTTGAGATAATTACACTCAACAGGCCAACCCAAACACGACCCGATTAATAAACGTGTCGTGTCGTGTTAACGCATTTATTTTCGTGTCGTGTTCCTGTTATAAAATGGGTTGACACGACATGACACGATTAGACACAAAACTTAAATAGATAATTACTAAATCCGTCAACCCGAATAATTACTAAACTCGCCAATCTGTGCACCATTACACAAAAAAATTTTAAAAATCATATAAAATTAAAAACTAATAAAAAAATCCATAAAGTCATAAATAACTAATAAAACAACAAACTATCCAGCTAAATATATAAAAATCTCCATAAATTCATAAGATTTAATCTTAAAAATCTAAACAAATACAGTTTTGCAATAAAATTGGATTGTTCAAGAAATTATTTTCTCTACTTAAAAGTTATTGTAATAATATTATTATTATATATACTAAATAATAATTAATTAAGAATAATTCATTTACTATATATCAAGTAAATAACCACATTAACATCATTTATTTTCTTTAAGAGGTCTCATATAATTAAACAAAATAGACACACAAATAATTCAATTAATTCATATAATAAAATTTAATTCAATTAATTTATGAAAAAAATTAAACTATCTAATTTTTTATAGTGAAATTTGTAGGGTATTACAAAAAGTATTACATATAAATATTAAAAAAAGTTAAACGAGTTCGTGGATTGAAACGGGTTAAACCGGGTTGAACCTATTTACAACCTGTACACGTTTAAAGCTAAACGGGTCGACCTGTTTCGACCCGAACCCGCGAAATTCCAACCTTGACCCGCTATAACCGTGTCGTTTTCGTGTCGTGTTCAATGTTGCCGCCCCTACTTAGCATATAAAATACCTTGAAGATACTTAGCATACAAAAATACCTTGGAGATATCAAGTCTAAGGATACTTGCACTTTTGCTATAATGAGATTTTATCATTGTCACTAAATAGTTACCTTTGTGATTATCTTATGGTTAGGTCATCCAATGAACTTATTTCTGTAACAAGTATTCACATGTTAACTTTAAGTATTGCAATACTCACGGATGTGAAAACTACAACTTGATCTAATTAAGAAATTTAACACATGCTAGTCTTGGTGCATTAATGATATCCTGTTTCATTAATACTATGACTAGAGATAGTTTAAGTACAAGCACTACATAGTGTAGTACGAATCTCATATCATAATCTCTATCATGATTTCCTTAAAACTATACTTTGTGCTTGGGGCTTTATCTATTAGTTTTATACACGTTAACATATGAAACAAAGAAACTAAAAGATAAATAATACCTTTATTAAATAAATGTACAAAATATACCGTATAAAGGCATAATTCTAACAATCTCTCACCAGCACTAGACCCAATTGTTCATATATCGAATACCAAATAACTGAACCTAACTATCATGTTTCTTCTAGGATAGTGTTTTAGTAAGCGGATCAGCTATGTTCTGATCAGTAGGAACTCTCTCTATCTTTATATTTCACCTATCAATGATTTCACGATTCAAGTGATAGCGCCTAAGTATATACTTGGATCATTGATAAAATCGTAGGTTCTTTACTTGTACAATGGCTCTATTGTTATCACAATATACGGGTATTAGATCAACAATGTTAGATACTACTCCTAGTTCCTCGTCATTTGACCGAGCTTACCCAATTTCACTCCAAAATCAACTTAAACATGTCCGAAAATTGTTCCTCGTCATCTAACCTTTAAATTGAAATATAAAATAATTAAGTATCAAATCCAACAAAAGATTACGATAAAATAAGCAAAATGCCTATAAAAATGCTAATAATATAGTCTAACGAGTATCTATCAATGTGGAACACGAAGAGGAGTGGACTTCTTAGAGTCAGAGTGTCGAATTTCTTTAAGTAGTTTGTAGTAATGGTTTTTTTATTATTTTATAATAAGGTTCTAAATTATTTTTATTGTAAGATATTCGACACTATTAAGGGAAACCTTGGAATTGTCACTATTCTACATCTCTAATTTAGACTCGAAATCATTTTTCGACTTCGAATTTGGAGTGTAAAAATTAAACTTAAATGTATGAATTACATATTATTTTTTAACAGAGACTAATTGTATACTATTGATATTGAGGTAAAGTTAGTACATTATTTACTCATGAAATGAATAATTAGAACTTCATAGAAACTGTTTAAACATTGGTGATTCATTTAACTTCTATAGCTCATCTCTTTAATCTCCCTATTTAAGGAGTTATTCATTATAGTGGACAGATGAGTTCTTGGAACTTAAATAGAAAGACACGATGACAAATCCTCAGTAGTGAGTGACAATATATTTGAAGTTTTGACCTTTAAAAATTTCCTATAATTCTTTAAATTGATAAAAAATTTTGAATAAGCACTTTCTTTTAGGAGATTAATGTTACTATTTCAGGTCATTAAATAGGATATTTCATAATTAGATCAAAGTTAGAGTTTTGAGAATTATTTGTGATATTAATATTTGCATTACATCATCAAAATAGAATGGTAAATGCTCACTTCTGGGTTGGGGTGTACTTGAGTTGAGCCTTTATTGAGCTGTTCAGACTCAACTCTTTTGTCCTATATTTTTTAGTTTAGGCTCATGTTCGAGTACTATCATTAGTCTTGAATTTTTAATTGAGTCAAGTTTGAATAACTCAAGTATTTGGCTAAAAAATTCACGAATATGTTCGATAGTATATACCTATATTAATTAATTAATTATTTTATTTTATTTTAATGAATTTGGAATAAAATGTTAATTTTATATATTTTAATATTTTTTATGTAATTCAAATTCAAACCGAGTTCATTAAGTAATTGAATTTCGAATCAATTTAGAATTTTACAATTTTTTTTGTTGAGTCAAACTAGAGCCTAGATTTAAGGTTCAAATCAAACCCAAGCTTGACTTAAATTTTGATTTAAAAGCATCAAGTTCAACTTCATTATCTCAAAATTCTACTCAACTTAACTCAAGTATATCCCTACTTCTAAGCAGGGCTCACTTGGAAATGGTCGTCACCGCATGCTACAAATTGTGAATCAATCACTTATGAGGATGTTGCTAATGATGATTATTGGAATTGTGCTATTGATGAAGAGATTTGTATTATTAAGAAAAATAAGATTTGGTAATTAACCTTTCTTTCACATGGAAAACTATACGTTAAAGTTAAATGAGTGTAAAAGATCGAACACAAACCATTTGGAGAGGTAGATTGCTTCAAGGTAAGGTTGTGGTTAAAGGATAGATGCAGAAAGTTTGAGTTAATTACTTTAAGGTCTTTGTACTTATTACTAAACTTACACAATATGTGTGATTATTTATCTTATTACTCATAATTCTTAGAGTATATGAAGTTTAATGGTGTTGGAAATAAGCTAATTATATGTCTATATGTTGATAATAATATTTTTGCTAGTAATAATTCTAAATTAATTTATGAATTTAGATAGACTATGATTAGTAATATGAAGATGATAGAGAGGTTGATGTCTTATTTTCTTGGACTGATGATTAATTAGATGGATCGAAGATTTTTTTTTTTCTAAAAGAAAAGTGTGTAGGTGATATTTTGAAGAAATTTAGAATGTATACAAAGAAGTATATTACGACTCCGATTGAAGAAAAATTGAAGTTGACAAAAGATGGTTTTGAAGAGCATGTTGATGACCAATAAATTTATAGCGTCACCTCATCAATCACATTTGCAGCAACAAAAAGGATTTTGAAATATAATGAAGGTATGTAACTTGATGACATTTTCTATTTGTGTATTAATAATATAATTCATAATGATTGGATTGGTAATGTAGTAAAGGACAACAGTACTTATACATTTTATTTAGACTTTGGTGTATTTTCCTTAGTCTTCTAAGAAGCAGCAAGTAGTAGCTTTATCTATAATACAGGAAGCATATATAACAGTTACAAATAGTGTCGCTCAAACACTATGGTTGTGGAGAATATTTGACTTTCCACAACATCAAAAAGATAATCTCATTATTATAATTTATGATGATAAATTAGTCATTCAAGGTAAAATTGCTCCTAAAGTTGAAAAAAATACTTAAATTATCAAATTTGAAAACTTAAGAGTCTATTAGATAAAGTTGAATTTTGAAAATTGAAATTTAAATATTTAAGGATCGCATTCTGAAAATTGAAGTTTGAAGAGTGAATTATGAAATTTGAAATTTGAATCTTAAAATTGAATTAATTATATTTTATCTTTAAACCACAATTTATAACAATTTGGATTAATATACCACACTTATAATAATTATACTGAACAGTTGGAGTAGAAAAATAATTTCTATTAGATTAGGTAATGGAAAATTCACCGATTTCATCCCCAAATTATTTTAGTTTGGCCATTTTGGTCCCCAATGTTTGTTTCTTGATTTTTTCATCTCTAAATTATTTTCGTTTTGCCAACTTAGTCCTTTCGATTAGTTTTCGGCTAACCTTCACATATTTTAACTGTAAAAGTAGAAATTTACTTTTTAAAATTGAAAAATTTACCAATTTCGTCCCCAAACTATTTTACTTTGGCCATTTTGGTCCCTAATGTTTGTTTCTTGATTTTTCATCCCCAAACTATTTTCTTTTTGCCAACTTGATCCTTTAGAGTAGTTTTCTGGCTAACCTTTACATTTTTTTTAGAGGTAAAAGTGGAATTCTACTTTTTTCTTGCCAAAACTCTAGTCAAGTAAAGGGCTTCATATTTTATCCAAATCTATCTTTTCATACCCAAGCAATAGATGTGCTTCATATAGTTATATTTCCATACCCAAGCCAAAGCCACATTGACCCTCTTCTCCAATTCACGAAACGGCTAGCCTCCAAGGGCGTTAAAACTACCATAGCCACCACTCGTTATGCTGTCAAGTCCATTTTGCCTGAAAGACTAAAGGAACACATTCTATTTCTGAGTAGGAACAAAGCCGTTATCATCAAATTCAAATTTGATGATAACGGCTTTGTTCCTACTCAGAAAGAGAATGTGTTCCTTGAGTCCTTCAGGTAAAATGGTTCAAGAACTCTATTATTTGGATATGAAAATATGAGACATCTTTTCATCTCAGATTGGTATGGAAATACGACTAGAGCTATCAAAATAGACTAAGCCCAACCCACAAGTAATATGGGATGGGGTGAGTTGCAAATTTTTAGGCCCATATTTCAACTGGGCCTATTTGGCCTGGCTCACAAAGCCTAGGATTTTTGACCAAATCGAGTCAAAAACCCAAATACCCACTATGAATGGGATGGGATTTTGAGGTATGTCCGTGCAGGGGTACCTCGCGTTTGCCAGATGCGAAGTCATGCACTCGCTGCCTGGCTGACCGAAAAGTGCCCCTGATGAACACCCAAGATCTACAGTCGGCTTCAACAAAACTAGTTCACTAAGAAGCTCCCGAAAGCAATAACCACATAGGCAGATGGATTCAAATTTTGGTCAAGCAATGTCAAGCGAACACAAATTGAAAACACTGGCTAAGCAAAATTCAGAGTAAATCGCACAAATTACAAATGGAAACTGACCCAACATAATCCACATCCGGTATTTGTAAAACAACAGTCCGCTAAAAATGCTCACACAAGGACTACAAGAGGCACAAAAATAAAAAAACACTACAAATCTGTAGAGGTTCACGCATAGGTGAACCTATCTAACGTCAGGCACCAAATTGGTAAAAACTAAATGGGAAAAATCCACCGTAATGTCCAACCTATACCCAGAGCTGGTCTCACGGACGACCCTCAAAAAACCCAGAAACACAGCAACAAAGAAGAACTCAAACTTGCAGTAGATAATCCATATATAGTTACCTTTCTGGGCATAATCTCCAAAACAACAATAGATTGTTGGGGAACTTCAGGGCGACATGGTCAAAGGGCCAATCTTTTACCCCATCTGATTCACAAGGCAAAGCATTCTGATTTCTGGGTTTAAAAAAATTAAATATAAGATAATGAATTCTTGGAGTCATTTTACGATGTGACAAATTTGATATCCGATACATCTTATCCCACTTTTAATTTGTATTTTATGCAATTTTGGAAAATTAAATGTATCTTGAATGAAAATTTAAATAGTGAGGATGAGGTTATTAAGGATATGGCTCAAAGAATGAAGAAAAAAGTTTGCTAAGTATTGGAAGGATTACAGTGAGGTGCTTGCCTTTGGAGTAATTTTTTATCCACGTATAAAGCTTGATTTCTTGTTATATTGTTACCAAACAATTGAACCTTTCACTTCTCAAGGAAAAATTGAAAATATCAAGAGAAAATTTTATAAATTCTATGATCACTATGTAAGTGAGTCTTCACCAAGCATTCCTCCTTCATCAAGTTTGCCTAGACAAAGTGGAGTTGGCAAACCAAGGATATCAAAATTTTTCAATGTAAGCTATCTTTGTAATACTTTAATTTCTTTATTAATTTACTTTTAATTATCTTTTGATGATGATACTAATACCTTTTGTTTCTTTTTTGTTAATACATTGAAAATTTGTAGGATTACAAACAATATAAGAATGAGAATATTTCTACTCTAGGAAAGATTGAATTAGATATATATTTGGATGAGCCACGGCTTGATCTTGAACTTTTTGATGAATGGAATTACTTAATTGGTGGAAGGATAATTCTAAGCGATTGTCTTGTCTATCTATTATGGCACGTGATGTTTAAGTATTTCAATTACAACAGTGGCATCAGAATCTACTTTTAGCATTGGTGGTCATGTTATCACCAAATATAGAAATTCTCTTCACCATGATCGAGTTTAAATGGCTGTTTGCACAGAGAATTAGTTGCATGGATTTATTATAGATGATGATAGTAATATATAACAAAATTTTTAATTTCTTTAACTAGTTAATAATTAGTAAGTATAACACTAATTATATTCTTTTTTCTATTGTGGTTTGCGATTATTAGATGAACAATCTGACCTTAAAACAGCCATGTCAAAGATATCATCGCCAACACCATATTCAAATAAAATCATTGAAAAAATCTTAGATGATTGAAGAATGTGCATCTTTTTGGCAGATTGGTAGTATGAGCAATACTTTTAGCCTTTCATGGTCTTTTTATAAAATTGTGAAACAAATATTGATTTTTAACTTTGATGTTTCTAAATTTGAACTTTTAAATTGGATTACTATATTTGTATATTTGAGAGTTATGGCTTTAATATGTGATTTGTGATGTTTAATTTTTGGACTTGTTAAAATTGTAAATTTAGGTAGAATTATGTGTGTAAAGTATAATAGATAAAATATACTTAACTTATTATTTGATATTTATATTTTATTTTACGTTATAATTTGATTCATTATATTTGGACCAGAGTTAGAGTTAAAGATTGAAAAATATAAATATGAAATTTTTTTTAAAAAAATATTATTTATACATAAATGAGCACATAGGCTAAGAAGGGTTAGGTTGGGCTAAAGATTTGTCAACCCATAAAAAAATAGACTGGCCCGTCCCGACCTATATTTCTGCCGGCCCATGTGGGTTGGACTGAGTTGGCCCATTTTGACAGCTCGAAGTACAACTACATGAGGTACATTTGTTGCTTGGATATGAAAAAATGTATTTGGATAAAATATAAAGCCCCTCACGTGACTAGATGTGTTTTGGATGGAAAGAAGTGAATTTCCTCTTTTAACCCTAAAAATGTGAAGGTCAGCCAGAAAATTACTCGGAAGGACCAAGTTGGCAAAACAAAAATAGTTTGGGAATGAAAAAATTGAGAAACAAACATTAGGAATCAAAACGACCAACCTAAAATAGTTTAGGGATGAAATTAGTAAATTTTTTAATTTTAAAAAGTCAATTTCCATTTTTACCCTTAAAAAATGTAAAGGTCAATCGGAAAACTGATAAAAAGACTAAGTTGGCAAAATAAAAATAATTTGAGGATGAATTCTATAAATTTAGATTAGGATCCATTCCCTAATCTTTTTTTTTTTTTTTTTTTTCATTCAGCACTGCTTGGTATTAGTGGGTTTGGTGGGTTAGTGGTCTTGTGGGATTATTAGAAGAGCCCAAGCAGAACTGTTATCCTATGAGATTAGGAATTAGTTTCCAATTTCAATTTGGTAAGATGTTGTGTTGTTGCACGTGGAGCATCTGCGTTGACACTTTGAATTTAAATGAAAATAATAATAATAAAGATATATTATGAAAATTTGTAAATATTTTATAAACTGTTGAAAAATTATGAAGTTATAAATAAAAATTATTTATTTAACGTATTTGATTTTGAAAAACTATGAAATTATAAATAAAAATCATTTGTTTGACGTTTTTTATTTTACATCCCTTTATGTAATGTATGAGTATCAAATTAGTATATTAGAATAGTTTAGAGAATTTATGAAATAGAAGAATTTAATTTAGGAACAAACGTTAGATTTTAAGCGAATAATTTAATTTTGGAACAAATGTTGAATTTTAAGATTTTAATATAATTAAAAGTTTTTATCACTAAAGTACTTTAATGTTCGAGGTTATTTTTAATGTAAGATTTTAATATTATTTTTTTTTTTATCATTTCAGTATCTTCTGTTATGAAATTAGTAATTAATTTTTTAAAAAAAATATTTCAATATTATTTTGATCAAAATGCCCATTAACAAAATTCTTCCTAAATTTGTTGTGGGTTTCACATCCGCTCTTCTTTAAAAGCTCTATATTTATTTATTTATTCATTGCAAGTCATGAACTTGTGCAATATTTCATTTTTCTATAAAAGAACAATTATGCTATCCAAAAATGATATTTTTTTTCCCCTTTTATTTCTTTTTATCTTTGTTGAATGGGTTTCGTCTTTTGCATTTGTATCCCTATACCTGCCATCCGTCTTTTTCTAATTGATCTCTTTTTTCCCCCGTAATTTCTTGTTGATTTTTATTTTTTCCCCTTTAATGGGGTAAATTTTCTAATTTCAATAGAGAACTACTTCCTTTAAAAAAAAAAAGAAAAAACAAAAAGAGACCTAAGAGAAAGGAAATTGAGAGGTTTTTCTAAAAACCAATTTTATTTTTTATATTTTTATTAAAAATATTTTCCATGGCGGACATGAACTCTAATTTAGCTTCCAAGGGGTAGGATAGGAATGTCTCTCTGAACACACACTGACACCATTACCTTAGCTGTTAGCCAACGACTTGAAAGTAATACCAAAAAAAATGTTGAGATACTTTATGATTATTAAAAAAACTAAAACTAAAACTAAAAATTGATTTCGAATGGCAAGAAATTTTTCATGAGTTGTAAGGATTGAAATTGCTCATACAGTATAACATATTTCTATATATATATATATATCCTTTATTGGTCAAATATTTCCTACATTTTGAAAAATAAAAAAAAATGCATAAAACTTGATTTTTAACTCAAAGATGCTTTGATCCAACGAATGGGTTTATATGATTAAAAAAAATGTTGTACTTACTTGCATATTAATTAAGTATGAGCTAATATGTCTTCAAATAAAGAAGAAAAATACATTTGGCACTTAAAATAAAATTTCAAGGTCGGATGATTTCAGTTTGAATTCCAGGTGAAGTGTGCTGAGCTAATTCGTCCACCCAAAATTTAATTTAAAAATTTACCAAATGAGATTTCGGAGACAGAATTCATTTTAACTTGGCAGCCTAAATTGAGAGAACCCAAACTTCAACAAGAAGTCATTCTCATACTACCAGAGAAAGAAATCAGGAACTTGGAATTATGGGAGAGGACAAATTATATAAAATATATATATTAGAAGATAACTAACTTTGGGGGGGGGGGGGGGGATAACTTGCTAAAATATTCAAAGATGCCGTACAAAAATCTTTATTAATATTGAAAGAATAAAATCATGAACATGCAATATATGTAACAAGTGAAATTCTGATGCTAAAGTAATGTTTCTACTAGTCTAGCATGGTCCCTGAAGAATACACGAGTGATTCTCTGTATATGGTTTACCTTTGCATGACGTTTACTTCCATCCCTTAAGTTTTGTATAAACTCTTCTGGCATTTCCTCCAAATGCAACTTCTGTAAACTGGTCATGTACTCAATGCCTTGTGGTAGTAGCTTCAATGCCGGACAACGGATTAATCGGAACTCGTTTAGGCCAAGCAGTGCTCCTTCCTCTACTTGTACAACATCTAACTCCACGAGCTCTATTAAATGCAGCTTGTTCAATTTGGGGAATGCAGCTTTCCGGAAGTTCAAGTGGTTACCTTTGTATGCTTTTCTAAGTTCAAGAAAAACTAGTGACGGCAATCTGTGGATATGAGGAAGTAAATCTTCTTCTAGAAGAGATAACTCCAAGTGCATATGTGTCAGGTTTTCTAAGGTTCCAAACCATGGAGGTGGCCTCTTCAAGTATCCAAACAATTTCAGCTTCTGGAGGAAAGGTGGGGGGATAAGTAAGCCCTCCAACATAAGGTCCTCATTAGGGCTTGCTGAAACACTTAATTGTCTAAGGCTTGACATCATTTTTATTGAATGGCATAGTTTGGCTCCATGAATTGCTTTCAGTTTCGTGATATCCAGCCTCTTCAGCGCAGTCAAATATCCAACTTGCTTTATCATGCCTTCCTCTGCTTCAATGAAAGCAAGAGTTTGCAAGTTCTTCAAATTTCCGATTCCTGAAGGTACCTGCAAGCCACAAACGAAGTTGGAAGTTCTTGAAGTTTCATCAGTGTTTCGGCAAACAAATAGATGTCTTAAGTTCTCCAAGTTTGATATGCTTCTTGGCAGTTTCTCCAGATTGGTGTTTCTGACATCCAATGTCTGCAAATTTTTCAGCCGTTCAATTGCCTCGGGAAGACTTTTGACCTTTGTCTTCTGCAGGTTCAAGTACCTCAAATTGAATAGGTAGACCAATGATTTTGGTAATTTGTCAAAGGGTATCTCCTGGAGATCAAGGACCCTCAACAACTTAAAATTCGATGAAACAGAACTTAAAGAGAATGAGGAGCATATATCTGTTACAAAGACTAAGAAAGAGCGAAGTTGGCGTGCTGTTGTCTTGCTCAATGCAACGTTCTCACCCCTGTTGTATACTGATAACCTTTGTATCTTTCCAGCAATTCTTGATTCTCGGCCATCATAAAATGTGCAGAAATTTTCCTTTTCTGCCGTTCTCGTGGCTAGCTCCCGCATAACATCATGCACCCTAAAGGTCTTCACTCTTCCTGTGTCATTAATTTGTACCACCTGGATCATGCTCCGGAGAATTAGTTCTGTAAGGTGTTCCTCTGCTACCTCCTCCAATGTCATCCCTCTCCTTTCTATGATAAACCCTTCTGCAATCCATAGCCGAATCAGCTTCTTCCTTTTTATTGTGTGACCATCAGGGAAAACACAGCAATATAAGAAACAGTACTTGAGGTAAAATGGCAAATCAATATAACTCAATATCAAAATGCCTTTTACTCGTTCAAGGATGGGATTATAGCTTAATTGCCAATTAAGGCTGTCGAGAACCTTTTTCCACTCGACTGCTGCCTTGCTTCTCGAACACATGAGACCTCCAATTGCCACTATTGCAAGAGGCAATCCTTCACACTTTCTCAAAATAACCCTAGCTAATGCTTCAAGCTCTGCTGGACAATGGAGATTTGGTTCATCCCAAAATGCCTTCTTACAGAAAAGTATCCAGGCATCATTTTCTTGGAGAGGTTCAAGACGATAGACCCAACTTCCAGGTCCCATTGCGGTTGCCACATACTCATTCCTTGTTGTGAGAACAATTCTACTTCCGCAATTATTTTCTGGGAATGCAGCCCTTATTCTGCTCCATAGATCTATGCTCCAAACATCATCCAAGACAACTAAATACCTCCTAAAATGCATATATTCTATCAGCAACTCCATAAGCTGCCTATAGTTCATAGAACCAAGATTGCTTGGAATTATTGCTAGCTCGGCTTTCATGAATTCTTTCACCATTCTTCGCAGTAGCTCCTCGAGTCCATAAGCATAGGACACAGATATCCAAGCCAAACAATCAAAATGTGGCTTTATTGCTGGATCATTGAAGACTTTCGTGACAAGAGTAGTCTTTCCCAAGCCTCCCATTCCAACAATTGAGATAATGGTCCTTCTCAGATCATTTTCAATCAGCCAGTTGGACAACCTTGCTTTGCTTTCATCCATTCCTACTATCTCATCCTCTTCTGCAAAGATTGATGATTCGCCATGATGATGGCACAAATCCATAGGCAAACTTATCCTGCTTTCTTCATCGACTCTCACATCAAATCCATATCTCTTGCTTCTCTCTGAAACTTCAAGAACTTTAGCATTGATATTTTGCATTTTTGAAGATATTCGTCGAATAGCAGCAAGCTTCCTAGGAAAATTTACAGCATCTTGAACAAGATCTTTCAGTCCATTCTTTTGTAGCCGTGTAGGATTATTGTAATGCATGTATTCATCAACAATGTTTTCAACTTGAATGGCTAATTCTCTTACCTGCCTTACCCAAGTTTCCACAGATTCATTCTTTTCCTTCCGCCACTCTGCATCTCTCAAGAAGGATTTCATGCTCTCAAGCTCAAGCTTCATTTTCTCAAATTCATTTTGGGCATCGCCAAGCAATGATGTGTTATGCAGTAGTATATATGTTAGTCTACCTAAAACATAGTTCACAGCACCATCTGCCATTTTCTACTAGCACACAAAGTCCCCCTTCTTCGCCTCTCTTTTTTCCTTCCCTCTTTCCCTCTTTCTCTCTATCTCTCATGGTAATGGTTAGCATTTAGGAAGATGATAGGGATGTGAAAGGAAATGAAGCAACCCATAGACTTTTAAGCAAGAGAAGACTTCGAAGACTTAGGACACTTCATCCTCTGCACTACTACTTTTGCTCACCAGCAATATTTTACTTACCTTTGCTGCCTGTAGGCTTTTAGCAAGAGAAGACTTTGAATTTAGGGAAATTAAGACCATCATTTTCAGCAGTACAACTTTTGCTTACTACTTATATTTTATATTTTACCTTTATCTGTGTGTAGGCATATGATATTTCGGAAGGTAATGGCGGGACAGAAAATGTTGATCTTCTCGCAAGTTTTTCCACCAAGTTGTGATGGGACATCCTTTCAATAATCTTGACTTCTTCGAAATGATCCGGAAGTTCACCGAGTACAAATGTTTGACCACGTAATGTTGAAAATCTGTATGGAGTAACATGCTGAAATTCTTGTCCACAGCCTACCCAAAAAGAAAATTAAAATTAAAATTAAAATATTGAAGAAAAGGAAAACACAATAGATACACATTTGAAGACTATTTAAACTGATTTTGAACTATTTATGATTTCTCCACTACCTGATAGACTGAAACTGAAGATGGTCTGAAATTCTTCACTACCAGAAGGAACTAATATACCGAAATAAACCAAAACTACTTCCAAAACTGAATGAACATCAGATCACCACAAAGTTAGTGTTTCAGGAAAAAATAGATAAATAAGTAAAGCGCTTAGTCGTTGTAGCCCCATTGCTAATGCACATCAGACAGAAACCAACAGAGTTTGGGAGGTCAACACAAAGTAGAAGAAAGTTTAATTGGCTCATAAACATAGCTTATACATTTAAACCATTTACAGTGTTCTGCAAGCAGTCTTGCTCTTTCATCCAAAATATTCACAGCTGAGGAGACTGGCAGCATCCAAAAGTTCTCTTCGTCTTGACTATCATTAAGGTCCAAGCACCTCCTAGAAAATGTATATAACACCCAAATCTACCAAAATATATGCAGCCTATTTCTCCTGATCCTGTAATATGCTCCATCAAAAGCAAAGTTAACGATGAACTCTCAATTTCTTCATGGGCCCTTTCCCTTCATGCTCCGTCATCCAGTAGCTATTACCATTAAAATTGACCTCCTTTTTAGCTCTCTTGCCATCATGATTCAGAAACGGTTTTCCATTCTGTTCAGAACCACCATATCTAACTAGGTTTGTGGCGACAGCATAGGTGGAAATTTCTTTCTTCTCACCTGAAAGTGGCTTTCTCTCAATGACTAGAAATTGGCCACAACATTGTTCTTGAACAGCTATATCTTTAAGCTTCTGAACTACCATCTCTTTTTTGTGGCTGATACTATCAGTTGCTTCCTGCATGGCACGAAATGGAAAGTGCTTATATTTGAGCCCGCTTTGAACACACAAAAAGATAGATAAGTAGCAAAAGGTGTAGTAATATTAATCAGAAATTTAGAAAAATTGCCAAGAGTTCTGCCATTCATTTTGGAGGCAAAACCGCTTGAATAAAACTTATCCTCTGGACTGAAAATATAATCTCCTTAACTATTGAAAGAAAGATCCTCGTGATCACTGCAGTCAAGTTTTTTATGCTAGTGGAGAGACATATGACAACACTTCAGGTTTTGCATAGCTGCATACTGATTTCTTTCCATGCAAGAGAAAATTAATTGGGAACACAGATTTAAGGCCCTCATAGTCACCTGGAAATTAATTGAAAAACCAATGCTGATAAATGGACAACCACAACCATCACCGAAATTGATCTTCAACACCATTTTGAGTGGTCTTGATTTAAGAATTTCCCTGGAGTGTTAATCACTGCAAATTAGACTTTTGGGATAAAGAATAGGAATGGAAACAAAGGAAAGTAGAAGACGATGGCTATGCAGAAGCAATGGACCTTTTTGAATTTCACCAAATAGTCAGATCAGTCAGGATCATGCACACGTGTATAGTTTATGTTAAATTACTTGAAAAATGGATGCAGGATCACATTTGGCATGTTTTAAAAGAAATTGATTCTCAGAAGATGAACTTAAAGGAGGTAAGCTATAGATTTTGTCCTTGGACTTCATGGCCTGGAGGGTATGTGATGAAAATAATCAAACCAAAAATAAATAGATATAAATAAAAGCTTTTCACAAATGAGGGAACAAAGAAATCATTAATCCCAGCTCTAGTCATCATCACAGTTTTTAGTATAAATACAGAAATCTCATCCCAAGCAGCACCTTTTCAGCAAAAATGGTTGCTTCTGTAATACAGCTACTTTTAGTTCTGGCCTCTCAGGGAAAAGAACCTGGACACGAACAACATAGACAATTGATTTCAGTGTAAACAAGGCTCATCCATTTTGTTGAGCCTTGTTTATAAATGATCTTGGGTGAATATAAATATTTCTCTTCAAAAATTTTAAGCTAGTCATGCATATGAAGACTGTCATAAACCTCAACTGACTTAATGAATGGCAATGGTGCTCTTTCTCCGTGTACACTAATCACCCTGAGGGACCATTTAGCATATTTCCTCTCTGCAAGAAAATCCAAGATTGCCATGAGTCAGGGATTTACAATTGGTGCAATATCTGGTTTTTAATAGAGCAGAGCATCCGAAAGCAATTAATAAGACAGACGAAACCAATAAAACTCGTATTCACCCAGGAAATGGAGCCACGAAAGGGCCAACAAAGGACAACAATATGCCTTTCCATTCGAAAATTTTTATCTTGTAATCTCTTTAATAAAATCCTTCTCTCTGTTCTTAAATCTTAAGAAAATATTTAATTATTGTGCTCCATCCTTTCAAACTTCATTCTTCTAGTGTTGAAAAGAACTACTATTACTCTACATTTTAGTTTCTAAGGTAAGTTCAAGTATGATAAGGCCATATACCAATTTAGTTAATAGGCCTTCAGTAATCTTACTGGATGATATTCCTTATCCTGAAGAGATGTACAAAAAATTTCTCGTATCCTTTTGATTCTACAATAATATTTATGATATAACCCATTGCTATCTTGGCATTTTTAATAGATAAAATGCTATTAAAATGATGGCCATCTACAAAAGTTGTTTAATTATTTGCTCTTTTGAATCTATCTCTATAGAAAAACATTGCAATTGAAGTTCATGGACTGAAGGAGATCACATTGTTTTCATATGTAAAACTTTTCTCCCAACCTGTGCCCAATGCCTGTTTTTTTTTTTTTTTTTTTTTCTTTTCACTAAACTTGAAACAACTATACAATTTTCTAAATATTATGGGATTAATTTCTTATTCTCTTATAATGCAATGCTCCATTAATTTGACAACTTAAATAAATAATTATATCATAAAAGTCAAACACTAAAAGAATGGTTTATATAAAGCTACTACTCACCAACTTCTGTTGCTCTGTCTTATCCTTCAAATTATGCATGTAGTCATATTTGACTAACATTTGAACCAAATCACCCATCAAACCTAATATGTTTAAAACTTCACCCATGAAATTAGTTATAGCATCAACCTTTGTCCACTTCTTATTCAAATTATGGATCAGCAACTCCAAGAAGAAGGCTTAGAATGGCATCATAAATTGATCCTTTACAAAGAATTGAAATAACTGATCCGTTATGGATGAAGACTAGGCAGTATACAGTTACATAAAACAAATGAAACAAATAAACCACCAGCCTCAATCAGATCAACTTATCTGGGCAATTAGAAATTCATAAATAATAGCCCCCGACTGCATTTTCCTTCCAAACTGCCAATTCCAATTTGAATAAAACATTTGGCCTGACAAAGCTCTGATCTGGATTCTGTACTAGAAGGAAAAGGTGGTGCGACATCTGCCCTCTTTGTGTGTATGTGTGTGTCTGTGTTTTTTTTTTTTTTTTGGGTGGTGATCATTCATACCAGATTAGAAAAGAAGGGTACAATCACAGTTTATACAAAAAATACCTTCAAACTACAAAAATAGGACAGATTATTCAATTTTCTATATTGGAATATGTAACATCCAAAAAAGGAAAGTTTGAATGCTGTAAGCCAAATACTCCAGTAAAACTATAAGCGTGGGAAAAAAAAGGCTAAAAATATATTAATATATTTTAACATTCTTTTCTGGCTTTATTTTATTGTAAGTACCCACCTAAAACATTAAGCAAGTCAAACTGTACATTTAGAATAGTGCAGCCAGAGTACTATTATAATTTCTTTCTTATCTTTTTCCTCTATAATAGAACTGAACTTGTCCGCATTACATCCAAATGAGAACATTTACCATCTAGGTTCTTTTTTGTAAACAGAAAGAGAATAGAATCTGCAAAGTATCAAGACAAACATCTGGCATATGTAATATCAACATGTACATCAATCAAACTTCTAGAGAATACATATATATAGAAAAGATACCTTCAATGCAGTGAAATTGATAAATGACCTTAAAAAGATCAACACGAACATACGGAGAAATCCATAGATTAAGATGGTGCATCACCCCCGCAATTACCTGCAGTTGGCTCAAGTTAGATAACAAGCTCTTGCCTGTTATGAGGAGTCACAATCCTATTTTAATATCATTCATAGTTTCTAGTTGATATATTGCATCTTGAATAGATTTAACAATTAAACTGCAAAAATATGGAAGATAAATTAGCAGAGAAGAGAAGCATTTGGTATATAGAAACAACACGGTTCCTGAGCTTTTTTGGAGTTTGGTATGGAATGTACAGTTAGCATAATAACAAGAAATCAAGGGAGATTGAGTCAGGAAATTAAGGGATACAGGGTGTATTAGTTGTCAATTATAGTTGTCAATCCTGTAAATTAGGAATTAGAAATTATTCTCCTATAATGTAGTGATTCTTTCCTAGTTTAGACCTCTCGTAACATGTATAAAATCCTCAACAATGTAACAAATGAAACACACCAACATTTTAACTCTTCATTCTGCTATTAATAAAGTTCTCTTCTTTCTTCCTTCGTTTGAAAGTTGAATAATTCCTTTAGGATAATTGCAGACGAAATACAACCAAACTCAGAGACAGAAAATATTTTATTTATTTATTTTTAACGATTCGAATTGTACCAGTACCTTGTCAATAAACTCATGGATCACCAAGCATGCTTTCTTGTCCTTTGGAGTTGGCTGCCAAGAAAATCACCATCACCTTAGTGAACTCTACCAGAAGAGAGATGATGGCATATTAGTTAAGATGATAAATGATCCCACGACAGATCTTGCTTCCATAGAATCTCAAATGCTGTTAACAAGGGATCTGTGCTAGATGTATGGAGAAGGTAAGGACTCTCGTCTTACGCGAGCTAAGAGTATAGTGGGAAGAAACACAATGAGCTACAAGAAACCGGAGATGAAGGGAGAATAACAACATAGTCGATATGATGAATAACACTCCAAGATGCATCATTATTCTGTAAAGCATCAACACCTACGGCAACCACTATAGGAAAAGCAACAAAATAAGCTACAAAAGCTGGGAAAAAAAAGTAAATTGGGGAAGAAAAATATTAGCTAAGATGAGCAGCTATAAGAATGAAAAGAATTAGAGAAAAGAGCCAGAAAAGTAATTCAACATTGAGTTCGAAGTTAGCATCTGGAAAAGTCCCACAACCATTTTATCATTTAACGCCTCACTAGTTGAATCCATTTACCAAATGTCCATGAAGATCTCAATCAGTCCACCCTCTTGTTTGTGGCATTTGAGTTAGTTGACACCTTACTTGGTGATAAGCGATCTCTTTACATTCATTCAGAACAGGCACGTCCTTTTTACCATATCTTACTAGAATTAATGCAAAGAGAATTTGGCACCCTCAGATAAATTCATTGTTCATTTCAATGTGGATGTGTTTGCCCACACATGCCTGAGAGAGAGGAAGAGATAAAGAGACAGAAAGATGGGGGAGCAGAAGAATAACCTGGAGGTTTACAATTACAATCTTTCCCCCACCACGAAGACATTTTAAAGGACGGTTGCAGGCTGGAGTGATCTGCAAACTGCATAGAGTATCCTAAGCTATTGTCAGAAATGCACAGAAGTGTGCCTAAAAGAAATATCTGGTAGACGTTGATTGGCAAGAGGTGTCCATCCCAGTCTGATAAGTTAGGCAAATGTCAAATCCGAATATGCTCAAATTAGTACTTCTGCCACATATGGAAAATATGTTTACCAACTAGCAACAAGAACAACATTTATCAATCTCAATATTTAGCAATTTTCAGATGTGGAGCTACAACCTCAATGAGAGACAAGGATCAACAGTTCATATCTGAATATCAAAATCCTTCTTGCAGATTTGCATGATGAGCAAAGCTTGAAAAAGTAGACAGTAGCTGAATATTAGAACCCACTAGAGGCCCCTTACAATTACACATTATATGCCATCCAAAGTCAGTTATCCCCTTATTCAATAAAATGATTACTTTTTTCAATCGTATCTTCTTTTTTCACAACAATCTCAATAAACCTTCCAGTTCTAAGTCAATATATTTAGCATTTAAAATAGATTACAAAGAACCTGATTTTCTAATGTTCAAAAGCTGCCCAATAAATATTGAAGTCATTGGTCATACTGATGCATAAATAGGTACATCAGCAAGCACTGAACAAGTTCCCAAATAAATGCCATATAAGGAGCGATGTATAAAATAAACAGAGAAGCATGAACAACAATAAACCGACCTGGTTCCAAGACACAGTACAATATCAGCCATTCGACAATGCTTTTCAGCTGCAATCATCTCTCTGGAGGGCAGTGCATCCTATAAAATATTAAGCACAATATTGGGCTCTCAAAGTTTGCAACCGCAATTCCTATTGACTTCTTAAGGACAAATTAGAATGTTGTCATTAAGGCATCAAGGAATACCACGGTAATCATCTGTATATGCAGAGATAAAACTGCTGATAAAAAGTGTGAAAAAGAGGTATAATCGAACGAGATTTCTTTTAATTCCAAAAGCCAGTATGTAAAAGCTCAGCTTTCAACTCTGGCACTCTCTTCTGTGTCCAGAAAATGCCTCCCTCCCTCCCTCTCCCTTACTAGCAGTGAATAAACACGAGTTACTTCAGGATTCGGGCGTGTACCATCTTTAGCCACATAAGTCTAGATCACAATTGACAAAGATCTAGTCACTCAACATTGAAGCAACAAGGGCAGCCATTTTTCACACAATGCACCAAAAAACTATATATAGTTGCCTCTCATTTGTCAGAATCTGGCACATTGTTATGTTTTCAAATAATTCTTTCTAAGGAAAAGGTTCCAAAAACAAAACTAAAATAAAGACATGTTTGGTGGAAAGGTCTTCTAGATTTGATTACAACGGAGGGGCCTGATTTCCTCTTCTTGTGGCTTTTTAATATTCCTTTCCTCCAAAGTCCCATAAGAAACTACTCTCACATAACTATATCCCATTTATAGTTGCCAATCCAGATTTATACAAATCTTTGGATCCAATCAAGCTCCAACCTATGGCGCTTCTCTTAAATAAAGGTTGTAATCAATGCCCTCACTGCACCAAGTAGACATTCAGAAAATGTGATTTCTACTTCCTTGTCCATTCTCCATCACTCAAAACTTTTCTAGTCCCAGTTCTATCCAACCCAAAGATACTCCAGAATCACAATACTCTTCCCTCTCAAAAGGACAAACTGGCATTGCTTAAAATTGATGCCAGTCTAACGCCCTCGCATTGGGTAGTACTTTTGATTTGATAAATCTGTACTCCACCATATCAAGCAAACAAGTTCATGTCCTAAATCTGTGTTGAACACCCACATGTAAGACAATAACCTATTATTTTGTGTCTCAATGGATTACATTACAATACCGAAAAGAAGAAGCCAAAGAATTAATCAATGAGATAGTTGACTAAAAGAAGAACCCACTTCTCTTCTGTACAATTCACAACTTACCAAATAAAGAATCTCTACTTGAATACACAAAACAAACCAAGATTAACAGGTTACCTCCCAATCAAGAACTGTATCCCTAAGTCTTGCTCTGCACTTGACATCAGAACAGCGTCTTGGGGTCTCCTTCAGCCCAATAGTTTCCACCTCAAAGTCTCTCAGGTACCTTAAAACAAACAGTATGCCAACTTCAGACAATATATAACAAACAAATTTGAAGGGCTTACCAAGAAAGGGTGGGGGAAAAATTATTTGAAAGGAATAAAATGGAAATTTTTGGAAAAAACTTCCCCTTTACATGCATGTTTGTTTTTCATGATTGAAATGTGTGAGTGAGAGAGAGAGAGAGAGGAAATGGTCAAGCACAATTCTTACTCAGCTCCACATGAACGGCAAAATTCCTTGAATGAATTGCCATGTAATTCAGCAAGTTTTTCCCTCGGTATTCCAGATCTAAGGTGGAGGCTATCAACATTCTACAAGAAAGGGTCGAACAGCATATGGAAAAGTAGGTTCTTAGGCCATTGGGAGTTTTGGAAGTTAAAAGCATATGGAAAAGCACGAGAGAGGGTAGAGAAAAGCATTTCATATGTGACACGATCTGAGAAAGGCTAACCTGGCTAATAACAAATTTCAATATCCCAGTCTTTTCAAGCTCAACCAATGCCATATGTGTAAAACTTGGCATTGCGCGATCAACTGGCACAGATGCTTCTGGCACACCTTTGCCTTCATGCTGCATATGATCAATCCAAATCATATCAAACTACCAGTATCCAAGTTTAACACACGTAAGCAAAGAGCACTCATAAGCAACGATACTATAAAAATTATGTTTTGATAGTCCAGTTATGACTACAAGGTGCTCCTCAAATAAGAGTTATTAGTTAAAATGGTTGATGAGCAGCAGAGAGAAACCCACCACGAAAAAAATCCAATAATTTTTTACTGTGAGCATGGACATAGAAGGGCAACTTGGAGGATCAAGTTTCATAATCCATTTTAGAGTAGTTAATAAAAAGTAACCAAATCTCTGTTGAAAATGTCAGAGGAATTGGTCATCAGTATTTGAGTATAAATTTCAGAAGAGCACACAATAATTTCACATTAACCGGTGGAATCATATGAGAAAATAAGCATTAATTCATGAATATGCACCAATCGCTGCTAGGGAAATAGAAGTCATAAGAATGAACATAAAAAATGTATGATTACCATTTCATTACAAAATTGAAAAATAAGAACCAAAAATGATAGCAGAAATTCAGAATCCTTAAGTATTCCACAAATAATAATAATAATAATAATAATAATAATAATAATAATAATAATAATAATAATAATAAAAGTCTTTGTTGAGATGAGCATCACAACACAGTTCTTGTTGAAACTAGATTGCCAAACCAAAACATTACTTGAGGTCCCTTTTCAAGCATTGCTTGGAGTAGACAAGCAAAAGAAGGACAAGAAATGACACCTCTCTTCAGACCATTGAGGTAAAAAGGAAGAATAATTCTATATACCGCCTTTTGCATACCACCGTTTTTCACCCTTGACAGTCACAGGTGGATAACTTCCTTGATTTTTGCTAAATCAACTCATGAATAACATATCCACCAATAACAATCAAAGGTTAAAAAATGGTGGTATAAAAAGAAATTCTATGCTTACTAAGATGGTATCAGAAAACTGATGTACTTTTGTGTTCAATAACCTTAATCGGGAAAAAGGGACAAAAGAAATCATCCATGCCAGATGAACAACTTTACAAACTTCATAGGAAATCTTACAGAGCCCCTAGTCATTTTTCAGTGAACACGAAATTCAAGAACGCAACTTCAAACCACTAGCTATTGGACACAAAGCAAACTAGAAACTCAAGAAAATTTAAAAAGGAGATGCAAAGGAAATGTGTAGTCTAGTACTTACTTGAAGCGTCCAAACTCCTTTTGGACCTCGGAAATCGGGTATCCCACATGAAGTTGAAATTCCGGCACCAGTGAATGCAACTAGATGCTTACTTTGTAAGGATGGGTCACAGTTTTCAAAACGTTACAATAGCAATTGTGCTGGTCTTTGTAGAACATTCATATGAGAAACAACAGAAAATTCAGTTTTAAAAGCTCAAACCTGTCCTATCATTGACACGAGCTCATCTATCTGGAATGCACCATCAAATTAATAAAGTTAGCTGAAAAACCAACAGTTTAAGGAACCTATCTTCCAAAGAAAATAGATTCCAATAGGTCACATGTATCAAACTTGTGTAAAATCTAAATTTCACCACTCAACAGGATATATAGTGCTGCAAAACTCTTTCAATGACATAAGAGGATGACCTTCAACACAAGTTTTATTCTCTCAATAACAGAGAATGGGAAATCTTTCAACAAATTCTAATGTTTAATTACTACAAGAAATATTTTAGCAGAAGTTTTATGAGTTCATACAACTTAATGGGAGAGTAGCCTTAGACTACATTAGCTAATCTATTAAAACCTGCTCAATAATAAAGTCAGCCAAAACATTTTTAGTACGGAGAAAACAAGAACTTACACCTGCTATTGAGCATGTGATTCTCCCTCCTAAAACTAGAAACATTAGTTTCTAATGTCTCGACAAAATTGATTCAAGCACCAGCATATTCTCAAGAAACTTTACCATTTTTTAAAACAAGAAGTTTCTGTCATGAAGAGAGAGAAAGAGAGAACCAAACATGATTTAGAAAGAGGGGGAGGGGGGGGGGAGGAAATTGATTGCACTAGCATCTTGAATAAAGGGTGGATGACAATTGAATGAGGGTATTTTCCACGAAACCTGTGTACTCTTCCAAAGAGAATGAATTAAGAGCAGTTTTCTATGTTGAAGTCTTCAGCATAAATGGCAAATCAAGTAGTCCCAAGAGAGACCCATTTATCTATGCAGCTCCAAGAATTTAGAGTGAGTGCATGCGCATATATTACCCATGTCGTTCTCTTCCCAGTGAAAAACATAACACCATACAAATAAAAAACACACACAATTCCCTCCAACTTTTGAAACAGTATGAAGCCTGACCAACATTGTGTATTACTGTTATAGGAGAAAAAATCTTGAGGAAGGTCACAAGCTTGGGCCAAGAAGGAAGTAGAGTGATTCTATAACTTCATTGATAGGTCAGGGCCCCATCACACAACATCAAGTACTAAGCTCGAATAGAGAAATGAATTTGGACAACAGATAATTTATTGCAAGGCTCCTGAAGAAATTATGCAGAAAGGCTACCTATACATTGAATGTTAGAGATATGATGTTTAACGTAGTACAATCCTGTAAACCGGATGGAAGTTAGAAGAAGAATTGAGCTGAAACAGAATGGTTTCATTAGCTGGGCTTGTAAAGCCAACTAGTTAGCAAGCCTTTGTTAGGCTTTTCTTTTCCTAAACCCAAAACTTGGAAATAGCGATCAGTACATGTCCAAGGCTCAAAACTCAGGAAGAACTTAATATGCATAAGATCAAACATGAGAATTCAATTAAAGAATAAAAATCAGAAATTGCACTAAAAGGCAGCAAATTGAGCCACCACTAGACCACCATCAAACCCAGAAAACAGGAGAGGAAACACAAAAATTCAAATAGACAAACAAACTACAAAAAACCCAACATGCATTTATTCTTCTTAATAATTAGTGCACATGTTATCAATATTCTATTCATAGGATTTTCACAAATATATCATGGGATGAAACAAAAAAATAATAATGAGAAAAAAAATGAATGACTTGAAGGATGAAAATGACACATAATAAGAACATACAAAAATAAATACATGGAAAAAATAAGGATACACAATAATTCCTTGAGAAAATGAGAGGAAAAAGTAAAGAACTCACTTTTTGTTGCAAAACAAGAGGTGGGTCGAAAATCTCAGGCATTCCCACAGTACCAACATCTTCTTTATACGAAAGCTTTTGTGCATACCCTAACGACATTATCTAGGTTCGAATTTTCTGAGAAGGAAAAGGAGGACAGTACCACCTTTCAGGGTTTAGCTGCTAGAGCAATGGAGTTCGAGGGGAACCGGAAATTCCGGAAAATGGTGCTGTTTTTGCACCAAATTCCAGCAGGGGTTGGCTGGGTAGGAATTTCATTTATAGTGAGGTCGGCCTCACCGCGATTTCCTTTTTTTTTTTTTAAATATGCAATTTTGAGATCGCGACCTCATCAGTTCTAATCGCAGGTATGAAATGCGACCTCTAAGTCGCATTAAATAAACCCCCTTACCCGCGTCATTGTTCCTGTGCAAAACTACAGCAAAACTTCAGTGCAGTCGCCCCACCCCGTCCCCTCTTCGCCGGAAAGCAGCCGACTCGAGCCATCCCCGCCGACAGCCCAACCTCTATTTGTCTCTCGGTTGGAGGTGAGCTAGCCATTTGACACTTTTCCTAGTTCCTGAATGTTATGTTTATATGGTACTTTATCCTCCTATTATGTAATGTTGATGAATTTTTCTTGAATTTTTGCGTTTTTTGTTTCCCATTCTTCCTGTATTTTTGCAAAATTTTGAACATTTTAATGGGAGCAGTAATTGTCCCATCAATATAACCCTGAGATCCTTACTAGTAATTTGAATTTGCATAAGATAAGACTAATAGGGTTAGTCTGTTCTATTCAGCTTGACTTGAATAATTTGATTCGATTCAGAAGTCAGGATTAGCACCCTTTTTCCCAACCCAACTCAAAGCAAAGAAATCACACAAGAGAAACAGACTCAAAAAGATTCAGCTCCAGAACACCAAATAATCTGGGCAAAAAAGAGATTCAGAAGGTACATTGAGATATCTTGAAGCTAAACTAAATCTTGAAACTACAAAACACCCTTGTCTTCCATTTTTTCTTCTCCGCAGAACACTCAACTTAAATTGCAACCAACCTTGCCATGAGATAAACTCCTCTATGTCACAATAATGGGGAGTCTTGAATTCAGCTGGGACCAATCACTCAGAATCAAGCATCCCAAGGCCTAAACAGAATATCTAAAGGGAACCCAAATGCAATTTCAGATATACCAGCAAGGTAAACAAACCAGAAACCCAAGTGAAATCCTAGCAAAAACTAAATAAGAACAAAAAAAAAAATCAAATAGCATCCGCTCACTAACTCTATCAAGCTAGACAGCAGAACCTTTACCAAACTGAAATGAAATTGCTACCAACCTCTCAATAGAATCTAAAAAATAAAAAGTGGGTGGACTGGAGGAATTTTCGAAAGAGGAAATGAGGGTTTAAAAGAAGAGGTGGGAGCAGAGAGGAATTTGGCTGAGATCGAAAGAAACTGACATTGGCTCTGATATCATGATAACTTTCTACAAGTGTAGAAGTGGAAGAAGAACAGAAAAGAAACACAAAGCTGAATATATTCTATTGAGGATAATAGGAACATTACATTAACATTCTTTTGTGAAATAAAGCTTTAAATCTGGTCTTGTTTGAGAATTGATAATATTCTTTTGTCTTATTTATATATTTATATATCTTTTCTTGTACATATTACTCCATGGTTCTTGTTTTTCCTTATCTCCTAGATTTTATTTTGTAAGGCAGAAAATATATATTTGCTTGGATGCTAGTTCTTCTACATTCTCACTGTTCAATCTTTATTTTATTGGAGTTGATAACTGGCCCAATCCCTTGCTTGTGTCTGAATTTGATAGATTTTGGGTAGGCATTTGAATATAAGGAAGACTAGGGAGCTATTTTGGCAGGATTTACATGAACTCCCAAAGTCAGTATAGTAATTCATTTACCTATGAAACATATCTGAACTATCTATACAGTGCATGTATGCTACAACGAAGTGAAGTAAAAGATAATAATTAAAAATAAAATAAATATAAATATAAATAAAACTTAAAATAATAAAAATGTAAGAGAATAATAAAAGTGTTAAAGTTTCACAAATAAAATTCATTTGCTTTAAGTCTATTTTTTTAGTCAAAACAAGCAGTAACTAAAACAGTAAAATTAAAAGGAAAAAAAGTCAACCCAAGGCCAAACAAAAAACCCGAAAAGAGTATTTTGAATTTTGCATGCTAAAAACTGGTGAAGTTAAGCCTTAGCTACATAGTTCTCTGTTCGAGCCATTGCTTTGGCTGTTATATACTCATTACACTTCATATTTTTTGAGTGTCTTTAATGCACATAAATACAATCGTAGTTTAATTATGTGATCCTAATTTAAATAGGTACAATAGATCACATGCACATAGATATTCATCCGTGTCCTCTCGTCAATGGTTTACTATCTCTTCAGTCGAGCCATCGTTCGTCTTTGGTATGGTCCGGTGATCAGCATACTTGTGAGATTCTATTGGTGTACAGACGATACGATTCTGCATTTTGGGAGCATACGCCCCTTTCCGGTAGAGTTGCGGAGTTAGTGGATAGGGCTGGTTTTGGTAGAGTCAGACGAGCTGGACACATCCAGGTTGATCATGCTCTCGTCACCGCGTTAGTAGAGCGATGGCGTCAGGAGACCCATACATTTCATTTCCCCATAGGAGAGGCTACAGTGACACTGGAGGATGTTGCGATATTGTGAGGCCTTAGAGTAGATGGGGATGCGGTGATAGGGCCTCCTTATCACTACAGCAAAGGTGATTGGATTAACCTTTGCGATAGACTTCTTGGCATTAGGCCACGGACCGAGGACATACGGGGAAATAGGATTAAGAAGGGTCCTATTGAGGAGGCCTTGAATTTTCCTTTGGTCGATGATGCTGCTGATGACATCGCCCTGCAGCGTGCTCGTTGCCTTATCCTCCTATTGATTGGGGGCCTACTGTTCTCTGATAAGTCAGGGAACCTGAACCATTTGAGATACCTACCTCTCCTGGAGGATTTGGAGGCATGCGGGGCGCTCAGCTGGGGTAGTGCTGTTCTAACTTTCCTGTATAGATGCCTATGTCAAGCCTCTCTCGGGTCTGCTCAGGAGATTTGTGGACCGATGGTCTTATTTCAAGTATGAATTCAAATGTTTTTTATATTTTATGTTCATTTTATAAACATGTGTGGTACGAGTCTAACACATTTGTGACTATGTTATAGCTATGGGCATGGGAGCATGTTAAGGTTGTACGGCCAGAGAGGAGTATGCCTCTCGATGATCTCTCACCCCTTGCACCCTACGGTGCTCAATGGGACGTTCCAATACAGTTTTATCAGACGTCCGCATATGTTCTCGTGACATATCGCTCCCAGCTAGATGCCCTATCAGACGATGATGTGAGTATATATGAATAGTTTATTTAATATTCTTTATGTATTTGACACTAACAATTTCGAACAATGATGTGATAGTTTATCTGGCAGCCTTATCAGACTAATTTGGTCAGCCGTCTTCCTCCTGTATGTTTGGAGGCACCCGATATCTGGAGGTCACACACAACGTTGATTAGCTGAGAGGTCATCGAGTTATATTTTCCAGATCGAGTGATACGACAGTTTGGGATGCTTCAGCCTATCCCGATAGACTGTGATACGATGATTGTCTTGCACTTGGTTGATAGGCGAAGCAATCCCTCCAGAGATTACAGGATATATCATGGGCCGTATCTTCATATGTGAGATACTCGAGCAGACTTTGTCCAGACTACTACGATGGGCATTTCGGTCACAATGGATTACATGTCATTTTGGACAGACATATATGTCTTATTTCTGATAGACATAAAGGTATTGTAAATGTTGTATGCCATATGAATGAGTGGCAAGAACCTTTGGCTTTTCATCAATATTGCATTGGGTATATAAAGGGAAATTTTCATGCCAAGTTTAAGGACACTAATTTGACAAGTTTGATGTACGCTGCTAGTTTAGAGTGCAAAATGACTAAGTGTCAATCATATTTGGATGAAATCAGGATTCGAAAAGAGGATGCATTTAAGTATTTACTGGATATTGGTTTGGAGAAATGGACTTTGTCATATGATGAAGGGCACAGATATGGTTCAATGACTACTGGTTTGTCTGAATGTATGAATAGTGTGTTGAAGAAAGCAAGATCTCTTCCCCTGAAGGTTTTGGTGGAAACTTCATTTTAGAAGTTAGTTAAATATTTTAATGAACATAAAGATGAAGCATCTAATTTAAGACACCCTTTACCATCTGAAATGTGGAAGTTGTATTCTTATTTTGAGGACAAGTCTAGATGGCATGTTGTAACTGAATGTAATGCATAGGCCGGTATATATGGGATTAAATCATCTGTTCAACAAGGGGGTAGAAGTCCAAATGTTTACAGTGTCAATTTAACAGAGAGATCATGCACGTGCCAAAAATGGAGTATATATGGTATTCCTTATTCACATGGGTTTGCAGCATGTCGTCATAGAGGTTGGAACCTTATTGACTTTGTTTTGGAGTTCTATACTAGAAGGAGTTATGAGTTGACATATGAGGGTCAATTCTTCCATGTAGCGGATGAACAGTATTAGAGGCCTTCTAATTTTACGCTTGCACCAGTGGAAGAAATGATGCGAAATGAAGTTCCTGGCCGTCCGCGAACATCGAGGATACCTTGTGATATGGATTATCGGACTCCCAACTCTCCTCCAAGATGCAACAATTGTCATAGGAGTGGACATACTAGAAGGAATTGTAATAGTAATAATTTTACTGTTTCTAGAGACTAGCCATTGACATTGAACTATTAGTTCGTTTTTTGTTCAATTGTATTTTCAATGCAGCTTCTCTATGTACTTGCGATATTGTTCTTGTTATTTTGAATGCTTTAATCCATATATACTATTATATTGAATTTTATTCATGTGATCTACTATTAATCCTTACTCAAACTATATTAAGTAATTGTAGTAGGTGGAGGTTGTAGTAGGTTGAGGTTGCATTGCAGGTTATTTGAATAAGGTTGGAGTTGTAGCAGAAGATTGCAGGTCAGAAAATTGCAGGTTCAGGTCGCATTCCTTGAATGCGACCTCAAACTAAGCCATTATAAAAAAAAAAAAAGAAATCGGGTTAAGGTCGCATTCATGGAATGCGACCTCAACTTAGTTGGTCGCATTCCCAGAATGCGACCTCACTACAATAGGAAAACCGAATCTCGCTGCCCCTCTGTCGGAATTCCGTGAAAAAAACGCCACCATTTCACGGAATTTTCGGAGGGGAACATAGTTCGTGAATTGGCGGAAATTTCGAAAAATGGTGCTGTTTTTGCACCAAATTCCAGCAGAGGGGCAACGAGAACCAGTATTCGATTTTTAGTGAGGTCGCATTCTCAATTTGATTTTTAGTGAGGTCACATTCTCAATTAAGTTGAGATCGCATTCACGGAATGCGACCTCTACGCGATTTCTTTTTTTTTTTTAATAACGGCTGAGCTTGAGGTTGCATTCGTAGAATGCGACCTACATCCCGAGGTCGCATTCCTTGAATACGACCTCAACCTGCAATTTTCCCAACCTGCAACTCCAACCTTATTCAAACAACCTTATTCAAGCAACCTCAACCTACTACAATCTCCACCTGCAACCAACCCTTTTCAATTACTTAATGTAGTTTGAGTAAAGACTGATAGTAGACCACGCAGTTATCACATGAATAAAATTTAATATAATATCGCAAGTACATAGAGAAGCATCCAAAATAACAAGAACAATATTGCAAGTACATAGAGAAGCTGTATTGAAAATACAATTGAACAAAAAATGAACTAATAGTCCAGTGTCAATGGCTAGTCTCTCGAAACAGTAAAATTACTATTATTACAATTCCTTCTAGTATGTCCACTCCTATGACAGTTGCTGCATCTTGGAGGAGAGTTGGGTGTCCGATAATCCATATCACAAGGTATCCTCGATGTGCGCGGACGGCCAGGAACTTCATTTCGCATAATTTCTTCCACCGGTGCAAGCGTAAAATTAGAAGGCCTCCAATACTGTTCATCTGCCACAAGAAAGAACTGACCCTCATATTTCAACTCATAATTCCTTCTAGTGTAGAACTCCAAAACAAAGTCAATTGGGTTCCAACCTCTGTGACGACATGCTGCAAACCCATGTGAATAAGGAATACCATATATACTCCATTTTTTGCACGTGCATGATCTCTCTGTTAAATTGACACTGTAAACATTTGGACTTCTACTCACTTGTTGAACTAATGATTTAATCCCATATATACCGGCCTGTGCATTATATTCAGTTACAACATGCCCTCTGGATTTGTCCTCATAATAAGAATACAGCTTCTACATTTCAGATGGTAAAGGGTGTCTCAAATTAGATGCTTCATCTCTGAAATGAAGTTTCAACCAAAACCTTCAGCAGAAGAGATCTTGCTTTCTTTAGCACACTATTCATACATTCAGACAAACTAGTAGTCATTAAACCATATCTGTGCCCTTCATCATATGACAAAGTCCATTTCTCCAAACCAATATCCATTAGATACTTAAATGCATCCTCTTTTCGAATCCTGATTTCATCCAAATATGACTGACACTTGGTCCTTTTGCACTCTAAACCGGCAGCGTACATCAAACTTGTCAAATTAGTGTCCTTAAACTTGGCATGAAAATTTCCCTTTATGTGTCTGAGGCAATATCGATGAAAAGCCAAAGGTTCTTGCCACTCATTCATATGGCGTACAGCATTTACAATACCTTTATGTCTATCAGAAATAAGACATATATGTCTGTCCAAAATGACATGTTAACGTAGAAGTTTTAAGAACCAGCTCCAACTCTCCAGTGATTCCTCATCCACGATGGCCAAAGCAAGAGGGAATAGGTGACTATTCGCATCCCAAGTGGATGCTACCAGCAGTTTGCCCCGATAAAGTCCCCTTAAATGGGTTCCATCAATTGATACCACTGGACGACAATATTTGAAACCATCAATTAAAGGTTTGAATGACCAGAAAAGGAAACCAAAAGCTTTCAAATCACCCACACTAGTCCAATGGTGTCTCCACCTCACAATAGTCCCAGGATTGGAATCTTGTAAGGCAAGCATGTATTTTGGCAGGGCAATCCATGTTGAGGGCCAATCACCATATACAAGTTCTATAGCAACTTTTCGGGCTTCCCAAGCTTTCTTATAAGAACAACCCGTTCTTCATAGTTTCTGAACTTCAGCACTAACATCACTGACATGGCATTCAGGGTTGTTTAATACTAAATGTGTTACATTACGGGCTATGAACCGATGATCCATGTTCCTATGCACATTGTTTACAACTATAATGACGCATGTGTGTTCTTTGTTCAAGACTGTTATCTGCCACTGTCCATGAGTCTTCTTATGTATAATGCGAATATGCCAAGAACAATGATTGTCAGCACTTGAATGCTTACACTTAACATACCAGCAATCTTTCTTACTCTCCAAGACTCTGAATTCCCGGCCTGCTTGAATAGACCATTTTCTGACTGCATATATAGCCTCTTTCTTGTTCTGAAATCTCATGTTTAGATGCAAATTAGTGTCAGTGTCAGACCAATTTCTTGTAACAGCGACTGAGTGCCTGTTGAGTGACTCGTTAGCACATGCACCCGAGCCGACATCATCAAATATTGGAAATCTTGCTGATTGAGACAAGGTATTAGAAGGCCCTGCTACATCACCTGCTTGTGGAAGTCTTGCTGTTTGAGAAATGCCGTTAAAAGGCCCCACTATGTCATTCATGTCATCTTGCACTTCATATGCGGGAATGTTTGCTGCAATGTCACTTTCTTCACTCTCATCCGTGTCATGCCAATTCATTGGTCCTTCCAAGCCAGTGAAACAGTTACCATCAGATGTATACAACATTGAATCAAGATTTACTACACTTGTGGCCACATGCGACTGAGATGCTATATTTGTTGGGATAGTGCTAGTAGGCAGTCGGTTGTCGTCTGCTGGATACGTATCCACCTCCCGTCGACTTTGTGTTTGAACCAGTAGTTGCTCGGGGATGATCAAGTTATTCCTTCTTGCTAAACTTTCAGATGTGTGACCAACATCGATTGTCTCAGCATTACTACCTGTTGAACTAATGTATCCAGTCCCGGCAATGTTGAATGTTGCACCTGTATTTTCCACCGGTTGGTAAAATGATTGGGGGCGTATGTTGTTCAAGTCTTCCATCGTTATGCCCGTGGGGAGTTAGGATAATGAATTCATCGTGTGCCCCAAACCCGTGACTTGGTTAAGCATTGCCAAGAATGAACCCGTTGGTGGAGACAATCCGGCCAAGTGACCTGTGTGTTGAGATGTCAAGTCTGAATAGCTAACATGAAGTTGGATGCTCTGTGACTTAAACTCATTCGGAAGCATCCATAAAACCTCCATATCATCATCATCACTCAACTCATTCGCAACATATTGTTGATCAGATCCATACAGGAATGGATGTCGAAGTGTAATCTTGAATATCACGTTTCTGCCTCCTAATCCATGATAGTTTCGGACCTTTTCGATACTACCTGTACACAATAAGCAAAGTTAAAACGCAGAGTGCCAAACGAAATAAAATGCATAACCCGAACAACCGTACTCAAAGTCCATGACCTGTACACTATAAGCAATGACAACGAAAGCAGAGTATCAAAAAACAAAATCATCCCCTAACAAATGGTATATGAAGTACATAGTGTCTCCTAAGATCAACTACAGCTAATGTGGTGAGAGCACACACGGACGGCGAGGTTTAATCTTTCGCCTTGGTCTCCCACCACCTGCTGGCTCGTCGCCGTCCGGAGGCTATTATGGAGCTGGCCCGGGATCATCGAGATGCGGTGAAACTGCCACGGGATCTAGTAGCTGGTCTACTACAGCACAGGAGCTGGCTCGGGATCATCGAGATGCTGTCCTGCTGCTGGTGCACCGGGTCTGCGCCGCCGGTGACATACTATCCCGCGAAAGGGACGCACAGGAAGCTCCTCAATACGCGAAGTGTCTGTCCCCTGGGATTGGAAAGATGGGCCTGCATCCCCGCGATTGAACGCGCCGGCTGCGGTACGGGGAGAGTGAACGGGAATGACAACGAAGTCATGGCCAAGCAGATCATCCGGTGCAATATCAGTCCCAATCTCGAACTGCGTGCCATCTCCAGTCTGCTCCTGAACCTCCGGCTGCTGAGGCACCCCCTCCGGGGCGGGATCGTGATGTGGCGAATGCGCTCGAACTCGGGCCCTCCTACCCCCACGCCTCAGCCCTGGGTGCATGCGTCCATCAACAGGATCCCGGGGCCTCAACGTGGCTGTGTCACTGGGATGACCGGCGTGCCTGAATCGACCGGTATTGGTCCAGCATACCGCTCGTGATCCTGATGACTAGCTGCGAGTCCTCGGGCACACATGTCTCGAATATCAATGAATGCTCTCCGGGACACCGAATCGGCACTATGAATGTGGCGTTCAGCCACTGTCATACAACGTCGCATAATATCAGCCTGAAATCATCATTCGAAAAATTTTGTGAATAATTAAAGGAATTATCAAATTATTAACTCCTACCATTACCAAATGAAATACATACCATGACAATTGTACTGGACCCGGTAGGATGATACCCCGAGATCAACGACGCACGAGTGGTGGGGTTCCCGATGCGCAGACGGGTACGGTCCCTATACCACTGCATTTAATCCACTGTGACCGAAACGCCCATCGTAGTAGTCTGGACAAAATCTGCTCGAGTATCCCACATCTAAAGATACAGCCCATGATATATCCTGTAATCTCTGGAGGGATTGCTTCGCCTATCAACCAAGTGCAGGACAATCATCGTATCACAGTCTATCGGGATAGGCTAAAGCATCCCAAACTGCCGTATCACTCGATTTGGAAAATATAACTCGACGACCTCCCAACTAATCAACGCTGTGCGTGACCTCCAGATATCGGGTGCCTCCAAACATACAGAGGGAAGACAGCTGACCAAATCAGTCTGATAAGGCCGCCAGATAAACTGTCACATCATTATTCGGAATTATTAGTGTCAAATACATAAAGAATATTAAATAAACTATTCATATATACTCACATCATCGTTTGATAGGGCATCTAGCTGGGAGCGATATGTCACGAGAATATGTGCGGACGTCCGATAAAACTGTACTGGAACGTCCCATCGAGCACCGTAGGGTGCAAGGGGTGAGAGATCATCGAGAGGCATACTCCTCTCTGGCCGTATAACCCTAACATGCTCCCATGCCCACAACTACAACATAGTCACAAATGTGTTAAACTCGTGCCACACATGTTTATTAAATGAACATAAAATATAAAAAATATTTGAATTCGTACCTGAAGTAAGATCATCGGTCCACAAATCTCCTGCGCAGATTTGAGAGAGGCTTGGCACAGGCATCTATACAAGAAAGCTAGAACAGCACTACCCCAACTGAGCGCCCCGCATGCCTCCAAATCCTCCAGGAGAGGTAAGTATCTCAAGTGGATCAGGTTCCCTGACTTATCAGAGAACAGTAGGCCCCCAATCAATAGGAGAATAAGGTAACGAGCACGCTGCAGGACGATGTCGTCAGCAGCATCATCGGCCAAAGGAAAATCCAAGGCCTCCTCAATAGGACCCTTCTTAATCCTATTTCCCCGTATGTCTTCACCCCGTGGCCTAATGCCAAGAAGTCTCTCGCAAAGGTTAATCCAATCACCTTTGCTGTAGTGATAAGGAGGCCCTATCACCGTATCCCCATCCACTCTAAAGCCCCATAATATCGCAACATCCTCTAGTGTCACTGTAGCCTCTCCTATAGGGAAATGAAATGTATGGGTCTTCTGACGCCATCGCTCTACTAACGCAGTGACAAGAGCATGATCAACCTGGATGTGTCCAGCTCGTCTAACTCCACCAAAATCAGCCCTATCAACTAACTCCACAACTCTACCGGAAAGGGGCATATGCTCCCAAAATGCGGAATCGTATCGTCTATACACTAATGGAATCTCACAGATGTGCTGATCACCGGACCATACCAAAGACGAACGATGGCTCGACTGAAGAGATAGTAAACCATCGACGAGAGGACCCAGATGAATATCTATGTGCATGTGATCCATTTTGCATCAGTTCTTTGAATAGCAACCAATTTTGGAAACAATAGATGAGAACAAATTAGAGTTTCAAATATATTATGCTGAATACAAGACATAGTAACATGCATAACCTACTAAATCAATCTTCACTCATTTTGCATAAGTAGTTCTTGGAAGAACCAAACATCAAAATAACATGTTAAAATGGTGTTGGGGGAGGGCAGGGATAAATTTGATTGTATTTGAAAGACAATATCATAGCAGATCACAATGTGTAAGGACGGGGTAAGGGGCCTCAGCAGTTCCCATCCTCTATGTATGAAAGGCATTAGACAACTGAAACTGTTAGAAAGCTTCATTCCAATCATTTACTGGGTTGTGAACCCCAGCATTGACATTTTGTAATTTTGCTTCAGTATTAAAATGGTAAAAGATGCTCCTTTAATCTAATTATGTTATCAAATTCCAACTAAGAATAAGGCTTTTGCCTACCTTAACTAATTTGAATATATGCAATAAATATTCTTCATAGAAAACTTGACACCATAAACAACATGCAGACAACCAGGCATAGGAATCAATCTGAACTCCACATGACTCATCTTTGGATTTGTCTATGCTCCAATAACCAACATATTTTTTAAACCTAAGGTGTTTATTAATCTAATGGAGTTGAGACAATTAAGCATCATTGAACCAAAATCATTCAGGAAAAACAACTTACTTTTGGCCTTGAGTATATAAAAGCATCCCTTTCCAAATCAGAATTGATTTTCCTTTTAACCCCAAGTAAGTCACTGAGATCATTTGAAACTATGTATACAACATCAGCTAGGCAAACAAGAGAATTCCAACCTTAAGACAATGAGAGATTGGTGAGCTGTCGGCGGCGGCGATTAGGATGACGGTGGCGAAAGCTTTCCGGCGAAGAGGCAACGGGCGTAATTTGGGAATTTTCGGACTGCTGTATGTTTGCAGAAAAACCCGTTAGGGAAGGAGATGGGTGGTTATAATGTGACCTTGAGGTCGCATTCTATGAATGTAACGTGGTCTTAATAGGTCGCATTCTTGAATGCGACCTCAAGTTCTATCGCTGAAGAAAAAAAAGAAAATTCACAGGGAGGTCGCATTCACAGAATGCGACCACATTTTAACGGGTCGCATTCCCAGAATGCGACCTCACTACAACAGAAAAATCGGTTCTTGCAGCCCCTCTGCCGGAATTTGGTGCAAAAACAGCACCATTTTTCGGAATTTCCGGTGAATTGGCTTGTGGGTTTTCGTGGAAATGATGGAAGAGGGGAAAAAATGCCATTAAAACTTTTTTCTTTATTTTTTAGAAAAGAAAATGGGCATTTTTGGAAGATAAATTGAGGTTATTTTCCAAGTAATGATATAAAGCAAAGAGATTTTTTTTTTTAATTTTTATCTATTTACAACTTTTTACATGATTGGTTTGATGTCCCGCACGAGTTATTAAATTCTTCAGATTCAATGTATTAATAATAAATACATATATATATTATTAAATAATTAATTTAATTATTTAATTAGTTAAGATTTTAAATGAATTTAAATAACATTTAAAAAACCACGCATTTCATAATAGTAATCTAATAAATGTTCAATCAAAACAGAAGATAATGATGTATTATTTAGAAAATATAGAGTTGTCTGATGCAATATATCTTGAACGGAGTAATTACATTAAAATGGATAACAACCGTGACACGTATCAGTTCAAGAATATATAAATATTGTCACATCGCAAGAGAATTCCATTTCAACTTTTATATATATATATATATATATATATATATATATTTGTAACTTTCGTGTTTGATATGTAAACATTTATATTTTTTTCATATAAAATGCATTTAATTAAAGTTTTGAGAAAAAAAAATCTATACAATAAAAATAGTGCAGGTCAAAACAATACTGCCTCTAAATTATTTAAAGTGTATTTAAGATTTTGGCACATAAATTAAGAAAATTTTTAAACATATGGAGTTTTAAAAAATTAAATTAACTTACCAGGATTGAGTAATGGTTTTTCAATAGAATACCAAAGGATTAGGATAACATTAGGAAAAAATATTATAATAAACATCTCTTTTTTCACTAAAATGATACAAAAATTATAAATAAAAATTATTTTAAACAATAGTTAAAAAAACAAAGAAAATATCATCTAAAAAGGGAGTTAAATGAATATCTCTCCATCTTAAATCCATACTCCATTCTATTAACTTTATACAATTGGAAAAACTAACATTTTTTCCTTTTTGTAATCTATATTTAAATATCTATTAATTTATTTTGTACTTTAGTTAGTATTTTAACCATATAATTTTGTGATAAAAAAGTGTTACGACTATTAAATTAATTTTTAAATAATTAATAAAAAAACCATATATGAAGGAAGTGGAATAGCATGCTAGTTTTTTTTTTTTTCTTTTTTCTCTCTCTCTCTCCTCATAATCAATGAAGAAACACATATAGTTGTTTCATAAAAGCCAATTTAGCTTTAAGGCTTGATGTTGCATAAAAAATTTATAAAGTCATCGTAAGCATATCAAATATATCAAGCTTCATCCTATTGTAAAACTTCATAACTCATGCATGTTAGAGAGAACATCAATTTTTTTTCTTTTTTTTTCTTTTTTGGGTGGGAGAGGTTGTCTTATTATCTTATAATTGAATAGTATCAAATAATATTTGAAATATAACAGCATAATGCGTAAAAGTTAATAAAATGTTAAACACTTGCAAATTTTGAAACGATAGAAAAATTTTTGGTAATAGTTTCATGATAATTTTCAAATTAACAATATATTTCTAATTTCATGTATTTTAACAAAATCAAAATGTCTTTAATTGTCACATTATCATTTTGAATTGAATTAAAAGAAATACAGAACATTCAAATGTAGCATTTATATAATACAGATGCAATAGCTATTTTTTTTCTAAAAATGGTATAATTAATAAATATAACAAGCAACTATTATATATATATATATATATATATATATATATATATATATATGTCATGTTACATATTTACGAGCCCGAAAATGAGACTATAGGTTTGGGAGCATCAACAATAAATTACTTGGCCACCTTTTTTATTATACCAAAATAGATATTCCAAGTTAATAATGGATACTTAGACTCATTTTATATATGCTTCACACTTTTCATTCCAATCTCATATAGGATTGGGGCTAGGGATATAAATGAAACGAGCTCTTATAGAATATGCTGGGGTTCGACTCGATAAGAGCTCGACTCGAATTTGAAATATCGAGTTTGAGCTCAAATATAAACCGTATGTTTAGCCTCGAATTTTAAACGAGTCGAATTTTTATATCCAAGTACCAGGCTCGAAAGCTTGCGAATATGTTCGATTAATTAATTAATTAATTAATAATATTTATATTATTTAAATATATTATATTATGAATTATTTATTTAAAATCAAATTCAAGCTTAATTCAAATTTGAGCTCAAGCTTGAACTCGAATTTGAGCTTTCAAGTTTATTATAATCGAATTTCAAATCAAATTCGAATTTTAAAGTATTTTAAACGAATCAAACTCGAATCAAGATTTGATACTCAAATAGAACTCGAGCTTTGTGTGAAAATAATAAAGCTCTACTCGATTATATTAAGGTTCAACTTAATTCGATTCAAGTACACCTCTGATTAGGGTGTTATATTCACCTTTGTTTTAGGTCTAAGCGTCTTTATTAGGCCCAAACTTACAGGATAAACCCAAGACTAATCAAGCGGCGTGGAATTCCACCTAGTTCCTACCTCGAGGGCTTGTCATCAACTTTAATACCAAATGTTACGTCTCTACTTGAGTCCGAGAACCCAACTATGAGCTTAGTATCCACATTAACTATTTGGCTTCCTTTTTCGTTAAACCAAAACAAATATTCCAAATTAATAATAGATACTTAGGCCTGTCCTTATATACTATTTACACTTTACATCATAATCCTATGTGAGATCGGGGTGTATATATACTAGGTCAAGCTTGGTCTGAATAGAGTATGGGCCTAACTTTAAACTCGAACTTGACTTGGCCTAAATTCGCTTGAAGCTTAGCACAAATTAAATCGGGCTGAATAGACCAAATTTGGGCTGACTCCAATCCATTGATAGTCCTACCTTGGTGGTAAGGTTAAAGCCTTTTTGGACTTTCCTAGCAAGGTAAACTAGTTGTAAATGTGTTAATTTGTGACTTAAGTGCATCATGTGTGAAAGTTTTAGTGCTTTATGCATATTGATAAAGTTAAAATTTTCGTTAATGATGTTAAAATATTGATTTTTATGTGAAAGGAGGATTTTGATGTTTAGAAATAAAAACGTATCTACATAGTTGTTTGGTGTAAATCTACGAAGTTATGAACAAATTTCAATATAGAAAGGGGATGGGGAAAAAAGGCGCTTGAGATTGAATTGCTAATCCTAATATCGGCCTGGTTTCAAAACAAGTCTAGTGTCAAATTGGGAAGTCTGGTGCTAGGCATGTGTCCAGTGGGAGATAGGATGGGAACCGACAGTGGTTTCCTCCAAGTTTCATTAAAATAAAAATAAAATAAAATAAATTTTATCTTAGACTTTTATAGTTTTACAAAAAGAAATTAGTTTAAATATTAAATATGTACGTTTGTGAAAGTCTTACAAAATTTTGCGTTGTTATGATTCTTTAGAATAAAATGTCCTATGCTTACATGTTACTAACGTTTTTAATAAATTTTACCTTACATAATATGTCATGAATGTCTTATGTTTTAGAAAAATTACATATATAGATGAAGCTCTTAATTTGATAAAGTATTAATTTTTTACTTATTGAACAGGTAGAAGTGCTCGCCCCTTATTTTTCCTCCTCATAAAGTAGATGATGAAAAGTGATACGAGACTTCCTTCTATTAAGGGCATGACAAGAGACTTAGATGATTTAATATATGGGTCTATTTTTCAAATTTATTACTTTATATATAATTTGGAATTTAAAATTTATAAGCTATGTTAAGTTAGATAATCCATATTTTGAAAAATTCTGTTTAAAGCCATTTTATGGAGATTTTATTTATGGAACTTGTTAGTATGTATGTAAGAGACCTTATATTTTTGGGAGGTAAATTCCATAGGTATGGCCATGCTACATTTCAGGTTTGGCGCATGACACATACAACCAACATAAATTCTTGGTATCAAACTTGTGCTTACTATATATAGTACATAACTTCACCTGAAGATACCAAGTAATCAAAATTAATACCATTTCAAAATAAGCTACAAGATATCAAGTAAATCAAGATTGGTACAAAATTTTAATTTGCATATTTGCTTGAAATATATATCAATTGCCAGTTAACAAAGATGATTTACTACTCTCCCTTTGTCTCATTTGTGGTTCCCATTTGAATCATCCTAAATGGAAAATATGGTACTACTTCTAAACTTATACTAATTGAAATGATAACAATTGTTATGTATAGAATCAATATTAAAACATACCAATGGAAAGTATAAACCAAGTGTCAATTGAAACTAATGTCAATATAAAAAGGATATAGCAAATGAAGTACAAGCTCTACCTTAATATCGACTTGGATTATAAAAATATATTACCAATTGAAAGAGCAATAAAGCTCCACCTTAATATCAATGATATTAATATTGTAAAGATATAGCATTGAAAATATAGCTAATTGGAAAATTAAATAAAGTTATAGCATTGAAATACATATATTAAATAATACTGCTAATTTTTATAAGGCATAGAAGCATATACCAATTGAGAATAGTTACCATAAACTAATCGCAAATATTGTTTTTAAATGTAGTGTAAAAAGTGCAAGAAATATTATTTCAAAGCACTGAACATTTTAAGTTCAAATTATCCACCTTTAATAATATCATAACAATCAAGTAAATACACAAAAATGTTTTAAAATGTAATCTTGAAGGGGCAAGAGAGATATATAAAGCAAATATTCTCTCCCTATATAGTTGGTTTTCAAAAAATTAGCATAAAGGGTCACTAATCTAAACATGAATGATGCTCAAATGTCTACATAAAGTCCTATAGATCATGATCCTTGGCTTCACTTATCACCATCTATCTCCTTTGTGTCATCATCTCGTTTGGCAACGTAACTAGGAGAAGTTTGGTTGAGATAGAACTAAGCTACGATGTCAAAACTCCAAGTTGTGCTTCAAAAGTATCCATACAACTTGTAGCTATGGTCTTCCACTCATGTTGCTACTAATGAAGAAGATTAAGTGAAGCAGTTATATGTCTCAAAGTTGTTGTCTCATTCATCTTCTAGCTTCTCATTTCATTATCCTAGATTTTCAGTGTTGGGAGCAACTTTCTATCCTTTATCATCATATCATTCTTAAAATCTTCCCCAACTTAAGCCTTTCCCCTAATCACTTTATTTTCTTCAAATTCATTCCAATAATCATTTGGCGCATGGAGTAAAGGGAACGATAGTAAGGGGCATAGTAAAGTGATAAAAGACAAGGGTGGGAACTCGTCCATAAGTGAGATTTCTATAACCTTTATCATGACAAAGCTTTATAGACCCCCAAACAAGATCACTAAGACTTATACGACAATCTAAGGTAAAATTGTACAAAACAAATGTGCCATTGTAGTTGACCTGAGTCTTGTGTCCTTGGCTATGTAAAGTGTAATATGTGATAATACAGTATCGGACTTGGTGCTGAGGAGAAACCTAACTAGAAATAACATCATCACTTGGTCCAATTCTCTTACCATTGATATATTACAAAAATCTTCTGAGTTGAAATTGTTAATAAGCAAAGTATATTTAGAAGCTCTGTAATACCCTGGATTTGGATCCCGAAATACTACTCAAGTCTGCGCTTGAGATGTTATACGGTGACATTCTCACAACAAATGCCAAACCTAAAACACAAAGAATCTCTTGAACTATTTAAATTAGAGTCTAAGGATTTTAAAAGAAAATAACTCCAAAAACATTTAATATCACGGTCTAATATCTCAAAAAAAAAAAAAAAAACCACCATTACAATAAAATGTCTTGCCCATAGCACTTACAACAACTTAATCCAAAAATAATAATAGGCTTAGACCAACAAAATTTTAACAACCAAAATAAGTAAGTTGGCAAGTTATATAACTAAAGACACAAATATCAGCTCTAACTAAGTCCAACTTGTAAATGTAATCATCACCAAAATCTCTATAATTCTCATCAAACTCTTAGATAATATTTGCAAAAATGTTGAATAAAATGAGCTACACTAATCTAATAAGTATTTAAAACATTTCTTTAGAAGTGATTAAGTTCTACATATTATCACACTTTTTAGAAAAAAAGGCAACAAAATAGTATTGAAAATGGATAGTTGGGGTTGAATTTTTTTTCAAAGTCCTTTTGAGAACAATAAGCACATAGTGTTATATGTATATACATATATATTATGTATCTAGAGTTGTATATAAAAGAAACAAACCTCTGCTATAGCCTACCAAGCGCGCTCACCTGGCAACTTGCGTTAGGATGGTCTGGGTTGGTAGCAGCCTAGCCACTGACCTTACGGCATGCTCATTTTTTGTTTTTTTAATCCCCACAACAAACAAAGTGTGCCATAGGAGCTAATATGATAGCTCATACAAACTAGAAAGTGACAATCAATACAACAATGTATATTATTATTATTATTATTATTATTATTATTATTATTATTATTATTATTATTATTATTATTATTATTATTATTATTATTATTATTATTATTATTATTATTATTATAGCAAGCAAAGTGTGCCCTAGCTAAAGAAAGTTAAAGAAGCGATAGGAGGAACAATTCACACAAATCCAAAAATTGCAAGTTTCATAAATGAACCCAATTTCTCTTTTTATCTTTTGAATCACACGAAATCCAAAACATTTAAACTCCATATATTAGTTCCAAAGACCAACAAAACACAACCAATCATTTTTTTAGGACATAGAACACATAAAAGAATTGAAACTGAATTCCCTTTTGTTTTCAAATACGAAAAACGTATACTAAACAAAACTTGACTTTATAGTTCATACAACACACTGCTACACTTATCAAACTAAAACTCATGAATTTTTGGGTTGGGGGTGTTGCAAGTGTTTAAGATATAGAAAGTAAAGGTATAAAATACAATTATCATGCAATAACAAATTTATGACTACCTCCTTAATACGTAATACTTGTGCAGTAAAGTGTCGAACCCATAAGGAAATATACTTTATAATCTCTTTTCCTACTTCAATCTTATGAACAAATTTTTGAATTATTAATTTGAATGAATTCTTATGATATCTTAAATAAAAATAAGGGGGAAACAAATAGGGAACTACTTAATCTAAACATGAAAAAAACTAGGAAACTACTAAAATAAGAATACAAATCAAGAATATAAATCCAAACCAATTAGGAAACTAATAAGTCTTTGGGAATAGCTCTTGAGATCAAATTAAGAACTTATCATATATGTGGTTATACAAGAGCAATTAGTTTTATAATTTAGCTGAGCACTCTACCCTTGCTAAGTAAGATTAATTACATTGAGCGATACAAATTAATCTCTAATTTAATTCTTAATGTAATCCAACTTGATTAACTAATAACTAAGCATACTATTAGATTAATCATACCTTAGACTAAAAACCAAATTAATAAGCATCTCAAGGTATCACTAATGTAAAATTACACATAACAATGAGTTTCAATTACATGTAGCTTGAATCATACAATTTCCTATCAATCTAATCAAGCCATAAATTGTAACTTAATTAAATCAATAGATGATACTTAGAGAAAATCAATAAAAGATCAATATTCTTAGTTTTGCAATTATGTGAATCAAATATTTTGATCAAATACAAAAGAACTCAACACAATTGAGAAAAAAGAAATTTGGAATTGCATAGTCAAGAGATAATCTTTAACAAGATCTAAAATAGAATCTTGAATTAAATAATCTTAAAGCCTCAAAATCAAATACTCAAAACATGATCTAAGAATAAGAAGAAAAAAAACTAATTGTATAAAATATAAAAATATAACAAAACAGAACATTTGGAAATAAGAGAAATGATAGAACTTGGTATCCCCACAATCTTGAGATATTCCTTACTTATGGACTTCTTTCCTCACCTTTGCTTCTTCTTTTAATGCATCATGTTTAAATGGATGAAAGAAAAGTGTAAAAGTACACTTAGGGTTGAATTTAGCAAATTCAAAAATTTGGAGATTGGTATAAGTACATGCACGGGCATGCATGATGTCGTGTATCTTGCAGAATTTAAAACTTTGACATTAACATTGCTTGCTGTATAGCCGTGCTGCAAGCTGTGCATAACTTCTAAGAATGACTTATTTTCTCTATTTGCCACGGTTTGTGGTATGGTCATGCCAAAAGTCATACATACTTTTTGGGAACTCTATTTTTGTTTTGTTTAGACAAAGTTACTATCGAAACAAGGCCCAAAAAGTTCAGGTTTGAGTTTAACCTTGTGACACCTAACATATTTATAATATGCTTGTATTTGTTCTTCTTTATTTTTTCATCTTTCTTGCCGAAATGGATAAGAAAATTTTAACAATGTGATGAAATTTTTTAGAACCTTAAGACCTATTTGATAAAGTTGAAATTTGAACATTTAAGACTGAATAATTAAGTATTGATTTTGAATTTTAAATTTTGAAGTATGAATATGAATATTGAATTAATTATATTTCATATATACACTATATTTTATTATAATTTAAATTAAATATAAAAGAATAACAATAATTATATAAGCATATAACATATTCAAAATTTAAACTTAAGTAATTTTTATTTCAATTAAAATTTATAACAGCAGTTTAATATGTTTTAAACAATTAAATATGAAAAAGAATTTGTTATCAAATTTAATGAAATAATTAAGCACTTGATAGCAACTACTATCAAATATACTCAATTAAATAAATGTTTAATTAACTAATTTTAAATATCTAATTTAGTTATCAAACGATCTCTATCTTCCTTTGTTACTTGTTAACATTAATGTTTTCTTCCGTCCCATCTTATTTCACTCTCTTCTAACCAATCAAACACTCACACTCACACGTTTAGCCTTTCAACATTATTGTCCCTCTCCCTTGGCTCTCATTTTGCATTTTTCCACTCAAAAACTACACCTTTAGCTACTGAAATTGTAAAATTGGAAGTTTCTTTGCCCTACTGATCTCTTTTATTTCTTTTGTAGTAGCTTCTATTTCTTTGATTTCTAATGTAGTTAGGCCGTTTATTCTTCTAGTGTTATGTCTTAGGAACAGTTTGATATAAGTTTTGTGAATTAATTCCAAGTATTCGACAAAAGATGATGACTATATTGTAGGCTGCTAGGAAACTCCTATTCGACTTCTTATATGTTTAAACTATTATTTTGTTTATAGAATTGCTTAGGGAAGGTTGATATGGGTGTAAACATGTATTGGGTGCAAGTTTGGATAGAATAGTTAGGTAGCTAAAGGTAAATTTTGTAAACCTCATTGTTTTAAATAAAGGTTAATACATATCCTGAATTCCTAATAAAATAATATTAGACTTGTTTCGTGGGCATTATGAGTTATGAGCTCAGACAAGAATTTAAACAATTATCAAGATCACAAATACTAGGAAGAAGATCTAGTGGAAGATAATAATTAAAGGCCTCTTTGATAACTTTGAAGTTTAAATATTTAATTATTAAATTTTAAAAATTAGAAATTAATAATCAAATGTTGAAAATTTGATTAATTATAATCTATTTTTATATCATATTTTAATACAATTTAGATTAAACAATGACGATGATAAATTTATTTCTTTGATAAATGAAAGGACACTAAATAACTTGAAAAACTTTCTTCAATTCTTGTAAAGGAAAACTCTTGGAATCCTTGGAACTGCTGGCTTTGTTGTTTTCCTTGTAAGTGTAATTGAATATTCAATAGCACCTATTTGACTGTATTCTAATTCACCCTTACGAGGGCCTTTTGAGTCATTTGGACAACATTGCTATCCATACAGTGCTTGGAGATCATTTTGAGCAAACTTCAAAGTTTGTATCAATTCATTTTCCACTGTAGACCCAAAATGTGATATCATTAAAATCTGATTATGCAATAAAGTGATAATTCAATATATTAAAAATATTTTTATAAAGTAATAAATTTCATATTTAATAAATATAATCTATTCTCTTAATATATTAAAGTAGATATAGCTAAATTAAATCCTAGCAAACAAAATTTAATATATCTATTTATATTTATCAATTAGATAAATGTGCCATTCCCTATTCTTTCTTTCAATAAACTATGCTACTATCTTTTTTATATAAATGAATTATTTTAATAACAAATAATTAATTAAATTTAAATGGGTACTAATTATTTTTTCTCTTAATTATGTTTCTCCTCAATAGTCGCTTTTTTTTAATCTTTGATGAATTCTTTATTTATTAATGTTTTAATTTATTAATAAAATATATAGTTTTAAGAACAAATAAATAAATGGGTTTTCAAATCAAATGGAACCTTACATTATTATTTCTATATATTTTTCCAAGTTTTACAAAATATAAAATATAAATGAGAAGAAAAAAAAACTTTCAATATATGATAAATATATGAATTTCAATTTTTGTTAAGTCATTATTTTTTAACAATTTAATTCATATATAATTTTATGTACTTAGATTAATTTGATATTTACTCAAAAGATATAATTTTGTTTAAAAAATAAAAACAAAAGAAAAATAAAATAAGATTTTAAAATTATAAGAGAAGAATGATATTTTTATCTAATTAATATATATTAACAAATAAAAGTGTAAATTTAAATTATAAAAGTTTATATTTAACTCTTCTCTTATATTAATTGCGAATTTGATATTTGTAGCCAAATTCAAACTTGGTGTTATTTGCACATTGCATTCAACTCAATTTATTTGTACACTTAGGCTTATTTTGGTTCGCGAAGGGGAGGGAGAGAAGAAAGGGGAGGAGGAGTGACACATTTTACTTCCACTAGGGGAAGTTAATGTGTTTACTCTTATCCTGTTTAGTTGGAGTGAAAATAAGAAGGGAAGAAGAGAGAGAAAATAATTAATTTAGTTTATTATTTTATCCCTTGTTATCTATTTTATTAAAATTTTTAATATTAAAAATGTGGTCAATATTGTCATTCTTCCACTTTATTTTCTTTCTCCCAATCCCTCCAAATTGGGAGGAAAAGAAATGTTGATGTGGAGGGGGAGTATATCCTTTCCTGATTTACTTCTCCTCCACATCTAAATCTAACCAAACAAAGTAAATGTCCCATTTACCTCTACATTTACTTTCACTGTTCATCTACTTCTACAAAACAGTCCAACTAAACCAAGCCTTAGCAGGATTTGAAGCTATGGGGCATGGTATGAAGGTCCTAATTAGTAGCCGGGGTAGAAGGAGGAAAAGGGACAAAGGCATAGGCGTGGATTGGGTTTAACAGCTAGAGGGGCGTGGTTGCGAAAATACCCAACCCAATTTATTATGGATTTGTATTTTGACCAACCCATAATGTGATTCTCTTTATTATAGCCCATGAGATAGTCCATAGACTTTAGGGGTCATAGGAGATTTAGTTAACTTGGGGGATGTATTTGTTATTTAGTATTTTTGAAAGTTACATCTGCGTCTTAATCTAAACGACATTCTCTGATTTTATCATTAGTTGCCCAAATCGATCATTCAAGGGTTCCAGATTTTGGGAAAGAAAGCTCTGACTTGCTTCAATCTTGAAGGTGAGTTTTATGGATTTTGACTCTTAATTCAGTTAGAGATTGAGGAGTAAATATTAGAATGTTCTTTTCCTCTTGGTTTATAGAATTCTAGAGAATAAGGTTAATTTATTTATTAGGTGTTAGTTCCTTAGATTAATATTAGTATTGTATGGTTTGATATTAGGGAGCGATTGTGTTGAGTAATTGGCTTGGATTGGAGATTCTAGTCTGAGTTTTGAGGTAAGTGGTCCTGTCATCTTCTATTTATAAGAATACTATGAATGTTATTTTCTATACAAATTGGGAATTGAGTTTGGTTATTTTGGTTTAGTTTTGAAATAATATGATTATGTGTGTTGTGTGTGATATGTGTGTAATGGCTCATGAGTCTAGGAGAAGGAGAAGAAGAATATGTTAGGAAATTTTTGTGTGACTGAAATCCCTCTTAATCAATAAGAAATCTTAGTTTGGCCTCCCTAACGGGATAAACAGTCAAAACTGATATCCGTTATCTTTTTTCTAATCTGAAATTCATGAGCATATGTGTGATTGATTATATGTGTGTTTTGATTTTGTAATGTTGAAAAGGAATATTAAAAAAAAAAAGTGCTTTATTGGTAGATGGAACTGAAGTATTTGGAATTCTAGATTATTGTTTTTACTGCAATTAGCTATGTAATTGGCTTGAGAAGGTGATTTGGAAAAAAAAAAAAAAAGTGTAGATTTGCCTTTCAAAAGTCCAACCTGCTATCCTATTTAAAAAAAAAAAAAGATGTTCACGTTTTCGGCTTTATTGTCGTTTTCCATTTTGGTGACTTTCGTTAATGGTGTTTGAGGTAGGACTGTAGTTGACTCTTTTTCCTTTCTTTTGTGGTTTTGCTGCAGTAACAAAAAAAAAAGAAAAAAGAAAAAAAAAAGAGGAAGTTTGCTTTTGCTTTAAACCGTAATTGTTAAATTTTGGTCAGTCATGGGTTGTGAAGGAATTCACAAGTACAAACCAAAAAAAAAATAAAAAAAAATGGTTGTGGCCTCCAATTCAATTTGTTTGGTAGTAGGGGCTTTGATGTCCTTACAAGCTAAATTATATATATATATATATATATATATATATATATATATATATAATACTTAGGTATCTATAATGTGTTGTTCTTATTTTTATTTCTTTGGTTACTGAGTTAGTTAGTTTTTTTTATATTTTAAAATTTAGTCATAACTGTATCTATCTAAAAATAAATTATATTTATACTTTATTCTAAATGAAATTGAATAATACTTATGTTCCATTTAATGTTAGGTCATATTCTCTTTCATTGTGAATATAAACTAAAGGAAGTAAAATAATATATATATATATATATATATATATATATATATATATACAGTTCCATCTAACCATTTGGTATTTTTCGATGTGTTTTATTCAAAGAATATTATATATAACATACCCTTTCTCAAGAAGATGTTTGGACTACTTATTGGGCTAGTGTAGTTCACTTCATTTAACGTCTCGCAGATTTTGATTAGGAACATGAAAAAAAATTGTGGAGACGGATGGGATTAGACTATACTTTTAGACTGATTGACCTTTAGGAGTTTTATCTATTATTAGTACCGTGGATTAGACAGTGTGGTTCTCGTAAATCCTTAGTTAATGTTGAGCAAGACATTGATTGTTTTAAAGATTTTATATTTTGTTCATGGGATTTTATTGTAAGTCCTAACTGTAATTTTTATTTCAGGATGTATATTTTTCTTTTCTTTGGAGTTAATTAGTTTTAATTAAAGTGATTTCTTTAAGTTAGAGGCTTAGTGTCTTTTTGGAGATGCTCTCTGTGGTGTTTTGGGTACGGACTCGGGTTCTATTTTGGGTTTCGAATTCAGGGTGTTACGTTTAGTGGTACCAAAGACAGATTTATGATCCTTAATATTAAGTTACAAGACATGATTGTATTACTAATAATATTATTACAAAAGCTAGTGAGAGAAAGAGGAAGAGAGAGAAATTCTCAACTCCTTGAGTCCTCTTTTCGTGTCTTGCTAGCCATGGAAGTTCTTCGAGCTGGACTGAGAGAGAACGGTTTCTCTGCTGGTTAGTACTTCTTCTGTTTGTGCTATCTTCTATCTAGTGTGGTATCTGTTTGTGCTGTGTGGCTGTATTGCATTTTGGACTTTTGTTTGCTTCATGCCTACCTGACTATGATTACTGGACAGTTTTGTTAGTTTGTCGGAGCATATGATTGCTATGCTATGGTTGCACATGAAAGATGGGTCCTAAATGAGTTTCTTGTTTGGTGTTGTTGATATCCGCCATTTCTTTCTTGTTCTAATACTGCATTTTTCTGGTTTTAACTTGGGACCATGCAGGACATTGGCATCCTAGTCTGTGGTGTTTTTAACTAGTGAATTAGTGTTTTGGTTTATCCTTATTGCCTGACTGTTATAGGGTGTTTGCGTCTCTCTTCTATCCTGTGTGTGATCTGTGTTCTTCGTTGAGTCTTACCATCATATGCTATACCAGCCTTCTGTTGTGTTTGATCCACACAAATCTCTTTTTACATATTCAAACCAGTTTGTTAGCCTCAGTTAACTGACTCCCTCGGTATGAACTTCTACCTGGGAGCCAGGTTCGAATTCAAATTTTCCTCAACCCTCTTCATTCCTGGCCTATAGAATTGTAGTTAATGTTTGGCCCTTATATCTGTCAATATACAATTCTACCTATCTCGATAAAAACATATCACAAAGTTTCAAAACCCTTTCCAGCTGCCATTCTGCTATATCCGCCCTCTTTTTATTCTGGGGGCCTAGACCTAATGGTCCAGACCAGAGGACGAAAGAAAGCAGACAAAACTGCGGTTCCACCTGCTTCCCCACCCCTAGCAGCCTCATCATATAGTCCACCAAGGCCATTCGAAATACATAATAATAACCCATCATCTCTCTGCCAGCCTGTGGTACTGAAGACCACAAACCCCACTCCATCAGTGTTAACTAACCCCCATCATTTGACCCTAGAAACGTCCAAAGCCGCATGCATTGTGTCCCCTGCTGTGAGGAGCATGCCCCCTCCCTATGCTCCTGTGTCTTCTGAGTCGGCTGCCCTCTGTGTGGGTGAGACCAACATCTCTCAGCCGAAGAAACAGTCTGATCCCAAACCTTTGGAAACCGAGCAACCTCTGCGTACTTGGGCAAATATTGTGAAAGGGAACCGAAAGCAGTGTAATGGAATAAGATTAAGCCATATCCCCAGCTCGGGTGAATTCATTGACATTGATGTGCTCGACTTTGAGGATGCTGAGGTAAAGTTGGGCTATTGCTTAATTGGGATGTTTGCGGGAAGATTATCGGGCATGAAGGCAGTGATGGAGCTCACTAAATAGTGGGGAGTTCATTCAAAGGTGCACACACATGCCTCTGGTTGGCTTATACTTCAGTTCTCATCGGATGAAGATAGGTAGGCGATTCTCCATGGAGGGCTGTATGCAGTGTTTGGTAAGTCTCTTATGCTCAAGGTTATGCCATTTGAATTTGATTTCTCCTTGGATGAGGTGAGCATAATGCCCATATGGGTGATGTTTCCAGCACTACCTCTCGGTTGTTGGAACAAAAAGGCACTAAGCAAAATTGCATCTGCTATTGGCTTCCCCATTATGACAGACATGCTTATTGCCAGGCTTGATAGACTGTCCTATGCTAGAGTTCTGGTAGAAGTAGATATTTCTAAACCCCTAGTAAAAGTGATGCCACTTAGACTACCATCGGGAAATATCAAACAGCAATCTGTGAGGTTTGAGTTTGAGCTTGCTTTCTGTAACCACTGCTACAAATTCGGGCATAACTCGGTTGCTTGCACGGGGGATAAGATGAAAAAGAGAGAACAATTGCTGAATCCCATGGTTGATGAAGTGAGTATTTGGAAAAAGGGCAGGCCAACAAAAAGGAATAGACCATTATCTACACCGGTTAGAGATAACCAACTGTGGTTCCTGGGTTCTTTAGATTGTGATACTGCTCCAGTGTTGTCACAATACATCACAATCGACCTGTCCAACTATGGTACGACTCCAAGTTCTGAAAGAAACTTCTGGAGCCAGACTGCTTTCTTGGATGCCTTCGAAACTGCCACATACTCAGCTTCCATGGTTGAGTCAGCAATGCAAGATTGCTTGATACTCCTCCATGAAATGGCTCTTCCAGATAAGATGAAGACATATTCACTAGTGAATTTTCTCTCATCCTTATCCACTTGGAAGTCTAAGTCTGTGTATTCTGTAGGAACTAAGTCATCAGCCCTGTAAACCAGCATATAATCTCTTGTTCCCTTAAGGTACTTAAGAATATGCTTTACAACTTGCCAATGAACCTCCCCAGGGTTCGACTGATATCTGCTAACCAAGCCTACGGCAAAACAGATATTTGGCCTAGTACACAACATGGCGTACATGAGACTTCTTGAGACTTAGGACAGTCCCTTGAAGAAAATGACAATCCATGTCTGCAAGGAATTAGAGCTCCCTTGCATGAGTCCATACTATACCTGGCCAACATTTTGTCAATGTATGCTACTTGGGATAATCCTAACATTCTCTACTTCCTATTTCTAAGAAGTCTAATACAGAAAATGTAGCTGGCTTCTCCCAAATTCTTCATACTAAATTGACTAGACAGCCAAACCTTTGTAGACGACAATGACCCTACATCATTTCCAATGAGTAGAATGTCATCCACATACAAAACAAGAAAAACCACATTAATGCCTTTAAGTTTCCTGTACATGCATAGTTTATCCTCGTTTTGAATAAAATCATAGGACTTTACAGTCTCGTCAAAATGAATATTCCATACTCTCGATGCCTGCGTAAGTCCATAAATGGACTTCTTAAACTTGCAAACCATATGTTCTTGGCCTTCAGCAATAAAGCTTTCCGGTTGGGACATATAGATATCTTCACTAAGATGGCCATTTAAAAATGTCGTCTTAATATCCATTTGCCATATCTCATAGTTATAATGACATACGATGGCAAGGAGGATACGGATGGACTTAAGCATGGCTACTAGGGAAACGGTCTCCTCATAATCGATTCCCTCTTTTTTAGTATACTTTTTCGCCACAAGCCTAACTTTGAAGGTTTTCACCTTCCTATCTACTCCCCTCTTTCTCTTGTATACCCACTTACACCCAATGGGTTTTATCCCTTCAAATAAAGCTACAAGATCCCAAACCTAATTGAGATACATAGACTCAATCTCGGCTTTCATTGCTTTATGCCATAGATTTGCATCGACATCAGCAATAGCCTCCTTGTATCTAGTGGGGTCATGTTCCTGATGGTCGAAGACTAGATTGAAAGTTTCTCCAGTCCATCTCTCTAGAACCCTAGACACTCTCCCACTACGACGAGGCTCCAATTGTGCAGGCTCTTGAGACTGTGACTCTTCTCGTTCTACAATCGGATCAGAAGAAGTTGATTCCAAAGATAACTTCTCCTCCAATTCCAACCTAGTTGAACCTTTCGTGGAAGTACTCTGATCGTCCTCTACGTATCTAGCATTAGTACTAACCAATACTTTCTACTCCTTAGAATGATAAAAGTAACCACCCTTTGTCCCTTTTAGATATCCAACAAAATAGTATAATTCTGATCTTGGTTCCAACTTGTCTCCCTTGACTAGTACATAAGTTGGACAACCCTATATCTTGAGATGATTCAGACTTGGCTTACGCCCAGTCAACATCTCATAAGGAGTCCTAGGTACTGACTTGGAAGGTATCAAAGTCAGAATGTATGCCGTTGTTTCTAGGGCATATCTCCAAAAAGACACTGGAAGAGTAGCATGAGATATCATGTTTCGAACCATTTCTATCAATATCATGTTCCTTTTCTAAACTACTCCGTTTTGCTAGGGTGTCCCTGGCGCAGAGAGTTGAGATACTATCTTATGATGTACTATGTAGTCCTTAAATTCACCTAGGAGATACTCTCCACCATGATTCGATCGTAAGGTATTAATCAATTTACTTGTCCGATGCTCCACTTCAACCTTAAACTCTTTGAACTTATCAAAAGAGTTAGACTTGTGTCTCATCAAGTAAATAAAGCCAAACCTCGTGCAATCATCTGTGAAAGTACTTAAAACCCTCTCTAGCTGGTGTAGACAAGGGACCACACACATCAGTGTGAACAAGACTCAATACCTCCTTGGCTCTATCCGCGTTAGGGGTAAATGACCTTTTGGTCATCTTTCTCATTAGGCAGGACTCACACTAAGGCCAATTTTCCAATCTCAATGAGTCCAAAGGCCCATCATTAATTAACCTCTGAATCCTGATTGAGTTTATATCCCAACCTTAAATGCCAAAAATAAGAGTCATTGACATTGATTTTTTTCTTTCTTGTTAAAGGTTCAGATTGAGTGTTATTTAATTGATTGTTAATAGGGTTTAAGAAAAATAAATTTTCATACATGTGCCCAGTACATAAAATTTCTCAATCTCTACTGATAGACATACCAAAATGGAAAGATACAGAATATCCTTGATTTATTAGTTTTGCAACTGAAATAAAATTCTGTCGAAATCCACGTACATATAAAATATCTTTCAAAAATACTACTCTATTACAATAAAAAACAAGATCCAGCTCTCCCACTACATGGGCCCAAACTTGTGCTCCATTTTCCATGCGTAGTCCATGTTCGCCCTTCTGGAGTATTCTAATCTTTCTAAACCCCAGCAAGGAGTTACAGATGTGATCAGTGGCACCTAAATCAATAATCCAAGTGGAAGTTGATCTAACCATTGATATAGACTCTAGATAGAAAATATTACCTATGGGGTTTTTCTTGACTTGAAGATTTGGACACTCCTTTTTTCAGTGTCCCTTCAGTCTATATTTGAAGCACTTACCCTTGGGTTTGTCTTTAGGTTGGGCCGCTGCGTTCCCCTTCTTCTTCTTGAACTTTTTGGGCTTGGGCCCAATTCTAGAAGATGAAGCCTTAGCAATCATAGCCTTTGATTGTGGCTCATGACCTTCTCTGCCATCTGGAGTTCCTTCATCAACTTAATTAAACTCATGTTTAACTTGTTCATGTTGTAATTCAACTTGAACTGAGTAAAGGAACCCAATAGAGATTCGAGAATTATGTCCATTTGGCTCTCGGGGTCAATGACAACTCCTAAGATTTCTGCCTCTTCGAAAGTAGCAATCATCTTGAGCATATGCTCTCTGACTGATACTTCCTCAGCCATCTTAGTGTTAATTATAGTTCGAAGAGCCTCTTGCCTTGCGGGCTAGCTCTTATCTGCGAACATAGTGGCAATGACTGACTAATATCATATGCAGAAGCCATGTGCTCGTGTTTGGACTGGAGCACATTAGACCTGGAGGCCAACATGTAGCAACGAGCTATCTCGTTAGCCTTCTTCCATACCTTCTCAGCCTCTCGCTTCTCGACGGTGGAACCTTCCCCGATAACAGGACAGGTTTCGTAAAAGACATACTTATACTCCTTGGCTGTGAGTATTATATCTAGGTTCCTCTTCCAATCCACATAGTTTAGTTCTGTTAGCTTATTCTATCAGAGAATAACGACCAATAGACTAAAAGAACCTCCCACTATTTCTGAAAAATTAAAAAATAAAAGAAAAAGATTTAGTTTGTGAAAACAAAACAAATATGTTCACTTTATCCTTATTATCAAAACTGATAATAATTAATTTGGCTCTTAGGACAACTGACATAGCTTCTTAGGAAGATTAACAGTCCTCTAAACTAAGTGTGTTGACTATCACAAATTAATTTTCCTTCTAGGTAATGATCTAGAAGATAACTCCATCGAGGGGATGGCCGTTTCCTCTTATTTCCTATGGACATACCTCGCACTATGACCTCCAAGGCGGGGCTGGCCGATCATAGTACGTGCCCCGAGTTATTAATTATATCCCTCCATTAGATCTAGATCATTGTGGTATCCCCATCCTATACGGGTTCACTCCCAAGGTGACATGAAGGGACCCACGATCTCTAATGAGGATCGTGATGGAAGCCGTGGGGCCGTTGGAACCTCCCTCTCACTTAATCTTTTAAAACAAGGGTTTTCTGAAAAATATCATTTTGAAAATTTCCATTAAGTTTTCCCTTTAACTCAAAAATAAAATATCTAAATCCATTAAAATTTTTATGTCAAGGTAGATATCCTTTGAGAGATTTTTTCATGGACTAATTTTATTCAAATTAAAAAACTTAATGGTTTCAAAAATTTTCTAATTAAAACTTTTTAGAGACTTTGGTTTTAAATTTATTTGACAAAATAATTTTTCTTTGTGCTAAAATAAAACAAAATGGCTTTCTATTTTAACTTACAAAAATATCTAAATCCAATATATTTTTTATGTCAATGATTAAATCATTTGAGAAAATATCTAAGGATTAATTTTTGTTTAAGTTAAAATAACCATTTAATTTGTAGAAAAATATTTTCTTTGTAAAAAATATTCCCAAAGACTTTGGTCTTTGAGAAACTGTGCACGTAAGTACTTAAAAAAAATAGCATGTTAGAAAACAGTAGATGTTTTCATGCTTTTCTATTTTTTTTAAACCTAAGTTCCCAAATAATAGAATTAAACACATTAAGTAATTAATTAATAGTCTTGTTTAATCCTAAAATCCCTTACTAATATTTTTCATGCAAAATATTCCATGAATATTAAATATTGCAAAAATATTAACTTTGCCTGGTATGGACCCCAAACTAAAAAGGAAAACGCAAGAAAAAATACAAGGAAAAAATAAAAAATTTCTCCTTGGTCTACTGCACTCGCCGCACTGGATCAAGCACACATTTGCACTGTAGTCCACTGCACCCGCCGCACAGAACTAGGACCCATGGGTGACCTAAAATCCGGAGCGAGTCCAGACCCTAGCCGGCGCCGGTTCCGGTCTGGACAAGTTCTTTTGCAGTTTTTTTTTTTTTTTTTTTGCGAATTTCCTCTATTTTTCTGTACAACTTCTGGTACCATTGGCTCATCGATTTCAATACCAATACAATAAAATCAACCAAAATCAACAATCGCCTATACCCATTAACATTGGGCTTACACGATTTGCTAAGAAAAATAATAAATTACACATCTCCTATACCTCAATCCGAGAGGTTTAACAAAGAATCTATCCATACCAAAACAACGAAGGATCACAGTTTAAACCACACATATGTGTCCAGTTTTATTCAACTAGATGCATGTTCCCTATATTTTCACAAAACCTTTATACTCTGATACCAACTGAAGGCATAAAAAGGAAAAACATAAGGCACGCAGCGGAAGCGAAAGCAAAAACACTAAAAAAATTGATGAACAGGGGAACCGAACAGAACCGATGCAGGCTCCAGCAGCCCTAATCGGTGTCGGTTGCACTCTGTACTGATTCCGAGGTTAAAAAAAATTTACCTCTTCTTCTCGTTCTAAGAATTGGCTGAACCAGAATATGTGCAACTGGGGTAGATATATTGGTGGAGATCTCTGGTGCGATTCTTGCAAGTCTCCTACTCCGTCTGTACATTTATGTGAACGCCAAACTCTCGGTCTTCCAGTAGATGGCATGCCTAATTCCGTTTAGTAAACAACTAACAGTACTAAGGAATATTTTCTAGGGAGAGAGAAAAAGACGTGTGGTTCTTTTCACAGAGTAGAAGCCATCAAACAACGTTATCTCCAATCCTCCTATTTAACCTAAATAAAACCCTAGGTTAAACTGGACTAGACCATTGGACTCTTAGTTTAACCTTTTAGACTAAATTAATTATTCTAATTAGAACCAACTTAATGACCCAACAAATAATTAATTTTCTCAGCTTAAATAAAATCAGTTCAATAAATAAGCCTATATTAGTTTAGTCCCAGGTTAATCCCTAATTATTCAAACTGAGCCAAAGCCCTGAATAATTAATTAACCCACCAAACTAATTTAATTAATTCTCGCTCTCCATGGACCTTTATTTTATTTTAGCCCAACAATTAAATCAAGCTACTTAAATAAAATAAATTTCTTTTAATTTAAGATCAATTTCTTAACTTGTATTTAATTAGGACTTATGGTCTATACTGGGAACCAAAAGACACACCGCATTGGTTACTAAAATGACCAAAATACCCTTGCCATATAAATAGTTGTATTTTGCATTTTAAATATTTCATAATATCGCCATAAGAAAATATTGACCTTAAGGACAATGCTGCGTTAGCAAAGTCTCCGACCTATAGGTGTAATGACTAAAATATCTCTCTATACATCGTCGTACATTTAGAAAGGAAGAAGTGTACTAACACCTCTCTAAATGACATCTACTATCCTTAGGCTTCTAGTCCAATGATCCACGACTTCCTGCATTGTTTCCACTTTCCAAAGGAGCTACCCTAAAGTAAACATCCAAGTCATGTTTCCCAAAGCCCTGGATATTTAGATCATTTAGACAACTACAAGGGGCGATATAGTATAGAAATTATCTTGTAAAAATCTGTCTTAACTAACTAGTCACACATACCCAACATGCAAGTATATTGGCCATACGATAGAACCTTAGTTATAGCATATCAAAGTATATGCTTCCAATTTCGTCAGACCACCAACTCATACTCAAGTCGTAGAGTACTAGTCCACGCTGTAGCAGTAGTAATATAGGTTTCTACCATATAATACTTTTAAGAAACCACTACTACAGGTCCTGTTCTACGTATTCGAAATATGCTTATATCATGAAGTGAGTGGACTACTTACTGGCTAAAGGTAAGCCATTCCCCATTTGAAATTCACAACATGATAATCTAAATATGATGAGATTTCCATTTTCATTAATCGGTTAAGAATAAATGTTTATGTGTTAAGTAATCCGTGATCCATACCTTACTATGAAAGACCTCCATTCATATGAACCACTTACTTAAACACAATGGGTCTTTTCCAAACGTAATTGTGCACAGATAAAATGTAAATTCACAAATAATTTCTGAAAATAAACTCTTTTATTAAAACATTCGATATTTATATCAAAAACCTAGTCGAAGAGGGCATATTTCCCAACACCAACAACTACGGTCACTTTCACCTGGGGAGACATGTTCTACGCACATTCACAAGGGAAAGGAACTAGTCCAGAATCATGGACACAATGGCATGCTGCAAACACTGTCTGGAGCATCTTCCAGTGCACAGGAGGCAGGTTAGCATTCTTCCATGCACAACTGGTGCCATGCTGGCCCTGATGCGCCTAATGCCCCGATTATGGCTGTTAAGCCACCAAACCAGATAAAGGAAAGGAAAGGGCGTTCTAGGGGAAGGCGTACGGGGCGTATCCAATCCCAATCAAATTTACGAGTGCATCTACAATTTTGAAATAATGCCACGCTCTCTCCCAGTATGAATGATGCCAGTATGGATGACTTTCCTAAAACAATGGTGAAAGCTGGTAAGGCAACCGTGTAGGCCACAAGGTTTATTCGTTCGGTATGAAAAAAATATGCTGACCGTAGTTTTGACTTGATTGGTGCCCAACGGGCACTTGTTAGTCCCCAATAAAAGTCGCATGCTAGAATATTAGAGGGTTCAACATGAGCCTCAAGCAACATGGGGTTCGGGAGTTTATTTCTAAACATTGTGTGGACGTTATTGGATTATTGGAAACAAAGTTAACTTTGGATAGGCTTGAGAATATCCTTCGAAACCAGTTCCCTAATTGGTCGGTGATACATAACTTGGTTGAGTCAGATGGGGAGTGGTCATCTTGTGGAATGAAGCAATAGTGAATGTCCAGCTATTCCACTGCATGGCATAGACTATTACTGTTTGCATCACCTGTAAGGTTACTCATGTTGCTTATTATTTTACTTTTGTCTATGCTTACAATACTGTCATTACACGAAGGTCGTTATAGGAGGTTATTCAATACTTATCTACCACGCTCTTGGAGCCATGGATCCTTATGGGAGATTTTAACGCCTACTTACATGTGGATGACAAGCTTAGTGGTATCTCGCTGTCAACTTACGACATTAAGGATTTCGCATCAATTTGTGTGGAGACAGGCCTGGAGGATCTTCCCTATGTAGGGCCGCAGTTTACTTAGATAAATTCGAGGGTTTAGTCTAAGTTGGACAAGGTTATGGGTAATGAGATATAGTTCTAGTGCCATGTCCAGGCATCTGTGGAGTTCTTCCCCATTGATTGTCTGTCTGATCACAACCCCTTCCTTTGGTCACTGGTTGACAATCGGGGGGGTTTAGTGCGACTGTTCAGGTTCCTTAATTTCTGGGGTGACCATCACTCGTTTCATGATTTGGTCAAGGGAGTATGGGATCGTTCATACATGGGATTCCACCAGTTCACTCTCTGTCACCGGTTAAAAGATCTTAAGATGGACTTGAGGAGATTAAACAGACTAGAATTCTCTCATCTATCTGAACGTGTTGAACAAGCGAATAGAGCTACACAAAGTACACAAGAGCAATTACTTAGAAACCCTGTGGACATGGACCTTATTGTACAGTACAAGGAGTATAAGCTGTCAGCATGGCGTCTTACAAAGGCAGAAATAAAGTTCTATCGGCAAGTTGCAAAAGGAAAGTATATGGCTTAAGCAGACAAGAATACACACTACTTCTTTAACATAGTCAAACGGAACAAAAAGAAGGAGCTTCATTGCATCGATTCTCAAGGAGGATGGTACTATGACATAAAGTCCAAAGGCTTTAGCTAAGGAATTTGTTGAATACTACCGTAGACTACTAGAGATGAGGGTATATTGCCAGCACATCAATGTAGATTATGTTCGTGCAGGACCTATGGTCCTTCATGATCTGAAGGCTGACTTAGTTAGGGGGGTCATGGATCAGGATATTAAAATGGCCCTGTGGGACATTGGTGACTGCAAAGCATCGAGTCCAGATGGGTACTCTGCCTTATTTTTCAAGAAAGCTTGGGTACGGTTACACCGAGTCTCTGTAATATGGTTAGGGAATTCTTCGTGTCTAGTAGAATCCTTAAGCATATTAACCATTCAGTTATTACTCTGGTTCCTAAGTGTGATCATGCGAAGAGGGTGGGGGACTATAGACCTATTTCTTGCTACAACGTGGTGTACAAGATCATTTCAAAAATTTTAGCAGACAGGCTAAAAATTGTTCTTCCTCATCTTGTGGACATCTCGCAAACAACATTCTTTCATGACAGACTCATAGTGGACAACATCCTACTGGTTCAGGAGCTTATGCGGGCGTATAGTAGGATAAGAGTCTCTCCTCGGTGTACGATTAAGGTGGACCTAAGGAAGGCATATGACTCAGTTAACTCGACTTTCTTACTAGAATTACTTAATGAATTGGGTTTTTCACATCTTTTTATGGACTGGATTGAGCAATGTGTTACTATTACATCTTTCTCAGTTGCTATCAATGAGACGGTGCAGGGTTTCTTTAGTGGTGCAAAAAGTCTTCGCCAAAGGGATCTGATTTCCCCTATGCTATTTGTTATTTGTTTAGAATATTTCTCTCGTGTCGTCAAAGTGCACACACTTGGGACTTCATTCCACTACCATCCCAAGTGCGAGGTTTTAAGGATTAATCACATTACATTTGCTAATGACATTATACTGTTTGCCAGGGGTAATCGTTCTTCTGTTCGTATTCTCCTTGACAGCCTGGATGAATTTAATAGATGCTCTGGTTTCGATATTAACAAGAATAAATCTAATATTTATCTAGCTGGAATTAGTAGGACTGATCAGGAGGGTCTTCTGACTGATACGGGTATACCCATTAGGCATTTCTCATTTCGCTACCTTGGCTTACCAATCATGATTGGTAGAATCCGCCTTTCTTGCTATAAACCTTTGCTGGATAGAATGGCTCTTACATTGGCCGTTGGTCTGCACGCTCTCTTTCTTATGTTGGGCGCTTCTAACTAATCTAGTCTATACTTTAAGGGGTTGAGTGTTTCTGGTTGTCCATTCTTCTTATTCCATCTGTTGTGATTAGTCAATTGGATAGGATGGCTCAGGATTTCTTGTAGGACTCAAAAAATTCGTTGGTTGCCTGGAAGGATATTTGCCGTCCCAAAAATGAGGGAGGACTTAGATTGCGACATCTATAGACTTGGAATGCTACGCTACTGACTAGAATCATTTGGGACATACATGCAGAGAAATAATCCTTGTGGGCTAAATGGGTGGACCACTACTACATGAAGGGCAGATCAGTTTTAGAGATCGAACATCATAGGGACCATTCCCCACTGTTTCGTAGGCTGCTTGCAATTAGAGACATGATCCTCGAGTAGGAACGGGATTCTCATAGCGCTACTGATCTTCTACACACTTGGGCAATGAGTACCACTTCGTTCACTTCTCAATCTTATGACTACCTTAGGTTTACTTCATCGAAAGTTTATTGGGCCAATACTATTTGGAAACAGGACCTAACCCCCAAGCATTCATTCATGGCCTAGTTGTGTGCTAGGGGATGGCTGAAGACCAAGGATGCACTTGTGTTCTGGCTGGATGACTTGTCTTGTCCACTGTGTAAGGCACAACCGGAAACGACTAACCATTTATTTTTCAAGTGCTTGGTTTCTGCACCTATTTGGACGGAAGTTAAAGTTTGGTTGGACTTACCACAAGCAATGAATACGACCAACTCTTGCCTTAGGTGGTTCAAGCGAGCCAACCGTGGTACTTCGTGGATTGCTAAGGCTACTGCTATGCTTACCACTTTCTATTACATCTGGAATGCCCATGACAGGGCGCTGTTTGATGGAGTAGTTTGCCAACCATTGGAAATTGCTAAATGATCAAAACATATGTATACACTATTATTTTTACTTTGTACCCTAATATTCTGACAAATTTTGAGAATTGTATTAACCACTGCTAGTTAATAGTCCTCTTGACTGTTAACTAGTGAATCTCCCTGTAAATATCTTTTGATCAATATTAATCAATTTACATTTTGATAAAAAAAAAAAGTTATAATTTACTATGAATCCTAAGATAGAATAGGATATCAAAAGTTTTATGCCTAACTGTTATGGTTTATTATTGGTAATTTTATTTATTTATTTGATCTTTTTTCCTTAATTATTTTATCGACCTATTTGTTTAATTAATTAATTATTTTTTTATTTATCCTGATGATATTAATTATCACATAATTACTTATTATGGGTGCGGAATAGATGACATGTGAGAGAAGGTATGAAAACAATAGAAAGGGCCTTAATAACAAATCGGATGACATGAACGTGCCATTAGCTGAATAGGGATGAAGAATACCACGTCAACTGACAGGCGGAACTAGTCAGCATATGATGATGCCACCTACCGGGCTTCCTCTGCAAGTTACACCAACAACTATACCCGTGCCAATGTCATCTGAATTAATGGCAACTTTAAGCATGATGGCACAAGTTATCCAAAATAAACAATAGAGATTGCAACGAGAGTAGGAACAAAAGCAACAGAGACTAACATTGGCGCTTAGAGCACATTTTGAACGACTTAAGAAGGCGGGGATGCCTACTTTTGATGAAACTGCAGATCAGTTAAAGGTGAGCAAGTGGTTGGAGGAGTTAGAAGAAAATTTTGAGATCTTGGAGATACTTGATGATGTCAAGCCAAAAATTGTACCTCCATTCCTGGTTGGAGATGCAAATCAATATAGAGATGGCCAAAACCAGCGTATACTCAAGGTGAGAGATCTATGACTTGGGGGGTACTCAAGAAGACATTTCTCGATTACTATTTCCCTGTGGCAATCAGACTACAGAAACAGAATGAATTATTCGACTTGGTACAGACAAAAGGGATGAGTGTAGTTCACTATGCATAAAGATTTAATGCCTTGAGACAATTTGCACCAGAGATCATGGCCAGTGAAATACTTAAGGTGTCTACACATTGAGGCAAAGATTAAGAAAGATGATGCTGAAAGGGAGAAAAAGAAACCTAAACCTATATTCAGTCAAGGCTAGGGTTCAAGATCAACGGGACCCTCAATAGCCAAAAGATGTCTACTATCCAAGACTACTCCACTAGCAACTTCTTATTATAAAAAAGAAGCTTTGTGAGACCTGTCAGCGTATACATCCCAATGAATGTAGATGAAAGACTCGGGCTTGTTTCAAGTGTGGGAAGATAGGGCATCGTATTGGGGAATGTCCTATGATGGCTCAAGAAGCATCAAGACCTACTACTCAGCCAGTAACGAAGCTAGCAGAGCAAAAGAAGCCGTATGTTAGGGTTTTTGCACTAACTCAATGGGAGGCTGAGATTGCAGATGATGTAGTTACAGGTGTCCTACTAATTAATTCTGTACCAGCTTTGACACTCTTTGATTATGGTGCCACCCATTCTTTTGTATCTTAACGTTTTGCCAAAATTCTAAAATTAGCCCCTACGCCTTTATTTGATCATTTTTATTTATCTATTCCTAGTGAAAAAGTTTGTCTCCAAGCTTGTGTTGAGGGGATGTACGGTAGAGATTGGAAGTGAAGTATTAGATGCTGATCTCATCCATATTCCAATGGTAGATTTTGATGTGATTCTCGGAATGGATTGGCTTTCTCGTAACTATACAATGATCAACTGCAAGGGTAAAAAGGTAAATTTTGCAATTTCAGAGAAAGAAGAATTCTATTTTTTGGGAGGTTTGGAGAAATGGACGGGCAAGTTGAAACCAATCATATTAGCCATAAAGGCATGAAGAGATCTTCAAAAAGGATGTGAAGTTTTCTTAGCTTATGCGTTGGATGCTCAGAAGAAGGGACAAATATTTGAAAACATACCAGTGGTATGTAACTTCCAAAATATATTTCCGAAAAAGTTACCAGGACTACCCCCTGAACAAGAGGTAGAGTTTGAGATTATTTTGATACCGGGAGCTGAACTGATCTTGAAAGCTCCGTACAAAATGGCACCTGCTAAATTACCAGAATTGAAGATTCAACTACAAGAATTATTAGATATGAGGTTTATATGCCCAAGTGTGTCCTCGAGGAAAGCTCTAGTTTTGTTTATGAAGAAAAAGAATGTCAGTATGAGACTCTGCATTAACTACTACGAACTTAATAAGATCACCATTAAGAATCGGTACCTTTTACCCTGAATAGATGATTTCTTTGATCAGCTGAAAGGTGCTTATGTGTTTCTCAAGATTAACTTGCGCTCTGGATATCATCAGTTAACAATTAAGGAAGAAGATATACCCAAGACTGCTTTTCAGACTCGTTATGGACATTATGAGTTTTTAGTCATGTCATTTGGAATGACTAATGCTCCAGCAGCATTTATGGACCTGATGAACCAGGTCTTCAAGCCTCAATTAGATAAGTTTGTAGTGATGTCTATTGATGACATTCTAATATATTCACTATTCGAAGAAAAGCATGCGAAACACTTGCCAGTGGTTTTACAGACTTTACGAAAGGTGAAATAGTATGCGAAATTTAGTAAGTGTGAATTTTGGCTCAGGAGTGTTGCTTTTTTAGGTCATATCATATCTAAGAATTGAGTAGTTGTAGATCCTAAGAAAGTAGAAGTCATTGTAAATTGGGCTAGACCAACTAAGGCATCTGAAGTGAGAAGTTTCTTGGGATTAGCGGGGTAGTATCGGAAGTTTGTGAAGGACTTTTCGAAAATTTCAGGACCGTTAACTTGACTTACCCTAAAAAAGACCAAGTTCGAGTGAAGTTCAGCATGTAAGACTAGTTTTTAGGAGTTGAAGAAAACATTGACATCCGCACCTATACTTCCACTATTATATGGATTTGGAGGTTTTGTAATTTATAGTGATGCATCAAAGAACGGGTTGGGTTGTGTGCTAATGCAGAATGGGAAGGTCATAGCTTATGCGTCAAGACAATTAAAGCCTTACGAGCGAAATTAACCCACTCACGATCTTAAGCTAGTTGCAGTAATTTTTGCTCTAAAGATCTGGAGGCACTACCTGTATAGAGAGCCTTGTAAGGTGTATACGGACCATTAAAGTTTGAAATATTTTTTCACCCAAAAGGAACTTAATATGCATAAATGGAGATGGCTAGAACTACTTAAGGACTATGATCTGAAGATCAGTTATCATCCGGGGAAAGCAAACAAAGTAGCTGATGCATTGAGTAGCAAGAACAATACCCTAGCAACTATGATCACTCAATAGAAGCAGTTGATATTAGAATTTGAGAAATAAGAGATAGAAGTAGGGGGATCTGCAAAAGGTTATTTAGCAATTTTAACATTGCAACCAACCTTGGTGGAATGTATAAAGACGACCCAATGTATGGACACTAGTTTAGAGAAGAGGAAGAAGGAAGTCCGTGATGATTAGCAAACATATTTCTAAATTCATGATGACGGGAGTTTAAGATTTAAGGGAAGATTATATGTACCTGACCATCCAAGTTTAAAAGTTGAAAGTTTGAAAGAAGCACATAACTCTAAGTTGTCAATACATACCGATGGTACTAAAATGTATAAGGACTTGAAGAGAAACTTTTGGTGGAGCGCAATGAAGAAGGAGATAGCGGAATATATTTCTCAGTGTATGGTATGTCAACAAGTGAAGGAAAAACATCAAAGACCTGGAGGATTGTTAAAACCTTTAGAGATACCTATGTGGAAATGAAAACATATCACTACGGACTTTGTTGTTGGGTTGCCAATATCAAGGTTGGAAAATTATACTATTTAGTTGATTGTAGATAGACTGAGTAAATCTGCTCATTTCTTGTCAATAAAGCTATAACAATAATGGATGAGTTGGCAAAGATGTATATAAAGGAAATAGTGCGGTTACATGACATACCAGTTAGCATTATGTCTGACAAGGATCCATGGTTTGTTTCACGATTTTGGAAGAGCTTTAATAAAGCTATGAGGACTACGGTAGCACTTAGTACTGCATTTCACCCACAAACTGATGGGCAATCCGAACATATTATTTAAACGTTGGAGGATATGTTGCGGGCATGTGTGATGGATTTCAAAGGTAGTTGGGTTGATCATTTGATGTTGATAGAATTCTCTTATAATAACAGTTATTAGACAAGTATTGGGATGGCTTCATATGAGGCATTGTATGGGAGGAGGTGTAGATCACCAGTGTGCTGGGATGACGTGGGTGAGAGGATAATTACTGAACTGAAATTAGTACAAATCACCTTGGAGAAAGTGCCATTGATCCGTGAGTGAATTAAGATAGTACAAGATAAACAAAAGAGTTAGGCAGACAGCAAAAGGCGACCATTGGAGTTTAAGGTGGGAGAGAAGGTGTATCTCCAAATTTCTCCTACTAAAGAGGTGATAAGATTTGGAAAGAGAGGAAAGTTAAGTCCACATTTTGTAGGTCCTTATGAGATTCTAGAAAGAGTTGGGAAACTTGCTTATCATTTGGCTTTACCACTGACACTGTCTAAGGTGCATGAAGTTTTTCATGCTTCTCAATTAAGGAGGTATATTTTAGATCCAAGTTATGTGCTAGAGGCTGTTAGAATTCGTGGACTCCTAAACGCGGAAAACATCCACGAATCCCTCCCGAGGACCCAAGTAAACGATTAAGAAGATCTAAGGTTTAAGAATTACCTCTGGTTGCTGTAATCGAAATCCTTCAATTCTGGTTGCGCTGTTGTACGTTCAACCCGAACAATCACCAAACGCTGCAATATGCGAACGTCCTCTATCGGATACACACCGCGAACTCACTCGATACCCGGGGAGTGCTAACGCCTAGGGTTTGAGAGGTTTTTTTTTTTTTCTTTTCTGGTAGAGAATGGCACGAATGTTCTCAACCGAAAAATTGGACTATTGAAAAGACGGTTAAGGTTTTCTTAAAAACCCCCGAACCTCTTAGAGTTCAAACCTAATAATATCTTATCATATTCTAATTTAAATTCAAATTAAATTAAAACTGATATGACAAGATTCTGCCACAATCTCGGTAATTTAACTAATTAATTTATCGAGTCAGATTCTTATAATTTGGACATCATCCAGATACATCGAATGTGGACATATTTCCAGATTCATTGAACCTGGTCACCAGAAAAATAACCTAACAAGTTCGCTTATTGTGTGACCCTATAGGTTCATTTAACACTGGCAGTGTGCCTAAATCATATTTAAATGGCCCACAAGTTATAAGTGATTTCTAGCAAAACATTATAACTATCCAGGTTAAATGAAGATCGGTGATCTCTTTGAACCAAACCATAATTTTATATTTAGTCCTTTTGTCACACGATATCTAGATTAAGCATAAGGCACGGAGCATGTCATCCTTATTAAACTTAATTAATTATTTCTTAATTTCATAGTAGACTGTTCAAACAAATAATATCAATATCTTAGATTGATATATTTGAGCACGACCATGCATTTTTAACAGTCTAACTTATCAAATGGCCCATGGATATCTCTCACATAACTGAGAGGGACAAATTCCTTCGCAATCAATCATATTCCTCTCCTTGATTTATTCTATATCCAACAGTAGTCTAATTTATTATCTGGTTAAAGACAACTTTAGACAATGTCAAAATATAGAATTTATCAAGTAGGAAACTATGATGAATTTAGGTCGAAGGACTTTCAATATTATTATGGCTAGAAAGTACTTATGACATATTCCATGAAGTACTCCCACAGTGGGTCATGTCCAATACAATGTTCTCTAACATTTATTTATGTCTTAACTCGATATCACAAATATCCTGGCCAGTAAAACATAGCCATCAAGTCACAAACATACTAATCTTAATTTATTATTATTCCAATAATAATAATCGATCAGGGACAGTTTTAGAATAGTCATTGTATTCATTGTAGGGTTTTACTATCAAGTCATGTACTTGATAACCAACAAAATAAAAATCACTATTCATGAAAATGGAAGCCTTATATTATTATATAAAACATAATGACAATAGTATAAGTACAAATTGACTCTAGGGCACATCCCCAACAGCTGGACCATTGAAAGTGACTGAAAACTTATCGTACGCGGAGATTCTTTTGAGGATTGTAGATCGTAAGGAGCAAGTGTTGCGAAGATGTATCATCCCTTATGTCAAGTCCAGTGGACAAATCATATGCCTCGCGAAGCTACATAGGAGTTGGAGGAGGACATATGCAAGAAGTATCCATCTTTGTTTGACTTAGAAGATACGTATAAGTTTCGAGGACGAAACTTTTGTAAAGGGGTGGAATGTAAACCCAATTTATTATGGGTTTGTATTTTGACCAGCCTATAATGTGATTCTCTTTATTATAGCCCATGAGATAGCCCATAGGCTTTAGAGGTCATGGAAGATTTAGTTAACTTAAGGGGATGTATTTTTTATTTAGTGTTTTTAAAAGCTAAACTTATGTCTTAATCTAAACGACGTTCTTTGATTTTATCATCAGTTACCCAAATCGATCATTCAAGGGTTCCAGACTCTAGGGAAAAAAGCTCTGACTTGCTTTAATCTTAAAGGTGAGTTCTATGGATTTTGACTCTTAATTCAGCTAGAGATTGAGAAGTAAATATTAGAAGGTTCTTTTCCTCTTGGTTTATAGAATTATAGAGAATAAAGTTAATTGATTTATTGGGTGTTAGTTCCTTAGATTAGTATTGGTATTATATGGTTTGATATTAGGGAGCGATTGTCTTGAGTAATTAACTTAGATTGGAGATTCTAGTTTGACTTTTGAGGTAAGTGGTTCTGACATCTTCTATTTTTAAGAATACTATGAATGATATTTTTTGTACAAATTGGGAGTTGAGTTTGGTTATTTTGGTTTAGTTTTGAAATAATATGATTATGTGTCTTATGTGTGATATGTATATAATGGCTCATGGGTCTAGAAGAAGGAGATGAAGAACATGTTCTGAAACTTTTGTGTAATTGAATTCCTTCTCAATCAATAAGAAATCTTAGTTTAGCCTCCCTGATGGGATAAATAGTTAGGACTGATATCAGTTATCATTTTTTTAATCTGAAATTCATAATCATATGTGTGATTGATTATGTGTGTGTTTTGATTTTGTAATGTTGAAAAGGAATATTAAAAAAAAAATGTGCTTTATTGTTAGATGGAACTGAAGTATTTGGAATTGTAGATTATTGTTTTTGTTGCAATTAGCTATGTAATTGGCTTGAGAAGGTGATTTGGAAAAAAAAAAAAAAAAAACAGTGTAGATTTGCCTTTCAAAAGTCCAATATGCTATCCTAGTTAAATAAAAAAAAAAAAAAAAGATGTTCATGGTTTCGGCTTTACTATCATTTTCCGTTTTGGTGACTTTTGTTAATGGTGTTTGAGATATGACTGTAGTTGACTCTTTTTCATTTCTTTTGTGGTGTTGCTGCAGTAACCAAAAAAAAAAAAAACAAAAGGAGGAGGAAGTTTGCTTTTGCTTTAAACTATAATGATTGTTAGATTTTGGTCAGTCATGTGTTGTGAAGGAATTCATAAGTATAGACAAAAAAAAAAAAAAAAACATGGTTATGCCCTCCACTTCAATTCGTGTAGTAGTAGGGGCTTTGATGTCCCCACAAGCTAAATTTTATATATATAATACTTAGGTATCTATAATATACTGTTCTCATTTTTATTTCTTTGGTTACTGATAAGGATTAAAATGGTAAAAATTATCAAATCGAAAGCATGCTAGCAAAACAAAAAATTTGCCTCTGTGATTGAATAACCCTTTTCGCATTGATGTAGATGTTTGTACAAGGATGCTTGAAGTTATTGGATCACATCCTTGTAAATGTTGACTGCATCTCATTCACACGAAGCTTTTGATCTTCCGAAATGGTACCCGTAGCACAGTCGGTAAAAGCTTAAAGAAGTAGGTTTGATAAGCTTTTGTTTTCTGTGAAGGCTTCACAGAAGGTCTCTATGACCAATGTTAGGTTTTTGTGAATTGGAAAAATTCAAAAGCCACCCTCACCCAATGCATGATGTGCTTTTCATTTCCTATCCCAATTCCCCAAGAGAGATGATCCAACTGCGTGAAAACAGAAACATTCATACTTTCTGTTATCATTTACACAAAACAATACAAGATTCATCCCGCCTTATTTTTTTAATTAAATTAATTTTTTAATTTTATTTTACCCTTGATCTTATTCATTGGGTCAGATAAAATTATTTACTCTTGGGTTTGAACACCCATAAATAATAAATCTCAATTATTTATTTTCTGAACTTCATTAAATATCCCAATAAATAATTAACAAGTTCAAATAGACCAATATATAATATCAGACTTTTTATCCAGTTTATATCTAGATTAATTTTTTAATTATTCAATTTGGACATTGGGCCCTAAATAATTAATTAACCAAATAAGTTAGATAAAATATATACTCTCTCTGGTCTTTTATTTTATTCTAGTCCAATAATAAATTAGACTACTTAAATAAAAGAAAATAAAATAAAATCCATAATTAGCAAGACCAATTCTTTAACCCAAATATGTCAGAATTTAAGGGTCATTCCGGGAACCAAAAGACACATTGCATTAACTATTAAAATAACTAAAATACCCCTACTATATAAATAGTTATATTTTGTATTTTAAATATTTTCTAATATCACTATAAGAAAATATTGACCCCAAAGATAATGCTGCGATAACAAAGTCTTCGACCTACAGATGTAATAACTAAAATACTTATCTACGCATCGCTATGCATTTAGAGAGAAAGAGTGTATCAATACCTCTTTAATAGATATCTACTATCCTTAGACCTCTAGTTCAATGATCCACGACTCCTGAAATATTTTCACTTTCCAAGGGAGTTACGCTAAAGTAAACATCTAAGTCATGTTCTCCAGGGCCCTGGATAATTAGATTATTTGAACAGTCACAAGGGGGATATAGTGTAGAAGCTATCTTGTATAAGTCTGTCTTAACTAACTAGTCACGTATACCCAACATACAAGTGTATTGCCTCTATGAAAGAACCTCAACTACAGTATATCAAAGTATATGCTTCTAGTTTCGTCAGACCACCAACTCATACTCAAGCGGTAGAGTATTAGTCCACGCTGTAGAGTAATAGTCTAATTTTTTTTAAATAGTACTTTTAGAAACTACTATTACAGGTCATGTTCTACGTATTCGAAATACGCTCATGCTATGAAGTGAATGGACTATTCACTGGTTAAAAGTAAGTCATTCCCTATTTGAAATTCATAACACAATAATTTAAACATGATGAGGTTTCCATTCTCATCAATCAGTTAAAAACAAACATTTATATGTTAAGTAACCCGTGATCCATACCTTACTATGAAAAATTACCATTCACATGGATCAATTACTTAAACACAATGAATCTTTTCCAAACGTAAATCATGCATAAACAAATGTAAATTCACAAACAAATTTTGAGAATAAATTTTTTTATTAATAAATTACATTAGAAAATTAGTCTGGAGGGCATATATTCCAACAATCTGCCACTTGCAATCTAAAACTAAGAAAGCCCGCAAGAGCCTACCCCTATAGTGTTTAAGTGTCTCTTGACGACTCTCTCAACCAAAGGTTTGGTGAAGGGATCTACTAGGTTGTTCTCCGAGGCTATCTGTTCCACCACGATTTCCCGTCTCTGAATGAAATTCAAGATCAGGTGGTACTTTCTTTGGATATGCTTCCCCTTCTTATAGTTCCTGGGTTCTTTGAATTGTGAGACTGCTCCAAAATTGTCGTAATATACCACAATCGGTCTGTTCATATGTGGCACAACTCTAAGTTCTGAAAGGAACTTCCAGAGCCAAACTGCTTCCATGGATGCTTTGAAGTAGCTACACATTCAGCTTCCATGGTTGAGTCAACAATACAAGATTGCTTAATGCTCCTCCATAAAATAGCTCTTCTAGACAAGGTGAAGACAGATCCACTAGTGGATTTTCTTTTATTCTTATCTGCCTGAAAATATGAGTTTGTGTATCCAGTAGGAACCAAGTCGTCAGCCCTATAAACTAGCATATAATTTTTCGTACTATTAAGGTACTTAAGAATTTGCTTTACAGCTTGCCAATGAATCTCCTTAGGGTTTGACTGATATCTACTAACTAAGCCTACGGCAAAGCAAATATCTGGCCTAGTGCACAGCATGGCGTACATGAGACTTCCCAAAGCCGAAGCATAGAAAATTCTACTCATCCTGTCTTTTTCCTCTTGAGACTTAAGACAGTCCTTAGAACAAAAGGACAACCCATGTCTGTAAAAGATTAGAACTCCCTTGTATAAGTCCATGCTAAACTTGACAAGCATCTTGTCAATGTATGTCGTTTAGGATAATCCTAACGTTCTCTACTTCCTATTTCTAAGAAACTTAATCCTGAGAATGTATCTAGCTTCTCCTAAGTCCTTCATACTAAATTGACTAGACAACCAAATCTTAGTAGATGACAATGTCCCTACATCATTTTCAATGAGTAAAATGTCATCCATATATAGGACAAGAAAAGTCATTTTTATGCCTTCTATTTTCCTGTACACGCATGGTTCATCCTCATTTTGAATGAAATCATAAGACTTTATAGTCTTATCAAAATGAATGTTCCATGTTCTAGATGCCTGTTTAAGTCCATAAATGGACTTCTTAAGCTTGCAAATCATATGTTCCTAGCTTTTAGCCATAAAACCTTCCGGTTGGGATATATAAATGTCTTTGTTAAGATGGCCATTAAGAAATGCCGCCTTAACATCAATTTGTCATATTTCATAATTGTAATGACATGCAATGTCAAAGAGGATATGGATGAACTTAAACATGGCTACTGGGGAAAATGTTTTATCATAATCGATTCCCTCTTTCTGATTATATCCTTTTGCCACAAGCCTAACTTTGAAAGTTTTCATCTTCCCATCCGTTCTCCTCTTCTCCTTGTATAACCACTTACACCCAATAGGTTTTATCCCTTCAGGAGAAGCTACAAGATCCCAAACCTGATTAAAGTATATAGACTCAATCTCAACTTTCATTATTTCATGCCATAGATCTGCAATGACATCAGCTATAGCCCCCTCGTATCTGGTGGGATATTGTTCTTGATGGTCAGAAACCAGTTCGAAAGCCTCTTCTGTCCATCTTTTTGAAACTCTAGATATCCTCCCACTACGACGAAACTCCATTTGTACAGGTTCTTGAGGCTGTGCCTCTTTTTGTTCCATAATCAGGTTTGAAGAAGTTGATTCCGAAGATAACTTCTTCTCGAGTTCCAACATTATTGAACATTTAGTGGAAATACTTTGATTATCCTCCAAGTATCTAGCATTAGTATTTACCAGTACTTTTTGCTCATTGGGATGATAAAAGTAACCTCATTTTGTCCCTTTTGGATACCAAACAAAGTAGCATAATTCTGATTTGGTTCTAGCTTGTCTCCCTTATCAGTACATAAGTTGGACAACCACATATCTTAAGATGATTTAGACTTGACTTATGCACAATTCATATCTCATAGGATATCCTAGATACTAACTTGGAAGACACCAAATTCAGAAAGTATGCTTCTGTTTCTAAGGCATATCCTAAAAAAGAGACCGAAAGAGTAGCATGAAACATCATGCTTCGGACCATTTCCATCAATGTCCTATTCATTCTCTCAGCCACTCTATTCTGTTCGGGTGTACTCGGTGCAGAGAGTTGGGATACTATCCTTTGATGTACCACATAATCTTTGAACTCACCGATGAGGTATTCTCCACCACGATCCGATCGTAATATTTTGATCAGTTTACCTGTCCGACGCTCCACTTCAGCCTTAAACTCTTTGAACTTGTCAAAAGAGTCAGACTTGCACCTCATCAGGTAGATATAACCAAACTTTGTACAATAATCTGTAAAAGTGATGAAGCATTCAAAATCCTCTCTAGCTTGAGTAGACAAAGGACCACACAGTATAAATAAGGTCCAATATCTCCTTGGCTCTATCAGATTTTTGGGTGAACGACCTTTTGGTCATTTTTCCCATAAAATAAGATTCACACTGAGGCTAACTTCCCACTCTTAATGAGCTCAAAGGCCCATAATGGATTAACATCTGAATCCTGATTGAGTTAATATGACTAAACCTTAGATGCCAAAAATATGAGTCATTGACATTGGTCTTTCTCTTTTTACTTAAAGGTTTAAATTGAGCGTTATTTATTTGATTGTTAGTAGGATTTAAAAGAATAAGTTTCCATACATGTGCCCTGTACATAAAGCTTCTCCATTTCTACTGATAGTAATGTTGGGAAATATGCCCTCTTAGACAAGGTTTCTGATGTAAAAAAAAATCGAATGTTTTAATAAAAGAATGTATTTTGCAGAAATTATTTGTAAATTTACATTTTTATTTGTGCACAATTACGTTTGGAAAAGACCCATTGTGTTTAAGTAAGTGGTCCATGTGAATGGAGGTCTTTCACAGTAAGGTATGGATCACAGGTTACTTAACACATAAACATTCGTTCTTAATCGATTGATGAGAATGAGAATCTCATCATGTCTAGGTTATTATGTTATGAATTCCAAATGGGGATTGGCTTACCTTTAGTCAATGAGTAGTCCACTCACTTCATGACATAAGCGTATTTTGAATAAGTAGAATATGACTTGTAGTAGTGGTTTCTAAAAGTACTATATGGTAGAAACCTAGACTACTACCGCTATAACGTGGACTAGTACTCTATGACTTGAGTATGAGTTGGTGGTCTGACGAAACTGGAAGTATATACTTTGATATGCTATAGTTGAGGTTCTATCGTAGGGCTAATTTACTTGCATGTTGGGTATGTGTGATTAGTTAGTTAAGATAGACTTGTACAAGATAATTTCTATACTATATCGCCCATTGTGGTTGTCTGAATAATTTAAATATCCATGGCCCTGGGAAACAAGACTTGGATGTTTGCTTTAGGATAGCTCCTTTGAAAAGTGGAAACAATCCAGAAAGTCGTGGATCATTAGACTAGAGGCCTAAGAATGGTAGATGTCATTTAGAGAGGTGTTAGTACAATTTTTCCTCTCTGAATATACGGCGATATATAGAGGGGCATTTTAGTCATTACACCTGTAGGTTGGAGACTTTGCTAACGCAGCACTGCCCTTGGGGTCAATATTTCCTTATGGTGATATTAGAAAATATTTAAAATGAAAAATATAGCTATTTATATTGCAATGGTATTTTGGTCATTTTAGTAACCAATGCGGTATGTCTTTTGGTCCTCAGTATAGATCGTGAATCCTAATTAAATACGGGCTAAGGAATTGATCTTAAATTAAATGGAATTTATTTTATTTAAGTAGCCTGATTTAATTATTGGGTTAGAATAAAATAAAGATCCATGGAGAGAGAATTAATTAAAGTAGTTTAGTTGGTTAATTAATTATTCAGGGCTTTGGTCCAGTTTGAATCATTAAAAGATTAACCTGGGACTAAACTAATATAGGCTTGTTAATTAGATTAGTTTATTTGGCTTGAAAAATTAATTAATAATTGGGTCATTTATGTGGTTCTAATTAGAATAATTAATTAAGTCCAAAAGGTTAAACTAAGAGTCTAATGGCTCAGTCCAGTTTAACCTAGGGTTTTATTTAGGTTAAACAGGAGGATTGGAGACAATGTAATTGACATAACATACACTCATTGAGACGGCTTCTTCTCTGTGAAAAGTCAGACGTCTCTCTCTCTCTAGAAAAAAAAAAAGGTTCCTTAGTCTGTAGTTGTTCACCAAACGGATTTAGGCAAGCCATATACTGGAAGATCGAGAGATTTGCGTTCACCTACATGCAAAGACGGAGTAGGAGACTTGCAAGAATTGCACCAGAGCCTTCCACCAGCGTACCTACCCCGATAGTACACATTCCGGTCCAGCCAACTCTTAGAACGAGGAAAAGAGGTAAAAAAATTTTTAACCTCGGAGTCCCGCCAGAGCACAATAGACGCCGACTAGGGCTGCCGGAGCCAGCGCTGGTTCTAATCGGGATTTCCCTGTTCTTTAGTATTTTCAGTTTTTTATCTTCGCTTCCACTGCGTGCCATGTGTTTTCCGCTTTCTATGCCTTCAATTGTATCAGAGCATGAAGGTTTTGTGAAAATATAGGGAGTATGCATCTAGATGAATAAAACTGGACACATATATGTGATTAAAATTGTGATCCTTCGCTGTTTTTGGTATGGATAGATTCTCTGTTAAACCTCGCGGGTGGAGGTATAGGAGATGTGTAATTTACTGTTTTTCTTAGCAAATCGTGTAAGCCTAATGTTTATGGGTATAGGCAATTGTTTGTTTTGGTTGATTTCATTATTTTTTGTTTGAAATCGGAGAGCCATTGATACCAGAAGTTGAGAAGAAAACAGAGGAAATTCGCAGAAAAAAAAACTGTAGGAAGAGCTGGTCAGACTTCAACCGGCGCCGGCTTGGAATGTTGGAACTGACGCCGGCTTGGGTCTGGAAGGCCGGTCCATGCATTGGTTTCTTGTGGGTCCTGGTTCTGTGCAGCGGGTGTAGTGAACCACAGTGTAGATGGGTGCATGATCCAGTGTGGCAGGTGCAGTGGACTAAGGAGAAATTTTTTGATTTTTTCCTTGTAATTTTTCTTGCAATTTCTTTTTGGTTTTGGGGTCCATACCAGACGAAGTTAATATTTTGCAATAGTTAATATTCAAGGAATATTTTTGCATGAAAAATATTAGTAAGAGATTTTAAAATTAAACAAGATTATTAATTAATTAATTAATATGTTTAATTCTATTATCTGGGCACTTAGGTTTAAAAAATAGAACAGTATGAAAACGTCTACTGTTTTCTAGCATGCTATTTATTTTTATGTACCTATGTGCACGTTTTCTCAAAAACCAAAATCTTTGGGAATGTTTTTAACAAGGAAAATATTTTTTTACAAACTAAATGGTTATTTTAATTTGAACAAAAATTAATCCTTAGATATTTTCTCAAAGGTTTTAATCCTTGACATAGAAAATATATTGGATTTAGATATTTTTGTAAGGTTAAAATAGAAAGCCATTTTGTTTTAATTTTGGCACAAGGAAAAATATTTTGTCAAAGAAACTTGAGACCAAAGTCTCTATAAAGTTTTAATTGGAAAATTTTTGAAATTATTAAGTTTTTTAACTTAAATAAAATTAGTCCATGGGAAAAACTCTGAAAGGATATAAACCTTGACATAGAGATTTTTATAGATTTAGACATTTTATTTTTTAGTTAAGGAAAAACTTAATGGAAATCTTTCAAAAGGATAATTTTTAGAAAACCCTTATTTTAAAAGATTAAGTAGAAGAGAGGTTTCAACGGCCCCACGACTTCCATCACGATCCTCATTAAAGATCGTGGGTCCCCTCGCGTCACCCTGTGAGTGAACCCGTATAGGATGGGGATACCACCACAAGGATCTAGATCTAATGGAATGATGTAATTAATAACCCGGGGCACATACTATGATCGGCCAGCCCCTCATTGGAGGTCATAATGCGAGGTATATCCATAGGAAATGAGAGGAAACGGCCATCCCCTCAATGGAGTTATCTTCTAGATCATTATTTAGAAGGAAAATTAATTTGTGGTAGTTAACACACTTAGCTTAGGAAACTGTTAATCTTCTCAAGAAGTTATGTCAGTTTTCCTAAGAGTCAAATTGATTATTATCAGTTTTGATAATAAGGATAAAGTGCAAATATTTGTTTTGTTTTCACAAACTGAATCTTTTTCTTTTATTTTTCAATTTTTCAGAAATAGTAGGAGATTCTTTTAGTCCATTGGCCGTTATTCTCCAAGAAAATAAGCTAACGGGACCAAACTATATGGATAGGAAGAGGAACCTGGACATAATACTCACAGCGAAAGAGCATAAGTATGTCATTTACGAAACCTGCCCTGTTATCGGGGAGGGTTCCACCGTCGAGGAGCATGAAGCTGAGAAGGTATGGAAGAAAGCCGACAAGATGACTCGTTGTTACATGTTGGCCTCCATGTCTAATGTGCTCCAATCTAAATATGAGTATATGACAACTACGTATAATATAACTCAATCATTAGCCATGATGTTCGCAAATAAGAGCAGGCCTACAAAACAGGAGGCTCTTCGAACTATCATTAACACTAAGATGGCTGAGAGAGTATCAGTCAGAGAGTATATGCTCAAGATGATTGCTGCTTTCGAGGAGGCAGAAATCTTAGGGGCTGTCATTGACCTCGAGAGCCAAGTGGACATGGTTCTCGAATCTCTACCAGGTTCATTTACTCAGTTCAAGTTGAACTATAACATGAACAAATTGAACATGGGTTTGACTGAGTTGATAAAAGAGCTCCAAATGGCGGAGAAGGTTATGAAGCCATAATCAAATGCTATGATTGCAAAGACTTCATCTTCTAGAACTGGGCCTAAGCCTAGAAAGTTGAAGAAGAAGAAGAAGGGGAACGCAGCGGGCCAATCCAAGACCCAGCCAAAAGACAAACTCAAGGGTAAGTGCTTCAAATGTGGACTAAAGGGACACTGGAAAAAGGAATATCTGGATCTTCAAGCCAAGAAAAACCCCACAGGTAATGTTTTTTATCTAGAGTCTCTATCAATGGTTGGATCAACTTCCACTTGGATTGTTGATTCAAGGGTCACTGATCATATCTGTAACTCCTTGCAGTGGTTTAGAAAGATTAGAGACTCCAGAAGGGTAAACATAGATTACGTGTGGGAAATGGAGCACAAGTTTGGACCCTTGCAGTGGGAGAACTAGATCTTGTTTTTATTGTAATTGAATAGTGATTTTGAAAGATATTTTATATGTATCTGGATTTCGACAGAATTTGATTTCGATTGCAAAACTAATAAATCAAGGATATTCTGTATCTTTCCATTCTGGTATTTCTATCAGTAGAGATGGAGAAATATTATGTACTGGGCACATGTATGAGAATCTATTTTTCTTAAACCCTATTAATAATTAATTAAATAACGCTCAATCCGAACCTTTAACAAAGTAGAGAAAGACCAATGCTAATGACTCTTATCTTTGGCATCTAAGATTGGGTCATATCAACTTAACCAGGATTCAGAAGTTGATCCATGATAGGCCCTTGGACTCATTGAGATTGAAAAATTGGCCTCAATATGAATCTTGTCTAATGGGAAAGATAACCAAAAGGTCATTTACTCTTAGGGCAGATAGAACCAAGGAGGTATTGAGTCTTATTCACACTGATGTGTGTGGTCCCTTGTCTACACCAGCTAGAGGGGGTTTTGATTATTTCATCACTTTCACGAATGATTGTACAAGGTTTGGTTACGTTTATCTGATGAGGTGTAAGTCTGACTTTTTTGACAAGTTCAAAGAGTTTAAGGCTGAAGTGGAGCGTCGGACAGGTAAATTGATCAAGACCTTACGATCGGATCGTGGTGGGGAGTACCTCCTTGGTGAATTCAAGGATTACATGGTAAATTATGGGATAGTATCCCAACTCTCTGCGCCGGGGACGCCCCAGCAGAATGGAGTAGCTGAGAGAAGGAACAGGACATTGATGGAAATGGTCCGAAGCATGATGTCTCATGCTACTCTTCCAGTGTCCTTTTGGGGATATGCCTTGAAATTAGCGGCATATATTCTGAACTTGGTCCCTTCCAAGTCAGTACCTAGGACTCCCTATGAGATGTGGACTGAGCGTAAGCCAAGTCTAAATCATCTCAAGATATGAGATTGTCCAACTTATGTACTGTTCAAGGGAGACAAGTTGGAACCAAGATTAAAATTATGCTATTTTGTTGGGTGTTCAAAAAAGATAAAGGGTGGTTACTTTTATCATCCTAAGGAGCAGAAGGTACTGGTTAATACCAATATTAGATACTGAGAGGATGATTAAAGTACTTTCACAAAAGGTTCAACTAGGTTGGAACTGGAGGAGAAGTTATCTTCGAAAGCAACTTCTGCTGACCCAATTATGGAACAAGAAGAGACATAGCCTCAAGAGCCTGTACATATGGAGCCTCGTCGTAGTGAAAAAGTGTCTAGAGTTCCAGAGAGATGGACTGGAGAAGCTTTCGAGCTAGTCTCTGACCATCAGGAAAAGACCTCACTAGATACAAGAAAGCTATTGCTGATGCCGATACAAATCTGTGGCATGAAGCAATGAAAGTCGAGATTGAGTCTATGTATCTCAATCAGGTTTGGGATCTTATAGCTTCACCTAAAGGGGTAAAACCCATAAGGTGTAAGTGGATATACAAGAGAAAAAGGAGAGTAGATGGGAAGGTGGAAACCTTCAAAGCTAGGCTTGTGGTGAAAGGGTATACTCAGAAAGAGGGAATCGACTATGAGGAAACCTTTTTCCCGATAGCCATGCTTAAGTCTATCCGTATCCTCTTTGCCATTGCATATCATTATAACTACGAGATATGGCAAATGGATGTTAAGATAGAATTTTTAAATGGCCATCTTAGTGAAGACATCTATATGTCCCAACCAGAAGGCTTTATTGCTAAAGGCCAAGAGTATATGGTTTGCAAGCTTAAGAAGTCCATTTATAGACTTAAGTAGGCATCAAGGGCATGAAACATTCATTTTAATGAGACTGTAAAGTCTTATGATTTTGTTCAAAATGAGGATGAACCATGCGTGTACAGAAAACTTGAAAGCATTAGTATGGTTTTTCTTGTCATGTATGTGGCTGACATTCTACTCATTGGAAATGATGTAGAGTCATTGTCATCAACAAAGGTTTAGATGTCTAGTCAATTCAGTATGAAAGACTTGGGAGAAGCCAGCTACATTCTCGGGATTAGACTTCTTAGAAATAGGAAGCAAAAAATGTTAGGATTTTCCCAAACGGCATACATTGACAAGATGCTGGCCAAGTATAGTATGGACTCATGCAAAGAAACTCTAATCCCTTGTAGACATGGGTTGTTATTTTCTTTAAGGAACTGTCCTAAATCTCAAGAAGAAAAGGACAGAATGAGTAGGATTCCCTACATTTCGGCTATGGGAAGTCTCACGTACGCCATGCTATGTACTAGGTCAGATATCTGCTTTGCCGTAGGCTTAGTTAGCAGATATCAGTCAAACCTAAGGGAGGTTCATTGACAAGCTATAAAGCATATTCTCAAGTACCTAAAGGGAACGAGAGATTATATGCTGGTTTACAGGGTTGATAACTTGGTTCCTATAGGATACACAGACTCAGACTTCTAGGCGGATAAGAATGAGAGAAAATCCACTAGTGGATATGTCTTCACCTTGTCTGGAGGAGCCATTTCATGGAGCAGTATCAAGCAATCTTACATTGCTGACTCAACTATGAAAGCTGAGTATGTGGCAGCTTCGGAGGCATTCAAGGAAGCAATCTGGCTCCAGAAGTTCCTTTCAGAACTTGGAGTCTTGCCACACATAGACAGGCCGATTGTGATGTATTACAACAATACTGGAACAGTATCACAATCAAAAGAACCCAGGAACCACAAGAAGGGGAACCATATCGAGAGGAAGTACCACCTGATTCGAGATTTCATCAAGAGATGGGAAGTTGTGGTGGAACAAATTGCCTCCAAGAACAATCTAACTAATCCATTCACTAAGCCTTTGGCTGAGAGAGTCTTCAAGAGACACTTAGACACCATAGGGGTGGGCATCTATGGACTTACTTAGTTTTAGAATGCAAGTGGGAGATTGTTGGGAAATATGCCCTCTTAAACTAAATTTCTGATGTAAAAAAAAAATCGAATGTTTTAATAAAAGAATTTTTTTTGCAGAAATTGTTTGTAAATTTACATTTTTATTTGTGCACAATTACGTTTGGAAAAGACCCATTGTGTTTAAGTAAGTGGTCTATGTGAATGGAGATCTTTCACAGTAAGGTATAGGTCATGGGTTACTTAACACATAAACATTCGTTCTTAACCGATTGATGAGAATGAGAATCTTATCATGTCTAGGTTATTATGTTATGAATTTCAAATGGGGAATGGCTTACCTTTAGCCAGTGAGTAATCCACTCACTTCATGACATAAGTGTATTTTGAATACGTAGAACATGACCTGTAGTAGTGGTTTCTAAAAGTACTATATGGAAAAACCTAGACTACTACCGCTACAGCGTGGACTAGTACTCTACGACTTGAGTATGAGTTGGTGGTTTGACGAAGTTGGAAGCATATACTTTAATATGCTATAGTTGAGGTTCTATCGTAGGGCCAATATACTTGCATGTTGGGTATGTGTGACTAGTTAGTTAAGACAGACTTGTATAAGATAGTTTCTATATTATATCGCCCCTTGTGGTTGTCTGAATGATCTAAATATCCAGGGCCCTGGGAAACATGACTTGGATGTTTGCTTTAGGACAACTCCCTTAGAAAGCGGAAACAATCCAGAAAGTCGTGGATCATTGGACTAGAGGCCTAAGGATGGTAGATGTCATTTAGAGAGGTGTTAGTACACTTTTTCCTCTCTGAATGTACGGCGATGTATAGAGGGATATTTTAGTCATTACACCTGTAGGTTGGAGACTTTGCTAACGCAGCACTGTCCTTGGGGTTAATATTTCCTTATAGTGATATTAGGAAATATTTAAAATGTAAAATACAGCTATTTATATGGCAATGGTATTTTGGTCATTTTAGTAGACAAGGCGGTGTGTCTTTTGGTCTCCAGTATAGATCATGAGTCGTAATTAAATACGAGCTAATGAATTGATCTTAAATTAAATAAATTTTATTTTATTTAAGTAGCCTGATTTAATTATTGTATTAGAATAAAATAAAGATCCATGAAGAGAGAATTAATTAAATTAGTTTAGTGGGTTAATTAATTATTCAGGGCTTTGGCCCAGTTTAAATAATTAAAAGATTAATCTGAAACTAAACTAATATAGGCTTGTTAATTAGACTAGTTTATTTGGGTTGAAAAATTAATTAATAATTGGGCCATTTATGTTGTTCTAATTAGAATAATTAATTAAGCCCAAAAGGTTAAACTAAGAATCCAATGACCCAGTCCAGTTTAACTTAGGGTTTTATTTAGGTTAAATAGGAAGATTGGAGACAACGTAGTTGACAGAACATACACTCACTGAGACGGCTTCTTCTCTGTGAAAATTCAGACGTCTCTCTCTCTCTCACTCTCTCTCCGGAAAAAAAGGTTCATTAGTCTGTAGTTGTTCACCAAACGGATTTAGACAAGCTATATATTGGAAGATTGAGAGATTTGCGTTCACCTACATGCAAAGATGGAGTAGGAGATTTACAGAAATCACACCAGAGGCTTCCACTAGCGTACCTACCCTGGTAGTACACATTCCGGTCCAACCAACTCTTAGAACGAGGAAAAGAGGTAAAAAAAAAAAATTTAACCTCAAAATCCTGCCAGAGCACAACCGACGCCGGCTAAGGCTGCCGGAGCCGACGCCAACTCTGATCAGGATTCTCCTGTTCTTTAGTTTTTCTAGTTTTTTATCTTCACTTCCACTGCGTGCCCTGTATTTTCCGCTTTCTATGCCTTCAAGTAACACCAGAATGGAAAGAAACAGAATGTTCATGATTTATTAGCTTTGCAATTGAAATCAAATTATGTCTAAAATTGGGTACATATAAAATATCTTTTAATATAATTATTTTATTACAATAAAAATTAAGATCCAATTCTCCCACTGCAAGGGTCCATACTCGTGCTCCATTTCCTACTCATAGTCCATACTCACCCTTTTGGAGTCTTCTTATCTTCCTAAACCCTTGCAAGGAGTTATAAATATAATCAGTGGCACCAGAATCAACAATTTAAGTGGAAATTGATCCAACCATTCAAATTAACTCTAGATAGAGAACAATACCTATAGGATTTTTCTTGGCCTGAAGTTCTGGACACTCATTTTTTCAGTGTCCTTTCTGCCCCGCACTTAAAGCATTGGCCTTTGGGCTTGTTGGGTTTGTTCTTGGGTTGGGCCTGTACGTTTTCCTTTTTCTTCTTAAACTTCCTGGGCTGAGGCCCAATTTTGGAAGAAAAAGTCCTAACAATCATGGTTTTGGACTACGACTTCATACCTTCTCCACCACCTGAAGCTCTTTCATTAACTCAATTAAACTCATGTTTAACTTGTTTATGTTATAGTTCAACTTGAATTGAGTAAAAGAGCCCGGTAGAGATTCGAGAACCATGTCCACTTGGCTCTCGGGGTTAATAACAGCCCTTAAGACTTCCGCTTTCTCGAAAGCAGCAATCATTTTGAGCATATATTCTCTGACTGATACTCCCTTAGCCAGCTTAGTGTTTATGATCGTCTTAAAAGCTTCCTGCCTTTCGGGCCGACTTTTATCGGTGAACATCGTGGTTAATGATTGGCTAATGTCGTATGCAATGGCCATGTGCTTATGTTTAGACTGGAGCACATTAGACATGGAGGCCAACATGTAGTATCGAGCCATTTCATTGGTCTTCTTCTATACTTTCTCAGCCTCACGCTCCTTAACAATGGAACCCTCCCCGATAATAGGGCAGGTTTCAAAGAAGACATATTTGTACTCCTCAGCAGTGAGTATTATATCCAAGTTTCTTTTCCAGTCAACATAATTTAGACCTGTTAGCTTATTTTTACGGAGAACAATGACCAAAAAACTAAAAGAACCTCCACCAACCATTTCTGAAAAATTGAAAAATAAAAGAAAACTCAGTTTGTGAAAAATAAAATAATTTGTGACTTTATCCTCATATTAAATCCGATAATAGTTAACCTTATCACTATTATCTTTAATATGATTAGTTTGGCTCTTAGAAAAACTGACATAGCTTCTTGTGAAGATTAACAGTTTCCTAAGCTAAGTGTATTAACCATCACAATTTAATTTCCCTTCTAAGTAATGATTTAGAAGATAAATCCATCGTGGGATGACCATTTCTTTTCATTTCCTATAGACATTCCTCGCACTATAACCTTCAACATGGGTTGGCCGATCATAGCACATGTCCCGAGTTATTAATTGCATCCACCTATTAGTTCTAGATGCTTGTGGTATATAGTCATCCTATACGGGTTCACTCTCAAGGTAACACGAGGGGATCCATGATCTCTAATGAGGATCATGATGAGACCCCTCTCCCACTTAATATTTTAAAATAAAGGTTTTTCTTAAAAAATATCTTTTGAAAATTTCAATTAATTTTTTTAACTCAAATTAAGATATCTAAACCCATAAAATTTCTATGTCAAGGTTTATACCATTTGAGAAATTTTTTCATTGATTAGTTTTGTTTACGTTAATAAACTTAATAATTTCAATAAAACTTTCGAGAGATTTTGATCTCAAGTTTAATTTGACAAAAAAAAAATTTCTTGTTAAAATTCAATCAAAATTGTTTTCTATTTTAATTCATAAAAATATCTAAATTCAATATATTTTCTATGTCAAGAATAAAATTCTTTGAGAAAATAATCAAAGATTAATTTTTTTTTCGAATTAAAATTAACCATTTGATTTAAAAAAATATTTTTCTTTGTAAAATATTCCCGAAGACTTTGGTCTTTGAGAAAACGCGCACATATGGTACAAAAAGAAATAAGTATGTTAGAAAATTGTAAACATTTTCATACTTTTCTATTCTTTTAATATAAGTGTTCAAATAATAGAATTAAACACATTAATTAATGGTCTTGTTTAATCCTAAAATTTCTTTTACTATTATTTTTCATGCAAAATATTCAAAGAATATTAACTATTATAATAAAAATAACTTCGCCGGGTATGGGATCAAAAATTTAAAAAAATATTTTTTTTTATTCCAGTTCAGTGCACCCGCCACACTAGATCATGGCCCATGAAAAAAGAATCTACAGAACCTCCATGTTTTCTGTTATCCTTTAAGCAAAACAACACGGGATCCATCTCGGGTTGTTTTTTTTTAATTAATTAATTTAATAATTAATTTTTTTAATTTTATTTTACCCTTGATCTTATTCATTGGGTCAGATAAAAATTTTTACTCTTGGACTTGAACACTCATAAATAATAAATCTCAATTATTTATTTTTTGGGCTTCATTAAATAGCCCAATAAATAATTAATAAGTCCAAATAGACTAATATAAAATATCAAACATTTTATCTAGTTTATATCTAGATTAATTTTCTAAATATTCAATCTGGGCCTTGGGCCCTGAATAATTAATTAACCAAATAAGCTAAATAAAATATATACTCTCTCTCTCTCTCGCTTTTTATTTTATTCTAATCCAGTAATAACTTAGATTACTTAAATAAAATAAAATAAAATCCATAATTAGCAAGACCAATTCATTAACTCAAATCTGTCAAGACTTAAGGGCCATTTCGAGGATCAAAAGACACATCGCCTTAGCTACTAAAATGATCAAAATATCCCTATTATATAAATAGTTATATTTTGCATTTTAAATATTTTCTAATATCACCATAAGAAAATATTGATTCCAAGGATAATGCTGCGATAGTAAAGTCTTCGACCTACAGGTGTAATGACTAAAATACCCCTCTACGCATCCTATGTATTTAGAGAGAAAAAGTGTACTAACACCTCTATAATAGACATCTATTATCCTTAAACCTTTAGTCCAATGATCCACAACTTTTGGAATGTTTTCACTTTCCAAGGGAGTTGCCCTAAAGTAAACATCCAAGTCATATTCCCTAAAGCCCTGGATAATTAGATCATTTGAAATTTTGAACAATCACAAAGGGCGATATAGCGCAAAAGCTATTTTGTACAAGTCTATCTTAACTAACTAGTCACATATACCTAATATACAAGTATATTGGCTCTACAAAAGAACCTCAACTACAGTATATCAAAGTATATGCTTCTAGTTTCGTCAGACTACCAACTTATACTCAAGCGGTAGAATATTAGTCCACGTTGTAGCAGTAATAGTTTGGGCTTCTTTTAAATAGTACTTTTAGAAATCATTATTACAGGTCATGTTCTACGTATTCGAAATACGTTCATGCTATGAAATGAGTGGACTATTCACTGGCTAAAGGTAAGCCATTCCCCATTTGAAATTCATAACACAATAACCTAAACATGATGAGATTCTCATTCTCATCAATTGGTTAAGAACAAACATTTATATGTTAAGTAACCCGTGATTCATACATTACTATGAAAGACCACCATTCACATGGATCAGTTATTTAAATATAATGAGTCATTTCCAAACATAAATCATGCACAAATAAAATATAAATTCACAAACAAATTTTGAGAATAAATTCTTTTAGTAATAAATTACATCAGAAAATTAGTTTCAAGGGCATATATTCCAACAACTGAGTTAGTTAGTTTTTTTATATTTTAAAATTTAGTCATAATTATATCTATCTAAAACTAAATTATATTTATACTTTATTCTAAATGAAATTGAATGATACTTATGTTCCATTTAATGTTAGGTCATATTCTCTTTCATTGTGAAGATAAACAAGAGGAAGTATGTATGTATGTATATATATATATATATATATATATATATATATTCGGTTCCATCTAACTATTTGGTACTTTTCGGTGTGTTTTATTCAAAGAATATTATATGTAACATACTCTTTCTCAAGAAGATATTTGGACTACTTATTAGACTAGTGTAGCTCACTTCATTTAACGTTCCGTAGATTTTGATTCGGAATATGAAGAAAATTGTGGAGACGGATGAGATTAGACTATTCTTTTAGACTAATTGACCTTTGGGAGTTTTATCCATTATTATTACTATAGATTAGATAGTGGGGTTCTCGTAAATCCTTAATTAAGGTTGAACAAGACATTGGTTGTATTAAATGTTTTATATTTTGTTCATGAGATTTTATTGTAAGTCCTAAGTGTAATTTTTCTTTCAGGATGTATATTTTTCTTTTCTTTGGAGTTAATTAATTTAAATTAAAATGATTTCTTTAGTGTCTTTTTTGAGATACCGTCGTGTGACGTTTCAGGTACGGACTCTGATTTTATTTCAAGTTTCGGATTTGGGGCGTTATAGGTTGGGTATTGAAGGTGTCAAAAGTGAAGCGAAGCAAGACATAGATGAATGAATATGTGCTGGATGGTTTGGTCAGATAATATTATATTAAATAATATATTAGAAGATAATATTATAATAATTTTTTTAAATAAAAGTTAATGTTGAATTTTTTAGAGAGTTAAAGTTGAAATTTTTTTAAAAAATAGAAATTTTATTTTTTTAAAAAAAATATTGAAAATTTTAAAAATTTTAAAGGACGGAAGGCAATATGACTGTTATTGTTTTGATCCAATGCTGCTATTACTAGACTTGGACTAATGATCCTTGACCAGTTCTTCACAAGATTTAACATATTGGTTTTCTAAAATAAAATTAAAGCAAATGTTTGTTCACAACTCTAATTTCTACAAAATAGATTTATTCTTTATCTTAGTTTCTGTGGAAAATAATTCATTTCTTTTATTGATTGTTATCCAAACTCTCAATTTCAATCCTTACAATAACGAATTTTTGGAGAAATTTTATTGATGCTTTGGCAAATGAAGGAGTTATCTTAATCCTAAAATTTACTTGTAATTTTAAATGTGATGAGACCGTTTTTATTTCTTTTTGAACACCCTTACTTCTATTCAGCAAAAAAAAAATCTAATTCTTGACGTAGATTTAGGGGCGGCAATATTGAACATGACACGCCAACACGACACGAAAACGACACGGTTATAGCGGGTTAGGGTTGGGGTTTCGCGGGTTCGGGTCGAAACAGGTCGACCCGTTTAACTTTAAATGTGTACAGGTCATAAACGGGTTCAACCCGTTTTAACCCGTTTCAACCCGCGAACCCGTTTAACTTTTTTTTAATATTTATATTTAATACTTTTTGTAATACCCTACAAATTTCACTATAAAAAAATTAGATAATTTAATTTTTACATGAATTAATTGAATTAAATTTTATTATATGAATTAATTGTATTGTTTGTGTGTCTATTTTATTTAATTATATGAGACCTCTTAAGAAAAATAAATGATGTTAATGCAACTATTTACTTTATAAATAGTAAATGAATCATTCTTAATTAATTATTATTTAGTGTTTATAATAATAATATTATTACAATGACTTTTAGTTAGAGAAAATAATTTTTTGAACAATCCAATTTTATTGCAAAACTACATTTGTTCAGATTTTTAAGATTAAATCTTATGAATTTATTAAGATCTCTAAATATTGAGTGGGATAGTTTGTTATTTTATTGGGTTTTTATGACTTTATGGGTTGTTTTATTAGTTTTTTTAATTTTATATGATTTGATTTAATTTTGTAAAATTTTTTGTGTAATGGTGCACAGATTGGTGGGTTTAATAAGTATTCTGATTGACGGATTTAATAATTATCTATTTAATTTTTGTGTCTAATCGTGTCAACCCGTTTTATATACGAACACGACATGAGAATAAACGGGTTGACACGACACGACACGTTTATTAAACGGGTCGTGTTCGGGTTGGCCTGTCGAGTGTAATTATCTCAAGTTGACACGACCCGCCAACCCGAACACGACACGATTGCCACCCTTACGTAGATTGCAGATAATACATACATAGACTTAAGCCTGACGCTGATTTGACTATGACCAATTCAACCGGCCAATGAAAACCGTAGTCAACAATTGAGGCAGCCGTTTGAAATTTTTTTAAAATTTCCCTTCATAACAACCTAGGCTTACTAACTCTTGTAGTAGAGATCTAGACAGGCTCTATCCCTTCCAAAAATTTTAAAATTTGTTTTTTTATCCCAAAAAAAAAGAAAAAATTTTTAAAAATTCCGTTCATATTTTACTCTTCACTCTCTTTTCTAATTTCTTTTAAAAATATTTTAATATATCTTTTTATATAATTTATCTCTTAATCTTAAAATCTTAATTCTATTCCTATTTTATAATATTAATATTTCACTTGCTGTCAATATAAAAAATATATTTAGTTATTATTACATAATTTCTTACATATTTTAAATTTTTTATTTATAAGAATAATCAAAATCTAGATATAACTAATAAGACGAAAAAATCAACAACGGTAGGGCAAACAAAAAGACCAAGACCTCAAAGTCGGTCAACTTTTTTGTATTCGAATGTTTATATAATGACGGTCTTGTCCTTCTATTCAAATCACCAAATCTATTAGCTAGGGTTGCTCGGCAAATTGAAAATCGAACTAATTCAATTCAAATCGAATTTTGATTTTTTTATTAGTTTTGTTTGGATTGAAAAAATTATAAATTGATAATTTAGTTCAATTTTTTAAAATTTTATAACTCAATCCAATCTGAACCGACATATATTAATTAATTTTATTTTAATTTTAAAATATAAAAAATATGAAAGATAAAATCTTATTGTACTCGCTATCTATTTTTCTAATTTCCCTCCACTATCCTCTACTTCCCTCGTCTTTCTTTCTTCATTTCGAGTCTCGATAATGTATTTACTAATCAATAATCACCACGCATACTACCATGCATCTAGATATTTGAAAAGAAGAACTAAAGATGAGAAAGAAACAATTTTCTGCACGTGATATAAAATTAATTTGTGCTATTTAGTTTATTAACAAAGCATTCTATATATTTAACATTTTTTAATTTGTGTTATCAATATTGGGTAATGTTTTGATATTGTATGGAACTATAGATTGAACTTTAATTATTTATATTATTGAGAAATGATTATTTTTTTGTAATATTTAATTAATACTTCTGTATGTAATATTTTATCAAATACTAGACAGTAGTTTGTTTATATAATAAATTATGTATAAATCGATTGACCCAAACTAAACCAATTCAAATCGAACATAACCTAAACCGGTGATTTGAAAATTTAAATAATTTAGTTTGAATTCAAAATTTTCAAACAAAAATATTTAGATTTAATTAATAAATAAATAAAATCGAATCAATCCAACTCATCAATAGCCTTACTATTGGTTATATAAAACGCTAAAATAGAATTTAGATCTTAAAAAAGACAATACATTTTGGCTCACAAAAAATCAGCTCTCAATTGCCTTAATCATTAAAATTTTCAACAATGATGGAAATAAGGCCGGCAAAATATTTAGATTTAATTAAAAATAAATAAAATCGAACCAATCTAACCCATAAACAAATCTACTGTCCTTGAGATCTTCGAAAGGACAATACAGTTTGACCCACAAAAAATCAACTCTCAATTGCCTTAATCATTAATATTTCAACACTGACGGAAGTAGGATCGGTAAAATATTTTTTAAATATTTAGATTTAATTAAAAAATAAATAAAATTGACCCATAAACAACCCCACTATTAGCTACATAAAACACCAAAATAGGATTTAGATCTTCAAAAGGACAATACAGTTTGACCCACAAAAAATCAACTCTCAACTGCCTAATCATTAATATTTCAACAATGACGAAAGTAGGGCCGGTAAAATAGTTTTAAAATTTTAAGATTTTTTTTAAATTTCAAATTTACTTTTTTCTTTAATAATTATTTAAAATATTATTTCATTAATTTTATATAATTTGTCTCACTTTAATATCAAATTTTATTCTACCACTGATTTTATTTATTAATAGAGAACTGCCATTAGTATTTTTTTTTTCTTAATAGCATTTCACATTCCATTCTATTATTTCCTCCCACATTTCTCTATGGTAAATTCTTTTATATACATCCTTGTTTCTACAAAATTTACGTACAAAAAAATATATTCTTTTAACTACTAAATTCATGTAGATCAATTTATACATAATTGTTATTTCTCTCATAACCTTAAAATACTTTTTGTATTCTTAATTTTAATTTTTCTGTTTCTTGAAATTTAAAATTTATTGTTTTTTTTTTTTTGAGAATTTTATACTGCAATTCTATCTCTAATTTACAAATTATTAAATAACAAAAGGATTTTGAGTTATATGATCTTCAAAATTCCTCACTTTTGTGTTATGAGTTCCAATACAAAATATACATACTATATTATATTAAGAATCTGACTAATATATACCTGTAATATATTTATATATTTTAGTTTTAGAATAAATTTTATTTTAGAAAGTAGCTTGAAGAAATTTTATTTTTCAATAAATATAACCAAACTAATTATCGTAAATTATATATTCATTCGAATTTGAATGTTTATATTTATATTTTTAAACTACTTCCGCTCCCTTGTAATTTCGTCTCTGCTAAGGAATAAAGAAGTTAAAGTGAAGGTTTCCCCTCTTTTTATTCTTTTGGTGGCTATGGATGAGACTAAATGGAATAAGAGAGGAAATTTTTTTCGATCTTTTGTATTTAAACTAATCTATAGGGCTGTTTATAATTTGGTATCCGTTCGATTTTGTTCAATTTTTAAACCAAAACAATAACTTTGTTTTAAAAATTTTAAAATCAAATCAAATCGTCAACTCATTGGATTTGGTTTGTATCAGGTTGATTTAATTTAGTTCGATTTGATTGTTCTTAAAATATATAATGATTTAATAAACAATACAACACAATATTATACTTTGTTAATAATACGTAAACTTCAAATACATAATAGGTAGAGAAAAACAATCAATAAATAAATTTATCGAGTAATTCCTAATAATATTATCAGATTATTTCTAAATTTTTCTGTATTCTTTTACACAAGAAAAATTTAGAAAATATTATCTTTGATTGATGATTTATTTAGATTCTAAACATATTACTTCAAAATTGTCCTATAAGTCAATTACAAAAATGATGTTAAACTAGTATTAAATTCGAATTTTCTATTAAAAAATAATAATTTAAGAAATTTTTTAAGTTAATATAATATATCGATTTGATATGAGTAATTTTTCAACGCAAACCAAAATTTCTATTATGTTAACCTCTATATCAAACTCAAACCAATCCAAATAAAAATTTCTAAATTGATTTAATTCGATAATTAGATTAATCAATTTTATATTTTTTTAAATATCTTTATACATGAACTCGTCAAAAAGGTATCTTTTCATTCATATTTATCAATTAAACTTCTATTTCTCACGCATATTGATTCTTCTTGGCTCTTTGATAAAGTAGCAATAGGTGCAATAATTTGGAATGACAAAGGCGAGGTTGTAGAACTCTAAATGGTTAAGAAATGCTGTATCTCCTCTCCATGTTAAACTCCGGCTTTTGTCTTTTTTAAGACAGAACTTAACTGAAGTTACTTTGGACAATAATTGTTAAATTTCGATATAAAAAATATTTTATATATATATATTGATTCGAAAATTGACTTATTTTTTCAGTGGTTGAAAAAGACTATTAGTATTCATCTCTAATTTACTACTTTTTTATTTATAGGCCGATAGATAATTTTTAAATATATTAATTATTTTTGCATATACTTTTACTCCAAAAATATTAAACCCAACACATCAAGAAATGTATTTTTTAACATTTTTATCACATTATGTTTTGTATCTTGGCTAATTGTAAATCACAATTATCAAATATTGTGGGCTCGTATATATTATTTAAGTTTACTTTTTTGTGTTAAACGTTTACTTAAAACTTAAAAGAGTCAAATAATTTTCCTTGCCCGTGGCTCACGGGAACTTACGGATGATGGCGATGGCCTTTCGTCTTCAGTGGGTTTAGCTTCAAAGAGACCATAAATTGGCTATTTTGCTTTCGATTTTCACAGGGGATATTGAGGATTAAGCCTCCAATATATGTCGAACCAATAAACCAAACATGAGGGCCTTTTAGTTGAAGTTGCATTTCTGGAGTACTGCACCGGTTCACGTTCCTTTGCTATTTTCTATAGGTATGCACACTTTCTTTCCTTTCCTTTTCTCTCATTGGTGCTTAGAATGCAAACTTGTATTATCATTTTTGTTCTTAGTTTAATGATAATGCATCATTAATTTCACAATGCATATCATAAAATATACAATCTATATGATATTAAAAAAATACTTATATCAACATTTTAACCGTAAACTATATATCAATTCTTTTAAAATTTAATTTAAATTATATAAAAATTTTATCGAAAAAGAAAAAAAAAATCTTTAATAGGAGTTGTTCGGTCCCTTTTGGTTTGATTGCCCCTCTCAATTCGACTAATTTGGCATGCACTAAACTTTGTTTACCAGAGGAGCATAGCCCATAAGGGCAAATAACTTTCTTTTTATGGCGTGTGTTGGATATGTGACATATGTCGCAATGCAGTTAAAGCAGGAACTATTCAAGTTCAAATACAAACTCAAACTCAAAAGCCCAAGTGAGGGGTTATACAAATATGGTAGCACAATTACAGCTTAAAAGTTAAAAAATTTGATCTTGATTCTTGGTCATGAATGTGAAGAGAAAACTGGATTTGATTTCTTTAAAATGAAATAATTTGATAATTTTGCTGCTAGCAGCAAATTATATACTTTTGGATCTTCAGATTGAAGGTTGTCCCTGCAAACTCCTTCAGAAATTCATGTCGGTTACTACGTTTACAACAATGGGTGTAAAGCGAAAGGTTCCTGAAAATGGAGTTCAACAAGTTAAATTACTTGAGGGGATTGAAGACAACAATGGAGGAGTTACTGTGGACATGACTGAGCCAATGAACTCCGCTGCCTTTGTCACTGTGCTTAGAGCTTCAATAGCACAGTGGAAGAAACAGGTGTTCTTCCCTCTTGAAAGATTTTGGCTTTTGATATTAGTTTTTCACATATCCTAGGTTTCATACTTAACTTAGTCTCTGATGCTAACTGAAGAAGATGCACTAGTGACTTGCCCGGTTTAGACAAAATACATCATTTTTTTTTGGCGAGTATATTGGATGAATTGAGATTTCTTCAGAAATTGAAAACCTTTCTGGCATTGTACTTGTTATGTCAGATTACACTTGATTAAACCATGTACTGAAAAAGTAAAGGGTATTTTGAAGAAGCAAGTTTGTGATGAACTTTTAATTCTGGCTAAAGATATAAAGGGAAAAGAACCGTAAAAGCACTGAGACAAATAAATTGAGTGAAAATTGTAATGCCATCTAATAATAGAAATGTGTCGTTTTTCTTGATAATCTCTAGTTATCGGTTCGGGGATTAAGTGAAGATATAAATAACAAAAATATGATTGAAAAACAATAGGCATGGAATTATCAAGCAACCTGGCAGACTAAATGGTTTGAAGATCATGTTTCTAAGAGACTAATTGACTCAACATGGTCAAAATCTGTTTAAAGTAACAGCTTAGAACACTCCAGTTAAGATACTTAACTTTCATCGAAAGCATTTGGTCAATCACAGTGTTTGTTTTTGGCCATTTTTGGAGGTTATGAATTATGACTTTGAAAAGCAACCGTACTTTGGTAATAATCAGATGATGTACGAGAAAGGAATTCAAGGATCCATAGAGAAGTCCAGAGTGTAAAAATGGCACTCTCACCCCCCTCATTAGCCTGGTGTCAAATTGTGTTCTTTTTTGAATATTTGTGGATTGAATTCCATATTGAGATTATTATGGATAAAGAGTTGAGACTCATATTATGAATGCCAAATTCTCGGTGTTGATTACTTGTTATGTTATAGTTGATTACTTAGAAATGAAAAGTGTATAAAATGCCAAGAAAAGATATATTGAGATTACCTTGATTCCATGTCATCAAGAATATTTTTTTTTTTTTATGTTAGTTTAGGAAAAAAACAATTTTATTAAAAGAAAAGCTTAAAACTGTATAGCATTCCTTAACATCCCCCCCCCCCCCCCCCCCAAATAAATAAATAAAAGGGGAAGTTTTATGCTGAAGCTTATAAGATGCATATTGCCATTGTTTCATCAGATTCGTAACGGTTATTTAGGAATAGTAGAACATTCAGTGCTCATATGGGAATCATTTTACCTGCAAAATTTTAATATGCTGATCTGCTAAGATTTGCATTCCACGGATTCATTCTGTTTTTACATATGGTTTCCTTTGGCTGTTTGCTGAAGACTTTTAAGGCTCCAATTGATTATACATGTTGACATGCTTATAATCTCTTCTATAAGTACAGAATAGGGAAAACTATCAGATGTCATTTTGCTTTTGTTCTAATATTTGTCCTCGTATAAAAATGGAAAGAAGGGAAACTGATTGAAAAGCCTCAATTTGTGCCTATACCTTATTGATATAACCGGGGACCATAGAAAGGTGTATCATTCTTTAATTGATGTTTAATGGTCAATCTTGGTAGTTCCATTTCTTTTCTTCTGTCATATTTTAATGTTTTTTTTTAGTTTTTATTGGTTATTTATATTTTCTATCAATCTTGTTTTTAATAGAATTAGAGTTTTTGTGGTATTCAACGAACTCCTGAAGCTGGTAGTTTAGATGGTTATCCTGATCGTCTGGGTAGCAAGAAAAGTTTCAAGATTAAGAATACACAGAGAGGCATATTTATAGCGTCACTCTTAGACCCCCCTCCATGTATCAAAAAGAATTTATTCCTGGACCATATCTGGACCCTGATTATGAATTGTACAGAAAGTTTCACAGGTAAAGTGATTATTTGGATTGTTTTTGGGCCAAGGCACCTGAGTCTTTTGGAGAAGCACATCAAATTATATACAATCTCCATCGAGTGACTAATTTGATATATTTAATAATTTAAGGTTCCTCTTTTATGCCAAAAGGCTTCTAAATATATAATCTACTTCTCATCTTATGCTAAAAATTGATTAATCGAGTAAAACTTAATTTATTCGATAACGATTTAGGCTTATATACAGCCTTTACAACTTTGCATACAAGTCCCTAGAATTATCTATACTCTCAATAAGACCCTAACAAGATGGGCAGAAGATATCCATTAAGCCCATCTTGTCATATAATCTTGAGAGATCTAATGAACTAAGTCCTTTAGTGAGACAGTCAGCCACTTGCTCTCTAGTAGCTACATGTCCCAGTTCCAATAGTCCACTATCTAGCTTTTCTTTGATAAAGAACCTATCAATCTCCACATGTTTGGTTCTGTCATGTTGCACGGGGTTATTGGCAATGCTAATTGCGGACTTGCTGTCGCACCACAGCTTCATTTTAACTCCTTTATCCATCTTGAGCTCTACTAACAAAGCTCTCAACCACACCATCTCCGCAACTCCGAAAGCCATTGCCCTATACTCAGCCTCTACTGTTGACCTTGCAACCACTGACTGCTTCTTACTCTTCCAGGATACCAAATTGCCTCCTACAAACACGCAATATCCAGCTGTGGACTTTCTATCATCAGCACAACTTGCCCAGTCAGAGTTACAATAGCCCTCAATGTTCAGATGTCCATTCTTCTTAAAGATCAACCCCTTCCCTGGTGCACTCTTCAGGTACCTCAGAATTTGGTACACTGCGTCCATGTGGCCCTTCCTTGGGTCATGCATGTAGCGGCTCACCATACTCACAGCAAATGATATGTCAGGACGAGTGTGACTCAGATAGATGAGACATCCTACCAACCTCTGGTATCGCTCATGATCAATCGGCTCTCCTGCCTCTGCGCTTAACTTGAACCTCTGATCAATTGGTGAAACCGCAGGCTTGCAACCCAACATGCCCGTCTCTATGAGTAAGTCTAACGCATACTTCCTCTGAGATAGAACAATCCCCTCTTCTCCACGAGCCACCTCAATCCCCAAGAAATATTTTAGCTGCCCGAGGTCCTTCACCTCAAACTCTTTGTCCAATTTTGCCTTCAGTTGAGCAATCTCACCCTCGTCATCACCGGTGATAATCATATCATCCACATACACTGCTAACATAGTAATGTGACCACCCTGTTGTCGAAAGAACACTGTGTGATCGGCATTGATTTGTTTATAGCCCATGCTTACCATAGCTCTTCTGAACCTGTCAAACCAAGCTCTAGGAGACTGTTTCAACCCATACAGTGACTTCCTTAATCTACAAACCTTGTCCACTGTCTGTTTTGTACCAAAGCCTGGGGGAACCTCCATATACACCTCTTCTAGCAGATCTCCGTGAAGAAATGCGTTTTTAACATCCAACTGATGTAATTTCCAACCCCCATTCACTGCAATGGAGACAAGTGTCCTTACTGTTCCCATTTTGGCCACGGGAGCAAAGGTCTCATCATAGTCGATGCCATATGTCTGATTATACCCCTTCGCCACCAACCGTGCCTTGTAGCGATCAATTTTTCCTTCTGGGGTCTGCTTCACTGTGAACACCCACTTTCACCCCACTGCCTTCTTGCCTGGTGGTAGTGACACTATCTCCCAAGTTTTGTTCTTATCCAGAGCTCCAAGTTCTTCTTGCATAGCTGCTTTCCACTTTAGATCCTCTTTAGCATCCTGCCAACACTTAGGTAAAGTAACAGAGTCCAAAGATGTAATGAATGCTCCATACGTAGGTGATAAATTAGAGTATGAGACAAATTGAGCAATGTCATGTGGGAAACCATAACGGTCGGGGGGAACTCCTGCATTATTGCGAGAGGTTCTCCTTACTATCATGGGAGTGGGATGAGAAGAAGGAATTATAGCACCTGTATTTTCTGAGTTTGAGGGTGGTGTGGGTGTCTCAGAAGTTGGAGTAGGCCGGGACAAGGGACTTGATGGCACCAGTGGTACTGCAGATGTTGACTCTGGCACCTCATTTTGCCTCCTCCTAGTATACACTCTCAACTCCCCCTGTGCTTGAGTCCCAACACCGACGGGTTCCTCCTCTTCTTTGTTCTCGTGCTCCTCAACTGATTCCCTCCTCTCAACAGAATAAGGAATCAATAAGGGAATTGATCCTACATTCACCAACCTCTCACCATTCTCCCCCTCTCACCTCATACCTTCTTTATCAGATAAGTCACCAATGGGTGAGGTCACCTCCAGTGTATAATATGGCTCAAACTCTCGAAAATGCACATCCATGCTTACAAACAACCTTTTCTCTACTGGACTCCAGCAAACATACCCCTTCTGGGTAGCAGAGTATCCTACAAAGACACATTTCACAACTCTAGGACCAAGTTTCCCTACGGATGGTCTGTTGTCCTTCACAAAACACACACAACCAAACACCTTCAATGGGAGGATCCCACCATTATCTCCTTTCAACATTTCACACGGAGACTTCCAGTCCAACACTCTTGTGGGCATCCTGTTGATCAATTGAGTAGCTGTTAAGACCGCTTGCCCCCATAACTGCTTTGGGACATTCATCGCGATCATCATGCTCCTAGCTATCTCTAGAAGGTGTCTGTTTTTCCTTTCTGCTACCCCATTTTGAGCTGGTGTGTATGGACATGTAGTTTGATGTTGTATGCCTTGAGCTGACAAGTATTCCGCAAATGCTCTATTGGTATACTCTGTACCATTATCAGACCTCAATATTTTCACCACTGCTCCATATTGAGTCTGAATAGACCTATGAAAGTCTTTGAAGCAGTCAAATACATCACTCTTATTTTTCATCAAATACAACCAAGTAACACGAGAAGAACAATCAATAAAAGTCACAAAATATCTAAAACCATTTATAGAACTAGTGGAACAAGGTCCCCAAACATCAGAATGTATTAAATCAAAAGCACGAGAGCTTCTATGACCAGAACTAACATAAGAACTTCTAGTAAGTTTTCCAAATTCACATGCATCACACACAACTTTCTGTTTATTGGCATTTTCAAATAAAACTGGATACAACCGACTTAACACACTAAACGAAATGTGTCCCATGCGTTGGTGATGGAGCATCAACACATCCTCAGCACTCATCTCAGATCCTCCTACTCCTACCTTCTCCACCATAGATATCAATGCTGAGTCCATCCCCTCACGATCCAGGTACCACAATCCATTACGCCACGTGCCAGTCCCAAGTCTCCGGCCCGTCTCCTTCTCCTGGAAGATCACCTTGAGAATATCAAAGGAAACCACACATTTTAGTTGGAGTATAATGGCACTAATAGATAAAAGATTTATTGGGAAAGAAGGAGCATGCAAAACATTGGACAAAGTTACTGAACTCGTACACTTCACTGTACCCTTACCAACCACAGGCTGTGCTGTCCCGTCAGCGGTCTGGATGCTCTCTGGCATCGCTAAGTGAGTATAGGAAGAGAACTCACTAGCATTACCTGTCACATGTCGAGATGCACCAGAATCTACGATCCATTCTGGTGATCTAGTGGTGGAGATAGTGGCAAGAGCAGTACCTTTGGTCAATTGAGCATAGGTAGCAGTGTTACCCATGGGCAAAGCGGAGGTGGATGCATCCTCAACCGCACTCTTTTTGGCTCCATCACCTGCTGCTCTCTGCTTCCTTCTCAGTATTTCTAATTGCGCCTGGTCTTCCTCAGTAAAGACCACATCCGCCTTTTCTTCTTCCTTCGCTACCATCAGATTGGCCCGATAGCCTCTTCCACCTCTTCTGCCCCCACGGCCTCGACCACGACCTGCAAATTGTCCACGTCCACCTGAGTCTCTCTCCTTGGGTAGCTTAGGACAAGCCTGTTTCAGATGACCTACTTCACCACAGTTGTAGCACTGCCTAGTCTCTTGTTTGAACCCTGTGTTACTTGAGTTGGAGACCACTAGCGCTGACTTCATCCCAGGATGTCCGCCTGTCCCAACCTGTAGCTTAATACGACTCTCCTCCTGTATTATGGCCGAGACTGCCTCCTCAAGTGAAGGGATCCTCGTCTGAGCTAGCAGCATCGCTGTCCTTTGCTCAAATGCTCGGGCTAACCCCCGGAGAAATAACATAGTCCTCTCTCGAATCAAGGCCTCTCTTTCCTTACACTCGGGATCTTTACGAGCATGCTCGAGGCGAGAAATGATCATGATCTAGCCACAAGCGTTCCAACTCTGTGGCATACTCCTGCACTGTCCTATCTCCTTGGACTGTAGCATAGATGTCCCTCTTAATCTGGAACACCCTCAAATTGTTCCCCACACCATCATAGGTTCTCCTCAACTTCTCCTAGACATCATTGACCTTCTCGATGCCATCCACTGTTGCAGCAATAGACGGGACCATTGAGTTGAGAAGCCACATGTACACTAACATGTGAGTTGATTTCCACTCATCTCTCCCTGCCGTGCCCTTAGCTGACTCTGCTTTCTCAGCTGTCAAGTACTCCCCTAGATTCCTCCCTTCCAGAGTATACCTCACCCGACGTGACCAGCTCAGATACGTTGCTGGCCCATCGAGTTTCAGATCAACAGGTGGAAGCTCCACCTTAACGATGAGGTGGCCTCGCAAAATTTTCACCCCCGACATCCTCATAAACCGCATCAATGTCGCAAGATCTGCAGGATCCAATTTCTTAACCACCTCCTCCATCGTGTTCTTGCTAGCCTCTGTCATCGACTCGTATTCAGGTTCCGCACACCTATCACACGAGTCTATCACACACTTACCCTTCTTCTTCTCCTTGACCCGATCTCGATCTTCTACACATCAAGATCTGTCTAGAACTCCGGCATCTTCATGCTATCTCAGGACCCATGGGGTATCGCCCTCCCCGCATGGGCACGGAGATAGAAAACAAACTGGAAGTTGTGAGGGGCCTAGAGAGAAAGGAGGGTTACTGTTACTGGAGCAATTTACTGTAGCGGTGGTGGTACTGTAGCGGCGGGTACTGTGCGGCAAAGTAGGTTACGGCTAGGGTTTGGCTCTGATACCAAATTGATTAATCGAGTAAAACTTAATTTATTCGATAACGATTTAGGCTTATATACAACCTTTACAACTTTGCATACAAGTCCCTAGAATTATCTATACTCTCAATAAGACCCTAACAAAGATATAAATCTTAACACTAAACGCTAGTTACACCTCGAGCAGTCCATACTAGTATTAATACATGCTAAGGGTATGATAATGAGAAGGTCTGCCGACTCTACGATTAGGCACACTAGTTGAATTGCACTTGAAGCACAGTTGTAAACTATGCACTCTAGCTTGGGCTATTCTAGGAATGACTTTTGCTTTTAAACCAAGTTGTGAAATTATAGGTTCTCCTTGTACTGCTCATTTTGCCCTGGTTTAGAGAAGGATTGTGCTCTATAAAAATTTGAGTTGTAAAATTTTTTCATAGGCATCATTTTTTTTTTTTTAAACAATTGCTCTTTTGTTTTATTGCCCTTTTATATCCTTGGTCACATGGGGATTTGCTTTTGCAGAAAAAGAAGGGTGTTTGGCTTAAACTGCCTATTGAGCTTGTTAATCTTGTTGAACCTGCAGTGAAGGTGACACTATTTTCTCACCCACCAGTACTCACTCTCTTTAATTTTCTGGCAAGAAAAATTTTCTCTTAGGGCAAACAAGAAAATGGACTTAATCTGATTCTTCAAATTGTGGGAGTTCTTTTTCCTGATTTCTGAACATGCATGAAATTGAGACTCATAAAATAATTTAAGTTGTAGCAAAGTTTTAGCATCTTAACATCACTGAAGCATATCGTTGACATTTATTGGTAGTGGAAATACCTTAAGGAAAAATTAAAGCCAATACTTTTATTACTTTTACTGTAGTGTTTCCAAAAAAAAAAAGGGGGGGAAACTTACAGTAAGTGGAAAGAGAAGCTTGGAATGAACTTGTTTAGATCTTAAAATATGAGATGATTAGCAGGTTGTTTGAAATTCAAGGATTAATTGCATATCTTGGCTTCACAAAAGAATATGCTTCAAAGAAATACTAATTTACACACACAGTTTCATTGTCTTCTGCTTAATGTTTTTGCAGGAAGGATTTTGGTATCATCATGCCGAAACAACATACCTAATGCTTGCATGCTGGATTCCGGACACTATTCCAAAACTACCTGCAAATGCTTCTCATCGAGTTGGAATTGGTGCTTTTGTAACTAATAACAATGGAGAGGTATTTACCCCCTTATTTAATTATTTTCCTTTTATGAATTTCTTTGCAGGAATACTATACATTGTTATATGCTTTTTCCTTGTTAACCTCAGTTAGACAGGTCAGTTTTGTCCTAGATTCTTTCAACTCTTCTTGAGGCTTGAAAACCTTTCTGTTCGTAGGTTCTGGTTGTCCAAGAAAATAAAGGAAAATTCAAAGGCACTGGGATCTGGAAGCTTCCTACTGGAGTCGTTAATGAGGTCTGTAATGTGCATCTGCATTTTTTGTTGATTAGTATCAGTAGAATTGCAATATATGCATTTACATTTGTGGTGAGAGTTATGGTCTTCCATACACAGGGTGAGGATATTTCGGCAGCAGCTGTAAGAGAAGTGAAAGAGGAGACAGGTGTAAGTAATAACATATGAAGTTTAAAATTAGTAGAAGGACCAATATTTTGAGGTTTTTGGGCACCTGCATATACCTGATGTCGCTTCTTTTTCCCACTTTAGATTGATTCAGAGTTTTTGGAAGTCCTTGCATTCAGGTAAACTATGTGGTTACCAGCGTCTCTTGAAACATTTCTCTGCTAGAAAGTTCAGCACTCCTAAATAGGAAAGGGAAAAGAATACAAGAAACATAGAATCTATTCCATAAGAAACACAAAACTTCAATTACATTATTCGCCTTTGTAATTTTTAAGTAGAAGTGAATTAAGTTTTTGTATGTTACAGGCAGAGCCATAACTCATTTTTCAGCAAGTCAGATCTGTTTTTTGTCTGTCTTCTGAGACCACTTTCCTTTGATATCCAGAGGCAAGAGTCTGAGGTTAAGGCTTCACAGGTACATTTCGTTGGATGATACAAACTGAAAATATTAGTTTAAAAAATGTTTTCTAGTCATCATGAATTTGATTTGTCTGCAATGGGTGATTATTAGTACTGATAAGGGGCAAAAATGGATAAATCTTATAAAAGAAATTCTTTTGATTTTCATTGTTAAAACTGTTGGAAACTTAAGTTTTGAATGTAAAACAGTTTTCTGGACCATATTGATTTATGTCAAACAAAACAGAATCTCAAAAAGGTTCTTGAATGATTCTAACTTATTTCTTGTTTCACCAACTACCATGCTTTTCACAGTGGATGCCAATAGAAGAATATGCAGCCCAACCTTTTGTGCAGAAGAAAGAGATCTTTTATCGAATCGCCAAGATATGCTTAGCAAAGACAAATAATAAATACACCGGTTTTTCTCCTGTGCTCACAACTTCAGGTTTTTCTGCTAAGAAGTTCTATTTGTACTTCAGTGATCAGTACTTCAGTATTGAATCTGATTCATCCCCACAGGTAATCAAGAATACAATTGCTAATGTTGGGTTAACCACTAGAGTTCACGTTTCTATGCCTACGTTTTAATCTCTTAGACATTTTGCTCGGCATCTCAACAAATTTATTACATTGTAAAGGATAATATTGTGTGATGCATGGTTAAAGCCATGTAAAGATTTTACTCCTGTATGACAGGAAACATGCTACACATTTTTGGGTTCCAGGTTATTCAATTTAAATGTCCTTTTTCCCTTTCCTTCTTCTTTAGGTTCTTAAATTCATTTAAGTATAACATCCAAAGACTTTCCTTTTAGGCTATCTACATATTCTTATTGTTTATTATCTTCATCTGAAATACTTCAACATTCTTTTTCATTCATTTCATACTGTTTATGTGCCATTCTGGTCTGAATTTCTGGATAAACTGATGAAAACTCTATGTATATCTTCAAAAATGAAATATGAATTCCATCCCCTAGTGTTCAAAACTTTTTTCCCCTTCCTGCATCAATATTTCAGGGGTAAGCATCACGATCACTGCAGCAAAGCTGGCGTTCTCCCTAGCATTTTCATTTTCATGTCAACTGCCTCTGCGGAATAACGCAAAAGTTTGTCTCTCCCAGTGGTTGTGGAAGCTGCACTATCTGTCCCCCAGTCAACCTCCTTCGTCATCCAGTTACCCATCAATTGTTCTGCCACTACCTCCTACTGCTCGTCTAATGCCTACCAGCTCCTGTTCAATGCTGCCAATGTTTCCCTGCAAGGTCTTACCATGCAGCTTCCATGTGGTCTTTCACTATATGTCAGCCATTGTTTTTAGTTTTCAAGAATGGAGATATGGATAATCTCTTCTGTGGCAGAAAAAGATTAAAGATAAAAAAAAAGAAAAGGAATTAGATTTCTAGTAAGCACTGGATATCTCCTTGTTTTGACCCAAAATAGATTATTAATATGTTATGTTTTGAATTTGCAGTAATTACAAACGTTTTCATTCCTCATGAATGTATTGTGCTACCTGAAGTCAGTAGCATGCTTTGAAATGAAAAATGTGAGAATAACTATCCCCTTATCCCTCCTTTTCCTGTAATTTCCAAAATCATTTTATTGCATTCAATTTCTCTGCATAGAATGCAATTTCTGAATTTCTAGGAGATGCATAGGAATTAGGATGAGATTATTCTTGTTAAAAATGGCCATTACAAAAATGGGGGTTTTACTCTTGTGTTCTTCCATCTTATATTTCACTATAAAACATAAAACTTGATAGCCAATTTTAGGTGGGAATTTATATTTTCTTTTGCCTTGAATGATGAAACTTTGATTCTCCAAAACAAAAAATTGACATCCTCAGATTTTCCTTGATTCAACAAAAAATTGATTCTCCTTGAATGATGAAGCTTTGATAATAGTTTTTTTTTTTTTTTTTTTTGTGGCGCATTGTTACTAATCAATTGTTTATTATCGACATTGAGACCTCAGATTCGAGAATTGAATGCCATCTATCATTTATCTTGGTAATCACTATGTATCAGTTCATAGATTAGTTTTAGGTCAAGATATATGTAGTAAGTTGCCTACCCAAAAACAATCCATTGGGAGAGTACAACTCTACAAGGCTAAACATTTGGAAGTCTTCATGTGTTTGGGGAAGATAACTACAGATGATATAAAATTTTCCAGAGTTATATAGCATTGAATTCTAAAGGGTATATGTTGAACTTTAATTTGAAGCATAGAATTTGGTTCATGGAGTCATATGCAGGTGGTTATGCGATATATGTTAGCTATAAATAACATGATGTTGGAGGAAGTCATTGAAAGATCCATGGAGAATCCAGAGACTAGAGAGGCATCTCAGCACTTATTTTGGCATTAAATGGTAAAGGTCTTTCGTTGAACAAGTCATGAGCTGCACCTTGTATATTGAGTTAATTATGGAAAAAGAGGTAGAATGGTATGACAAGCTCCCAAAAGTGTCCAAAATCTAGCCTCCACATGTAACAGTGACAGAGCAGAAGCTGCACACACTGACTGATTAATCATTGCTGTTAACAGGTTCAGCTTTCTTTGCTATTTCATAGCAGCTTACTATGGATATGGACCTTGAGATTCCATGTAATATAGGCTTTTATTGAGATTAATTCCATTGAATAAAAAAGATACTTTCATCAGATGCATGGCCATAATCGAACTATATTCTAGAATAGCATCCTGTCCTCGCAGAGAAGCTTTTATCTCCATTTTCTGATACAACTTCAATTACAAGCTGTGAAATTGGATATATTTTTCAGCCAAATATTGCTTTTCTGCATTCACTCCAACTGGATGTTATCTATCAATGTAGGTGTAGATCAGTGTATGTTTTCCCCTATAGCTGCTGTTTTGCTTGTCCTGGTTGTATGAAAGTGTGGCATCTAGATTTAACTAATTGTTGTACGAAGCTAAGCATCTTCTATTCATTGGAGACGGACATGTGAGGATGACCACAACCTGTGGATTCAGCAATGTGATGCAAACCTTCATCTCACTGTAGAAGCAAAAAGTCTTAAGACTCGTGAATGAATGGATCTCTTAGCAAAGGCTATATATATACAGAAACTACTAGTACGGAAATTTAATTGATTAATCCTGCAGGCCTGTCAAATAGATACTAAGTTGTAAAGGTATAGGGTCAATTATAATGTAAACCGAGAAGAGGAATACTAGGCCTATGTCACCAATTATGGAAAGAAAAAGGAAGCTAACAAAACCTGGTAGAAAAATGCAGCCTCCGCATGTAACAGCGAAGCAGCAGCAGTTGCACATGGATTTAGCAATGAACTGATTAAGCAAGGATCAGCTTTTCTTTAGCTAGTTCAGGGCATCTTCCATGCAATGTAGGCTCTTACTGAGATTACTTCCATTGCAACAAAATGATACTATCATTAGATGCATGTTATTGCAGAGAAGTTTTTACCTCCATTTTGTGCTACCGTTTCATTTACAAGCTGTGATAAGTTGGATTCTCTTTTAACTGGCTTTATCTTCCTTTTTGGTTTCAGGTTACCAGAAGATGAATTTTGTGATAACGTACAACTGATACACTCTCAATATTTGTTCAAGATGTGCTGCGGGAGTGTCAACAAATGCTGAAAGACACTGTTTGTGTTTGCTGGGAAGTTCCAAATACCCATTCTAAGCTGATGTTATCTGTTAGTATAGGTGTAAATCAGTGTATTTCTTCACCATGGATGCTGTTTGCTTCTCTGGTTTGTATGAATGTGTGTCCTTCAAGTCATTCTGGAATATAAAAAAAATTAAAAATAAATCTTTTGCAATGTAAGAATGCATGCTTTCATGGTCCCATTAGGTTAAGCTGTCCAAGACTAATTAGAAATTCAACTAACTTCTGATCTCATCGTCAGCCTTGAGGGCCCCTCAAGCATGTCATTTCAATATGTACATCCTTGATTACAACTCTCTGGGTAAGGCAAGCTTAACCATCAGTTTGCCTTGAAAACTTGGAGGACAAAATACCAAAGCAGCGGCAAAAGTTCTAACTTTTGAGTCCCTCAACAAGTTGTTTCCCCAGTTATTACTTACTATGATTCTCTTGACATGAAGCCAAATAGTAAAACAAGGCACCAAATAGCAACAAAACCATCACAGAATATAAAATTTGTTTCGTGAAAATGAGTTCAGATTGTCATAAAGAAGGAATTAATTTTCAAATGCAAGCTGACAATACTTAAAAGAGAACTAATTACTAGTCGGTCATGGACCAGCAGGGTATAGATGGGTCTAATAGGATCCGAGACAGGGTGATTCGGACTCGGATCCAATTAGCAAAAAACTGGATCTGGACCCGACTCGATTACTTGCCGGATATGAAAGGAAGAGACTCATACCCATATATGCGGTATTGGGTCCAGTATAGAACAAATCTCAATATATATATATATTAATAATCTCATACATGAAATAACAAGAATGCTTAAAAACTTTTAACAACAAATACTAAATAATTTATATTATTAGTTACTCAGAGAGAAAAGGAAGTAAAAAGTAACTTTCAAAAAAGGGAAAAACCATCAAATTAAACTTACAAACCAAACAAGTTAGAGATTACATAATATATATTTGATATAATATTATATATATATATATATATATTTAAATTACACTGGTAAATGAGTACGGAACTTGAATATTCATCTTCGGGTCCAATTATATAGATTAAACAGATTAGGGACAGATCAAGTACCAATAACAAAAAAATTGTACATCATACTTGTGTAAACGGGGCGGGGCGGGTCCGGATAGACTCGACCCATTGACAGGCCATGCAGGCCAATAACGCGTCAGGCAAATAAGAAATTTTCTAAAGCATCATCAAGGTCGACACTACACTCTGCTAGAGAGCTATCCCAGAAATTCTAGAAAATGGTGCCATTTTCACACTGAATTTCAACAAAGGGTCCATGGAAAGATCAGTTGAGAGGATCCATGGAAGCAGGAGAAGGCTCCGTCCACACGTACAGAGCGAAAGGAAAGTTAACAAGATTGGAGTCTCTTCATGAAAGACCGAAAATTCCAGAAAATGGGGCTATTTTTCCCCCGAATTCCGACAGAGGGGCAGCCCCAACTGGTATTCCAAAAATAGTGAGGTCGCATTGTAGTAAAATGTGGTCGCATACAAAATGCGACCTCTACCGTTTTTTTTTTATTTTAATATTATGCAACCTTGAGGTCGCATTTCAGGAAGGTCACATTAAATCCCCAGATCCTTTCCCTACACAGTCGTTCTTCATAAAAAATTCAGTTTTTGAAGACCCTCTTAGCCGCAAGCCTTCGCCGCCGACAGCCCTGCGCCGTCGATTTCCCTTCGCCGCCCACTCAAATGTCCACCTCAGGTATCAATCCATGTTAAGTGAAATGCCCACCCAAAATGTCCATCTCAGGTATCATTGAATGAGCAAGGATTCCAGAAATTCAAGGAAAATAGGCTTAGAAGGCTTTTCATTTAGAATGATGAACTTAGAACCGTAATCTACCGAAGAGCTATTTTGTATTTGTGTTTTTATGGTCTTAGGATGAAATTCAGACAACGGTGATATGTTCCATCCAGAACCTTAGAAAGGGTTTTTGAGTTAGCCGTGTCACATCAGTGACACCCAAAAACCTCCCAAAACTTTCTCCAAAAACACAAAGAGTTTCCAACCAAAAAAGCTACTCCAAAATGATCCACCAAAAACCCAGCAAGTCATTAAGTTTGAGGGACCGTTTTAAGTCCAAAAAATTAACTCCAGAGGAATTACAGAGGAGGGGAGTTAAGGGGTTGTATTTTAAGTGCAGAGAAAATTTTGGAATGAACATTGTGTAATGAAGGAAGTCAATATGATGATCATGGAAGGAATGGCAGCAGGTGATGACAAGGAGTTGGAAATGCTAGAATTGTTGGACAAAATAGGAGAAGTTGGTGTCCATCAAATGTTGGGAGAGGAAGTGGATGATATGGCTTTGATGTTCTTAAATGCAATGGAAGCAAATAAAATTTGCAACACCATTAGGATAGAAGGCTACGTTAGACAGAAACCTAGATCCATCCTAGTTGACATAGGGAGCACCCATAGCTTCCTAGATGAACAAATTGTTAAGGGGCAATGGTCAACCGAGCCCATTCACAGTGGTGAATAAGGAAACATTTTGGTTTACAAGTGGATAAAATGAGTGAAGTTAAGGATACAAGGAGTGGAATCCTATATTAAGGTCGCATCCTTTGAATGCGATCTTCAAGTGCATCGCTTTTTCATTTTTTAATTTTTCTTGATTGTCATGGTCGCATTACAGAATGCGACCACATAAAATGCGACTATGTGGTTGCAATTCTGACAGCAGCAACTCCACTGTTAAAATTTCGAATAAAAATAATCCCATTTCTAGGAAATTCCGTATTAGTTTAGCACTGCTCATTTTTTTGTGGCAAGAGGCAAGAGGTAATTGGGCATTTGTGTCTTTCTCTGTTTTTCTTTTTTTTTTTCATATTCTGCTGCTTTTCCCGTGTCAGCTTTGGTACAAAGCAGACAAGTGTACATTAGTGGCAGGCGTAGTCCATCCGGAGGCCTATTCAAATAGCTCTACAGACCACGCTTTCTGCTTTCTTCCCCGAGGCTCACCATCAAAATCACACTCTTAGCTTTGGTACAAAACAGACAAGTTTACATTTGTGGCCAGGTGGAGTCCATGCTGAGGCGGATGGCTTGGAGGTGATGCAAGGGTATTATTCTCCGTGTCAGAAGACGGGGGCTTTTTTGAAGCCCTACTGGATTTCTGTGTCCCCTGCTGTTTTGTCATTTGCCGTCTTCAAGCAACAGTCCCTCTGCTGCGCTCACCAGCCGAGTGCTTCCCTTCATTTCCCGATTGTATCGATACGTTTGAGGCCCAAAAGGTAACCTTCTCGTCTACCTTAAACCTAGAGGTTTTACATGGGATTCAGATAACCTTATGCATATTGTTTCTGTAAAATTTTTCTCTTTTTTGGTGGTATCAAGGGCTGATCTGTGCTGATTTTGTGTTAATTTTGTTCTATTTTTATTTGTTTTTGGGTTTTTTTTTGTGCAGGACTTGTTGACCCACTTTTTCTTTTCTGATCTGCTGCTTCTTATCTGTTGTAAAGTTGTCTGATTTTTTTTTTTTTCATCTGATCGTGAACAAAGACATTCAGCATTTACCTGGGTTTAGCTGACTTTTGTTGTTCCAGGTACAGATCTATAATCTATCTCTCTTCTCCTCTGATCTTACATAAATGTAAATGTAATTGTTTATACTCCTTTGTAACTTTATTTGTATCAAGTTTTCATTTTTCTGATCTTACATAAATGTAAATGTAATTGTTTATGCTCCTTTGTAACTTTATTTGTATCAAGTTTTCATTTTTCATTCCTTAAGTCTTCCTGGAATCTGTTGTCACCTATCAATTTGGTGAGCTCAGCTGTTTCAGTAGCAATTTAGGAGTTTCTTGGGCCTCATGTTCTTTGGGGTTCTTGGGACTTTTGTTCTTTGGGTTTCCGTCCTTCCCTCAACGTTATATTTTCTCCTATTTGTTTCCCCTTTGTGATAGTGTCTGGGGAGGGATGGGGTGGTCAAGGGAAGAGATGCTAACTTTCATCAAATCCTTGTTTTCTTTAGTTCATTCTAGCGGGGTAATTTCTTTGATGAGGAATTTTTCTGAACTAATTTGTTTTGTTCCTATTGATTTATAGAGATAAACTCAGATACATTTCTGGTTTTAATTTTGGGTTAATTTTCTGCTTTTTTTTTTGTATGCAGATTTTGACATTGCTGTAGAAATTTCACTAGCTCAAAACTTTCTCCGCGGGTGACTTTATTTCAAGCAGCCTTGTACAATCAGGGTTGGGTTTGAACCTTTAAGAATCTTCAGTAAATATTTCCAACATTAAAGTATGACTTTTGGAACAAAGAAAGCTTTGGGGAAAAAAGTTTAACATCTCTAGACATTTAGAAGACAGATGAAACCCATACTTGATTTGCTTTATACTCGGAGTTTCTCAATGGGGGATTTCGTATGATGTACCAAACTACGGAGTTGTTTAGAATCCCATATGTTAATTAATCTTTATGATACTTTCTTTGGATTCTTGGTTGAAAATGTTGGCCCTGCATTGATTTTACTTGAAGAGTTGTTCTCATTATATGCTAACATTTTCAACTGAGGAGATCCTTGAATTATTTCCCTTTATAGAGGAGTTGCTGAAACCTTGCCAGAATGCACTTGTAGGAGAAAACTTGAGTTATGTTTCTCACCTATATACTTGACTCTAAGTGGCTGGTTGAGGGATCTCAAATTTTTCTCTGGGGGTGACTACAAGAGAATTGATTTAGATCTAAAGCTTTATATGATAGGTGTTATTAATATATGCTTTAAGACCCTAAAAGAGTTATCTGTAGAAGTTTCGAGTTCTTTCCACTTTCTCATCCATGTGGGGGTGTCTTTTTCTATTTATGCCTTAACAGTTTTTTCTTTTTCTTTTCTCTTCTTTTTAAATGCTTTTTCTCTTTTCTTCTTGGCTGTTCACTTTTGCTACTGATACATGACTTTCCTTTTATTTACTTGCAGCCATATTCACATCAAGAGGGCTGTAATAAATTGAGAAACAGGCGTCCTGTACAAACAACAAGAAAAGAGTGGTGGTGGTTATCTGTTGCTTCGGTTTTTGCCTATTGGTTGGGGAATAGATGTTGTTCTGCAATATAGTTAGTGATATAAGAGAGTTTTGGGAGCTCATCTAGGTGGAGTTTCAATGTTAGACTGCGTGGTTTTCATCGTGGAAAATCCCATGGTTCATTTCATGACACAAATGACCGGCCTTTGGTAATTCAGAACAGTCGCTGGGCTACTCTTCCACCAGAGCTGCTTTTTGATGTAATTAGGAGATTAGAGGAGAGTGAAAACATGTGGCCTTGGTCGTAAGCATGTTGTAGCATGTGCTGCTTTCGCAGATTGTGGAGGAGTATGTGCAAGAAAATTGTAAAAAGTCCAGAATTCTGTGGGAAGCTTACTTTTCCGTTATCACTAAAGCAGTTAGATTTCTTCTCCGGCCTGTTCTCTTCAATGTGATTTTTTGATTTTTTTTTTTTCATTTTTGTTGATTTTGTGTAGGCAAATTGGTGTGTTTAGTTCTTGAACATTTTTATTTTGGCATGGTTGGTCCTTAATATATATTTTTTTAATTTTGTAGGCCCTCTATCTTTTTTAAATTGGCACATTAAGTCCTTCCGATTCAATTTTGGCGGGTCGACCCGTTAACTCTAATTTTGACTCATTAAGAAATGACAAATTTGGTATTTTTCTGTATACTTTTAATATTTAATAAAAATAAATTGGTGAGTTTAGTTCCTAAATTTTTTTATTTTGGCATGGTTGATCTGTATTTTTTTTTTAAATTTATAAGTCATCTATCTTTTTAATTTTGGCATAATTAATCTCTATTCTTTTTTCATTTAACTTTATAGGTCTCTTTTTTAGTTTGGCATATTAGGTCATTTCGACATAATCCCAATTGGTTAACCCTAAATTAATTATATTCTTTTTCTTAATATAACTTTATATGTTTTCAATTTTTTTTTAGTTCGATACATTAGGTCCTTTTTTACCTAATTCTGATAGGTCAATCCTAAATCAATCCGTCTACTTTAATTTTGACTTATTAAAAATGATAAATTTGATATTTTACTATACATCATTCAATCATTTTTTGTACTAGAATTTTATACATATAGAATTAAAACAGTTGTCCTTTAAAATCCATCTTCAGAAATTGTTTAGAAGGATAAATTTTTGTAGCATCATACCATGAATAACAGATTGATTTTTTATTGAATTTTCAATTAATATTAAAGGCGTACAGTAAAATAATAAAATTATCATTTCTTAATAGGTTAAAATAAGAGTTAACGGTTGATTTAGGATTGACCTATTGAAATTAGGTTACAATGACCTAATGTGCTAACAACAATAACAAACTAAGTTTTAATTCTAAGTAATTTGGGGTCGGCTATATGAACCAACATCAGGTAACGTGTGGTCTTCCGTATGAATCCTCTCTCGCTACTTCCTTCTATCAAGCGTCATATTCTCATTCAAATCTAACAAAGATATATCTTTCCTAATAACCTCTATCCATGTCGTTTTAGGCCTACCTCTACCTCTGTCTAACCTATCCTACCTCACTCTCTCCATCATCCTAACGAGAGCATTCATTGGTCTTCTCTGAGCATGTCTAAACCAATGCAGATAATTTTCTCTCATTTTTTCCTCAATATATGCCACGCTCACCTTTTCCCTAATGGTCTTATTTCTAACTCTGCCTGTGAGCTCCACGGGTTTTGTCTACGGTGTTCATTGCCGATCTCAAGCCCGAATAAAAGAGGAGAGTTGCGAAAAGGCTTGTGACGGCCAGCGTAAAATATAGTCACATCCAACACATGAGCCTAATGTGCCAAATTAAAAAACATAAAAATAAAGGACGTATAAAGTTAAAAAAAAAGAATAAGAACTAATCATGCTAAAATAAAAAGGTTTAGGGATTAAACTCCCTAATTTACCTTACTTGAATAGGGATATGATATTGAGGTTTTTTTTTTATTTAGAGAAAGGTAACATTGACATATGGTGTGATTTGGTCCGGATAGAATGAGTATCCATTTAGATTTTACCTTTGTAAATTCTTTTAATAATTTGATTTGGCTATTATTTGTAATACGATTTATACATTTGTGATTGTAAATTTGAAATTGTTTTAGTTCTATATATACAAAATTTTAATACAAAAAATAATTAAAAATGTATAGTAAAATATCAAATTTGTCATTTTTTAATAAGTCAAAAAATTGGAGTTAACTGGTTGGTTTAAGGTTAATCCGTCGGAATTGGATTGAAAACACTTAATGTATCAAACTAAAAAAGATAGATGACCTATAAAGTAAAAAAAAAAGGGACCAATGATGTCAAAATAAAAAAGATAGAGGACTTATAAAATTAAAAAAAAAAGAATAAGGACCAACAATGTCAAAATAAAAAAGTTTAGGGATTAAACTCACAAATTTATTTTTGTTAAATATTGAAGGTATATAGTAAAATATCAAATTTGCCCTTTCTTAATAGGTAAAAATTATAGTTAACGGTTGAAATTGGGTCGGAAGGGCCTAATGTGTCAATTTAAAAAAGATAGAAGATCTATAAAGTTGAAAAAAAAAAAAAGATTAAGGACCAACCATATTAAAATAAAAATATTTAGAGATTAAACTCACCAATTTACCTCTTGTATAATTAGACTGAATTTTTTGAATGTTCTATTCTTCTAGTAATCCAGAGTTTCCCCAGTATGCTGCAGCACCACATTAAGTAATTTCTGAGCAATGAATGCTGTCTTTGTTCTTTTAATTTTACAGCCAGGACCCCTTGATGGAACTATCCAGTGCTTCATCAAAAGGGATAAATCTAATTTAACGTACCACCTCTTTTTGTGTCTCAGTCCAGGTAAGCATTACATTTTAACATATCACTAGAGTTTGTTTCGGCAAAGGATCCTCTTTGAACTTATTTAATGATTGAATCAATTGAAATTTAATGATTAATAATCTTCCTGATGCTATTCTAGATATGCTCAAGTATATTAATTCAGAGAAGCGTATTCTTGCTAATATCCAACTATATCTTTCTTAATTCTTGTAATTACGAAGTTTTGGAATCACCAATGCATTTTGAAATTACGAAGCTGCATTGGCTGTTCAACAAGAGCACTTATAAAAGAAAATGTTGTTGAGAAAAATTTGCATCATTTTACCTCTCTACCTATAGAAACTCTTCCCATGTCTGCATTTTGCTGTAATGCGTTAGGTAAATGTTCTAATGCATTTGTGTGGTGATTGAAACCTTCAGATATTTATAAGAAGCCTTGCTAAAAATTTGACCTCATCATTTACACATACTACCATCATGCCATCAGAAGTACTTGATAATTTCTCTAAAAAATTATCTCACATGGAACTTTAATTTTAAGAAATTATGAACTTAATTTTTAAACTCTAATTTTCTTAAACTACTATCTAATTGGGCATTTTCTTTTTCTTGAAGTATAGAAAATAAACAAAAAGAGAAAGAAATTGCTTCACCATTAATCTCAAAATACTACAAACGAAATGTGCAGGGGGTTTCAGCCGAATAGGCACAAGGAGCGCTTGAAGATCACAGCCTTTTACCTCCATTTATGTTATTTACAGCAACGACACCCCACCTCCTCCATCGCCTTTCTTCCTCTGTCAACAGCGGCATCAAATCCTTTCTTTGTAGCCGTCAGATTGCTGCGAAGGAGCGGCTGCCTGAACTGTGTTTTCCCTCCACCCCATCTTCTGTCACAGCCACTGGCGAAGAGAAGGTGCCGTCACTTGGTCTTGTTAGGCTAGTCTTTCCTTTATTTATTTATTTTTTTAAAGAAAGTAGGACGTGTTTTTGTTGATGAAGTATTTAAATTTTTTTTGAAAATAGGGTGTGCCGCCGGAGCTGCTGTCGAAGCTGCCTTGCTGTCAATAAATTGGTTGAGATATCTCAACCAAACTTAGATGTTTCAGAATGCAACTTCTTTGCTTCACAATATTGACACTCTGGCTTCTTTGGTAGAGTATCAGCTTGTTTAGCAATCTTATTTAATTGATTGGTTGGTTGTTTAATGCCCCTGACGCGGAAATTTTTTTGGTAAAGATCTTGTGAAAATCTTTTTGCGGGTAGGTTTACTCAGAAAAGATTACTTAATGTAGCTTGGTTCGGGGTTATTTTTGTGAAAATTTCTCACTTTGGTTGTGGAGTTTTTGGGTTTTTGAAGGTGTAAAGGAAATGAACTGAATGGGAGTCTTCTGCTTTTGTATCAGTTTTAGAGGGGAGGAATTGTTCAAACCATACATTTTTTGGAGGGAATTTTAGGCTTGATTTCATGTTGTTGACTCTGTTTGTTGGATGTTAAAAGACTTGATTTGTGCAGGTCAGATATTTTTTAGGAAATGCATGTGTATGTTGCGTTAATTCCTTGCTCTATGTTGAGTTTTATCTCGGATATTTGTTGTTTTTTCTTTGGGATAAATCTGTGGGTAGTGTATGGCTTACACCTTACTCTTTCAAGTAAGCAAGGCAGGGTTAGGACTTGATAGGACAAGGGTGAGATGGCCAAATAAGTGAATGCAAGCAAGCCTACTTGATTGTATATTGGTCAATGTGACTTCTATTTGTGGCTTCAAATTAGGTGAATTTTATGTTGAAGCATTTATATACCTTAATGTGAAGTTACATGCATAATGCATATGTAGGTCTTTTCTTTGACGATGTTATTTTATCATCTGCGGCTTGCTTTTCTAAGGAGTGATGAAAATTAGCTACAGTTTTGCCATAATTAGATCATATGACTTCATTATTTAACAGCTTTCTATAACTCTGTGAAGGCTTGTTTGTTTTGTAGGTATCTGAGCGTGTTTGTTTTAAAATTTGATTTTACAGTTTTGGGGGTTGGATCCATCAGATCAGGATAAAACTGGGGCACCTGAACAGGACAAAAATGGGGCATGTGAGGCCTTGCCACTGCCCCCACTGGTGCCTCCAAATGTGACTCCCATGAAAGTTGGGGAGGAGAACCCATAAGGAGGCTTTGAGTACCTATTGCTCAACGTGGCCTCAGAACCAAAGGGCAATGTATTCAACTCCTTACCAATCACTTTAAGGTGGAAGTGAGGAGTACTGAAGAGCAATTCTTCCGTTACAGTGTATGTCCTATGTCCCCTTGCCTTTGAGTTACAATCCTCCTAATTTTTTTTCAGTCTTTGAAAAGTTGTATGGCTTACGTGTGTATCTTTGTTCATTCAAACTACCTTTGAGCAGGTTGTCCTTTCTGTGGAGATGGACGACCTGTTGATGCAAGGGGATCAGAGAACTGGAAAGAGTGCAAGAATTGAATGGTACTGCATTGGCTGAAAAGCAATTTGCGTATGGTGGCGAGAAGGGTTTGTTTACTGTTGGGCCACTTCTGCGCAACAAACTAGGTGCTGGAGGAAAACACTACCATCCTCCTCCGCGCTCCCCAAACAAAATTGGTTATCTTTCTTTCGTATATATGTGAGTAAATAATGGAGGAAAACAGTGTTTAGTTAGAGACTAGTTGATACTTCCACGCTATGCTTTGAGTTTTGCTTGACTTTGAGTTTTGCTTGACGATTAAATAAAATTTATTAAATATTTATAAATAAATAAAATTTATAAATAAATTATTAATTAGAGAATTACAAACAAAGATTAATATATATATTACAATTGTTATTGATAGAGTATATATATTTAAATATAAAAAAAATTAACAATTGACTTTATATTTATATGAATTTTTTTTATAATTGTTGTCCCTAATTTAAAGATATAATTAAAGAATGAATAAGTATAAATTTTTTTGATTTAATAATTAATCTAAAAAATAATAAATTAATTATTTTTTTATATGTGTCTATTCATGTATTTGTATAGAGTGGAGAAAATAGATTATACAAATTTTAAATTTGTGAGACAAACTCTTTTTAAATTATATTATATCGATTCAAAAGAAATAAATATATAAATTTTGCATTTGTATGAGTTGCTGATTTTTGGATCAAATATCTTTTGCGACAATAAATATTAAAAAAAATAAAAATAAGAGATTAGTATAATGTACTAAAAAGCGGTAGACAAAGTAATTATCAAAGTTGCTCGTAAAATTAGATAAAAATATTTAAAATTATTGACTTATAGTTAAAATAAAATTTTCAATTAAAACTTTAAAGTATGTTTAAAAGTATCAATTTAAAATATGTCTTAAAGATCTGTTTAGCATATGTCTAAAAATTTTGTAGTACTACCTAAGGATAACAATTTAATATCTTCTTTCAACTTACATTTGTACCATATTTCTATTATTGTTTGTGACAAAAATATCATGCTCTTCACAAACAATAAAATCTAATACGACTATGCAAGAATAAAATGAATAAGGTTTTAACTCTTTTTTGGTAACAATTGATTCATTTGAATAAAAGTTAGAAAAAAGAACTTTCAAATGTATCAATGTCTTTCCTCCACAATGTTCGTCACTAAATGAAATATAAATTTAAATTTTACAATCAAAATTTAACTCTGTTAATATAAAATTAATTTTTTCAGGACTCAAAGAGCCTCTTCCATACATTCGTTCCTTTTCAAGATTTGTTTACCTACAATCACAGCCAATGGAGTATTATAAGATAGATATAATTAGTTTTAATTCTTTTTTTTCTTACTTACCTCCACCAAAATTGAAGGATAATGATAAGCAAAACCTATGTAGTAAATGATTATTATTACTTGATACCCAAACTCCCTTAAAAAATAAATAAATAAGTAAATAAAATTCACATAAATGTATTCCCGCAAAAAAAAGGGGGAAAAAGCCAAAAAGAAAATAAAAAATTTTGATCATCACCCTTGTTGTATCCAAAATGAAAAGAATAAGGAATTATCGTATATATGGAAGAGATTCCTCAAAATTATATTAGATAAAATGAAAAAAATTAATAATTCAAAACAAGAAGAGAATAAATTAAATATGAATAGACAAATTAAATATTTATGTATGATATCTTGTTAATAGAATGCCAAAAGGTTTTAATAGATCTACACTATTAATTAGAGAAAATGAGGAAGTAAAAAAAATTAAAATTGCTTTGAAAATTTACTTGAACAATTTAATCCCCTCTTCACTTAACCATAAAAAATAATAAGAAAAAATAAGAAAAGAAAAAAAATCACAATAGACAGAAAAGAAACTGAGATAAAAAACGACGAATCAAATTAAACTAAAAGAAATACTTAAAAAAATCAAAACGTGCTGCAAAAATAAATATGAAGAAATCCAAAACTTCTAAAGAAATAATAACAACCATCCGATATGAATTAATAGAACAGTGGAGCTAACTAATTAAATATTTGTTTTATTTGAGTATTGTTGACCTGTAAACTTGTTGATGGTATTTACTTTTTTAATGTTATAAATATGTCTGTGCATTTTTTACGTATCTGATTTCTTTTCTTGAGTTTTGTTGTCATTTTGCTTCTTCATATATTCTTGTTTTTGTAGACAATTCATTTGGCTTTTAAGGTCATGATGTTCTTTACTTTTGAGTAATTTCATAATTAATTTTCCTTGTCAGAATATGTGTGTATATGTTCTATAATCTTTGTTGAATTAATTTTTATTATCTTTTTGGTCTGTATGTCTATTTTTTTTCTTGTTATGTGATATTTTATTTTTTACTTTTATATTTTATATATGTCAAAATATGACGTTTCTTGCCACTTACTCAAAAGCAACCCATTAGTATTCTAATTACAGAATTTTCATTTTATAAGCCGTCCAAATTCTTTATGCATTTTGACAAATTTATTAATATGATTAATTTTTTGACATTATTGTTTATGAGTTTTTAATATAGTTATTAATAGTTAATAATAGAATAAATAAGTGTATAGTTATTAATATGATTATTAATAGTTATAAATAATTTTCATAATTTTTTGGTTAAAAAATAATATTATACATGTTCAATGACTATTTTACCCATGACGACCAAACTAATCTCCACTATTAAAAAGTTTAGGTGAAAGAATTCTAAAATCTGTATCATTCATTTAGGAAGTTGAAAAGAATTTTCACAACCTGATTCTATTGTGTTTATAGCTATTGGAACCAAAATAAACGAAAATATTTAGTTTAGGGACTTAAAAATGCGAAATTAAAGATATAAGACTAAATTACTTCAAAATAAATAGAATGAAAGATTAAAATCAATCCCATTAGAGGTAGGATGGACAACTAAATCAATCCCCAAGCCTTTGTTTTAGTTTAAAGGGACACAAACAAGACTTTATGGGATGACTCAATTAGATATTAATGGATTTTTACAAGTATTCCACTACTCTAAAACATAAGCAATGATTTCTCTTTCCTGCCTAAAATGCAAAATGCAAAATAGTATATGTTGGTATGTTATAACCTACCAACAGCAGTTTCCCAATAACAATGATTTTTACCATTGTGTGTTTAAGATTTAAAGTGGAAGCGAACATCAAAACTTCAAAGGTATTGGGGAGTAAGTCTCTTTAACCATCGAAGGATGTTTTTATGTGCCTACAGACTTTAATTCATTTAAAATTTGTGTATTTAGGTGTTATTAGTATTATTTATTCATTGCTTTGAAGGCAACTATTCTAGAGTTTCATTAGTTTAATTTGGAGAATGTTTACAGTGAACAAATTGTGACGTTCTATATTCAGATGACTAATGATCAGTTATTTTAATTATTTAAGTCGAACATAGAGATAAATGATTTTGACATTCTTTGCTTACTAAACGTGCTTTTGGATTGAGGATTTTTTTTTTTTCAATATAAATGTAGGTATGATTTTGAATTTTATAAAGAATTTATGAATTTCAAAATCAAAATTACAATTCATTTGAAATGAAAAATAAAATTCATTTAGATTAGTTTCATTTTTTTTAGTCGAAAAAAAAGTCTAAAATAGTATTCTTTTGAAAATAGTTGCAAAATAATTACACCCTTGTGTTTGAACTTTTTGAAATTTATGAAATGTGTTGTGTATGCGGTCGTGAATTCTTATATTTTGTGTGGCTCATAAGTGCAAGAGTGGGTTGGAAGAATATGTTTTAAAATTTTGAAATTGTAAATTTCCATTCTTTCCTAACGGATGTAGGTTGTGCCAGTTTGGTTAGTGGAATAAATAGTAAAGGCTGATATCAATATCCTTTTCTAACTAATTTTACTGCTTGTAGAAGTGAGTAATTTCTTTAACAATATATAATTGCCAAAAAAAAAAGAAGTTTTTAAAGAGGAAAAATAAAAGAAAGAAAGAAAACACAGTTTTTCTCATGCAAATGTTTCTAATATGCACCTTTGTCTTTAGTTAAAAAAATTGAAAAAAAAAGAGAGAGACAGTGTTCAGTGACTAGCATGTTTGTAACTTTTCAAGGCATCTTTTCTACACAAGCTATAACACCTCACTATTACGTAATTTGAAAAGGATTGGGGATGTTGCTTCATTCTTAGAAGTAGGAATCTTTATAATATGTTAAATAAAATAAATTTCAAAGTTTAAATATAAATTGAATAAACTCCTATACAAATCCTCAAATACATTACATAATCTTCAAGACATAAAAAATTCGAACATTTGAATAACAAAATAATACAAGTCTCAACATAAACAACTCAGTACATAAGGAAATAAATGAGTTAGCTCCTTTAGCTCTAATAGAACATAATTCATTCTGAAATCATGATAAAAGGAAAGTATGAGATAAACATCTTAGTAGGTCCTGTAGTGTGATTATGATTCTATTTTGAAAATTCCATCCATGATGGATGAATTGACAATATTGTACTTAAGAAGAATAAATAATTATGCCTTCAAATATTTACTCAATCAAATTTTTGGAAAAATATATTCGGTATTCTTGAATTATAACCTAAGCATAACATTTCAGGATACATTCACATTTCAAGATATAATCATCAAGATAAACTTTGGAAACAATATAAAAATTACATATTGAGCTTTATACCAATAACATAATCATATCATCAAGATACCATCAAAAGAATAGTTTGCCCACAATACATTATACCTCAAATAAATATAGTATGCCCACCATACAACATATGAGAGTAGTTTACAAACTACTGGGTAGGTGTACATCCTACCGAGATAATACTCCTTCGTCTCTCTCAATCAAAATCAACCGAATGTTCCATGTTCGTCGTTTGAGTTCTCTTGAACCCCTCTACTAGCTAAGGATAGCTAAACTAATAAGTACTATTGCCCCATTTGGACAGTGGCAACTTTCCGAAAATAGCCGTCTACCTGAAATCGCTCTTAGTCTAATGTGAGCAAGTACGAGAGTAATGCCCTTTTGAATACCAAAAAATTTACTATCGTATCACAAAATTCCATTAGGGAGTAGCTCAACCTTTCATAAAAATACATTTCCCAATTTCCAAAGCATACTTGTATTTCACATCCCGAAAATTTTTTACAAGTTATATCATCTCCCAATATAAAAATATATAAATGATCAAATTATTTCCAAAATCAATTTAAGGCATATCATATTTCATACTTCCAATTCTTACATAAAAGATCTTGACAAATGGAGCTGAAGATTTATAATACATGCTATGAATTTCGTAAACATATGTAAGGATATGAATTCATAGCAAAATAGAAAACAACATTTCATAACACTCAATGATAGCATCTATTTTGATCACTATTTTCTATGTCATTTATGTTATAATCGTTATGAAATCATGTTCAAATGACTATTCACATTTATCTTTTTACCTTATTTTGTGTAGAATTGATGGAATGGAAAGATAAAAGGAAAGAAGACGAAAAAAATAGGGCGAAAACAGAGTCCAGGTGGTGCCACTTGACCCAATGTGAGAAGCGCTACTTGGGTGTTGAAAAAAAGGAAAATTCCATTGCTAGTGAGTAGCGCCACTTGGAAGGGTTAAGCGGCACCACTTGGTTGCTAGATTAAGGAATTTTTTAGATCAAGGATAGCCACTCACTACCTATTAAGCAAGGCCGCTTGGTGACATGGAAGCCTTCTCAGACTTGGTTTCTTATGTGATATTTAGAAGGCAAAAACATATAAATATAGGAGGAAACAAACCCTATAGAGATAGATAACAGTAACACAAGAGAAAGCATTTTGAAAACCCTTGGGAAAATCAAGCGAGGCCAAGAGGAAGAATTAAGACAATCTTGGAGAAGAGAAGAGCATTGTCAAAAAGACTACAAAGGAGAAGGGGATTACACTTGCCTATGAGTTTTTTATGAGTGTCTATTGTACACATATTTTATACGTCATTTGTGCTTAAATTGTGGAGAAATGTAATCTAGATTATTACTTAATCTCCCATTTTGTCCTTATTTTATATAGGATGAAAAAGTTGAGATTAGATAAGAATTTAAGGAGAAAAATGACTAAAAAGTGCTAAATTGAAGAGTTATGGCGCCGTGCCCCTCTTACTACATGACATTATGCAGCTTCAGAATTTCAGAAGTCAACATTTTGGGATTCGATGGTGCCATGCCCATCACCTTGCATGTCATCGTGCATCATCAGGATGCAGAAAATGTAGAACATCTGGAACTCCATGGTGCCCTGTGAATCATTATCCATGTCTCTGAGTATCATTCTAGCACATGACAATAGTAAATCCCACGACATTTTTAAAGCCATAATTTGAGGATCAAAGCATACTCGGCGTCATGTAGGCTACTTTTCATAGCATTATGCAACATTGCAGATTACCCCCTACTCTGTAGAATTTTAGGGATTCAAACGGAAACCTATAAATATCCCATTTTCTTAGAGTCTAAGAGAGATCCACCCACGAAAACCATCTAAAATACCCCTTGGAATACAAGGAAGAGAGGAGAAGAAAAGATCAAGGAAGATTTGAGGAAGAAGGATTTACTCCAAAAAAAGATTGCAAAGTAGAAGAGAAATCTTGTTTATGAGTTTTTCCTTTCCCCCATTGTGATTTGATTTTGTGGTTGTTGTATTTATTTGATTTGAGTTATAATTAAAGGGTTGTACCCTAGTTTACTCTTGTATTTGATGTTTATTTAGTTAATTGGTGTCTATTTTGAGCAATTTGTCATTTGTGTTTAATTGATTGAATTAGTTGATTAGGTAATTCTCTTATGTTGAGCTTGAGAAAGGATTTATGAGATAGGTTCCCTTTTATGTTAATTCTATAGATTTGTTTTCTCTTAATGAACTTGAGAAAGGATTTGGGAGATTTAGAACTTGGTGATAAATTAGGTTTTGGGGTTATCTAGAGATAGTGATTCTAGGGCTTTTTGGCTTGTAACTAGATTTTCTTGATTTTATGCATCATTGAGTTTGATTTGTATGATAGAGATATCTATGGGTTGGATCCCCAGATATAGGATTCATTACTGAGAGTTGATTTTACTTTATTTTAGAAATCTTGCTAATTCTTAGATTTGATATTAATTGATTGAATGATGTTTATTATTTGAGTATTCTTGGGGGATTTCTTATTTAATTACATGGCTAATCTTCTTTCCTTTCTTGAATCTTGCCTTGTGATATTTTAGTCTTTACCTTGAGAATTGAGTTGATGTATTCATGTGGTACTCTTTTGTCCTTAACAGTAGTAATTAGTCATTTTATTTCTTATTTTGGTTGATTGAATTGAACAATAGAATTCAAGTAGAAGTAAGAGTAATTAATCTCGTTTTTGAGATTCTTCGACACTTACTAATTATACTCTATACTACATGATGAGTATACTTGCCCAAATATGTGTGTATGTGGGTTAAATTAGTATTTTATTTTAAAATTTGATTGAGCATTGTATTTATTTTCTAAAATATAGCATTTAGTACAAATCACACAAACAAGTTTTTGGTGCCATTGTCAGGGATCGATTGTCAATATTCCAGAAACACTTGAGTTTTATTGATTCAATTATTTTTTATCTTGTATGTATATTTGATTTTAATTTTTATTAGGCAGTTGATTGGTTTTCTACTTTAGGATAGTTGATTTTAAAATTGTTTTATTAATCTTGTGTGCATATTTTTATTGTGATTCTTTTATTTTAGTTCTTAATATTACTGTTTATTGATTTGTTTTATTATTGGATTATTCGTAGTTGAATTTAGTGTTGCTTTACTTTGTAGGACAATTTTCTTGTGTATGTATAGAAGAGATGTGGTAAAAAGTTGGCTGAGTTTGATAGTGAGATTTAGAGAATTTTTTAAAAGTTGTGTAGGGAGCAAAAACAAAGAACTTTGAAAGCTTTGAAAAAATTAGACATTTCGAGTGAATTTGGTGAGAAAATAGAAGTCAATCAAGGTAGTAATGAGAATGAAAATAGTAATAGAAGAAGAAAAATTGGTGATTATGCTAGAACTACTTTTTTTTATTACAAATTCGAGTATTGTTAGACTGCAAGTGGATGCAAATAACTTCGAGATCAAGCTTAATTTCATCCAAATGATTTAACAGATGGTTCAATTTGATGGATTACTAGATGAGGACCCTAATACTCATTTAGCAGCTTTCTTGGAGATTTGTAACACATTTAAGCTTAATGGTGTATCTGAGGATGCTATACGATTGAGGTTGTTTCCCTTTTCTTTGAGAGATTGAGCTAAATCTTGGTTGAAATCCTTACCATCCAGTTCGATTGCTACGTAGGATCAATTGGTTGAAAATTTTCTTACTAAGAACTTTCCCTCTGCTAGAGTGGCCAAGCTAAGGAAGGATATTTTCTTATTCTTCCAGTTAGATAGTAAAACAATTCATGATGCTTGGGAAAGATCTAAGGAGTTGATAAGAAAATGTCCACAATATAGTTTTGATCTTGTTTTGCAAATGTTGACTTTCTATAATGAGTTGCGTCTTTCTGCTAAGCAAATTGTTGATGCTTTATTAGGAGGAATGACTTCTTCAAAAGTTCCAAAAGAACTTTTTGATTTAATGAAACATATTTCATTGAACAACCATTCTTGGAAATTGTAAATATCAAAGGTTAAAATTTAAGAAATATACAACGTGGATAGAATTGCATCTTTGGAAGTTAAGTTGGAAGCACTTACAAAGAAAGAGAATAGTTAAGATAAATATTAATTCTACTAATCAAGTTATGATGTGTGAATTTTGTGAGAGAGGACACCTTAATCATGAAGGTCAAGGTGTGGGAGTTGGTAATGAGCAACAAATTGAACATGTGGATTAAATGAGGAATGAAATATAGGATCAAACTTCTATTGGTAATACTTAAAATCCATATTGAAGAAATCATCCAAACTTTTCTTGGAACAATTAAGGACAAAACCAAGAAAGACCTCAAGGAGTTCAAGCTAACTATACTCTAAGACCCTAAGCTCTTCTACCATTTCATGTGCCACAACCCCCACCACTTCCACTAGCACAATCAAGGCCATTATTAGAAGAGTTGGTTGCTAAGTTGGTGATTTCCACTGATACTTACTTCCAAGATGTTGAGGTATCATTGAGAAACCAAGAAGCATCAATTCATAATCTTGAAAGCCAAATTAGGCAACTTGCAAAGATGCTTGCTGAGAGGCCTATGGGAACCATGCCTGTAAACACTGAAGGTAATCTACGTGATGAATGTGGAAAACCATGATCCCTTTATCTACTTTGCTTTGTACTTGAATAAATATTTAGTTTTAGATATTTTAGCTTTATTCTATTTTTAGTGAGTTTTATGGCTAATAAATCTTGATTAGATATTTTTACCTTGTTTAGTTTGTTAGGTTTTGAAGCATTTATTTGTTATGTCATCTTTTGTTAAGTCTCGTGATTATATATATCAGCTTTATTTTATTTTCATTACTTTAGTTATTTTATTACTTTAATATTAAATTAAAAAAGAAGAAAAGGAGTATGCTTTTGCATTTTCTGGAAGTGTACAACGAGGTAGAGCTCATACTCCATGGCACTGTGTGTAACACCCCGCTACCTAGGCCCGCTAGGGCCGGGGATGTCACCCCGTCCAAAGGATAATGGGTCTTTATAATTAGGTCACACAAATGAAATAGCGGAATATAAATGATACTTGAACTTAAAATTTATTACATCCCAAAATAAATATCAATCCAAGAATAAATCCCAAAATACCAAAAACAAATCCGTAATAAAATTTATCCACTCTCATACACAAAAATAAATTATCAAAAAATCTTCCAAAGCATGTATAATCTAGCTACTCATCCCCACAGCAGGATCGACCTGAAATCATGGTAAAATGGTGGTGGGACAAAAATCTCAGTAAGTCCGTGTGTGCTTTGGATGTTCAGTGAAAATAGTTTGTGAATGCAATGCATAAAATTCTTTATAAGAGATCACTGGTAAGCAATAAACATCAGTAAAAAACAAGAGTGGTGTTTTGGCTTTTCCAGCCATACATAATTTATGAAATCAACCACTCGAAAGAAAGGATTAGGGTTACCATGCGTTGGGCCCCATAACCGGATGGTCAGCATGCCACACTTTGTGTATACCACCGGTCAGAATGCCACACTTTGTGCAGACTGACAAAAGTAGGTGATCGGCTTATTGGGTAAGATACTCCTCCTTCTCTAAACCCAAACAACAACCGGGTGTCTATTCCGACAAAACACAGTCACTTGACTGAAAAAGAACACTGCTAGTTCGGACCGGCATGACTTACTGGACTGTCGTCTTATCCGCGAAGGACTCACCCCTCAGTGGTGGCCACCTACTGAGAGACTTACCTTAACCCCTCAAAGACTAGCCCTAGTAATCCACCCTTATTGAGTACTCAACGACGTTTCCTACTTGGGATAAAATGAACAAAACACTGTTCCACATGAAAATGGCAATTTAAGGGTTTCCAAAGTCTTTGTCAAAATTAGTTTTAGAAAGAGTTTTGAATTTGATTAAATCTGCTCATTGATCTTTAAATAATTCAATTGTTTGAAATAAGAAAGAATTCAACCCTCAATTGCCTTTACATAAATGAGTGTCCATACACTCTACATTTGGTTTGTCATAATAAACATTTCACATCAATCAGGTTTTATGTAGGAGCTTACCTGATTCTTGCTCACAATAAAAGGTCTCCAACAGCTGACCTAACCCCGCATGGGCAAATACAAATCACATCAATTTTGAGCTACAATCCACTTCCTCAATTTTAAATCAACTCAACTTACTACTACTATGATCCTAGTGTCCCAAGCTCTAAGGCCAAACAATAAATAAATAAGTTTATAAGTTGAGCCTAATTTGATATTTAAAATAATTAATGGTTTGGGAAATAAATTCTAATAAGTTGAAAGTTTAAATCTTGCTAAGAAAAATTTAGAGTTTATTTGATTAAGAGTCCTAGGTAGTATTAAATAAAATAATAATTTATTAATAATTTAGTTGTTAAAAAATAATTGATAGCTAAAATTTGTTGAAAATAGATTTAATGAGTCTTGCTTGAACAATAATAAATAAATTCTTAATGGGTTTTAATTAAAAGATAATAATTAAATTTTTAGTAATAAATATTTTACTAATTATAATTATTTCCGTAAAAGGCTTTATTTGATTTCATTATTTTAGGTAATATATATATATATATATATATATATTATTTTTCTAGCAAAAACTATTATTTATTTGACTAAAATATCCTTATTATATATATAATAATCCAGATCTACCCTTCCTAGGGTTTTTCGAAATTACTAGTAACATTATATTATTAAATATTTTATTCATGAAATAAAAATTAGCTTAGGGACAACTAGATTATGATCAAATTTCTATGGCTAACCACGATCAAGAATATATACAATCCTTCAATTCATCAAATCATCCAAATCATTCATATAAGCATAGATCTAAATTTATCAAGACATGATCTAACCTCTACTAGCATAAATATGATCATGGCTTCAATAATCCAACATGAATATAAATCATATTCACCAAAGGTGACATAATCTCTAGCATACTTCATCACAAATACTACCTATGACATGGAAACATGCATCAAACCCCAAATCATCATTCAATCAACCAAGATAAACCTTCCATGCATAAATCCCATCTCCTTCACAATCATACATATATTTATGCTTTAATCTCAACAATACATACTTAAATCCTATCACAATCCACATACTATCAACATCATCCTAGAGACATGAATCTAGAATTTAAAAGAAAGATTGAAGGGACTTACTTGGTTGAGGAATACCTTGAATGAGTTTAGAATGGATCTTAACTCCTAGATGCCTAGCTTCGTCCAAGGAAGATGGAGAAAGTATTGCCATGGGAGAAGAAGCCATCCGGCCAAGAGAAGAGAGTTTCGGCCATGAGAGAGAGAGAGAGAGAGAGAGAGAGAGAGAGAGAGAGAGAGAGAGAGACCATTAGCATGTTTATTCATATATATTTTCACTAGAGATCAAGATTGGAGAAGATGAAGTTGTTAGAACAAACCTACCTTGAAGGTGTTCTTGAACCTTCACAGAATTTTCTGGTTTTTGATCCAAACTAGTAAGTTGGTTTGTGGAGTTTGATGTTAAAAATGGTATTGATGGACTCACGGCAGTGAGTTGGTTAAATTTGGAAATTTTAGAGAAGGTTTGAAGTGGTTTGGAGGGGTATTAGGTGAAAGGAAGGAGTAGGTGTTCTTGGTGTGTTGTGTGTGTTCTTGAAGGCTGAAGGGATTTGAGAGATTTTGTTTTGCAGCTGCCAAAATTCTGTGAGAACTAGGGCTGCCGAATTTTCTGTAGGGTTTAGGAAGATGGCTCTCTAGTTTGAAAGGGAAAAGGAAAGGCTAGTTATTAAAATCCTTGAAGAATATTTTTAGGAAGCAAATTTGGAAACTAAATATTCAAGAATATCTTGATTATTGGAGAGTTTTGGAAGTCTGCCACGGCCGACTGTTTTGAGCAGTATTTCGGTTGATTGAAAGCTGGTTTATGGAGGCTTATGGTGGCCGAAAACAAGGAGCATAATGGTGAAGAAAAAGTCTGGTTATTTGAGGGATATTTTATGAAATGTTGCTAACTATGGTGGCTGGAATTTTGGTAATCAATCAAGCATGATTGCAGAGATTTATTGGAGAGATTTTCGGGCAGCCATGACTGAATTTCGTGCAGAAGCTTAAGAGAGATAATAGAGCTCAGTTACTGAAGGTTTAAGCGAAGTTTATGCAGAACAAGGATGGGGTTTCGGCTGGGAAAGAATTAGGAAACAAAGCTGGACAGAAATCTGCACAGCATTTTCGCAGGCTGGAATTTTTCCTGGGCAGTTTTCGGCTGCCATTTCCTAGCCAGCTTGCAGAGAGTTTTGAGGGAAATTTTAGGGGCTTTCAAGGCTGGTTTCCAGCCTTCTTCATGGAGGAAAAACATGGCTAAGGTGCTGAACAAAATCTGGAAGAAAACAGCTTGGTTTTGGATCTCCAAAGCTGCGATTTGCACAAGAATTTTTCTAGTTTTGCACCACTTTTTTGCAGTCCGAAAATATCCAGAAAAATCCAAATTCTAGGCTGAACAAAAGGGCCTTTTTCTGGCAGCATTTGTGAGGGAATAATGGTTAAGAATTTCGACACCTTGAAGGCACACAAAGCTGGAAAATTTCAGTTCTATGCATAAAGGGAAATGAACCTAGCTAGAGTGAATTTTTTAGCAAGTTCACTAGAGGGATTTATCCTTTTGGAATCTCCCACAACTCTTCCATATTTTTAGACCATAAGATGCCTTTCACTAAGACATTTTGATCCTACAAAATCACAGTACTTTACTGAAATTTATGGAAAGGAAATGGCTAGAACAACTTGATCAAATAATGAGTTGAGAAATAAGGAAAATCAAAGATCAAGGGGAAATGAATTCCCCTTAGGAAATTCATGTAGGGCAAAGGAGTAGAATGAGGATACTCCTAACATGTCTCTTTTAGGACAACTTTTCTACGCTACTCCAAGCACATGAAGCCGAAATTATTACTTACCAAGCAAAAGTAAAATTTAACCAAGCTAAAGCTCCTATGATGGAATTTGAACCTAAGACCTTAAGAATTAATTCTAAGGCTCTAACCACTAAACCACAACCACTTTTGTTCTTATTTCCCCTCTAAAAAAAATATTTTCTATTCAATCCTCAAGCTATCTCCCTTTTTCCACCTCAAGCAAAATTTACCATTTTGCCCTTCTCAAGCAATACCCACAACCAAGCCTTCAAGACAATAAATCTCAAATCCAAAACACAGAAAATCATATAAAAATATATTTAAACATGCAATAAAGTATGATATGCATCCCAAACCCCTTTACTCCAAGACTGGTTTTGACTGGGGTTTCACACTGTGACCTTAAATACTTCTGAAAAATTGAAAGTTTTGGAAATACGACATTGTGCAAGCCATGCATGACACCGCCGCGCACTCTATTCAGACAAAAATATTGTCGTTTTACTAAACAAATTAACAGTGTTTGAAGTCATGCACGGGCACTGTGGAGGTCATACTGCATGACACTGTACATTTGTTCATAATATTAATGACATCATTTTGATTTCAGGTTTCAAACTTGTATGCTTCAATAGTGACATGCATATAAGCTTCAATAACACAGATTTCTCTTTCTTCTTTTCCCTATTTCTTCACAACCCTTTGACAGTGATACCCTAACTCTTCAATGCACCTTCGCCGTGCACTAACCTTCTCCACACACTGTTTAAATCCCTCCGTACATTCAAAATTCCAGCCAAATTTCACTCTTTTCACCGAATCAAAACTGTCACTATAGATCCCCCCTCTTCAATCAAATGTATTAAACCTCTTATCTTTGATACTTCTCGTTGATTTCTTGAGACAAAAATCTTGATTAGACCAATTCGTGCAAACTTTCGAACAATGTGAGTGACAGATAGCAAAGTAAAGCATGAGGTCTTTCGAACATCGAAGCTTTGTGTGATTTCTAAACTAAGGATTTAATTGAGTGATTTCTTTGCACTTGAAATTTGAAGTTCTTATTAAGTATTGTTTTCAAATTGTTGGCATTGAAATTAAATTGTGGAGTTGTTGAATTAAGTTGATTGTGGATACTGGACTTCACATGGAGATCATGAAGGAAAGCAAGACAAAGTGTAAGAAGTAGAAGTCGTTGAGTTACCATTGGAATTATTTGTAGATAACTTGTGCCCCTTGAGTGAAGAATCCATAAAGACTCATACCATTGAAAAAGAAGAGCATCTACCACAAAAGGATGAAGAGAATGAGGTAATTGAACAATCTTGTAGGAGTTTACAAGAAAGAAATTCCTAAAGAGAAACTAGAGGATATGAGAAAAAAGTGACAAATTTGATGGGAGACCATCGGAATATAGAAGTGATTAGAGTTAAGGATACTATTAATTTACTCATTTATAAAGACTCTATGTTACTTTCTATTAATTCTAACTTCTTTCTGCCAAGTAATTTTGTAGATGCCTCTCAATTTATGGAGACAAAGGATGCCATTAATGATATGAAGAACTTAACATGTTGTAAAGAGCCGTATTTTTCAAGACCTATTCACTGCTCCAAATTAAGGGAGGTAACCTAGTATTTTGTATACGATTTATTGTAAAGTAAGAATTTCTTGATCCTTTCTTTAAGAGTTACAATGCTAGGTTTTTACATGCTTGAATGGAACTTATGATGGTAATGTTCCTCTTTTACAATTGATTATGATCAATTGGCATGAAACACTTGTCAAGTATATTTAGGCTAAATTGTAATCATGCCTACTTATATCGTTAAACTTTAATTTTTCCTATAAAGGGCTGACAATACAGTATGATGAATGAAAAAAGTGTTTGCATTTGTCTTGAGATTGTTTTGTCTGAGGATTTAGGTCATTGTTTGTTACTTTGGTTTTTCTAATTGTTATGTCTTCTCACTCCTCAATAATAAGAATAATTTCCAACTTAAGTGTGAAGAAGTTAGTTGTCTTTATTTACTTTCTTAGGATTTTTATTAGTCTTTTGCTTTATTTTGCTTTATTTTTTTTGGTATATTTTATTTTGCTATTGTTTTCTTTAGGCTTTTCTCTATGTTTTCTTTTGCAAGTTGTTGATTCATCTTGGATAATAATGTTTCTCTCTTTAACATTTTATAAAAATTCTTCTCTTGTGTGCATATTTTACTTGAGGAGTATTGCTTAGCCATCCCTCATTTGTTATTTTTTGTACCAATGGATATGCATTCATTGTGTTGATTTTTGGCCAATGAGGATATTTTTCAATTTAAGTGTAAAGGAGAGATTTAGAAATGCTCTTTTCAAGTAATTTTGGTATTTTCTAATGCGTTTTCGGGCTAATGAGCTAAATTTTTTCGATTTTTGTGCAATTTTTTTCTACTATGGTATTGCTATTGTTTTTCTTTTGGCATGAAAATTTGTATTGTAACTTATTTGATTAAGTTTGGTTTTATGTAAATTTGTATATTTAATATGATATATATTAAGTTTTGAGAATTTAGATTAACCTTATTTATATTTTAATATATGTTGTGACATTTTGGTTCTTGAGGATTGATGATAATTTTGTGATAAAGTATAAGTAGGAAATTCTGGTTTATTTTTGTTCTATGATTTTTCTGAATTAGTCCTTTTTTTGAGTTTAAATAAATAAGGTGAGAGGTGAGAATAGTGGGAAAAAAGTAACAGAAAGGATGTATATACCCATTCTGATTGCGTTTTAGTAAAAAAAAAAATAGAAGGGATATAAGTGCCCATTCTGGCAAAAGCAATAATAATAAAAAAAAGAAAACTAATGTGAGAATGTGAGAAAATAAGAGTTTGAGTGAAAAAAAATAAAGAGGCCAATACGGAGAGTGTAAAGGGCATTCACTTGAAGTTATGAATTCCCAAGAGAGAAAATGAGTAAAAATGTCCCTAGTTTACTACTCAGATTGTAGTAGTTTAGAAATTGTAGACCTTGAGTTGATTTATTATTTCTAACTCATATAAATCACATTATCTGCATTCTTGACTTAAGGAATAAAGTGAAACACATTTAATGAATATAAATTTGTTTAACTCAACTTTGATGGCCTTAGTTGTGTCTATCTTAATACATGAGTTTACATGAAATTGACTTGTTTGAATAGGTATTAGATTAAACTTTTGAGTTGAAAGAAGAATAATATCTTTATTATATTCACCATGTTTGCAAAATGTCTATTGTGAGTGAGTTATTTGCTTGTTGGATCTTCATTGTAATACTTTGTTTGAGAATAAGCAAAGTTCAAGGATGGAGAAATTGATAGCACCTATTTCCATCACTATTTTCAATGTCATTTGTGTTATAATTGTTATGAAATCATGTTCAAATGACCACTCACATTTACCTTTTTTTACCTTATTTTGTATAGAATTGATAGAATGGAAGGATACAAGGAAAGAAGGTGCAAATTGCATAAAAATAGGAAAAAAAAAAAAAATAGAGTCTAAGTGACGCCACTTGATCTAGGGTGAGTAAGGCTACTTGAATGCGAAAAAAGGAAATTATTTGTTGCGGTTAGCAACCGAGCTGTGCTGCTTAAAGGGGATTAAGCGGCATGCCACATGGCCATGTGGTCACTTAGTGCCTATTTATTACACCCTACCTACCTACGTACTCTAATATGGGTATCACCGCAGCTTTGGACAAGGGGTCTTTATAAGGAAAAAGTAAAAGAAATTCAAAACTTAAGAAAAGTCTAAGCAAAAATTATTACAAATCTTCAATACATATACAAAAGTCCTCGAAATAAATAACATTTGAGTCAAAAGTCCAACAATAAAGGTATAAACATTCAAGTCTATAACTAATAAAATATACTAAAATGACAAATTGGGAAAATTTGGAAGAATCCTACCTTTTGTTTTTACAAATTTACCCCATTAATTTATTTTCTGAAATAAACCGTGCGATTAAGTAGCAACTCGTCTAGTTCAAAGTTTTACTAGTTGGATGTGCTAGCTCAATGCGATTCACATAATCTAGCATAGTTTCTGAAGAAAACAGCTCAAAGTAAAGGACCGAACTACTAAGAGCACCGGTTTACAGTCCGACCAATCTGACTAGATGGTTCGGTCTAGATTAAAAAACCTTGATTTAAACAAATAAGTTACTTAAAGATGTTCTCGATGGTTAAAGTCATATAAAATTACTCATAAATACTAATTCACCTCCTCACTCTATTATGAATTTAGGCAAGGTATTACACAAGTCATGAACATATAGTAAACAAAACAAGTCTGGACTCCCCCATTAAAATTTACAACGTGATAAGAAGATAGTTTGAGTCTAACTTCTCCTATTAAAATAATACAAGATAAAACCTATATACAATTAATTATAACTAAATTCCAACTTAATCGAATCGATAGAAAACTACAATATTATGGATCTTAGATAGCAAACTTTAATACAATTGAAAATATAATTCTAAAATTATAAATTATTAATGAAATACTAACACATGATATTATAAAATTTAAAACATTTAGGTATTCACAATACATGTTCATCTAGTCTAATAAGGAGAATCAATAGCACATCCCTCCATATTTGTAACCAGTTTTCTTAGCCGGACATGCTGCCAACACTCTGGCGGCCCCAGATCCTTGGGGGTGGCGATCTTTTACCTCTCTTTTTTCTTATTATTCCTCTTCCACAGATGTTATCAAACCTATATCCCGGCACAAAGGAGAACAAACGGTCTTTTTCACTGAATATGAGATTGAAGCTCTTGCTACACCTTACAAGTACACACTAGTTGGAAAATTCCCTCAGGGAAAACCTTCAATGGAGGCTATCAAAAAGAAATCCATACTATCAGCCTTAAAAGTTTTGTCAATATTGGATGGCTTGATTCTAAACATATTTTGATTCGACCAGATCTTGAGGAAGACTACCTCTGTCTATGGCTAAAAGGATTATGGTATCTATTAGGGTTTTCTATCAGGGTTCTTAAATGGACTACAAAATTCCAAGTCTCTGTAGTTCCAACAACAGTTCCGGTATGGATTTTCACGAAGAACTTATCTATTTATATGTTCACAAAGTCAGTCCTCTTCATATTTACCTCAGTAGTAGGAGCACCATTGAAGTTAGATGATACAATTGCCACTCTGTGCAGGCCTAGTATGTAACACCCCACTACCTAGGCCCATCAGGGCCGGGGATGTCGCCCCGTCCAGAGGACAAGGGGTCTTTATAACTAGGTTACATAGAATAAAATAAAATAAAGACTTTAAAATTAAACTTATTACAACCCAAAAGATGAATACTAGAACAAATCCAAAATAAATTGTTTGCAACAATCTCTCAAAACATCACATAAAGAAAATAACATGAGTCTTCAAAGCATAGGCAACAATCTAGCTAATGACCTCCATAGCAGGATCTTCCTGAAAACATGGCATACAAGGTGGTAAGATAAAAATCTCAGTAAGCCCGTGTGTGCTTTGAGTGTTTCAGGTAAAATAATTCATGTATGCCAGTTGTAAAAGTTTTATAAGGAAAAGTGCTGGCAAACAATAAATAAGTGTTGAAAATAAAGAGTGTCGTTTCGCTTTTCAAACCATACATGTGCACAATAAATATAACCACTCAAATGGGTAGCCATGGGTTACCACACGTTGGGCCCCATGACTAAATAACGGTCAGAATGCCACACTTTGTGTAAGCTGACAGAGGGTAGGTGTACGGCCTACCGGGTGAGATACTCCTCCATCTCTACACCCAAACTTACCGGTTGTCCACTCCGGATCACACAGTCCATGTGACTGAAACTTGCTAGCTCGGACCGGCATGACCTACCGGACTGGCATCTTATTCAGGAAGGACTCACCCCTCAGAGGTGGCCACCTACTGAGAGACTTACCCTAACCCTTCAAAGACTAGTCCTGGTGGTCTACTCTTATTGAGTACTCAACGTTGATTGTCCCATTTAGGAGAAAATTGATCATAATCTGCTTTATTTGGAAATAGCAATTAAGGGTTTCTAAAAGTCTTGTCAAAATTGGGTTTTAGAAAGAGTTTAGGATTTTGTGTAAAACTGCTTGTTTAATTTTCAAATGATTTGTTTGTCTGGAATAAAAAAGAAAAACAGTCCTTAATTGCCTTCACAAAATAAATGTCCATACACATCGCATTTGGCTTGCCACAGTAATTTTGGTCTTCACAAAATTCTATGCAGGAGCTTACCTGATTCTTTGCTTGCTCAAACTCAAAAGTCTTCCAAGGCTGACCTAACCCCGCCTGGGGTAAACATAAAACATAAGGTTACATTCAAGCTAAACTCACTTACACAAAATAATCCTAGTTCAACCCATTACCATCACAACCCTAATGTTCTAAGCTTTAAGGCTAGCTAAAAAAAAGAATTTTATAAAATAAGTCTAATTTGATAAGTTAAAATAACTTGGGGTTCTAAAATAATTGCTAATAAATTATAGACTCAATTAATAATTCTTGAGTGCTATTATTAATAAATAAAAGAAGGTTTGAATTTTAAATAATATTAAGCCTAATAATATTAATAAATGGTAATTTAAAAATAGCTTTATTATAAGTAAATAACAAATTACATATAATTTTTAATTAATAGATAATAAATAATTAGTGATAAATAAAATTAATAATAAATGAATTATTTTAAATTTTTAATTAATAAATAACAAATAGATTTTAATATAAATAATATTTAGGAATATAGGTAAAAGTTTGAATTAAGGCCTACAAGGTTATCAATTAATTCTAATATTTTATTTATTATAAAAGATTTATTACTATATATATATTATTTTTAACAAAAGATCTCATTTATTTGATAAAGAAAATATTAATATTTTAATTAATAAACCATTCCAAATCTTCTTAGAGTTTTGGATTTTATAGAGAAAAAAAAAAGTAGTAATTCTATTTAAAGTAATAAAATTTTGTTAATAAAAATAACATAGACTTAACAAGGAAATACTCTTTTACCATGATTTTTCTATTGCTAGAAAAGATTCATAAACACATTCTCCAACATCAAATAATAAACCAATCTATTCATGAACACATGCTTGACTTAACACATACTATCACAAGGCTAACTTCCTTCAAGGCATAATCATCATAAATGGCTTTAATGGAAAATAGAAACATAAGAGCCTAATCACCTTTGGTGTCATGATCTTTAACATGCTTCAAATATCCATAAAATTCATTAAGCACGAAGAACATACAATGATTCAAAAAGAAAACACATACAACTTAGCCATATACAACCATCATAATGTCTTAACTCCATCCCCTTAATCCACATGCATATACTCAATCTCCATTCATACTCTATCTCCCTATCAACACCTAGGAGACATGATTTCAGAATTTAAAAAGAAAGGATTTAAGAATGGATACTTGATTGTCGATTGCTTTGACGAAGACAAAAGAAGGTCCACGCGCGATAAAGAGTCTTGAGTGATCCACCGGGAAAAACAGCCATGGTTGATGGTTGATCAACCATTTCGGTGAGAGAGAGAGAGAGAGAGAGAGAGAGAGAGAGAGAGAGAGAGAGAGAGAGAGAGAGAGAGAGAGAGAGAGAGAGAGCATTAGAAGAGTATATTAAGAATTGAATGGAAAAGGATGAACAAGAAGGTTGTTCTTGATTTACCTTGTTGACGTTCTTGAGACCTTCAAGGGAAAAGGCTAATTTTGATCCGTTTGAAAATTCTTGTTTGCGAGGTTTTGTGTTATAACTACTAGAAATGAAGTTTAGGGATTAAATAGAAGTGATATGGAGTATTTGAGAGTGATTGGAGGTGTTTAGAGTAGGTTTAGGCTTGAAGAAGTTTAGTGTGTGTTCTTGGTGAAAATGGAGAGAGTGTGGGAGAATGCTGCACGAAATCTGGTAGAGAGCTGGCCGAATGGTCTAGGTTGAAGGGAAGTTTCGGTTTTCAGCTTGTGGGAGAGAGAGTGATCAGATTTTTTTTGAAATTTAAATGGAGAAAGTTGTGGAGTTGGTTAAGGCAGGTGGCTAGCTATGGTGTTTGATCAAGGAAGGTTTCTTCACCCTTCAATGGTGCCGGCTGAACAAGGTGATTTTGATGGAATGAATGTAGCTTGTTAGGCTATAGAGCTGACCGAAATTCAGTCTATGAAGGTAGAGGAAATTTTGGTTAGTTAGCCTAATGTAAGAGTGGTTTAATGGAGTAAAATGTTGAAATTTTTTTGAAGTTCAAAAAGAGTTCGAATGGAGTGATTTTAGGAGTGTTTTGAGGTGTGGCTATGGAGTCCATATGCTCAAGGTAAGTGTGGGGTTAATGGTGTTCAGTCTATAGCTGAGTAAGGTTCAATTTCCAGAGTTTTGAAGGGTGACTTTCGGCCTTCGCTTTGAGAGACAAAGCTGGAAAATTTTCTGGTTTTAATGCTCAAGAGTTTCGAAGAATAAAGACTTTTGGTGCAGAATTTCTGCACTTCTTCAACCCGATTTGCAGCTGGTTCTTGAGGGGGTTTGAAGGTCTTTCAAAGGTGATTTTCCAGCCTTCTTTCTGGAGAAATACAGAGGGGTTTTGCTGGCTTGAAGATGGACTAAAACAGCTTCATTTCCTTGGTTGAAAGCTGCGAAATGTCCAGAATTTTTTTTTTGGTTTTGCACAGTTTGTGTAGTCCGAAAATTGTATAGATTTTCCAGCCTTCAAGCCACATGAAATGACCATTTTCTGGGCAGCAAATGAAGAGGTTTACTGGCTGAATTTTTGAAGAGATGGTCTGCAAAAATTCTGAAAAATTTTCCAGATTTTCCTTCACTAAAATATGAACAACATGAAGGTGAATTTTGAAAGTTCTTTCATGGTGATTGATTTCTTTTGGAAACCCTTCATATTTCCCCTCCTATTTTCGGCCAACTCCCCATCCTCCAAAGTCGATTTTCGAAATTCAAGGTGAAGGAATTATCACAGAATTTTGGAGTTCACAAGAAGAGATTTAATGGATTTAAATTATAAAGATGTTAGGACACGCTAGAAGTAATAAAAAGGATAAGAATTCCTCTAGAATTCTTTTTAGGACATGAGGATAAGATTATGACATTCTCTTCATGTCTCCCCTAAGACAACATTCCTATTTTCATGGAATGCAAGAAAACAAAAATTCAAACCTAGTTAAGATAATCATGACAAAAGCTTAAACGATGGGATTTGAACTCATGACCTTAGAAATTAATTCACCAAGCTCTAACCACTAAACCACACTAATTCTTGTTCTTATTTTTTCAACCACATATTCTTCTTATGAAATCCTTAAGCTATCTTCCTATTTTGACCTCAAGCAAAATTACCATTTTACCCCTCTTACTCAATAAGCAAAACTAAGCATTTTAACCTATAATCCACAATTCTAAAGCACATAAAATCATTCAAAAACATATATATTCATGCAAAATAATATAATATGCATCCCGACCCCCTTACTCTAAGGTTGGCTTTAGGTGGGATTTCACATAGTATAGCTTGGATCTGTGTTGAGGTTAATCTTTTGAAAGATAATCTTTCAAGAATTTGGGTAGGAGCTGGAGATTCAGGATTTTATCAAGTAATAAACTATAAGAATATGCCTACTTATTGCTCTGACTATTGTAGAATAGGACATGAAGCCAAAACATGGGGGGTTAACTCAAACTGCTGAAGAAAGTGGCAAATCTTCCCAAGACCATGGAACGCTGGATTCCCAAGAAAAAGACTACTGAGAATAGTAACCCTATCAATATGGATAACCCTATTTTGGACACAATTATGACAGAGAACCATGCTACAACAACAGTTACAGCTAGAAACCCTAATTCCGACAAAGTGAGAATTAGTGATAGTGGTAGGGTCGGGAATGGGCAAATAATAACAAGTTTATGAAAAACGGCTACTATTAAGGGAGATGTTACAACTCCGACAACAACCTCGAAATTTTCTACTATTTTTCATCCTAGCACTTCTCCAATGGTCAAAACTAATAGCTACACTGAAAACATCTTTAGATCCACAGACTTCTATGCCATCAGATTCAATTTCTAGAATTGCATTGGAAGTCGTGTTGCATGGTCCATACTTCTCAATTGCAGCACCATCTATCCCGCTTCAAATTGAAAGTGCTCCTAAATTGGATCTATTGCAAACATTACATTGGGGAATATACAAAATGATCAGCATTCATCAGATGAATCTGAAGTAGAAAAAGGCTATTTTTTAGACCTGGATGAGGTTGGAATAAGGCCAGATATTTTGCAATTTGTTAATGATGCTTTGGCAAAAAAAGCTGCTGAACGACAATCTATTTGACCAGAGAAGAAGCTTGTTTAGACCGGCAATCAATATCGCAAGGTTTTGCCTAGTCGTAAGGCTAAGCTCTCATTTGCTTTTTACCATCCCTCTAATTAATATGAATACTATAATTTGGAATATCTGGGGGGGGTGTTAATGGACAGATTTACTTGTAGGCATTTGAGAAGACTTATTAGGAAACATAATTTGCATATTTTTTCCATTCTGAAGCCTATGGTTAGTTCTGATCAGATTGGAGTTTTTGCGCAAAAAATTGGGTACCTTTTGGTACACATCTATCTTAATTTCTACCAAGAAAGCCAAGAAGGTCATCTCATCATGTCTTAACCTATCTTTGAGAGTTGCATAGCTAACAGCAACCCTTTCCCTTTGTTGGTCTTGTCAAATTGATCAACAAAAGTACCATTCACAAAGGGACTTGACTCTTTACAAATCATAACCCCACTCAAGTAGGGAAATGCAGTAACTTTAGTAGAAAGAAGAAATTTTACCTCTAGAATCACATCAAAATCATTAAGGGAAACAACAATGAAGTAAAATTTACCTTCCCATGAGCCAACAATAAGGGATAAATCTGTTGCACCTTTTATTGGCCTAGCTTCAGAATTCACCCCTTTATGCGCAGGGGATATTATGTCAGTTCCAACCTTAGTCTGGGCACCACCCTTTCCATCATAAAGTTATGAGTAGCGCTAGTATCCACTATCATTTTCATTGAGACTCAGTTCACATAGGTATCAACATACAATAGTCCTTGTTGTTTTTTAGGTTTACCCAAGTAGTGAGTGCATTCAGCAACTGAAGAGGGTTAACACGAACTTGAGAACCAATACTCGAGCTGTCACAATAAACCGATATCACCAAAGCATTGCCATTTGCCTTGTTAAGCATCATAGCATTTAGCATCTTCTCACATTTGGGATAATTTCATGCAATATAGGAACCGTCGCAAATCAAATAGCTAGAACCAGTCTTTTTTTTTTTTTGTTTGTTCACCCTTAGACATCCCCTCACTAGTATGGGTCTCTACCTTCTTGTTAAACTTCTCGCTGTTTACCTTAGCTTGGTCCTTTTTAAAGGACTTGTTCTTGTCCACCCAGACATTGGCAATTGTAGTAGCTCTGAAGTCTGCCAAAAAGTCAGCAACAACAATAGGTTGGGTAACATCTTTCACCTACTATTTCCTTAGCTCATTCTGTGCCCATGGCTGCAATCCGCCATAAAATTGAACAACTTATCATCCTCGGACATTTTAGTCACATCCGGTAACAAGACATTAAAATCTTTAACATAATCATGAATCACACCTGAGTGGTTTAATTTTTGTAGGGACTCACGAGCCAACCAAGAAGTGTTGGAGGGAAGGAATGGCTTCTTTAACTCATCATTCAGACCATCCCATGTCTTAGCTTTAGGTTGTCCCAGATAGGCCTTCGAAACACAGGTCCTCCACCACAATTTTGTGTTACCCATCATGTATATACATGTCATGGACACCTGCTCTTCATCTGGAATATGGGCAGCTTTAAAGTACTGCTCCATATCCCAAATGAAGTTTTCCAACTCTTTTGCACTTCGAGCACTAGAAAATGGAGTAGGTTTAGGAATTTTAATTTTTTGCACCATCTGGCCACTGCTAGCACTGGTTGTGCTAAGGCTTTGTTGAGAATGACTACTCGCACTCAATTGTTTGAGAAAAAGAACGTCACAGTTTATCTTATTTACCTGATCTACGAGCAAGGTCAGATCCTCTACCATGTTACGGTTCCTCTGATCCAACCTGATATGTGCCTCCTTAAATCTCCCCTTTATGGCCTCGAGGGACTTAGAGATTCACCTCATTTGCATCGTCAAAGAGAGAAGGAACTATCGTTGTCTGAAGCTCCCATATAATCCTTCAAACTAGCCAAGCATTCCTAGACAGTACATGGATCAGTAATAGAAGTAGTAGAATGGGTCTCAGGAGCTATCGCCTACCTCGAACCAGCGATGAGCCAAACCTGGCTCTGATACCAAAAATTGTCACATAGTTATCTTTGAGACCAACATGAACTTTGCAAACCGACACTAGCTAACGAGACTAGTTAGCCTTTCCCACAAAGATATATGTGAACTCACTAGGAATATATGCAAAACCACCAAAGAAGCAAAGGAACACACAAAAAATACAGCCAAAAGGCCAACCATGCATTCACCATAGAACTTAGAAGGAAATAATACAACAAAGATGGCAGATTAAGTTTCTACTCTAACTAGTCTGGCCAAGCCAAAGAATACAAATATATATAGGCAAGGAACAAGTTAGTTATACCCCAACCAACATAGGGAAACTGCCCACTATCCTACCAACCTATGACTTGGAAATTGCTCACTTCACGGGTGCCATGTTGGAAAGAGCTATGTTGGTGATGTAATACCCCGCCCAAAACCACCTTTGACATATGGGGAAAAAGTCATGCATTGCATAACATTTCGCATTTCATGTGTTATCTTAAAATTATTCTTGCATGGGTGCATGTGATTTTCAAGGTTGCTCTTTCATTTAATTTATTTGATGGGAAATAATTGTGTTGTTGCATTAATTGAAAATTGTTTTAGGTGAAATTTAGTAGAGGAAATGGAGGGATGAGAATTAGGGTGAAAAGAATTTCTTAGAGAAATTGTAACATTGGAGTTGATTTGGAATAGCGGTTAGGTATGGTGATTATTCCTTGGTGACCTGAGTTCGAATCTTATCTCTTGCGAATCTTAACTTTCTTTTTGAATTCTTTTTCCTAGATTTTCCTCATGCTTGGCCGAAAAACCTAGCTTTCCTTTTTAAAATTCCAGCACCATCTTCTTAGGGGATAAGTCTCCATATTTATCTCCTAAATTCAAGGATTTTTGATAAAGATAAAGATTAATATTATTTCAGCTTTTATCCTCTTTAATATTCGAAAAAAACCTTAGCTAGAATAATTAAATTCCAACTTGTTTTTAATTCATCAGATTTTATATTAGATAGCTGGAATTAATTTGTTATTTTTCTAGTTAGATATCTTGTTGATTTTGAACATGGAACCCTAACTAAAAATCTGGAAATTTTTCCAACTTAGTGCCACCACCTTTGGAGGACTTCTAGCTCAATACAAACTCTCCTAAGACTAGGGAATCTTATCCTAAATCCTCTTGTAAATCAGGCTTTATCCTAAATCTAAACAAATAAGATTTTTGTTCCTCTTATCTTGGCAATTTCGGTCAGCCTTGTGCATGCACAAGCTGCATAAAAATCCTGCAATCCTAAGGGCAATTAAACTCTTTTAAACCTAGCTTAAATCACCTAGAATACTTCTCACCAAATCAGATTACTTTAGCTACACAAATCAGAATTTTTATCCACTAAAATTTTCAGAATTTCGGCTAGCTTGTGCATAGGAATTTCGGCCAGCTTTGCTCAATGCAATGCACGAAATTCTGCACTTCAAACCCTACTAAAGCTCCTTATTGAATTGGCCCATTACAACGCCTAAAGCACTCATTATTCCCTCTCTGAATTGCGGATAGAATAGTAGCCAAAACAGTCCAAAAAATCTTCTCTTTTGCTCACAGATTTTGCACAGCAAAGCACTCCTCTTTCGCACAGAATTTTGGTTGTCAAAACCCACACAAACTCTTCCTTGTTTTGGCCAAAAAAATCTAAACACACACAACCCTTCCCTTGAGCAGTTTTCAGCCAGCTTAGGAGAGCAACTTCAAACTGTTTTTCTGCTCTCAACTCCTCTCAATTTCGGCAGCAATAAAAGTGTAGCAAGCTGTAGTTTTTCGGCATTACTGCCAAAGAAACCTAGAGCCATTAGGAGTCCTTCTTCGCATCACCTTCTAACCCTAAATCAAACTCTTCTAACCCTAAACCACAGCAGCCGCCTAATCCAACCTTACTACACGAAAAATTCTAGCAAACCTCCTTTGCAATTTTCGAAAACTCAAGAGCAATCTTAGGCAAAAAAAAAAAAAAAAAAAAAAGAGCACTCCCTAAGGTAAGCAAAAGACCTCTCAACCTCTTGATTCCTTTCCTCCATTGATTCTTTTCTTTCCCTTGAATCACGCCACATAGAGGCTGATTTCATCTTCTTTCTCAATTTTCGGTCAAGAGGAGCAAAAGAAGGTACCTTTTCTCTTCTTCTTAAACAAACTCAGGACGATCACCATAAGAGCATCAAGACCTTGTTAATCCGGTGGTTGTAAGGTAAGGGAATTCTTATCCTTGATATTGAAATTAAGATCTAATGAGATTGATGATGTCTATGGAAGTATGATGGCATGATAAATGTGCTTAGTTGGGATAGATGAATATTTTGAGTCGAGTAGTGAATTAAGCATGTTCAATAGATAGCGATGTTATGTTTTGATGTAATAATGATGGATGTGAATTGTGATGGCTAAGTCAAGGCCTTTTTGATATATTATTCATGTCTTTGATGGATAAATGGTCATGGTGTATGTACTTTGAGGATTGAGTGATTATTTAAAGTTAGATAATGGATCATGATTTGTTATGGGAATAAATGAGGTTAATGCATGCTTGAGTCGATTAAGACCCTGATCATAAAATTATGTGATTCTAGATCAGGAGGGTTTTTGAAGGAAGCAAGTTGTGATTTTATCTTGTTTATCTGAGGCATATCAAGTAAGTTCTTGCATAAACTTTTTTTGTTAAATGCTTGTGGTGGCAAGTCAAATGTTGTAAAGCTTTGTAAAGCTATTGTTGATCTATGATTATTTGGGTTGTAAACGTGGATGTGCATTCTCTAAATGGTTTTGTCAAGCTAATACCTTTATCAAGAACTGTTCTTTCTCTTAAACATTTTAGAAAACTCATTTTTCAAGAAAATCACGTTTTACAAGGCTAAGGTATGGAATTATTATTGTGAATCTAGAATTGACGGATATGTTCGTTGAGTACTCAATAAGGGTAGACTAACAATACTAGTCTTGGAGGGCGTGAGTGAGTCTTCTGGCAGGCGGCCACCTCCAGAAGATAAGCTCTGCTTGAGAAGGCAACATATTGGTTGGTCGGCCGGTCTGAGCTAGGATTTGTACCTGGTAAGGTATTATTTATTTTCCCGGTATGGACACCCAGATGGTTTTGTTGGGTATAGAGATAGAGGAGTATCTCACCTGGTGAGCTGTACACTCACCTTTGATTAGAACGCCCAAAGTGTGATAATCTGGTCCTGGCAAGGTGCACAAAGTATGGTGCCTTGACCGTTTTCTTATCATGGGGCACAAAGTGTGGCACCATGACTGCTTTATTCAGGTGGATGATTTATTTTGTTCAAAATGTGACAACGAGAAAACTCCACTCCTTGCAAAGAGAAACTATTTGAGACTTGCCAATTATTTCTGTAAATTTTTTCATCTATGCATACACGAGCTGTTCAAAGTACCATGTGCACACACAGGACTTACTGAGATGTTAATCTCACACTGTTTTATATCATGTTTTCAGGAGACTGATTATGCTAAGCAAGCAGGATTTGTAATAGTTGAAGTTTTGTTATTTTCCCATTATATTTTGAGAGACAATTGTTGATTTATGCTTCGGGAACCGATGTTTTCTTTTATTTAGTTTTGCTCCCAGTTGAGCCTGATGCAATAAGAGTTTCCCTTTATTTATCTAAGTTTGATTTCTTTGATTTGTCTTTATATTATTGCACCTCGTTTTAAAGACTCCTTGTCTTCGGGATGGGGCGACATCCCCGCCCTTTTTAGGGTACGTAGTAGGGGTGTGTTATAGGTAATATAGGTCTTGCAAGACTTAGTAACCGACGTCTGACTTGGTGATTCATGCCCACCCAACCAATTGTGCCATGCCTGCCTCGGCTACCCACGAGCCAAGAAGCATCAATAGAGCTAACTAGAGTCATTCACGAGCCACTATCCTATCTCTGGCATGTACCAAACCCACAATGCCAAGGTGCGTGTTGAACATGCCGATGCCCATACCAAAGCCGAGTTGAACCCGATTAAGCATGTGCTGATATTTATCCATCACAAAAATAGAAGAATAATACAATTAGCAAAATAAAATGATGGATGAAAATATTATATCTCCATAATTAAGATATTTTCTCTCAAAGTGAATATATTATATCTCCATAATTAAGATCTTTGCTCTCAAAGCATTAATATTCTTGCTACCAACAATAAAGTGTGACATGGTATCTTCTGTAAAAGCAATTTAAGCTGATTTTGTTGTATATATATTATCTTTCAAAGTATAAGGTCAAGTTTAAAGAATTAAATAGTGATTAGCGAACAAAATATAATAAATACCTATAGACTATGGTTGAGACAGTTAGGTAATGGCATATATTTTTAACAAAAGCCTTAGACGAAAAATCCAATGACTTCATAAATTCCAGAAGGCATTATATTACCTAAACTAAGTTTAAGGTGAAATTATTGCAAAATGAAATTGTAATTGCATTAGGTTGACCTTATACATATTTTTTGGAAAAGGGTTATAACCTAGTTGGTAAAACTGTTCCAAAGTATTAAATTGCTTTTCTTTGTATAAAAAATGGCCCTAGTATGATAATAATAAGTGCTTAAAACATTTTCTCAAAAACCAAATTAAAAAGTTATCCACAATGCCCACCCATGCACCACCTCCCTAAAAAAAAAAAAAAAAGGAAAATATTGAAAATTTAATTTAGATGAAATTACGAAACAAAGTTTGATAATTTTTTTTAAAAATATATATATAAAAATAAAGAATTTAAGAAAAATTGTAAATTGGAGAAAGTAGAGAAATTATTTTATTTCTTTTATTCGTTCATCCATGTATCACATCATTTTGATTTACATAAAACCTTTATTTATAAGGTACATGGTATAAAGTACATTATCATAAGAAATAAGTAATGAATCTAATAAATAACTTTCGATATATGGTTAATTTAAAAAAACTTTTAAAAATAACACTTTTTGCAACTTAATCCCTCTTTTTTTTCCATTGTAAATACCCCTCAAATATGCACAAAATTTTTAATATGGTCCCTCCATTCCATTTCTGATAGAAAGTTCAAAAGTTGATTGTTTGATTGGATATTTTTGCAATTTATAAAACTTTACTATTTTTGTGTTTTCTGTTTATAATATGTACAAAATTTTTCCCTTCATTACAATGGCACAAGATTGTTGTAGCATGAAGGGGAACGGAAGGGGAAAAAAAAGAAAAGTAAAAAAGTAAAATATGTAAAATTACACTTTACCCCTTCAAATTTTTGTTCTTTACACATTAGCTAAGTCAAACGGTCAACTTTTGGCCCTTCTGTCATAAAAGGGCCTGATTGAAAATTTTGTACATATGCTAGAGGCATTCACAATGAAAAACAAAAGAAAATGATTAAATTGCAAAAGTGCTACTTTTGAATGACATTTTCGAATTTAACCCTTCAATATAAATGCCTTTATCTTTTTAAAAAATAAACAACCTTATAGATAAATGGATAGCCTTAGAAAATAAACGGTCGCCGTATCTTTATCTCCTTGATTTCATGAAGTTCCCTTTTGGATATTCCTTTTTAACGTGAAAATACCTCATTAAAAATAATCCAAAGAAAAACCCTATAAGATAAAAACCTAGTTTAAAAAAAAAAAGTGTGTACTTTTCTTTTAGATGAATCCCTGCCTCATTAAAAGCCTTACCAAAGAAACCTAATAGGAAAAACCTTGATTAGCAAAAAAGAGTACAATATGTACATACTTTCTCTCTTAACTACATCATTCAAGATTTTAAATATCTTTCGGTCTACGTATGCTAATATTACGTACCAATTTCTTAAATTTGGTATTCAATACTTTCTTAGTGAATAAATTTGTCAGATTATTATACAATTGAATTTATTACGCATCAATATCACTTTTCTTTTGAAGCCCACGAATAAAGAAAGATTTTGTTAATATGTGTGTTGTCCTATCTTTTTTTATGTGTCTTCCCTTTAATTGAGTTATACAGATTGCATTGTCTTTACAAAATGTAGTTGATTTTTTTATTAGAGGATAAATCATAAATTTCTTATATGTAATGAGTTAATAACCTTAATCACATATATTCTCGACTTGTTTCATGAATGAGTAGCGTTTTAATATGATTTAAAGAAGTAGTTATTGTAGATTGTTTTGTAAAATATCATGATATAATAGTAATACTACTTTTAAATGAAAATTGTTTAAGAACATGCTTTGCATGGATTAGATAAAATAACTAGTATATGCATATCTAATTAATTTTGAACTAGATTTATTTGGATAAAACAATTTGAGATCTATTGTCCCTTGAAGATGTTGAGAGATATGTTCAATATCATTTTAATGTCGTCATAATAGAGAAAAAACAAATCTTTCTAATAAATTTATAGAAAATAATATATTTGGTCTTGTATAAAAACATACATAATTGCACTAATAGTACTTAAATAAGGTACTTTAGTACTAACTAATTATTCATTATTCTCTCGTGGTTGAAAGGATATTTACTCACTGGAATACTTAATGAATGTGCTTTTATCTATGTAATTTTTTTTAAACCTTGTCTATATATATTGATTGATGAATAAAAATGCTATCCTACAAATGTTCAATTTGTAAATTAAGAAAAAGCTTTATTTTTTAAAAAACTTTGATCTTAAACTCTTGTTTCAAATAAGTACTGTCTTGAAAAGCTCTTTAGGAGTTTCAATAAAATTAATGTCATCAACATAGATAGATAACATTACAAAGTCAAATTAAGTTTCTTGTATATAAATACGTAAACATATAAATTCATTCTTATATCTTACTTTTAGCATATACTCACTAAGATGGCCGTACTACATATGTCCATATTGTTTTAACCTATACAAAGATTTTTGTACCTTGATAGAATAATTTTCTCGAGAATTGAACTTGAATGTTTTAGTCATATTAAATCCTTCAGGGATTTTATATAGATATCAATATAAAGTATTCTAATAAATAAACAATGGCATTTTTTAGATGCATATCAAATTTTTTATGCATTATTAGATTTATAAGATATCGAAATGTAATCATATCAATCATAAGTGAATATCTCTTTTTATAATTGACTGGTATTTGCAAAAACTCATGTGCTACAAATCGTACTTTATATCTCACAATTTAATTATTTTCATTTTATTTTTGCACAAATACTCATTAATAACTTACTAACTTGACACCTTCTAGTGTTCAAATTACAAGTCCACAAATCTTGTGCTTCGCAAGTGAGTTCAATTTTGATTGAACTGCATCTTTCAATTTCGGTCAATCATTTCTATAGAAATTTTCATCAGTTGACTTTAACTTAATATTCTCATCTAGAATATGAAGAGTTACATTATACGCTTTTACATTTTCAATAATTGTTTGCAATTGATTCCAATTTCTTCCCATAATGACACAATATATATAGATTTTTTTTTATTATCATTACTTACAATAGTTCGAGCCTTTTCATTTATATTATCACCATTTTTTTTTAACTTTTTATCATGATCACCTTGATCATTTTATCATGTTCGCTTTTAATATAATTCAATAGTTATTCATATAAATATCAATATTAAGTGTTCCATATAAATTAATAATAATAATATACATCAGATACATATCAAGATTTTCACAGACTGTTAGATTTTAAGTGAATATGCTTTTTATAATTAATTTTTAGTATTTTAAAAAATCTTTCTGTCATAAGTTTTACTTTATATATTACAACCTCATTATTTTTATTTTCACTTTGTACACATATACATTTTTAACCTACTAGCGTCACAACTTTGGGTGTTTGAACTATAAGTCCAAAACTTCATATTTTAGAAGTGAGTTCAATTCTAATTGAATTGCATCCTTCTATTTTAGCAAATCATTTCTATACCAGCATTTATCAACTTACTTTGACTCCTTATTCTCATCTAGAACATCAAGAGTTACGTTATATGTAAAAGTATTATCAACAATTATTTTTAAGTTCCCCCTATAATGATAAAGTATATGGATCTTTTGCATTGTCATTATTTTCAAGAGTTTGAGTCTCTTCATTTATATCTTAATCTTTTTTTTTTTAAAATTCTTTATCATTATCATTTTGATTATTTAAATCTCTTCTCTTCCAGGGATTTTATCTTTAGAACCAAAAAGTTTGGCATGCTTCAAGTGTGCTTTAGAGTCATTAGTTATAATATTGGCATTTTGTCATACATGGACTTCTATTCAAATAAGGGCATTTGTAGATGGAATATGTGATTACATTACTCTGGTTAAATCAGCAAAAGTATCTAACAATTGATATGCTATTTTGCATTTGGCACAAATGAATTATCTTTTCAACTTTTAAGTCAGTACTATCACTCTTGTCAGATCAACATAATACAATAATGTTGCATACATAAGTTCCTTTCTTTTTTATTTTTTTTGTTTCTCATTTTCTACCTATAATGTGGGGAATATTTTTTCATCAAAATGACAATCAATAAATTGACAATTGGTAAATCTTATCATAAACACATCTCCTATTGATTGTTTAAGTAATAATGAGGGAGATTCATACCCAATATACATCCGTAATCTTCTTCGTGATCCCATTGTAGTTCATTAACTTGGTGATTGGAACATAAACTTCTATAACCAAAATCTATTTATAGTGTAGAAATGAGGGAATTTATGATAATTTGTTATCCGAATACACATAAGAGCTTATGCATACAAAATAACATGTAGGGAATTTTGTTCTAATCAACAAAAATCTAGCAATAAGTTGTAACTATTTAATAAATTATTTGGCTAAACCATTTTGAATGTGAACATTAAGTTATAGGATGTTCAATAATAATTTCAATAAAATGTACATACACAATGCTTTATATGTAATTCACCTGGATTATCTAGACTCTTTTTTTTCTTCAATTGGATGATCTGGAAATTGTGATAGTAATCGAATTATTTGAGTAAGTAATCTTGAAAATATTAGGTTTGCGAATTAATAATAAAATACATTTGACCATTGTGTTGATGCATCAATAAAGACCGTAAAATATTAATTATCCACATAATAGATTAATAAGGCCACATATATCACCATAAATCCATTCTAGAAATTAATATAGGAGATTTGACTCCAACTTTTACATGTAATGGTTTAATAATTAATTTTCTTTAACAAAAACACACAAAAATTCATTTAAATTCAATAATCTTTGATTTTTCAGTGAGTGGCCATATGAATTCTCAATTATTCTCTACATCATTATAGATTGAAGATGATCTAATTGATTACGTCAAATAATAAAATTATTTGGGCTAGTAAACTTTTGACTTACTAAATGATATATTTCAATGTCACTAATTTTAGCGTAATACTACTTAGAAAAAAGAGATGATAGTTTTCTTTAACACAGATTTCTTTCCTGAGACAATAGTTGTGATGCATAAATATTCATAGTTTTCTTAATTCATTGTCTTAATATGATATCTATTTAAGTCAATATCATTAAAATTTAATAAATTTCTTCGAGACCTTAAGGAGAATAAAGCAATATATATCACAAATTTTTATTTCTCTAGGTAGAGATATGTTAATTCTCTCAAATTCTTCAATTAATTTTGTACTAACTATCGACATTTGCTTCTCTAATTTAAGGAGTTATCTTTATCTTTCAATATGGTTTATGTTATTCACTATTTATGATATATATATTTTCATTACTATTCTTTGAACCAGAATTAGGTACAATATCCATATTTTGTAATTTAACACTATCATATTTTGTAATTTAAGCATGAAATTATTAATAATAAAGTATGCATGTTTTCAAAAGCATAAGATAATATTTAGTCAATAAGATGTTTTTTCGTACAATAAGTATGTGACTAATGTCCTTTATACCACATTGCCAACATTTAACTTCATAAATAATTTTTTTCCCTCATAATTCTTTGCTTACTTTTAATTGTGATTTTTTGAATTTTATCAATAACTCACTATTTTGTTTAGTACAAGAAGACAAGATATCAATTTCGAATACCTTTTTAATCATTTTTTTAATTACTATTGTAGGAGCATATTTGAGGCATGAAAAGTAGAAAATTTTTTCTTCAATATATTTTCATTAGCAATATTTTCTTCACATAATTTCAATTAAAAAAAAATTTAAACATTACAAAATTATTCTTGTTTATGATTTAAAATATTGCAGACATAAATGCAACCAATCATAACCAACTTTTGAAAGAATAACTATCTTTTGGTGGCTATATTTCTCTTGTGATAAATAATAATACTAACATAGGTGTAAGAAATGATTTAATCTTGAGCTATACTTTTAAGTATATAAAAACAATATGCTTCTTAAAATAGATTCAAGGCATAACTCTTTCTAGAAGATTGATTACTTGACCGATGTTATGAACAATTATAGACAAAATTTTGGTAACTATCAATTTATGTACCTTTGTTGATCGTAGAAGGAATTAGAGTATTAGAATAAAACATAAAGGTATTGACAATTGACTAACTCGTGCTTGAAAGAAATTTTCGAATGTTGAAAAGTAGAGATTCATACTAATAACATATTATAAAGTTAATTCAAGTGGAATTGGAAATAAAATTTGATAAATTTAAGAAAACTCTAAAATTAGAGAATTTAAGAAAATTTTAAAAGTAGAGAGAATTTTTATTTTTTTTATTTGTTTATCCATATGATTCATATAATTTTGATTTATATAAGACACATATTTATAGGATATAAGGTATATTGGCTTAATATATAAGTAATAAATTTAATAAATAACTTTTGATATAAAGATAGCTAATAAATTTATTAAATGACTTTTGATATATGTGTCTTTATCTTCATGATAATGAATAGACTTAAATATAAATAGATAGTTCAGAAAATGAATAGCCACCTTATCTTTATATTCTTAATTTCATATCAGATGAAAGAATATGTTATATTTTTCATCAATTTTGCGTTATCTTTGTGCCAATCTCATCACTTAGGTTTGTTTGATAATTCAATTAATCATTTAAATTAATTAATTAATTATTTTATTAAATACGTTTAATGATGAATAATATTAAGTACTTAATTAAGTATGCTTATAATAGATTTTGGTTATTACTTAATTGATTATGACATACTAAAATCTTGTAATAAATTTTAAGTGAAATGAAAGTTATTTAAATTTAAAATCTGAATATATTAAATAATTATCTAATTATTAATATTTATTTATATTTAATTTAAATTATAATAAAATATAGTGTAAAAATAAATTATAATTTATTAAAATTTCATATTTAAACTTCAAATTTGAGAATTCAGTTTGCAAACTTCATTTTTTTAAATTTAAATATTAATTTTATCAAACAATCCACTGGTTTGGCATACAATTAAAAAAGATCATTAATGATTGTATTAGTACACTAATTATATTAATAATTGTGAGGCCATGAATAATCTCACTTGGCAAATTATTGATCATTTGTCAAACTAAGAATAGGATGCATTAATTTAATAATAATAAAAAAAAGAGGCCATACTTAAAAAAAAAAAAAAAACCAACCTACTCAATAGAATATTCCTATTAAGATCACTTAATAAAAACGCATGGACATACCTGGTCATTTTTAAATCCCGCTTTCAATAAATATTCACTAAGACGTGTAAACCACATGCGCCCAGATTGCTTCAGGCCATATAATGATTTCTGCAACTTGATGGAGTAATTTTCACGAGGATAATGTTTATATGCTTCAGGCATACGAAATCCTTCGGGGATTTTCATGTAAACATCATTTTCTAAATTTCCATACAAGTAAGCGTGACAACATCTAATAGGCGCATATCTATCTTTTCATGTACTGCCAAACTGATAAGATATCGGAGTGTAATAGCATCAACAACAGGAGAATAAGTTTCATCATAATCAATACCTGGTCTTTGTGAAAAACATTGGGCTACTAATCGCGCTTTATATCGAACTATTTCACTCTTTTCATTGCGCTTTCGCACAAATATCCATTTGTAGCCAACAGGTTTTATACCTTCGGTGTTCGGACTGCAGGTCCGAAGACTTCACGTTTTGCCAGTGCATTTAACTCCGATTGAATCGCATCTTTCCATTGCAGCCAATCTTTTCTATGCCGACATTCATCAACTGATATTGGTTCAGGGTCATCATTATCCTGTGTAACATCAAGAGATATATTGTATGCAAATATATTATCAATAACGGTTTCTATCCGATTCCAACTTCTACCGGAAGTGGTATAATTGATAGAAATTTCGATGTTACTTTCATCAACTTCCGGTTCTTTGTCATCGGTTCTCTCTTGGTCTTTATCATTCTTTTCTTCAATATGATCTTCCGGATCATTTAATCCTCTTTTCTTTCGAGGATTTTTATCTTTAGAACCAAGAGGTCGGCCACGCTTCAGCGTGTTTTTGACTCAAGCGACTATAAGTATAATATTTTGTTCTACTGGAACTTCAATTCGAATAGGAGCATTTATAGTCTGGAATATGCGATTTTGTAACTCTTCCGGAGTCAACAAAAGCGTCGGCATTTGATTTGCAATGCTTTGCAAATGAATTATCTTTTGAACTTCAAGTTCACATGCGCTTGTGCGCGGATCAAGATAATTTAATGATGTTGTCCAATCAAGATCCTTTTTATACTTGTTTGGGTTCTCCCCTAATTTAGGGAATAATGATTCATCAAAATGACAATCGACAAATCTTGCTCGTGAATACATCTCCGTCGGGGTTCAACATACCCGATAATAGAGGGAGAATCATATCCAACGTATATCCCCTTTCTTCTTTGAGGACCCATCTTTGTACGTTGGTTTGGTGCAATTGGAATATATACAAGACACCCAAAAATTCTTAAATGAGCAATATTTGGTTCGACCCAAAAGCCAATTGCAAAGGAGAGAATTTATGATAACTAGTCTGGTCTTATACGTACAAGTGTTGCAGCATGTAGAATAGCATGTCCCCAGTGCAGATGTTGGGAGATTTGTTTTCATTAATAATGGTCTAGCAATTAATTGTAATCGTTTAATCAAAGATTCAAGCAAGACCATTACGTGTGTGAACATGAGGTACAGGATGTTCAACATTAATCCCAATTGACATGCAATATGCATCAAAAGCATGTGATGAAAATTCACCAGCATTATCCAAACGGATATTTTTAATGTGATGGTCCGGAAATTGTGCTCGTAATTTAATTATTTGAGCAAGTAATCTCGCAAACGCCAGGTTGCGAGTAGATAATAAACATACATGTGACCATCGGGATGATGCATCAATTAAGACCATAAAATATTTGAACGGTCCACATGGTGGATCAATAGGTCCACAAATATCTCCGTGAATCCGTTCGAGAAATGTAGGATTTTCAGCTCCTACTTTTACCGGTGATGGTTTAACAATTAATTTTCCTAGGGAACATGCAAGTACATGCGAATTTTTCTGATGTTAATATCCTTTTATTTTTTAAAGGATGACCATGTGTATTCTCAATGATTCTTCTCATCATGGTAGATCCTGGATGACCCAACCGGTCATGCCAAATGCTAAAAGTAATAGGATCAGTAAACTTCGGTTTACTAGATGATGAATTTCAATTGTACGAATTTTTACAAAATATAGACCAAGTAGAAAAAGACGGCAGTTTTTCTAATACCGATTTCTTACCCAAATGCATTTGAGTAATAAAAAGATGCTCAATCCCATTTTCCTCATTTGTTTCAACATGATACCCATTTCTACGGATATCTTTAAAACTCAATAAATTTCTTCTGGATTTTGAGGAAAATAGTGCCTTATCAATAATAATTGTTGTTCCTTTAGGCAACAATATACTAGCTCTTCCGGAGCCCTCAATTACATTTGCACTACCGTTTATCGTATAAATATTTATTTCTCCCATTTTGAGATCAGAAAAATATTTCTCATTTTTTAGTATGGTGTGTGTAGTTCCACTATCAATAATGCATACATCATCATTAATAACAACCATCCGAACACAAATATATATATGTAAACGTAAATATTATTAGAATAGAATGAAAATGAAAATACAAAAATATCGGGGTGAGGCTTTAGTTCTTTTGGACACTGCCATCACCAATTAAATGGTCTATCCTACCGTCCGGGTGTTCAAAAAATCCGATACATCCATATGGGTAATATTGATATTAAGATCTTCGGGATCACTATCGTCATCCTCAACATTATTTATCGGATGTTGAGAAAAATTTGCTTCCACATTTTTATTTTTCAATGAAGCTTGATACAATTCAACTAAATGCTTAGCCGTACTGACGGTTTCGTGACCAATGACTTTTCATGCCACATCTATAACATATATCCTCATACTTTTCTTCAATTTCTTTTTCTTTTCCCTTTTGATCTTTTCTCGTTCCACTTCGGTGGCCAGTATTTCTCACGATTTGATTATAATTGTGATAAGGGAAATATCGAGCGTGTCTACGACCATAACCACGACCACGGCCACGGCCACGGCCACGACCACGACTATAACGATGGCTTCTGCTGGAGCCAACAGACATTCACTTCAGGAGTGCTTGTAGAGCCGCTTGGTCCGGCTTCATGATTTCTCAATAATAACTCATTATTTTTCTCTCGCAATGAGGAGGACAAGTAATTAAATCAGTAAATTTTGTATACTCCTTTTCTCGATATTGTTGTCTGCAGGACAATATTCGAGGCATGAAAGGTGGAGAATGTCTTCTCCAACATATCTTCATCGATCACTTTTTCTCCGCATAATTTTAATTGAGATGTAATTTTATACATTGCGGAGCTATATTCATTCACGGTTTTAAAATCTTGCAACCTCGGGTGCAACCATTCATACCGTGCAAGTAAATAGTACGACCATCTTCGGGTGGTCAAATCTTTCTTTTAAATTTACCCACGGACCATATGGATCTTTTTCGGTAAGATATTCCATTTTCAAATTTTCATCGAGATGACGACGAATAAAAATCAAAGCTTTAGCCTTGTGTTGTGCGGATGCACTATTATGTGCTTGAATAGTTTCACTAAGGCCTTCGACATTTAGATGCATTTCTGCATCGAGAACCCATGACATATAATTTTTTCCGGAAATATCAAGGGCTACAAATTCGAGTTTAGCGAGATTAGCCATAGAGATCAATAAATGCGTACTGTCTTCCGGCTTTAATAACGGCGAGAGACTCGTGTTGTCTTCTGGCTTTAATAACGGTAGAGACTCGTGCTGATAACGTGTTATAAAATTAGGGTAGTGTTAGAATAAAATCTACACACTACACACTAAGAAAATTCTAACTATTCTTTGCACAAGAATTTCTCTTCAAACTTCTCTCTTTCTTTCTCTCACAATTCTTTCTCTAATCTTTCTTTCACTAATCTTTCTTTCACAAAATGATGGTGTATTACAAGCTTAAAGAATAGCTCTATTTATAGAGCTCTAATTAGTGAAATACATCATGGCATACATCATCTTCAACTAATCTCAATTAATGGTGTCTCCACTAAATGGTGGACATCCATAAAAATCTTCTAATAATTCACATAAATCCATAATTAGTGGAGCCTCCACTAATTAATGGAGATTCCAATAATTCATAACACTCTGATGATTTTATTAGATTAATTATGTGTCCTCAGCCTTTGACTACAACTCAAAATATTTCATACAATGGTTAGCACGCCTTCCATGAAAGGAGTGTAAAAAGAAGAAGTAAACGACTAATTTTTCAAGAAGGAGAGAGAAATAACAAGTTTTGTAAAGCATCGCATAGGCAACTGAGCAATTGTGGGGGAAGAGATAAGCTCAAAGCATAGTAGAGAGAAAATTAGACTAACGAATATGAATACAGAGCTTTCCGACTCCAACACTGAAGAAAACTATGTTGAGGTAACCCTATCCCTGGGAGAAGATGATACTGTCTCTCTTGAATCTGTTCACTCGTCCAGGGAAGCAGAAGAAAGCTCTATTCACAGATACAAATCCATCAATGCAGAAGAAGGCTCTATTCACAGATACAGAGGAGAAATAAAGTTAACAGTGTCTGAATTTCATTGCGAAAGCCATAACAAATCTCTCCATCCAGATCAGAGAGGAAGAGATCAATATTTGAATGTCGTTCCCGGTTTCAGGAAGGTTCAGGATGCTTTGAGTTATTTGGAGAGACTCCAAGATGGCCGGAATTCCATTCCTCATCTCAATGATGATATTCGTACACTTAGTCTGATGATGAACATCCTTGTACCCGTTCTTGGCTGCATTTCCAAGTGGCAAACTCAACGTCAGTATTTAACTACTCACCTCGATCCTGTAGCACGTGTTCTTGAAAATGTAATTCAGGAATTTGAAGTATTTGGCAGAGAATCCATTGATCGTTCAGAAGCCAAAGATCTGAAGCCTTATGCAAATGCTGCAAGATTTGCAATTTCCAAGCTGGCAAAGCTGAGGCTTATGAAGCCAAATACAATGGTTGCAAGATTCGTAAACTCCAATCTTGTAAAGCTCAGGCATATGAAGCCCGCAATGAGAAAGTTGTATTTTGTTGTTTCCAGGTCTGCAAATCCTCCTACAACTAGGATAGCCGCAGAAGTGGTAAGCTTCATCAACTCACTTCTTCAGAATCTGAATGCTATATTATCTTTCAGAGCTGGTTTGATTATTCTCCTCAAACAAAAAATTGAAAGACTTCAAGAGAAACTGTTATTTCTAAGGAATTTTCTTGGTTTTCTATCTGAAATCTGTATTTCGCAGGAGTTGTTGGTAGACCTATTGACTTTTGCTCAAGCTGTGGCAGTAGATGCAGCATGTGTGCTTTACTTTATTTTGGTGGACCAAGCGAAGCGAAAAGACATGGAACAAGAGAATAAGGCTGAGCTTTCACATGTGGTGAAGAAGATTATGCCTTTTCTGCCAGATGTAAAAAACATTTATGTTCAAGCTCTTGCAGCTTCAAGAACAATGAAAATAGGTCCTTTTCTTACTAGTATATATGCTGAGGGATTTTTTGATTTCCTCATTCACAAATTAAGGGATATTTCACACTTCAAGGTTGCATCAAATTATCGATTTGATAATCTTCTTGATGAGTTGAAATCTATCAGATGTTATATATTGAATCCACGATGTCATCATTTCAAAGAGGGATCGGATAATTTTATGGCTGAATTGCTGGACTTGATTGTTGATTTAGGATGTTTCATTTGCTCCAGTGAAGCATCAGAATCGATGGAGAAAAAAAGCGACCTACTGGATAAGATTCAGTTTATCAAGAGTGCCACTGGAGATCTCCTTATTCCCAGAACATGGCAATCTAATTTCCCAAGTACTAATGAATTGGGATTCATTGACTTTATCCTGATGAATATGCGGGAACGGCTACACTTTGACATAGCATCAAGTGATCCGTTGAAGCGTTCGATTGACACAGTTTATGAGGAATTGGTGGCAGTGAGACGTGATTTTGGTGAAATTGCCGAGCTTCCCATTGAGAATGAAGAATTGAGAGCTCTGTTGTCCCATTTCAGAGATGTTTCATACCAAGCAGAGTACTTTATTGATTTGTCTCTCTCTGGAGCAGAGTCACATCAGTATCAAATGTTTGGCCTAACTCATCTCAAGGAAAGTATTGGTCAAGTCCAGAGGGACGTTAAAGCTGTCACAATGAATATGACCAGTGACAACTTTGTCCGGAACATTGCAAATAGTCCTGCTGGTGTTTCGTCAGAAGATAACCCTACAAGTATTGAAGCTGCAATGGCTCCTAAAGATGAGGCAAGAAGTGAAACAGATAAAGCAACTCATCAGCTAGTTGGTTTAGACGAGGAGAAAGAGAAAATAAAAGCGCAGCTTATGGGTGGGCTTGAAGAGCTAAATATTCTCTCGTTAGTTGGCATGCCGGGAATTGGTAAAACGACTCTTGCTAATTCAGTATACAGTGACCCTGCAGTAACTTTGCACTTTCATGCTCGTGCATGGTGTTCTGTGTCACAGGTGTACCGAAAGGAAATTTTGTTGAAGGAAATTTTGTTGAAGGAAATTTTGCATCAGGTTCAGAGAGAAACTAGCCAAATCCTTGGAAATGACCTTGACCAAGAGGTCTACAAAAGTTTGAAGGGAAGGCGGTACCTTGTCATCTTGGATGATATATGGGATGCTAAGGTTTGGGATGATTTGAGACTTTCTTTCCCTGATGATAACAATGGCAGTAGAGTTATGTTCACTACTCGTAATCAGGATGTTGCTACCCAAGCTAAAAGTACTCCTCATGGTCTTCAGCTTCTCTCAGATGAAGATAGTTGGAAACTGTTGCAAGTGAAGATTTTTAAGGAAGAAACTTGCCCTCTAGAACTCATGAAAATTGGGAAGACAATTGCAGAGAATTGCAAAGGCTTACCTCTTGCGGTTGTTTTGATAGCTGGACTTCTTAAATGCACAGAAAGAAATCGAGATTGTTGGGAAAGAGTTGGGAAGCAATTAAGATCCTATGTGGTTGACTACCGGCAAAGACAACGCTGGAGCATTTTGGAACTTAGCTACATGCATTTACCAGACTACTTGAAACCCTGTTTCCTTTATTTTGGAGCATTTAAGGAAGATGCAGAAATTCCTGCGATTAAGCTGGTACGCTTATGGATTGCCGAAGGCTTTGTGCAACCACCAAAAGTAGACCAAATTAGTCTTGAGTCCGAGGCAGAGAACTATCTGAATGATCTAATTAATAGAAGCCTTGTGATAATCGCTAAAAGAAGTTCCAGAGGTGGAGTCAAAGCATGCCGCATTCATGATTTGCTGCATGAATTTTGTCTGGTTAGAGCCCAAGAAGAAAGATTTTTGTCGAAATCAAGCAGGCGTGACAAATTTCCTGCTTGGAGGATTTCGGAGATGCACGAGCAATACCGCTTGTGCATGGACTGCCGTAACATACCTTCTGTCAGAATGGGACAGTTTGAGTCACGAGTCCGCACTTTATTATTATCTACAGAAAGTCATGACTACAGGGAGGAATATTCAAACAAATCAAACACCACTGGATCTAGTTCTAAAGCTAGATGCCATGATCACTTAAGGGGCATTGCTGCCATGAATAAATTTAGACTTCTTAGAGTGTTGGATTTGGGGACTTTCAGGATTAGAGATACAAATGGTTTTGTCACCATTACTCATCTTCTCCATTTAAGGTTCCTTGCCATTGGAGATTACATAAGCGAAATTCCAACAGAAGTAGCAAATCTCAAGAACTTGGAGACTTTTCTTCTGAAAGGAACCGGGACTAACATACCATCAGAGGCTATTTTGAGCATGGAACACTTGAGGCATCTCCATATTGGTTATGATTTCTTGAATTCTTTCAACTTCCAAATTGGCTATCCAACTGTTTTGGAGAAAATTTCACGGCAGGAAAGTTTAACAACCCTTTCAACTGTAGCACTATGTTGTGACAAAGATATTGAGAAGATGATGAGCAAATTACCCAATCTTCAGAAGCTGAAATGCGCATTCTTAGATTCATGGGATCCTTTGAAGAGCTGCAATCACTTTCCAGTGTTAGACTTTCTGAGCCGGCTTGAGTCGCTCAAGGTCTGCTTTTCAGGTAAGGGGCTATATCCTTGTAATCTTAGTTTCCCTTTGGGCCTAAAAAAATTGACGCTCTCAAAGTCTCGCCTACCTTGGGATGAAATTTCCATTATCGGCAGACTACCCCAGCTTGAGGTTCTCAAGCTGTTAGCCAGAGCATTTGAGGGGCGAGCATGGGACATGAAAGAAGGAGAATTCCAAGAACTCAAATTCTTGAAACTTGTTTCCCTAGACATTGCAATATGGAATGTCCCCAGTAATGAGCATCTTCCCCAACTTGAGCAGCTTGTCTTGGTCAGTTGTTATAAACTTGAAGAAATCCCTTCTGTTTTAGGCCAAATTCCTACTCTAAGGAGGATTAATATGAAATGGTGCAACCCCTCTGCCATGCATTCTCTCAAACAGATTGAGGAAGAACAACATGATATGGGAAATGATTGCTTCAATGTCATGTTTGTATAAAGGTGGTGTCCTTCAACATTTTGTACTCAAATTTGAATATCAATAAAGGCTGTTCCCATTTCGTATGAAACCAATGCCTTTTTCTTAAGTACTACTCTCATGTGAAATACGAAACAGGAAGTCTTTCAATATTCACACAAATGCATGTTTGGAATATTTAAGGTCAGCTTTTACTGGTCGACTTGATCTAACTTCTATACTCAATCGAAACTATTAATGTAATAACATTGATTCGTAACTACCAAATGCAGTAATTTACCCAAAAGCATTAGATAATTTTCCTTGCACTGTTGCTCTTGGCTTACAGGAACTTGGCATTGATGGTGTTAGGGAGAAACCCAGGAACAAACCAAAATATTCTTTTTGGCAAACTAAATAAGACAATAACAAATAAGGAGAAACCCCAAGAACAAACTAAAAATACTCTCCTAACAAATTAAATAAGACAATAACAAATAAATAAGACAATAACAAATAAACAAAACAAAGAAGGTGACAAGCCAACCAAATAACAAAGGTGGCAAAGCCGACTAAAGAATATCAAAACGGAGAAAATATAAAGAGCAAAAAATATAAAAGGGGCCTAACCTACCAACAAATAAAATTAGACGCTATAACCAATCATAAAAGCAATTAAATACAGAAAAGAAATAAAACAATATACAAAGCTTTTCCAAAGCTCAATCACAAATATAAAATTACAAAAAAGTCTAAATTTCTTCAAATGCTTTAAATGCTTGTGAATGGTGTGTTAAGAATTAAATCAAAGCCTTTATTTATAAGACTTCAAATGTGAAGGATACTCCTCTACTTTCGATGTGGGACTATGCAAGGCATCCTAACAGATGGCAATGACCTTTTGCTTGCTTCACTACCTTTGTTAATGTGGTAAGAGCTTCAGTAACACAATGGAAGAGACAGGTGTTTTGTTCTTTTGAAAAATTCCGGGCTTTAAAATTAGTTCTATATATATACTAGGTTTTATACTTTTGCCATCTGAAGGTGCTTAACCGTTTGAGGAGTATATTGAATGAATGAAATTTGTTTAGGAAATTGAAAGCCTTTGTAGCATTGCCTTTTCTTTTGCTTGTAGATTATGCTTTGTTGGACAGTGCACTAAGGAACTAAATGGTACTTTGTAGCAAACTTTTTTAATTCTGGGTAAGAATATAAATGGAAAGGTGGACAATTAAAAGGAAAAAAAAAAAAAAGGACCAATGATTCATTTGATTATTGATATGGGATCTAAGAATAGGGATTTGCTGTTTTTCTTGATAATCTCTAGTTACAGTTTCATAGATCAGTGAAAATATGAAAAACCAATAGGCAAGGAATTATGAAGCAACCGGGCAAGAAAAATGCTATGAAGATAATATTTCTACGAGACTAATTGACTTAAGGCAATCGAAATCCGTTTAAAGTAACAGCTTAGAATGCTCCAGTTAAGACATTTAACCTTCAACAAAAAGCATTTAAATGAATCGTAATGTTTATTTGGTAATTTTTGGAGGCTATGCTTCTTTATGACTTTGACAAATTTGCCATACTTTGGTCATAAATCAGATGATGTACAAGCAAGTAATTCAAGGTTTCGCACAGAAGTCTAGAGTGTAACAACGGCAGTCTCATGACACTCATTAGCCTTTGGCATCAAAATTGTAAAGTTCTTTTTTTTGAACGTTTTTTAGATTGCATTCTATTTGTAAAGTACTTTTTTGAATGTTTTTTGACCTAATGAAGAAACACCCACCGTCCTTCTAGAAAATAATTCGAGTTGCAACTTGACAAATATTCTAGAAGCATGAATAAAGGAAAATGAATGTAGACAACACTTGAGAACTGTCTAGAGGCTTTGGGAATAGAGAATCGACTCTTGCATGACGTTGTGTGTTAGGGGCGGACGCAGGATTGAATTATTAGAGGGAAGGGGGACAATAACAAATTACACTAAATTTCATATATTCAACTATTTATGAAAATAATATTATTAAACCTATCAAAATAATTCCAAAATATATTATAAAAAATATAATGCATCAAAATATAGATCGTCGCTCTTTCAAATTACGAAAATCATCTATAAGTGAATCTATACTAATTTTTTTCTGCAATTTCCTTTTCAATATACACTATCAAAGAATTTGATAGAAAATCATCTTCCATCTTGCTTCGAAACTTGGTCTTTACTATATAATTAGTTAAAATGTCTATATAAATCTAAATATTAATGTAAAAAATAAACAAAACACACATCCATAGATGCAGAATTTTGATAATAATACCAAAAAAAAAAAAATAAAAATCATATACACATATATAGACTACCACCCAGGTCTAATGGGAGCAACCACCCAGGCTCACTGGAGTATATACTTGGAATATATTAATTTATTTAAATCTACCAAAGCAAATCTTGTAACAGCACAGCACAATCCAAGTCCCACGTCAATATTAATTTTACCCCATATATATATATATATATATATATATATATATATATTCGTAAAAAAGTCACAAAATTATCTAAATATAGATTACTTATTTTTAAAAATATAAATTAAAATTTTAAATTGAATAAACATATTATATATCACCCCACCCAAGTATTGTAAAATTCCGAATCCTAGTAAATTCATTAATGTTAAGAAAAAAAAAGATAGAGAAATAAATATCCATATTAATGTAAAACTAGAAAAAAAAATAATATTCTGAGATATACCTTTAACAGAAGACAAAATAAACTTTGTGATGACTAACGAAGAGCTTTATGTCGAGACCAGTAGCGGGGATCGAGTCCTGAGTTTTTGTTTTATGGAGAAGCGGAGAAGCTCTCTGGCTCTCTGCTCTTGTCTTCTGGAGTTTTGTTTGGAAACGTCAGTGGGATTTGAAAATTGTCAGAAATTGGAATGGAAAGGGAAGTGAAAAGGAAGAGTGGAGTTTTGTGGGGGGGGGGGGCGCTATATGGATGTTAAAAAAATTCATGGGGGGGGGCATGTCCTGTGGCTATATATATATAGCTATATTAAAAAAATTCTTACGAGGGCCACCACCACATAGGTCCACCCCTGTTATGTGTGATCAGTGTAATGGTGAATGTGAGTAGAGGTGCAAATGAAAAGAAACAAGCTAGTGCTTGACTGCGGTGGTCATGTGGTGTGGTTGAGAGTTGAAATTGTAGAAAGATCACCCGTTTTTTTTTGTGTGTGTAGTGTGTGAGGAAGTTTTTGTGAGTTTTTATTGTAATATATTTTAATATTTTAATTAAATTATCTTAAATTTTTTGTTACTTAATTCTGTATAAGTGGTACTTGTTTACGTCAACTTTAGTCGAGCTATTGCAACAGTAACTTTGAGCCGATGCCTCCCAAGTCGATGATGACGTCAAGTATTTTTCAGCCGATGTACCCGGTCAATATCAGAACTAGGAGCCATTGAGTCATCATTCCCATGTCTCGACACGATCGGTAAAGTATTACTACACCCAATCATTAGGGTTGAGCCATGAAGCGAGATTTTCTCCACGTACAGATAGTCGGTTACAACGCCACGGTAAGCATAAAACATGTAAGGATTTTCAGAACAGGACACGACCAAAAACACATCCAAAAGATTACCAGCTTAAAATTTCAACTTCCTTTTTTATTCTGTATTTCTTCTTGTTTTTCTTTATAGCTTTGATTAGATTCTGGTGTTTCCCTTTATTTCATAGTTACCAACTTTCCGTTTTATTTTACTTTGGGTTTAAATTCCAGAATTTTTGTAACTCTTTGATCAAGATCAATTGAGATACGTCAATTCCAGTTCCTTTTGGCTTCTGCATGCAATATTTCTACTTTCTTGAACTATTTCTATAGTAAGTTTAAAGAACCCACGTTTCTTAAAAGGTCCGGCACTTATATTCATTCTTCCATCGGACTATTTATGTTAATCGGAAGAGAAGCCAATCGCTAATTCGATTGGCTCCCCTTTTGTACGGCAACATAAATTGGCACGCCTAGTGGGACCAAAGGTAGCTGTTACATGTAACTGCGTTCAGGGCACCTTATGTCAAATCCTCAGCAGCGGTCCTCGGGACCTTTATCAGATTCATCTAATAGGCCTCCAGTCCGTGCTTTACGAGAGGTTTTCGATTCTACAACAATGACTTCCAGTACCGCCCAAGTCACTCTTCCTAAGTAGGGAGCATAGTTCTCGTCTCCTCTTCAGCTATCTCAGTTGACACCTACATCCTTAACTGCCATATGATAGGCCATGGAGTAATGTATAGTTGAACTTATTCCCCAATTTGCTACAGTGTTCTGGCCACTACTTCAAAACAAGCTCCACAACTTTGAATAGAGGCAAAACGCCCACGGGATACCTCAGGTAGTTGTGTATCCTCCTACCTCAACCGTTAGTGCACCATCTTATGGGTCAGTACAATTGTTGCACAGGGAGTAGTCATTTTTAGTACCTAAGGGCACTAAGGAAATCCAGGATTAGCGGCACAAAGTGTTGTTCCTGCAGAGCCTTTACTAGGAAGAACCGTACCATACCCGATGACGGGGTTCCAGTCACTAATGGGGGTACAGTTATCTTTCAACCCGACGGCAGCTCCTAACAGGAGTGTTTGTCCCCCGTATGGAGGGCCACAGGGCTATGCTACAACTATTTTTCCCATGTATCCTGCAATGGCGACAATTTATCCGATACAGGAAGTAGGATGCTCTGAGGTGGCCCCATTCCCAGGACAGGGTTCTTAGCCAATTATGCTAAATTCCCCCGTGCAAAACTAACAGCCAACACCATCAGTCGATGTTAACACAATGACAGAAGCATCGCGTCCGCAGATCAGGGATCGACCAGTTTATCAGAAACTGTATTCCGAATAGGTAGATTCTATGGCAATATTACCTTGAGTGTTTAAACTGTTTAAGTTCTCCACGTTCTCTAGAAAGGACAACAAATCAACCATGGAACATATTGGATGGTTCACGGCACAATGTGGAGAATTCGAAAATAGTGGCTGTCATAAATTACAATTGTTTTCTCTAGAAGCAACATTTACTTGGTATGCAAATCTGACGTTCAATTCTGTGTATTCATGGTTAGACATGGAATGGATTTTTCATGAGTGGTTCTTTAAACCGACACCTAAGGTTTCCATAGCAGATCTCTTGACGGTCAAACAAAAGTCATCCAAAGGCATAGCAAAATTCATTGAGCACTTTCGGCAGATTAAGGCCAAATGTACCACTCAAGTGCCCAAAATGGAGTTTGCTAGAATAGCCATCAGCAGAATGCATCCGCAACTCAAAAAGTCTCATTCTCCAGGATTTTTCTGATTTGTCTCACTTACTTTCCCATGCTATCGAATAGAAGAAATAAACAAGAAAAAGAATAAGAAGTGGTTTGTAAAGTTCTCTCATAGGCAAACCATGATATCAGTTACAGACAACGAGGAGGAACAACTGATGGAGATAATGGTGGCAGAGTTAGTGAAAGGTTTATCTTATACTTGTCTTTTTCTAAAACCTAGCAAAGGGAATGAGGAGGTTTCTCCTGCGGGGCCATCCAACTATACATTCGATATATCAAAGGCCGAACAAATATTTGATCAGATGGTAAAAAACAAACAAATCCGTTTACCTTTCTGCCACAAAGTACCAAGTCCAAAAGAGTTAAAGGTAAAGAAATACTGTAAGTGGCATAATTCATTTTCTCATAATACTAATAGCTGTGTCATTTTCAGGAACACAATTCAAAAAGCTTTGCAGGAAGGAAGGGTGAGATTTGCTGACAAATACGAGGAAACCTTAGTCGATACAGACCATTTCCCAGTGGCCGATACAAGTATGGTACAGACTTGTAAGGAAGATATGGAACATAAACCAGGAGATTCTTTCATCAAGGAACAGTCTAAAACCTTTGAAGTGAAACGAACAACGTTCTAAAGGCTAGATGATCAACCATCAGTTTTCATTCCACTTACTGTTTCGACCCTCACAGCTCATTTCCATGGGAAAGATAAGAAGTTTACAGTGTACGTACCTGATAAAGAGCTATTCTTTCCTGGTTATCACCCCCATCTTACAAAGACTCAGAAATGGCAGGAACAGAGGAAACGGACTTAGCAGAGACAAATGCCCGGGACATGGTTAGATGAGCAGGTGTGTGCCTCTCTGAGTTAAAATATGCTTAGCATTCTTCCATTACAATTCTGAGCAAGTGCCGAGCAAGAAGTGATGGAGAAAGACTATTATGCAGCAGAAGAAGCTGCTGTTGAGCTCATTGAATTCAAGGCACCATTGGAAGGGATGTTCTTCCCAATCCCAATGGCAGAACATATGATAACCTCAAGTTGTTGTACATCAAGGTGCATATAAATGGAAAACCTTTCTCTCGGGTCTTCATCGATAGAGGGGCTGTACTGAACATAATGCCACTGACAACCTTAAGACGTATGGGCAAGGACAAACCCGATTTATCTCATACAGATATCCAAATGCTCAATTTTACCGGGGACGCAGCCAAAGCAAAATGAGTCATTACTTTTGAGGTGGTAGTTGGATCTAAGGTCAGTAAGACTATTTTCTTTGTAATTACGGCAAAGCCGGCTTATTTTGTCCTATTAGATAGAGGTTGGATTCATGCAAATTATTATGTTCCATTAATGCTTCACCAAATTATATTAATCTGGGATGGAGAACGAGTGGAAAAGATACCAACCAATCCCAACACATTCTCAATAGAAGTGCACATAACAAGACTTTGTTTTACCGTTCTACTTTTGATCGGAGCCAGTACGCCAAGCTCACCATGGCCTACAATTAGATTACAACAGGAGGGATGGAAGGTAAAGGTTTGAGAATAGAAGATCCTAGTGATTGGCATGCACTTGGTTTCATCACCCAGGATCCGCTAACGGAAGTGGATATCGGAGGACCTAGAGAAAACAAAACTACAAAGGTAAGCTTATGCTTAACTCTCTATCAACGGAATACCCTAACAACTTTGATTCATAGGTACAAAGATTATTTTGCATGGGATTATCATGAAATGCCAGGGTTGGATAGAGGCATAGTGGAGCATTACTTACCAATTAAGGAAGGTTTCAAGCCTTATAAGCAACTTACCCGACGTTTTAATCCCGCACTCCTACCTAGAATCAAAGAAGAAATCGAGAGGTTACTTCGGTGTGGTTTCATCTGTACTTGTCGATATGTGGACTGAGTGTCCAACATTGTCCCCGTTATCAAGAAAAATAGCCAACTGCGAGTTTGTGTTGATTTCAGAAATTTGAATTTGGCCATGCTAAAAGATGAATACACCATGCCAATGGCCGACATATTGGTAGATTCGGCTATAGGAAATCAATTGTTAAACTTTATGGATGGATAATCTAGTTATAATTAGATATTTATAGCTAAAGAGGATACACAGAAGACTGCTTTCCGATGTCTAGGTTCTATCAGTTTGTTCGAATGCCAGTCATGCCCTTCGGCCTAAAGAATATTGGAGCTACTTTCCAAAGAGCTATAAACCTCATTTTCCATAATCTCATTGGCACAACCATGGAGGTTTACATTGATGATCTGGTAGTTAAGTCGCCCACCTTCGCAAAACACCTGAAGTGGTTAGAGTGAGCATTTCTCTGAATGCGCAAGCACCGACTAAAAATCAACCTTGCCAAATAAGCTTTCGGAGTTTCAATTGGAAATTTCCTCAGATTTCTAGTACATCAAAGAGGAATTGAAGTGGATCGGAATAAAGCAAGAGATATTCTACAGGTAAGGCCACTGATCTGCAATCCAAGAAAGAACTCAAGAGTTTCATTGGGAAGATTAATTTCCTGCAACGTTTTCTAGCAACTGTTGCAGGAAAGCAAAAGGCGTTCTCCTTTTTACTTCAATTGAAGTTGTCTCAAGATTTCATCTGCCAGTCTATACTTCAGATAGCTTTCGATCAAATCAAAGTGGCTTTATCACAACTACCTATTTTGATGCCGCCATGTGATAAGACGCCCTTAAAATTGTACATTTCGATAGCTCAGGAGTCCATTGGAAGTTTGTTAGCTCAAGACAATGCGCAGGGGGGTTGAAATAGCAGTATATTACCTCAGCCAAAATCTGACGGATATCGAAATAAGGTATTCTCCTGTTGAAAATCTATGCTTGTCTTTATATTATGCATGCACAAAACTAGAATATTATCTATTACCGAGGAATGTGCAAGTCTTGTGCAAAATTGATCTAATTAAATATCTGTTAAACTGTCCCTTGCTGTAAGGACGGTTAATGAAATGGACAATTAAGCTACATGTTTTTTCTTTGACTTACGTGCCTTTGAAAGTAACAAAAGGTTAGGCCATAGCCGATTTTTTGGTTGAACACCCTTGTTTAGAAGTACCCAATTCTGAAAAGGAAAAAGCACAGGGATACATTTTATACAAACCATGGAAGTTGCAATTTAAGGATCTAACACCTAATCTAAGACAGAAGTCGGCTTGGTCATTGAAGCCTCTTGTGGACGACAAGGAAGAATTCTTTTTAAATTAAAGAAAGAAACTTCACATAATTAGACAGAGTTTGATGCTCTCATTTTGGGACTTCGAGTCTTGAAGGCTTTGGATGCACAGGTGGTTAACATAACAGGGGATTCTCAAATTGTCATCCAACAGGCTTCAGTTGAGTATAAATACACTAACTTATTTTGTTAGATAAGTTACAGGAAGTAAAAGTATTGCTGCAGCACTTCTTGGAAGTTGTGTTGACTCACATCCCTTGAGCTGAGAACCAGGGGGTAAATGATTTGACTCAAATGGTTTCAGGATTTAGAAAAAGAGCCAGGGTAGTAATATGCCAACAGATATCTAGAGAAGAACACAAAGAAGATTGGCATTCTGATATCATTTCCTATTTGCAGAAACCTACTGGTCATGTGTCGCAGGAATTGAAACGTAAAGCGTTGAACTTTGTGTTGATAAAAAATGATTTATTCAGAAGAAGACATTCAGGAGTTTTACTAAAATATTTATCAAAGCAAGAAGCATCACAGGTGTTAGCCGAGGTGCATGAAGGTCTATGCGGTACTCATCAGGCAGGCCTAAAGCTAAAATGGACATTGTAACGTCACGGGTTTTATTGGCCCTCCATGATCATGGATGCGTAGCTTATGCAGTTGGATGTGAGGCGTGTCAAAAGCATGGTCATTTGATACATGCGCCTTTTGCAGAATTGCATCCTATCATCAAGCCGTGGCCTTTCAGGGGTTGGGCTCTAGATATCATCGGCAAAATTCATCCGCCATCGACTAAAGGGCACACTTTTATCTTAGTAGCAACGGATTATTTCACCAAGTAGATAGAGGCACAAGTCTTAACCAGGGTAACCCAGCTTGTCATTATCACTTTCATTCAGCAGAATATTTTGTTCTGTTTCGGCATACTTGAATCAATAATGGTGGACCAAGGAACTATATTCATGGGAGATAAGGTACGTAATTTTTAACTCAATTTAAAGTTAAACTATTACATTATCCCCGTATTATTACACAAACCAACGGTCAAGTTAAAGCTACAAATAAGACCTTGATTAGCATGATCCGAAAGTCATTGGAAGATAATCTCAGAAGATGGCACGAAACACTCCATGAAGTTCTATGGGCTTATCGGAATGCCTTTAAAACTACTATAGGTTTCATGCCATATCGGTTGACATACAGGCAAGATGCGATGTTTCCTGTTGAGTTATCATTGCGATCGGCTCGAGTAGCTTACCAACATTGTTTGTCAGTTAAGGATTACAAGTTGGTCTTGGCTATGAGTTTGGATTAGGTTAAAGAGGACCAATGGGTAGTACTAGAAAATATCAAAAGACACAAGGAGAAGGTAGCAAGAGCCTATAACTGGAGAGTGTGGGGGAGGAACTTTCAAGAAGGAGATATGGTTTGAAAAATCATACTACCAGTTGCACCAAAAGACCTACGTTACGATAAGTGGTTCACTTCCTGGGAAGTATCTATTCTTGTTACACAAGTTTTTTATGGAGGGGCTTATCGGCTGATGACACTTGACGAAAAAGAGGTAAGTAATGCTATAAACGGCAAATATTTAAAAAATTTATACCCTACATTTTGGGAAGGAACCATGGTAGAAAAAGAATAAAAAACCAAAAAATAAAAAAACAACAATAACATTGGTGAAAAAAAGAAAAAGAAGGAAAATATTTGCATTCATGAATATAGTTGATCACAAAAGAGCCGATCAGATGAGCACTATATTTGAGACTGAGTTAGACCTATTCCAAAAATCAATTCTCCTCAGACGGAGTGTGAGGCATTTTGATCGGCTAAGCAAATGAAACTATGGCAAGCCGATTCGAATCTTTTTTAGGCAGAGTTGTTTCCAGTGGGATTTTTCTCTCCTTTTCCATTTGGCTAGTAGCCTCTTTTTGGGTTGTTTCTGGCTCGACAGCCATTTTCTCCATTGGGGGCGGACGAACTTCAGTATCTCCAGGTTGAGTACTTGAGGAACTAGCTTTATCGGTATGATGGAAAATGGTGGTTAGATAGGATTGAAAATTATCCCACGAGGATTGTATACCAGTCAGCAATTTTTTTGAGTGTTGTAGCTCTATTTGAAACAGTTCTTCTTTTGCCTCTAGTATGAGTCGTTCATCCCGAAATTTAGCCACTGACTCTTCTGCAGAGGAGGCCGTTTGTTGACAGACGTTTTCTGCCTCTAGTTTTTTTTTTCTCCAGAACCTTCTTTTTGGAATTCAGCTCTGCTTAAAGTTCCTGCAATTATTTTTTGAATTCTTCAATTTTCTCAACTCTTTCTGTAATTTCAGCTCAAAGAACATTTAAGCAGGTAAAGGCCTCTTGGCGATGAGATTATAGAAAAGCTTCTTGCTCTCGGAGCACTTCTAAAGCTTTTAGCTGATAGGAGGCTTCATGTCTCCTATTTTGGGTGTCCGAAAGGAAGTGCCTAGTGAGCCTCATGTGCCCCAGGTAATCAGCTGATAAACATTTCAGCTCAACAAAAATACCAATATCAGCTGATTGTGTGAGTAGCAGGAAGGCTCGGCTGATTGCGTCCTAAGAAGGCTGGCTGGTCAGCAGGGTAGCCCCAATTAGGTTATTCAGAAGCTCTAGCGCAGCAGCCTTAGATGTTATTAGTTGAGCAGGAGCAGTTTCTGTTACAGGGTTTACTAAAGAGGGTTTAGAGATCGGCTCCACAGGAGGTAGAACAGGTTTGTCAATCACCGTTTCTTCTGAAAGGGGCAGTTCAGATATTAGAGGTATAGTTGATGAAGGAGAAGCAGCCGAAGTTACCTCCTCAGCTGGTGTTATTTTCTTAGGCGATAAAGGAGGCATGGTTTCTATCTACTCAGAGGAAGAGTCAGTAATAACTAATCGGCTGAGTTTTTGTTTCTGCAAATAAGGAGAATAGAAAGGAGTTAGCCCTGGTGCTTATAATAGAAAAGTATTGGTAAAGTCTCAAAACGAAAAATTCAAACCGTAGTGATCGTTGAAGTGTTGATAGCTTGCTGGCTTTTGGATCGCCTAAGTAGAGAAAGTACATCTTCTTCTTCTTCTTCTTTAGCAGCTAGAAGAGTGGAGGTTTTCTTCACCAGCAGGGTTTGGAGTGATGGCATGGTAACAGGACTGGGAGATATCTTACTTTGTTTACCTTTCTTTGACACCGATGCCTTCACCACCGTTGATGCTGACCCAGCCAACCTGTGCAACCATGTTTCCACAAGGACAGAGAAGAGTATCTCACTCATCAGTCGCCACTATAAGTTGAAGTTGGGTGTAGATTCCAAGATGACTTGAAAATGATGATACTCGAAAGATCGGACAATAGTCAGGGACCTACCGAGTAAAGTTTGCACATCTTCAGCCGATAGAGCAGGTATGACAGCGTAGGACGATATATGACTAGGATCAATAGGAATGTCCTGAATAAGCCTAAATTGCCTAGAGAAGCAATGAGGATTGTACCATTCGCAAGATGATTTAGCACTTTATGCGCTTGGTTTGGCTCCTAAAAGGAGTTCCCTGGGACATAGCGTTTTGGCCCAGATGGTTTGGTGAGAGCCATCTGATGTTTCGACATGGTTCTTCAACCAAAGAGGGCCTGTTTCATGAGCAGAATAGGGGAAGAAGTGAGGCATGTTATGTAGTCGGTTCTGATAAGGATACGACATAATGGTACTAGCTGAGGATCTGTTCAGAGGGATTTTCAACAGCTGATAGCCAGTGGCTTAGGTGGAAGAGTCAGCAGAATCCCCTGAGAGGTTGTTAACACCAAATTGGGGGAGGTAAAGCCACAATTGCATAACCCAGAGAGGGCCACCGAGGTTGGTCAGGTGACTCCCAGTTGATAAAACTGAATTATCTGGTTTATCATCCGATAAACCAAGGCCAGTACCAAGGAGGCCAGGTCGCAATGCCTCTTTTTCCTCAACAGAGCCGATATGTAGTATTGGTATTCATTATTTTTCCTGGCCGAGTGAGAACAGAGGATGTACTTATAGAGCCACAACCATAGAAAAGGGGTTTGCTCTTGCTTGAATGGAATTCCACCCACGCCCCTTTGGTCAGCCATGAAATTACCATAAGAAGAAGTGGCTTTATCCAGGTGGGCCTCGACAGCAGGCATGCTTTCGTCATCATGGAGTTTAGGGATCTCATCTCTATCTCATCAGAACCCCAGGATAGTGCAAATATCCAAGATTGTCAGGAAAAATATCCCGTGAAGAAATATGAAGCCGTTGATTGCTGAAGATCAGAATGGTAGAACCGTAGCAAAATGTTGCAATCAAAGGCCATGTCAAAGTTCGACATCATAACAGCATCTTTGATACCCCATTGATCCCAAAAGGCTCCGAAGGTAGTGTGATAGCGATCATGCCATTCTCTATCATTTTTCAGGGGGTGTGTCCAATGATGAAAGGAAAACTAGAGACTGGCCGTAGAAACGTCATTCTAATTCAACAGGAGGACAAAACCCTCCAATTGGACAAATGGCAGATGATCAACGGTGACCTTCATCGGCAATAGCCAAGAACCTAAGGCGTACAAGTTAGCTTTGGCTTGAACCAAAGCTGTGGGATGTTATCAATTGGGATAGCCATGAAGATTCAAAAATCATCGACAAAAGAAGTGCAGGAAATACTGTCAAATTTCACGGGAAGGATAGAAGCCTAATTGAAGTAGAGTTTCTAAAAAAAAGGAGTTCGAATCGGTGAAGAAGGAGTAATGGGGACTACAGTTATTTAAAGTGAAATTTAAAGACTAGCTGTTCGCGGGTTTCAAAGTCGAGGAGTCGGAAACCTTCTACAATGATCAGGACATTCTATCTTTGTTAAGAAAAGAATGTCTACGAATTAAAAGAGGTACGATTCCATCGCTTCACCTGGTCACGCTATAAAGTAACGGGACTCGGGAGGGCATGTGTTGATGTCAAATTTAGTTGAGCCGTTGCAACGGTAACTTTGAGCCGATACCGATAGGAATTTCTCCAAGCCGATGATGACGTTAAGTATTTTTCAACCGATGTACTCGGTCAACATTGGAACCAGGAGCTGTTAAGTCATCATCCTCACGTCTCGGCACGATCGGTAAAGTATTACTATACCCAATTGCTAGGGTTGAGCAATGAAATGAGATTTTCTCCACATACAGATAGTCGGTTATAATGCCACAACAAGTATAAAATAGGCAAGGATTCCCAGAACAGGACACAACCAAAAACACATCAAGAAGATTACCAGATTAAAGTTTCAACTTCCTTTTTTATTCTGAATTTCTTCTTGTTTTTCTTTATAGCTTTGATTAGATTCAGGTGTTTCTCTTTATTTCATAGGTACCAGCTTTCCGTTTCATTTTGCTTTGGGTTTAAATTCCAGAATTTCTATATTTCTTTTATCAAGATCAATTGAGATACGTCAATTCCAGTTCCTTTTGGCTTCTGCATGCAATATTTCTACTTTCTTGAACCATTTCTATAGTAAATTTAAGGAACTCACGTTTCTTAAAAGGTCCGGCTCTTATATTTATTCTTCCATCGGACTGTTTATGTTTATTGAAAGAGAAGTTAATCGCCAATTTCATCAGCTCCCATTTTGTACGGCAACAATACTAGAGTTAAGTTAGTTTAGCATATCCTAATCGAGTAAAAAAATAGTTAGTCACCGTATTCGAATTAGTTAATTATTTTTAATAAATAAATAAATATTTAAAATATATACATTAAAATATATTATATAATATATATTTATATATTTTTAGTGTGAGAGAAAAAATGCGAACTTCATTCCATTATCACCCACGAGTTTTGCGGTCATTGACTAAAGGCAAAATAAAGATGATCAAATATTTTTTTTAAAATAAAATTTTGTATTAAATCAAATGTGAATATCTAATTTGAAATAGAAGAAATAAGAAAGAATGCGAACTTCGTTCCATTATCACCCACGAGCTTTGCGGTCATTGACTAATGGCAAAATAAAGATGACCAAATATTTTTTTTAAAATAAAATTTTGTATTAAATCAAATATGAAATCTAATTTGAAACAAAAGAAATATAGGTATAAAAATATGGTACAAGATATATAAAAAATAATATATAATGTATATAAGGTCATGTAGAGAAATTTGGGGGTCTAAGGTGAAAATTTTTTTAATGGCCTTGTTAAAATTATTTTTTAAAATTTTAGAATAGGTTAAACTAAAAAATAAGTCTTATCTTTCAAAAAACATTAACTAATGGACATTAAAAAGATAGTGAGCCTTGATCTTTTTTCATAATTATAGTTAAGTTATCAACAAATGAATTTTTCTTACTAATTTTTATTCATTTTTTAAATTATATAAGTTTTAATATATATATATATATATATATATATATATATATATATATATATAAGTGGGGCCTCTTGCACAAGTGGGGACTTAGACGAATGCCTTGTTTGCCTAATTTCGTTCACCAAAGGATCTACACGCCTATACGTATATACTAGTTTGGATGCCCGTGCTTTGCACGGTTTGAATTTTTAAAATTTTTGTTTATTTTTACTTATGAGTTTATTTTGAATATTTGTTATGAAAAAATTTGTTGATTTTTTATGTAATTTTTTATTGTATAAATGGAGTTGGTAATGAATTGTTTTGATTGTATCTTTTTGTGAAGGAATTTAAAAATGTTTGATTTAATTTGAAGTCCCATATTATTAGATTTCAATAAATTTCGTATATGAAAAATTTGTGATGATTTTTTTTTTAAAAATTTGAGAAAACATTTTTTATGAAATTTATGTTTTATTATGAATTATTTTTCCATAAAATGTGTTTTTTTTAAAAAATAATTTAGATTAATAATTTCATTGTAAATTTGGTATAAAACATGAATTTCATCACAAAGTTCAATTTCAAGAAATTGAATAGCAAAAGCCTAGGTATTTATTTGATCCAGTATCGGTTTGTTAACGTAAGTGGCGAATAGAAGGCCATTTTATAGAGTCAAAACAAAGCCCCTGTATTTATTTCCCATTCGGTTTGTTTGGCCCAGCGTTGCTTTGTTGTTAGGGTTTCTTATAACTTGTGTGTTTATCTCAAAGGTTGCTTTTTATGCCGCCGTGTTTCGTTTAAGGAAGCTGTAGGGTTCGTTAGGGTTTTCTTCTGGAGTTTGGTTGTTTGAATGCAGATGCAGCAGCGTTGGTTTTGCCGAAGCATTCAATAGGATGTTAAATGGAGAAAGCCTCTTCAGATGATTGTAAATCCACAAAGCAAACAGTCGATTGAAGCGAAGGAGCATTTTTACTTTTTAGCTTCTGTGTTTGTCATTTGGTTTTTTAAGATGTTTTTTGAACGACGACTTTATTTGGATGTTATTCTGTTTTAAGTTTTGTATTGTTCGATGGATTTTTGAATTAAATTATTTGAAGTTTTTCAAGGTTTTTTTCCCCTTATATATATGGTTTTGGTTTTTGTTCTTAAGGTATCCGTTGTATTATTCGTTTCGTATCTTGATATTTTTAATCTTTTTGTCTTTTGATGGAATTACATAATAATTCTTTAGCCAAATACCAATTAGTTGGAAAGCCTGTGTTTCATCCTTTTATGTCCGAATCTATTGTGTTGAGTAGTGAAGATTTGCATACTGTGAAAGTCCATTATGCTATTCTATATAAAAGAGCTGATTCTGTTCGCTTAATTTTGAATGAATCTTCAACTGATATTTCAGGGTATTTGAAGATACTGTTACCTGCATCTACTGTTAGTGGTGGTGGTGTTGGTTTATAAGGAAATTTGTGGGTTGAGACACATGGTTGGGTTGAGACACATGGTTTGATGGAATTTCCTTTGAGTATTATGTTATTAAGTGAAGATTATTTAGCTGCTGGTGATACTGAGAGGAAGATGTCATTTTTCGTTGACTTTTATGAGCTGTTTGTTGTTGGGGTAGTTGAATCAGCTGTTAAGTTAGGTTTACATGTGGACCTCTTTAAAAGATTTTCTAGGTTTTATAAACTTCAAGTTGGTGTGGATTGTCAGAATGTGATATATTTGTATTATGATACAAATAAAGTTTTGTTACATGTTCATTTTGCTAAAAAGAAAACTATTCTTGACGTGATACGTTTATCTGGTGGCAGTGTGTTGCATAAGGATAAGGCAAAGGTGAAGAAGAGGCTGCGTTTGGAGGAAGGTGAATGTTCGCGTATAAATTGAAACCGTGTCAAAGCAAAGAAATGCATTTGGTTTTTCTCCTATTAGTGTTTTGTTATGATGATGTGTTTTAATTAGAAATTTAGTTATAGTGTAGGGAAGTTTCAGTGTATCATGACTGATATGTAATAGTTAGTATGAATTTGAAATTTGAATTTTGTTAATCATTACTATGGCTACAGTTTATGTTTTATTTTGTTAATGTGATTGATCAATTAAAAAATTAGAAATGGTTTTTGTATGGTTGATTGAGGAAAGAATAAATGGAATTATTGGAACAATGATTTTTCTTAGTGTAAAGTATTTTTATCATTTGACGAATTTGGGATTATTATGGGTGTCAAAGGAAAATGGAAGTGGGATAGCTGTATATTAAATGTGCATTTGTTGTTGAATTGTTATGATCAAGCTGTAGTTATCAAAGTTAGGAGAGGTGAAGGTTGATAATTCTACAAATGAGATAGACATGTAATTTATATGATGTTGTTTGGTTAAAATGACAGAATTAAAAATGCCAGGATTGATGTTGCTGTAGTTACGAAAGGTAGGAGAGTTGAATGAGGTCTATGTAGGATGGAATATTAATTCTTTCTTTTTTTCTTCTTGAAATATGAATAAAAGATTAATAATAAAAGTAGAATTTTTTTTTTCTTTCATACTGATTTGTATAAAAATTTATTTAGCAATTACTAAATATAATACACTTGTAAATTTAAATTTACTTGATCTGAAGAACATAGTCGATATATTTTTCTATTGATTTCGTTTCATTTGTGTTGTTGTTACGAATCGTAATTGAGTCGATGGGAGAGAAGATTTATTTATCTGAATTCACTATTTTTTCACGGTTGTGTGACCTGAATTTCATGGAACAGAAAATCATGACTCATTCTCCAGCAATTTTCTCAATGGTAGTAGTTCTGATTGTTTCGTTTTGTTTGGTGTTTGAGAAGACAGTTGCCTTTCAATTCTCTATTATTTTGTTTCTATGTTTAATGAGTATTCTCTGAGTCAATTTTGTTTAGTTTAATTGATATGTGGATGTAGTAGAATTACAATGTTGGATTAATGTGCCTATATTCTATGCTATGCTGACTAAGTGATCATTTAGTGCCCTATTAATTTACTCAATATATTACAATTTTGTTTCCTAGATTGCCTTTTGTGATGTTTGTTCAATAGATTAGTAGACATATATACAGGCTGCCACTATATAGGAAGGGATATTAGCTTGTATGATTATTGAATAGGAAGAGAAAGTTTAGTAATAAAAATAGCAGTTTATATTACCTTGTATGATTAGGATGGAGAAGACTTGGAAGGGAAAGTTGGTGCAGGACAATGAGAAAGGAAGAAAAATGAATCTGATTTGAAAAAATGGGCAGGATTTTTCGCTTTGCATAAGAAATTTTTATTCCATTGTCCTGGTAGAGAATTCATTTCCTTCTTTGCCAAGTGGTAACCAAAAAATTAGTTTTGGGTTTAGCTTAGTTTGTGCTTTATGAGCTTTTTTGTTTGCTGATACGTTCCCAGAAAATAGCTTTGCTTATGTAATTTTTTGGTGCTTTCTAATTGCTACGTATCCAATATGTTTAGATATTTCTCCATCCAGAATTAATAGGTGGCATGGTCCACCTTTCAAAGTTGTCATAATGTTTATACTCTTATTTTCTATATAGCTTTCATATTTCTTATGTTATGTTGCTAAGTTGAGTTTTGTATCGTTATTCAAGTGGTTTTATTGGAGTCAGATGATCGAATTGGTGGACAAATCCATACTAATTATTAATTTGGTTGGTCAGTTGACATGGCAACATCATGGTAAATTCATATGTTTTCTATTTTAATTTTTATTTATTTTTGTTAAATGTATTTTCCCCTGCAATTTTTAATAGAAGTTCCCATGTCAGTTGATCAATTTTTTACTGGTTCTGTATTCTGATTATGGTAGTCTGATAATCTGTTATTTTTTGTTACTTAGAATTCCAACGTATAAATTTGTGCTGATTTGTTTTGAGCAACATGAAAGACATGCTCATCAAAGGGGGTTTTTAATTGGTAAGTGCTTCTTTGTGTGAAAGTTGAAATGAAGAGGAATATTTCAGAATTGTTTTTGTCATGTAGATATTGCAGCATGTGTCTATGATAATATGAGAAAATTAAAAAATGTGGACAGAGTGTACTGGTGATTTTGTTTTGTTTGTGGTTGTTGGTTTAATATGATTTTGATTGTTAATTTGTGGCTGAGTGGGTTGATCCTTCATGGTTTAAATATTGTATGAGGTTAATTATTTGAATTCTATACTAAGTATATTGGGTGCCTATATAAATATGATTAGGAAACCAATCGGTGTTTTGCGATGATGGTTCACCATCAGAAGCCCACGTATGATGCATAATAGAAGATGCACAACACAATCTTGCATTTTGTATTAAAAATGCAATGTCAAAATTCAATTTCCATTGTTGATTTGTGGCTGAGTGGGTTGATACTTTATGGTGATTTTGTGCTAAGTATATTAGGTGTCTATATAAACATGATTGGGAAACCAATCGGTGTTTTGCGACGATGGTTCACAATCAGAAGCCCATATATGATGCACAATAAAAGAAGTATATATAAATTATTGAAAAAGCATTTTCTCAAACTGTTTGTTTTTTCATAAAAATGACCCAATGTTGAATGAACTAATTGGTTATTTAGATATGCTATTAGGTTAGCTGTTTTAATAATGTGTTAAATATATTGGGTGTCTATATAACCACGATTGGGAAACCAATGGGTGTTTTACGACGATGGTTTATCATTAGAAGCCTACGTATAATGCACAATACAATCTACTATTTTGTAATAAAAACACAATGCGAAAATTCAATTTATTTCCTATTTTTGGTTTTTAACAAGTTATCAAAAGTTTGTGTTGACATAAAATAGATTATTCTTATGGATGTGTTTGTGGTTGTTGGTTTTATATAATTTTCATTCTTGGTTTGTGATTTTTGAAGGACTTCTCTTATCAATAGCATTTTCTTCTCCATTAGCTTTAGAATTTACTTTTTTCTATCTTAGCTTTTCTTTCGTTGGTGGTGTTACAGTTCCAATATGAACTGTAGTAAAATTAAGTATGTTTGAAAGATAAGCGATTTTATTCTAATTTAGTAAATTTTTTTATACAATCTGAATAGATAACCTGCTATTTTTTGTTACCTAAAATTCCAAGGTATAAATTTATGCTCATTTCTTTTGAGGAACATGAAAGAGGTGCTCATCAAAGGAGGTTTTTTATTGGTAAGTGCTTCTTTGTGGGAAGGTTAAATTGAAAAGGAATGCTTTCGAATTGTTTCTGCCATGTAGATATTGCAGCATTTCTCTGTGGATTATATAAGAAAATTAAAAAATGTGGACAGAATATACTGGTGGTTGTGTTTTGTTTATGCTTGTTAGTTTAACATGATTTTGATATAGCTGGTTTTTGAGGTATTCTATGAAGTTAATGATTTGAGTTCTGTGCTAAGTATATTAGGTGTCTATATAAATATGATAGGGAAACATATCGGTGTTTTGCGATAATGGTTTACTATTAGAAGCCCACGTATGATATACAATAAAAGAAGAATATATAAATTGCTGAAAAATTCAATTTATGTCCTATTTTTTGTTTTTACAAAGTTATCAAAAATTTGTGTTGGTTTTATATAATTTTGATTCTTGCTTTGTGGCTGAGTAGGTTGATGTTTCATAGTGATGGTGTTTGATGCTTGTGCAGTGTATAGTGAAGATAAGTAGTTGATATGAACTCTGCACAGAATAATGGGACTCTGAAATTGTGATATGAGTTTCATGAAAGCTATGTATGGTTATTTCTGTTGATCATTTTTTTGTTGGTTCTATATTTTGTATTTTTCTTTGTTAGGTAAAATTGAGTATGATTTGAAAGATAAGCTATTTTATTCTAATGGAGTAAATTTTTTTCATAGAATCTGAATAGATAACCGACTGTTTTTTATTACCTAGAATTCCAAGGCATAAATTAATGGTCATTTCTTTTGAGCAACTCGAAAGACATGCTCATTAAATGGAGTTTTTAATTGGTAAGTACTTCTTTGTGTGATGGTTGAATTGAAGAGGAATTATTTGGAATTGTTTCTGCCATGTAGATGTTGCAGGATTTCTCTATGGATTATATCAGAAAATTAAAAAATATGGACAGAATGTACTGGTGGTTGTGTTTTGTTTGTGGTTTTTGGTTTAATATGATTTTGATTATTGATTGGTGGTTCAATGGGTTGATCCTTCAAGGTTTAAATCTACTTGGTTTTTAAGGTACTATATGAGGTTAATAATTTGAATTATGTGCTAAGTATATTGAGTGTCTATATAAACATGATTGGCAAACCAATCGGTGTTTTGCGACGATGGTTCACCATAAAAAACCCACATATGATGCACAATAAAAGAAGTATATATAAATTACTGAAAAAGCATTTTCTCCAGCTCTTTATTTTGTTATAAAAATAATAGCTTTTAGGTTAGCTGTTTTAATAATGTGTTAAGTATATTGGGTGTCTATATAGATATGATTGAGAAACTAATCGGTGTTTGGCGACGATGGTTTACCATCAGAGGCCCACGTATGATGCACAACGCAATCTAGCAGTTTCTATTAAAAATACTATATGAAAATTCAATTTATTTCCTATTTTGGTTTTTACCAAGTTATCAAAAGTTTGTTTTGAAGAAAACAAAATGTACTTATAGATGTGTTTGTCGTTGTTGGTTTTATATAATTTTCACTGTTGATTTGTGGCTGAATGGGTTGATACTTTATGGCGATTCTGTGCTAAATATATTAGGTGTCTATATAAACATGATTGGGAAACCAAGCGATGTTTTGCGATGATGGTTCACCATTAGAAGCCCACATATGATGCATAAAAAAAGTATATATAAATTACTGAAAAAGCTTTTTCTTAAGTTCTTTGTTTTGTTATAAAAATGACCCAATGTTTAATGACCTAATAGATAATTTAGATATGCTTTTAGGTTAGATGTTTCAATAATGTGCTAAGTATATTGGGTGTCTATACAAACATGATTGGAAAACCAATTGGTGTTTTGCGATGATAGTTTACCAACAGAGGCCCACGTATGATGCACAACACAATCTTATTTTCTATGAAAAATACAATATGAAAATTCAATTTATTTCCTATTTTTGGTTTTTACCAAGTTATCAAAAGTTTGTTTTGAAGAAAATAGAATGTACTTACGGATATGTTTGTGGTTGTTGGTTTTATATAGGACTTGGCACCCACATTCTTAGCCTATTACTGAATTAAATATGAGTTTAGGGGCTTCCCAATTGGTTGAACATTATCCATGTCCTGAGTTTAGGAGCTTCCCAATCTGAATAGATAACCTGCTGTTTTTTGTTACCTAGAATTCCAAGGCATAAATTTATGCTCATTTTTTTTAGCAATACGAAAGCCATTGTTGTCAAAGAGAGTTTTTAATTGATAAGTGCTGCTTTGTGTGATGGTTGAATTGAAGAGGAATGCTTTAGAATTTTTTCTGCCATGTAGATATTGTAGAATTTCTCTGTGGATTATATGAGAAAATTCAAAAAAATGGACAGAATGTACTACTGGTTGTGTTTTGCTAATGGTTGTTGGTTTAATATGATTTTGATTGTTGGTTGGTTGTTCAATTGGTTGATAATTTTAATTCTATACTAAGTATATTGGGTGTCTACATAAACATGATTGGAAACCAATGGGTGTTTTGCAACAATGGTTTACCATCAAAGGCCCACGTATGATGCACAACACAATCTACCATTTTTTTTTTAATGAAAAATACAATATGAAAATTCAATTTATTTCCTATTTTTTATTTTTAACAAGTTATCAAAAGTTTGTTTTGAAGAAAACAGAATGTTCTTATGGATGTGCTTGTGGTTGTTGGTTTTATATAATTTTCATTGTTGATTTGTGGTTGAGTGGGTTGAAACTTTATGGTGATTCTGTGCTAAGTATATTGGGTGTCAACATAAACATGATTGAGATACCAATCGGTGTTTTGCGACGATGGTTCACCATTAGAAGCCCACGTATAATGTACAATAAAAGAAGTATATATAAATTACTGAAAAAGCATTTTCTCAAACTGTTTGTTTTGTCATAAAAATGACCCAATGTTGATGGCCTAATTGGTTATTTTGATATGCTATTAGGTTAGCTGTTTTAATAATATGCTAAGTATATTGGGTGTCTATATAAACATGATTGGGAAACCAATTGGTGTTTTGCGACGATGATTTACCATTAGAAGTCCACGTATGATGCACAATACAATCTACCATTTTGTATTAAAAACACAATGTGAAAATTCAATTTATTTCTGATTTTTGGTTTTTAGCAAGTTATCAAAAGTTTGTGTTGACATAAAACAGAATGTACTTATGGGTGTGTTTCTGGTTGTTGGTTTTATATAATTTTCATTCTTGGTTTGTGGCTGAGTGGGTTGATGGTTGATGGTGATGGTCTTTGATTCACTATAATGCTTGTGCAGAGTATAGTGAAGATAGGTAATTGATATGAACTCTATATAGAATAATGGCAGTCTGAAATTGTCATATTAGTTTTACGAAGTCTATGTATAGTTATTTCTATTGATCATTTTTTTGCTGGTTCTGTATTTCCTATTTTTCTTTGTTAAGTAAAATTGAGTATGATTTGAAAGATAAGCAATTTTATTCTAATTTAGTAATTTTTTTTATACAATCTGAATAGTTAAGCTGCTGTTTTTTGTTACCTAGAATTCCAAGGTATAAATTTTTGCTCATTTCTTTTGAGGAACCTAAAAGACATGCTCATCGACGGAGGTTTTTAATTGGTATCTGCCATGTAGATATTGCAGCATGTTTCTGTGGATTATATGAGAAAATTAAAAAATGTGGATATAATATACTAGTGGTTGTGTTTTGTTTGTGGTTGTTAGTTTAACATGATTTTGATGCAGCTGGCTTCGAAGGTATTCTATGAAGTGAATGAAGAATATACTGGTGGTTGTGTTCAGTATTATATGCTAACGTATAATGCACAATAAAAGAACAATATATAAATTACTGAAAAATTCAATTTATTTCCTATTTTTGGTTTTTACAAAGTTATAAAAAATTTGTTTTGCTTTTATATAATTTTCATTCTTGCTTTGTGGTTGAGTGGGTTGATGTTTCATAGTGATGGTATTTGAACCAGTCTAATGCTTGTGCGGAGTATAGTGAAGATAAGCAATTGATATGAACTATACACAGAATAATAGGAGTCTGAAATTGTGATATGAGTTTCATGAAGTCTATGTATGGTTATTTCTATTGATAATTTTTTTTTGTTGTTTCTATATTTCGTATTTTTGTTTGTTATGTAAAATTGAGTATGATTTGAAAGATAAGCTATTTTATTATAATTGAGTAAATTTTTTAATAGAATCTAAATAGATAACCTATTGTTTTTTGTTATGTAGAATTCCAAGGCATAAATTTATGCTCATTTATTTTGAGCAACTCGAAAGACGTGCTCATCAAATGTAGTTTTTAATTGGTAAGTGCTTTTTTGTGTGATGGTTGAATTGAAGCGCAATGTTTCGGAATTGTTTCTACCATGTAGATATTGTAGCATTTCTCTGTGGATTATATTAGAAAATTGAAAAATATGGACAGAATGTACTGGTGGTTGTGTTTTGTTTGTGGTTGTTGGTTTAATATGATTTTGATTGTTGATTGGTGGTTCAATTGGTCGATCCTTCATGGTTTAAATCTACTTGGTTTTTGAGGTACTATATGAGGTTAATAATTTGAATTTTGTGCTAAGTATATTGGATGTCTATATAAACATGATTGGAAAACTAATCAGTGTTTTGCGTCGATGGTTCACCATCAGAAGCCCACGTATGATGCACAATAAAAGAAGTATATATAAATTACTGAAAAAGCATTTTCTCAAGCTCATTGTTTTGTTATAAAAATGACCTAATGTTCAATGACGTAATTGATAATTTAGATATGTTTTTAGGTTAGCTATTTTAATAGTGTGCTAAGTATATTGAGTGTCCATATAAACATAATTGGAAAATCAATGGGTATTTTGCAACGATGGTTTACCATCAGAGGCCCACGTATAATGTACAACACAATTTAGCATTTTCTATTAAAAATACAATATGAAAATTCAATTTATTTCCTATTTTTTTGTTTTTACCAAGTTATCAAAAGTTTGCTTTGAAGAAAATAGAATGTACTTATGGATGTGTTTGTCGTTATTGGTTTTATATAATTTTCATTCTTGATTTGTGGCTGAATGGGTTGATACTTTATGGTGATTCTGTGCTAAGTATATTGGGTGTCTATATAAACATGATTGGGAAACCAATCGGTGTTTTGTGATGATGGTTCACCATCAGAAGCCCACGTATGATGCACAATAAAAGAAGTATATATAAATTACTGAAAAAGTATTTTGTCAAATTCTTTATTTTGTTATAAAAATGACCCAATCTTCAATGACCTAATTGATAATTTAGATATGCTTTTAGGTTAACTATTTTAACAATGTGCTAAGTATATTGGGTGTCTATATAAACATGATTGGGAAACCAATGGGTGTTTTGTAACGATGGTTTACCATCAGGGGCCTACGTATGATGCACAACACAATCTAGCATTTTCTATGAAGCATATATGGTTTTTACTCTAGCTAAGATAATTTTTTACTCTGACCTCAGCTTTGTAATGATTGTTTTGTAAATAAATGTTTTGCCTATTCCACCATACCCATAAAGGAAAAATAGCTTAGACTCATTCTTTGTCACTACATTCACCATTTTTTCATAAACACTTCTTTGTTCTACATTAAGTTGATGAAACATACTGTGATGTTCCTCTTGTAGTTCATTTATATCAAATGAAATTTCTTCCCTCAGTAATTTCTTGTTAAAATCATGCACCATTCCTTCATCGATCATTGGTAACCCCTAAAAGTCACTCAATAATTTTCCATATCCAAGTAACATTTTTTGGATGTGACAAAGTGAAAATTTTCAACTGTTCTTCACTTAGCCTCAATCTCGGTGATTTTAACATCTTTCGTTGCTTATGTAGTATATCATCACCTATTTTTGACCAATTCTTTTCCCAGGGTTGTCTTATATTCGAAACTTCACAGAATATAAGTATCAAAACAAACAATTCTCTTACCTTACTTCCTATAGCCTAATGTGCTACTTCTTCAATCGCATCGTTCCACTCTTTGTCATCTTGTAATAGACCTAGAGAATAGCAAGCATCCTTAAATGATGCATATATGACACCATTTACTATGCGGATGTTTTCAAATGATGTAGGATCTTTAACAACATTCAGTAACATCCGTAGAAAATACCTCTCGCTAGTGCTTGGGGGCACATACGTAATTCTGCCAATACATCTCTTTGTTTTTATTTTTTTCCATGATTTTTCTTGTCTATTCCACGTGTATTTGCTTTGGAATTCTGCATAAGTTAATTGTCTTGCTTCTAGATCAGTAGCATTTTTGGCAAACCATTCAGTCAGCATAGTTTTCCCAATATTTTCTCAATTAACAATCTGTGGCAATAGATCATCATCTTTGAATATGAGTAGTTGTTTATCATCAAGATGTACACACAATCTTTCTACTACTAGTATTCTAAAATGTATGTCAAAATAAAAAATTCTCCAGCAAGCCTCACATGGAGATAAATATCGGCAGTCCAAAAATGCTCTGATTTCATCCTTTGGTACTTCTGAATTGTTTTCAATTGCTGTGAGATTTGATGGGTTACTTACAATCACAGCTTCAATTCAATCAAACCCTTTTGTAATGTACTTGAACAGATACTTAATTGCTTTTGATTGATTGCAAGATTTAACATTGATATGGCTCTGATACTTAAGTAATAAAAATTTGTTGTAAGGCACAATATACCTATTGTCCAATTTGATTCCACGCTTTTCCACAAACGTATTATTGCATCTTCATTTGTATAAGTAATAACCATTACTGTCAATATTTGTTTCAGACTAGAAATCTTTTGGAAAGTGTTTTGAACATGTATCTGTAAAATTATTTTGGTTTCATCAAACAATATTTGATACTTAACAAAATGTTGCATTTATTTGATAATCAATAGGGAAATAAAACATACCATTACTCATGCACGGTGAATTTGGATTTGCTAAACCACATAGCCCATGCATCATGAAATTTGAAATTGCTTCGTAACAATAAGGATTAAGAATTGGATTAGATATTTCTACATTGATGATTTTGTCTATATCCTCTGTGTTATTTCTCTTGACTGTCTCATCTAACCAAAGCAGCATATGAGAGTGTGGTAATCCTCTCTTTTGGAATTCAATTGTGTATACAACTATATTGATATATAAAAAAAAAATGTTCTTAGTTAAAATAGATTGATTAAAAATGTAACAAAAGTGATTAAATTTAAATGAAGTTAAAAAATAGTACAAACCTGCTTGAACTGGCCCAAAAATTTTGTTCTTGATGATATCCTTGATTATTTCATCTAGTTTCATCTTGAAAATCCGTGTTTCAATATCTGGATGATTTTCAGCCTTTTGACCTCCTTTTTGCCTCAAGTAAAACTGAACTTCATGCCAATTTGGTTTAGCTGTAAATGTAATAAACAAATCTGGGTTTCCATATGTTCTACAAATTGCCATTGCATCTTGGTAATTTTGAATCATGTAGCGTGGACTATTTGTAAACGTTGATGGAAAAATTATTCGCTTTCCAATTTTCCTTGAATCAATATCACATTTCTCTACTGCATCTTGTATATTTTGATAGAAATCACTTTTCATTTTTTCTTGATTTCTTCTGATCCAGTCCAATCTTTGTTGCTCAATCACAGTATTACAATCCACTACAAATTGTTGGAAAAGTCGACCTCCCAGTGTAACATTACATAGTATATCCACTCTGTCTTGGATAAGATAAGAATAAAACTCATTCATTGTTACAAACATCAATTTTGTTCGATTCTTCTGTCTATTTTTTGCATATTTAATTTTCGCATAAAAACCATCTTCTCCATATGGAAATAACAATGGATGTTGCAATGCCATAAATGAAGGGTGCAAATAACTTATCCTTTTCAATGAACCATTTCTTCCTTGAACAATAATATCTCGATCCAATGATTTATGTTCAAAATCTCCAATTATTAGACCTGCAACTTCATTACATTGAACCTCATTATATTCTCTTTTCTTCTTTGAAAATTGACCTTTTACTTTTAGCGTCAAGTTCTCAATATCAGAATCCTTGAATCGTGCTCTTGACATCCGAAATGTTTGTGTCAATCTGTTATTAAGATCAAACATCTCAATGAAAGATTGAATAAGTTGTTTATCCAATGCATCATTACACTATTTCTGATTGACAGCATCTAAGCGATTTTGAACCTCATTATCAGTGTCATGGACATATAATTGACAAAAACTTAGTTTTTTTTCCCTATCTTAGGAAGAAGCGTACCAAGTTGATGATGGTTTTGACCACAAATTCGGAATACATATGGTGTGGAATTTGTATTGATGCTCTGATCAATATAACCACTAGTTGAAGTCATGGCAAACATGGAGTTATAAGCTCGAATATTCTCAAAGAATTTCTAATTGTTGCTGTTATCATTGCAAAGAAGCAAACTTTTCAATGGTTCAGGCCATTCCTTATTGACTGGGAATTTAACTTTACCATGCCTGCAATATATTGTAAACTTCGGATATAGGTAATATTTTTGGCTTTTCAGTCTTTCCTCATACCAGAAAATAGCACCACAATGCTTACAGGTGTAATTTGGTTCTTCATACCGTGACATCACAAACATTGTACCTTCTAGAAAAATAGTAAATTTGTATGTTAATTAATTGAGAATTTAATGAATTAAGAAAACCTTTAAAATTACCTTCTGCAAGAAGCATGTCTTTCGTTTTTATCACTTCGAGCAATTGAATTGGTAGCTTCTCTGTTTTTTTGTTATTTGTTTCTTTTTCTTTTCTTATTCTAATCTGTTTTTTATGTGATGTTCAGGTGCTCTACATGGTTCTATTGTTGTGAAGGTGCCGCAAATTATTGCAACTTCAATTCTCTTTGATGTCTGAGAATGTTTCTCCTGCATAACCGGGCTTGTTTTGAAGCAGTTTGCAATTTCAATTGTCTTTGATATCTAAGAATGTTTCTCCTGTGTAACCAGGCTTGTTTTGAAGCATTGAATTCTACTACTAAATAATTTGAGAGAAGAAATATTTAGTTTAACAAATGATTATTAAAACAGTAAATACAATAGGAGTGTAATATCTGTTTGTACCTGGATTCATCTATCAACAAGATATTGTTGATGTATTCAGAGAGTTTTTTTGTAAAATTGATATCTGTCTATACTTTGAGTTCATCTATTCACACGATTCATCTGCTAGTGGTATATAGGTGTACTGTACAATGAGTTGAAAAGTTTCTTTCTATTTACGAAGTAATTCTGTATATATTTAAAACAATTTTTAGAAGATCTAAAAAGTTGTTTGGCTTTCATAAACAGAGCATTTATAATTTTTTGAAGTGTATTGGAGAATGTAAGAGGTGTTTATATATTTAATAGATAGTTAAAAGTTTGTTTTTCGCTTAAAGTACAAACCGTCGTTAATTTTAATTGTTGTTAATCATGTTGGCTATTGAATATGTGAAGATGTGTTCAGTTTTTTATAGAGCAATTTTAGTTTAGTTTGGAGATTGGTGCTATAAAGTAGAATTCTTTTGATGGTAAGGGGTGGATTTTTCTTTATTAAATTGTAATTGACGCTATTTTTTTGGTTTAAGTACTTTTGTGAAGGCAATGTTTAGGCAGGAACTATATACATGTGAAAATTAATACCTTAACAGTAAAGGATCTGCTAGAGATCTATAGGCATCATTGGTAATAAAATAAGAAGGATGTGATGCATTCTAGTTTAAGAGAACTGAGGAAACACCAAATAGGGATGGATATTGAGTTGAGAAAATATCAGGTGTCCATGTTTCTATTTCCTGACGATGATAATGTTGATTTTGCTCTTCTTGGCTATCTATGGAAGATCTTTTACAATACTTTGTACATTTGTTGGGTGGTACATTGTAGCCGTGATCGTGAAAGATAGCAGCTCTTGTTTACCATCAAAAAGATCAAAGAAGAGCTGGTCATAAAAATCAAGTTGTAGAAATTATCTTGTGTATTCCTCTCTCTGTCTCTCCATAATCGATTGTAAATTTTTTCTTTTTACAGATACATTTTCCTATTCTCAGTTTTTGCCTTGTGAAATTATAAACTTAAGTACAGTTTATTAATAAAACACTCTCTACTCTTGAATACTAGTTACAACAGCAGCCATAACAAATGCAGGAGCATGGAACCAAGGACCATTATAAGTTATAACCCAGCTGCCATTCACAAATAAAAAGAACTAAAATGGCGAAGGATACTAATATCCAGTCTCAATGAAAAACAACAAAAATCTACCAAAATATCACTACGTTTGATCTTCTTAAGCTCATTCAAAGGTCATAGATCTGTCCGCAACAATAACCAATTCCTAAACATATAGAACAAACATGTTCTAAAACACCACCAAAACTTAAGAAACTATAACAAATTACAATTTGCAGCATGAGCATCAGTAATGAGAACATCATCATCGAGCACAACATAATCTTTGAACACATCATAATCTAAGTCGCCAAATTTTTGCAATATTTGAAACTTCATTTTAAATATATGTTGGGGAATTAACTTCAAAAGCTAAGAAATAAAATTCCATTCTCATGACAAATTGATTGTAAAGAAACTAACTGAAGAAAGACAGAAACTGGACTTATCAAAGACAGGAGCATATGACCTATACTTTGATCAACTAAGCATATGACCTATACTTTGATCAACTAACATTAAGTTACAAAATCAAGATCACTCAATTCTTTTTTCTTTTTTTTTTTTTGAAACACTTGTCTTATTAGTAGCATTTTCTTCTCCATCAGTTTCAGAATTTGCTTTGTTCTGTCTTAGCCTTTCCTTGATTGGTGATGTTACAGTTCCAACATCAGCTGTAGAAAGCTTGTACTAATCACCCTCATGTTGTTATGTGGAAACTGGGTGTCATCATATTCCACACGTGAAGCTGATTCTAGAAAGCCAGTAGTAATCAGCCTCCACATGCATATGCAAAACTTATAAAAAGTAGTCAATGCAATTACATCAAAAGATTTGAATAAGAAAATAACTTCAAGAAAGACATCAACAGAGGAAGAAATCAAAAGGCATTTTCATAAAACATTTACAAAATCAATACCAATATAGCTTTTCTACCAGGATATTATTACAGTACTATTTGTAACTATCTATCAAGCGCCATTCTCATACCAATATAGCTGTAAAATTGGTAGCTTCAAAATTAATACCAACACTATCTGTAAAATGCCATTCTCATACCAATATAGTTTTCTGCAATATTATAAAATGAAATTCTCATGACAAATTGATTCTAAAAGAACTAGATGGAAAAAAATAGAATCTGGACTTATCAAAAGCAGGAGCATATAAGCTCTACTTTGTTCAACTAACATTAATTTACCAAATCAAGATCAGTCAATTTTTATTTTTTATTTTTTGAAGCACTTCTCTTATCAGTAGCATTTTCTTCTCCATTAGCTTCAGAATTTGCTTTTTTCTGTCTTAGCTTATCTTTCATTGGTGGTGTTACAGTTCTAATATCAACTACAGTATTAATACCATCGCCTTGCTAAATTCCTTCCTGTAATTGTGCCATTTGAAGAGTTCAGAATATACATGGAAGGTTACGGTATGAAAATTGAATAATTCATGCTAAAGTAGAGTCCTTTACCTTTTCTTTTGTGGCACTTTTCATTTCACTTGGTAAGTACAATCTTATGATTGTAAAATCCTCCTTTTGTGTTCCCAAGTTGAACATATTCACTTTTGCTTGAAAAAACATATGAACCACCAATAATGCGTTCAATGACTTTAGGAAAGGGTTCTCCTCTGTCATCCTATGTTCAAATCACAACAATTTTAAATTATCGAAAAATCTATAAATAATGCCCATTATCATTTTTGAAAACAAAATTATTAACTTACATCTATTTCTTTTTCAGCAAGATCAGATGCAGCAATATTGGTTATTTTTTCAACATCCTTATCAAACATAGTGAATCGTGCCTTTCCTGTATGATCAATAACTTCCATTTCCACATGATACCTTCACCAAATACAATCATATTCAAGACTTCAAACAAATTCAAAGAAAATTAATTTCCAAATATATTGTATCTTGATCAAAATTCTTGGTACCTTATTGAGGGTGACTTTTCCACTCGATGACAGATATCACAAAAAAACTCATCATCTACTAATTTCAACTTTCGATGGCATTTTGAGAAAGAATTAAATCGCCATCCACATATTTCATCAATTGATGAGATTTTTCCATAGTAATAAAAAGGCTTTTCTTGTATACAATACACATATGAGGATCATACTTTAATTTCAATAATTCTTTCCAAAATGGTATTGCTCTCATCAATCAACTTACCATATCTTTAGCTTGATCTAGTAGCAGCTTCATATTACTAATACTTTTCTTGTTAGACTCTATCTCTTCATTACTTATGACATTATTGATGACTTGGATATGCTCTATAGGGATGACATTGCAATGACTAAAGCTACATTAATAAAAGGCAATTTCAATATATATGCTCAGAGAACAGCCCAGGAATATATTCTTCGTAGCAAACATGTCTAGAGATCTCTACTAGATGTAGATGAGAAAAACTCTCTTCTGTCAATATATGGTCTTACTTAATAACCTGTTCTTCAAGTTCTCTACCATCAAATTTTAAGAGTAGTTACCTTTGGTGCATGAGCTTCATATCAGGATAATCAAGATTCATAAATATCTTTGTTGCACTACTTGATGTTACTGAAATATGACCTACAAAAACAATTCAGTGTCAGATTTGGGTGCAATTCAATAGATGGGAGGAATTCAATGGCCTATCATTATTCTAAACAATTTGGGAAGAATTCAATGAGTTATTACTGAAAACAATATTCTCTTACCCTGGAAACATCGCATGATTGTGGATGTGATAATCACAACATATAGTTCCTTTGTTAGGTCCAATTCGTCACGCTTCAACATCTTAGCAAACGATTCCCAGAGAGTAACATGGACTTTTTGTTGCTTGAAATAAATACATATAGAACATTACACTATCTTCTATTGAATTAATAGGCATGACTTGATCATGTACACTAACATATTCAAAACTTAATTGCAAATCTTCTAATTCAACATACTGCATTGCAATTCTTTGTATCTATCCTTGTTTTTCAATTTTCTTAGATATTCCACAGAGACGTCTTGCAATATCTATATGGCAAAAAACAATTCTCAACCATTCCTGTACATTTCAAACTTGACACAAAGGAACACTTACCAATTAAAAATCCTCCTTGATCAGCATGTCTTTCATGTTGTTCAAAAGTGGTTCATGTTGTTTAAAATGAATGAGCATAAATTTATGTCTTGGAATTCTAGATAATTTATCAATTATTTCATCCAAAGTGGTTCTAGAATAGAATTGTATAAAAATTTCTGATCACACATTTTATATTTAGCTTTATATTCCAGGACACAAAATTTTTTTAAGACATAATACTTCCCTTCTTCAATTGCACAGCGGAATTCATCTGCAATCTTGCTCCTAATGATCATATGCATGATAGTTTCTTGCACAAGGAATACATTGGTCCATACTAAAAAAGACAGGATATGGAAAAAATAATTCAACAACACAATTAATAGATCAAAACATTACCTGCTTGTCAATTGCAAGGAATTCTATACTCATAAATTCGCCTCCCTTTTGTGCATTAAAAGCTTCCCATATCCTATCTACACGAAATCAAATTTGATTTTTTTGATGTTGCCAATCAATATCCTTGAACATCACAAAATTCACCTTACTTCCACTCATCTTGTTATATGCCTCCAAAGCGCAAAGAACAGACTACTTCACAACTCAACAAAAGAACCATTATATATACACATGTAGGGGAAAACCTTTGATATGCCATAATCAATCCCTTCCAGAATACGAAGGGATTTTCTTCAATTTCACATATGGCGATTTTAGAATGCAAAGCAAAATAAAAATATTCTTGTTCTTCAAATTGAAACATCAGACTTTTACAATGAAAAAGGTTTCGGGAAAACATAAAATGGGATCTTCAATGACTAGAAACCCAGAAAGTAAAAGGAAGCAAATTGAATTAATAAGTCTTAGGCGTGCAAATCAAATCCAATGTTGGGCGATGATTTCGAAGCAGCGAAACCAAGAAGCTTCAGCGCTACATCGGAACCAACGAAACCAAGGCTCTTTACCCGGATAGTGAGGAAAACCTATACATCAGAGCCCAAGCATTAAATCACGTCTTCAATCACATGAAACCCAAAAAGCAAAAAGACACGAATTGAATCCCTAACTATTGCGGGTGCGGATCGATTTCAATACTTCGACAATGAATTCAAAGCAACAAAACAAAGAAAGTTCGGCGATGAATCCCAAACAATGCAAGGAATTCGAAGCAACTGCTATAAATATAGCACTGAATCCGAACAAATGAAACGGAGGAACCCAAACCGCTATAAATATCCTACTTCAATCTCATAAAAATCTCCTCTAATGACAATAAGAAACAATCTTGATTCACATACCAAACGAAAACCAAATGCAATGAAACCTATGAATTAAGCTCAAATCTTGAAACCCAGATCCATACCTAGTTAATAGACCTAAGAAGAAACCTAAAGGAATACCAAAAACAACTTCACAGATACTTCTCTAGTACAACCATCATCACGTCAACAAAAAAACATCCAATTAACCTAAATCTACTGAGGTGTCAAACCCACATGACTTTACTCCTCAACTTTACATATTAGTAATTTTCAAGTATTAAGCTTTCCTAAAAAGGGGGGTAGGGGGGAAACTCAAGAATTGCATGTTTTTAATTTGTATTGCCAAAAATTGCTTAGGAAAAATAAAACATACTTCATGCGGGCCTAAACAGTTTTAGTCCAAGTGCTGCGAATTGGATCAATCTCAATTTAACGAGCAAGGATGGCTCTGCTATGGAGGATCATATATATTGTATATACAAGTAATGTCCTTTTTCCCCGTATCACCATGCAAAATAAATTTATATTTTTTATTTTTTAAAGTAAACTCTAAAAAATAAGCTGAAATTGCTATGAAATTAGTAAGATAAAGGGACAATTCATTTTATAAAACTATCCATTTATCTAAGTGACTGTTCAATTTTTTATATTATCTGTTTATTTAGGAGATAAATACGACTATTCGTTTTTCTAATATTATTAATGGATAAGATAAAATCTTTTTTATTAAATTCATTTCTTATCATTTAAGATGATGTATCTAAACTTTTATATAGGGCTTTTATGTAAACGAACTGAATAATCAATTTGAATATAAGTGATTCTCTTATTTCTTTACTTGTAACACCCCAAACATCCGTATTGTAGCATGCCTTATGGGATGTCGTCCTATCTAGGGTCCAGGCAAGGGGTATTTATAACTAATTAAACCTTATAGCGGAAAGAAATAAAACAAACCATATCATTAACTTACATACTGGCCAAAATAGGTTACATAGTATTTGTACTGGAATACAAGTTGTGATAAGTTCACAATCTATACGTATTAACAATACAAAAACTTCCAGAAGACTAACCCTTGAAAGTAGTATCGACGTTACAGTCGCGTATTCCCAACTCCAAGTCTTAAGAAATTAGGAGTGATAAAAATACGAGTGAGTTTTATACTCAGTAACTTCTCGTGTGTGCCAATGTTTCTCTTATAGAAACAGACAACAAAAATTTATTGTATTATTCCATTGAAAACAACTCTATAGTTGAGTAGTGGGAAAACTTTGCTGATTTTGTTTCAAATTTTCTTATGCGTTGGAAAAATGAAATTTTTTAGTCACTCAGGCCCCAATTTTCAAAGAAAGCGAGCACGTTTCTCATTAGAAGGATGACCCTCGTACAAAGTTGATAAGGTTCCACCTTCGGCCTCACAATCTGTAGTTCTAAGATCTAAGCCTTTAGTACTCAATCGGATCATGCCAGAGTTGTAACACCGCACTACCTATGTTTCCCAAAAGGTGCAGGGACATCGCCCGTCCAAAGGACAATGGGTCTTTATAACGAGGTAAATAAATAACTCATCTAAAGTAAAACCTTAAATAAAACTTAAACATAATACAATTCAAGTAAAACTTATACAGAGTCTTAAATAAAGAATACTAAAGTATTGTCTCTGAGCAAAACAATTAAAATGTCAAGTATAAGATCTTGAACTCTAGTTCTAACCTTATCAATTGTGTTCACGACCTGAAAGCATGCACAGAGAATGTGAGAAATAAATTTTTCAGTAAGCCCTGTGTGTGCGTGAGTGAACATTTGAAATAGTTTTGGGATATGCAATTTTGAAATACCAAAAGCGCAATTGCGATTGAAATCAATAGCTTTAAACATAAGAATGGCATTTTTAATTTATATTTACAATAGTTAACTTTATTTTAAGGAAATCAACCACTCAACAATAACGTGGGTAATGAAACATTGCATCATAACCCTAAGTCATGAAACCCTGCATCATGACCCTATACTGTAAAACCCTGCATCACAGTACTGTAAGTGATTAGTCCATAGGTGGGGATACTCCTCCTTCTCCCAAACCCTTCTAACTTCCAGTTGTCCATTTTGGAAAAAAATCAGTCCCACTTAGAACTGGTTGTTAGCTCGAATTGGCCTAACTCACTAGCATTGTCGCCTAATCAAGAACAAGTTTACTCCCCGAAGGTGGCCGCTTACTGAAAAGCTAGCTCGCTCCTTCTTAGACTAGTCTTAGTAGCCTACCCTTATTGAGTACTCAACGATATTGCAACAAGAAAACTCATTAGCATCAAATAATAGACAAAAAGAAAATATCCAACATGATTTGTTAAACCTTGTTCAAAATATAGTGTGCAAAACTAAGTGAATCGTTTTGAAAATCCTTTTGTTTAAGAAAATAGTGCATGAGTTGAAGTAAAGTGAGAAGTCTAGCCATGCTGAACATTTTATCACAAAAAATCATGTTTCCTTTGCTAATACATAATATTTGACAACTTGCAATTGCATTGTTTCACAAACGATTTTAATGCAAGAACTTACTTGATCTGTTTGTCTCACAAATATTAGATTCTTCTAATGATCTGATCAGTGGGTCCTAGTCGTCCCTTCTAGAAAAAAAATACAAACATCATGTCACAAATTTCCCTATAACATTTATATTGCTATAGTATCTAAAACTAGCTCAACTTCTAACATGGAATCATCACACAAGACAAACAAACTATCAACTCCATTTTAAACATAACAGGCTAAACATGAAATATTGCGTACTAAAAACTTAATGTATATTAAGAAAATTACTAAATAAATGATAAGCTCACACATAGACAAGCAGAAAAATGATTATATAAATAGATAATTAGTTAATTAAAATAAATGTTTCTCTTGAAAGTAAATAAACTATTAAATAAATAGGTTAGTTAATGTGTAAAAATATTAAGTAACCAAAGAACTAGGTAAGTAAATAATTATTTAATTACTTGCTTAGCTAATTAAAGTACTGTTTGTTCCTAACAATACAAAAATAAATAATTAAGGAGATATGTTAATTAATGAGTAGGTAATTTAATAAGTATTAAATAGTAACAATAATGATAATTATGACAATATTAATAATATTAGTGATGATAATATTGGTAATGTTTAATAATAGTAATAGCATTAATAATAATAATAATAATAATAATAATAATAATAATAATAATAATAATAATAATAATAATAATAATAATAATAATAATAATAATAATAAGAGTAATAATAAAATAATGGTAACATTAGTATTGATGACAATTAAATCCACTATTACATCATAGTGTTGACATACACAATTATTTCACATAAGGCACACATATAAATTAATAATAGAAGTTTGCTTTAATTTTCCTAAGTTGAAAACAATTTCCAGCTTGAGTGACACTTTTTTTTATCAGCATAATACATGTCAAGGCACTTCAGATTGACCTCAATTTTTACAGAGACATACCCAAACACATATAGAATAGAATACAACTTAGGTATATACAACTTGGGTAAATAAAACGAAATATAAGATAAGAAATTCCTTTATTATTAAATAAATGTATAATATACAATATACAAGTGAGTGTCTCTAGGACATAACACTTACACATTCTTGGTATATAGTGATATGATCCTTGGTATGGTCTCTTCTTACCTCTTGAGTGGAATTCTTGGTGAGGGAAGTCAAACAACAAGAACAAGAACAAATAAAAACCAATAAGAGAAATCTAGGAGAAGATAGAACAATAGAACATAAAATGGAACTATAAATTAATACCTTTAGTCACAAATCAAGAATCCTAGTGGAACCTAGCCACTAGAACTCCAAATTTAGTAACAAATATCTACCACACAACACTCAAATACCTAAGGTTTAATAAGAAAAACTGAGAACAAGAGGGATAGGAAGTGTAGGCACTCAACAGATCAAACAACAAGAACCAAAGAAGAACTAAGCAATTAAGACGCAAGTTGTAGTTGATTCATTGAATTATCCGAAGGGTTTTAGAGACTCACCAAGGTAGGGCTAATCCCTTGATTGGTCTTGGAAAAGGAATTAACAAGGAGCAATCTCCATAGCCCTAACCTCTAGAGAGATAGTGCTACCACTGATGCAGCTGATTTAGGGAGAAAACGCAGTGGATGAGACTGGGGGTAGCTTTATTCTGCCCCTAGATGCTTATCCTTCGAGGCATTCTTGTCCACATTCTCCATTCCCACCTCCTTCAACTGACGCCACTGCTCCCATAGTGTAGGAATTTTATTATAGACGTTATCATGTATATTACATTTACGTTACATTAAACATTTGTAGTTATACATGTATTTTCTATTATTGAGATGATTATTTTCTATTTTAATTTAATAAAATCGATTTACATTTTATTGTAAGTTTAAATTTGGTGTGATGTATATTGTTTGATATATGGTGAGGGAGGGGGGGGGGGTTAATATAATTACAAAATGGACCTCGTGAGAGGAAAAAGAAATTAGCTAGGGAAACTGTCATCACTAAACCCTAGCTATTAGCTAGGGTTTTGCTATGATACTATTGCTAATCCTTGCTACGGTACCATCAGTAATCCCTAGCAAGATTTGCTAGGGTTTAGTGACGGAAAGGTATTTACTTTTTATAATAGGGAGTTATGTAAAGTCTTCCATCGCTAAACCCTCACAAAATTAGCTAGGGTTTAGTGATAGATACTAATTTTGCTATCCCCATAATAAATCATCGCTAGCTGTGGCAATATTAGCAATGTCATGAACTAAATTTTCATATATCTATAATGAGGAAAAGTTTTTCCTTGACATCGCTAATTTGAAAGTTTGATTGGTTACTGGTATAGCGATATACCTTCACAAAGTCGTCGCTAATAGTGACAGTTTTTTCGTGCCATCACAAAAATTTTATTTAACGACTAGCAGTTTAGCTACTACTTTTTCTGTCACTATGCCATCGCTAGGTTTATTTAGCAATAGAATAGTGATCACAGTGCATCCAATTCTAATTAGCCTTCTCGGATTGATTTGGGTCTAACTAGCTTGGGTAGGATTTAAAAACTAGCTTGACTAATGTGGTTTATAAGATCGGTCTAAATTTGACCATCCTGACTCTGATTAATATGGCTAGAATCTACCTTGCTCTAACTGATGTGGCTTGCATCAACCTCGATTAGATTAACCTAGTTTTAATTGATTTGATTTGGATCGACATAACTCTAATTGGCATGGCTAGAATCAATCTAAATCTAATAAGTATAGTTTGAATCAACCTAGCTCTAATTGGCATGGTTTGGATTAGCTTGGCTTTGATACTTATTGTAGAAACTAAAAATAACTTTGATACTACTTTATAGAAATATAAACTGATATTTGATAATAATTTGAATAGTAGTAGTGGATGGAGTCCAACAATCATACAACACTAATTAATGGACTAATATCTGCTGAATGAAAGGACCAAAGAGGCTTAGCCTCTTGCTTTAGCAACTGAAGCATGATTGCATCACCACCTAGGCCTTGTTGTTTAATCGATATGTTGTCAAGTATTTGTTTTACGCAAATTGTGGATGCCTCATTGCAATAGGTATATATGCTTCATAGGGTGTGACAGAGGTTTATAGCTTCCTTGGATATTAAAGAATAGGCTAATGTTAATTAATCAAATGGCATTGGGTTTCTGTTGAATGAAGAAGGAACTATATGTTTCTAGAAGTAGTGAATGGTTTGTTGTAACACCTTATATTTCCATAGTGTAGTGGATTGTACTTTTTGGGATGTCGCCCCATTTGATTGCTCAGACAAGGGGTCTTTATAACGAACTTCATTCAATAAGTAGCGGAAATTTTTCCAAAATATCTTTGCTAAACACAATATTGTTAGGGATATGCCCTAGAGTCAATTTGTACTTATACTATTATCGTTATATTTTATATAATAATATGAGGTTTTCCTTTTCATGAATAGTGCATTTTGTTTTGTGGTCATCAAGTACGTGACTTAATAGTAAAACCCTACAATGAATATAATGACTATTCTAAAACTGTTCTGATCGATTATTATTATTGCAATAATAATAAATTAAGATTAATATGTTTGTGACTTGATGACTATGGTTTACTGGTCATGGATATTTGTGATATCAAGTCAAAACATAAATAAATATTAGAGAACATTGCATTGGACATGACTCACTGTAAGAGTACTTCATGGAACATGTCATAAATATGTTCTAGCCATAATGATATTAAAAGTCTTTCGACCTAAATTCATCATAGTTTTCTACTTGATAAATGCTATATTTTGACATTATCTAAAGTTGTCTTTAACCAAATAATAAATTAGACTACTGTTAGATATAAAATAAATCAAGGAGAGAAATATGATTGATAGTGAAAGAATTTGTCCCTCCCAATTATGGGAGAGATATCCATGGGCCCCTTGATAAGTTAGACTATTAAAATGCATGACCGTACTCAAATATATCAATTTAAGATATTGATATCATTTGTTTGAATAGTCTACTATGAAATCAAGAAATAATTGATTAAACTTAATAACGATGACATGCTCCGTGTCTTGTATTTAATCTGGATATCGTGTGACAAAATGACTAAATATAAAATTATGGTTTGGTTCAAAGAGATCACTGATCTTCATTTAACTTGAATAGTTATAATGTTTTGCTAGAAATCGCTTATAACTTGTGGGCCATTTAAATATGATTTGGGCACACTGCCAATGTTAAATGAATCTATAGGGTCACACAATAAGCGAACTTGTTAGGTTATTTTTTTGGTAATTAGATTCGATGAATCTATAAATATGTCTAAGTTAATCGAACCTAGAAAATTTACCAGATACAATGAATCTAGAAATATGTCCACATTCGATGTATCTGAATGATGTCTAGATTATAAGAATTTGACTCGATAAATTAATTAGTTAAATTATTGAGATAATGACAGAATCTTATCATATCAGTTTTAATTTAATTTGAATTTAAATTAAAATATGACAAGATATTATCATAGTTGAACTCTAAGAGGTTCGGAAGGGTTTTTAAGAAAACCCTAACTGTCTTCTCAAGAGTCCCGTTTTGTTAAAAATATTCGTGCCTCCATTCACCAGAAAAAATTAGCCTCTCAAACCCTAGGCGCTAGCACTCTTAGGGTAACGAGTTAGTTCGTTGTGTGTATCCGATAGAGGACGTTCGCACACTGCAGCATTTGGTGATCGTTCGAGTTGCACATACGACAGCACAATTAGAATCGAAAGATCTCGATTACACCGAATAGAGGTAATTCTGTAAACCTTTAGATCTTCTTAATCATTTACTTGGATCCTCGAAAGGGATTCATGGATGTTTTCCGCGTTTAGGAGTCCACGAATCCTAATAGTGGTATCAGAGAAATTTGCTAAATAATTAGGTTGATTCATCTGTGTTAATCGTATTGTTGAATATATGTATGATATGTGTGTGTGTGTGTGTGTGTGTGTGTGTGAATTGGTCTGTTTTAATATGATATAGTATCGTAAGCATGCTATCCGGTGTTCTATAGTTGTGAATTGTTTGTATTAATCGGTCATGATAATATGTTATCTGTATGAATATGATTAAAAGGAAATGCAGATTATCTGTAATATGAAAATTTCATGACGATGGTTACTAAAGGGTCCGAACGTTAATATGATTAATATTCAAAAATCGAAAAGCGAAATCTCATTCAATGAGAGAAGAAAATATCATTTTTCCTTTCGGGGGTGCTGCGCTCGAAGACCCCCGCAAGGGGCACTGCCCCCTTGACCCCTGCCTGCTGACCAGCCAGCGGGACCTCCGCCAAGGGCGCTGCCCCTTGGAATCCTGACTAACTATTCGTTGTGTGTTATTCATTAGTGTTTTTTATTATTGTTGTGGATTATTTTGAATAGTGCATAGCATGGCCTGTTTTAGCCCAATGTGATTGGCAGGTTACATTTTGGTTGTTTTAAGTTGTAAGTTTTAAATACAGCCCGCGTGTTGTTTTTCATTGTTGTAAAATTGTTTTACTTTCCTAGAATAGGAATTATTTTAATTTTACTATCCAATGTAAAAGAAGACGACAACCTATATTTACAACCAAGGAGGAGTATGCTCAAGGCATTAGAGAATGCTTAAGGAGTTCATATACTTAGATTGACTGCATTGATCTTCACTTTACTCGTGATGTTCAATATAGGTTATGGGTCATGCTATGTCACTTTTATTTATATCTTGCATGTATATTTGTTATGTTTATTTCATGCTTACTACAATCAAATTTTTATTTTAAAAAAATTAAGTGTTAAATGCCTTCAAAAATCAAACACTTGTTATTACTTGGATCATCATATGATCATTCCTACCAAAGTAGGATGCTTTTGATTATCTAAGTGAGACAAGATGAAAAATAGTTTTCCATATGTTTGATATAGTTTGACTTAACTGAGCTATCAAAATGGTTTTGGGCCTAGGGTATTATATGAGATATTTTTAGCCGAGACACCAGACATGAACAAGATACCATAAGCTTCTGCTATAGGGTCTATCATGTATGCCATGTTATGTACTCGACCCGATGTATCATATGCATTGAGCATGACGAGTAGGTTCCAGTCAAATCTTGGAGAGGCACACTGGACTGCTGTCAAGAACATACTGAAGTACTTAAGAAGAACTAAAGATATGTTCTTAGTTTATGGAGGAGAAGAAGGCGAGTTAGTTGTAAATAGTTACACTGATGCTAGTTTTCAATCCGACATAAATGATTACAGATCGTAATTAGATTTTTTATTTTGTTTGAATGGAGGTGTTGTAAGCTGGAAAAGTTCAAAGCAAGACACCGTGGCTGATTCTACTACAGAAGCTGAGTATGTAGCTGCCTCAACTGCAGCTAAAGAAGCAGTTTGGATTAAAAAATTCATTACAGAACTAGATGTAGTTCCTAGTATTGTAAACCCAGTAGATCTCTATTATGACAACAATGGAGCCATTGCACAAGCTAAGGAACCAAGATCACATTAATGATCCAAATATATACCTAGACGTTTTCATATCATTCGAGAAATTGTTGATAGAGGAGATGTCAAAGTATGCAAGGTATCAACTGATGACAATGTTGCAGATCCACTGATAAAGCCTCTCCTATCGTCTAAACATGATGGTCAAACTAGATCAATGGGATTACGGCTTATGCCAAATTGGTCTTAGTGCAAGTGGGAGACTGTTAGGGATATGCCCTAGAGTCAATTTGTATTATACTATTATCTTTATGTTTTATATAATAATATGATGTTTTCCTTTTCATGAATAGTGCATTTTGTTTTGTAGTTATCAAGTACGTGACTTGATAGTAAAACCCTACAATGAATATAATGACTATTCTAAAATTATCCCTAATCGATTATTATTATTGGAATAATAATAAATTAAAATTAGTATGTTTGTGACTTGATAGCTATGTTTTACTAGTCATGGATATTTGTAATATCAAGTCAAAACATAAATAAATGTTAGAGAACATTGTATTGGATATGACCCACTGTGAGAGTACTTCATGGAACATATCATAAGTACTTTTTAGCCATAATGATATTAAAAGTCCTTCGACCTAAATTCATCATAGTTTCCTACTTGATAAATTCTATATTTTGACATTGTCTAAAGTTGTTTTTAACCAGATAATAAATTAGACTATTGTTGGATATAGAATAAATCAAGGAGAGAAATATGATTGATAGTGAAGGAATTTGTCCCTCTCAATTATGGAAGAGATATCCATAGGCCCATTGATAAGTTAAACTGTTAAAATGTATGGTCGTGCTCAAATATATCAATCTAAGATATTGATATCATTTGTTTGAATAGTCTACTATGAAATCAAGGAATAATTGATTAAACTTAATAAGGATGACATGTTCCGTGCCTTATGCTTAATCTGGATATCGTGTGACAAAAGGACTAAATATAAAATTATGATTTGGTTCAAAGAGATCACTAGTATTCATTTAACCTGAATCGTTATAATGTTTTGTTAGAAATTGCTTATAACTTGTGTGCCATTTAAATATGATTTGGGTACACTGCCAATGTTAAATGAATCTATAGAGTCACACAATAAGCAAACTTGTTAGGTTATTTTTCTAGTAACCAAATTCGATGAATCTAGAAATATGTCTAAGTTAATCGAACCTAGAAAATTTACCAGATACAATGAATCTGGAAATATGACACATAAAGTCTAACATTTGATACATATACTCAAGGGTATAACAAAAGGTGTAGTATGAGCCTTTGGGAGTCTACTGCGCTTCGGCTGTGCCTCTGATCTCTAAAATATTTTAAAGGAAATAATACACGTGTGAGTGAAAATCACTTAGTGAGTCCTATGTGTACTAATGATTTATAAAATAGACAGATAACATATTATCAGTTATCGCTTCATAAAATCATTATAGGAAAGCATTGCATTTATTCACTAAAAATAGTTCTACAACTCATTACTAGAGTATTTATCCAAAATCTAGTCATATTTGAAATTTTGAGTTTTACACAACATTATTGCCCCTATTTTTAAGAAAGACAGGCACCCCTCTCAATGGAAGGTCGGCTTGTGGGCAAAGCTCACAAAGCTTCGCCTTTGGCATCACGATCTTATTGTGCAAAAGGCTTCACCTTAAGTACTCAACCGTGCATTGCCGAAAAGGTAGAGTTGTCGTCACAGTTTACCTCAATTATATCAATTCTTTTTACTTGCTATAGTATGAGTCCTACTTTGTACTCCCCTCACCACGAGATTGACAAGGGTTGATCACAAAATGGGTGTCCCGCCTAGGACCAACCAATTAATAGTTTACTTACGCATTGGGACAGTGCTAGCTGGGGAACTTAGTTAATTCCAATGCCCTGTCGCTTTGTTTGGAGTAAGATGATCCTTGACCTTGGCCGGGTCACTTGAGACCATATATCTCTAACGAGAGCTAGTACAAGGTCATAACCTCTACTGAGTACTCAGAGTTTTCACTAGTTCACAAGATCAGTATAATTCCACTGGCTCACAAGTCCAGATAAATATCTATTCCCGAAGGAATACCAATAAAATATTTTCTGGGCCAAATACACTTTTCCAAATGTTAATCTTATACCGAGAGATTTATTTCCAAAATCGTAGCGAAAGGATAAAAAGTCCTTCTCGTACGATAAAATAATTGAAGAATACCCGATTTCAAAAGAAGTCTTATCTAGAAAATCTTGAATTCTAATTTGAAAGGAAGAATTAAATTCAAGGAATCCCAAATATGATTTACAAAATCCATAATTCACATTTTCCCAAAATCTTGCTCGTGAAAAGGAATATTTATGCTTTCCTAGAATAAAATATTATTTCGCTCATAAATAAATGAGAAGAAAGCCTTTTAGGTGTACATTTATTCCCAAGAAATATTTATAAATCAAGTGAATCAAATTCTTTATAGAAAACATCATTTCCTAAAGTCTCCAATAATTTTTCCATTAAGAAAAACCATATTTTCTCAGAAAAGCACAAGGTCCATTAACCTTGTTATAAAAAGACTTTAGGCAAATTATTCACTAATTATGAATACTTTCATTTTATGAAAAAATCACATTTTCCATTCAAGCCTAGCATGGCGGAATACTAGTTCTTCCTCAAAAATACCATAAGATTGTTCAAAGAAACCAAAAGGATTCATAGAACATTTCTTCAGTAAAACACAATTTCACTAGCGTAAAATAGAGTTTATAAAATAAGTGGGACTCACCTCATGTCCTTGACTAAATATTGTATCTAACTGGTCACCAAACGCTTAACGGGGACAATCTACAATAGACATTGTTTCACGCTTAGTTTGGTATACCAAAACTCAAACCAACACTTAGTCAACACAAATACAAGGAGTTCACTTATTTCCAATTTCTTTATTTTTCTTCTTTGTACAAAACGTGTATATATACATATATTGTATATCCGTTTTCTTCATTTCTCATTTCCATATTTCCTCTTTTTCTCATGAACATGAAGTATTCTTATTGTTCTTCATCATTTTGTATTCCCAAAGTCGTGCAAATAACTCATTTGAGTTTATTTCCTTTAAGACCAAAATTCTGCATTTTCCGGTTTAACACACCATTTTGTTTTGTGCACAACTTTTGATCTACAACTCCGATCGGACTCCATTTTATATCAAAACGCTCGTCAGACTTTCAATTATACTGCTATAGGTTTCATTTCCCCATCCTCAACTTCGTCCAGAATTTACTGGGGCAAAACCATCCCAGTATTTTTCATTTCTTTAATTCATTTTCACAAAATAATATTACCATCTTGTTCTCTTTTATTTATAGCATCTATACAACCCTTAATCCACCTTGTTCCCCATCAAAACACCTTTAATTCTTCATATTTTCAGACCAAGAAAACCACCAATTCCATGCTTGCACAATATAAAATCACCAACATAAACAAAATAACTATAGTTTTTTTTTCCCCTCTATATCTACCTTTTCTTTCCAATTCTACCATCTTTCTTCACAACTATGAACAGTTCCTTAAATCACCATTCAAAGACTTCTATTCACCACATAAAACATAGCACATGGATCCTTCAACCATCCGGCACACACACTTGCACATACAAAACTTTCACCTAGTATAAGAATAATCATAATCATAATCATGATTTTCATATTTTCATGTTAAAATTCATACCAAAACGATCACCGCGTTGAAATCCATAACTTTAATTCATGGAGTATGATCTTTTACCTTATTTGTGAGGTTTTTCAATCTTGATTTGGTCCAAGAACACCAAGAACAATTTTTTGCTCTCTCCTTTTTCTATTTTTCTCCCAATTTCTCTCAATTTCACCAACTTTTCTTCCTTTTTCTTTCCTTTTTCTTCCTTTCTCTCCTTATTGTTGCTGGCTAGTTTTCCCCCTTCTAACCGCCATTCCTTGGTCCAAATTGTGACCAATTGGTCAAAAATTGTAGGCTATCCATTTTCAACATTTTTTCTTTTTTGTTGATTTAATTAAATTCTTTAATTCTTAAACTTATTTAATAAGATTTTACAATTAAATAATCCCACAAATATTTCACTCATCCAATGATATTTTAATATTTATTTTCATCCACCATTCATATTAAGACGTTTGTCTCAATTTCGATCGCATTTCGGAATTTCTTTAGAAAATAACTATAATTCCAGCTCGTATCAGGAAAATATTTTATTTCACCAATAGATTCTATAAATTTCACTGAATTCAATGATCAAAATTAAAATTCCCAATTCTTTCTCAAATTTTCTCAATTTGCGGTCAAAATTACGATAGTGCCTCCAATATCGTCGGTAGCTTAATTTACATCAAAATACTCATCTCATTGTATAAATCAATTTTTGTTCTGAACATACCCCTAAACTCTCACTCTATTAAAAGTAGTCGCAATCTGAATATTTAGAGTACGGGTAGAACAAATCTAAAAATTCTATCTAAGTCCCTATAAGTCCTAAAACTGCAATAATACCCCTAGATATTTTTATTATACCAAGATATTCATCTCATTATACTTATCATTTCTTATTCTGAATATGAATATAAATTCTTATTCTATATAGAGTAGCAGCTAGTGAAAGTAAAAAAAGGGATGAATATTACACTTGTAGTTTCGATGAAATGCAGAAGAATATCGTAGAGCACATATAGTCAAACTGTCGCCAGATTTTTTATAAAATTAATGGTACGTTGAGCTAAGGAAATTGCACCTAGGTAGGAAAATGCTTTGTATATGTGCGTATTGGTGTACTAACAGATGTGTTATACTGATGCTTAAAAGAACACCAATATTCGTCCTACACTGATGCTAATAGTGTCAATAAAAATAGAATTCTTTATCTATTAATTAAGACCTATCCTGATGTTAATAAGGAGTATGAGTTAGTATATATGTGTTGATATGTTTGCAATATGCACCAATCTCAATTTAACTCTAAGGCATTATTTCAAAGTGTCACCAGCCCCATTGTGCCATGAATAGTATCTATGGTGTCATTTTTTAAATGTTGATAAAAGATTTTTTTTTTTTCTTGCACTAAAGAAGATTTTTTTTTTTTGGATATTTCACTTCTACCTTAGTATTATTTTATCTTTGGAACTAATTTAATGTTCAACTTGATTTATCTCGACATCTTCATCTTGGTTGACTTTTTATTATTTTACTAATTATCACTTTTATCTTTTTAATTACCACTTCTAAATTAGATAGCTTTTGAGCTAATGGAAAATAGTTTGCTACTTACACATGCACACAGATAACTTATGGAGTCTATCTCACACATTTTACCATGATTTTTAAGATCGAGCTCTGAGTAGCATGGATCAATATGTATTTTTGCTCGAGTACTATTTGAACTCTAATTTATTTCTCGGATAAAAAAGAAATTTGATATTGATGCTCCTAATTAACCAATCCGTAAACCATTTCATGTATGCTTATCGGTACATTATTAGTACTGAAAACATATGTTTAAGTTTTAAAGACTCGTCGAAGATATAGTTTGACAACTACTCTAAAATTTAGTATATTGTTAATAATTTATTTTTTATATGTTGAAAGATTACATTAAAAAAAAAACAAAAAGCAGCAAAAATAGTGTGTTTACAGACAAGAGGCATGTGGATGCCTTACTCTGCTCGGTGGAACCGAAGAGTGGGGTAGGAAGCGGCACAACTATACTTTGATTTTGCAACAATTTTTTGTGTCTATTAAGTACGCTAACCGTATTTTTATGCACCTCAGTGGCACTTATGTAATTTGCCATACATATTGGACACTTTACGTGGCACTTTTGTTGACATACCACAAATCAGTTATCCCTGTCCTTGTGCAATATTTTAATAAGATGATTTACTACATTTCATCATATAGTCATAATTTTATAACATTTTATATGATAATTTTAAAAAATAGAACATATTTTCTGACATTTGTTCATAGGCATTTTGACATGTAGTGTAAATCCATACCCGCACATGAAGAATAACTTTACATTGTTCAATTGACCGAAGGTTAGAGGTGAGCTGATATTGTGTTATCGCAATTTTTTTATTTTTTTTTTGAGAAATTGCAAATTTCTACACAAGTTAAATATTGCTAAAGAATGAATAAACAAATATATTAATTAGTATTATATTTAGTTAGCAATATTTGGCAATCATTAAAACAATTACATACCCTTTTTAATTCTTTATATTCTTCCTTGCCATAATAATTTTTTTTTTTTTTGTAAATACAAACTTCACTTGCTTTTATACACACACAGAAGTGAAAGATAAACAAAAAAAAAATGTAATAAAAACCTTATCAATAAAAGTATTAACAGATGGTAATATCAAATATATGTCTTTCCTATCATTATAATACAATCATTCAAAAAGTTGACAAATATTTGTAATTTTTTTATATAATATCATAAAAAAATGCCACAACATAGGGATTGAATTAAAACCAAAAGTAGCGTTGAGAACAATATTGAAAACAACATTATGACATATTTAAAATCTTATATAATTAATCTGACCAAGAAAAAAAACCGAAAGAATTTCCTCTTTGATGTAATTTGGAGAATGGAGTAATGAGTAAAAATTCATATTGTATGTCAAATCCTATATTTTCAAAAACTTATCGAATTTTAAAAAAAAAATTGATACTTGATAGCTAGCTATGTATATAGTATAATAAATATTAAATTGGTATTAGTTATTAGATAAGAATAATTTTGTCACACCTCGTGCCCCGCATGTCCGAGAACGCGACTACAGGTTTGGCAGTACCGATAATCAGATACTTGTTTGTCATCCTCATTATGCCAAAATTGATATCTCAAATTGACAATAGATACTTAAACTCATTCCTATATACTATGCAAATTTATCATCAGAATCTCATGTGGGATTAGGGTATCACATTCGCCATTCCTTTAAGCCCAAATATCCTCGTTGAGCCTAAACTTACAAGCCAAACCCAAAACCAACCAGGTAGTATGAGATTTTAAAGGTGGTTCTCACCGTACACGGTGTAGCACTTCGTTTCCATACCAGGGTTGGTCCGCTCTGATGCCAAATATCACGTTCCGTGCACGTGGGCTCGGAAACATGACTATAGGCTTGGTGGCACCCATGGTCAACTATTTGTCCACCGTCCTTAATGCACCAAAATAGATATTCTAAATTGACAATAGGTACTTAAACTCATCCTTATATACCATTCAAATTTATCATCAGAATCTCACGTGGGATTGAGTTGTCACATTCACCTCCCTTTTACGCTTAAGCGTCCTCATTGGATCCAAACTTATAGACCAAATCTAAGACTAACCAGGCAGAATGAAATTCTAGAGGTTGTTCCTATCACGCACGATGTAACACTTAATTCTCATACCGGGGATTAGTTACGTGCTATGATACCAAATATTACGTCCCATGTCCGCATACTTGAGAACGTAACTATAGGTCTGGAAGGAGTCACAGTCAACTATTTGACCACCGTCCCTATTAGGCCAAAATAAATATTCCAATTGACAATAGGTATTTAAATCCATCTTTATATACCATTCAAACTTAGCATCAGAATACCATGTAGAATCGGAGTATCACATTCACCCCTCTTTTAGGCTGAATTGTTTCGTTGGGTCTAAGGTTACAGACCAAACCCAAGACCAACCAGATAATATGAGATTCTAAAGAAAACTCCCATCGTGCATGGTGTAGTACTTCGTTCTCATACCGGGGTTGGTTACCCATTTTGATACCACATGTCACTCCCCGTGCCTATATTTCCAAAAAACGCAACTATAGACATGACAGCACACATGGTCAACTACTTAGCTGCCATCTTCATTGGGCCAAAATAGATCTTTCAAGTTGATAATAGGTACTTAGACCATCCTTATATAACATTCAAACTTATAATCAAAATTCCATATGGGATCGGGGTGTCACAAATTCAAATTTGGCTAAATATGAATATTGGTACCCAAATTGAGAAGCTTTTTATGTAATGTATTACAAAAAAAAGAGGCTGAACAATTATTTTTTATATATAAAAACAAAAAAACAATCTATTGTGGCTTAGGTGAACAAAGGAAGAGAATTGAAAACTAACTTATTTTGTTGCATTTAGAGTGGTAGGATTTGTTAACATTATTAACCCAAACTTATCAATTTGGAAAGTTTCATATTAATTAGAAGAGTGTTATTTTTTAGTATTTATTAGTTTTATTCTTAATGAGTCTTATTTAGTAGTTTCCTATTGTTATTTGGATTTTTCTAATGTTTGTTGGAGTCAAAGTCCTAGTTAGAGAAGAAATTATATTTTAGTCTTGTGAGACCTATTTATATAGATTTGTGTCTAGAGTTATGAGTGTATGTGGGTGTGTGTGAGATGGGTGTCATAGAATAGGGCTTGGTCCTATAAAGTTTGTGAGAATGCTATAGAGGTTTGATTTGATGTGTCTATAAATATTGAGAGATAAATGCATATTGTATTATTTGATTGTAGACTACATGATAACCACTATATAATTATTATCAAATATATTTTTATATTTCAACAATTGATATCAAAAAAAATTTATTTTCTACAATTAGTATTAGAGTCAGGCTGATCCAATGCACGCTTATCAAAGCTAGGTTGATCTAAGTCACGCTATTTAGAGTCTAATCTATCAAAACTAGGTGAGTTAGAATTAAGTTGATTCAAACCATGTCAAATCAATCAGAGTCAGATCGATCAAGGGGAGGCCAATCAGAATTAGGTGATATGAATATATCCTGTATACCTTGTCCAATTCTTACTTTTGATGGTAAAAACGACACTGAATCATAACGTCTCAATATGCAAAATTTCCTCGTTACCTTTCATATGTGGGATATAGTTGAAAAGGGTATTGAATAATTTCCTACTAATACCCAATTGATAGAAGAAGAAGAAAGACGGGTATATAAAGAAAAATAATGTGCGAATGTTAAGGGACGTCATTATATTTATACTACTCTGGAGTCAAATGTGTTCAAAAAAATCATGCATGCAACATTAGCAGAGAAGTTGTGGAGAATCTTGATGTAGTCTTATATACGGAGGTAAGGCTATTAATAACGAAGTTGTTGAGAAAAATAAAAAAAAAAAACTCTTGGTTGTAAGAAAGTTGACAATAAAAAAGATTCTTATTTGAAAAAAATTGATGAGAATCTTATTGTTGAAATTGGAAAAAAAAAATGATGAGAATATGTTGTTGAGGTCGAAAAGTTTAAAACTTTACCTTCAAGAGATGAAATTGAAGAAAATTCAATAGATGATGGGAATTTGTTTGTTGATGAAAATCGAATAGATGTGAATAAATTAGATTTTTGTAAAGTTAATCTAGTAATCGCTAAAATTGAATTAGCTTATAATTTGAAGAATTCTAATTTATCTTTTATCTATGAAGAATTTGAATTGCCTTTGGTTAAGAAAGAAGATATTAATTTATATGATTGTGAAAATTTTTATCCTCTTTGTTGTGTTGCAAAATCGGTTTGTTGAATTCCAACATTGATAATATGATGGAAATTCAAGATTCTTTGAAAGATGAGATTGATGAGGTGGATATAAAGTGTTGATATTCTTGAAGTTGGAAATTTTATTAAAGTCAAAGAAGGTATAGAATTTAATGATTTTGTTAAGGCTAAATTATTTGGAAAAAAAAATAAATATGTGGATGTTCAAGACTTCTTTGACAAACTAGTAATAAAATTGTTTGCAAAGTATAAGATTCGTATGTTCTCTCGTGTTACGATGAAAATCGATTACAAATTAGTATTACACAAGTTATTTATAGCAGTGGAATATACATTGGAGAATTTAGCTCGTGATGGTATTAGAACTTTGTTGAAGACATTGAAAATTTTAGTTTAAGGGAGTCATTGTTGGCATTATTAATTCAAACTTTTCAATTTAAAAAATTTCATATTAATTAGAAGAGTTTGTTAGTTTTTATTAGTTTTAATTCTAATGAGTCTTATTTAATAGTTTCCTATTGTTATTTAGATTTTCTAATGTTAAGTGGATTCATAGAATATAACACAACAGGAAAAATCGCGATTTGCGACGGCCAAAAACCGTCGCAAAACCGTCGCTGATCGTTTTTGCGACGGTTTTAGCCGTCGCAAAAAATGACGTCGCAATTTGCGACGGCCAAGGGAAACCGTCGCTATTAGCGACGGTTTCGCAAAGATTTTGCGACGAATATTTTTGGTCAAACTTCGTCAAAGGAGCAAATTTGCGACCGTTTTGCAACGAAAAACATTGACCCTCGCAAAATTCTCACAAATTTGCGAAGGTTTTGCGAGGGCTACGGTTTGGACCCTTGCAAAACCCTCGCAAATTGCGACGATTTTGTGAGGGCACAAAGTTGGCCCTCGCAAAACCTTCGCAAATTGCGAGGGTTTTGCGAGGGCCATTACTTTGCGAGGGTTTTGCGAGGGCCATTACTTGGGTTTGCTTGGGCCCTCGCAAAACCGTCGCAAATTGCGAGGGTTTTGCGAGGGGAGAATTAAATCCCAAGTAATGGCCCTCGCAAAACCATCGCAATTTGCGATGGTTTTGCGAGGGCCAACCTTGTGCCCTCGCAAAACCCTCGCAAATTACGACGATTTTGCGAGAATTTTGCAATAATTTTTTATTTTTTATTATTATATTTATTTTAAATTATTAATTTCCTGTAAATCAACCCTGAAACACTATACAAATAAATGCCAAAACTATGTTCATAATCCAAAAAAATACTATAAAAAATTAAAAATAAGCCCAAATAAATATAATTAAAATACTAAAATATAATATAAAATAAAATACATAATAAGTATCTAAAAAAGTAAAATAATTCACAAAAATAAGTAATAGTGTATAAAAAGTATAAAAATAAATATACCAAGTCTATGTAAGTAATGAAGGAGCAGCTGCGAAGGGGGTGGAGGAGGGGAACGAGAGCCCTTACGTGGGCCCGGGTGCTCATCAGCTGGATCAAATCCATCGTTAGCATTTGGATCTTCATCTTCAGCATTAGTAGCCGCAATGCGCGCTTCTATCTCCTCTATGGATGGCATAGATGGTGCAGGAATACCCATCTTGTCCAACATAGCTGCCATCCAACCACTAAATGTAGATTGCTGTTGCCTCATGAAGTCCCGATACAAGTCTATTTGTCGATTGAATCTTCGCTCAGCCTGTTGAACCCTTTGCTCTACTAGATGTCCAATATCAACTGGTGTAGGGGAAGATGCATGCAGTCCACTTTGAGACAGTCTAGTTTGAACATGTGTCATCTCTGAGCCTAACCCAAAAACTCGTTCCCTTTTGAACCCGCCTTGTGCCTTTACAAACATGGCTTTTTCATCAAAAGGAACAACAGAGTTTACAGAGTCACTAGACTCGGACTGAGGAGTGCTCTGTATGAGATTTCGCACCTCATCCTAAAAAACAAAAAAAAAAAGAATTGTCAATAGTAATTATCAAAATAAAATGCAAATTCCACGCAGTATAAAGAATTTCAACATATTTAATCTATATACTACCAATGTCTGGCGAGATCGCTCATTGACAAACTGACCCTTTTGTGGCCCACTCTGAAAGACATGTAATGTCTCAAACATGTCTGTGTAGCTAAAAGAACTCCCCTTCTTGGTCGCTACATTTATGTTAACAAAATGTAATTATTACAATCTTACATAAATTTGTAATAAAATAATTTAGAATAATAATTAATTAAGTGAAGGTGAATTACCAAACGGTCCTCGTGTTCTGTGAACGAAATAGACCCTCCAGTATGGGTGCAGCTACTCCCACGATTCTTTTTGTTGGTGGATGAGAGCTTCTGATACTTCTCTGATCTCCAGTACTCGCAAATGTCATTCCAATACTGTGCCTCTATCCAATGAGGACATACCCAATCATCCCTCTTTCTCAGCCTAGACATTATGTCCAAAAATCGCGTCCGACACTTCTTTTCCCAAGTTGATCGAATTAGCAAAGCATACTCTTCCCTCCACCGAAAATATTTCTGCATGATCATTATTAAGATTTCTGATTTAACATATAACATAGTATTTAAACGATAAAAAATACTCAAAAATTGCTTACCCCAAATTTTTGAAACCATAAGTCTCGCATGGTTATCGGGACATGCGTGTATGTCGGATACGAACCAGTGAAGTACTGCTGTATTATATTTGAAATTTCTCGGACACATTTGTCCGAGCCGGCGAACCTATTTTTGGTGCAATGACAATGTACAATATAGTTATGTTAATCTCAAAAATAATAATAATAATTGAACTAATAATCAACATCTTACAAAGTATAAATATGTTACTTACCCATTTCCCCATGGAACAATCCAAGGTCGGGAGTCCGTAACTTGCAACCCAACAGAATGCGAAGTCGAAGCGACGGATGATTGAAAAGCCGGGATGGTACTCCCTCATCTCCAATAGAGCCATGTAATGAACGAGGCACTCGAAAGTCGAGGTAGCCGAGTAGGGGATGAAGTATAAGGCTCCTGACCCTCCTGACTCCCCTCCCTCAATGATCCTTCATTAGAAGACATTGCTAAAGGAGATGAAAAAAGAAAAATAAGTAACCAATAAAGACGAAGCCCACTTCAAAAGAAGGATGTAAATAACTGTGAATAAAAATGATAAAAAAATAATAATATTGAAACGTTATATCTATTCGCTAGTTTAAAGTAATACAATAATATGTATGATAATGATGGATATGTCAAAATAAACATTGTACTTGTAAATTGAATTTAAAAAAAAAATGACAGAGTCTCCCCTATAATTGGATATTTCCCAGGCACAAGGCCACCTCAAGATTTGACAATCAAAACGCTATTACAAACAACAAAGACAGATCTTTCAAATATAGAAAAATTCAAAAGATAACTAGGGGTAATCACACGCTATTACAAACAAAAAAGACAGATCTTTCAAATATAGAAAAATTCAAAAGATAACTAGGGGTAATCACCCATTACCCAAGAGGATTGATCACCCATCACTCACGGGGTTCCAATTAAAATGTTAGATATAGTTAAAATCAAGCTAAAAATTATAAATGCCTCTGTCCTTGTGAATTGTCTATCAATACAGCAACAATACAATATATAAATTACCTTGTTGTTTACACCACAAAAGAATATAATAAGGAATAATAAAAATCCTCCGGGCTGTACAAGTCTAAACGAAAGATTCTCGCAAAAAATAGAAGGAGATGAGATTCCCGACAATTAGACAAAATTGTGAAACAAAATTGTATGTGATGGAATTTAAAATAATAAAAATTAAAAGATTCAAGGCATGTAGATTCAAGTAACAAATAAATTGTAAATTAAAATTTGACATGGGATAGTAATGATGCAATAGATTTCAGGATTCCCTCACCATTAACTATATTATTTGTAAATGAATTGAAATCAGGCCTATTCACTAGAATCATTCTCCGATACAGACTCATCATCATCTACTGAGGTATCGCTATTCGTTTCCCATTCATCTTCATCTTCTTCCTCTTCATTTATAGGAGAATTTTCCCTTGCTGTTATAGCCTCATCTTGAACATCCAACATTTCATTCATACCATTCTCATGCGTCGTAATACCAAGATCAACAAATAACGATATGTCGACTTCGTCGATAGCATCTACTTCTTCCCGATAAGCTCTATCAACCACAGTGCATCTATTATATGTCGAGCTTTGGTTTTGCAAACCGCCAACCAATCGGATCTTGGCCTCTTACTCCCTGGATATGATGCATAATACACTTGGCTAGCTTGTTGAGCTAGAACAAATGGATCATAGTTAGCATAGCTCCTTTTGTGGTTAATTTCTACAAGATTATACTCATGGATGTACCCTGGTACCACGATTCAATGTTTGATCAAACCAGTGACATTTAAAAAGAACAACGCTTTGCTGTGGATTACCAGAAAATTGCACTTCAATAATCTCATTTAACACTCTATAGTAATCAGGTCCTGATGCATCATTTCCAATCCCTTTCACGCAAACACCACTATTAACTGTTTTCTTTCCTTCCGCATAATCATTAGTGTGAAATCGGTAACCATTAATTATGTACCCACTATATGATTTCACTAGCCTTGACGGACCCCAAGCAAAGTTCCTCAAGCATTCATTTGTAACCATATTTTCTGAATCTTGTACCTAAAAACATTAGACAAGTTAATTTTTTAATTATGAAAGTTATAGCATTACGAAACTCCATTGAATCCCCAATGGAGTTCCAAATGCAAGTTATTAACTTATATAACTTACATATCCACTAAACCATTCTGCAAATTCAAGGCTAATTCTTGTATTGATTTCTATCTCTGATACAGTCGGAGCCAGACTTCGTAAGTGTGCCGTGAATGCCCTGTAATGCATTAGAATTAGATTGAATGAGTCAAAATCATTACGAGGTATCGTTTATCGTATAAAATGTATGAAGTAGTAGCTCGTACTCAATGTATGGTTGCACTTCACCAAAATTAAGCAACATATAAATTCTTGCTGCAACGAATTCTTCAGAAGTAAGGAACCGAGTTCGAATTTGTCCTATCACCCTTCCTTGAACATTGCAGATTGACAGCCCAATTTCTTGCACCCTCTCTAATCGTTCTCCCTCTTCATTACGCGTCGGAATTGTACGTTTTGTTTGTACATGTGGCTCAAAATAATAAGAGAAGAAAGTGGATGCTTCCTCAACTAGATAAGCATTGCAGATTGACCCTTCAACTCTAGCCTTATTTTTCACCTTGATTTTCAATTGATGCAAATACCTGTCATTTTAAAAAAATTTCAACTTCAGTCACACACGTTTATATCATACCTGCTATGAAAGAATTAGATTGAATGATTCGATTACCGTTCAAACGGGTACATCCACCTATATTGAATAGGGCCACAAACTCTTGCTTCGTAAGGCAAATGAATTAATAGGTGTTCCATTACATCAAAGAATGCAGGTGGAAATATCTTCTCCAACTTACATAACAATAAAGGAATGTCGAACTCCAATTTGGCCATATGAGCTACATTCAACTTAGGAGAGCATAGATCACGATAAAAAAGACTCAACTCCGTCAAAACACCCCATACATTAGAAGGAAGAAATTCCTTCAATGCAATTGGAAGTAGTCTCTCCATGAATACGTGACAGCCATGTGATTTCATACCGGATAACTTCAACTCATTCAAATCAGCACATCTTTCAATATTTGAAGCGTATCCATCTGGGAGTTGCAATCCTCTCAACCATTCAAGCAAAATTTTCTTTTGTTCTGATGTCAACGAGTAAACAGCTTTAGGTATAGCCATTTTTCCTCCTCCCACATTCAAGGCATGTAGCTCGAGCCTATGGCAATAAATTTCTAAGTCACGTCTAGCCTTTAAATTGTCTTTTGATTTACCCTTTACCTCAAGAACTGTATTCATGACATTGTCAAATACATTCTTCTCATTGTGCATTACATCAATATTATGTCGGACCAAATTAGTACGCCAATATGGCAAGTCCCAAAAAATACTCTTTTTTGCCCAATTATGAGATATTCCCCTGCCATTACTCCTTCCAATTTCTTTGCATGTTTCTGTAATTTTTTCATAGTTAGACAAACTATCCCTGATTTCTTCACCAGTAGGGTATTGCACAGGCTGTGATGTCTCAAAACCTCTATCATTCCTAAAAGATCTCGTATCCTTCCTGTAAGGATGATCCGATAGTAAGAAACGACGGTGACAGTCAAACCATGATTGTTTCCCACCATTTTGTAGATAAAAAGACTTTGTATTGCCCATACAATATGGACAAGCCAGTCTCCCGGCAGTGCTTCAGCCACTCAACATACCATATGCAGGAAAATCATTAATTGTCCACAAAAGTGCCGCCCGTAGTTGGAAGTTTTGTTTCTTCGATATGTCATAAGTGGTGACACCTTCAAACTACAATTTGGTTAATTCGTCTATCAAGGGTTGTAAGTAAACATCCACCTGGTGCTTTGAATTCTTGGGGCCTGGGATAATGATTGTTAAAAACATGACTGGATCCTTCATACACATCCACGGGGGGAGATTATACGGTGTGAGAATGACCGGCCAGGATGAATATTGCTTACCCGACATCCCAAATGGTGAGAATCCATCTATACATAAACCAAGTTTGACATTCCGTACTTCTTTTGCAAATTCAGGATGCATTCGATCAAAGTGTTGCCATGCTTCAGTATCACGAGGGTGACTCATGGTGCCTTTCTCCGATCTACTCTCTCCATGCCATCTCATGTGTTCAGCTATTGTTTTAGAAGTATACAATCTGTGTAGCCTCGGTGTTATCGGGAAGTAATACATCTTCTTGAATGAAATTTCCTTTCTACTTGTGTTCTTCCCAACCTTTTTCTGTGCATATCGAGGATGGCCACAAAATTTACACTCTCTACGATTCATGTCATCTTTCCAGTAAAGCATGCATCCATTATTGCATACATCTATTTTTTGTACCGGCAAACCCAACCCAACCACTAATTTTTTCATCCGATAGAAATCATCGAGAATCGTATTATCGCTTAGGCACAACCTCTTTCATCAATTGCACAACATCGTTAAAGGCTTTACGCGAGAGGTTATTTTCAGACTTAATGTTTAATAACCTTGAAGCCAGTGAAAGCTGCGAATGTTATGTGCATCCATCCCATATAGGAGTCTCTGCCGCCTTTAACATATCGTAAAACCTTTGTGCCTCCACATTAGGTGGTTCTTCAAAATGGTCTCGTCGATGGAGCTTCGGGGGAAAGTCAAGTCCTGCTACGTCTAAGACCATTTCGCGAGACAAATTTTCTTGATGTGAATCAAATTCTGGGATTGAGGTAGACACACTTGAGGGACACTCGAATGGCTCACCATGACATGTCCACCGGTAATACCTAGGCACAAATCCAGACTTCCACAGTGGAGCTTAACTTGTGCTGGATCTAGATACTTTTTATTCTTACATTTTGCACATGGGCATCTAATTACGCTTGATATTGCATTTGATAAGGCAAATGTCAAAAAAGCCTTAACCCCTTCCTCAAATTCAATAGGGATCCCTTTTACACCTGAAGCATGCCTTCTATACATCCAACTACGATCCTCCATGACGTCTAAATGAGAGAAAAGAACAATCAACTCAATAATTAAAATCACCCCTTAAACAAAAGGAAGAGAAGTGTAATTACATTTTCCTTTCTATTATCTAACAAAAAGAGGTCCAAAACATAGAATTTACAATTGCCATCTTTGGATACAGTTACACCTTCAATATCTACGTTTTAACCAAGTTCTACATTTAATTGAGGTGAAAAGTACAATTATTTGAAGAGTGAAAATAAATGTGGAAATAAATGAGAAAATTTTATATTTGATTAAGATAAATAATATTAAAGCTATTTATATTCTTATTTTACACATTCCAATGGTTAAAATAATAACATTTTATTTATTTTCATTCCAATGTTTATATGTGTTTAAACTCTCTCTATAACGTATATTATTCCTGCTATTATTAACATTCATATTATATATGAAATTATTATTATTATTACTCATTTCATTAGTCCTATTCTTATTGTTATTAGCAATATTATTTTTAATAATAATGCTATTATGGGATATATACTCATGTTCAATTGAATAATACACTCCAAGATAAGAGTAGTTATTCTACTCCACGGTAAATAGCGGCAGATTTTGAAAAAAAATTTTGACAGAGTCTCCCCTGTAATTGGACATTTTCCAGGCACAGGGCCACCTCAAAATTATACAATCAAAATGCAATTGCAAACAATAAAGACAGATCATTCATTTATACCAAAAAAAATAATAATAAAAGGATAACTAGGGGTAATCACCCATTACCCAGGAGGAGTAATCACCTATTACTTACGGGAAATCCAACATTTGAATTCAACACAAAGGCAATTTATATGAACAACACGCACCTCCTACATCTTCATAATCTAAGGAAACGAATTTCTCACATAAAAGAGCCTTCAAAGCATTCCACTAAAGTTAAATCTTCCACTAGAGACACTAATATATTATTATAATCAAGTAATAAGATTACTAAACTAATCAGATATCAACCTTCCTATTATGGCATCATAACCAATCAAATTAATTTATAAGGGTTTATATAGCTAAAACATAGTTTCCATATAATTTGATCAAAGTAGTAATTTTTTGATAACAGGGTAAAAGAGAGTGCACTTTGTACAAAGTATATCACATATAAGTACAGATCAAAACACCATGAATGTTTAAAAAGGACAACAATTCCAACTAACAAATCAGCAATTCCAGTTCACAATTCCAAATTTAAATCAATAATCTCACATCAAACCACCATCATGTCACTCCCAATCTCCTCAAATTCAACCCCAACATCAATACAAATATTATACATCAATTCCAACTCTGCTCATTCACAAATAATCACCCAAATTTCAAAGCTTCAGGGGAAATGCAAATGTGCCCAACATAGACTTAGTTTATAAGATAATGAAGTAGCTCAAGAGATGAATTCTAACTACTTACCCAAATGAATCAGCTTCAGCAATAGCACAGCAGTAGCACAAGAATGGCAGTGGAGGCGCTCACTGAGGGGGGCGAGCTGAAGGGGGCAAGCTGAGCAGGGGGGGCTGAGGGAGACTCTGCAGGAGGGGGGCGCAGGGAGGGGGGCAGGCCGAGGGGGATCTGCAGGAAAGGGGGCGCGGGGAGGGGGAGCTATGGGGGAGGGTCGTTGCGGGTGAGGGGGCGCAAGGAGGGGGACTCGCAGGGAGGAGGGTCTGCGGGGGTGGGAGGGCACGGGGAGGGGGGCTGCGGGGGAGGAGCGCCGGGGAGTGGGGGCTTGGGGGGGGAGCTACGGGAGGGGGCGCGGGATGGGAGGGGAGTTGAGGGAGGGGGGCGCGGGGATGGGGGAGCTGCGGGGAGGTCGTCGGCGGGGAGAGGGGGGAGAGATGGGGAGCGGCGGCGCAAGCTTGGGAAGGGGAGGGTGTGGCGGGTCGTGTGGAAGGGAAGAAGGATGTGGGAAGAAGGAGGGGAAAAAAAAAGGAGGGAGTGAAAAATTTTGGAAAATTTTAGTTTTTTTTTTAAATTTCTAGCTATTTCGTCGTAATTTGTGACGAAAATATAAAACCCTCGCTAATTTCTCATAAATTAATATGAATAACATTATAAATCGATCTATACATTATAATTTTTATTATTTTTTAGTGATTTTAATAATATTATTATTATGTAAATTATTTTTCTTTATATATTTTAATTTATACACCACTTAATCAAATAAATAGATCAAAAAAATAGATATATGTATATATATAACTATATAGTATAATATATATTAACATGTTGGAGATGAATAACATTACAAATCGATCTCTACATAATAATTTTCACTATTTTTTTTAGTGATCTCAACAATAATAACAGTATTTAAATTATTTTTCTTTATATATTTTACTTTATACACCACTTAATAAAATAGATATATTAAAAAATTGGGCATATGTATATACATAGCTATGTAGTATAATATATATTAACATGTAGGAGACGAAGAACATTACAAATTGATCTCTACATTATAAATTTCACCATTTTTTTAGTGATATCAACAATAATAACAGTATTTGAATTATTTTTCTTTATATATTTTACTTTATACACTACTTAATCAAAGTGATAAATTAAAAAATTAGACATATATATATATATATATATATACCTACATGTTATAATATATATATATATATATATATATATATATATATTAAACTAAACAGATACTTATATACATTATATACATATACTTATATATTAGAATAAGTATATAACATAACATAATTAACTATATACATTTACTTATGCAATACATTAGGTGTATAACATGACATAATTACATATACAAAATTATAATAAAATGCACTAATTGAGACATGTTATTAAAAATATTTCAGTAAATTTGTCAAAATACACCATCACATAAACACATAAAGAAAATTTTAAAAATAAAAAAAGATTAAAACCCTATTTTGTTGTAAAACCCTCGCAAATTCGTGCAATTAGTGACGGATTTGCGACGAATTTGTGACGAATTAGGGTTTTGAGATTTTCTATAAATTTTTTCATTTATTTATTTTTTAATTAAAAATATTGACCGTCGCAAAACCCTCGCAAATTGCGAGAGCTTTGCGACGGACGTTCAAAAATTTTTAAAATATTTTTTAAAAAAACAATCGATCGTCGCAAAACCCTCGCAAATTGCGAGAGTTATTTGCCGTCGCAAAATCCTCGCAAATTGCGAGGGTTTTGCGATGGACGCAAAACCCTCGCAATTTACGAGGGCTGAATTACCGTCGCAAAACCCTTGCAATTTGCGAGGACTTTGCGATGGACGTTCAAAAATTTTAAAAATATTTTTTAAAAAAATAATCGGTCGTCGCAAAACCCTCGCAAATTGCGAGAGCTTTGCGACGGACGTTCAAAAATTTTTAAAATATTTTTTAAAAAAACAATCGATCGTCGCAAAACCCTCGCAAATTGCGAGAGTTATTTGCCGTCGCAAAATCCTCGCAAATTGTGAGGGTTTTGCGATGGACGCAAAACCCTCGCAATTTACGAGGGCTGAATTACCGTCGCAAAACCCTCGCAATTTGCGAGGACTTTGCAATGGACGTTCAAAAATTTTAAAAATATTTTTTAAAAAAATAATCGGTCATCGCAAAACCCTCGCAAATTGCGAGGGCTAACTACCGTCGTAAAACCCTCGCAAATTGCGAGGACTTTGCGATGGACGTTCAAAAATTTTAAAAATATTTTTTTAAAAAATAATTTGCCGTCGCAAAACCCTCGCAATTTGCGAGGGCATAAATACCGTCGCAAAACCCTCGCAAATAGCGACGATTTTGCTACGAATTGCGACGGGTATTTTGACTGTCGCAAAACCGTCGCAAATTGCGACGGTTTTGCGACGGTTTTGGTCAACCCGCGACTTGTTTGAAAATCGTCGCAAATTGGTCGCTATTAGCGACGGTATTGAAGCCGTCGCAAAAAATTCGTCGCAAATCGCGATTTTTCCTGTAATGTAAGGCTTGGTCCTGTAGGATTTCTGAGAATATTATAGAAGTTTGATTTGATATGTTTATGAATATTGAGAGATAAATACATATTGTATTATTTAATTATAAATTCTATCATCACCAAAATATAATCATTATCAAATATACTTTTATATTTTTACAATTGATATTAGAAAGTTTGAAGTTTCTACGGGATATTTGGAGAGGTGATGAGTATTGGCGTAATTGTATTTTTAAGAAAGTGTATACATAGTTCTAAAGCGAATTAATATAGAATAAAATGAAAAATAAATAAATTTCAAGAGAAAAAGGACAATGAAATAAAAAATAGTTGCAAAAATAATTAATTAACATGAGAAATGAAAATAATTAACGTGAAAATCAAACCATTATCCTTTTATATACACGCCTAAACAAATGATTGCAAATTCCACTGTCAACCTACATCACAAGACAATCATAGAATATAGCAAGACTATGATGACAAACACCGTCATTATATCTGAACAACTTGATAGATGTTATAAAATTAGGGTAGTGTTAGAATAAAATCTACACACTACACACTAAGAAAATTCTAACTATTCTTTGCACAAGAATTTCTCTTCAAACTTCTCTCTTTCTTTCTCTCACAATTCTTTCTCTAATCTTTCTTTCACTAATCTTTCTTTCACAAAATGATGGTGTATTACAAGTTTAGAGAATAGCTCTATTTATAGAGCTCTAATTAGTGAAATACATCATGGCATACATCATCTTCAACTAATCTCAATTAATGGTGTCTCCACTAAATGGTGGACATCCATAAAAATCTTCTAATAATTCACATAAATCCATAATTAGTGGAGCCTCCACTAATTAATGGAGATTCCAATAATTCATAGCACTCCCCCTTGGATGTCCATCAATTACATAAAGAATATGCCTCGTTAAAACCTTACTAGATAAAAACCCAAGTGGGAAAAAAATCTAGTGAAGGAAAAAGAGTACACTATTCTATATGTCCATTTATTACTCCCCCTGATGAGATGATTCCTTTAAATCTTTAAACCGACGCATACCGATTTTATATCTCAACTTTTCAAATGTTGCAGTCGGTAAAGTCTTCGTGAAAATATTTGCGAGGTTATCACATGACCGAATTTGTAACACATCAATTTCACCTTTCTTCTGGAGTTCATGAGTAAAGAAGAATTTTGGTGAAATATGTTTTGTCCGATCTCCTTTAATATATCCGCCTCGTAATTGAGCTATGCAAGCTGCATTGTCTTCATAAAGAGGAGTTGGAATACCTTTGATTGATGATAATCCACAACTTTCTCGGATATAATGAATCATGGATCTTAGCCATACACATTCTCGACTTGCTTCATGAATGGCTATAATTTCAAGCATGATTTGAAGAAGTAGTCGCTATAGATTGTTTCGTAGAACGCCATGATATAGCAAGTATTTCCACATGTAAATATATAGCCCGTTTGAGAACGTGCTTTATGTGGATCGGATAAATAACCAAAGATCTCGCATAACCTATCAATGTTGGACTGGTTTTATTTGAATAAAATAATCCGAGATCAATTGTACCTTGGAGATATCGAAGGACTTGTTTAATTCCATTCCAATGTCGTCGTGTTGGTGAAGAACTAAATCTTGCTAATAAATTGACAACAAAAGCAATATCAGGTCGTGTATTATTAGCAAGATACATCAATGCACCAATTGCACTGAGATATGGTACTTCAGGACCAAAGAGTTCTTCATCATTTTCTTGAGGTCTGGAAAGGATCTTTATCCACATTTAATGATCGCACGATCATTGGAATACTCAATGGATGTGCTTTGTCCATGTAAAATCTTTTTAGCACTTTTGTCTGTATATGTTGATTGATGAATAAATGTTCCACTCTCCAAATGTTCAATTTGTAAACCAAGGCAAAATTTGGTTTTACCAAAATCCTTGATTTCGAATTCTCTTTTTAAATAATCAATTGTTTCTTGGAGCTCTTCAGGAGTTCCAATAAGATTAATATCATCAACATATATAGCTAATATCACAAATTTAGAACCAGATTTCTTAATAAAAACACATGGACATACCTGGTCATTTTTAAATCCCGCTTTCAATAAATATTCACTAAGACGTGTGAACCACATGCGCCCGTATTGCTTCGTGCCATATAATGATTTCTCGCAACTTGATGGAGTAATTTTCACGAGGATAATGTTTATATGCTTCGTGCATATGAAATCCTTCGAGGATTTTCATGTAAACATCATTTTCTAAATTTCTATACAAGTAAGCAAAGTGACAACATCTAATAGGCGCATATCTATCTTTTTCATGTACTCGCCAAACCGATAAGATATCGGAGTGTAATAGCATCAACAACAGGAGAATAAGTTTCATCATAATCAATACCTGGTCTTTGTGAAAAACCTTGGGCTACTAATCGCGCTTTATATCGAACGATTTCACTCTTTTCATTGCGCTTTCGCACAAATATCCATTTGTAGCCAACAGGTTTTATACCTTCCGGTGTTCGGACCGCAGTCCGAAGACTTCACGTTTTGCCAGTGCATTTAACTCCGATTGAATCGCATATTTCCATTGCAGCCAATCTTTTCTATGCCGACATTCATCAATCGATATTGGTTCAGGATCATCATTATCCCGTGTAACATCAAGAGATATATTGTATGCAAATATATTATCAATAACAGTTTCTATCCGATTCCAACTTCTACCGGAAGTGGTATAATTGATAGAAATTTCAGTATTACTTTCATCAACTTCTGGTTCTTTGTCATCAGTCCTCTCTTGGTCTTTATCATTCTTTTCTTCAATATGATCTTCTGGATCATTTAATCCTCTTTTCTTTCGAGGATTTTTATCTTTAGAACCAAGAGGTCGGCCACGCTTTTGGCGTGTTTTTGACTCAGCAGCTATAGGTATAATATTTTGTTCTGCTGGAACTTCAATTCGAATAGGATCATTTATAGCTGGCATATGCGATTTTGTTACTCTTCTAGAGTCAACAAAATCGTCTGGCATTTGATTTGCAATGCTTTACAAATGAATTATCTTTTGAACTTCAAGTTCACATGCGCTTGTATGCGGATCAAGATAATTTAATGATGTTGTCCAATCACGATCTTTCTTGTACTCGTTTCTGTTTCTCCCTTAATTTAGGGAATAATGATTTCATAAGAGAATAAGAAAATAAATATAAGAAAATGATGACAAGCAGAAATGCCAAGAAAAATATCTATTTTTTTTTCACTCTTCCCGGTACCGACTTTTCATCTTCCTCTCTTGTCTTTTCTTCTCCTCCGACCCTCTACCTACCATCTACCTCTTCTTCTTCTTCATACAGAATATATATATATATATGTATCGATATATATCTCAGTTATCAGTCATTAGTAAACATCAAAAACAAAAATCACAAAGCAGATATGGAGACTCGTAATTCATTTGAGACATGGTCAAATTTTGACTTAGTTTCTGCAGCAGATGTTGATGTATTTTCATTTCCAAACCAACCGCTTTTGCCTAATTCGAACACAGAAGATTTTGATATGTTTTCCTTTCCAAACCAACCGCTTCGCCTAATTCGAACGCAGAAGATTTTGATATGTTTTCCTTTTCAAACCAACCGCTTCGTCTAATTCGAACGCAGAAGATTTTGATATATTTTCCTTTCCAAACCAACCACTTCCTCCTAATTTCAGGTGAGATACCTTTGATGGCTTCCATTTGTTTTTAGTGTGCTTGATAATGAAATTAAACTCTCTTTTGGTTTGTTTTTGATGTAAATCAGTGGAAGTTTTGAACATACCACTTTGGACCAAGTTGATCCGCCCCTACAAGAGACTCGCTTTTGATATCGTTCTTCTTGATGCTATTCCTTTGAATGAGGATATGCTTGTGTATGATCCTTTCTACTCTCTAATGGATTTTGAACAAAGCCATAATATGTTTCCAGTGTTATTATACATTTAAACATGGATTTTGAATGGTATTACCTTTATCGATATTATTTTCTTTTTCTAGGAGAAATAATGAGTGGTCTTGGCAACGAAGTCGGAGTAAGTACTCATGAAATGCATAATATCGAAGTTCAAAATATTATTGCGCATAAAATTCCTGGGGAGAAGAAGATGATTAAGAGGCGAGAGAGAGAAGAAGAGCAATAACTCCCGGACACTATCAAGAGAAACAATTTCGCAAAGATTTTTACCTACCAATCAAAAGCGCAGCCAAAGAACCGAATATTGGCATAACCCGTCTCAAGAAAAGATGTAGGGAGTTAGGAATTCGTCGATGGCCTCACAGAAATTGGTGAGCTTGGAGACCATAATCAAGAATGTTCTGTGTTCTCTCTCATACATACTTATAATTTGTAAGTATGAAACTATGAAAGATTTATAAGTAAATAATCGATGATATCACTTCGATTTACAGGATATGCAAAATAAAGAAGAAGGAGGACATATGGCTGAGAAGAAATTACAAGAAGCCATTGCGATACTGGAATGTGAAAAACAGTTGGTGGAAGAAAATCCTAATACGCAGTTAGAGGACCAAACACGTAAATTGAGACAAGCATGTTTCAAGGCCAAATATAATAAGAAATATAATAAACTTAAGGAGATCATAAAATCTCAAGACTCATTTCGCAAGTAATTTTACTGGCTACTTCGCCGCTAGTCTCGATGCCGGCTCAAAAGGGAAAGAAAAGGAGGAGGATGTCGAAAAAGAGGAGTTGAAGTCCATAATTACTAATTGTTTGTCGTCCTCTAATGTAAATATTGAAAAAGAACAATTACAAACCTTCATCTTACATTTGTCAGCTCAATTACAAAAGAGTAACTATAAGCATGTATCATCAAGTTCATATGAACACTAGTGATATGAATAAAAGATGTGATGCTTATTATTAATGGAAATATCTTTTTCCCTTATTATCTTTTCTCGTTCCACTTCGGTGGCCAGTATTTCTCTGTGATAAGGGAAATATCGAGTGTGTCCATGACCATAACCACGGCCACTGCCACAACTACGACTATAACGATGGCTTCTGCTGGAGCCAACAACATTTACTTCTGGAAGTGCTGTTGAGCCAGTTCATATGGCTTCATGATTTCTCAATAGTAACTCATGTTAAAGCTGTCAATTTTGGATACCCTTTTTCTCGATATTGTTACTGTAGAACATGAAAAGTGGAGAATGTCTTCTCCAATAAAACTTCATCAGTAACTTTTTCTCCGTAAAATTTTCAACTAAGATGTAGTTTTATACATCACGGAGTTCACGGTTTTACAATCTTGCAACTTCAGGTGCAACCATTCATACCGTGCAGTGGGTAGTACGACCATCTTCGTGTGGTCAAATCTTTCTTTTTATCCACATGACATATGGATCTCCCTTTTTTTTTAGCATTTAGATGCATTTCGTATGACATATAAATTTTTTTTTCGTAAATATCAATGGCTACAAATTCGAATTAAGCGAGATCAATAAATGCGTACTGTCTTCTCGGCTTTAATAACGGCAGAGACTCGTGTCGATAACGTGTTATAAAATTAGGGTAGTGTTAGAATAAAATCTACACACTACACACTAAGAAAATTCTAACTATTCTTTGCACAAGAATTTCTCTTCAAACTTCTCTCTTTCTTTCTCTCACAATTCTTTCTCTAATCTTTCTTTCACTAATCTTTCTTTCACAAAATGATGGTGTATTACAAGCTTAGAGAATAGCTCTATTTATAGAGCTCTAATTAGTGAAATACATCATGGCATACATCATCTTCAACTAATCTCAATTAATGGTGTCTCCACTAAATGGTGGACATCCATAAAAATCTTCTAATAATTCACATAAATCCATAATTAGTGGAGCCTCCACTAATTAATGGAGATTCCAATATAGAATTATTTTCTTGTGTATCTTGGAGACGATGTCTCACCAATAGTAAAATTCACTCTTTCATTTCTTTTGGCTTTTTCCTTTGCAATGTTATTAGATTTTTTTTAAAAAAAAAATTAAAGAGTACTAGTTGATTCTTGGAGGAGCATTATTTGATTGAAACATTCTATTTTCATGTTCTTGCACCTATAATTTAATCAACCAAAGAAGGATCTTCTTTTTCTAGTTCCTCTCCTGCAGAGCCCTAGTAATAGTATGTGATTCCTCTCATTTGATCCCAGTTTTCGAATGCTAAAACAAATTAAATCACAAAGTCTAGTGAGTTCCATTGCTTCCTTCCAACTTCAACATACATGTTCGGTGCTGATGTAGAAAAACCTGGACATTTTGATCTATGCTGATGTCTATCTTCACTTTGTTTCTTGTCCCCATCCAGAGTTTCATGCAAATAGGTCAGCATCCTACTACCATTTCAATTGCCACATTGCTACCTATGCGGCAAATTTTGTATATATGTGGCATTTGTGACTGGATTTCAGGCCACAATGATGAAAATTCTTTGCGTATATAAATTCAAAACCAACATGAGAGTTGGCCATTAATTTCAGTCTCTTTAAACTCTCTTTTACACCATTCAAATTGGCAATTTTTTTGAGCATTTTCGTTCAAGATGTCTGCAACAATGTTTGTGTTCCTACTAGCATTTTCCTTCTTCATATCAACTACCTGTGGTGATGGTGATCAACCAGCTCAATATAACTACAGTGATGGGTTGTCTCCTCCAGCTGGTTGCGGAAACTGCACCATCTGTCAATATCCGTGCCACACTCCACCTCCGCCTGCTCCAGTCTCCGGTTATCCTTCCTATGGTGCACCACCGCCTCCTACAGCGCAAGCCTACTGTCCACCAGCTCCTGCTCAGTGCTGCCAATATTCACCACCATCTCCTTTCTATTCTCCATACAGCAACTATTCTGGTTCAGCAAAATTGCAGCTCCTGATCAAGCCCTTCACTTTCACTGGATCTTTAGCTATTTTCTTGGTCACAGTTATCACTTTGGGTGTTCAAGTTTGAAGTCTTCAAGAATGAAGTATGGATTATGTTCTCCGACAGCATAAATGTGCAGAAGAAATTGTCAATTTGGTTTAAAATGTTTGCAATATCTCAATTTCTCCTTGTTTTGGCTTGCAATCATCTATTAACACATATTGAAGTTTGTTTTTCACCTTCCTTTCCTTTTATACCTATCTATTTCAATGTGATTTGCAGCAATTACAACTTTGGTTTATTTTTTTCAATTTCAATTATTAAATCTCAACTATTAAATTCTTACTTAAATTCGATATTTATTAATTATAAAATAATGAATAATTATAAATCAATTGACAAATAATAATATATTATGATTGGTTGTTAAATTTTATCCCTAATGGCAAAGATATTGCAAACCTTCTTAACTAGGGGACACACTCTCACTAGTCACTGCTATTTCTTAAGTGCAAATCCAAGTAATACTTGACATCAGCAATGCTAATTTATTCAAAACTATTACGAAGGTTGGTGCCCTTTGGTTTTGCTTTGTCATCACTCTTTTCTTTTAAGCTTGTTTATATGATATTTATATTTTTATAAAAATTTTAACATGAACTTATCGATGTAGACTAATAGTTTTAAAAGATTATATTATATACAATACAAATCGTACGGTACAATCTTATAAAACTATTGATTCACGTAAATTTTATTCATATAAGAATTTCCTATAATTTTATTTATTTATTTGAGAAATTAAGTATACTTTCAAGTTTTGGCAGGACAGCATGGCCAGACCTTGCAATGGGTTAACACCCCCCTCATCATGAACTTTTATTTTTGTTTAACAAAAAAAAAAAAAACAAAACAAAAACTAAGACTAGGAAAAAAAGAAGAGATCTAGCAGTGACTATTTAGAAAAGGTTGAAGATTGAATGTCAAACAAAATGTTAGTTGTATAAAAATTTTATTTTTTTAAATATTTAAAATTATTACGCGTTGCAGTTAAAGATTTTCATTTTACTGTTTAACATAATTAGCGAAAGCTTATCCTATGGGTTGACTTCCAGATGAGGACCACATAACTTTCATCTCTCTCTAATTTGTTCGGGTTGAGTTGTATTTTTTTATTAGCATATATGTTATTTTTCTAAAATTTTATCTTTATTTGATACGTAAATAAAGTGACACAATTCACGCCTTCCACCGGCGTTTGGTGTCAGCGCAACAGAAGAGTTCCATTGTTTGATAATATCCCTGCTAGATGTCACCTGTCTAGACTCACTCTACAAACCACTTCCAATCTATATAAAATTATTCATCACTTTAAATACTGTGGGCATCTAGTTGAATACCGCCTTAAGTATAGTGACTTCAACTTTGTGCACTGGAAATGCAAAGTTTTTCTTTTCCTTTTTTTTCCTCTGTTATTAAGTAAACCTTGATTAAATTTATTGCCTAAAAATAACAATTTACAATCATATAAAATGATTAAGCAAGTTAATAAGACTTTATGCTTAGATAAAATCGTTTATCAAGTTAATTGAATTGAAAAGATATTGCACATAAAAATTTCTAATGATTTTTTTTTTTTTGGGTTCATTCTCTCATTATTTTTTGATATATCGAACCGGCCGATTAGATTATTCGAACTGTGAATCAGTACTTAAACTGGTTCGATCTTTAACTTTAAATCAACTTTTTTTAAAATCGCACTAAATAGTTTAAACCATTTTGGACCGATCAGTCCAATCGAAATGAATCGTTCTCTTTTTTTTATTATTAGATAAGATAATATATTCATAGAAAAAATTAATTACACAAGGGAATTAAATAGTCAGAAAAAATCAAAATTTTTTCTTAATTTTATTATTTATATTTTTATAGACTTAAATTATAATATATTATTATTTAATTTTATTTTTATAATAATTATGTTTTTAAATTTTAAATTATAATATTATTAATTTAATTATGATTCAATTATAGTATAAACTAATAAATTTTTCGACTCGATATGCAGACAGATTCTGAAAACATTACTTTTCTTAGAATAGAAGGCTCGTTTCATGTCCCTTTCCGATAATTTAAAATTTTTTAGATGCAGTGTTGTCTACTTTAAAGCAACGGTCCATATAAGAATTTCCCCAATAATAGTGTCCAACTTTCAGCCTCACGATTACACCTGACCACAAACTAGTTACTATGTAATTACTGAAAAGTAGAAGGCGATTTCTTGAAAAGGCGTTGCTCAAATGTCTAGTATAAATAAACTTTTAATGCCCAATGTCTCACCACTGCAAAATTGTGCCATCGGAAGTGAAGCGTCAGTGCTGAGTAGTAGACTTGGCTGTTCATCAAGAATCATATCTGGGCTATGGGTTTCTCACAGGGCATATGGGTTAAGGTTTGCTCTTAATTTCCCCGTCTTGAATCTCAGCTTTCCCCTTCTATCTTTAGGCTATCGTCTATCCGATTTGTCAATTTTAGCCTTCAAATTACTTGGTTCTTTGGAACGTTCTTTATATTTCAATATCAATGTAATCAATGTACCTGTGTGAATTTCTTGGTCTTTTATATACTTGAATTTTCTTTTTTCTAAGTGCGTCAGAGCATGAAAATCTCGATCCAATGTTGCCCTTTTGTGCCCTGAACTTTCTCCAGAATATCACATCAAGAGAACGAACAATTATGCTGTTTTCATTCACGATTATCTTGCTAATTTGACTAATCTTCAGTCTCTTTCGTCATTCTTTTCGTGATAATCTTATTCAACTCTGTATGGAAAAAGGGTTTTGTTTTGTCACAAAGACTTGATTTTGATAGTTTCTTGAGTCATTTGCTTCATTTACATGAAGCAAATGAGATTATTAAGGAGACTGATTATCCCATAAGTTTGATTATAATTATTGAAAATGTGAATTATGAATTAATTAGAACTTAAATTGATCATATGCAGTTTGATCAGAAGGGAACTGGGCCTGGAGCAAGAAGCTCACATGCCATCACCATTGTAGGACAGAAAGTTTATGCCTTTGGTGGGGAATTCACACCACGTGTCCCTGTTGATAACAAAGTATACGTGTTTGATCTCGATGAACAAACATGGTGTGTTGCTGATGCAACTGGGGATGTCCCTCCACCCCGTGTTGGTGTCACCATGGCAGCAATTGGTGATACAATTTATGCCTTTGGTGGTAGGGATGCTACACACAAGGAGCTGAATGAGTTCTACTCTTTCGATACATGTTCGAATAAGTGGACCCTATTATCTAGTGGGGACACTGGTCCTGCTCACCGGAGCTACCACTCGATGGCAGCTGATCAGCGGCATGTCTATGTGTTTGGGGGTTGTGGTAATGCCGGCCGGCTGAATGATTTATGGGCTTATGGTATTCTTGATAAAAAATGGATGCAATTTCCATTGCCCAGGGAGAATTGTAAGCCTAGAGGAGGACCTGGACTAGCAGTGTCTCTTGGGAAAATTTGGGTTGTATATGGTTTCTCTGGCGAGGAGCTTGATGATGTTCACTACTATGATCCTATTCAGGAAAAATGGATCCAAGTCGAAACGAGTGGTGAAAAACCCACTGCTCGAAGTGTATTTTCAAGCTTTGGGATTGGGAAACACTTTATCATATATGGTGGGGAGATTGATCCTAGTGATTTAGGTCACTTAGGAGCAGGAAAATTTTCAGCAGAGGTTTATGCACTGGATACAGAAATACTAGTGTGGAAAAAGTTGGAAGATGGCTCAAACTCGGCCGAGCATCCTGGGCCAAGAGGGTGGTGTGCATTTGCTGGTGGACAGCTAAATGGTCAAGAGGGACTTTTAGTGTATGGTGGTAATTCACCTAGCAACGACAGGCTTGAAGACATGTTCTTCTTCACCCCATCCTTTGATGCAAACGAAATGTAATGTTAATTTTTGGAAATGGGATTCTCGTTGTAGTTTCAGCAGTGTTCTTGATGATGTGCTAAGTTTCAGAGGCTTTGTAAATTACCTTTCTTAGAAAAGTAATGTCCATAAGAACTGGTGTTTGATACCTTGTGCATTGTGACCTAGATTGTGGCAATATGAACTTCAAGTTCTGCAGGGGGTAAAGTTTTTCATAGTTTTGGAAGTGTGTTGAAATAAATAGTGGTAAAAAGGTTGCAGTTTGCTAATTCATGCTTATCAAGACCAGTCTGTTCTTCTTATTTGCTTGATCTGGTAAACTTTTATCTGTTTTTCATATGCTTAGCTTTTTCTTAAGCTGCTTTAGAAAAGGTTAGTATTGCTTCTGCTATTAACAACTTTGGAAATTATATGAAGTTGATAATAATTAAGAAAAAAATGACTTAAAGGAAAAATTCATAGTAATTTATTTTCAGCACTACATAATGGATGAATTACTGTAACCAAAATAAAAATAAAAAGACAAATGGATCCATTGTCCGCGTATTGTCGTATGGCTGCGTAATCTTAACTCGATTAAAATTTTTAATTTTTGAAAATTGTCATTCATTCACAAAATATTACATCTTATTTTTTACCATAATTTTTTAAATTTAAATTCAATTTATATAAACTTTTCTCACAAAAATTACAATCAAAATACATTTTAAAGTATAACTCTTTATTACATGATGAATGGATGGTAATGCTTCTAAGGCAATAGCAAACTCATTATGCCATAGGCATAGATAAGCGAGGTGCTTCGGGTGAAAACTTTTAATTTTAACAATTAAATATTTAATAATTTTAACAAAAATATTTACGAGTCTTACTAGTCAAATTTAAATATTTTTCATGATTCTATAAACACCATACACAATTTTATAAATATCACACATAATTACATAAACATCATATACGGCATGAATATAACACATAATTACATAAATATTATATACGATTATATGAACATTATACAATTTAATAATTGCATTACCAATCATTTGACGGAAATCCAATTAAGGTAATTAATTGTCAAATTTAAAAGTTTAGATACTCAATTGCCAATCCTATAAGAAGACATGGTTTTTTAAAATTTAATTTAATCGTTTTTAATAATCTCATTTTTTGTGGACCTATATTTAAAAGTTTTCACAATGAATTTTAATTTTAATTTTATAAATTATTTTAAAAATTTATAACGCTATCATATGTCATATTCTTTTGTATCACTTATCTAATATCTTATTTATGTACTTTATATTGTAATACCACTATGATCATAAACAATCTAAGACCAAGGAATTTTTTTTAAAAAAAAATTAATTTGCCAGTGGCAAAATCCTGGTCCAGCCCATTTAAACTTGGGTCAGTATTTGGTTAAAGGGTTCCACCCCACCCAATAATACATTTGATTTATAGTTATATATGGGTGATTAAAGTAAACACAAACCAACTATTTCGGACTTATCCATTTGTGACCCGAATTTAATTGGACGATATCTGAAAACCTTGTCATTATCTACAATGGGCCCATTTTGGATTTTTTTTTAAAGGATTTTTTTTTTTCCCAAGATACCTCATAACAACGTCTTGGTTGAATTTTATTTGCATTCCTCTGTGAAGACTCTGTAGATTCACTCACACTGAACCATAAGCTTTAGAAGTTATAGGTTTTTTTCTAAAAGAACATACTGTACAATAATTTAATAGAAAATTTTCACATAATTTTTTATTGAGGTAATTAGGCTTTCTTCATTCTCTTGAAGAAAGTTTCAACTACTAATAGCTAAATGTTTGTTTAACAATTCAATTAAATATTTATTTAAATAATTATATTTAATAATAAATAATATTAAATTTTTAGTTATTTTAATATGTTTGATAATATATTATTATCTAATTTACAAAAACGTATTAAAATTTAAAGTTAAATAAAAATTATTTAAATTTAAAATATGGACATGTTATATGTTTATAAAATAATTATTATTCATTTATATATAATTCAAATAGTAATAAAAATATAGTATAAAAATAAATTATAATTAATCTAATTTTTAAATTTTAGACATCATATTTTAAAATTCACTTTTTTAACTTTATTATTTAAATAATTATAATACCTTATTACCTACGTACCCAAAAAGGGCGAGAATGTCGTCTCGTCCAATAGACTGAGGACCTTTATAACTAAGTCAATGATAAAACTAAAATAGAAATAAATAAAATCTTATTACATGGGAAAACATTGCCTATAAGTCTTTCAATTTAAATAAAATATAACAGTTCCCAAAACAAAAACAAAATCAAGAAATTGAACACCGCTACCTTCTAGTGGTGCTCAACCTTGTCAAAACTAGCAGATATTGAAATATGACATAAAAAATAGTATGAGAAATATATATCAATAAGCCTGTGTGTGCTCTTGATTGATTCAAAATAAGTTTCAAGAATACACTTTGAAACCATTTGTCAAAAGTTGATTGCAAGCTAAATATTTTTTTTAATAATTGATAGTGAGTGGTGTTTATCACATGGAGTTAAAAATCACAATAGTGTGTATTATACCATAAACCACTCAAAAAGAACGGGTTATGAAACCTTGCGTCATAACCTTGCAACGAAACCCTGCATCAAACACTTTGAAATCCAGCATCACAATGAAGTGGGTATTCGGCCCATTGGTTAAGATATTCCTCCATCTTTTACACTAACTTACTGGATGTCCACCTTGGAATAACAATCCACTTGGATTGAATATTAGCTCGAATTGGCCTGACCTATTAGGACTGTCACCTTTTTCGGATAGAGCTTATCTCTCAGAGGTGGCCTCTTACTAAGAAACTTGTCCTGCCTTTCAAAGGTTAGTCCTAATGGCCTATCCTTATTGAGTACTCAATGTTTTAATACATTGTTTAAGATCTAATCTCAATGTAAACACATTCAAACACTTTGGTCATACAAGCATGGTTTCTAAATATTTTGCTATAAAATCATTTTATGAATAAAAGGTACATTATTGAGATAACTTTCAATTCACAATTGACTTACAATTCAGAGCTTTAGTACATAATATTCAATGCAAGAACTTACTTGAAGCAGTTCAGTCTGAAAAGTACTACAACTACTTTGATCTTTTACTTCAAAAATAACCTCTTATCTAAAAACGCACATAATAACTATAGATTATTATGATTCAGAGACCAACTCGAAAGCCTCCCCTATCCATCTTTCTGGAACTCTAGATATCCTCCCACTACAACGATGCTCCGTTTGTACAGGTTCTTGAGGCTGTGCCTCTTCTTATTCCATAGTTGGGTCTGAAGAAGTTGATTCCAAATATAACTTCTTTTCAAGTTCCAACCTTGTTGAACCTTTAGTAAAAATACTTTGATTATCCTCAAAGTATCTAGTATTAGTACTTACCAATACTTTCTGCTCCTTAAGATGATAAAAGTAACCTCCTTTTATCCCTTTTGAATACCCAACAAAATAGCATAATTCTGATCTTGGTTCTAGCTTGTTTTCTTTGATCAGTACATAAGTTGGACATCCCTATATGTTGAGATGCTTTAGACTTGGTTTACGCCCAATCCACATCTCATAGGGTGTCCTAAGTACTGACTTGGAAGGTACCAAGTTCAGAATTTATGCCACTGTTTCCAAGGCATATCCCCAAAAAGAGATCGGAAGAGTAGCATGAGACATCATGCTTCGGACCATTTCCATTAATGTCCTGTTCCTTCTCTCAACTACTCCATTCTGCTGGAGTGTACCCAATGCAGAGAGTTGGGATACTATTTCATGATGTACCATGTAATCCTTAAACTCACTGAGGAGGTATTCTCCACCATGATCTGATCGTAAGGTTTTGATCAGTTTACCTGTTCGACGCTCCACTTCAGCCTTAAACTCTTTATATTTGTCAGAAGAATCAGACTTGCACCTCATCAGGCAAACATAACCAAATTTTGTACAATCATCCGTGAAAGTGATGAAGTACTCAAAGTCCCCTCTAACTTAAGTAGACAAAGGACCACACACATCAGTATGAACAAGACCCAAATCTCCTTGACTTTATCAGCCTTTTGGATAACTGACCTTTTGGTCATTTTTCCCGTAAGTCAAGTTTCAAAGAGGGTATACTTATACTCATCAGTAGTGAGGATTATACCCAAACTCATCAGCAGTAAGTATTATACCCAAGTTCCTTTTCCAGTCTACATAATTTGGACCCATTAGCTTATTCTCACGGAGAATAACAGCCAAAGGACTAAAAGAACATCCACCAATGATTTCTGAAATATCGAAAATAAAAGAAAATTCAGTTTGTGAAAAAACAAAATAATTTGTGACTTTATCCTCATATTAATTTCGATAATAGTTAATCCTATCACTATTATCTTTAATATGATTAATTTAGCTTTTAGAAAAACTAACATAACTTCTTGGGAAGATTAACAGTTTTCTAAACTAAATGTATTAACCACCACAAATTAATTTCCCTTTTAGGTAATGATCTAGAAGATAACTCCATCGTGGGATGATCATTTCTTCTCATTTTCTATGGACATTCCTCGTATTATAACCTTCAACGTAGGCTGGCCGATCATAGCACGTATGTCGGGTTATTAATTACATCCATCCATTAGTTCTAGATCTTTGAAGTATCTCAATTCTATACGGGTTCACTCCCAAGGTGACGCGAGGGGACTCACAATTTTTAATGAGGATCGTGATAGAAGCTGTGGGGTCGTTGGAACCCCTCTTCCACTTAATATTTTTAAAATAAGGGTTTTTCTTGGAAAATATACTTTGAAAATTTCAATTAAATTTTCTTTTAACTCAAAATAAAATATCTAAATCCATAAAAAATTTTATGTCAAGGTTTATACCATTTGAGAAATTTTTTCATAGATTAATTTTATTTGAGTTAATAAACTTAATAATTTCAAAAAAATTCCAATAAAACTTTCAAGAGATTTTGATCTCAAGTTTAATTTGACAAAAATAATTTTTCTTGTTAAAATTTAATCAAAATGGTTTTCTATTTTAATTCACAAAAATATCTAAATCCAGTATATTTTCTATGTCAAGGATAAAATTCTTTGAGAAAATATCCAAGAATTAATTTTTGTTCGAATTAAAATTAACCATTTGATTTAAGAAAAATATTTTTCTTTGTCAAAATTCCCAAAGACTTTGGTCTTTGAGAAAACGCGCACATAGGGTATAAAAAGAATAAGCATGCTAGAAAATTGTAAATGTTTTCATGCTTTTCTATTCTTTTAACCTAAGTGTGCAAATAATAATAAACACATTAATTAATTAATGATCTTATTTAATTCTAATTTTTTACTATTATTTTTCATACAAAATATTTAGAGAATATTAATTATTACAATAAAAATAACTTCACTTGGTATAGGACCAAAATTTTTTTTTTATTTGGGTCGGGTCCATGCACCCGCCTCACTAGATCACGGCCCATGGGATCCCGGAGGGGGGGGGGGGGGGTGCCAGCAACCTGCCCCTTGCCGTAGTCAAAATTGCTGACCGCGGCAATCTCCAATTTGCAAAAACGCAAATTGGAGAATAGCTGAGGCTTCCACAAGGAAGCTTTCCTAGCCAGGTTTGAGCCGTGCATGGCTTGGAGCCGCGGCTTAGCGGCTCCTCTCACATGCTAATGCGGCTCGGCTTGGCTGCTGGCTTACATAGTACCTTTCTTCTCCAGAAATTCTTCTATGTACTAAAGCTTCTGTGCATGCGATTTTTCCTCCATTTTTGATCAAAACTCATCCAAACAACCACCTATACCCTTAAAAATATTGGGCTTACACGATATCTATGAAAGCAAGTAAAATACATTATTCCTATACTTCTATTCGTGAAATTTACAGTGAAACTACCCATACCAGTAAACACGAAGGATCACAGATTTCAACCAAAACAAATATTTTTTTATTTTAGTTAAGCCTAATATGCTTCCTATATTTGCCAAACCATAGCTCTGATACCAATTGAAGATTTAAAATGGCAAAAATTATCAAAACGAAAGTATGTTAGGAAAATGAAAAATTTACCTCTGTGATTGAATGGCTTTCTTCGCACTGGTGTAGATGTCTATACAAGGATACTTAAGGCTATTGAATCACATCCTTACAAACGTCTACTGTATCTCATTCATGCGAAGCCTTTGATCTTTTGAAATGGTGCCCGTAGCACAGTTGGTGAAGGCTTAAAGATTGGTTTTTGATAAGTCTTGAAGGCTTGGTCGAAATGCTTGCTGGGTCTCTGTCTCTGTGGAATGAAAATTAAATGCCGAAGTTCAATAAATAATTAACAAGCCCAAATAGACCAATATAAAATTTTATACATTTTATTTAGTTTATATCCAGATTAATTTTCTAATTATTCAATCTGGGCATTGGACCCTAAATAATTAATTAATCAATTAAACTAGATAAAATAAATACTCTTCCTCGGACCTTTTGTTTTATTCTAGTCTAATAATAAATTAGACTAATAAAATAAAATCCATAAATATCAAGACCAATTCCTTAACCCAAATCTTTCATGACATAAGGGCTATTCGGGGGACCGAAAGACACATTGCCTTAACTACTAAAATGACCAAAATATCCCTACTATATAAATAGTTATATTTTATATTTTAAATATTTCCTAATATCATTATAAGGAAATATTGACCCCAAGGACAATGTTGCGTTAGCAAAGTCTTCGACCTACAGGTGTAATGACTAAAATACATCTCTACTCATCGCCGTGCAATTAGAGAGGAAGAGTACTAATACCTCTCTAATAGACATCTATCATCCTTAGACCTCTAATCCAATGATCCACGACTCCTAAAATATTTTCACTTTTCAAGGGAGTTACCTTAAAGTAAACATCCAAGTCAGGTTTCCCAAGGCCCTGGATAATTAGATCAATTGAATAGTCAAAAGGGGCGATATAGTGTAGAAGCTATCTTGTACAAGTCTGTCTTAACTAACTAGTCATATATACCCAATATACAAGTATATTGGTTTTACGAAAGAACTTCAACTATAGTATATCAAAGTATATGCTTCTATTTTCGTCATACTACCAACTCATACTCAAGCTGTAGAGTGTTAGTCCACACTATAGCAGTAATAGTTTGGATTTCTTTTAAATAGTACTTTTAGAAATCACTATTATAGGTCCTATTCTACGTATTTGAAATATGCTCATGCGATGAAGTGAGTAAACTACTCACTGGCTAAAGGTAGGATTTTTGACCAAAATGGTGGCATTTCCAAAAGCTACTCCGGATGGGGGCACCTTTTTTGGTCTACCCTCCGACTGGAGGGACCTCGTGTCTAGCAGACACGAGGAAGGAACAATCCTAAAAAAAAAAATTTCAAATTTTCAAACGCATTAAATGCATGAATGGCGGCCAAATTTTTCGGTGTACCTCGTGTCTACTAGACACGAGGTGCATCTCATTTCATTTCACAACAACATTTTGTATTTTTTTTTTTGAATTTCACATTAATTCTTTAACAATTTTAGTTCTAGTTAATATAATTTTAGTTCTAGTTAATTTAATTTTTTATTTAAATAAATGATTATATTTAATAATTTTTTATTTAATTCTGTTCACAGTATAAAATTACAATTATCTTTATTAAAAAATTAAATTATTTTAATTCTCAATTAATACTAAAATTAAATCTTAATGTATATTTAATTTAATTTATTGTAATTTTTAGTTAGTTATTTTTTATATTTAATTTAATTTAATTTACGTCCATGTTAAAAAATCGTTATATTTTATTTGATATTTGATTTTTGATTACTTGTGACGATTAATTGATTTATATTAATTAAGCTTTTATGGTGAATTTAAAAATTACAAATAAATTAAATTATTAAATTCACCATAAAAGCTAAATTAAATTACAAGTTCAACCTCAGCGGCACCGTCGAAGATTTCATTGTAGGACTAGTTTTTATACTTGGTTTTGATGATTTTATGTATACGTTATTGATATTTAAAATTAATTATAATTAATTTTTATACATAATTGTAATTAAATTTTAGCATTCAAAATAATAAATTAAACTCTAACAATTAAAATTAAATTTAAAAGAATTAGAAAAAAATAATTAATAATTATTTCAAAAATATTATTTTTAATGGATTAAAGATATATATTAAAATAAATTACATGTCTACATATAATAATATTTATGCTAACGAATTAATGTGAAATTCAAAAAAAATTACTACATGTTTTTAACGTACACATTTAAAATTAATTATACATAATTGTAATTATATTTTAGCATCTAAAAATTAAAATTAAAATTAAAAAATTAGAAAAATAATGAATTCTTATTTCAATATTATTATGTTTAACGGATTAAAGATAAACAATAAATTAAATTAAAAAGATTCAAAATTATTTCCATTTTTTACGATACAAATAAATTAGGATTCAATTTTAGTATTAATTGAGATTTAAACTTATTTAAAATTTTAATAAAAATAATTGTGATTTTATATTGTGAACGGGACTAAATCAAAAAAATTATTGACATTTAAAATTAAATATAATTAATTTTTATACATAATTATAATTAAATTTTAGCTTCTAAAAATTTAAATTAAACTCTAAAATTAAATTTAAATTTAAAGGAATTAGAAAAATAAAAAATTATTGTTTTAAAAATATTATGTTTAATGGATTAAAGATAATAAAATAAATTAAAATGATTAAAATTTATCGTCATATTTTGACGATAAAATAAATTAAGATTTAATTTTAGTATTAATTGAGAATTAAAATAATTTAAAATTTTAATAAAGATAATTGTAATTTTATACTATGAACGGAACTAAATAAAAATTATTAAGTATAATCATTTATTTAAATAAAAAATTAAATTAACTAGAACTAAAATTGTTAAAGAATTAATGTAAAATTTTTTAAAAAAACAAAATGTTGTTGTGAATTGCAATGTGGTGAAATGAAATGAGATGCACCTGGTAGACACGAGGTGCACGTTTGACTGCCAAAAATTTTGGCCGCCATTTAGCATTTAATGCGTTCGAAAATTTGATATTTTTTTTTTTTTTTTGAGGATTGTTCCTCGTGTCTGGCAGACACGAGGTCTCTCCAGTCGGAGGGTAGACCAAAAAAGGTACCCTATTCGGAGCAGCTTTTGGAAATGCCACCATTTTAGTCAAAAACCCCTAAAGGTGAGTCATTCCCCATTTGAAATTCATAACACAATAACCTATATATGATGAGATTCTCATTCTCATCAATCGATTAAGAACAAACATTTATGTATTAAGTAATCCGTGATCCATATCTTACTATGAAAGATCACTATTTACATGGATCACTTACTTAAACACAATGGGTCTTTTCCAAACGAAAATTGTGTACAAATAAAATGTAAATTCACAAACAAATTTTGAAAATAAATTCTTTTATTAATAAATTCGATAATTAGATCAGATAAACTAGTCTAGAGGGCATATATTCCAACAATTATTTCGTAATAATATAAGCCTACAAGTTTCATTCTTTAATTTATTACACATTATTACTCTTTTTGAAAAAAAACTAAAAGTAAAAAGGGGATTAAATTATCTATGTAAATTTTCAAAGATTTTTTTTTTCTTTTTCATCTTCTCAAATTAATGGTATAGATCTTTTAAAACCTTTTTGTATTCTTTTATGGATGGTGTTTATCTCTTCAATGCTTCCATCTAATTATTTTTATGGTTGAGATTTATTTGGTCGTCCTGAATAAATTAAACATTTAACAGTATTGTATAAAAAAATATATGAATATTATTAAAACGATTATTATGAAATAAATGAGAAAATTAATTTAAGAGTCAATAAGAAAAACGAAGAGACATATTATTATTTCATAATAATATAGGCTTACAAGTTTCATTCTTTAATTTATTACACATTATTACTGTTTGGGAAAAAAAAAATTCATTCTTTGATTTATTCATGGAAAGATATGCATATGCATTTGCTTACTATTTTCTTGCACATTTAATTGAAATTAGGATTTTAGGTTTTCATTATTGATGATAAAATGCATTTTTTACCTGTAGATACAAGTATGATATGTCGAAGACAAAAATTAATGACTTAGAAAATCAATTCCATGAATTAAAGGCTGACAGACATGAAAATGAGAGGAATGTCAGGTTGGTTGAAACCCTCAAATATCTCTTTTCTGGTGTTCATGGTCACATGACTCATCTTTGCAGGTCAACATAGAAGAAGTATAACTTTGCCGTTACTATTGTAATGGGCAAATTTATGGATGCAGTTGTAGTAGTTGAGGATTAACATATGCCATCAAGATATCATACATAAGTATTTAATTTGTCTATTCATATTCAACTTATTCTTTTCTTGTTTTGGATCATCAACTCTTTTCATTTTATCTAATATAATTTTAAGGAACTTCTTTCATATTTGTGATAACTCTTTGTTCTTACCATTTTGGATACAATAAGATTGATGATCATGATGCATCCCAAGGTAAACTTTTATTTCCTTTTTGGCTTTTTCCCTATTTATTTATTTTTTGGGGGAGTTTGGGTATCAAATGATAATAATCATTTACTACATATGTTTTGCATATCATTATCCATCAATTTTGGTGGAGGCAAGAAAGAAAGAAAAGAACTAAAACTAATTATCTGTGTCTTATAATACTACTTTGTCTATGATTGTAGGTAAATAAATCTTGAAAAGGAATGAAGGCATGGAAGAGGCTCCCTGAGTCCTGAAGAAATTAATTTCATATTGAGAGCATTATGCTTTGGTAGTAAAATTTAAATTTATTTTTCATTAGTAACAAATATTGTGGAAGAGAGACATTGGTATATTGGATAGTTCATTTCTAACTTTCATTCTAAAGAGACAATTGCTACTAAAGAAGAGTTAGAAGATAATTGATTTATTATTTTTTATTATTTTTTAAATTGGTTATTAAATCGAAGAAACTTATACTTATTCTTTTTTGGATTATATCTCTAAGTTAATGACAATAATATAGAAAAACTTATAAAAGTATAGGGTTAGTTGTTAATTTTTTTTATATTTAAATGTATATACTCCATCAATAGCAGAAGTAAAATCCTGTAATACTTATAATTTAAAAAAATATCCTTTAAATTATTTTGTTAACATTAACCTTTGTTTAAAACTCTCTGACTAATAATTTGTTTATAAATTTTATATATTTGTAGATGTTTGATAAATTTTATTTAATCGTTAGATAAGATCTCAGCGCATAACGTGGAGGTGTCAACTAGTATGTTTATTAAAGTAAGTAAATATAATTTACTTTTCCATTATTTGGTTTGGGTTGAATTGAAAGTAAATTTTTATTTTATTCAATTTAATTTATCTTTCAATATATTTTATTTTGGACTGCTTGGAAATTTGATATGGAGGGGAAGAGCTTCCTCTCCACAATTATTTCCTTTTCTAATTCTTCTCATAACTAAATGAAATAAATCATGTATTTATCTTCAAATTTTATATCTCTTCTTATTCCCTTCCTTTTTTATTCCTCAATCAAACATAATGTAAATCAGTAAACATATGTCATATTATTATTATTATTATTATTATTATTATTATTATTATAGACAAAGAAATAAATAACATATTAAAAAATTTGAAGCCGCAAGAAAAATGATAAGCAAATAGCAAACCAAGCGTGTGGTGTAGCTGGCCAACTGGACATTACATCTATTCCAAGTTTTCCAACTACTTGTAATTGAATATTGGAGCTTACCCAGAAAGAGTCCATAACACAAATTCATACACACCGACAGTCCATTCTCCACCACGTGATGTGTGACACATGCAATATTTTCAACCTGACAAGCGGTATTTCGTGTATTCCATTATTATTAGGCTATGTTTGGCTTAAGAAAAACGAAAGTAGATAAAAAGTAAAAAATTTATTGCATTTGAATAATTAATAAAAGAGTAAAGAGATAAGATAATATATATATATATATATATTTCGTTATTCATATTTTAATGTGAATATAAATATTTTTAATAGAGATATTTTATTTAATACAAAAATATTCTTTAAAATTTGTTTTATTTCTCTTTATTTTTGTTCACTTTTAAATAAAAATTAAATTAAATATTTTTAATTGAACTTAATCCCTCTACTTACATCTCTTTCTTTTCCTTTCTCTTCTATCTATAACAGTCAATTCAAATACCTAAATTTATTTTTCTTTCCCTTTCTTTTCAAATTCTCAATCCAAACATAATTTTTGTGAGATGTGAGACCTGTATTTCTTTTCTTTCATATTCACCTTACTACTTGGACGCATGTATGTATTTGTTCAATTGACCTATTCTGATTATTTTACTTATTTTATTTTTCCTTTCTAATCTTTTCTTTTCCCTTATAAATAAACGCACTTTTTCTTATCACAAGATACCTTTATTTGTTGGTGGTTATTCCGTAAGTAACAGAAGAGGATAAGCTTCATTTCCTCAACAGAAGAACTAATATTTTGGACAAGATTAAAATATATGAGGGATAGAAAAATCTCAACAATCTATAGATGTTTTTTAAATACTTACTCCGTCCCAAATTATCAATTCACTTTCTAGTTTAATTTTTGTCCTAAATTACTGTTTCTTTAAAAAATCAAGATTTAATATTCCAAATTTATCATTATTTAATAGTATTCTATTTCCTAAATATATTAAAATATAGTAAAAAACTCATTTTATGAGTTGTACTATTCATGCTAATATTGTTAATTTTCAAAAAACATCAATAGCAACTTGGAGAGAAAATTAAATACTCAACAATATTTTGACCAATTTTCTAATAAAAATTAAACATTTAGGAGAGAAAAGTAATTTGAAGTTATATCAAAATTTTGAATTTTGTGTACTTCTTAATATAAAGAGAGATACCTATTATTGAATTTTAAGGATAAAAATGGAAGAGAATGTTTAATTTAATTTCTGCGTAATCGGTTCAAATGGACAGATAATTTAAGACAGAGAAATAAATACTTTTTCGAGGTAAAGTAATTAATAAAATTTATTCTCAAACTATTTAATTTATTGTAAAAAATATCAAATCTTTCTTTTTCAACTTTTCAATATTTAAAACTTTATTTTTTCAAAAACTTTTGGTGCCGACTATTAACTCCCTAGAAGAGTATGATAGTTGTAACTACGTACCAAATGTGTGCAATACTTTCTAGGAGGAAATGTTCATTTTATTTTCATTTCCTTCAAAACTAATCTTCACTCCTCTCTCGCGTGCCCTTGGAAGTTGAAAAGACACTTACACATGACTGACATGTGATTAAAACTATCAAATTTTGCAACAGAGAGTTGTTGGTTGAGATATCAAACCTATTAGAAAAAACTAATTTATGTATTGAAAAATATTTAAAAATTTGAGACTTTCTTATGATAAACTAAATAGTTTAATGATAAATTTCATCAATCGATGATCAAGAGATAATTTGTTCGATATTAAATTTAAAAATGTACTCAAATGTTATCTTTTGTTTAAGGTTATATTGAAAAACTAGATATTCCTTGTTAGTACAAGAGCTCTTCACACAAGACACTTTTTTTTTTCTCCTTTTGATACTTCGTTAGACTCCCTTCAACTTATTAAAATTGGCAGTCCTCGATTTGATATAGATTTTTTTGTAAAGTATATTAAATTGTAGGAAGTATATGAAATAATAGATGTTTTATATCAAATTTAAATATAAAAATGTAATATATAATAGGAATATTAAATTTTTTGCACATCCATTCGACGGTGACGATCAACAGACTATCCAATATAAGTTAGGCATGGATCGAACAATATTGTTTTGAAGGTGTGCATGCAATCATATTAATGTGTATGAAATATTGACAAGTGTGCACAAATTATTGCGTAATTTCGTTCAGTCCAAATCCTCTTAAATGAAAGAATTTAATTGTGGAAGTTTAAAAAGAAAAAATCTTTATTTCGGAAATGTTGGCATTTATTTTTGGATACTTCAATTCAAACAGGGAATATTAATAAGCTTCTGCTTTAAAAAAAAGAAAAAGAAGCCTATCAAATGCAGTTATTTGTTAATTTTTCCTAAGTAACTTAAAAATTTACTCCAGATGTAATGGAAGTCTTTTCTTAAAATAAAATGTATATGAAATTCACTGTTTTTTAGGCTTTGCCAAATTGTGTGCATAACTAATGCATAGATAATAGAGATTAGAGAGAAGCCGTACAAAATATCCAACCGACAAAAAGGTTAAAATGAAAGAAAATAAAGAAAAAAGGGGATAAGATCTTGCAAGTTGCAAGAATCACCAAAAAAGCATTTTATAGAATGGCAAGTACATATTGGTCATCACATAAACTCAACAACAAAAAATTCAATATCTTAACCTACAAATAGAAAAGAAAAGCCCCACTTTATAAGAAATATCAAAAACTCCGTGACAAAAATTTCACCCACCGACAGTTCATAGTGTAATAATCTGACAAAAACAACATTGTCAAGTCATTCTAATGTCATGTAGAAATGTATTTTATTAAGTCACTTTAATTGTGTGGCCATAATATACAATAATTCAAACAGCATATAATTACAAGTTGAAAAAGTAAGGGGAAAAAAAGCAAAAAATCCACAACAAAAGAAGCACATCATTTTCTTGATATGTGACACGAAAAAAAAAAAAGAAAAAAAAAAGAATATCTTTCACAACCCCTTCAAATCAAACTCAATTAATGGCTAGAAATCCCAAAACCAAAATGAAAATCATTGGCACAAAAAACCCACCATTGATAGCACCAGCTTCATTAGCCGTCTGATCGGCCGGAATTTCATCACCAGAGGTATCCGGCTCCGGCGCGCTTGCAATGTCCTTTTTAGCCTTGGCACCCTTTGGGGCTGGAGCAGGTGGAGCAGCCTTGAAAAGCTGTCTAGGCAACAAAACTTTATCAATTTTGAATACAGCCAATGGCTCATCGTCAATCAATGTGCCTGTAATTGTTGCTGTCACAACTTTTGTCTCCAATCTCACATCTTCCCCGTCATTTTGCACTGTGAAATCATACTTATTAGCCCCCTCTGTGGCCAAAGTGTTCATCAATCCATTGTTAGATTTCAACATTCCTAATGATTCATAATATGGTACGCCATGGTACAACAGCAATTGCATCTTTCCATCTGCTGTCAAGTTCTTGTATTTTGGCATGAAAGCATTGATCACTCCATCAGTTGGGCAAAACACTGTTACCCCTCCCTGTAGATTCTGTGAAAAGGTTTCTTCAGCTCCTGAACTCTTTAACAAATCTGAGAATGATTTACATCCTTGTTTTGCCATTAAAGATGTTATATTGAGATCAGCAGGACTAGCAGCGGGTGCTTCAGCTTCAGGAGAGGTTAGAACACTGCTGATTTGGATGACAGAAATGTTGTATGGAATTTCTTCCAGTGATTTGACATAAGTAGCAGTGAGCTCCCCTCCACTGTCCTCAGCCGCAAACCCAACTTTACCGCCTTTCATGTCGGTGATATTGACGTAGCCGGATGTCCCGGGAGCCTTGCCGGTAGCCTGGTACATGGTGGAAGTGAGGGTGCTACTTTTACTGATTTGATGAAGTTTCTTGGCTCCGAAATAATCTGCAAAAACATGTAGGGAAAGGATGTTCTTGATCGTATATAATGAATAATGCTTGGACAAGAGATCTGACATGGCGGCATTGTCCACTGCACAGACAGTGATGGTCCGGCGGCGGTTGATCTCTCCTGCAAGGTGTGTGACTGTTAGGTAGTGGTTGAAGGTGGAGAATGAGGGGTGTTTCGCAAGGATTCGAGTGATGTTGTGGGCATTGGTGGTGGTGGAGAAGGTGAACAATGCTAGAAGAAGGAAAGGAAAAGCGAATGTTTGGAGAAGCTGCATTTTGCTAGCAGCAGAGGAGAGAGGAGAAAAAGGGTTTTGGTTTGAAGGAGTGAGGGGGAACAAGCTTTGTGAGTTTCTTCTTCTTGGAGTTTTTATATTGGTTTGGATTTTCCTTCCATCTACTACCAGCATAATTAACAACAAATATTATAAATCAAACACGAAAATGATGGCCACCCTCCCCACTCCCCCGCCCCCCACCCGTAAAAAAGAAAAAAGAAAAAAGAAAAATGGACAACAGGTAGATTATAATTCACTCTTAGTATAAAAATTATTTTGATACACAAAACAGTTAAGATATAACTCGAATTAATAATTTATTACCTAATAAAGAAATATTTTTACAACTTAATTACTGTAAAAGTTTAAAAGATCTTTTACAAAGATTAAAAAAATAGTTATAATAATAACTCATGAATTTCAACTACGTTAAATTAAATTCTCAGTGCTTGTGTTCTTGAGTTTATTAGTCATTTTGCAAGCAATTAATTGGCTTCTTTTGTAAAGGGTACCTTTTAAATGTTAATGATGTATTTACCCTATAGCGATGAAAAAATAATTTTGGGATGTTCTTTTCGTTTGTTTGACAGGTAATACCATATTGCATGCCAGACTGCCGGGACAGGTACTAGAAAATTTTATAATGGTCAGAACAATAATTTGAAGCATGAAGTAGTACCCTACGCTTAAGGATCGTTGAGTTAGTCGAATATAAAGTGTAGTGATTGAAAAGTTATAAATTCAAATAGCATAGAATGTCTATTCATCTATTTGATTGAATTAGTCGATCAGTGTTTGTCTAAATTGATTTACATTCTTATAATTTTTTATCAATTAAAATTAAAATTACGAGACAAATTTTATCTAATACGTACCAGAAAGAGTAATAACTATGGACTTTCCCTACTTATGGTATGATTGGTTGTGGGAGAATATGCCCCCACATTCCGAATTGGACCAGCATGCCATGTTTCTAGTCCTTTTTGTTATCATCGATTCAGTGGTCGAAGGGATTTGAGTAATAATTTTTATTTTAAATATTTAGGGTTCAGATTTGGTTGAGGATTTAAATTCTATTTAGAAGAGGAGAATTAAAAGTATGTATAAATTATACATTATAATGCTGATTTAATGGATTATGATTCTCTTTTATCGGAAAAAATTAACTTAAAAATAATTATCAAAGACTTATACAAATTACTGAATATAATATTGTTCTAAAAGATTAAGGCTCTCTCTCATCATTATGTGATATTATTTTAAGGAGTGCTTAAATTTGTTGTGATACGTATCAACTTTCATAAATTTTTATTTTTATTTTTAAATTTTAAAATATGTAATTTTAACTCTTAAACTTTTGAAATATTTTAAAAAATAATCATTTTAATAATAAAAACTCAAGTATAATATAAAATCATTAATTTTAGCTCTCATTCCTCCATTTTTATTTGTAAACTATTATTCTTTAATTTTAATCTCGCTCTCTTCTCTTCAAATTTCTTTATTTATCAACAACAATTTTAAGATTTAACTTCAAATCTTTTATGAGACTTAATAATCTTGAAATTACTCTTTCATACTTTTTCGAATCTAACCATATAACAAAAATAATACATTTTACCTTTTAATAAACAACAATAAGACATAAAAATGAAGAAGAAAAAACCGATTCAATTCTTGACGAATAATAATTTTTTGGATATTTCTACACAAAGGAAGAATAAATTTGAAAGGAGAAGTGAATTACATATATATATATATATATATATATATATATATATATATATATATATATATATATATAAAGAGAAGTGATAGATGCTCAAGTTGCAATAGTCTTTTCCTATCATATATAGAAGTTACTTTGTAATGATTAGAAATATGATACCACATTGTGAAAGTTGAGTGAATGAAAATACTTATAAAATAGATCATGTGAAAGTTATGTGATGAACTTTCGTGAGCACTTATAGTTTTAATTGATAAAAGAACTATTTTTTAAATATTTTAAAAGTTTGAGAGTTAAAATTATACATTTTAAAATTTAAAAATAAAAATCAAAATTTATAGAAATTTAAGAATAACGGACATATTGTACCCTATATAACAATTGACATGATAATTTGTTATCTAATTTTCTTATGAGTGAAATTTGCGGTGGATTTGGGCTTGACGTGTCACTTCTCTGTGGCCTAAATTTCCTGTTAGTTTGATTTGCATTCTTATCTGGCTGGACAGCAAAATGCATCTCTAGTAACTGAGTTATTGTTTTTACTACATATTCTTAGCATTTTATTTCTAATTTTTATACGAGAATACCCATAAAAGTCATCTCAATTTGCCCAACGGTAATATTTTATCTAATTTTACAGAAAAAATAGTATTTCTTATGCCCCACATAGATGTAAATAAAAATGGTTTAGGGTCACTGGGTGATGTTTTGGGTTGGTTGGATACAAGCTATATATTAATTAGTCATTTTTCTGATTTAGATATAATTGCCAATATTATTGTTTGTTTAATTCGATAATAAGTATTATTTTAGTTATTCTTTCAACTATAATAGAGCAAAGCAACATAAAAGTATACGCTAATGCATGCTTGAATAAATAATGATATTTCCATATACCAGTGGGTTGTAAATCTAATTTTTCTACTCTCCGGATTACTATTTAATTTGCCACTGCATAGAGTTTCATGTTTTATTTATTTATTTATTTTAAGAAAATTATTCGATAATAATTGTTTTGAACCTAACGACTACATTACCCTTTTATTGGATGACTCAAGGTTATTTATGTAATAATCTCTCATCTCTTATTAAATAGGGATAATACTGGAAATAATAGTATTATCACTTCCTTGATTTTCTAAAAGCGAACAAATTATTTTAGGATAAAAAATTTTACAAATGTGATAATTATTTTGGGAAGATGGTACTTATTTATTTTAATTATATGATATCGATGTTGGGTGTAAATTAATTTCAAAACATATTATTTAATGAAGAATACTTTTAACTATTTGTGCAATCATCGGAGACCTATATATGATCTTCAGCTACCAATATTGCCAAAGCAATTATTCTTCTACTAGAGCAAAAGTTAATAAAATGTCAATTCTGTCCTTTATAGTCAAAACCATTTCTGCTTTTGTTTCTCATTCCTTTTTTCATCTCTTTTTTTAACAAAATCCTTCTCTTATTCATTGCTTCCCCGCCGGTCCCCAAGAAATACTAGCCCAACCAACATACTGCCATCGGTGCTTTTCTCATCTCTCCTTCCTCCTTCACCTCCTCCCATCTCGTCCAACTTTCGTCTACCCCTCTTTTGTCGCTCATCCTTCTACAGCTATCTCTTTGTTGGATTCTTATGACTCTTCAGTTTATATGACAATATACTAATGGTTAACGATTGGCATGGCGGTAAATATTGCAACTTTATTTTTTAATTATGATTGTAATTTTTCAAATCTAAAGACTAAAAGAAATTTTATGAGTTCAAGATCATTGAGAGGTGTTGAAGGTCTTCCAATATGGAGATTATTGGTGTGGTTGTAGCTTCAATGAATTGGAGATGTGGCTCTAACTACTGTTTTAGAATTTTAATCTAATTTTAAAAGGAAAAAAAAAAAAGTCTGCACATCAAAAGGGATTGGACGTTTGGCCCGAGTTGAAATCTTGAAGCCTCCAATTGATGCTGCCATGAATGGCCACCATTCAGTAGTTGAAAGTGGCAAAGTTTGCTAGGGAAATATGGGGAAGAGTTCAAAAACGAAATGGAAGATAAAGACAGAGATGAGAAGACGCAGTAAAGGGGAGGCTACAAGGGTAGCCAACCTTTGGGGTGGGGAAGCAAAAGGGATCGGATCTCGTCAAAAGATGAGACAAGAAAAGGAGAAAGAGAAGGTCAAATGAATTGTTCAGCCTTGGTGGTGGGGAAGAAGAAGCCCATGAGAAGGAATTTCATTTAGGACGAGATGAGAAGAGGAGAAAGAGAGGACTAACGATTTTAACCCAAAAAGGCACAATTGGCATTTCACTAGATTTTGCACTGGTAGGATAGGAGGATAATTGCTCTGGCAATATCACCAGCCATACTCTTTTATGTTAAAGCAAAAATTTAAAATGCAAAAATTTAAAAGACTTTTTAAAAAATTAAAATTTCTAAAAAAAATTATGAAAATCTAGAAAGTTTTAGGGGCGGGTGGCTTTCTGATGGTAGGTAAATACTGCATCAGATACGTAAGCACACAAGCTCAATTATTAACTGAGGTTAGTACAAAGGGACATTTGAGGATTAATATTTGATTGCCTGATTCAGCATGAACGCAATGATATTTTGTTATCATGCAAAATATTTATATTTATTAATTTGACCGACAGTTAACAAAAATAAAATATAGACAGGAAGAATCAATGCTGGAAAATACTAAAAGAGTAACTGGTACTAAATTATACATCGGGAAGGATAGTCATAAAGCTAGCAATTTTTGGACAGTATAGCACCTGGACAACAAAGAAATTAGGCATTAGCCATAATTAACAGTTACAATATGCTATTTGTTTCGGAAAAATAAAATTCGAAACAACAAATTTACTATATAATTTCTTCATATCTCTTTCCTCTAGAGTTATATTCGAATACGAACGAATCGAGTATCATATTCTCGAACTCGAATTCGACCGTTTATTATTCGAGTTTGAATTAGTGTTCGAATTTTTTCGATTATTATTTGATAATATTCTAATTCGTTTAAGTTCGAGTTTGAAGAATTTGATTAACGTTCAAATTGTTCGAGTTCGTTTATTTTATATTTTTATTTTAAAATTTATAAAAATAATAATTTTAATTTTAATTAAATTAATTGAATATTATAATATTAAATAAATATATAATTAATATTAATATTATAATATAAGATTTATTAAGAATACATCTAAGTATTATAAAATATAAATAAAATAATTAATATAATATACTTAATTTTTAAAAATATAAATTCGAATAAATTCATAAACATGTTCAAGTTCTTTCGTATATTATTCGAACTCGAGTTTGTATTTGAATTCGTTCGTTTATTAAATGAACAAGTCTTATTCGAACACAAACGGGTTCAAATGGATTTAAATGAGTTTTTGTTCGTTAACGTTCGATTCGTTTACAACTCTATTTCTTTTTTTTTTCTTTTTTTATCTTTGTTTTTATTGTATATAAAGTAGTATATATTTTGTTTTTATTAATTAAAATTCGTGAATCCGAGAAAGTCCCATTCTAGCGTGTTTAAATATAAAGTTTATATTTAAGACTTGTATAAACTTAATATTTTCAAGTCTTATTCTTACAAATTTTTTTTTTATTGGAAACCTAATTAATATTCAGAGCTACTGCTAAAAGAGCAATAAATCAGAAAAGAAATATCTTGCTGTTTCTACAAGAATGGAATTTTTCTGCAAGAAAAAAAAGAAAAAGAAAAGGGCAGAGTGGGGACTTCATTCATCTCCATTGTGGATCTTAAAAACAGCAATAGTACTTTGATCGACTATCAAGTAGTATTTTGGGACAATCATTGGGAAATGGGGTCCTCTTCTTCTCCTATACCTTGCCCCATACAACAAGTGTTTTACAGTCTGTCTGGATCCTTTATGCTCGAAGAAAACAACAAATAATTAATATAAAACAAAAATATAAATTTTTCATAACTAAGAAAAATCTTAAAAATTACAACAAGAACACAGCTGCCACAGGATTTCCCATACATTCTGCCAAACTATCCCTAAGCATATTAAATAAAATCCTATAATCCCTTCTGGCAATTGTTTGTTTCTTGATTTTGTTTATTTATTTATTTATTGCCATGATTTTGAAAGCTTTGGGACATATTTTTGCTGTCGGCAGACAAAAGCCAGACCTAAGAGAGGATGAAAGTGTTGTTGTCAGATGGGCAGCCAATTGCATTCGTCCCCATTCTGTAATTATATATACTTTTTTTTTTTTTGCTAAATGTAATTATATATACTTCGCATACAAAATCTTGCTTGTCATTTACTGTTGCCATTTATTGATACTGGGAAAATATGAAACACTACTTTGGAGTTATATATTGAAACAACTGGAAAAAAATTCTATGAATATTAATAATTTGAAAAAATGTGATAATTTAATAAAGTAATAAAAATATGATGAATATAATTAATTTGGAGCCTTTATCACCTCTCTCAACACACACACACACATATATATTACTTCTGATTCTAATTATCTTTTATTTAGCGAAATTTCATTGAACGGAGAACAAGTACCATTTCATGTGTAATTAGTAATGAAATATACAAATATTAATTTCCCCTTTTCCTTTAATATTTTTCCTCTCTTTTTCTCCCCTGAAAAACCTAATCCAAATTAATCAAGTGATCACCAAGGCGTCGGTGCGACCTCTGTTGAATTGAGAGCTTTTAGATCAGTCAAGCACACACCACTGTGTGGCCACAACCACCATCAAACCCCCATTTCTCATTTTCGCTGCCATTTTACTCTTTGTTTCCTATTTTTTTAGTATAAATTCCACGAACTCAATTCATTTCGTTGCAAATATGAAGTTAACGATTTCAGCTCTTTCATCATGGCATGAAAGTAGCGTTTAAACTTTGTTATTACCAGGTTTCTACTTTCTATGAGTACAATTATGGGTACCTAATTTGCTTAGTGTAGGCTATGTGTTTGCACTATGGGAGAGACTGCATTTAGAGAAGATTATATATACAGATGAATAGATTAGAGGCGATAATATTTTGAGGAGGAATTTTGTAGATGGGTTAGTTTCATTTCTAAATAAAGACAGATTAGAAATGTATTAATAATTTATTTCTAAATAGAAACAGTTAAAGGTTGGTAAAAGTAATTTTTAAATATAGAACTTTAGAGATGGAATCTATTCATTTTTAATTCCTCTCTAATTAATAACAGATTAAAAATAATTAGAAATGATATAGCAAAACTAATTTTGAATGCCAAATTGGGACAAATTTGTTTCTAACTCGTCGCTGAAGTATTCGTCCATAATAGTCTATAATTCTTTTTCTCATTAACTTGAGAAAATTATACTTTTATCCTCAAAATTTTATTTAAATTATATTTTAAACCCAAATTTCAAATTATCCCGATTGCAAATAGTCATTTAGTTTTGGAGAAATTCAATAACAACCCCAAATATTTTTAAAATTTTTGCTTTAGTCTCCCTCTCTGTCTACACACACACATACATACATACATATATATATATATATATATATATATATATATATATGTATGAACAGTTTATCTTATTATTGAATTATAGAAGTATATGTATATTGTTAAGGGTTTTACTAGATGATTTTCCATTGAAAAGTAATTTATATGTACTAAGTTATGGAAGTTAACAATAAATTTATGATTAGTTTATCATTATTTTCATTGATTAAACCGTAATATGACCAAAAATGCAAAAAAAAGAAAAGAAAAGGAAGAGTAGCACAACATCATTACATCTCACTAGGCGTGTTTAGAAAATTTTGAAACCCACGAATTCTTACTAATCCAAACCACAAGTAGAAAACATTGACTTTGCAGTCATTTATTACAAATTTGTAACTAGATTATTAAAAAAAGTGTAATAAGAGAAGAAATTTATAATTAAATAAAGTTTATAATGATTTTGCAATGAAAAATGTATGAAGCAAAATTTTTTTCAATGCAATTTGGTTGCACTTTCATTGAAAATAATATTTTTTTAAAAAAATTATAAATCAAATTTTATTTAGATAATGAATATACGAATGAACTCTTGTAATATTTGAATACTATTCATATATTGTTTCATTTTAGTTATAATCTGGTAGCAAATTATTGCAACAAATAGGAAATCATTTCGTCTTTACAATTGAAAATACAATGGAAAAGGATATTTAAAATTTGAAAGAGAGTTTATAATAGGTTTGTCAACAAATATATGTAGTGCAAAATTTTTCATTGTAATATTATTGTAAGCTCATTACAAATAGTATATTTTGAATAAAACAACATCAGTAATTTATTTAATAATGAATTTACAAGTAAAATCTAGTCGCTTATGGAAAAAACATTGATGTATTGTTGCATTTTTTATTGTAATGTTATTGCAAACTATTAAAACAGACATTATATTACGAAGTAAGAAGGAAATTGTTTGAACAAATACGGGCACTCAAAACATGATATTTTATTGCAGCCAAGTTACAACAAATTATACTATTTGATTTGCAAGTTGTTCAATAAAATCTATTCAAACCTTTAACATTTATGTATTAATTTTTCAAATATGCAATTTCGATACTGAAATTCATAGTTTTGGTGTGACTTTACCGTTTCAAGGTTAAATAATCACTTTTCTCTATTTTATTTAAACTTTAATAATAAAGTTTATTTATTTTAAGACACTTAAATAAGGGCATTTAAGGTATTTTAGAATTTTATACAATAAAACTTTACAAATCCTTAATATGTGTATAATTGGCAAGTAGAACATATAGCTTAATATAAAGAGAGTATAGTGTACATTGAACAAAAATATCAATATGCCAATCTTTTCTCTCGAAAGAGATATTTGAGAAATTTTTTAGAATTTTTTGAATGTTTGAGTTTACATCCTACTAATATTCAAAGGATGTTTAAATTATAAAAGTTGTTCTATTTTTAAAGCAATTAGAAATGCAAAAAGTTTATCATAATTTAAAATTTGAGAAATTGACATTTTCTCCGAATACTTTTTCACATCATTGCAATAGAGTGTCTTAACTAATTAAAAAAAATATTAATTTTTCCATTCTAAAATAACTGTCTTATTTACTATTTTAGTTTGTTCAAAACACTTGTCTTCTTTTTAAAGAAGATGATCATTTATTGTTTTTCTTCCATGTTTACTCGTACTAAAACCTTCCAAAGATAAAAGTTTCTACATTAAAAGTTTAATATCAAGGTTTGACTTTCAAACAATGCAATGACATCCATTAACTCATTCCCTCAAATTTGCTAATTTACCAATAAAATTAATTTATTTTTAATATGGACAGAGCAGAGGCGTGTAGAGCCACGAGTCACTCGTCCAAGGCCTCACTTATATAAGAGGCCCCAGAATTACATATATATATATTAGGCCTTATATAATAAAAAAATGAATGAAAAATTAATAAGAAATTTTTATTTCTCCACAACTTAATTAATTATGAAAAAGCCCATTTATTAGATTTTTTAAGCCCACAATCTTTTTTATATTCATTAATAACTTTTTTTAATGACATGCCTCACTTTTTTTAGTTTGACTTATCCCAAAAATCTAGAAAAAAAATTTGATTAAAAGAGGCGGCTATTTTTTTTTTTTTTAAGTTAATGTCTTCTTTAATTTTTTATTCTTCCCGTTAAGAGAAAGACGTTCTCTCTTTTTAATAGTGAAATTAGAAAATCAAGACGCTACTTCTCAACCTCTATATTTCATACAAGATTTACGATAATGGTGCATCCAACTAGCATTTATTTTATTTTATTCTTGAAACAAAGAAGAATACGAGAGAAAATATGCAAAAGAAAAGTTAGATTAGTAATCCAATAGAAATATTGAACTACATTAAAAAGTTAGATTATTTCCCCAATGCATGCATTACTTATAAAATATTATTGACTACACCTGTGGCTATTGCTAATATTGAAAGAAGTTTTTCAAAATTAAAATTAGTTAAATCTTTTTGAGATCAATTATGATACAAAATAAATTAAATAGAGTAGCTATTCTATCAATCCGATAGTGAAATATTTGAATATCTTGAATATAAAATTATAAAAGTGATTGTGCAATCTAAATTTTTTTTGGCCTAAGGCCCTCAAATTTCGCTACACTACCCTGGAGTAGAGAAAATTTATATAAAAAATATGACATCTAAAAATATGAGTAGAGAAAATATCTAGACAAATTAAAAAAGAATTATTAAAGATGAGTAATGTATTTTTATTTAAAATTGTGCACGAAATTTTTTCAAAGAAATAAAATTATCAAGTATAGATTTTGAGTCAAAAGTTTCTGCAATCTCTCTCTCAATATCAACAATAAGATTATTTGTAAGAAACTCATCCTCCATTTTGTTGCGAGGTCTTATTTTGACAATTTTCATTGTTAAAAATGCCCTTTTAGTAGTTGCAGTTAAAACAGGAAGAGTCAATAGAAGACAGATCAATCTATCAACCAGAAAATACACATTCGACATATTCATCTCTACTAATCCTTGACTTAAAGATCAGAAAGTGTGGATAGATTTTGTAGTTTTGAATAATTTAGAACATTAAGCTTATAATGTTGTAGTTGGAATTTTAAATTTATTTTCTCCTACTCAGTAAAATCATGATGATAATATTTTTCTACAAGAAAGCAAATATCATCAATATTAAAGGATTTATAAGCATCCTTAAGATTCAAATCGAAGTTAAGAGTAAGAAGATCCATCGTTTGTTCATTAGATCTACTATTTAGCTCAAAAAGTTGAGAAGCTATAGCTGTATTGATTATGTCAATCCGATAATGGTGCTCCACATAGACATTATAACACCCCACATATATAAATACATATATCATATTGGAAGTGTATAACAAGTGTGGGTGTCAGCCTGTCCAGTTACCCTTTCTAACAACTAAAGCCAAAAGGAAAACAAAATAATTACATTAAAGCTAATTAAAACTTAAGTCCTTGTATACACCTAAAAGATAATACAGCTTAATGTACTCAACATATGCTATCGATGAGTTCTAAGAATAATATACATAGAGCTACTAGGTGCGTAGATCAAAAAGTGTAGAACTATCTTCATGAATGCCGATGCTCAGTTCAGATCCTAAGAAAACAAAATATGATACATGTGTGAATGATTTACACTCAGTGAGTCCCGTGCGAGTTAATATTTTTCCTGAAAAAACTGGCATAAAAAGATGTTCATATTTTTTTTACTAAAAACAACTGTACAACTAAGTAGTAGAAAACTCAATCAAAAGTTACTCAAACTTTTAGAAACATTTTAAAATCAAAATTTTATCAATATTATTGTTTTATATTTTCAGAAAAAACAGGCATTTCTCTCAGTAGAAGATCGAATTGCGTGCAAAGTTTATAAGGTTTCGCCTTCGATTATTACAATCATATTATGTTAAAGAATGAGCTTACAACACTTAATTGTGTATCACTGGAGCAGTAAGTGCATATAAGCACACCACTTCAAAATTCTAGATGTTTTACTTGCCACCATAAACCTAAGATCCCTAATTCTGACGTCAACTACCATCGAGGCGGTAAAGGGTTGAACATACTAGGTCTCCCCACCCAATTTCTGTGAACAACCTGCAAATTATATACACTTGGTCATATCTTCAATAGGCAGTTGTCGGGCACCTAGACCATTTTAATCAATTGCCTATTGCCTATCCACTAGCAGTGCTATTTTTGGAAATCCAATGGGACTCATCTTGTGTAATGCTATCATTTTGCTATATGTCGTCTTTAAAATTTCACAAAATCCTTTGTAGTAGGCACACCTACATCAAAGATCATTCCATACTTCTCTTAGCATCTAAGGTGCTAAATTAATATATGGCTAATAAAGTGCACTAACAAAGAAATTACTATTTTCTAAATTCTCAATTTTCATTAGAAATGGAAATGCATCACTTGAAATAATCAAGGAAACATTATCTTCTCCATATGTCCATTTCTTTATCCCTTCATCCAACATGTTTGCAAATCATTTACATGGCTTCTTAAACATCTCATTTATCCATTAATTCCAATGGAAACAATCCAATAGCTTATTTTTTCAATAAAAATTCCTACATTTCCACATTATGACATGCTTTCATATTTTAGTCATAACTTTTGATCCACAAGTCCAAATGACCTCAAATTTATGCCAAAATACTTCTAAGACCTTTATTACAAATTCATAAACTCCATACAGCCAAACTTGTGACTGATACAAAATTGCTGCAAGCTAAACCTTACATTTTTTCCATGAAAAATCATTCATTTTTCCTTCAAAATGCATTCTTCATTTATCCTATTCTCATTTTAACACGTAACCACCACTTAATTCCTTTTATTCTTCATCTTAAAGTCACATATTCTTCCTACTTTCAGCCATGAAGAAAGCAAAATCATTATACTTTTTATGTAACGAAAATAACAGCCATGAAGAATATATGCTAGTTTTCCATTTCTCAACAATTATACTTCTTTTCTTTACTTCTTTCTTTATTTATTTCCTCCCACAAGTACAACCATCTTCAATCCTTCATCACTCCTTCAAAATACATCTAAACACCACAAAAATCATAGCAATTAATTAACTCCCATAATCGACTGCCACTTAGCTTCATAAAAAATAATATCATAACAACATTTCTTCACAAAGCATATTCTATATTTCATGGTATTTTTCCATAAAAAGTTACATCAAAATACTCCCTAAAAGCTATAGAATGCTTTTAATTCTTGAAAAAAAAGGATTTTACCTTGTGAATGATGAATTTTAAGCTTGAAAATGGCCAAGCTTTCTTCCTTTGTCCTTTCTCTCTTCTCATGGTTCTCTCTCTCTCTCTCTCTCTCTCTCTCTCTCTCTCTCTCTCTTCTTCTTTTCTTTTCTTTTTCTTTCTTTTTCTTGGTTGTTTTGGTGTCCACCACCACTTTTCTTCTTCTTTTATGCTTTAATACAGCATGTAGTCAAATGGAAGCTAGGAGAAGTTGTTGCAAACATGGAAAACTTCTTAGAAACTTGTGGAATCTTGTGGATGCTTTTAGAACTCATATGATAGTACAATAAAAATATATCTTTCTTTTGTTGGGTTCTGACTATTTCAAATCCAATCTCTCTCTTTTTTTTTACATTTGTGGACACCAAATGGGCCTATAAATGGCTTTCTTAACTTTTTTCCCAACCTAGTTCATGAACTTTCTTTTCAAGCCCATTAACTTTTTCCCTCTTAATTATAGTTAATCATGTTTCCCAAAAGTAACTACAGTTAATGTTACTATTCATTTCAGTTGGTAAAAATTTTTATTTTACTAATACGATCTACACATTAAATTGAGTATTTTGGTTTTTATCAGAATTTACGTAATCCTTCTTAGTACTTCTTAATTTGTGATAAAAAATTCCTTCGACACCTCTTAAAATTTTTATTGCTCAAAAATGTTCTTCTAATTATACTAATCAATTCTTGTTCTGATCCTTCGTATATATACTCACTCAATAAAAAGTAGTCACCTATCAAGCACATAAGGGAGGATGTTACATACATCATCATGTTGGTGACAACCACGTTTAACCACATACAAAGAATTCATATCAAGAACGTTAATGTTGTATTTTTCACAAAATGTCTTCACAGCTTCTAATAAGTTATTCTAACCATTATTTCTCAGTTTTTGTATCAGTGCTTTGGTGCTTGACACTAAATGCATAGCATTTATTTTATCTTAAGATTTCTGTTGTAGACACTGACAAAGAATATCTGTAATACCCATAATTACCTTCACTAGATGCAAGATGAAAACAAAATCAAATGATGTAATCTTTTTGCATGCTGTAGCTGCAACCCTATGCATAGAATAATTAGAGCCACTTTCAATAGTATTTTCTCTGATAGAACAAGTAGCACCAAACATTTTTATCAAGCTACAAACATAACTAAAATGAAAGCCCCAAAGAATGTCTCTTGACAATGCTGAAGAGAGGCCATACAAATACGGTTTTAAATAGTCCTTCTTATCAGGTAGAGGAAGAGAAAGTTCGAGCTCGTGGTTTATAGTTAATAGGTCTACTAGGGTCATTTGTCCTGTTTAAGTTTATCTTGGGTCATTACTTGGTGCCTTGGTTCATGGTTTGTGGTTTTTTTTTTTTTTAAATAATGAGATCTCTAGTTGATCTCCCCTTTATGCTAAAATTTCTCTAAGGAAAAATCTTTCAACTCTAATATATTTATTCAACATAATTTCTTAAGAGATAATAATATCACTCCCTCTTTTCTCCTCCTCCACCCTTCCCCCCTCCCAAAAAAAAAAAAAAAAAAATCTATGTGTCTTTTGAGTTATGCCCAAGATATGCAGACTGCAAAACTAGGTATATATTTGTTAAGTTAAAAACAAAAGGCAAATTTTAAATTTTTATTCAAAACTTAAGTAATACACTTTTTATTTTTTAAGGTAGATTACTTTAAAATATTTTTATTATTATTAGATTACTTTATAATCATTATTTAGGAGTTAGTTTCATATTTTGAGAAGACCATAAATAATATCAATAACATATATATATATATATATATATATATATATATATATATATATTATGTATGAAGGTTTAAAATGGGAAAAATAATGAAAACGAAGGCATGGTAGGAAAACGAAAATTTTACCTCTGTGATGAAGTGGCCCTCTTCGGACTGGTATGTGTGTGTGTGTGTGTGTGTGTGTGTGTGTGAAGGTTTAAAATCGCAAAAATAATGAAAACGAAGACATGGTAGGAAAATGAAAATTTTACTTCTGTGATGAAGTGGCCCTCTTCGGACTGGTGTAGATGTCTGTATAAGGATATTCGAGACTAGTGGCTCACGTCTTTGCAAATGTCTATTGCGTCTTATCTATGCGAAGCTTTCGATCTTCCGAAATAGTGCCTGTAGCACAGTTGGTGAAGACTTGAAGTTTGGGTTTTAATCAACTTTTTTTCAAAGTTGAAAAAATGGGCTTGGCTTTTGTGCATGTAAAATGAATTACGCAGAGTAGTTTTCTTTCCTTACTTCTTTCCTTACCTCCGCTCCACTGCAATTCATATACATACTCCGAGAGAGAATAATTTCTTTGCGTGAAAACAGAAAGCACCCATACTTTCTATTATCCTTCACGCAGAACTATACGGGATCCATCCCGTGTAGTCTTTTCTTTTTTTTAAAAAATTTAATTAATTTAATATTTTTATTATTTTTATAAATTTTATTTTAACTTGGTCTTATTCATTGGGCCAGATAAATTATTTGTTCTTGGACTTGAACATTCATAAATAATAAATCTCAATTATTTATTTTTTGAATTTTATTAAACAGACAAATAAATCATAATAAGCCCAAATAGACTAAATAAAATTTCATACCATTTATCTAGTTCCAGATTAATTTTTTAATTATTCAATTTGGGCCTTGGGTTCTGAATAATTATTTAATCATTTAAACTAGATAAAATAAATACTCTCTCTCGAATATTTTATTTTATTTTAGTCTAATAATAAATTAGACTAATAAAATAAAAATTCATAATTATCAAGACCGATTTTTTAACCCAAATCTTTCATGACTTAAGGGCTATTCTGGGGACCAAAAGACTGTTAATGTTATGCCCTAGAGATAATCACTTGTATATTGTATATGGCACATTTTATTTTAATAAAATGCATTATTTATCTCACAAATTTTTTTGTTTACTTTTTGTATAAAATAACTATTAGATAAAGTCTCTAGTATAACACTATCTGAAGAAAATCATGATCGATATTATGATATAAGATTCCTACTACAATGTATAGTGTTAGTACTTAAATAGTCCATAGTCGTAGTATTAATGAGATATGGCATCATTAATGTGTTAAGACTAGCATGTGTTAGACTTCTTGATTTGATCAGGCGGTGGTTCTCATATCCGTGAGTATTGAGATACTCAAAGTTAACACGTGGATGCTTGTTAATGGAACAAGTTCATTGGATGACCTAGCTATGAGATAATCACATGAATAACTATGTAGTGTTAGTGATATAATCTCAATATAGCAAACGTGCAAGTATCCTTAGACTTAAGATTTTCAAGGTACTTTGTTTGTTAAGTTTTGTGCTTTGATTCCAATCTCTAGAGTCAGATCGAGGGCCACCCATGTGATGGATATTGGGTACATTGTGAGGTAAACGAAAGTAGTTGAGAGGGTCAATAAAGGATTCACCACTCCTAATAGTAGGGGGCGAATATCTCACGGCCACTTGTAGGAATTACTATTCGAGAAGTCCTTGGTCAAGGCAATTGTGTATTGAAAACAATTTCAATTGATACACATCTAGAGTAGTGGGTTCCTGATACAAGTGCTATTATATTCGGGCCAGAATTAATATATATTCTGGAGGGAGTTGATACTAATTCCGTACTCCAAACCGAATGAGATATTGTATGGTGAAAGGAGTTAATTACACTGTAGTTTGTTATTGAAGGGTTCATGTCAAGCCACTTGACTTCCTAGACTCTTGGGTGGTCATGATGTGTTGCTAGATACCGCTCATGATCTAGGAATATAAGTTTAGTAATTAATGAATTAATAAACCAATTATGGTTAGAATCAATATGATTAATTTTAATTAATTATGGATTATTAATCTCAAAGACGTTTGGATTAATTCATGTTCACTACCAATTGACTGAGAAACCTAATAGGTCACACACAATAGAGAATTCTATACTCAAGATGTTATTTGATAATATAGTAGGGTTAATTACGAGAAAGAGTAGTTGTTATAGCTATATTATAATTAGTTATAGTTTATGGTCCAAATTGTAATTGTGAGAACTTGATATTTCCAATTACAATTAGAGAATTTTAATCGTTTTAGAAATCTTAGATGGAGGATTTTAGCAGGATTTTCATGTAATATATGGGATAGACTCACAAAACCCTAGCTAATGTGTAAGACACGAAACAATTCCAACCCTAGCGACATACGACATTCTCTTCTCTATCTCTCTCTCGTTCATCTTGATCAAAACCCTAGCTACCATTGTTTTTCTACTAGCACAGAAAATCTTGGTGCTTGAGTGTTCCTCTGTGTGGATTTCTATTAGAGATAATCACACATTATGATTATAGTGGTTGGATATTCAACTCTCATGGTGTTTGATCAAGAGGATTGTTGGATTGCACCTCGACTTGAAGAAGGAAAATTTTATTTTCCACACGATCAAAGAAAGATAAAAAGCTGTTACCTTTGATCTATTTATATCTTATTTTTCACAAATATGCGGATTGTGAGATGGTATCTCGTTTTATTCTTTCGCTGCGCCATATATGATATGCGTGAGAGATATCCAACAAAGACACATCACTTTAGCAACTAAAATGACTAACATACCCCTGTTATATAAATAGTTATATTTTGTATTTTAAATATTTTCTAATATCACCATAAGGAAATATTGACCCCAAGGACAATGTTGCATTAGCAAAGTTTTCGACCTACAAGTATAATAATTAAAATACCCCTCTACGCCGCTGTGCAATTAGAGAAGAAGAATGTACAAACACCTCTCTAATAGACATCTACCATCCTTAGACCTCTAGTCCAATAATTCACGACTCTTGGAATGTTTTCACTTTTCAAGGGGGTTACCTGAAAATAAATATCTAAGTCATATTCTCTAGGGTCCTGGATAATTAGATCATTTGAACAGTCATAAGGAGCGATATAGCGTAGACGTTATCTTGTACAAGTTTGTCTTAACTAACTAGTCACATATACCCAACATATAAATATATTGGTTCTACGAAAAAACCTCAACTACAGTATATCAAAGTATATGCTTCTAACTTCGTCAGACTACCAACTCAAACTCAAGCGGTAGAGTATTAGTCCACGTTGTAGCAGTAACAGTTTTGGTTTCTTTAAATAGTACTTTTAAAAACTATTATTACAGGTCCTATTCTACGTATTCGAAATACTCTCATGCTATGAAGCCAGTGGACAACTCACTGGCTAAAGGTAAGCTATTTTTTATTTGGAATTTATAATACAATAACTTATACATGATGAGATTCCCATTCTCATAAATCAGTTAAGAACAAACATTTATGTGTTAAGTAACCCGTAATCCATACCTTACTATGAAAGATCACCATTCACATGGATCACTTAAACACAATTGGTCATTTTCAAACAAAAAATCGTGCACAAATAAAATATAAATTCACAAACAAATTTTGAGAATAAATTCTTTTATTAATAAATTCGATAATTACATTAGACAATCTAGTTTAGAGGGCATATATTCCAATAATCTCCCACTTGCACTTGAAGACTAAGAAAGTTCGTAGGTGCCTACCCTTATGGCGTCTAAGTGTTTCTTGAAGACTCTTTTAGCCAAAAACTTGATGAAGGGATCTGCTAGATTGTTCTTCAAGGCTATTTGTTCCACCATGATTTCCCGCCTCTGAATGAAATCCTGGATAAGGTGGTATTTTCTCTGGATGTGCTTCCCTTTCTTGTGATTCTTAGATTCTTTGGATTGCGAGACTACTCTAGAATTGTCGTAATATACCACAATCGGTCTGTCCATGTGTGGTACAATTCCAAGTTTTGAAAGGAATTTTCGGAGTCAGTCTGCTTCCTTGGACGCTTTCGAAACTGCCACATACTCAACTTCCATGGTTGAGTCAACAATACAAGATTACTTAATACTCTCCCATGAAACAGCTCCTCCAAACAAGGTGAAGACATATCCACTAGTGAATTTTCTCTCATTCTTATTCGCTTGGAAATCTGAGTCTGTGTATCCAATAGGAACCAAGTCATCCGCCCTGTAGACCAGCATATAATCTTTCGTACAATTGAGGTACTTAAGAATATACTTTACATCTTGCCAATGAACCTCCCCAGGGTTTGACTGATATCTGCTAACTAAGCCTACAACAAAGTAGATATTTGGCCTAATACACAGCATGACGTACATGAGACTTCTCACAGCCGAAGCGTAGGGAATCTTACTCATTCTGTCTTTTTCCTCTTAGGACTTAGGACAGTTCTTAGAACAAAAAGATAACTCATGTCTGCAAGGGATTATAGCTTCCTTGCATGAGTCCATGCTAAATTTGGCCAGCATCTTATCAATGTATGTTGCTTGGAATAATCCTAACATTCTCTACTTCCTATTTCTAAGAAGTTTAATCTCGAGAATGTAACTGGCTTCTCATAAGTCCTTCATACTAAATTGATTAGACAACCAAACCTTAGTAGAAGATAATGTCCTTATATCATTCATAATGAGTAAAATGTCATCCACACATAAGACAAGAAAAATCACATTTATTCCTTCTAATTTCCTGTGCGCACATGGTTCATCCTCATTTTGTATGAAACTGTAAGACTTTACAATCTCATCAAAATGAATGTTCCATGTCCTAGATGTTTGCTTAAGTCCATAAATGGACTTCTTAAGCTTGCAAACCATATGTTCCTGATTTTCAGCAATAAAACCTTCCGGTTGGGACATATAGATGTCTTCGTTAAGATGGCTATTAAGAAATGCCATCTTTATATCTATTTGCCATATTTCATAGTTGTAATGACATACAATGACAAGGAAGATACAGATGGACTTAAGCATGGCTACTAGGGAAAAGATTTTTTTATAATAGATTCCCTCTTTTTGAGTATACCATTTCATTACAAGCCTAACTTTGAAGGTTTCCACATTCCCATCCACTCACTTTTCCTCTTGTATAGCCACTTACACCAAATGGGTTTTATCCCTTTAGGTGAAGTTACAAGGTCCCAAATCTGAGTGAAGTACATAGACTCAATTTTGGCTTTCATGCCATAGATCTGCATCGGCATTTACAATAGCTTTTTCGTATCTAGTGGGATCTTATTCCTAATGGTCAGAGACCAGCTCGAAAGCCTCTCCTGTCCATCTTTCTGGAACTCTAGATATCTTCCCACTTCGACGAAACTCCATTTGAACAGGTTCTTGAGGCTGTGCTTCTTCTTGTTCCATAATCGGGTCTGAAGAAGTTGATTTCAAAGATAACTTCTCATCGAGTTCCAACCTTGTTGAACCTTTAGTAGAAGTAGTTTGATCATCCTCCAAGTATCTATCATTAGTACTTACCATTACTTTCTGCTTCTTGAGATGATAAAAGAAATCTCCTTTTGTTGCTTTTGGATACCCAACAAAGTAGCATAATTCTGATATTGGTTCTAACTTGTCTCCCTTGATCAGTACATAAGTTGGACAACCCCATATCTTGAGATGATTTAGATTTGCCTTATGCCTAGTCCATATCTCATAGAGTGTCCGAGGTACTGACTTGGAAGGTATCAAGTTCAAAATGTATGCTACTGTTTCCAAGACATATCTCCAAAAAGAAACCAGAAGAGTAGCAAGAGACATCATGTTGTAGCAAATGCAAATTGGAGAATTGCTTCCTCGTGGAAGCTCAGCCTTAGCTTCCGCGAGGAAGCCATTCTTGTGAGAAGAAAGCCATGCAAGGCTTGGAACCGCAGCTCGCGGCTCCTCTCACAAGAAGATGCGTCTTGGCGGCTCGGCTCATCATCTCCAGAATGCTTCTCTGCATCCAGATTCCAATATTTCTTCCATTTTCACTCCAAAATCATCCAAACAATCGCCTATATCCTTAAAAGACACTGGGCTTATACAATATTTATGAAAGCAATTAAAATACATTATTTCTATGCTTGCACTCGTGAAGCTTACAGTGAAACTACTTATACTAGTAAAAATGAAGGATCACAGATTTTAATCAAAATAAATCTTTTCTTGTTTTAGTTAAGCCTAACATGCTTCCTACATTTGCCAAACCATAACTCTGATACCAATTGAAGGCTTAAAATGACAAAAATAATGAAAATGAAGGCATGTTAGGAAAACGAAAATTTTACCTTTGTGATGAAATGGCCCTCTTCGGACTGGTGTAAATATTTGTATAAGGATATTCAAGGCTAGTGACTCATGTTCTTACAAGCGTCTATTGCATCTCATCCACGCAAAACTTTCGATCTTTCGAAATGGTGCCCGTAGTACAGCCGGTGAAGGCTTGAAGTTTGGGTTTTGATCAACTTTTTCAAAAGTTGGAAAAATGGGTTTTTGCTTCTGAGAGTGTGAAATAAATTACGCAGAGTTGATATGTTCACTTGCTTCTGTGAATTCAAAGCCACAAATAAAAAAACACTTACACTGTCCTCCGCTCCTTTGCAATCCATATACACACACCGAGAGAGAATAATTTCTCTGCGTGAAAAACAGAAAGCATCCATACTTTCTGTTATCTTTCACCCAGAACAACACGGGATCCATCCCGTGTTGTCTTTTTTTTAATTAGTTAATTAATTAAATTAATAATTAATTAATAATAAAATTTTAAAATAAATTTTATTTTACCTTGGTCCTATTCATTGGGCCAGATAAATTATTTATTCTTGACTTTGAACACTCATAAATAATAAATCTCAATTATTTATTTTTTAGACTTTATTAAACAGCCTAATAAATAATAACAAGCCCAAATAGACCAAATAAAATTTAATACCTTTTATCTAGATCCAAATTAATTTTCTAATTATTCAATTTAGACCTTGGGCCCTGAATAATTAATTAATCATTTAAACTAGATAAAATAAATACTCTTTCTCGGATATTTTATTTTATTCTAGTCGAATAATAAATTAGACTAATAAAATAAAAACCCATAATTATTAAAACCAATTCCTTAACACAAATCCTTCATGACTTAAGGGCCATTCCGAGGATCAAAAGACATATCGCATTGGTTACTAAAATGACCAAAATACCCATGCTATATAAATAACTATATTTTGTATTTTAAATATTTTCTAATATCACCATAAGAAAATATTGACTCCAAGGACAATGCTGTATTCGCAAAGTCTTTGACCTACAGGTGTAATGACTAAAATACCCTCTACGCATCACCGTGTAATTATAGAGAAATGGTGTACTAACACCTTTCTAATAGATATCTACCATCCTTAGACCTCTAGTCTAATAATCCACGACTCTTGGAATGTTTCTACTTTTCAAGGGAGCTACTCTAAAGTAAATATTCAAGTCATGTTCCCCAAGACCCTAGATAATTAGATCATTTGAACTGTCATAAGGGGCGATATAGCGTAAAAGCTATCTTATACAAGTCTGTCTTAACTAACTAGTTACATATACTCAACATACAAGTATATTAGTTCTATGAAAGAACCTCAACTAAAGTATATCAAAGTATATGCTTCTAGTTTCGTCAGATCACCAACTCATACTCAAGCAATAGAGTATTAATCCACGCTGTAGTAGTAACAGTTTGTGTTTCTTTTAAATAGTACTTTCAGAAACCACTATTACAAGTCCTATTCTACGTATTCGAAATACGCTTATGCTATGAAGCGAGTGGACTACTCATTGGTTAAAGGTAAGTCATTTCTCATTTGGAATTCATAACACAATAACCTATACATGATGAGATTTCCATTCTCATCAATTGGTTAAGAACAAACATTTATGTGTTAAGTAACTCGTGATCCATACCTTACTGTGAAAGATTACCATTCACATGGATCACTTACTTAAACACAATGAGTCATTTTCAAACAAAAAATCGTGCACAAATAAAATATAAATTCATAAATAAATTTTAAGAATAAATTCTTTTATCAATATATTCGATAATTAGATCAGATAATCTAATCTAGAGGGCATATATTCCAACAACATCAAGTGGGCATGATACTTAGGTACACTTCTAGAGTCCCTTTGGCAGCCCAGAGGGATGGAGGTGATTTATTTTGTCAAAAGTAGTCTGTTTTTTCACTTCAGTGATATCTAATAGACTTCATATCCTTTACATGCATGCAATATCTCGATCATTATGCTTATTAGATGAATTTGGTAAAGGCACTCTAGCAGAGGGTCAGTTTTGTTACTGAATCATTATTATGTAACTCTCTCTATTAATGGAAATGTTATGTTTTCTTATGTACTTCCTGATTAGATAATCATATCAGATGCCATTAGTCTTCTTGGTGGAACTATTGATCATTTTGTATCATGCTATGACTCTTCGAAGGTTTGCTCTTGGACTCCCTGCATCCATAGCTCTAGAGTTACAGTACTGAAATCTTGCCAAAACAGTGGTCGTGCTAAATTAATAGGAAGTTGGGATTTTCTAGTTATGGTGGAAAAAGATGCATTTTGTTATGAATGTAAGAGGGCAATACAACAGAAAATATGCAAAATGGGGAAATTGAGAATATTGTCCTGGAGTCTGATTAACTATAAAACCACCCTATTTAAATCCACTGTATCTCATTCCATAATCTTCTTTTTGTGTTTGAACAACAATTTCTCAAAGTTTCTTTTTATCAGCTGTCTCCAGACTTATCTGCCATAGGAATTTGGAATCCCTAACCTTCCTCTATTTAGAAGTCTTTACTATATTGAGATGTCACTAACTTAGGTACCCAATTGCTTTTAGATAGGCGTATCTTTGTCTATCTATGAACTAAAGTGGAACCAGTTTGAAGATTGAAATTCCTGGGTATTTCTTTTCTTTATTTATTTGTTTTTCCTTTTGACAATTTTTATATTTCACTTTTTGGAGAAATGTTCTTGACACTATGGTTTAGAATAATAGTGCCAATATGGAAAATAGTCTTAGTTGTAGAAGTACAATAAGGTAAATGGTTTACGGTTGATGTTTAAGATGTAGAAATTCTATCACGAAGGGGTAGAGATTAGGAGAGGCTAACAAACGGAAAGATAATTTATCATGAATAATAGGACTTGAATCTTGATAATGTAGCTATGGTTTTGGTAGGAAATTGAAGAAAAACATTGATTATTTTGGTACATGTTTGGTAGTTTTTTTTTTTTTTGTTATTGAGTGTATTTATAGATTGTAGGGCTTTTGAGGTGTGGAAAGGTTTATAGGATAAGATTGGAAAAGAGGACTATGTTGATGGAACTCTGCTTTAATTGACATAATTCTAAGATGCACATTTGAGCATTTTGCTGCTTCTCCCTTATGTTCAAATGATGTCACTTCTGGACATATGATGTGCATCAGATTATGGCAATTACTGCACATTGTTTGTATTAGTGTACCATCATTTATTGCTTTCACTGGTAGGAAATATGGTATCTTGGATGTGCTTTCTTTTGTTCTCCTTCTATTAACATTTACCAAATATTTATTGGTGGTAGTTTTTTTTTTTTTTTAAATAGACAAAACATTGTGTGCATTGTTTCATGATCAATCGATTCCTTTCTCTTTAGTCTATGTTATTAAAGATTTTTTTTCCCAACTCATTGTTATAATTGATGATGTTGGAGAGATTAATGATGAAGATGTTTCACATGGTACTAAAATTTCATGTGATTTAGGACATCATCTATGTAGAAGCCATTGTTGACTTCCAGGGAGTCAAATGAACTTGCAATGGTTTTGTCTTCTTCTTTGGCCACAGTGATAGTTGATGGTTGATTACAGTGATGATTGGCCACGGTGTACAAATTATCAATTTTCCAAGTAATTCTCATTGTTCTTGATCAACCATTTTAGCCTCACACAAAATATCAACTGTCCATTAACACTTCCTTTTTGTGTTCTTTGTTTCCATATTAATGTTTTCTGTATTCAAATTCCAGCTCTTTCTTAGAAAGGTAAGCAAAAACCTCTCATTGATGGCACTGAGAAGATGTTTCCATGGACTAATTGTCTGCCTTTGCACAATGACAAAATGATCAAGAATATGGAATTTCTTTCAATAGACTTTCATTCGGTAAATAACCACCAATAAGGTCAATGACAGATTTTCTGTGTTCTTTCTGCTCTTAATGCTACTGCCTTTGTTAGTCAAATGGTAAAATATTTGTAATCACTCAAAGACTTAATCGATTTGCTTGAACTAACACTAGAGATATTCATATGTACTGTTATGGAGGATTGTGTGTTTCAGAAGAAAACCTCTACATTTACACTAAAACATGCAAGTAGTTGTTCTAGTGAATGACCTGAAGAATTTCTTGGCCTTCATATTGTATTCTTACATTTCCGACTATTTTCATTTCTTTCTTAAGTCATATCTCATAATCAAATAATGAGCTTATTACAACTCTTTGTCCATTAACATGTTAATGACCTGGAATCTTGCCTATGTGCTTAGCAGCATATGTTGTGTCCCCAAGTAACTTTGGTGGGGTTGAATTTGTAAGTAATTCCTTTTTAGCAGATACAACTGAGCATGGAGATAGTTTGTCCATCTCAGTCTGCAATTCTTTCCACACCTCAAAAGCCCTACACATTGTAAATGCACTCAATAACCAAAAAAATACTACCAAGCATGTACCAAAACAATCAATATTTTTCTTCGTTTTCCCACAAAAACCATAGCTACATTATGAAGATTCAAGTCCTATCTTTCTATTTTTTATCTTCTCCCGTCTCTCTCACTTGGTGCTGCATGAAGTAAATTAGAGTTTATTTACTGAAATTTAGTGAAGAAGGTAAATTTTATATGATGATTTATTTTTCACTTTAAAATTTAAATTATAGGGTATGGATTGGCAAATTGTCGATTATGGTAAGTTTTTTTAGAGTTTTTATTGACATATTAATTTAAAGATGATATTAAATTACTGTGAGTCAATAGATAAGTTTTATGAACTATTAGGAGTCAAAATATGTGGGAAAAAAAAAAGGCATTTTTTCAAATATTTAATAAAAATGTCATTTTTATGAATTCCTTATAAAATGGCCAAAATGGACCAAAAAAAAAAAATTGTTATATGTGCAAATTCATTTCTTTGTTTTTGTAACATAAAAAATATTTTTTCTTTTTTCATTAATATATAAAACAATAATATGTAGCATAAAATATTGATATCCCGGGTAAAGTACGGACATCTTCCTAATTATTTTAAATAGACGAGCATCTAAAAGACTCTGGGAAATAGGTTCCACTAACTTTCTTATTAAGCCTTTAACACTCTAATGAACCCATGCCTAATCCTCCACCTCCTGTGGTCGTGAGGACAGTTACATTGGGATTGTTTTTAAGGTTTCAAAACACTCCGGAAAATAGGTTCCACTGACTTTCTTATTAAGCCTTTAACACTCTATTGAACCCATGCCTAATCCTTCACCTCCTTTCTTCGCTTCTCTTTCTTCTTTCTCTCTAGATATTTTCTCTCTGCCCTTCTTCGATGTGTCTTCGAGGCTTGGCCAGATCCACTTTGGTTCTCCCTAGAGCTATGTTTCTGGCCAAAGCTTTGGTCTTTTTGTGTTTTTATTGTTCCCCCACCCTTTTTGTCTTCCAAACCACAACGATCTCCCTTGTTAGTTTTGTTTAGTCACGATTCATTCACTACACTGTGGCATGTTTTTCTTGCAGGCGGCATCGATTAGTTGGTCCGTCCGTTTTGTGTTAATCCAACTTGTGTTGGGCTTTTTCCACGACTATCCTTCTCCTCAAGCACTTTTCAAGAACGTTGATATGTTTATGGCTATCAAATTTGCTGTTTACGGAATTGGTCGAGTCTCGATTTGTCTTGCTTCTTCTGGTGTTTATGGATGGTGCCAAGGAAACTAGGAGGAGTTTTTGTGTGTTTGTTCTTCTATTCGATCAGTTAGTTGTATTCTAGCCACTTAAGGTTTGTGGTGAGATATCTTTCGGTTATCATGGATTTCAGTATCATTTGTATTACTTATTCTGTTATGAATATAATGATCTTATTTAGGAAAAAATGAAAAATTTTATTTTTTAATAAAAATATTACCAATTCATCAAATGATCCAATATTCCCCAAAATAGTTAAATGCTTATAAAATATCACTTTTTTCCCTCTTTGGCCGATGTATTTTTTCATTTTCAAGATGCTAAATTCTTTATTTTTTATTTTTAAAAAAAAACTCTAATCCAAATGACAACACCATTGTTGATAATACCTTAAGATACTATGCTCTAACAGAGGATGAGACTGTTTGCATTTTTTGTTTAGATGAGAAGCCTTCTCTAATTTGTTTGTAGTCGAATTATATAAGCTGGTGATGTTTAAAAAAATTAGAGTAATGTAAATTCGAAAATCTAATGCGGTTTCACCACTGAAAGCTCATTTACTCAGGCAAAAGAGACAGACTTTCAAGCACGGATCGGACTCCGAAATAAAATTACTTAAAGAGTTTTAGGAGTTTCCATTGTCTTTACAAACAAAATGAACAAAAGATGGATATAAAATGAGCAATCTGAATGGTGGATCTCCCAACCTTTTACTTCCGATTTCGAAGTTTGAGAATGGTGAATGCAGTGAGAGTAGTCATGAGGAGAAGCCCTACGAAGGATGCAATCATAGCCCCGCTTCCATGGTTACAAAATGTTTGAAATTTGTCACAGATTTTGGTCCACCTTGCATGAGAATTGCCATCACGGCCTAGCTGCCCCATGAAGAGTGCTGCACTTGCACCGCCTGATAATAATGCCACATTCATCTGGGTGCAAATATTACCAATTGAAAAAAAAAAAAAAAAGTGAATGCTAATAGTATTTGGAAAAAGAGAGATGATTATTAAATCTCTACCTGAAGAGTTCTTTTGAGACAAACTCAAGAAAGCAAGTTGCGATGAGCAGGGATGGAAGCAGAAACTACGGGAGCAAACTAAACATGTCAAACGATAATGGTATAATTTTTTCCCCCCAAGTCAGAGATTATGATATTTGGGATTTAGAAATATGAAAAAAAATATGTCAAGGTTGAGGCATACGCAACTAATTTGGGAGGATTTAATTGGAACTCTTGGGCAAGTTTAGCACAAGGATTATCCTGACATTTTTAAGTAATATGGTTCAAATTAAACACTTTATTAGGGGTGAGTTTATATAGAAATCTATTTTATTTATATATTTTTTATTGTGTTTAAATAGATGTGCGGTTAGTTATCTATCTAATATAGCACACTTGAAAGTTAATAATTGCATCCTTCCAGCATTTAAAAAATAAATTTAAAAAAAGAAGGATTTGGAACGAAAGGGGCCTTTTTATTCTTATGCCATAAGGTATTTGAGATTTTTTAAAAGAAATATTTAATCTTTCTTTGGACTGTCTTTTTATAGATTTTACAAGAATTGAATTTTCTTCATTAGTGTAAATTTAAGTAATGCTCAATGATAATTTTATTTAAAATTTTAAAAAATTCCTGTTTCTTCATTTAGGGAGTATTCTAAATAGCGAAGAAAATATTAAAGTTTACATATACCATGTCTAGTATTGGAATAACGCGAAATCGCAGTCCTTTGTGGTCAAACTTGTGGCCAATGAGCTCCAGTGTTAACATCAGCAAGTTATGAAGGCTAACCATACCATTTGCTATCACAAAGAGTCTGCGTAGAATTCAACTTAAAATCATTAGGATTTGGGAAAAATGAAAAGAAAGTAAAAAAGAGCTATTAGGAACTTTGACAAGAGACCACTAATCTTTCTAAATTTCCTGAGTTTGAATAACAAGTTAAGTTTCGACAGACACATTATAAAGCCTATTAAGGCATTTATTTCTTTATTGATATATATATATATATATATATATATATATATCATGTAATACAAAGATGTACAATTAAAAAATAATAAGAGGTTTTTTTAACTAAGTTACTATCATTTACAATGACTATTAAAATTAAAAATTTGTGCCAATACGATATATTGTGATAAGATGATAGTTCAAATATTTTTTACTAGATGGTAAATTTGATGTACATCTTATATTTTTTCTGTATATATAACAAATATATCCTGGATATGTTTTATAAAAATTCTATATACACCTTATAATTAAAATGGTAAAAAAAAAAAAATCCATTGTCTTTCTTGATATATTAGCGAAGGATATAATATTTTCATTGGTCATCTATTGTTCACCTAATTTGTTCACTGCAAGAAATTGCAATATATTATGACCATAAAAGAAAAACCGAAGTTACTTAAGCCCATTAGAGGTTGATCGCTCAATAAAAAACGTCAGAGAAAATTCTGTCTTTGTCAATTTCTTTTCACCAAAAGATGTCTAAGAACTGGAAAGAATTAATTTATGTAAGTGAAAATGCTTTGGTGCCGAAAAGATGCCTATCCCAATGGTATTTATCGTGGAATTTTCACGGTTAGTAAATTAGTAAAAGATAATAAGTAAAAAAAAAAAAAAATTGATAACTAGTAATGTTGTGGGTTGGATGACAATTCATTTGATAAAAGTGACAAGACTAAAAAAAGAGGTAAATTAACCAGATAGTAATAAATTTCAACAAAACTTCTTATTTCCTTGTGATTATGACTTATTCCTACAAAGCATTTAAACTATCAGTCAGGTATTTTCACACAATAGGACCCTTATCCCAAGTTAACTTGCGAATTATAAGCCTAAACTATCTTCATCACAAAATTCTTACACAAATGCTGGGGTGTGCTGGAACTTGGCAGTGAGGGTAGCTTCGATGGGTGTGCTTCCGATTGTGGCAACTACAATGGTTTTCTTCTGCTTGTTTAGTGCCATCACCAGTGTGGCTGCCAAAGTAGCAAGAAATGCAAAGAGCCTCAACAGAGGAAGAAGCCATGAGATATTCTTTGACTTGCTAGCTTCCACCACTTGATTCCCATTAGCAGCTTCAAGGTTTTCCCCGACTTTCTCAGCCATTTTCTCTATGGATAAATGAGTAATTGATGGTAGTTGTCTTAAAATATGTGAATGTACATGAATTTAAAGGGAAAGTTTGGGCAAGAATTTTATGATTCTTCTAAGAATAGAGGAGTCTGGCTAACTAATTGGGTACTTTGGAGCAGTTTATTGGTTTCAGTTGGTAGGAAAATGTGGAAGTTCTGATAGCTGAAGTGTGCTGTAAGTTTCAAGATTGGAAATTTGTTGTGGTAGATATGTAGCTGGGAATATCACTTTCCATCTCATGGATATGCCCGGATCTCCATCACATTCTCTCTTGGAATTCAATTTGGTAAGCGTAAAAAAGCCAGGGAGTCTTAGAAGTTGCGTTGTGGATATTGACACTGACAATTTAACTACAACCATATTGTGGTTTGTGGATATTGCTTTCAACTTTCCAATACATACATCAAAAGTACTTACATGGACCCAATTTTTATATATTTTTGCATTCAAAATTTGTAAACTATGCATTGTAGTTAATGCCTTCTAAAAGAGGATAAATTTTTAATGCATGTAATGATCCATAAAAATAAATTTATTTTCTCACACAAACATATATACCCTGGCCCGTCTCTAATATTCTTGAATATTAACATATTTGAATAATTTTCTCTTTATTTAAGTAAATAATAATAAAAATTTAAGTAATTAATCCCTTATTTGTTTTAATGATGATAAATAAAAATTTAAGTAAAATAAAACAAATAAAATTTTATTTTTATTTTACTTAAATTTTATTATTACTCACTAAAATAAAAATTATTATTTGAGTCTTTTCTTTGATTTCTCAACTATTATTCAAATTTAATTAAAATATATTTTTAAATTAAATTTTCAACTATTATTCAATCTATTACTCACTAAAATATAAATTATTATTTGAGTATTTTCTTTGATTTTTCAACTATTATTCAAATTTAATTAAAATATAAATTATTCAAATTAAAATATAAGGGACTATAAATTTAGTTATATATATATATATATATTAAAATCAAATTTAAATTATGAATTTCTAATTATAATTTATTTAAATTATATATTTGAAATCAACTGTATTATATGTTATTTTAAAGTATTGTTCTTTTAACATTTAATTGGTTATTTTAGAATCTAATAAATATCAATTTAAATTCATCAAATTAGTTAGATTTAAATAGTTTTCGTTTATATATTCATTAACTTATTTTTAATTATGTATATCAATTTATTAATGGATAGATTTAGATAAAAATATCTAATAACTTCATTAAATTTTTTACTTTAAATCCACTTAATACAAATAAAAAATTATTTTTATCATCAATTAAAAAATAAAAAATAAAGAAAGAAAGCAAAAAAAAAAAAAAAAAAAAGTTGTTGTCAAACCTAGTGATTGCATCAATGGCCCTTTCTTTTCATATGAGACAAGATTGTTCAGGCACATGTAGAGAAGCAGAAAAAGAAGAATCTCGCATTTGCGTGAGTGTTTCGTGTTCTGATGAAAAAGAAGTCCAGCAGCCTATACACATACCTCCAAATCCGAACACGTAATTGTGATGTTTCTAAAGGGTCTCATTTTGGTCAAAAACCTAAATTGCTATTGTACTCGAACAAGAAGTCCAGCAGCCTATACACATACTTCCCAATTGCTATTGTACTCGAACAAGTGCATTGAAGACGTCATAGACCAACAACAACCCGTCAAGTAGGTTCAGAAGCTATGGCTATTGTCAGGTAAAATTATTTTTGGTTTTTTTTTCTTGGGGCGGGGGGGGGGGTTAAAGTGTATTGAAATTTGGGAAAGAACCTGAAATTTGAAACTATGCTTTGATAAGGGAGGAATGCTGTAACTCTTTCGAGTGGATTGATCCAGAGATGTGTGATAGATCCACTGAAGTAATTCCTAGGTTGTTGTAGCGGAGTTGGAAACTAGAGCCCTAGCAAATGAAGACGTGAAAAAATTTGCAGGAGAAAAAATAAAAAATTGGAAGTGAAGAACAATAAATTGAAGGCGAAATTGTGTAAATTGAAGTTTGGGCATAGACGGGCCTTCATCGCAATTGGGTTTTTGTGGCTGATTTGGATCTGGTCGTCATACTTGACTTTTTCGTCAGTAGAAAAGCTCTTGTTGGTTAGTGGCTTAAAAAAAGGTTAAATTTATGGCTTTATTTATCAGTTTTTCATATATGAGATTAATAACAATGCATTTTAAGTCATTCGAGTGTTTACATGTACATTACAAAGTAACACATTTCTACGGAGCTGACCACTATACTCAAAATCAAACAACTAACTAATTGAAAGAATGGATCTGAAATGAAAGAGAATGTTCAACAAATCAGGACCATATCATATGCATTTGGACATTTAAATAGACAGCTTTATAATAAGAACAAAAAACCAGTATGATTCAGTAAATCCTATTTCCAATTCAACCCAAAATAGGTAAGCAAAAAACAATAAAATATCTTGATGCCAAATACAACATTTAGCAGCACTGAAAAAAACAGTCATAACCCCAAAGGCATAAACACAAGTTGTTTCATAACATGACAAAATACTTTACTCAAAGCACAATAAAGTTCACAATTTACAATGAAGTCTAAAGTGTCATTAATATACTAAAACTAGCACCGCACAGTTTAAGCATTTTGTGTTCCCCTTTTTATGGGTAGCATCTTTCAGAAAGAAATATTGCGAGGAAATCGTGGCAAATCCATCGCAACTCCTAAATTGTTCAAGAATTGCACAACACAAGATTTGAACCCATGACCTTCAACATGAGGTTGTGTTTAGCCACTGAGTTATAGCAATTGTAGATGCTATTTTTTTATTATTATTTAAACTATTTTGAGCAATCTTTGTGTATTTTTTTAAAATAAAAGTATTATAATAAAATATAATAATCATATTAAATTCAATATAAAACCATATTATTCAATATAAAAAATATATTTGTATAGTTATATAATTTTAAAATTTTATATATTGTTAAATATATTATCTTTTTTATTAAATAATTTATACAACTATATATATAAGTGTGTGTGCGTGCGCGCACGTATACACACACACACACACATTTATATATATAAATTTGAAAGTAATTGGATAAAATTTGACATGTAATTCTATAAAATATCTACAAAAATACCGAAATCCTAAGGCATTTATAAAGATATATAGATATGCCTTTGAAAGTGAAACAATAATTTTTTTGAACGTAAATTTAGTGTTTTTTTTCAATCCAATTAGTTTAATTTTTTTTAATAAAACAAGGTTAATAAATTTAGAATTTTTAATCAAAGTATTCTAATTTTTTAATAAAATAATAAAAATATATTAAAATATTACATTCTATAATAAAAATATTAAAACATAAAAAAATTTAAAATTTTTTATTTTTAATACATATATATATTTCGACACACAAAAATATTACACATTATTTTAAATTCGTATCAATTTTTTTCATGAATAAATAGGTTAGAGATAAAAAAACAAAATATTTATAAAACATTTGAACATTTTATTCAAAATGTATAGAATAAAAATAATAAAAATTAAAATAAAAAAGAAAAAATAAATCCGTGGCAAATCCCTTGCAATTTTGCTAGGGATTTGCCATGGACTAGCACAATCCGTGGCAAATCCATGGTAGATTGCCACGGATTTACTACAGAACAAATAGTAAATTTTTTTTATTCTTTTTATCACTATTTTACCTAATATATTTTGTGTATATTCTAAATGGCAATATAGATAATTGCATTGATATTTTCAATGGTTTTTGTTGTCAAAATAAAAAAAAATTATATCATATCTTTAGATGTTTTTATTTTAATACATACATATATTTGGACATACAAAAATATTACATTTTATTTTAAATTCGTATCAATTCTTTGTCAAGAATAAATAAATTAGAGATAAAAAAATAAAATGTTTACAAAACATTTGACCATTTTAATCAAAATGTATGGAATAAAAATAAATATACCAAAAATTAGAATAAAAAATAAACAAATAAATCCGTGGCAAATCCCTCGCAATTTTGCCACGGACACAATCCATGACAAATCCATGGCAATCATAATTCTTGTTCTTTTTATCACTACCTAACATATTTTTTGTATATTTTAAATGGTAATATAGTTAATTGTACTAATATTTTCAATGGTTTTTGTTGTCAGAATAAAAAAAATTATATCATATCTTTAGAATTTTTTATTTTAATACACACATATATTTGGACACACAAAAATATTACATTCATTTTTAAATTCGTATAAATTCTTTTTCAACAATAAATAAGTTAAAGATAAAAAACCAAAATGTTTATAAAACATTTGACCATTTTAATCAAAATGTATGAAATAAAAATAAAAATAATAAAATTTAGAATAAAAATAAAAAAATAAATCCGTGGCAAATCCGTCACAATTTGCTAGGGATTTGCCACAGACTAACACAATATCTACCATGGATTTGCCACGGAACACGTAATAAAATTTTCTTGATATTTTTATCCCTATTTTACCTAACATATTTTTTGTATATTCTAAATGGTAATATAGTTAATTGCACTGATATTTCCAATGACTTTTGTTGTCAAAATAAAAAAATTATATAATATCTTTATTGTAATACACACATATATTTCAATACACAAAAATTTTACATTCTATTTTAAATTCGTATCATATCTTTTTCAAGAATAAATAAGTTAGACATAAAAAAACAAAATGTTTATAAAACATTTGACCATTTTATTCAAAATGTATAGAATAAAAAAGAAAAAAAATAAATCCGTGGCAAATCCCTCGCAATTTGATAGGGATTTGCCATGGACTAACACAATCCGTGGCGAATCTGTAGCAAATCCATGGCAGATTGCCAATGATTTGCTACGAAACACATAATAAAATTTTCTTATTCTTTTTATCACTACTTTACCTAACATATTTTTTGTATATTCTAAATAGTAATATAGATAATTGCACTGATATTTCCAATGGTTTTTGTTGTCAAAATAAAAAAAATTATATCATATCTTTAGAAGTTTTTATTTTCATACACACATATTTGGATACACAAAAATATTACATTCTATTTTAAATTTGGATCAATTCTTTTTCAAGAATAAATAAGTTAGAGATAAAAAAACTAAATGTTTATAAAACATTTGACCACGTTAATCAAAATGTATGGAGTAAAAATAAATTTAATAAAAATTAGAAAAAAAATAAAAAAAATTCGTGGCAAATCCCTCATAATTTGCTAGGGATTTGCCACAAACTAATAGAATATCTACTATGGATTTGTCACGGAATACATAATAAAATTTTTCTTATTCTTTTTATCACTATTTTACCTAACATATTTTTTGTATATTCTAAATGGTAATATAGTTAATTGCACTGATATTTCCAATGACTTTTGTTGTCAAAAATTAAAAAAAATAATAATTACATCATATCTTTAAAATTATTTATTTTAATACATATGTGTATTTCAACACCCAAAAACATTATATTCTATTTTAAATTCATATCAATTCTTTTTCATGAATAAATAAGTTAGAGATAAAAATATAAAATATTTATAAAATATTTTACCATTTTAATCAAAATGTACGGAATAAAAATAAATATAACAAAAATTAGAATAAAAAATGAAAAAATAAATCTGTGACAAATCTCTCACAATTTGCTTTGGATTTGCCACAGACACAATCCGTGGCAATCATAATAAAATTTTCTTATTCTTTTTATCACTATTTTACCTAACATATTTTTTGTATATTCTAAATTGTAATATAGTTAATTTCACTGATATTTCCAATGGCTTTTGTTGTCAAAATAAAAAAAAAATTTACATCATATCTTGAAAATTATTTATTTTAATACACATCTATATTTCAACACACAAAAATATTATATTCTATTTTAAATTCGTATCAATTCTTTTTCAAGAATAAATAAGTTAGAGATAAAAACAAACGAAATGTTTATAAAACATTTGACCATATCAATCAAAATGTATGAAAAAAAAATATAGTAAAAATTAGAATAAAAAAGGAAAAAATAAATCCGTGTCAAATCCCTCACAATTTGCTTGGGATTTGCTATGAACTAACACAATCCGTGGTAGATTGTCACATATTTGCAACTGAACACATAATAAAAATTTTTTATTCTTTTTATCACTATTTTACCTAACATATTTTTTTGTATATTCTAAATGGTAATATAGTTAATTGCACTGATATTTCCAATGGTTTTTATTGTCAAAAAAAAAAAAAAATTATATCATATCTTTAGAATTTTTTATTTTAATACACACATATATTTGGACATACATAAATATTACATTCTGTTTTAAATTTGTATCAATTCTTTTTCAAGAATAAATAAGTTAGAAATAAAAAAAATAAAATGTTTATAAAATATTTGACCATTTTATTCAAAATGTATAGAATAAAAAAGGAGAAAATAAATCCATGGAAAATCCCTCGCAATTTGCTAGGAATTTGGCACGGACTAACACAATCCGTGGCGAATCCGTGGCAGATAGCTACGGATTTGCCTATGGATTTGTCACGAAACACATAATAAAATTTTTTTATTCTTTTTATTATTATTTTACTTAACATATTTTTTGTATATTCTAAATGGTAATATAGTTAATTGCACTGATATTTCCAATGACTTTTGTTGTCAAACTAAAAAAAAAATATATATAATGTCTTTAAAATTTTTAGTTTAATACACACATAGTAATATTTCCACAGATTTGCCACAGAATTAAGTATTTCCTAACTAGTTTTGTGGCAAATTCATGGTAATCTGCCACCTATTTGCCACGAAATTTATTTGAAAGTAATTAATTTTGTTGCAAATTCGTGGAAAATTGCCACTGCTTTGTCACAGAGGTTTGTATCAATATTTGACCATTTTTCCACGGACATTTTTCATTGCAAATCGGTGGCTAATTTTCCCCCATCCTTTTTTTGCTACGGATTTGTGAGGGAACATCTTTGCATCTCTAGTTGCTACATATCCGTGGCAAGTGAAGCAATGAAAACAAGGGATGCCATGCATGCGAGGAAAATAAACCCAGGAAAACAAAGACATGGCACAGTAGAAGGTGAAAATCAATACCTTTACATGTCCTTTGTCTGTTTGGCTGAGAAGAAAAGGTGCCAACCATGGGAGCGGTGACTTGTCTCGACGACGATTTCGGTGAGAAACTAGCGATCCGTTGGCTTCTTCTTGGCATGTACACGAAGCTTTTCGCTTATCAGAATATTCCTCTGCCTAATCTATGTTGGTGAAACAACCTAGGTGAGGAAAGACATTTCTTGATTCCTTATTATTGATTAGCAAAATCAAGAAGAACACAGAAGGAAAAGAGATGAACGAGGGAGAGAGAACAAAGACAACAACTCTGGCTTTTTCTTTCACTATGTCGTGAGTGTTCTGTTTCATAGAACTGAACTACCCAATTCCTATTCACGTCACCAGATAACCCAACCCTGGTGTTTTGATATTTCAAATATCTGGAGGTTATCAACAGAAAAGGTTTTGGTAATCCTTAACTCTTCTGTATCGTGAATAATAAAAAACCCTTTAATCCAGACTATTGGGCTGAAATAATTTATTATTTTTTCTTGGACCTAATGAGCCCAAAAATAATAACCATTAATTATTTATTTCCTGGGCATATTAAAATAACTCAATAAATAATTAATAAGTCCAAATGAACTAAAATAATTATTAAGCCTTTTATTAAATAGTTTAAACCCAGTTTATTTTTTAATTATTTAATCTGGTCTTAGGCCCTGAATAATTAATTAACCAATTAAACTAGATAATAAATTTAATTTCTCTCGTTCCTTTATTTTATTCCAATCTAAAAAATAAATTAGATTTCCTGAATAAAATAAAATTCTTTTTTATTATAATCATTTCCTCGACCTAAAATAATTAAGATTTACTGGCTATTCCGATGACCAAAAAGATATATCGCCGTGGCTACTAAAATGACCAAAATACCCTTACTATATAAATAGCTGTATTTTGTATTTTAAATATTTTCTAATATCATCATAAGAAAATATTGACTCCAAGGACAATGCTACGTTAGCTATGTCTTTGACCCACAGGTGAAATAACTAAAATACCCCTCTACATATCACCGTTCATTTAGAGAGGAAAGAGTGTACTAACACATCTCTAAAAGACATCTACCATCCTTAGGCTTCTAGTCCAATGATTCTTGACTTTTTAGAATATACCAGCTTTCTAAGGGAGCTACCCTAAAGCCAATACCCAAGTCATGTTTCCTAGGGCCCTAGATAATTAGATCATTCAAATAATCACAAGGGGCGATATAGTATAGATACTATCTTGTATAAGTTTATCTTGACTAACTAGTCACATATAACCAACTTACATGTATATTGATTATTTTTACATGCATACGCTTCCAGTTTTGTTAGACCACCAACTTATACTCAAGTTATAGAGTACAAGTCCATGCTGTAGCAATAGTAGTTTGGGTTCCTATCACATAGTACTTTTAGAAATCACTACTATATGTCCTGTTCTATGTATTCGAAATATGCTTGTATTATGAAATGAGTAAACTACTCATTGGCTAAAGATAAGCCATTCCCAATTTAGAATTTATAACATAATAACCTTACCATGATAAGATTCCCATTCTCATCATTCGGTTAAGAATAACAGTTTAAGTGCTAAGTATCCCATGGTTCATACCTTGCTGTGAAAGACCCCCATTCACATGAACCATTTACTTAAACACAGTAGGTCTTTTCCAATAAAATCGTGTACAAATATAAAGAAGATTTCACAAACAAATTCTGAGAGAAATACTTTTATTAATACAAGTCAAAATTACATCAGAAACCTAGTCTAAGAGGGCATACATAATAGCAAGTCTGTGACAAATAGCTATGGATTTGCTATAGTTATATTGCCGTGGCAATTTGCTATGTCTTGTCTTCTTTCGTGGCAAATCCATGGCAGATTGCCATGGAATTTTTTCCATAGCAAATTTTCGTGGCAGATTAACAATTTTCTTGTAGTGAGATTTTCTCAATAAGTGGCATCAAAGCACAGGTTTCTAACGTATATGTTGTTGGACACTAGTTAAAATTATTCACTACAAGAAATAGTGCATTTGTGACTGATTTTAGCAACTATCTTTATTTTAGTACTTCCTAGCATGGTGCCCATGCATTGCACGGGTGGTTTGGCATGGTAGTTGTATTGTTTGATTTGTAGGACATAATAGAGTTTGAACTAATTGTAGGGTATAATTTTGGTAAGTTAATGAATTTTTGAAAGTTTTTTTCTTTGTAATGTAAAATAATTTTTTTTTTCCAAAATAATTGAAAACTTTTCAACAAAGGAAATGATTGACAATGAAAATTACAATATAGGAAAATAGAAGAAGGAAAAGTGATTTTTTTTTTAGGATTTAAATAGGAATGATAATTTTTTTAATATTGGATCTTTCAATATATATTTTCTTTTGAAGTCATAAAATGCAACCAAACATCAAGAATAGATTTGATTCTATATAAGTTCAAATCTTCATTTCCCTGTGATGGAGGTGATTGGGCCTGTTGCAGTATCGTTGGCCCAAAACGGCAAAGGCTTGTGTATTGGGCCCGATTAGCTAAAAACGTGAAAGGCTTGTGTATTGTGGCTGAACAATAGGTAAGCATTGTTTTCGTTGTGCTTTGGGTAAGTTTTCTGTGTTGTGTGTCTTGCATCAGTCGAATTAACATTCATTTTCTTTGTAGGGTTGTGCAATTTTCATTGTGGCAGTAGAATCAACATTCACTATCTTCTTTTTTTTGGCTAAAATTTTGAAATGTTATGGGCAAAAAATGTCAATTCTAGGGGTGTTAAACCTAGGGTACCTCTGCATGTTGAGCTAAGAAAGCAAATTGTACCAAATCCCAAGGACTCCAATATTGTCATGAAGAAGAAAAAGATTCCAGTGAACGAAACAAATTTGTTTATTTGCAAAAAGTATGAGGATGATTGGAAATTGATTTATAGCACGAAGCTTGTTGTTATTGGTAAGCCACCAAAGATGGATGAACTTGATTCTATTTCAGATTTTAGGTTTTTAATTGAGAAGCAAAAATGGACGAATTTGTTTTCTCATGTTGAATCATTTCCTAATTTGGTTCGCCTGTTTTATTGTAATCTAAATTTGGTCACTACAACAAATGGTAGATCTTTTTCTATTTCTTATGTAAAGGGAGTAAAAGTTTAGTTTGATGTAGAGAAGGTCAACCGAATATTTGAGATGTAGGATGATGGTTTTATGTTGTTTGAGGTGGAAGAGTTAGATGGTAGTAATGTGGAATCCTTGAGGGTAGAGGTGCAAAAATCACTCTTTGGTAGTAGTGAACCTTTTGTGAAGAACATATCTTTGTGCGCTAGGGCTTTTGCAGCTCGATATATCGAATGTACAGAGGGGAAGGAGATCATAGAAATAGATTATCTTGTTACTCATGAAGTGATGATTGGGAATTTGATTAATTTTGATGATATTTTTTTGTATAACATAACTCTTACTCGGAGGAATGTGAAACATAAGTTGCCTTATGGTGTTTTATTGACATGTGTTTTCAAAGATTTTGGTGTTTCTTTTGAGGGTGAAGTGTTTAAATTAGTGAAGTTATTTTTTGGTTCGTTGAATTTGCGACATATTTAGTGGAGGAGGCCAAAGGGAGATAAATATACGCATGATGGTGAAAATGTTGCTGATGGAGTTTCTCAGGAAGCAGTAGTGCATCATTCGTTAGGATGTTTGACATCTCAGCATTTAGGGTGTGTTGCTGTTCTTATTGTCAGACTGGATCGACTTGAAGATTCTAACCGTAGGTTGGAAGGTTCATTAAGCAAGGTTAATGAATTTGTTGCTCTATTGTTAGGTATTGTTCAACAACAAAAAGATTCGACTACTACAAATGATGGAGCATGAGGTTGAAGAAGCTGTTTTGTTGGGACATAAGTTCTTCGTAGATATTGTTTGGCTGAAAGAGTGAAGTTCATGGGAATTGTTTCATGGTTACTGACAAAGATAAGCTGTAGGCTTTTTGGTATTTTTGTTCATTAGGTGTACTTTGGCTTTGCCAATGTATTTTGTAATAGTTAACATTCTCATTCCATGGGATGAGGTCTGCAGTAATGGCATTTGTCCTTAATAATCAATCTCTCTCTCTCTCTCTCTCTCTCTCTCTCTCTCTCTCTCTCTCTCTCTCTCTCTCTCTCTTTTAATGTAGTTTTTCATTCCTAGCAATCAATTGTAAGTTGTGCGATCATCGCTGAGAAAGTGTAGGATATGAGCAATGGGAAATTTTAATGCCAAAGCATGTTGTCATCAATTACGAAATTGATGATGGTCTGTTATAAGTGCTAATCGATGATTTTTCAAGTCATATTCAACTATACACATTTGTTATTAACACTAATCAGTCACATTTTCAAGAAATGGACAAAAAACAAACCACGTTTCCATCACAGACATAGCAGAGTGCCGAATTCGCTCACATATGAAGTTGGTCAACTTTTTTTTTTTTTTGGTTCAAATTGTTGTCGATGATTGAACAACTCATATTTTGATTAGAGATATTTTTTTCTGGAAAGATGTAGTGAGGTTTGTATAAAATCAAATACATAATTGAGCTGAAGTTTTGGATATTGGCTTGCAAACATGACACAACTATGCATGTGCAAAATGGGTGTTATTGACGTATTTTTTTTAGCCTTGAGTGTTGAAAAAATTTTATGAAAATTTGTTAGAAGGCATATGTATCCATGGAGGTAACTGCATGTGAACTAATGCTAAAGTTTGGGCATATGTATCAATGGAGCTAACTAATAACTGGAAACTGATCTATGCCAATGGCTGTATTTATTGTAATGCAACGATCAAAGTCATGTGCATCTCAATTGATAAGTAGTAACAGATTAATCATTTGCCATTAAGGATCAATCCATGTTTGTGATGTAGTTTTTCATTGTTGACTATTGATTGTAAATTGTATGATCATCGTTGTAATCGCATATGCAATTGATGATACTCTGTCATATGTTGTAGTCAATGATTGTAGAAGTCATAATCGATGATAGACATTTGTTTTCATAGATGTCCTGCTATGCTCATTAGCAAATAACAAATTCCTTATGATGTGGCATAAGTCATCATGAATGATTGAGGAACTTATACATTCATGAGACATGTTTCGACCACAAACATGTACTGAGGTTTGTATCAAATCATATACATTATTAACCTAAAGTTTGGTTATGGTCATTGATTGGAAGTTGTATGACTTTTGGTAACTCATACCAACTGTGATGGCCATGCATTGGACATTACCTTGCAAACATCAAACAACGTGGTGTATTTTTTTTCTTTTGAATATTTTTAAAGAAATAGGTAAAACATAAATTTTGCATTTTTTTTCAAAAGCCTTTTTAAAATTGTTCAAATTTATATTAGTTTGAAATTTGATGACCATTACAAATACTTTTTGATCAATGTGATAGTTTTGTAGTATTTGTTCAATGGAACAATTGTGAGAAGTTGTTGGAATGTCAATTAGAGGAAATAAAGGACTTATTACAAAATTACATGCAGAAGTAGACCATGCTCATAAATCCATCCATGTAATTTTTTTTTATAAAATTAAAATCTATATATACTTTTGTTGTGAATGGATGCCTCTTTGTGCTAAAGTTAATTTTATTGTCGTGGATTGTGTAGTGAATGATAGATGGTGCTGTTTGATGTGACCAACATACTTTATTACATTTGTTGAAGGGGAATATGGATAGTCTGTTAGAATTCGTTCAAGTACAGTGTGCTTCTTTTTATGAGTTAAATGAATGCGGCAAGTTGGCAATGCATTAATTGTCTACAAATTTCTCGTTTATTGGTTACATAATGAACGACAATATGTTGAGATGGTTCATTATCTGCTGTAGTTGTGTAAGTTACATTTTCCCATGTTCCATGTCATCTATTCATTCATTGTTAGGAGACATATATGTTAATGAAAGTGATTGGTAAGTTGTGGATGGTTCATGTATGTATTCAAGAGTTGCTAAAATTGTATTCATTGACTAGTACATTAGGATGTGGTTACCAAGAATGAGGGAATCTATCATCGAATACGACATGTAAAATGACCGAAGATCAGTGACACAAAAGATCTTTATGATGGTAAATGGTAACTCCACTAAGAGGTCTAATTCCCCCCCTTTTTTTTGGATAGGGGGAGGGGGGCTTTTAGAGCAATAATTCTTAACACAAAACGTTAAATTACTGATATTGTTCATTTGACAAATTTGTATTATGTAGAATATTATGTGACATTCTTTTAAAGATTGCTATAGGTATGAACAAAGCACTGAACATTACAACATGAAGCAGTAAGAGGTTGCAGTAATATAAGTTATTTAAGAAAAGCATATAAGTAATGAAACATGCGCAATCTTTGAGATATAATGCATATAATGAAATGAAGAAATGAAGAATATAGTAAAAATGTCAGTGTTTATGTACAGGAATTCAGCATATTGTTATATACACAATGCAAGTTGATAGGATACATTGCCGCTTGTTTGGTAATAGTACTTTAACCTGTGCTGGTCAGTGTTGTGAAAGATGGAACTTGCAAAATTATGACATGACAAATAAGTACAAATTAAATTAATGAATGAATGTTTCTGTACATATTTGGATAATATAGAGGGAAGGAATTTGAGTTATTGTGGGTAAATTTTGGAAGATTTCAAGATATACTACATTCTTTGTGTAGTTTTTGAATTCGGGATCATCTTTATTGATCAATATCTTCAATCCTTTTGGTGTAGTTTTTGAATTCAGGATCATCTTCATTGATCAATAACTTAAATCCTTTTGGTGATTTCACTCTTGAAAGAGCTACATATCATTGACCATGGCTGAAGACTAGTTTAGGAAGGTACAAACCCATTTTGTCCGAAGACTGGCCTTGGCTCTTGTTGATTGTTATTGCATAGCATGTTTTGACTGGAAATTGTCTCCTGATGAATGTGAATGGCAGTTTTACATCAACAGAAGACATATCTATTCTAGGAATGTGTACTTTTTGATCAATATGTGATCCAGATATGATTCTTCCTTCAATGACCCTTTTTCCTATTTGTGTAACAATCAATCTTGTGCCATTACACATTCCTTTTGTTGGATTGATATTCCTCAATAGCATTATTGGGACACCATTTTTCAATTTCAATTTATGATATGCTATTCCAGGGAAGTTCTAGCTATTCAGGAATTCAACTGGATATAATACTCTTCATCCAAGCAATTTCCTAATGCATTATCAATTCTATCTGCACTTACATATTTAGTTGAATCACATGGTATTTTTGTTGGAAAATATGCCCTCTTAGACTAGGTTTTTGATGTAAATATCGAATATTTTAATAAAAGAATTTATCGTTTGTGAATTTATTTTCTTTTTTTGTGCACAATTTCATTTGGAAAAAACTTATTGTGTTTAAATAAGTGATCCATGTGAATGGTGATCTTTCACAATAAGGCATGGATCATTGGTAATTTAAACATATAAATATTTGTTCTTAACCAATTGATGAAAATGAGAATCTCATTATGTTTAGGTTATTATGTTATGAATTTCAAATGGAGAATGACTTACTTTTAGCTAGTGAGTAGTCCACTCACTTATGACATAAGCGTATTTTGAATATGTAGAACAGGACCTGTAATAGTGGTTTCTTAAAAAGTGCTATATGGTAGAAACCTAGACTACTAGCGCTACAGCGTGGACTAGTACTTTAAGACTTGAGTATGAGTTGGTGGTTTGACGAAGTTGGAAGCATATACTTTGATATGCTATAGTTGAGGTTCTATCGTAAGGCCAATATACTTGCATGTTGGGTATGTGTGACTAGGTAGTTAAGACAGACTTGTACAATATAGTTTCTACACTATATTGCCCCTTGTGGTTATCTGAATGATCTAAATGTCCAGGGCCCTGGGAAACATGACTTGGATGTTTGCTTTAGGATAGCTCCCTTGAAAAGTGAAAATACTCTAGGAAGTCGTGGATCATTGGACTAGTAGCCTAAGGATGATAGATGTCATTTAGAGGGGTGTTAGTATACTTCTTCCTCTCTAAATGTACGACGATGTGTAGAGGGGTATTTTAGTCATTTCATCTGTAGGTTGGAGACTTTGCTAATGTAGCATTGTCCTTGAGGTCAATATTTTCTTATGGTGATATTAGAAAATATTTAAAATGCAAAATACAGCTATTTATATAGTAGGGGTATTTTAGTCATTTTAGTAGCCAAGGCGATGTGTCTTTTTGGTTCTCAGAATAGCCCGTAAGTCCTAATTAATTTTGGGTTGAGGAATTGGTCTCAGATAAATAGGGTTTTATTTTATTCAGGAAGTCTAATTTATTATTAGATTGGAATAAAATAAATTGAAAGAAATTTATTATTTAGTTTAATTGGTTAATTAATTATTCAGGGCCTAGGTCCAGTTTGAATAATTAGAAAATAAACCTGGGCTTAAACTAGAGGAAAATAATTAATCATTAATTATTTATTGGGTTATTTATCCCAAGAAATAAATAATTAAGTTTAATTATTTTTGGTTCATTTGGACACATTAATTATTTATTGGGTTATTTATTTAATGTCAAGAAATAAATAATTAATGTTTATTATTTTGGGCTTTTCGGGGCCGAGAAAAATAATAAATATTATTTTGGCCCAATAGCTTGGACTATAGGATTTTTCCAGACACAGTTCAGAAGAGTTTAGGGTGAAGCTAAATCTTACTCAGTTAATAATATCTGGGAGTTTGAAATATTATATCCCGGGAGATATTGTTATCAAAGTAATTAATTAAAAATAAAAAAATAAAAAAATGAATATTTTTGGCTTCACTCACAGCTCTCTGTGTGGGAAAATAACCTTTGAAATACCAGGCTTCATTTCTCTCTTGTGACCGTCTGCCTCTCGTGACTCTTGGTTCTCTAGCTTTTGGATTTGGTTAACATAAGAAGACCAACGAAGCCAACTGAGACTGAGAAAGTCTGTGGCTTTTCGTCACCCATTTTTTGTGTTCACCAATAAGGTTAGGTTGTGGTATATTCTGAGAATTGAAGAGCCAAGCATTAATGCACTTGAGGAGTTGAAGAAGGTTGGCAACCGGAGGCTTCATCTCATGGGAAGGAGGAAGCTGTCCTTTGTGATTCAATCCATTCTCCCACAATCTTTAAGGTTTAAGGCACTGAGAGGTATGGTTTTAAAGCATCCATGCTGCTCTATTCCTTGTTCATGATTTTATTTCCTCCATATTTGTCTCCCGTGCATGCTCTCTATTTTTTTTCAAGCTCACAATTTTGCTGAGGACAAAGTCATTAATCTCATCAACTGTCTCATTTTGAGGTGTAAGAATTGCTCTCTCAGTCAAGTACACAATATCTGTTAGTGTCATACCCTAGAGACAATCATTTGTACATCGTATATGAAATATTTTATTTTAATAAAAGGAATTATTTATCTTACAGTATCTTTTGTTTACTTTAGTGTAAAATAACTGTTAGATAAAGTCCCTAGTACAACACTGTGTTAAAAAAATCAAGATAGAGATCATGATATGAGATTCCTACTACACTGTATAGTGTTAGTACTTAAATAGTCCCTAGTCGTAGTATTAATGAGATATGACATCATTAATGCGTTAAGACTAGCATGTATTAGACTTCCTGATTTGATCAGGCGGTGTTTCTCATATCCATGAGTATTGAGATACTTAAAGTTAACACGTGAAAGCTTGTTAATAAGAACAAGTACATTGGATAACCTAGCTATGAGATAATCACATGGATAACTATTTAGTACCAGTGATATAATCTCAATATAGCAAACGTGCAAGTATCCTTAGACTTGAGATCTCTAAGGTACTTTGTTTGCTGAGCATTGTGCTTTGATTCCAATCTCTGGAGCCAGATTGAAGGTTGCCTATGGGATGGATATTAGGTACATCGTAAGGTAAACGAAAGTAGTTGAAAGAGTCAATAAAAGATTCACCACTCCTAATAGTAGGGGCGAATATCTCACAGCACTTGTAGGAATTACTATTCGAGAAGTCCTTGGCCAATGCGACTGTGTATTGGAATTAGTTCCAATTGATACACATATAGAGTAGTGGGTTCCTGGTACAAGTACTATTATATTCGGGCCAGAATTAATATATATATATATATATATATATATATATATATCCTGGAGGGAGTTGGCAGTAATTCTGTACCCCTGACCGAATAAGATATTGTATGGTGAAAGGAGTTAATTGTACTGTAGTTTGTTATTGAAGGCTTCATGTCAAGCTACTTGACTTCCTGGACTCTTGGGTGGTCATGATGTGTTGCTAGATACCGCTCATGATCTGAGAATATGGGTTTATTAATTGATGAATTAATAAACCAATCCTGATTAGAATTAATATGATTAATTCTAATTAATTATGGATTATTAATCTCAAAGACGTTTGAATTAATTCATATTCGCTACCAATTGACTGGGAAACCTAATAGGTCATACACAATAGAGGATTAAATACTCAAGATGTTATTTGATAACATAGTGGGGTTAATTGTAAGGAGAAAGAATTGATGTGGTCAATTTATAATTAGTTATAAATTTTAGGCCAAGATTGTAAATATTAACACTTATGAGTTTTATTTACAATTATTGAATTCTAACTTTGTTATAATTCTAGTAATGTGCTTACAGTGGGTTTTGGATTCCAAAAAGGAAGGTTTTTGTTTTTGCATTCCTTTTAATCCTATCACAGAGAGAACTGTTCTCTCAGTGAAAACCAAAAAACCTAGGGCACACACGACTCTCTTCTTTTCTCTCTCTCTCTCTCTCATTTTTTTCCTGCAAAAAAAACCCTAGCGGCCTTTTTTGGTTTCTGCTAGCACAGAAACATCTTGGTGAGTGATCCTCCGTGTGGACTACTGTTAGAAGTGATTGCGTACTGTGATCACAGAGGCACGACAATCAACTTGTTTGTGATTCATTGGTGTTAAGGGGATTGCTAGATCGTGCCACAATCGTCAGACAAGAAGAAGAAAAATTTTATTTTTCAGACGCTCAAAGAAAGGTAAAACTATTACCTTTGTTCTTTGTTAAACTTGTTTTAAATCACATGCTTGTGATCTTGGGGCTTGGATTTCTTAATTTCTGCCACATTAATTGTTATTGTGATATAGAAATCCCATTAGTGGTATTAGAGCCTTCCTGCAATGTGTTTTCTAACGGGTTTAAATTTTTGCTGTGAATTGTTCCAAGCATGTTCTATGGCTGAAAAATGTTTTCAATGGCGCGATTATGTCTCTGAAACATGTTTTTTGTTGACTTTGTTTTCTATGTCTGAAAATGTTTCGTGCATAAGATAAGAGTCATAAAGAAATTGTTTCTGAGACTGGGTTCTTATGAAGAGTTTTCTATATTGGTTTTGTTTGGATGAAAATTGTTTTCATCTTGATACAGAAGGTATTCTCTGGTTCTGGTTTCCTTCAAAAAAATCGTTTGGAGATGTTTCTGGATTTGGAATTTGATGTGGGTTGAGTCCGTAGCACAATATGCTTGTGTAATAGTAACAACATATTTCGAAACTTGTCAAAAATTATTTTCTGTATGTGCTACAGGTTTTTTACAGGAAAAAAAAAAACGTTTTATGTGAATATGTTTGTTGCCTTCCATTTCGTCTTAAGAATTTAATCCTCTGTTTCATTTTTGTTTAAACTAACAAATTGGTTGTTGTTTTGAGCTTCAAAATAGAAATATTCTATTGAGAATTGTTCTCACTAAACCGTTGCAGAAGATAAAGGCTCCAAAAATTGTTTATGAAAAAATTTTTAAAAAACGCCGACTCTTCCAGACTACAGCCGGCGCTGGCTCTGGCTCTTAACTGGTGCCGGTTCTGTGCTGTTCCGCGACGTCTAGAAATTGTTTCTGAAAAATTTTTTAAAACCAGATTGTAGCCAGCGCCGCCTCTGGCTCCTAACCAGTGTCGGTTCTCTTATGTTCCGCGACGTTCCAGCCATTTTAGAAATTAATAAATTTTCTAAAATAGAATTTTGAAAGGGAAAAATCTCATTTGATGAGAGGCGGTAAAATAAAAATTTTCTTTCAAGGGGCGCTGCCCCCTTAATCCCCGCCTGCTGACCGCCCAGCGGGACTGCCGTTTTTGCTACTAGAGACGAGACCCAAAAGCATTTTTTCAAAAATTAGTTTTTAGACAAACAATTTTATTTTTTTCAAAATAATGATTTTGAAAATTTAAAATTAATGTATGTTTCTAAAATATTGATTTTAGAATTTGTTTTATTTTTCTAAAATAGTGATTTTGGAATTTTAGAAAAATAAAAATTATATGTTTATTTTGTTTAAGCATAATTAATGGCATGGTGGATGGTTATGGACTAAAACCAATTATATATGTTCATGCATTTTACAGTTTTGGTTTTTTATGAAATAGGGCCTGTGTGTCCTGTCTTCTCTAGGATTCTTGTATAATTCTCTTCTCATCTAATCCTCTTGAATGCAACTCGAGGTTTTCTCTCCTTAGGAAATTATGTAATTAGTTTACATATGTTAGATAGGAGTATAATTATTTTATTTTGGAGATAGCAACCAAAACACGGCGAGAAGGTAAGACCTTTTACTTAAATCATGCATGAACATATAGGGTTAACTATATTAATTTATTTTATGGCTAAAAGAAATTAATTTACGGAAAAGTCCATAACCACACCACGTAATCGCTTTATTACCATCATTATCAATTATGTGATTTATTATTTTTTATGCATGTCATTTGTTAAAATCACTAAAAGGAAAAAATCCCTCAATTAATATTAAACCTAATTCCTTCTGTTAATATAGTAAGAACGAGAGTCCTTTTTTGAGACTAGGTTGTTGGGCAAACCCAAGCCTACTCGACATCGGGCATGTTCAAGCTATGGAATTAAATTCCTTGGGAATTAAATTCCTGATTATTGGGTCAGGTTTAACTAAATTCTTTATCCCGGTTGGGTAAACTCAAGCATAAAGAAATTTAGAGAAAAAATTGGGGTAGCCCAAAAGGTTTTAAGATTAAAAACTGTTAATCATCTAATGATCTGGTAATTACATACGATGTAATTGGTATTGGATACCTACTAATGAACTCAAGGGTGGCTTGTTGGGCAAACCCAAGGTTATTCTTGAGGAATTTGGATACCGGTCCACTAGGAAAGCTTCCAATGAGCTTTCCCGAATCAGTAGTGGGGGCTATTGGTTTGAGTAAAATAATGGAGTAAAAAAATACATTTAATTAAAGTCCTAATTATTTGCATTTCATGTACATATACATTAGCTAATCCTCTCTATCTTTACATTTAGGACACTTGCATCATGTCTACAAACCTAAACCTACATAGCATCTTGGAGACCAATAAGTTAACCGAATCAAACTACCTCGACTGGTATAGAAATTTGAGAATCGTTCTCAAATTGAAAAAGTTGCTCTACGTGCTAGATGCTCGTATTCTACCACCACCAGCTCAAGAGCTCATGCAGTCCACAAAAAGCACAAGGAGGATAGTGATACAGCATCATGTATTATGTTGATATCTATGACTCCTCAGCTGCAAAAACAGCACGAGCATATGGATGCTCAATCGATTATACATCTTCGAGAGCTGTTTGATGCCCAAGCTAAAACTGAGAGATACAAGATCTTGAAGCAACTATTCCGTTGAAAAATGGCAGAGGGTTCTTCTATGGCCACTCATGGGCTAAAGATGGTGGGCTTAATAGAGAAGCTTGGATCTCTCAGGTTCGCGATGGATCATGACTTAAGTATTGACTTAATTCTACAGTCTTTACCTAATAGGTTCTCACAATTTGTGATTAACTATCAGATGAACAAGATTGAGTCCACCATTCCTGAGTTGATCAATCTTCTCAAAACTGTGGAGTCCTCCATGAAGAAGGATTCCAATGCAGTTTTAATGGTAGAATCTTCTTCTTCTAAGAAGAAAGTTCAAAAGAAGAAGAAAAAAGCTCCCATAAAGCCCAAAGGTAGTGTGAAGAAGAAGGATGCTACTACTAAGGGCCCATGCCATCATTGTGGTAAGATGGGCCACTAGAGGTGTAACTGCAAGGCCTACTTGGAGACTGTTAAGGAAAAGAAGCAGAAGGAGAAGCTTGCAAACACTTCTATTTCTACTCCGGGTATGTTTATGATTAAGATAAATACTGCTTTTAGAAATGAGATATTAGATATTGGATATTGATCTCATTTGTGCAATAACTTGCAGGGACTAAAGGGCAGTAGAAGGCTAGAGAAAGGTGACATTGACTTACGTACTGCAAATGGGGCAAAGGTTACTGCACTTGTTGTTGGGACATACGAGCTGAACCTGCCTTCAGGATTAGTTCTAGAATTACAAAACTATTATTATGTACCAGTTTTAATGAAAAATATTATCTCAATTGCATGTTTAGACTTAAATAGATTTCATTTGATATTTAAGTATAAATGTTGTTCTTTTTCATTGAATGATATTCATTATGGTTCAGCAACTTTGGTTAATGGTTTATATGTTCTAGACTTGGATAATCCAATTCTCAATATAAACAATAAGAAATCTAAAATAGATAACTCTAACACCTCTTACTTATGGCATTGTCGTTTGAGCCATGTAAACGAAAATCGTGTTTCTAAGTTATACAAGCTTGGTGACTTTGGGTTATTCGATTATGAATTATATGGCACATGCGAGTCTTGTTTACTAGGTAAAATGGCTAAAACTCATTTTTCAAGAAAATGAGAACGGGCCAAGGAGTTATTAGAACATATACATTCTGATATATGTGGTCCAATGTCAATACAAGCAAGAGGAGGTTATAACTATTTCATAACCTTTATCGATAATTTCTCACGATACGGGTATTTGTATTTAATGAAATACAAGTCTGAGGCCTTTGATAAGTTCAAAGACTTCAAGAATGAAATAGAGAAATAACTTGGTAAAAGTATTAAGACTCTAAGATTTGATCGATGAGGAGAATATTTAAACCAAGAGTTTCTGAGTTATCTTAGAGATAATAGGATATTATCTCAAAGGACTCCACCACATACACCTCAACATAACGGTGTATCTGAGAGAAGGAATCAGACCCTTCTAGACATGGTACTGTTGGGAATATGCCCTTTTAGACTAGGTTTTTGATGTAAATATCGAATATTTTAATAAAATAATTTATTTTCAGAAATCGTTTGTGAATTTATTTTCTTTATTTATGCACAATTTCATTTGGAAAAGACCCATTGTGTTTAAATAAGTGATCCATGTGAATGGTGGTTTTTCACAGCAAGGTATAGATCATGGGTTATTTAAACACATAAACATTTGTTCTTAACCAATTGACGAGAATGGAAATCTCATCATATTTAGGTTATTATGTTATGAATTTCAAATGGGGAATGGCTTACCTTTAGCTAGTGAGTAGTCCACTCACTTCATGGTATAAGCGTATTACGAATACGTAGAACATGACCTGTAGTAGTGGTTTTTTAAAAAGTATTATATGGTAGAAACCTAGACTACTACTACTATAGCATGTACTAGTACTCTATGACTTGAGTATGAGTTGGTGGTCTGACGAAGCTAGAAGCATATACTTTGATATGCTATAGTTGAGGTTCTATTGTAAGGCCAATATACTTGCATGTTGGGTATGTGTGACTAGGTAGTTAAGACAGACTTGTACAAGATAGTTTCTACACTATATCATCCCTTGTGGTTGTCTGAATGATCTAAATGTCCAGGGCCTTGGGAAACATGATTTGGATGTTTGCTTTAGGATAGCTCCCTTAAAAAGTGAAAACACTCCAGGAAGTCGTGGATCATTGGACTAGAAGCCTAAGGATGGTAGATGTCATTTAGAGGGGTGTTAGTACACTTCTTCCTCTCTAAATGCACGGTGATGTGTAGAGGAGTATTTTAGTCATTTCACCTGTAGGTCGGAGACTTTGATAACGCAACATTTTCCTTGGGGTCAATATTTTCTTATGGTGATATTAGAAAATATTTAAAATAGAAAATACAGCTATTTATATAGTAGGGGTATTTTGGTCATTTTAGTAGCCAAGACGATGTGTCTTTTTGGTTCTCGGAATAGCCCGTAAGTCCTAATTAGTTTTGGGTTGAGGGATTGGTCTCAGTTAAAGAGGGGTTTATTTTATTTAGGAAGTCTAATTTATTATTAGACTGGAATAAAATAAATTGAGAGAAATTTATTATCTGGTTTAATTGGTTAATTAATTATTCAGGGCCTAGGTTTAGTTTGAATAATTAGAAAAATTAACTTGGGCTTAAACTAGAGGAAAATAATTAATGCTTAATTATTTATTGGGTTATTTATTTAAGCCCAAGAAATAAATAATTAAAGTTTAATTATTTTTGGTTCATTTGGGCACATTAATTATTTATTGGGTTATTTATTTAAGCCCAAGTAATAAATAATTAATGTTTATTATTTTGGGCTTTTCGGGTCCAAGAAAAATAATAAATATTATTTTGGCCCAATAGCCTGGACCATAGGGTTTTTCCAAATACGGTTCAGAAGAGTTTAGGGTGAAGCCAAACTTACTCTGTTAATAATATCTGGGTGTTTGAAATATTAAATCACGGGAAATTTTGTTATCAGTTTAATTAAGAACCTATTTTTGGCTTCATTACTCTCGGCTCTCTGTTTGGAAAATAAAACCTTTGATTTTCCTAAGGTTTTTCTCTCTTGTGACTCTCTCTCTTTCTCGTGACTTTTCGTTCTCTGTTCTTGGTGTTTTGCTAATAAAACAAAAAAGCTAACCAAGAACATTGAGTCTGATGCTCTCCTCACCCGTTGTGTTCACCAACAAGAAGTTGGGCAGTGGCAGATTCTGAGAGCTGAAAAGCCTGGCGTTAATGCACCTGAGGAGAAATAGGAGATTGGCAGGAGAACAACCAGAGGCTTCATCAAACTGGGTAGAAGGAGCCGTCCCTGTGATTCAATCCATTCTTCCACAGCTTAAGAGGTTTAAGGCACGCAGAGGTATGGTCTAAACGCTTCCATGCTGCTGTTGTTCTTCGTTCATGTTTTTCCTTCGTTTTTTTTGTTTCTCGTAAGCATGCTCTCTGTTTTTTTTCAAACTTACAAGTGGTATTAGAGCATGTTGTTTGATTGGTTTAGGGAGCATGTTAGTTAATAAAAAATGGAGAAGATCATTGTTTGGTGCTTAAACCTATGATCCTTCGTTATTTTGGTATGTGATAGGCATTTTTGTAAACTTCACGGTGGAAGCATAGGTTCTCTGTAAATTTTATGTTTTCACAGAACGATCGTGTAAACCCAATTTGGAAGGGTATAGGCGATTGTGTTTTGGTTTGGATGAGTTTTTGTAATGGAAAATATCCAAAGAAGCTGTTGGAAAAGAAACAGAAGAAAAAACGCAGAAGAAACCCAGAGAAAATTCAAGGAGAAGAAGGTTACTATTCTTAAGCCGCCACTGGAGCCGAGCCACAGCTGAGCCACCACCGCGAATTGTGCCTGGAGCTGTCTATCGACATGTCTTGGAGCCAAGTCGAATGTAATTTGTAATTGCATGCAAATTGCAATTGCTTTCAGGTTAATGCGTGAGTCAAGCGGGGCAACCGGATGCACACGCGTGCGGAGCAGATAGAGCGGGTCGCGGGCGGGCTCCGTGGGTTGCAGCAGATGGCGATCCAGTGCGGCGGGTGTACATGGACCGGCAGTTTTTTTTTTTTGTTTTTTTCTTTTCGTTTTGGGTCTCATACCAGACGAAGTTAATATTTTTGCAATAGCTATTATTCTTGGAATATATTTGCATGAAAAATATTAGTAAGGAATTTTAGAATTAAACAAGACCATTAATTATTTAATTAATGTGTTTAATTCTATTATTTGGGAACTTAGATTTAAAAGTAGAATAACATGAAAACGTCTACTATTTTCTAGCATGTTATTTATTTTTGTGTACCTATGTGCGCGTTTTCTCAAAGACCAAAGTCTTTGGGAATATTTCTTACAAGAAAAACATTTTTATTTAAAAATTAAATGGTTATTTTAACTTGAACAAAAATTAATCCTTAGATATTTTCTCAAAGGTTTTAATCCTTGACATAGAAAATATATTAGATTTAGATATTTTTGTAAGTTAAAATAGATAACCATTTTGTTTTATTTTGCAGAAGAAAATGTGTTTTGTCAAATAAACTTGAAACCAAAGTCTCTAGAAAGTTTTAATTGAATTTTTTTTGAAATAATTAAGTTTGAACTTAAATAAAATTAGTCCATGGATAAATCTCTCAAAGGATATAAACCTTGACATAGAGATTTTAATGGATTTAGATATTTTATTTTTAAGTTAAGAAAAACTTAATGGAAATTTCAAAAGGATATTTTTTAGAAAACCTTTATTTTAAAAGGTTAAGTGGGAGAGGGGTTCCAACGGCCCCACAGCTTCCATCACGATCCTCATTAGAGATCGTGGGTCCCCTCGCGTCACATTGGGAGTGAACCCGTATAGAATGGGGATACCACAAGGATCTAGATATAGTGGGAGGATGTAATTAATAACTCGAGACATGTACTATAATCGGCCAACCCACGTTGGAAGCTATAGTATGAGGTATGTCCTTAGAAAATGAGAGGAAACAGCCATCTCCTCGATGGAGTTATCCTCTAGATCATTATCTAGAAATGAAATTAATTTGTGGTGGTTGATACACTTAGCTTAGGGAACTGTTAATCTTCCTAAGAAGCTATGTCAGTTTTCCTAAGAGCCAAATTAATTTCGGTGCACAAATTTATTTTCACAAACTAAATCATTTCTTTTATTTTTTCGATTTTTCAGAAATGGTGGGAGGTTCTTTTAGTCCTTTGGCCGTTATTCTCCGAGAGAATAAGTTAACGGGACCAAACTATGTGGACTGGAAGAGGAACCTGGACATAATACTCACAGCCAAGGAGTATAAGTATGTCCTTTACAAGACCTGCCCTGTGATCAGGGAAGGTTCCATCGTCGAAGAGCGAAAGGCTGAAAAGGTATGGAAGAAGGCTGACGAAATGGCACGTTGCTATATGTTAGCCTCCATGTCTAATGTGCTCCAGTTAAAACACGAGCACATGGCTTCTGCGTATGACATTAGTCAGTCATTGGCCATTATGTTTATAGACAAGAGCCGGCTCGCAAGGCAGGAGGCTCTTCGAACTATAATAAACACTAAGATGGCTGAGGGAGCATCAGTCAGAGATTATATGCTCAAAATGATTGCTGCTTTCGAGGAGGAAGAAATCTTAGGGGTTGTCATTGACCTCGAGAGCCAAGTGGACATGGTTTTCGAATCTCTACTGGGTTCCTTTACTCAGTTCAAGTTGAATTACAACATGAAAAAGTTAAACATGAGTTGAACTGAGTTAATGAAGGAACTTCAGATGGTAGAGAAGGTCATGAAGCTACAGTCAAAGGCCATGATTACTAAGGCTTCTTCAGCAAGAATTGGGCCAAAGCCCAGAAAATTCAAAAGGAAGAAGGGAAACACAGCGGCTCAGCCCAAGAACCAACCTAAAGATAAATCAAAGGGCAAGTGCTTCAAATATAGGAAGAAGGGACACTGGAAAAAGGAGTGTCCAGATCTTCAAGCCAAGAAAAACCCCACAGGTAATGTTTTCTATCTAAAGTTTATATCAATGGTTGGATCAACTTCCACTTGGATTGTTGATTCAAGAGCTACTGATCACATCTTTAACTCCTTGCAGGGGTTTAGAAAGATTAGAAGACTTAAGAAGGGCGAACATGGGCTATGCGTGGGAAATGGAGACAAGTCTGGGCCCTTGCAGTGGCAGAGCTGGATCTTATTTTTTATTGTAATAGAATAGTGGTTTTAAAAGATATTTTATATGTACCTGGTTTTCGTCAAAATTTGATTTCAGTTGCAAAACTAATAAATCAAGGATATTTTGTATCTTTCCATTATGGTATTTCTATCAGTAGAGATGGAGAAATTTTATGTACTGGGCACATGTATGGAAATCTATTCTATTTAAACCCTATTAACAATCAATCAAATAACACTCAATCAGAACCTTTAACTAATAAGAGAAAGACCAATGTCAATGACTCATACCTTTAGCATCTAAGGTTGGGTTATATCAATTCAACTAGGATTCAGAGGCTAATCCATGATGGGCCTTTGGGCTCACTGAGACTGAAAAATTGGCCTCAGTGTGAATCTTACCTGATGGGAAAGATGACCAAAAGGTCTTTTATCCCAAAGGCGGATAGAGCCAATAGGGTATTGAGTCTTGTTCACACTGATGTGTGTGGTCCATTGTCTACACCAGCAAGAGGAGGTTTTGAGTACTTCATCACTTTCATGGATGATTGTACAAGGTTTGGTTATATTTACCTTATGAGGTGCAAGTCTGATTCTTTTGATAAATTCAATGAGTTTAAGGCTGAAGTGGAGCGTCGGACAGGTAAATTAATCAAGACTTTATGATCGAAACGTGATGGAGAGTATCTCCTGGGTGAATTCAAGGACTACATGGTATATCATGGGATAGTATCCTAGCTCTCTACGTCAAGGACACCCCAGCAGAACAGTGTAGCTAAGAGAAGGAACATGACATTGATGGAAATTGTCTGAAGCATGACGTCTCATGCTACTCTTCCAGTGTCTTTTTGGGGATATTCCCTGGAAACAGCGGCATATATTTTAAACTTGGTGCCTTCCAAGTCAGTACCTGGGACTCCCTATGAGATGTGGATTGGGCGTAAGCTAAGTCTGAATCATTTCAGGATATGGGGTTGTCTAACTTATGTACTGGTCAAGGGAGATAAGTTGGAACTAAGATCAGAATTATGCTATTTTGTTGGGTATCCAAAAGGAACAAATGGTGGTTGCTTTTATCATCCTAAGGAGCAGAAGGTACTGGTTAGTACTAATGCTAGATACTTAGAGGATGATTAAAGTACTTCTGCGAAATGTTCAACTAGGTTGGAACTCGAGAAGAAATTATCTTCAGAAGCAACTTCTTTTGACCCGATTGTGGAACAAGAAGAGGCATAGCCTCAAGAGCCTGTACAAATGGAGCCTCGTCGTAGTGGGAGAGTGTCTAGGGTTCCAGATAGATAGACTGGAGAAGCTTTTGAGCTGGTCTCTGACCATTAGGAACAAGACCCCATGAGATACGAGGAGGCTATTGCTGATGCCGATGCAAATCTATAGCATGAAGCAATGAATGCCGAGATTGAGTCTATGTACTTCAATTAGGTTTGGGATCTTGTAGCTTCACCTGAAGGGATAAAACCCATTGGGTGTAAGTGGGTGTACAAGAGAAATAGGGGAGCGGATAGGAAGGTAGAAACCTTCAAAGCTAGGCATGTGGTGAAAGGGTATACTCAGAAAGAGGGGATCGATTATGAGGAAACATTTTTCCCGGTAACCATGCTTAAATCCATCCGTATTCTCCTTGCCATCGCATGTCATTATGACTATGAGATATAATAAATGGATGTTAAGACGGCATTTTTAAATGGCCATCTTAGCGAAGACCATCTTAGCGAAGACATCTATATGTCCCAACCAGAAGGTTTTATTACTGTAAGGCAAGAACATATGGTTTGCAAGCTTAAGAAGTCCATTTATGGACTCAAGTAGGCATTGAGAGCGTGGAACATTCATTTTGATGAGACTGTAAAGTCTTACAATTTCATTCAAAACGAGGATGAACTATGCGTGTACAAGAAACTTGAAGGTATTAATGTGGTTTTTCTTATCTTGTATGTGGATGACATTCTACTTATTGAAAATGATGTAGGGTCATTGTCATCTACAAAAGTTTGGTTGTCTAGTCAATTTAGTATGAAGTACTTGGGAGAAGCCAGCTACATTTTTGGGATTAGACTTCTTAGAAATAGGAAGCAGAGAATGTTAGGATTATCCCAAGCGGCATACATTGACAAGATGCTGGCCAAGTACAGCATGGACTCATGCAAGGGAGCTCTAATCCCTTGCAGACATGGGTTGTCATTTTCTTCAAGGGACTATCCTAAGCTCAAGAAGAAAAGGACAGAATGAGTAGGATTCCCTACACTTCGGCTATGGGAAGTCTCATGTATGCCATGATGTGTACTAGGCCAGATATCTGCTTTGCAGTAGGCTTAATTAGCAGATATTAGTCAAACCCTGGGGAGGTTTATTGGCTAACTGTAAAGCATATTATCAAGTACCTAAAAGGAATGAGAGATTATATGCTGGTTTACAGGGCTGATGATTTGGTTCCTACGGGATACACAGACTCGGACTTCTAGGCGGATAAGGATAAGAGAAAATCCACTAGTGGATATGTCTTCACCTTGTCTGGAGGAGCAATTTCATGGAGGAGTATCAAGCAATCTTGTATTGCTGACTCAACAATGGAAGTTGAGTATGTGGTAGTTTCGGAGGCATCTAAGGAAGCAGTTTGGCTCCGGAAGTTCCTTTCAGAACTTGGAGTCGTGCCATATATGGATAGACCGATTGTGATGTATTGCGACAATACTGGAGCAGTATCACAATCCAAGGAACCTCGGAACCACAAGAAGGGGAAGCATATCGAGAGGAAGTACCACCTGATCCAGGATTTTAACAAGAGACGGGAAGTCGTGGTGGAACAGATTGCCTTAGAAAATAATCTAGCATATCCATTCACCAAATCTTTGGCTATGAGAGTCTTCAAGAGACACTTAGATGCCATAAGGGTGGGCATCTATGGACTTACCTAGTCTTAGAGTGCAAGTGGGAGATTGTTGGGAATATGCCCTCTTAGACTAAGTTTTTGATGTAAATATCGAATATTTTAATAAAGAAATTTATTATCAGAAATCGTTTGTGAATTTGTTTTCTTTATTTGTGCATAATTTCGTTTGGAAAAGACCAATTGTGTTTAAATAAGTGATACATGTGAATGGTGGTCTTTCACAGTAAGGTATGGATCATGGGTTATTTAAGCACATGAACATTTGTTCTTAACCAGTTGACGAGAATAGGAATCTCATCATGTTTAGGTTATTATGTTATGAATTTTAAATAGGGAATGACTTATCTTTAGCCAGTGAGTAGTCGACTCACTTCATAACATAAGCGTATTACGAATACGTAGAACATGATCAGTAGTAGTAGTTTCTAAAAGTATTATATGGTAGAAACCTAGACTACTACCGCTACAACGTGGACTAGTACTCTACGACTTGAGTATGAGTTGGTGGTCTGACGAAGCTGGAAGAATATACTTTGATATGCTATAGTTGAGGTTCTATGGTAGAACCAATATACTTGCATATTGGGTTTATGTAACTAGTTAGTTAAGACAGATTTGTACAAGATAGTTTCTACACAATATCGCCCCTTGTGGTTGTTAGAATGATCTAAATGTCCAGGGCCCTGGGAAACATGACTTGGATGTTTGCTGTAGGATAGTTCCTTTGGAAAGCAGAAACACTCCAAGAAGTCGTGGATCATTGGACTAGAAGTCTAAGGATGGTAGATGTCATTTAGAGGGGTGTTAGTACACTTCTTCCTCTCTAAATGCACGGCGATGTGTAGAAGGGTATTTTAGTCATTTCACCTGTAGGTCGGAGACTTTGCTAACACAGCATTGTCCTTGGGGTCAATATTTCCTTATGATGATATTAAGAAATATTTAAAATACAAAATATAGCTATTTATATAGTAGGGATATTTTGGTCCCCGAAATAGCCCGTAAGTCCTAATTAATTTTGGGTTGAGGAATTGGTCTCAATTAAAGAGGGGTTTATTTTATTTAAGAAGTCTAATTTATTATTAGACTGAAATAAAATAAATTGAGAGAAATTTATTATCTGGTTTAATTGGCTAATTAATTATTCAGGGTCTAGTTTCAGTTTGAATAATTAGAAAAATTAACATAGGCTTAAACTAGAGGGAAATAGTTAATGCTTAATTATTTATTGGATTATTTATTTAAGCCCAAGAAATAAATAATTAAAGTTTAATTATTTTTGGTTCATTTGGGCTCATTAATTATTTATTGGGTTATTTATTTAAGCCCAAGTAATAAATAATTAATGTTTATTATTTTGGGCTTTTGGGGTTCAAGAAAAATAATAAATATTATTTTGGCCCAATAGCCTGGACCATAGGGTTTTTCCAGATACGGTTCAGAAGAGTTTAGGGTAAAGCCAAACTTACTCTGTTAATAATATCCGGGTGTTTGAAATATTAAATCCCGGGGGTTATTGTTATAGTTTAATTAAGAACTTATTTTTGGCTTCATTACTCTCGGCTCCCTGTTTGGAAAATCAAACCTTTGATTTTCCTAAGGTTTTTCTCTCTTGTGACTCTCTCTCTCTCTCGTGACTTTTCATTCTCTGTTCTTGGTGTTTTGCTAATAAAACAAAGAAGCTAACCAAGAACATTGAGTATGATGCTTTCCTCACCTGTTGTGTTCACCAACAAGAAGTTGGGCAGTGGCATATTCTGAGAGCTGAAAAGCTTGGCGTTAATGCACCTGAGGAGAAGTAGGAGATTGGCAGGAGAATAATCGGAGGCTTCATCAAAAGGCATAGAAGGAGTTGTCCCTATGATTCAATCAATTCTTCCACAGCCTAAGAGGTTTATGGCACGCAGAGGTATGGTCTAAATGCTTCCATGCTACTGTTGTTCTTCGTTCATGTTTTTCCTCCGTTTTTTTTGTTTCCCGTAAGCATGCTTTTTGTTTTTTTCAAACTTACAGGTACGGACCATGATGGCTTCTGCAGGCCTACCAAAATCATTTTGGTGGTATGCACTAGAGACTTCTGTTTATATGCTAAATAGAGTTCTGATAAAATCGGTTAGTTCTAACCCATTTGAGATTGTATTTGTTAAGAAACCAAAGTTATCTCACTTGCGAGTATGGGGTTGTCTTGCCTTTGTTAAAAAGCCACAGTCTGACAAACTTGATAGTAAATCTGACAAGTGTTTGTTTGTGGGATATCTAAAAGAATCTTTTAGATATTACTTCTACCTACCTTCTGAAAACAAAGTGTTTGTTTCGAAGTATGCCATCTTCTTAGAGAAGGAGCACATGCTCAAAGGGGATAGTAGGAGTAAAATTGAACTTAGTGAAGTTCATGAAGATCAAACAAATAAGGATCAACCGTCTGATCCCATATCTATTGAGAGAATAGATGAACCTTCTACTACACAAGAACCTCGTAGGTTTAGTAGGATACGTGTGGCACCTGAGAGATATGGATTTCTCATTAGTGACCATAATGACATATTGCTCATTGATGAAGATGAGCCTACTACCTTCAAGGATGTTTTGAATAGTTCATAATCTGGCAAATGGCTTGAGGCCATGAAATTAGAGGTGAATTCTATGTACAACAACCAAGTATGGACTTTGGTTGATCCACCCAATGGAATTAAACTTATTAGGTGCAAATGGATTTTCAAGAAGAAAACGGACATAGATGGTAACATAGTTACCTATAAAGCACGACTAGTGGCGAAGGGTTATCGTCAACAACATGGTATTGACTATAACGAAACCTTCTCGCTAGTATCCATGTTAAAATCCATCAGGATATTCCTAGCCATTGCTACTCATTTTGATTATGAAATTTGGCAAATGGATGTGAGAACAGCTTTCCTAAATGAAAATCTGACTGAGGAAGTGTATATGACACAACCTGAGGGTTTCACATCCAATGATAGCACAAAGGTGTGTAAGTTGCAAAGGTCCATTTATGGACTTAAGCAAGCTTCTAGGAGTTAGAACATCCATTTTGATGAAACAATCAAAGAGTTTGGTTTCATTCAAAACATAGATGAACCTTGTGTATACAAGAAGGTCAGTGGGAGCGCAATCGTTTTCTTATTGCTTTATGTAGATAACATATTGCTAATAAGAAACGATATACCTGTCCTGCAAACAGTTAAAGTTTGGTTGTCCAAACAATTCTCCAAGAAAGACCTTGGTGAAACAACTTATATTCTTGGAATAAGGATCTATAGAGATAGATCTAAAAGGTTGCTAGGTCTTTCACAGTCTACATACATAGATAAAGTGCTAAAGAGGTTTAGTATGGATCAATCAAAAAATGGATTCTTACCTATGTCACATGGTGTAAGCCTTTCAAATTCGATGTCTCCCAAGCCACAAGTTGAAAGGGATCACATGAATAAGATTCCATATGCTTCGGCAGTTGGATCTATCATGTACGCTATAATATGTACACGGCCCGATGTGTCTTGTGCTCTCAGTTTGATGAGCAGATGCTAATCTGACCCTGGTGAGGGTCATTGGGCAGCTGTAAAGAACATCCTTAAGTATTTACGAAGGACTAAAGATGTGTTCTTAGTATATGACGAAGGTGATTTGAAAATAAATCGGTATATTAATGCTAGTTTTCAATCTGACAAAGATGATTTCAAATCATAATCCGGCTAGGTGTTTACATTGTGCGGAGGGGCAATAAGTTGGAAGAGTTCCAAACAAGAGATTATTGTCGACTCTACGATAGAAGCTGAGTACAAAGCCACTTCTGAAGTAGCTAAGGAGGCCATTTGGATCAAGAAGTTTGTGATGGAACTGGGTGTGGTTCCTAGTGTTGTTGGTCTAATATCTCTGTATTGTGACAACAACGGAGCTATTGCACAAGCAAAGGAGCCACGGTCTCACCAACGATCCAAACACATACTGCGACGCTATCATCTGATCCGGAGATCATAGATAGGAATGATGTAAAGATAGAGAGAGTTCACACGGATGAGAACATAGTTGACTCGCTTACAAATGCATTATCCCAAAAGAAACATGATAGGCATGTTGAGTCATTCGATATTAGATACATGAATGATTGGCTTTAGTGCAAGTGAGAGTTTGTTAGTGTTATACCCTAGAGGCAATCATTTGTATATTGTATATGAAACATTTTATTTTAATAAGACATTATTTATCTTATAGTATCTTTTGTTTACTTTTATGTAAAATAACTGTAAAATAAAGTCCCTAGTACAACACTGTGTTAAGAAAATCATAATAGAGATCATGATATGAGATTCCTACTACACTGTATAGTGTTAGTACTTAAATAGTCACTAGTCATAGTATTAATGAGATAGAACATCATTAACGCATTAAAATTAGCATATGTTAGACTTCCAGATTTGATCAGGCGGTATTTTCATATCCGTGAATATTGAGATACTCAAAGTTAACACGTGGATGCTTGTTAATAGAACAAGTTCATTGGATGACCTAGTTATGAGATAATCACATGGATAACTATTTAGTACTAGTGATATAATCTCAATATAGCAAACGTGCAAGTATCATTAGATTTGAGATCTCCAAGGTACTTTATTTGCTAAGCATTGTGCTTTAATTCTAATCTCTGGAGCCAGATCGAGGGCCGCCTATGGGATGGGTATTGGGTACATTGTGAGGTAAACGAAAGTAGATGAAAGGGTCAATAAAGGATTCACCACTCCTAATAGTAGGGGCGAATCTCACGGTACTTGTAGCAATTACTACTCGAGAAGTCCTTAGCCAAGGCAACTATGTATTGGAAACAGTTTCAATTGATACACATCTAGAGTAGTGGGTTCCTGGTACAAGTACTATTATATTCGGGTCAGAATTAATATATATATATATATATATATATATATATATATATTGGAAGGAATTAGCACTAATTCTGTACTACTGACTGAATGAGATATTGTATGTTGAAAGGAGTTAATTGCACTATAGTTTGTTATTGAAGGGTTTATGTCAAGCCACTTGACTTCCTGAACTCTTGGGTGGTCATGATGTGTTGCTAGATACTACTCATGATCTGGGAATATGGGTTTATTAATTGATGAATTAATAAACCAATCCTGATTAGAATTAATATGATTAATTCTATTAATTATGAATTATTAATCTCAAAGACGTTTAAATTAATTCATATTCGTCACCAATTGACTGAAAAACCTAATAGGTCACACACAATAGAGGATTAAATACTCAAGATGTTATTTGATAACATAGTGGGGTTAATTGTGAGGAGAAAGAAGTTGATGTGGTCAATTTATAATTAGTTATAAATTTTGGGCCAAGATTGTAAATATTAAAACTTATGAGTTTTATTTACAATTATTGAATTCTAACTTTGCTAGAATTCTGGTAATGTGCTTACAGTGGGTTTTGGATTCCAAAAAGGAAGGTTTTTATTTTTGCATTCCTTTTAATCCTATCACAGAGAGAATTGTTCTCTCAGTGAAAACCAAAAAACCTAGGGCACACACGACTCTCTTCTTATCTCTTTCTCTCTCATTTTTTTCTTGCAAAAAAAACCCTAGTGGCCCGTTTTAGTTTTTGCTAGCACAAAAAAATCTTGGTGCTTGAGAGTGATCCTCCGTGTGGACTACTGTTAGAGGTGATTGCGTACTGTGATCACAGAGGCATGGCAATCAACTTGTTTGTGATCCATTGGAATCAAGGGGATTGTTAGATCGTGTCACAATCATCAGATAAGAAGAAGAAAAATTTTATTTTTCAGACGCTCAAAGAAAGGTAAAACTGTTACCTTTGTTCCTTGTTAAACCTGTTTTAAATCACATGCTTGTGATCTTGGGGCTTGGATTTCTTAATTTCTGCCATGGTAATCATTATTGTGATATAGAAATCCCATCAGTGGTATCAAACTATTATTTTTTTATAATGTCATCAATCATTTCGTCCAACTTTATCTTGAAAACTCGTACTTCAATATCTGGTCAATTTTTAGGTTTTTGTCCAAGCAATTCATTTAATATTTCTAAAATCTTTGCCCAATTTAGATTTACAGTGAATATAATGAATAAAATTAGATTCCCAAAGAAATGACACAAAACCATTGCGTTCTGGTAATTTTAAGCCATATATCGTGGACCACCTATGAATGAGGACGGTGAAATAGTTCTTTTGCCAATGCTCGTCAAATTTGTATCACCACGCTACAAAGCAACATATACATTTTAATGCAAATCGGTTTGCAAATTTCCTTGATGTTGTGAAATCCACTGCTGTCGGCATTATTCAATGCATGTGTAAGCATCAACAATCTACTGTTGCAAAAGTCTTCCACAAAGAAACAATGAATGGCTCTCTGTCCTCCGAAACTGTAGGATATATGAATATTACTCTCTCATTTTGACATAAATCCTCTTGGTAGTTGTTCTATTGAGTGTTTCACATAAGGTATTTTCGGATGGAACCCATCTTGACAATATGGAAATAACACAGGCTATTGTAATGCCATGAATGATGGATGCAACTGACTAATCCTTTGTAACCTCCCTAACTTCAATGGAATAATGATATCATGATCTTTGCTATTTTGGTTGATATCACCAACAACCAAAACTGCCATTTATGCTATTGTTGGAGGATGATATTATTGTGAGGGTGTATTCCTACTGTGATACAACTTGATTTGGAAATCACGTATTTCACTTGATTTATATTTGTCTCTTGCCATCCTAAATACTTTTACCAAATGTTATGTTCATTGAACATGGAAATCAATTGGCTAATTAGAAATGGATTCAACTTTTTGTTCATTTCCTTTTGATTAACAGCTTTCAATCTGTTATGGAGTTCATTTGCAGTGTCATGGAAGTATAATTGGATGAAATGAGCTTCAAGACCTTCAGTTGGTACCAATGCTCCCAGTCGATGATAGTTCTCACCATTAATATAGTAAATGTACGGTGCTTCATGGGCATTAGTTTCATTATCCACTTTTACCCCGCTCGCTGTCATTGCAAACATGAAATTATATACCCTTATATTATCTACAAAGGCAGCAAAATCTTCAACTGATTGATGTTTAAGAAATGAAAACTGTGGTTTTGGTGGGTTGATTTGCTCTGGTAGTTGCATTTGTCCTTGTTTGCAGCAAAGTTTGTACCATGGATACCTTTTTTTTAAGCCTCATTTGACCTTTTCTTGTTCCTAGAATACAGCATGGCAGAATTGACATTGATATGCTGGAGGGCCATAGTAAGACATTTCACTAAATGGCATAGTTGCACGTCATGCAATTGTTGATATCATAAGTATATTGATAAGCATAGTAACAATGCATAAGAAGAATTGATACCTTAGATAATTTACTTGTAGGTGTTGCAATATGTTTTCTCTTTGACACTGTAATTATGCTGGTAGAACGTTGTAAGTCAATAGTGGGTTGTCATTTGCTATGTAGAATATTAATACGATCTCTTCTATTCATTCTTGCATTTGTTGCTGTAATTTTGGCATACGGTATGTTAATGCATTTGTAATACATTAAATATGATAGTTTCAATTGTTATAGAATTGGTAAAAGTACTTACATGGTTTGTTGGTAGGAGTACTGGACAATTGCTCACATGAGCTTTAGCCAGTTTCATTTGTTGAAAACTAAAAGTTCATGTTTGTTCTTACAGAATTCTCATGATGAACAATTGTTGTTTCATCCATCATAGCAATTTCATCTGCCATAGCGATGCAATACAATAAACTGTCAAATGCATAGTGATTTATTTTGGTAAGTGTTCACATGAAATATTCAAGTTCAAATCCAGTACCATTATAACAATTAATAGCAGTAATGAAGTTGCATTTGAAGCAAGAGTGCTAAATCTATCAGACAAACATTATGACCATTGACTATGACTTCAACTTTAGTTGATTATTAGGTATAGCAGTGCATAAACAATTCATTAGGTGTTCATGGCAATTGCGGTATCTGTTTCAGTAGCAAATAACTATCATCCAATATCCCTTTCTACAAATTTGATTATTCATCATGCCATAGGTGAACAAATTTCTGAGTACATGATCTTATGGTTCATTTGTAATCATTGCACGTGTAAGATGGTACAGTTCATAGGCGATGATGTATAGATGATCATCGGGTATGATGAGGTAACAAAACATACATGATGAATGATATATGAAGCATGCACCTATGTATAGGATATGTTTTAAAATTACCTATTCCAAATATGCTTTTACAAATATAGTCAGACTTCTTGATGTTTTTAACATAGAGCTTTTGATGTTGCTTCTTGTACTCCCAATTGAAATAGATGAATTGGGTAGCCGTTTATATATATAAAGGCAATAGAGATATGTAAAGGTAATGAATACTTAGACTATTGAAGAGTTGATATTATTTACTAAACCAATTCATGATGGTAGTGAAAATTAACGGATTTTGAAATGTGGATATGAATAACGAAATGGAAGTACATAGAATATTGAAGTGTTGTTATATTTCTGCATTGGTTATCCATGAGATAGCATTTACTATGTTATTGAAAAATGCAAAGTTTCTTAGACTTTAACTGAAGAAAGTTATTATGGTAGTGAAAAGTAATGGATTATTAAATGTGGTTAACAATAACGAAATTGATGTACATAGAACATAGACCTTTTTGAAATGTTTTGTAGTCGTTTTCCATTAGGAATCATTATACGGTTCTTATTGGAGTTAGCATAAGATGTTTACTATTCCTAGATTTTAATGATTTATATATTTACATGTGCACATTAAAATTTCAATATTCCTCCACTTTGAAAAGTACTATCAAAGGCACATGAAAATTTCAATGCTGCTCTAGTTTCAAGAGTATAATCAAATATGTATTTGTTAAGTCATTTGATCTTGGTTTTGTTCTGTAAGATGACATGCTATTGTTATTGGCTTTTATGATCTGATACTTTAACACCGACAATTTTATCATCTCAAGAGCAACACTTGTATTCACAACAAAATCATGATAGGTCACTATAACACCTCATATTCACTTGATATGATTACAATGCTAATGGTGGGGGAAAAAATATGCTTGTATTTGATACGCATTTGCAGAAGTTTGATATCTTACAGGCTATTCCTTCATCTACAAATGCCTATTTCTACTCTTCTCCATTGTTGTTGTTGGTCTGGTTTTCCATGACATTTTTTTTTCCTTGTATGTGGTTCTATTCTCAACTTGACCAATAGTTCATCTCATCATCAGCTATTGCTTTGCAAAAAAAGGCTTCAATACATGGGAGAATGACTGTCAGACGTATGTCTGCATTGCTTTGAGAATGGAATTCACAAAATTCAGTATACCATACCGTTTCTAATTTCGATTTCTTTTCTCTTGTTGCATTGGTGTGTGAACATGTTCAATTGAGGCTTGTAAAAAATGCAGCAACTACATTACAATCTTTGATGTCTTTTTATTATGAATCATTGAATTCAGGGAATGCAAGAGTACCTTTTTGTGTGGTGGCAGTCTGATCGACAATATCACTCATCATATAAACAAATTGATGGTGAAAAATTCTATCTCTTTGCCTCGCATTTGCTTATTAAATTTCACTTGGCATATGTACTTTTTGCCTATGATGTTCTTCAAGGCTCCAGGAAGCACATTATCAACATTTTCCTAAATGATATCAATAATATGCAATGGTACACTGTTAATATGTTTGCTTTTTTTTTTTTTTGCCTTTTTGATGGAGAAATAAATAACAATGCTGCAACATACCTTAGCAACTTTTTCGGCTAATTGAATCGCGTGTATGCCTATGATTTTCTCTATATCGCTGTCAAACATGATAAAATTTGCATCGCCTGTGCTGTCAACAAGTTTACTTCAAGTCGGTACCTATAGCAAAGAACATGTTATTCCATTTAGCAGTTTTTTTGTACATGTGTAGCGATGTACCTGCATGCTACTGACTGACCTTGTCTTTGGATATTCTTCTACATGACCACAGCCATCACAAATGAATTTTTGCTTAGACATGAGTAATTTTTTCCTACATTTACTGCATGCTGCATATCTCCAGCTATTATATTTATCAATGTTAATGATTGTGACACTAGTATAGAATGTTTGATCCCTTAAGACAACAAAAACAACGTTCACTAAATATCTGTTTACATTCCTTGTAACATATGATGTGACCATTATCTTACTATGTTCATGCCACTTTGTAGCAAGTAAGCTAAGTCAGATAATGTCCTCTTGTTTACTTCAAAATTTTGTCATATTAGGATGACGTATGCAATGGATATGTTGGTCGGGTGTTGTGCAATTTCTTTTTCATTACACCTATCCAAGTGTCAATGTTACTTTGGCCACATAGTAATGATGAAGCATACTGCATCGCAACATGATGATTTCAAGCTTAGCAGATATGTCTTAGTTGGAGTTTTCTGCATTTGCTATGCAATGGTGGTGTAGTCACATACGTGCGTATATTTCACAACATGAAACATGGTAAATGGATGCATGGAGATAGCATTGTGATTACTTAACATAGTAGGGCATCACTAACATTTGCCGGAATTGCTGTACCTCAGGTATTTGTAAATTGATGTAGATCTTGGTAGCGCTGCTTGTCGAAATGGAAGTCATGTCAGTACCATTTTTTTACTATCATTGAAGTGAGAATCGCCATTTGGCCGAGTCTATTTTTTATAATGTCTTCACGGTCAATCATTTGCAATGTTAAGCCCCATAACATTACACGTACTTGCTGGCCCCTGCTTTGAGCATGTAACAACACGAATATCATGCAATAGTTTTCAATATAGTATGTTTTGTAAAATGCCACATATTAGTCACATTACTCGTGATTCTTGATTGTCAAAGTTTGCAGCCTACAGAATGCCCTATGCGATTCCTCTTTTCCACCTGCAACACTTTGTAATCATTCCCATAACATCTGCAAAATGCATCACCAAATGCAACTATGTTATGGTGGTTAAATGGACTATGATGTCATATCATAATAATGCATGTTAAGGCAACTGTTGGATTTTTGTAGGAAAGGTTCTGTGTGATATATTGATGATATTGTATTGTAGCTTCTTTTGTAGAAGAGTTTCTCAGGACTTATACACATGAGGCAAGTTGGCAGTTGCAACATGTGAACTGGTTATCATGACTGTCAACTATGTCTATCAACAGCAGTAAACATATTGTTATTCAGAAAGATTTGATGATTGTGACCCATCGATGATGGTATCATTCATCAGCAACAGTGAATGATAGTTTTTTTTTCTTGCACGGGATCCTATAGACGTTATTAAGTGGAATGTGCTATGCAACCTTTCATGGTCGATGATCATAAGGTCGAGAATCGCCTATAGTTGCAAAAACCAATCAACATATTGTGTTTCCGACTGACCCTATCATTCGAACATATTAATGATGGTAGAGTTCATCTTTGACCATGAGTGACAACTGTAGCAATGGTTTTTGCATGTAATGCTATACACATTAGACATCAATTATGGTATAGTTCATTAGCGATGACAACTATGAACAAACTGTAGATTCATCACTTCAAATGTCTATTTGACTATTGCCTAGCATGATTAGGGGACAATTATCAAATGGAATGTATGATATGTCTATGATTCTAGGAACTCTTCTACAAATGAAGATATAATACAACATCATGCAAATGCAAGTGCAGGAAAAGTGGTATACCAATTAACAGTGTGATATCTCGTGCCTGACCTACAATGTCTTCAAAGGATATGAGATTGAATTTGTATCGTAGAATGTCAAGGACATCATTAGTCACTTCATTAATATGTGTACTACTATAAATGATTAACTACAAGTCTTCATTGATGACCCGATAGTTTGGTTTTGCATTTTGGACAACAAAATTTTTCAAGAAATAGAACTTCCCTTCAATAAGAAAGTGTTGATAATCAGGTATGAATTTACTCTTGACAACACAATGCCTGAGATGCTTCTGCAGATGCATTGAAACAGTTACTAAGGTATATAGCATGGAGTAAGCATAAGAATCTGAAAGCCCTGTATACTATCACACCTTCTCATCCAACAACAAAAAATCAAGACTCATGAGTTCAGAAGGTTTCTATGCATTGATGGTCTCCCATAACTTGATAATTTTGACAAGTATTCATTTCTCCTCACGTCTTTTGGTCAAATTCTGCAAGAATACATAGTCATCTTTTGTTTGGCCATTTGAAAATCATGAAAGAATAGTGTTCAATAGCTGAAAGTCAGATGAATGTGCAAGAGGTATGGAATATGGTCTGTGAATGTCGAACATCTATGGCAGGGGTGTTGATCCATGTAAAGTGTCACTGACGAAGGAATTGCAATAGATAATTGCAATTCCCGAAACTGTGTATTGATTGCTGTGAATAGTTAATCAACAATTGCGGCTGATGTGGAATTTCAGGTTCAGATACTTCGTTTGATGTTCCATGCATTAATCATCGAATTGCACAAACCTATGATAGTAGCATTGATGATGCGATTGTGGATAGGCACAGTGGTGGAATTCTATGAGATAGATGCTTCGATAGCTACTGACACACATCCTAATGTCATTCCACAATGCCATAGTTCTGAACTCTATAAAGGTAGAGTACAATGCCATAGTTAACACACATAGTAATGGCATTGTAAAAGTCCATAGCTCTGTACCATATCACGGTATAGCACAAATCCATAGTATTGGTTAGAATATAAGAAAGTGGCATTTTGCACTGAAGTAAGAATTCCAGCAATCAAAGGTTCGATTTCCACCACACCATGCAATGGACAGGTGTCAACATAGGCTTCCATAGTTACTTTTATATATCTATATAGATTTCTAATCGATTTGCGTTTGCATCGCTACTCAGTTGTAAAGCGAACGTTGACTTTAGTGACAATTTTTGTGCAAATAATAAGGACCGAACAACTATGGATTAGCAACATTAATTAATTAATTAATTATATATAATTTCACTTTTACTTTTTAAAATAATTTTTTGATTGGAGTTACGTCGCTAAATAGTAATAGATAATTTTTGCAGTTGCAACGCAGTCACTATTTGATTGGAAAATGATTTGTTTATTTATTTTTCCATAATATTTCAATTGCTAAGTTGATACTAATTAGCGATTGTTTTTTAAAATTATTTTTCTCTTATGACAGTCGCTAAATAGACATTGATTAGTGACTGATTTTAAAATACTGGAAAAAATAAGTCAACAAGACAGTTATCACCTGGGCTTTTAGCCAAAATGGGGACCCTTTGGGACCCCTCATTGAAAATGGGTGCAGAGGTTGAGGTACCCCGTGGGAGAGGGTTCCTCGTATCTGGGAGAGACGAGGTGTTAGTGCATCTCGCATCTTCAAGGCGCGAGGACCTTTTTTGCCTGCCATCGGTGATCGAAAAGCCTATGCTGGCCAATGATAAGTATCCTCGCATCTAACACTATACCTCGCGTCCAACAAAGGCGAGGACTGATTCTTTTATTTTAATTGTAGTATTTTTTTTAAAAAAAAATTCAATTTTAATCCTATTTTTGAATTTGTAAATTTATTTAAAAAGAATAATAATATTTTAAAATAACAAAAGAAATTATTAATTTAAATTTAATTTTAATAAAAATATATATTTAAATTTATAGTCCTATTATATTTTAATTTGAGTAATTTATATTTTAATTGAAATCAAATAATAGGTGAAAAATTAAAGAAAAGACTTAAATAATATTAAATATTTTAGAGAATAATAGTTGAATATTTCATGATTTTTTTAACATATTTTTATTTTAAAAATAACTTGAAAATAGAATTTTATTCTTAAGTTAAGTTTATTTATAATATTTAATTAAAATTAATTTTAAATCTCAGTTATGTACAAAAATAGTTTATTATTTAATTTAACTTAGAGTTTTATTATTAATTATGTCTTCAAAGATTCATAATAAAATTTTTAATGGGGATATTAAATTGAAATTATTATTTTATCTTTAATTTTTTAAAATAGAGATTTAAGTATCATAAACTTGAAAAATGATATTTTAACATTGGTTTAAATTTATTTTTTAAAATACTTAATGACGATTGACTATAAATATCATTTATTCACAAAAAATATGGAAATTTCAAATCTCAATTATCTAAATTTATAATCACCTTATATTTTAATTTAAGTAATTTATTTTTTAACTGAATTCAAATAATAGGTAAAAATTTAAAAAATATGCAAATAATAAATTATAATATTTACTTATTTTTATTTTAAACAAATGATTTGAAAATAAATTTCATGCTCTAAGTTAGGTTTAATTTATAATATTTAATTACTATTAATTTTAAAACTCAATATGTGCAAAAATAAGTTATTATCTTATTTGTCTTAGAGTTTTATTATTAATTTTATCTTCAACAATTCAAAATAAGTTTTTTTAATCGGGATACTTAATTTAAATTATTATTTTATCTTCAATATTTTATATTTAAAATCATAAATTTGAAAACGAAATTTTAGCATTTGTTGTGATTCATAACAGGAATTTAATGATAGTATATAGTTTAGAGTTTAGAGTTTAGGGTTTAGGGTTTAGGGGTTTAAGGGTACAGGGTTTAAGGTTTTCTGGTTTAGATATCAAACATTGAACATTGAACATAAAAGACATAATAGTATTATTCGAAAATAAGTGACTCTACCAAGAAACTTTTTTACACCTGAAATCATCGAATAAAAGTATGATAGTTAGTCTCACAATAAAATCTTCAATGATAGTTCCTTGGAGGTTGATCCTGACTTAGTGGTTATTCTTAAAGTTGTGCTTCAGGTTGTCCCTCATCATGTTCCTCTGTAGTGTATGAGGGACTTATATCCTATTTAGACTACTTATGCCATCTCCAAGACCATCCAGTAGATGGACCAGTAGCAAACTTGTCAGTCGAAGAAAGGCACGTAGCATCGAAAACTAGATGTTGCGGAGTAACGAAATTGTGAACCCCTATAGGATCACATGATGCATAATTATCTTCACCTCCATGATAGGTGAGTAGTGATCCTATTGAGGAACTTCATTTGCATGCCGATGTGCCCATTTACCACCCTGCCGACATTTTGATAACTTTCGTTGCCTAGGTACAAGATCGGTGCATCGTATCAGCCTACATATGTATTTCAGAATGTTAATAAAATATTCAAATCAAAATTCTATATTTTATTACATAGCACTATTAAAAAATCTACGTACCAATACTTCAGCCTCACTGCTGCTTGATTGATTGCTCATAGGATTTGGCTGCGATATAGTTGGATTGCCAATCAATTATCTAGTGCAAGTTCAATACTATGTAGCATAGTCATCCAAAACTATATTCCTTCTGTAACTGGGTTGTCCACTTAGAACAGTTGAATGCTTGTTAACCCAATTAGCAAGATGTATTGAATCAATCTTACTCTATTCTATACAAGTACTCTTTATGTTAGGGGTATGCAAATTGACACCGGTATCAACTGCAATGGAGATTGTCTGCAGAAATTCAAATTGCCTCATAACTCTATTTGGGCAATGCAAATATACTATCCCTCATCAAATTAGGGATGCAATAGGTGCCCAAATTTGTCACCCGTGATTGCAATATAGGAGTTGCGTTGCTAAAATGTGCTCATCATAGGGCTACCAAATAAAATGTATAAAGTTACATTGCCAGTGTCAATAATAAATAACGAAGTTAATATTATTGTTGAATGGAAATTGGCTGAAGTAATACTTACATAATCATGTTGCATCCTATCTAGTTGATCCATATAAGTAAGTAGTACATGTGTCGAGTTTTGGGAGAGTTGTAGACCTTTCCATGCTGATCCTCTAGGGGATTGTGGATCAACATCCTCTACCAGATGGACTCTCTTCAGTCTCATAATAGGAATACACTCACACACACATAATTATTTCAACATTAATAATCATCGTTTAAAAAAATGTACTCGTTATTGTTTTGAAATATTGATAAGATTTTTAAAAAATGTTTGTTTCATACTTGAACCAATAGTAATAGGTAGCTAATAGTATGCCTTGTGTAGGACATAGCATTGTGCAGACAATAGTATAGATGTGCTACGACTATACTTCCCCAACTAAGCCTGCCCAATAGCTCCCAATTATGAATGTATTTTAAGAAGAGCAAATGTACCCTATTACTAGACTTCTTCGAGAACAGAAACCCACTAATGAGCTACATAATAAGACACCGTATATGTTGTTCTATCATTTTTGGAGTCACATGTGGAGGTAGTGTTGACCCAGAGCTCTCTCTTGGGAAGTAATATTCAATCGATACCCATCAAGGTCTATCAGAATCAGTTGAAATCCTAAGAGCTCATCACACATATCAATCAACTCTGTAGTCATATACTGGAACTGACGGTTATAGGAAGGATCACCCTCTATAGGTAATCCAAAGAGGACTTCTGATGGTGAATGCAGTAACAGGAAGCCATGGACGGGAAAACAGAGATAAAAAAAAAAAAAATTAAACGCGGGCCATAAAGGCCATGCGGAAGCGTGAAGATCATACCTTTGCGTTCCTTAACCCTCCTAGGTTGCGTAGGAACAGATTGAACGGCTGGAATCACCTCGTTTTGAACGGTTGAAGGAGCTTCCGGTTGAACACCCGCTAGCCTTCGACTTCGTCTTGTTTGCATTAACGCTTAGCTCTCCAGCTCTCGGGATATTCCTCAGCCTACCCTCTAGTCGGTGAACACTATGGTGAAGAGGAAGGGTCTCAATTCTCCTTGGTTCGTTCGCTATTGGTTAGCAAAGAACAAGGGAAAAACAAGAAGAAGGAGAGAGTTTTGTGAGAGAGAGAGACTCACGTGAGTCCCCTTGGCCAAGGAAAAATTAGGGTTTCTTTCTTTTCAAAGAGTTGTTTATATTTAGCCAAAATTAGGCCTCTCAATCTCTGATAAACATATCCCCGGGATTTCAAAATATCCGGATGTTATCCTGAGAAACAGTTTGGCCTAACCTTAAACTCCTCTTAACCATCTCTGGAAAAAATCCTAAGGTCCAAGCCATTGGGCCAGATAAATATTTATTATTTTTCTTGGACCCAAAAGGCCCAAAATAATAAATATTAATTATTTATTTTCTGGGCTTACGTAAGCAACCCAATAAATAATTAATGAGCCCAAATGAACCATAATAATTAATCTCTAATTATTTATTTCTTGAGCCTACATAAATAACCCAATAAATAATTAAACATTAATTATTTCCCCTAGTTTAAGCTCAGGTTAATTTCTTAATTATTCATACTGGACCTAGGCCCTGAATAATTAATTAACCAAATAAACTAGATAATTAATTTCTCTCAACTCCTATTTTATTTATTTATTTATTTATTTTATTCCAGTCCAATAATAAATTAGACTTCCTGAATAAAATAAAATAAAACAAAATAAAATAAAATCCTCTTCAACTGAGACCAAATCCTCAACCCAAAAATAGTTAGGACTTACGGGCTATCCCGAGGACCAAAAAGACACATCGCCTTGGCTGCTAAAATGACCAAAATACCCCTGCTATATAAATAGCTGTATTTTGCATTTTAAATATTTCCTAATATCACCATAAGGAAATATTGACCCCAAGGACAATGCTGCGTTAGCAAAGTCTCCGACCTACAGGTGAAATGACTAAAATACCCCTCTACACATCGCCGTACATTTAGAGAGGAAGAAGTGTATTAACACCCCTCTAAATGACATCTACCATCCTTAGGCTTCTAGTCCAATGATCCACGACTTCCTGGAGTGTTTCCGCTTTCCAAGGGAGCTACCCTAAAGCAAACATCCAAGTCATGTTTCCCAGGGCCCTGGATAATTTAGACCATTTGGACAACCACAAGGGGCGATATAGTGCAGAAACTATCTTGTATAAGTCTGTCTTAACTAACTAGTCACATACCCAACATGCAAGTATATTGGCTCTACTATAGAACCTCAACTATAGCAAATCAAAGTATATGCTTCCAGCTTCGCCAGACCACCAACTCATACTCAAGTCGTAGAGTACTAGTCCACGCTGTAGCGGTAGTAGTCTAGGTTTCTATCATATAGTACTTTGAGAAACCACTACTACAGGTCCTGTTCTACGTATTCGAAATACGCTTATGTCATAAAGTGGGTGGACTACCCACTGGCTAAAGGTAAGCCATTCCCCATTTGGAATTCATAACATAATAACCTAAACATGATGAGGTTCCCAGTCTCATCAATAGGTTAAGAACAAATGTTTATGTGTTAAATAACCCGTGATCCATACCTTACTGTGAAAGACCACCATTCACATGGATCACTTATTTAAACACAATGGGTCTATTCCAAACAAAAATCGTGCACAAACAAAAAGTAAATTCACAAACAATTTCTGACAATAAATTCTTTTATTAAACAATTCAATTTTACATCAGAAACCTAGTCTAAGAGGGCATACAATCCAACAACTTCTACATCTTGGAGGGTGATGGTAGTCTCTTCAACTGTAAGGTGAAAAGTGTGTATCTCTTGCTACCATCTTTCCACTAAAACTGTAATCAGTGAATGGTCGATTTTCATATAACATAAACGATGCAATCCACCAAATGTAGCAATATCCATGAGCTGCTTAACACAGTGATTGAATGGTCGAGCTTCCCAAAATATGCTATCATTTCACTTTGCACTTACAACGTCACTGTATAACTTGTTGGGTATCTCACACATATTATATATGGTGTAGTGGAAAAATAAGAAAGAGATACCAACCCAGGATCTGCCTATGTGTGAAAAACAAGATATAAAGAGAACAAAGGTAACAGCTTTTTACCTTTCTTTGATCGTGTGGAAAACAAAATTTTTCTTCTTCAAGTCGAGGCGCGATCCAGCAATCCTCTTGATCAAACACCACGAAAGTTGAACGTCCAACCACTATAATCACAGTATGTGATTATCTCTAATAGAAATTCACACAGAGGATACACTCAAGCACAAACATTTCCTATGCTAGCAGAAAAACAATGGCAGCTAGGGTTTGTTCTTTTTTAAAAGAAGGACGAGAGAGAGAGAGAGTGAAGAGAAGAGGTTTTGGAAGCCCTTGTTTTCATGTGTATTCTCACCGTCTTATAGTAGGGTTTCGTGCATATCCTATATATCACAGAAGATTACTGAAAATTGAGAATTCTAGAATAGTTAGAATTCCATATTTATAATTGGAAATATCAAGTTCTCACAATTACAATTTGATCCATAAATTATAATTAATTATAATCTGGCCATAAAAACTTCTCTTTCTCGCAATTAACCCCACTATATTATCAAATAGCATCTTGAGTATATAATCCTCTATTGTGTATAACCTATTAGGTTTTCCCGTCAATTGGTAGTGAACATGAATTAATCTAAACGTCTTTGAGATTAATAATCCATAATTAATTAGAATTAATCATATTATTCTAACCAGGATTGGTTTATTAATTCATCAATTAATAAACCCATATTCTCATATCATGAGCGGTATCTAGCAACACATTATGACCACCCAAGAGTCCAAAAAATCAAGTGTCTTGACATGAACCCTTCAATAACAAATTACAGTGCAATAAACTCATTTCACCATACAATATCTCATTCGGTTTGGAGTGTGGAATTAGTGCCAACTCCCTTCAGAATTAATTCTAGCCCAAATACAATAGTACTTGTACCAAGAACCCACTACTCTAGATGTATATTAATTGAAACTGTTTCCAATACACAATCGCCTTGGCCAAGGACTTCTCGAGTAGTAATTTTTACAAGTGGCCATGAGATATTCGCCCCTCCTAGTTGGAGTGGTGAATCCTTTATTGACCCTCTCAACTACTTTCATTTACCTTACAATGTACCCAATATCCATCCCATAGGCGACTCTCGATCTGGCTTCAGAGATTGGAATCAAAGCACAAAGCTTAGCAAACAAAGTACTTTAGAGATCTCAAGTCTAAGGATACTTGCACGTTTGCTATATTGAGATTATATCACTGGCACTAAATAGTTATCCATGTGATTATCTCAAAGTTAGGTTATCCAATGTACTTATTCCATTAACAAGCATCCATGTGTTAACTTTGAGTATCTCAATACTCACAGATATAAGAACTACCATCTGATCAAATCAGGAAGTCTAACACATGCTAGTCTTAACGCATTAATGATGTCCTGTCTCATTAATACTATGACTAGAGACTATTTAAGTATTAACATTATACAGTGTAGTAGGAATATCATATTATGATCTCTATCATGATTTCCTTAACATAGTATTATACTAGAGACTTTATCTAACAGCTATATTACAAAAAAGTAAGCAAAAAAAACTATAAGATAAATAGTGCTTTTTTTTATTAAAATAAAATGTGTCATATACAATGTACAAGTGATTGCCTCCAGAGCATAACACTAACATACTCCTACTTGCGCTAGAGCCAATCATTTATGTATCTAATATTGATTGACTCAACATGACAATCATGTTTCTTTTGGGATAGTTTTTTTGTAAGCGGGTCAGCTATGTTCACATCCGTGGGAACTCTCTCTATTTTTATTTCCTTAGCTGTTTCAGAAGCGATTATATACTCAGCTTCTGTCGTAGAGTCGGCAATAGTCTCTTGTTTGGAACTCTTCCAACTTATTGCCCCTCCGCACAACGTAAACACGTAGCCGGATTGTGATTTGAAATCATCTTTGTCAGATTGAATACTGGCAATAGTATACCCATTTATTTTCAAATCACCTTCTTCATATACTAAGAACACATCTTTAGTCCTTCGTAAGTACTTAACGATGTTCTTTACAGCCGCCCAATGACCCTCACCGGGGTCAGATTGGTATCTGCTTGTCAAACTGAGAGCACAAGATACATAAAGCCTAGTACATATCATAGCGTATAGAATAGATCTAACTGCCAAAGTATATAAAATCTTACTCATGTGATCCCTTTCAACTTGTGTCTTGGGAGACATTGACTTTGAAAAGCTGACACCATGTGACATGGGTAAGAATCTCTTTTTGGATTGATCCATGCTAAACCTCTTTAGCACTTTATCTATGTATGTAGACTGTGAAAGACCTAGCAACCTTTTGCAGCTTACACACCTTTGTGCTAACATTAGATGTGAAACTCTCAGGTTGTGTTATATACACTTCCTTAGTCAGATTTCCATTTAGAAAAGTTATTTTCACATCCATTTGTTAAATCTCATAATCATTAATAAGCAGCAATGGCTAGGAGTATCCTGACGGATTTTAAGATGGCTACGGGCGAGAAGGTTTCGTCATAGTCAATACCATGTTATTAACGATAACCCTTTGCCACTAGACGTGCTTTATGGGTAACTAAGTTACCAACCATGTCCGTTTTCTTCTTGAAAACCCACTTGTACCCAATAGGTTTAATTCCATTGGGTGGATCAACCAAAGTCCATACTTAGTTGTCGTACATGGAATTTATCTTTGACCTCATGGCCTCAAGCCATTTGCTAGATTCTGAACTATTCAGAACATTCTTGTAGGTAGTAGGCTCATCTTCATCTATAAGCAATACATTATTATGGTCACTAATGAGAAATTCATATCTTTCAAGTGCCACACGTATCCTACCAGGCCTACGAGGTTCTTGTGTAGTAGAAGGTTTTTCTATTCTCTTAATAGATATGGGATCAGACGATTGATCTTCATGAACTTCACTAAGTTCAATTTTACTCCCACTATCCCCTTTAAGCATGTGCTTATTCTCTAAGAAGTCGGCATGCTTCGAAACAAACATTTTGTTTTTGGAAGGGTGGTAAAAGTAATATCCGAAGGTGTAACACCCCGGAAAACCTAAGCCCGCCAGGGCTGGGGATGTCGCCCCGTCCAAAGGACAATGGGTCTTTATAAGTAGGTCACAAATAAAATTACTGAAATAAATAATACTCAAACTAAAAAGAATTTTTTACAACCCAAAATACTTCAAAAGTACATCCATGAAATCCCAAAACAAAAACCATAATTAAAATCATCCACACTCGTCTCCCCAGAGCAATACATAAAATCAAAAAAACACATTCTTTTCCAAGGTAGCTACTCACCCACAACAGGATCAACCTGAAATCACGATAAAAGGTGGTGAGACAAAAATCTCAGTAAGCCCGTGTGTGCTTTGGGTGTTTAGTGGAAACAGTTCGTGGATGCAAAGTGTGAAATCTTTATAAGAGAAACATTGGCAAGCAATAAACATTAGTCAAAAGCAAGAGTGGCGTTTTGGCTCTTCTAGCCATACATAAGTAATGAAATCAACCACTCGAAAGAAAGGGATATGGGTTACCACACTTTGGGCCCCATAACCGGTCAGAATGCCTAACACTTTGTGCAGATTGACAAAAGTAGGTGATCGGCCTACTGGGCAAGATACTCCTTCTTCTCTATACCCAAACAACTGCCGGGTGTCCATTCCGGCAAAAACAATCACTTGACTTTAACAAAATAAACTACTAGCTCGGACCAGCACGACTCACTGGAACTGGCATCTTATCCGGGAAGGACTCACCCCTCAGAGGTGGCCACCTGCTGAGAGACTTACCCTAACCCTTCAAAGACTAGTCCTAGTAGTCCACCCTTATTGAGTAGTCAACGACGTTTCCCACTTGGGATAAAATGAACAGAGCATTGCTCTGCATGAAAATAGCAATTTGAGGGTTTCCAAGGTTTTGAGAGAAATCAGTTTTAGAAAGAGTTTCGAGTTTGGAAAATCTGCTCATTAACTTTTGAATAATTCCAGCGTTGGAAATAAAGATGAATTCAACCCTCAATTGCCTTCAAATAAACGAGTGTCCATACACTCCATATTTAGCTTGCCATAAGAAAACATTTCACATCGATAGGTTTTATGCAGGAGCTTACCTGATTCTTGCTCACAACAACAAGGTCTCGGACAGATGACCTAACCCCACATGGCAAATACAAATCTTAATTAGATTCAAGCCACAATCCACTTCCTTAGTTTTAAATCAACTCAATTCACTACTACCATGATCCTAGTGTCCCAAACTCTAAGGCAAAATAATAATTGAATAGGTTTATAAGCTAAATTTAATTTGTTATTTAAGATAATTAGTGGATTAGGAAATAAATTCTAATAAGTTGAAAGTTTAAATCTTGTTAAGGAAAATTTAGAGTTCATTTGATCAAGAGCCATAGGTGGTACTAGGTAAAATAGTGATTTAATGATAGCTTAGTTGTTAGAAAATAATTGATAGCTAAAACTAGTTAAGATTAAATTTAATAAGTCTTTCTTGGAAAATAATAAGTAAATCCTTAAGGGTCTTGATCTAGTAAATATTTTATTAAGTATAAATCTTTTTCATAAGGGCTTTAATTAATTTTCTTTATTTTAAATAATATTTATTTATTTTATTTTCTAGAAAAATCATTATTTATTTGACTAAAATATCCTTTACATATATCATAATTCCAAATCTACCCTTCCTAGGGTTTTCAAAATTTTTTAGCAAAAATTATTAGTAAATATTTTATTCATGAAATAAAATTTGCTTAGGAACAAATAGACCATGATCAAGATTCCATGGTCAACCATAATCAATAACATACTCAATCCTTCAATTCATCAAATCATCCAAGTCTTGCACATAGGCATAGATCTAAATTTATTATTACATGATTTAACCTCTACTAGCATAAACATGATCATGGCTTCAAAATCTAATCATGCATATAAATCCTATTCACCCATGGTGACATAATCTCTAGCATGCTTCATCACAAATACTACCTATGACATGCATCAAATCTCAACTCATCATTAAATCCACCAATATAATCCTTCCATGCATAAATCCCATCTCATTCACAATCATACATATACTCATGCTTCAATCAACAACATCACATACACAAACCCATCGCCATTCATCAACCTAGAGACATGATTCTAAATTTTAAAAAGAGGATTGAAGGTACTTACTTGATTGATGAATGACTTGAAGGAGTTTAGAAAAGATCTCAACTCCTAGATGGCTAATCTTGTTCAAGAAATGTGGCGAAAGCATGGCCATGGAGGAAGAGACCATTCGGCCAAGAGAGAGAATTTTGGTCTATGGGAGAGAGAGAGAGAGAGAGAGAGAGAGAGAGAGAGAGAGAGAGAGAGAGAGAGAGAGAAAGAAGTCATTAGTGTGATTATTCATATAGGTTTTCATTAGAGATCAAGTTTGAAGAGGATGATGTTGATAGAGTGAGTTTACCTTGAAGATGTTCTTGTCCAGAAATTTCTGCTTTGATCCGAAGTAGCAAGATGTTTGGAGGAGTTTGATGTTAATATTGGTGTTGATGGATTCACAGCAATGAGTAGACTAAATCTGGAGATTTTCGTGAGGGTTTGAAGTGGTTTGGAGGTGTATTAGGTGTAAGAAGGTAGTAGGTGTTCTTGGTAGCTAGAGAAAATCGAGAGAGAGATAAGAAGAAGCTGCCGATTTTCTGAGGAATTGGGGCTGCCGAAATTCTGTAGGGTTTAGGGAGTGATTTCTCTGATTTGGAAGGGAAAGGAAAGGTTAGTTGTTACAATCCTTAAAGAATATTTTTAGGAAGAGAATTTGGAAACTAGATATTCTAAGAATATCTTGATTTTTCTGGACAGCTTTAAAGTCTCCTATGGCCGACTGCTGGAGTGGTTTTTTCGAGGGATTAAAGCTGATTCAAGGTGGCTTATGGTGGCCAAAATTAAGGTGCACAATGGTGGAGAAGATGTCTGATCAATTGAGAAAAATTTTATGGAAAGTTGTTAAACAAGATGGCTGAAATTTACGAAAGTAATCAAGCTAAATTGCAGTGATTTGGTTGAGGGATTTTCGGTCAGCCATGGAGGGAATTTCGTGCAGAAGCTTTAGGGAAAAATGGAGCTCTGTTAATGGAGGTTTAAGGGAGGTTTTGACAGAAGTAGGTTGGGGTTTTCGGTTGGAACAAAATAGGAAACAAGCTGGACAAAAATTTTGCACAGAAATTTCGCTGTACAGGAATTTTCTGGCAGAATTTTCGTCATCCATTTCCAGCAGATTTGCAGCGAGTTTTGAAGGGGATTTCAGGGGTATTCAAGGCTGGTTTCCAGCCTTCTTTATGGAGGAAAAATATGGCTAAGGTGCTGCACAAAATCTGGGAGAAAATAGCTTGGTTTGGAGCTCTCAAAGTTGATTTTCGTACAGGAATTTTTCCTGTTTTGCTTCAGCTCGAGCAGTCCGAATTTGGACAAAAACTTTCAGGTTTCAAACTGATCCTAAGGACCATTTTTCTGGTAGCATTTGGGAGGGAATGTGAGCTAGAATTTTCGACCTTTTGAAGGTACAACAAGCTGGAAAATTTCAGCTTATTCCATGAAGATAGATGAACTAAGATAGAGGAAAAATTTCAGCAAGCTTTCAAGAGGGATTTTCCTCTTGAATTTTCCCACAATTCATTTACATTTTCCAAACCATGAGAAGCCTTTTACTAGGACATTTTGATCCTAAAAGACCTTAGTCCTCTACTGAATTTTCTGGAAAGGAAAAGGATAGAACACCTTGATCAAGCTAAGGAGTTGGAAATTAAAAAAAACTAAAGATCAAGGGAGAATGAATTCCTTTTAGGCATTTCGCGAAGAACAAAAGAGTTAAGTGAGAATTCTCCTAACATGTCTCTCCTAGGATATCATCACCATATTGATCTAGGCCCTTAAGGCCGAAACCAATCCTTTCCCAAGCAAAATAAAATTTACTCAAGCTAAAGTTTCTATGATGGACTTTGAACCTTAGACCTTAAGAATTAATTCCAAGGCTCTAACCACTAAACCACAACAACTCTTGTTGCTATTTCTACTAGAAAAATTATTTCCTATTTAATCCACAAGCTATCTCCTTATTTTCACCTCGGGCAAAAATTACCATTTTGCCCCTCTCACACATCACTCACCAACAAGACTTCAAGATAATAAAAATCAAATTCAAAGCACATATAAATCATATGAAAACATATTTAATCATGAAATAAAGCATGATATGCATCCCAACCCCCTTACCCTACGGTTGGTCTTGACTAGGGTTTCACAAAAGGATTCTTTCGGATATCCCACAAATAGACACTTGTCAGACTTACTATCAAGTTTGTCTGACTGTAGCCTTTTGATAAAGGCAGGACAACCCCTTGAAGGAATTTGAAAATTTACAGAGCATGCTTCAGTGGATGAAAATGGAGAATCATGAACATTAAACAGGGTATTGGCACAGCATGGTAGGATAAAAACATACCTCTTGGAGCCTTAAAAATTTGAAGATCATTGAAGAAATGCTTGAAGCCAGAAAACAACTTTCTTCATCATCCGTGGGATGAACTTCTAGTGCAGCTTCCTTGAATTCTTCCTCCAGTGAAAATGAATGCAAAGCTTTCTGGTTCACAGAATATGACCTAGCCTAATTTTCCGGTCGATGAGCACACATTTAGGTGAGAAGAAATGAACTATCTCAGTTTTCTTTTCCTTCACCAACCATCCATTTCCTAGGCATGGTTTCTTTAGTTATAGCCAAAAATAGTAAAGAAAACCAAAAGCCAGGAAAACAAACAGGCACGAGAGAGAGAGAGAGAGAGAGAGAGAGAGAGAGAGAAAGCCAAGAGACATTTTTCACGGTTAACTCTTCTAGCTTGGCTTTATAAGAAAAAACAAAAGTCAGAGAAGGAAACCAAAAGCCAAAAGACTCGAGAAATATTTTTTAATTATTTTTTCCTTTCCTTTTATTTTATTTTTCCACACAGAAAGCCAAGAGTCATGAAACCAAAAATAATTATTTTGCTAAAAATAATATTCCCGAGATTTTATACTCGAATATTATTTACAAAATAAATTTTGGCTTCATCCTAAACTCTTCTAAACTGTGTCCGAAAAAATCCTATGGTTCAGGCTATTGGGCCAAAATAATATTTATAATTTTTCTTGGACCCGAAAAATTCTAAATAATAAACATTAATTATTTTTATTGGAATTAAATAAATAACCCAATAAATAATTAATGGACCCAAATGAACCAAAAAATAATTAAACTTTAATTATTTATTTCTTTGGTTTTAATTAAATAAATAACCCAATAAATAATTAAGTAATAATTATTTTCCTCTAGTTTAAGTCCCGATTAATTTTCTAATTATTCAAACTGGACCTAGGCCCTGAATAATTAATTAACACATTAAACCAGTAACAAATTTCTCTCCATTTATTTTATTCCAGTCCAATAATAAATTAGATTTCCCGAATAAAATATAACTCTCTCAACTAAGATCATTTTCTCAACCAAAAAATTAATTAGGACTTACGGGCTATTCCGAGGACAAAAAAAGACACATTGCCTTAGCTATTAAAATGACCAAAATACCTCTATTATATAAATAGATGTATTTTGCGTTTTAAATATTTCCTAGTATCACTATAAGGAAATATTGACCCCAAGGATAATGCTACATTAGCAGAGTCTTCGACCTACAAGTGAAAATAACTAAAATACCCCTCTACATATCGCCATACATTTAGAGAGGAAGAAGTGTACTAACACCTCTCTAAAGACATCTACCATCCTTAGGCCTCTAGTCCAATGATCCATGACTTTCTGGAGTGTTTTCACTTTCCAAGGGAGCGACCCTAAAGCAAACATTCAAGTCACGTTTCACAGGGCCTTGGATATTTAGATCACCCGGACAACCATAAGGGGTGATATAGTGTAGAAACTATCTTGTACAAGTCTGTCTTAACTAACTAGTCACACATACCCAACATACAAGTATATTGGCCCTCCGATAGAACCTCAACTATAGTATATCAAAGCATATGCTTCCAACTTCGCCAGACTACCAACTCGTACTCAAGTCATAAAGTACCAGACCACGCTGTAGCGGTAATAGTCTAGGTTTCTACCACATAGTATTTTTTAGAAACCACTACTACAGGTCCTGTTCTACGTATTCGAAATATGCTTATGTCATGAAGTGAGTGGACTACTCACTGGCTAAAGGTAAGCCATTTCCCACTTGGAATTCATAACATAATAACCTAAACATGAAGAGATTACCATTCTCATCAATCGGTTAAGAACAACTGTTTATGTGTTTAAATAACCTATGATCCATACCTTACTGTGAAAGACCTCCATTTACATGGATCACTTATTTACACACAATGCGTTGTTCCAAACGAAAATGTACATAAATAAAGAAAAATTATTTCACAAATAATTTTCGACAAATAAATTCTGTTAATCATAAAACTAGTCTAAGAGGGCATATTCCCAACAATCTTTCATTTGCACTCTAAGACTAAGTAAGTCCTTAGGTGCCCACCCCAATGACATCTAAGTGTCTCTTGAAGACCCTCAGCCAAAGGCTTGGTGAATGGATCTGCTAGATTGTTCTCGGAGGCAACCTGTACCGCCACCATATCCCGTCTCTGGTTGAGATCTCGGTCCAGGTGGTACTACCTTACTATATGCTTCCCCACCTTGTGGTTCCAAGGTTCCTTTGAGGTACGCTTTACAGCATGCTAATAAACCTTCCCAAGATTTGACTGATATCTACTAACTAAGTCTACGGCAAAACAGATATCTGGCCTAGTACACAATATGGCGTACATGAGACTTCCCACAGCCGAAGCGTAGGGAATTCTACTCATTCTGTCCTTTTCTTCTTAAGACTGAAGACAGTCCCTTGAAGAAAGAGACAACCCATATCTGCAAGGGTTAGAGCTCCCTTGCATGAGTTCATGCTGTACTTGGCCAGCATCTTGTCAATGTATGCGACTTGGGATAATCCTAACATTCTCCGCTTCCTATTTCTAAGAAGTCTAATCCCGATAATGTAGCTGGCTTCTCCCAAGTCCTTCATACTGAATTGACTAGATAGCCAAACCTTTATAGATAACAATGACCTTACCTCATATCTAATGAGTAGAATGTCATCCATATATGTAAGACAAGAAAAACCACATTAAACCCCTCAAGATTCTTGTACACGCATGGTTCATCCTTGTTTTTGAATAAAACCATAAGACTTTACAGTCTCATCAAAACGAATGTTCCACGCTCTCGATGCTTGCTTAAGTCCATAAATGGACTTCTTAAACTTGCAAACCATATGTTCCTGGCCTTTAGCAATATAACCTTCCGGTTAGGACATATAGATGTCATCGCTAAGATGGCCATTTAAAAATGCCGTCTTGACATCCATTTGCCATATCTCGTAGTCATATTGACATGTGATGGTAAGGCGGATATGGATGGATTTAATCATTGTCACAGGGGAAAAAGGTTTCCTCATAATCGATCCATTCTTTCTGAGTATACCTTTTGCCACAAGCCTAGCAATGAAGGTTTCCACCTTCCTATCCGCTGACCTCTTCCTCTTGTACACTCACTTACACCCAATGGGTTTTATCCCTTCAGGTGAAGCTACAAGATCCCAAACCTGATTGAAGTACATAGACTTAATCACAGCTTTCATTGCCTCATGCTATAGATTTGCAACGGCATCAGCAATTGCCTTCTCGTATCTAGTGGGGTCTTATTCCTGATGGTCAGAGACCAGCTCAAAAGCTACTCCATTCCATCTATCTGGAACCCTAGACACTCTCCCACTGCGATAAGGCACTATTTGTATAGGCTCTTGGGGCTATGCCTCTTCTTGGTCTATAATTGGGTCAGAAGAAGTTGCTTCTGAAGATAACTTCTTCTCGAGTTCCAACCTAGTTGAACCTTTCGTGGAAGTACTTTGATCATCCTCTAAGTATCTAGCATTGGTACTACCTAGTACTTTCTGCTTCTTAGGGTGATAGAAGTAACCTCATTTTGTTCATTTTGGATACCCAACAACATAGCATAATTCTGATCTTGGTTCCAAATTATCTCCCTTGATCAGTATATAAGTTGGACAATCCCATATCCTAAGATGATTCAGACTTAGTTTACGCCCGGTCCACATTTCATAGGAAGTCCAAGGTACTGACTTAGAAAGCACCAAGTTCAGAATATATGCTTCTGTTTCCAGGGCATATCCCCAAAAAGATACTGGAAGAGTAGCATGAGACATCATGCTTCTGACCATTCCCATCAATGTTTTGTTCTTTCTCTCAGCTACTCCGTTCCGCTGGAATGTCCCCAGCACAGAGAGCTGGGATACTATCCCATGATGTATTATGTAGTTCTTGAATTCACCTATGAGGTACTCTCCACCACGATCCAATCGTAAGGTCTTGATTAAGTTACCTGTCTGACGCTCCACTTCAGCCTTAAACTCTTTGAACTTGTCAAAAGAGTTAGACTTGCGTCTCATCAGATAAACGTAACCAAACCTTGTACAATCATCCGTGAAAGTAATGAAGAATGCAAAACCTCTTCTAACTAGTGTAGACAACGGACCACACATATCAATGTGAATAAGACTCAGTACCTCTTTGGACCTACCCGCCTTTGGGATAAAAGACCATTTGGTCATCTTTCTCAATAGGCAGGATTCATACTGAGGCTAACTTTCTAATCTCAATGAGCCCAAAGGCCCATCATGGATTAGCCTCTGAATCCTGGTTGAGTAGATGTGACCCAACCACATATGCCAAAGATTTGAGTCATTGATATTGGTCTTTCTCTTCTCAGTTAAATGTTCAAATTAAGCGTTATTTGATTGATTGTTAATAGGGTTTAAATAGAATAGATTTCCATACATGTGCCTAGTACATAACATTTCTCCATTTCTACTGATAGAAATACCAAAATGGAAATATTTAGAATATTCTTGATTTATAAGTTTTGCAACTAAAATAAAATTCTGATGAAAACTAGGTACATATAAAATATCTATTAAAACTACTTTCTTATTACAATAAAAAGCAAGATCCAGCACTCTCACTGCAAGGGTCCAGACTTGTGCTCCAATTCCACACGTAATCCATGTTTGCTCTTCTTGAATCTACTTATCTTTCTAAACCCCTGTAAGAAGTTATAGATATGATCAATGGTTTCTGAATCAACAATCCAAGTGGAAGTTAATCCAACCATTGATATAGACTCTAGAAAGAGAACATTACATCTGGGATTTTTCTTGGTTTGAAGATCTGGACACTCCTTTTCAGTGTCCCTTCTTCCCACATTTGAAGCACTTGCCCTTCGGTTTGTCTTTGGGCTGGGTCTTGAGCTGGGTTACTACGTTTCCCTGCTTCCTTTGGACTTTCCGGGCTTGGACCCAGTTCTTGAGGAAAAAGCCTTAGTAATCATGGCTATTGAATGTGGCTTCACGACCTTCTCTGCCATCTGGAGTTCCTTCATCAACTTAGTCAAACTCATATATTAAACTGAGTAAAGAAACCCGGTAGAGATTCGAGAACCATGTCCACTTAATTCTCGGGGTCAATGATAGCCCCTAAGATTTCTGTCTCCTCGAAAGCAACAATCAACTTGAGCATATGCTCCCAGACTGATACTCCCTCAGCCATCTTAGAGTTTATTATAGTTCGAAGAGCTTCCTGCCTTGCGGCCCGGCTCTTATCCATGAACATAGTTGCCAATGAATGACTAATGTCATACGCAGAAGCTATGTGCTCGTATTTAGACTGGAGAACATTAGACATGGAGACAAGTATATAGCATCATGCCATTTCATTAGCCTTCTTCCATGCCTTCACAGCCTCTCGCTTTATTGTCGGTGGAACCATCCCCGATTACAGGGTAGGTCTCGTAAATGACATACTTATACTCCACGGCTGTGAGTATTATGTTCAGGTTCCTCTTCTAGTCCAAAAAGTTTGGCCCCGTTAACTTATTCTTAAGGAGAATAACCTCCCACCATTTCTGAAAAATCGTATAATAAAAAAAAGGATTTAGTTTGTGAAAATACATTTGTGTACAGAAATTAATTTGGCTCTTAGGAAAACTAACATAGCTTCTTTGGAAGATTAACAGTTCCCTAAGCTAAGTGTAATAACTACCACAAATTAATTTCCCTACTAGGTAATAATCTAGAGGATAACTCCATCGTGGGATGACCGTTTCCTCCCTATTTCCTATGGGCATTCCTCGCACTATTACCTCCAACGTGGGCTGGCCGATTATAGTACGTGTCCCAGATCATTAATTACATCATTCCATTAGATCTAGATCCTTGTGGTATCCCCATCCTATACAGGTTCACTTCCACGATCTCTAACGAGGACCGTGATAGAAGCCGTGGGGCCGTTGGAACCCCTCTCCTACTTAGTCTTTTAAAATAAAGTTTTCTGGAAAAATATCATTTTGAAAATTTCCATTAAGTTTTCTTTAATTTAAAAATAAAATATCCAAGTCCATTAAAATCTCAATGTCAAGAATTATATCCTTTAAGAGATTTTCCCATGGACTGATTTTATTTAAGTTAAAACTTAATAATTTCAAAAATTTTCCAATTAAAATTTTTCCGAGACTTTGGTCTCTATTTTATTTAACAAAACAATTTTTCTTGTGCAAAATAAAATAAAATGGCTTTCTATTTTAACTTACAAAAATATCTAAATCCAATATATTTTCTATGACAAGGATTAAATCCTTTGAGAAAATATCCAAGGATTAATTTTTGTTCAAATTAAAATAACCATTTAATTTTTTTTAAAGAAAAATGTTTTCCTTGCATAAATATTCCCAAAGACTTTGGTCTTTGAGAAACCGCGCACATAGGTACACAAAATAAATAGAATGCTAGAAAACAGTAAACGTTTTCATGCTTTTCTATTTTTAAACCTATGTGCCCAAATAATAGAATTAAACACATTAATTAATTAATTAATGATCTTATTTAATCCTAAAATCCTTTACTAATATTTTTCATGCAAATATATTCCAAGAATATAAACTATTGCAAAAATATTAACTTCGCCTGGTATGAGACCTAAATTAAAAAAATTTAAAAAAAAAAATTGACTGGAGGTCCACTGCACCGGTCGCACAGGATCCGGGCCCATTTGGCTTGTGGTCCACCGCGGCTGCGGTGCACTAGCCGCATCGGAACACTCTCAGTCGTGACTCGTGGACTTCGCCCGCGCCCAGATGCTCTCTACTGTTGACCTGCGAATCGGCCTGAAGACCCGCATCTGAGAGATCCGTGCCTTTACCCACCTGGAGCCCCGCTGACGCGCGCGCTCGCCCGGTTCCTCTCTGCAGTTGACCCGCGCTCTGACCCGGCAACCCGGGCACGCATGAAATCAGCAATTGCAATTTTGCAATTGCAATGGCTCAATTTCATCAAAATCAGCTCGGCTCCAAGGCAGAAAGCCGGACGGCTTCTCTCACAAAATGGCAGCGGCTCGGCTTCAAGGCGCAGCTTGGCTCGGTGGCTTAGCAATAGTAATCATCTTCTCTAGAAACGTTTTTCTATGCTCTGTCTACATAAATGGCTCCTGGGTTTCTTCCAATGGCTTCTTTGGACATTTTTCATCACAAAATCTCATCCAAAACAAAACCACAACCGCCTATACCCATTTAAATTGGGTTTACACGATCTAAACTCTAAAATCAAATTTCATAGAATGTTCTATGAAAATTTACAGAGGCCATATCCCATACCATTTCAAGTCAAGGATCACATATTTAAGCTCCAAACAATGTTCTTCATTTTTATTAACTAACATGCTCCCTAAGTCAATCAAATTCTTGCTCTGATACCACTTGAAGGAATTTGAAAATTTATAGAGCATGCTTCAGTGGACGAAAATGGAGAATCATGAACATTAAACAGAGTATTGGCACAGCATGGTGGGATAAAAACATACTTCTTGGAGCCTTAAAAATTTGAAGATCATTGAAGAAATGCTTGAAGCCAGAAAACAGCTTTCTTCATCATCCTTGGGATGAACTTCCAATGCAGCTTCCTTGAATTCTTCCTCCGGTGAAAATGAATGCAAAGCTTTCTGGTTCACAGAATATTACACAGCCTAATTTTTCGGTCGGTGAGCACACATTCGGGTGAGAAGAAATGAACTATCTAAGTTTTTTTTTTCCTTCACCAACCATCCATTTCCCAGGCATGGTTTCTTCAGTTCTAGCTAAAAATAGTGAAGAAAACCAAAAGCCAGGAAAACAAACAGGCACGAGAGAGAGAGAGAGAGAGAGAGAGAGAGAGAGAAAGCCAAGAGACATTTTTCACGGTTAACTCTTCTGGCTTGGCTTTATATGTAAAAACAAAAGTCAGAGAAGGAAACCAAAAGCCAAAAGACTCGGGAAATATTTTTTAAATTATTTTCCCTTTTCTTTTAATTTATTTTTCCACACAGAAAGCCAAGAGTCATGAAACCAAAAATAATTATTTTGATAAAAATAATATTCCCGGGATTTTATACTCGAATATTATTTACAAAATAAATTTTGGCTTCACCCTAAACTCTTCGAAACTGTGTCCGGAAAAATCCTATGGTTTAGGCTATTGGGCCAAAATAATATTTATTATTTTTCCTGGACCCGAAAAATCCAAAATAATAAACATTAATTATTTTTCTTGGAATTAAATAAATAACCCAATAAATAATTAATGGACCCAAATGAATCAAAAAATAATTAAACTTTAATTATTTATTTCTTGGGATTTAATTAAATAAATAACCCAATAAATAATTAAGTAATAATTATTTTCCTCTAGTTTAAGTCCCGATTAATTTTCTAATTATTCAAACTGGACCCAGGACCTGAATAATTAATTAACCCATTAAACTAGATAACAAATTTCTCTCCATTTATTTTATTCCAATTCAATAATAAATTAGATTTCTTGAATAAAATACAACTCTCTCAACTGAGATCATTTTCTCAACCCAAAAATTAATTAGGACTTACGGGCTATTCCGAGGACCAAAAAGACACATCACCTTGGCTATTAAAATGACCGAAATACCCCTACTATATAGATAGATGTATTTTGTATTTTAAATATTTCCTAATATCATTATAAGGAAATATTGACCTAAGGACAATGCTGCATTAGCAGAGTCTTTGATCTACAAGTGAAAATAACTAAAATACCCCTCTACACATCGCCGTACATTTAGAGAGGAAGAAGTGTACTAACACTTTTCTAAAAACATCTACCATCCTTAGGCCTCTAGTTCAATGATCCACGACTTCCTAGAGTGTTTTCGCTTTCCAAGGGAGTGACCCTAAAGCAAACATCCAAGTCAGTTTGACAGGGCCTTGGATATTTAGATCATCTGGACAACCACAAGGGGCGATATAGTGTAGAAACTATCTTGTACAAGTCTGTCTTAACTAACTAGTCACACATACCTAACATACAAGTATATTGGCCCTCCAATAGAACCTCAACTATAGTATATCAAAGCATATGCTTCCACCTTCGCCAGACAACCAACTCATACTCAAGTCATAGAGTACTAGTCCATGCTGTAGCGGTAATAGTCTAGGTTTCTACCACATAGTATTTTTTAGAAACCACTACTACGAGTCCTATTCTACGTATTCAAAATACGCTTATGTTATGAAGTGAGTGGACTACTCCCTGGCTAAAGGTAAGCCATTCCCCACTTAGAATTCATAACATAATAACCTAAACATGAAGAGATTTCCATTCTCATCAATCGATTAAGAACGATTGTTTATGTGTTTAAATAACCTATGATCCATACCTTACTGTGAAAGACCTCCATTCACATGGATCACTTATTTATATACAATGGGTCTGTTCTAAACGAAAATGTACACAAATTAAGAAAAATTATTTCACAAACAATTTCCGACAAATAAATTCTTTTATTAACATATTCGATATTTTCATCAGAAAACTAGTCTAAGAGGGCATATTCCCAATACCCCATACTCGCAAGTGAGATAACTTTGGTTTCTTAACAAAGAATATCTCAAATGGGGTAGAATCAACCATTTTTTTCGGAACTCTGTTTAGTATATAAACAGAAATTTCTAGTGCATGGCCCCAAAACGATTTTGGTAGGTCTGCAGAAGCCATCATGGTCTGCACCATGTCTAGAAGGGTTCGATTCATTCTCTCAGATACACCGTTATGTTGAGGTGTATGTGGTGGAGTCCATTGAGATAATATCCCATTATCTTTAAGATAACTCAGAAACTCTTGGCTCAAGTATTCTCCTCCTCGATCAGATCTTAGAGTCTTAATACTTTTTCCAAGTTGTTTCTCTATTTCATTCTTGAAGTCTTTGAACTTTTCAAAGGCCTCAAATTTGTATTTCATTAAATACAAATACTCGTATCGTGAGAAATCATTGATAAAGGTTATGAAATAGTTATAACCTCCTCTTGCTTGTATTGACATTTGGGCCATATACATCAGAATGTATAAGTTCTAATAACTCTTTGACCCGTTCTCCTTTTCCTAAAAAAAGAGTTTTAATCATTTTACCTAGTAAACAAGATTTGCATGTGCTATATGATTCATAATCAAATGACCTTAAGTCACCAAGCTTGTGTAACTTAGACACACGATTTTCGTTTATGTGGCCCAAATGACAATGCCATAAGTAAGAGGTGTTAGAGTTATCCATTTTAGGTTTCTTATTGTTTATATTGAGAATTAGATTATCCAAGTCTAGAACATATAAACCATTAACCAGAGTTGCTGAACCATAATGAATATCATTCAATGAAAAAGAATAATGTTTATTCTTAAATATCAAATGAAATCCATTTAAGTCTAAACATGCAACTGAGATAATATTTTTCATTAAAATTGGTACATAATAACAGTTTTGTAGTTCTAGAATTAATCTTGAAGGCAGGTTCAGCTCGTATGTCCCTACAGCAAGTGCAGCAACCTTTGCCCCATTTGCAGTACATAGGTCCACGTCGCCTTTCTCTAGCCTTCTACTGCTCTTTAGTCCCTGTAAGTTATTGCACAAATGAGATCCACATCCGGTATCTAATACCCATATCTCATTTTTAAAGGCAATATTTATCTCAATCATAAACATACCCAAAGCACCCAAAGTAGAAGTAGAAGTGCTTGTAAGCTTCTCCTTCTGCTTTTTGTCCTTAATGGTCTCTAAGTAGGCTTTGCAGTTGCGCCTCCAATGGCCCATCTTACCATAATGTTGGCATGGACCCTTGGTAGCTGCGTCCTTCTTCTTCACACTACCTTTGGGCTTCATGGGAGCCTTCTTCATCTTTTGAACTTTCTTCTTAGAAGAAGATTCTACCATTAAAATTGCATTGGGATCCTTTTTCATGGAGGACTCCGCAGTTTTGAGAAGATTGATCAACTCAGGAATGGTAGACTCAATCTGTTTATATGATAGTTAATCACAAATTGTGAAAAACTATTAGGCAAAGACTGTAGAATTAAATCAATACTTAAATCATGATCCATTGCAAACCCGAGAGATCCAAGCTTCTCTATCAAGCCTAGTATCTTCAGCCCATGAGTGGCCATAGAAGAACCCTCTGCCATTTTGCAACAGAATAGTTACTTTAAGATTTCGTATCTCTTAGTTTTGGCTTGGACATCAAACAACTCTCGAAGATGTAGTATAATCAATTGAGCATCCATATGCTCGTGCTATTTTTGCAACTCGAGAGTCATGGATTCCAGCATAATACATGATACTATATTACTATCCTCCTTGTGCCTTTTGTGGACAACATGCTCATCAGCATGAGCATCTTGAGTTGCTGGTGGTGGAATAGGAGCATCTATTACGTAGAGCAACTTTTCCAATTTGAGAACGATTCTCAAATTTCTATACTAGTCTAGGTAGTTTGATTCGTTTAACTTGTTGGTTTCCAAGATGCTACGTAGGTTTAGGTTTGTTGACATGATGCAAGTGTCCTAGATGTAAAAATAGAGAGGATTAGCTATTGTATATACACATGAAATCCAGATAATTAGGACTTTAATTAAACGCATTTTTACTCCACTATTTTACTCAAACCAATAGCCCCCACTACTGATTCGGGAAAGCCCGTTGGAAGCTTTCCTAGTGGACCGGTATCCAAATTCCTCAAGAATAACCTTGGGTTTGCCCAACAAGCCACCCTTGAGTTCATTGGTAGGTATCCAATACCAATTATATCGTATGTAACTATCGGATCATTGGGTGATTAACAGCTTTTAATTTTAAAGCCTTTTGGGCTACCCCAACTTGTCCTCTAAATTTCTTTATGCTTGAGTTTGTCCAACCAGGATAGAGAATTTACATAAACTCGACCCATTAATCAAGAATTTAATTCCATAGCTTGAACATGCCCGATGTCAAGTAGGCTTGGGTTTGCCCAATAACCTGGTCTCGAAAAAGGACTCTTGTTCTTACTATATCAACGGAAGGAATTATGTTTACTATTAATTAAGGGATTTGTTCCTTTTAGTGATTTCAATAAATAACATGTATACAAATCAATAAATCACATAATTGATAATCATGGTAGTAAAGCAATTACGTGGTATGGCTATGGACTCCTAAATTAATTTCTTTGAGCCATAAAAGAAATTAATATAGTTAACCCTATGTGTTCATGCATGATTTAAGTAGAAGGTCTTACCTTCTCATCTTGTTTTGGTTGCCATCTCCAAAATAGAATAATTCTACTCCTATCTAACTTATGTAAACTAATTACATAATTTCCTAAATCGAGAAAGAGAAAACCTCGAGTTACATTTGAGGGGAGTTAGATGAGAAGAGAATTACATAAGAATTTTTAGAGAAGGCAGGACACGCAGGCCCTATTTTATAAAAAAATCAAAACTGTAAAATGTATGAACAGATATAATTGGTTTTAGTCCATAACCATCCACCATGCCATTAATTATACTTAAACAAAATAAACATATATTTTTTTTTATTCCAAAATCACTATTTTGGAAAATAAAAAAAAATTCTAAAATTATCATTTTAGAAAGATACAATAATTTTAGATTTTTCAAAATCATTATTTTGAAAAATAAAATTGTTTGTCTCAAAACTAATTTTGAAAAATTGCTTCTAGGTCTTATCTCTCATCAAATGAGATTTTTCCCATTCAAAATTATATTCTAGATTTTTTTTTTTAAATAGCTGGAACGTGCAAAACAGAGCAGAATCGGCGCCTGTTTGAAAGCCAGAGTCGGCGCCGGCTGCGGTCTGGTTTTAAGGAAAAAATTTTCCAGAAACGATTTCTGAACGTTCGTGAAATAGCACGGAACCGGTGCCGGTTTGGAAGCCAAAATCGGCACCAGCTGTAGTCGGGAAGAGGCGGCAATTTTTAAAAAATTTTCCAGAAACAGTTTCTAGTGCCTTCTTCTTCTACAAAATTTTAGTGAGAACAATTCTCAGTAATATTTTTTATTTTGAAACTCGAAACAACAATCAATTTGTTAGTTTGAACAAAACCAAAATAGAAAATTAGAATGAAATGGAAGGCAATCAACCATGTTCAAGAAAATATTTTTCTGCAAAAAACTTGCAGCACATAAAGAAAGCATCTTTCGAAATATACTGTAACTTTTACACAATCATATTGTGTTACGGACCCAACCCATAATGCTCGAAATGATTTCGATTCGAGTGAAAACAATTTTCACAGTGAACAAAGACATACACGATTACACGAAACAGCTTTCACGCAAGAAACAATGTCTGCAAACCACACATAGCAAGGCTCTGATACCACGGTTGTGTATCGCACGCATATCATATATTGTGCAGCGGAAAAAATAAGAACTAGATACCAAGCCAGAATCTGCATATGTGTGGAAAACAAGACATAAAGAGAACAAAGGTAACAGCTTTTCACCTTTCTTTGATCGTGTGGAAAACAAAATTTTCCTTCTTTAAGTCGAGGCGTGATCCAGCAATTCTCCTGATCAAACACAACGAGAGTTGAATGTCCAACCACTATAATCACAGTGTGTGATTATCTCTCACAGAAATCCACACAGAGGATACACTCAATCACCAAAATTTCCCGTGCTAGCAGAAAAATAATGGTGGCTAGGCTTTGTTCTTCTTCAAAAGAAGGACGAGAGAGAGAGAGAAGAGAAAAGGTTTTGGAAGCCCTTGTTTTTGTGTGTATTCTCACCCTCTCATAGTAGGGTTTCATACATATCCTATATGTCACGGAAGATTACTGAAAATTGAGAATTCTAAAACAGTTAGAATTCCCTAATTGTAATTGGAAATATCAAATTCTCACAATTACAATTTGACCTATAAATTATAACTAATTATAATTTGGCCATAACAACTTCTCTTCCTCGCAATTAACCCCACTATGTTATCAAATAATATCTTGAGTATATAATCCTCTATTGTGCATAACTTATTAGGTTTTCCAATCAATTGGTAGTGAATATAAATTAATCAAAACGTCTTTAAGATTAATAATCCATAATTAATTAGAATTAATCATATTATTCTAATCAGGATTGGTTTATTAATTCATCAATTAATAAACCCATATTCTCATATCATGAGCAGTATCTAGCAACACATCATGACCACCCAAGAGTCTAGGAAGTCAAGTGGCTTGACATGAACCCCTCAATAATAAACTATAGTGCAATTAACTCCTTTCACCATACAATATCTCATTCGGTTTGGCGTACGGAATTAGTGCCAACTCCGTCCAGAATTAATTATGGCCTGAATATAATAGTACTTGTACCAAGAACCCTCTACTCTAGATGTGTATCAATTGGAACTGTTTCGAATACATAGTCGCCTTAGCCAAGGACTTTTCGAGTAGTAATTCCTACAAGTGCCATGAGATATTCACCCTTACTATTAGGAGTGGTGAATCCTTTATTGACCCTCTCAACTACTTTCATTTACCTCACAATGTACCCAATATCCATCCCATAGGTAGCCCTCATCTGGCTCCAGAGATTGGAATCAAAGCACAATGCTCAGCAAACAAAGTACCTTGGAGATCTCAAGTCTAAGGATACTTACACGTTTGCTATATTGGGATTATATCATTGGCACTAAATAGTTATCCATGTGATTATCTCATAGCTATGTCATCTAATGTACTTTTTCTGATTAACAAGCATCTACGTGTTAACTTTGAGTATCTCAATATTCACGGATATGAGAAACACCGCCTAGTCAAATTAGGAAGTTTAACACATGCTAGTCTTAACGCATTAATGATGTCCTGTCTCATTAATACTACGACTAGAGACTATTTAAGTACTAACACTATACAGTGTAGTAGAAATCTCATATCATGATTTCTATCATGATTTCCTTAACACAGTGTTATACTAGGGACTTTATCTAACAGTTATATTACATAAAAGTAAACAAAAGAAACTACAAGATAAATAATACCTTTTTTTTATTAAAATAAAATGTGTCATATACAATTTACAAGTGATTGCCTCTAGTGTATAACACTAACATAACTGTCCCATCCAAATATGTGATGACCTATGTCTACGTTAAAATATCAATACATCTGGTATAATAGTACATGGATCCACTCCGTAATATATATAACCAATAGTAAATAATAAGTACAGGAACACAAACACAAAATTAGAGATAAACAATTCAAATTGTCTAGGTTGTTCCAATGGCATTGTGTCTAGATAAGTTAGGCCGACTTTTTCTACTAAAAAATAAAATTTCTAACGAAAGTTACGCTATATCAACCAATATCAAATCAATTAATTAATCAACACAAATCAATTCAATCAATTGCATATTTTAAAGATCACAAAAAAAATCCATAGATTAAAGACATACCTAAATGTAGGAAATGAATACGTAAAAAAAAAAAAAAAATCGAATAGTGAATCGAAAGACATAATTAAATTCCTTAAATAAATAACTAAACTTATGTCAATAAAGCTGTATAATTGATATGGACTAAATTCACCTATATTTTTCTAGTTATTTGAGGATATTTTGTGATACTTTTGATGTAATAACTAGTCATATTCCTTCATATTTGATATTTTACATTTGGGAAGGTATTTTGGTGTTTTGTTGTAGAACTGAGGAAAAAAATGACGAAAACCTATTGATGTTGTAGTGCACTGACGGCATCGACCGTGTCCCACAGAGCTGGAGCAGGCCCAAGTCTGGAACAGGGGATTTTGGCTGAAAAAAAAGGCACATCAGGGCCGACCAAAGCATGATCGGCGTTGGTTTTTAAGGCGGCAGGTTTCTTTTTCTAAGCAAATTTTGGCAATTTCAGTTGGATTCTTTTGGGAACTCTTTCAACCACAGAAAAAGACTCTTGTAGGCACTTTTTGGCAATTATAACTCCTATAAATACAAGATAATAATATTGTACAAAATAGTTTTCAATTCTGCAATGTAATATCTTTAGCAAACTCCTAGAGAAACACCAAGATTTAGGAGGATCAAGGAGAATTCTTGGAGAAGAAGAGGAGGTGGCTCAAGAAGGTTACAAGGAAGAAGAAGAAGACTTACTTGTCTATGAGTGGTTTCTTTTTCTCTTCTTTGTAATTTATTTACAATTTAAGCTTAATGTTTTAATTGTCTTTAGAGGATATTCTTTTGGATTCATGATTATAGTTCTTTGATCAATTGATTATTGTTCTTGGTATTTGATTACTTGTTTTGATTAAGGAATTAGCTGATTGTTTTTTCTTGTTAACTTGCTTAAGAGGTTGATAATGGATTCAATTTAATTAATTTCATATTTATTATCTCTTAACTCGCTTGCAAAAGGGGTTAGGAATAAAGAACTTGAGTAATCAAAAATTGATTGATGATTACTAGAATATAGATTAGTTGGTTAATTTCATGCTTAAATAACCTAGAATATATGGATTTATATGTGGATTGATTTTAATTCATCTTTTGGGATAATTGGTTTAGATAGAAAATATTCACTGATTTAACTAGAAGATAGTAATTACATGGATTAGGAACAAAGTGGGTCTTCTTCAATTCTTCATGATGCCAAGATAATAATTAATTGAGAGTCAATTATTATTATGTATTCAAGGACTTCTACCTATTTACATGTCTTTTTTCCTTGTTCTTACTCATTCATTATCCTTGTGACTTTTTTTGTGTGACTTAATTTTTTTTAGTATATTAGGTTGGTATATTATTTACCTCTATTTTTTTGTTTTATTGGCTAAACAATAAAGATTTAGGTAAAGTAAAGTGGGAATCTAAGTTCTCATAGATTCGATACTTGCTATTTCCTATACTATATGATAGGTATACTTGCTAGTATGTATGATTTTAGTGATTAACATTTTAATTAAAGCTTGATTGATTGTGGACTTTGTTGGTAATATTTTCTACACTAAAAAACACGCATCAAGTTTTTGGCACCATTGTCGAGGATGGGAACTATTAGAAACACTCGAGTAATGTTGATTTAGCCTATGTTGTATTTGTAAATATTACTAACTTTTGTTTTTAAGAACTTTGTGAATATTTGCATTGTTTTTAGTATATAATTTTGTTTTTGATTTGTTTGAAATTTTTTTACTATTTTTATTTTTTGATTTGGTTTTTGTTTTTCTTTGAGTGCACGGTTGACATCATCATGGACAATCATTTTTGGAGAAGTACATGGCACTAGGCCCAAGATCAAAAGAGCTATAATGATGATAGATTATCACAATTGCAAGCTCACGTTAATGTTTTGAGTGAGACGTCACTTGAAGCATCAATAAATTCCCTTGTTAACAATGATAATGCTTCGATTAAGGGGTCTGAAGAATCATCCCAACGAATGAGCTTTCAAAGAACACAACAAGCAAAGTTGGTTGGTGAGATCTACTATAGGGAATTTAAAATATTAGAAAACCTGTGTACATCTCGATTCTTGGAGCCCACTGATGCCATTGATGATGTGTTAAGTTTACCATGCCTCAGGGAGTTGGATCTTTCAATGCTACATCTACAAAGTCCATGGAGGATGTTGACAAATTCTACCCTTCCCCCCATCCAAAGAGAGGTAACTTAGATTTTGTAGACCATACATTGAAAAGTAAGGATTTCTTGATCCCAACTTTGAGAACTCAAATATAAAGTTTAAATGGGAATTTTAATTATGAAAAATCTTTTGAAGAGTTAATTGGTGATTTCAATATTGATGCCTTTGTTAGATATCATGTGCACCTATATGCTGAAAAAGATATTTGTGTGTCTAAAAAAATGTTAGACAATGAAGTTTATGTGTTTTGCTTTGTTGAGAAAAATCATTTTCATGAACATTACATTTTTCCAAAACCTACATTCTTTCTACATTCATCATGTCTATCTTCTACTTTGAGCTTTAATTTCTTTTATAAAGGTTTGATGAGGAAGCATGATGAATGGAAAGAGTTCGTATCTTTGTTTTGGGTTTAGTTTTGTTTAGGTTGTTAAGTGTCTTTTACCCTGAGTAATAAGAAAAATATTTTCCAGCTTAAGTGTGGGGGAGTGAGTCCTTGTCTTTATTTATTTATTTTTTCTTAGGAGTTTTGTCAGTCTTTCTTGTATTTTATTTTTGGTGTGTTTTATTTTAGCTGTTATTTTCTTTGTTCTTTTATGTGTGTTTTCCTTTACAAGATTGAATAACGTCTTCTTGGAACCCCCACTATTCTTCTCTCGATGTTTTAATATTTATTGAAGTATTATTACACTTGGGAAGTATTGTTTCAGTTTCTACCTCCTTTAACATTTTTGGTCCCTGCGGAGATGCTTTCTTGTGTTAATTTTTGGCCAATGAGGACATTGTCTAGTTTAAATATGGGGGAGTGATTTGGTGATATTCTTTATTTAGATTTTTATCAATTATCTAGGTGTTTTCTTGGTATCGAGCTATTTTGAAATAATTTTGTTGAAAATTTTAAAAATTTGAAAGTTTGGATATTTTGGAGCTAAATTGATCTTATTTGTCTATAATGGAGTTGTGATTTTCTTTTGAACTTTGGATATAGATTTGTCATTCATTATGGTTGGATTTTTATTAAAAACTAAACTTGTGTATTAAGTTAGATTTTGTTAAGTCTTGAGAATTTAAGTTAACCTTGGTTATATTTCGTATTTGAGTTTTGTTTTATTCTTTAAATTTGAATGTGGATGATATGATAAAATATGAGGAAAATTGTTGACTAATTCTTGTATTATGGATTTAAAATTTGCTTGACATTGAGTTGTGAGGAAATAGAAAAACAATGAGTAAAAAGAAAATCATTGTTATGTGAGATGAAAAAATTGAGTTGAAAAAAATGCTTTTACTTTTGAAAGAAACAAAACCTTTTACTGAAAATGGGATTAATATGAAGAGACGTAACGAGTATTGTTCGATACACTTTCTTAAGGCTATCTCGAAGGCAAAAAAGGCAAGAATGAGCAAAGAAAGAGAAGTGTTGAAAAAAAAATCATGAAAAAAAATATATATAATAACTATAAGGGGGCCAATACGGAGCGTAAAGAAAAATTCATTCACTTAAGGCTATCAAGTCCCTAAGTTACAGAAAAAAAAGAGTGGAGTGTTTTCTTGTTTCACTAGCTTGAGCTGTGTAAATTTTAGTTTATAATGCTGGAATTGGTTAAATAGCTTGACTTGTATAATTTATGTTATCTATGTTTTTACTTGAGGAGTAAGATGATTTTCTTGTACTAGATATAAGCTTGTTTAGCTTAACTTTGATGGCATTGGGATTGTTTGATTTAATACACGAGTTTATAAGGTTTTGAAAGGCTTGAGTAAATGGCGAATTTATATTTAAGGTTGGAAAAAGGTTATGTGTTCATTATGAATGAATTTGCTAAGGAAAAATTGGGTAAATTGTTTTGTCTTGTTTTAAATGCTTAGTATCCAATTCTGGTTTGCTTAAGGACAAGCAAAGCTTAAGTGTGGGAGAATGTGATAGGAGCTAAATTCACCTATAGTTTTCTAATTATTTGAGGATATTTTGTGATATTTTTGATGTAATTACTAGTCATATTCCTTCATATTTGATATTTTGCATTTGGGAAGGTATTTTGGTGTTTTGTTGCAAAATTGAGGAAAAAAATAACGAAAAACTGTCGCCGTTGCAGTGCACTGTCGGTGCCGGCCTAAGTCTGGAATAGGGGATTTCAGTTGAAAAAATAGACCATGTTGGGGCCGACCAGAGCACGGCCAGCACCAGCTTTTAAGGCGGCAGGTTTCCTTTTCCAAGTGGATTTTGGCAATTTCAGTTGGATTATTTTGGGAACTCTTTCAATCATGGAAAAAGACTCTTGTAGGCATTTTTTGGGAATTAGAACTCCGATAAATACAAGAGAATAACATTGTACAAAGTAGTTTTCAATTCTTCAATGTAATATCTTTAGCAAACTCTTAGAGAAACACCAAGATTTAGGAGGATCAAGGAGAATTCTTAGAGAAGAAGAGGAGGTTGCTCAAGAAGGTTACAAGGAAGAAGAAGAAGACTTACTTGTCTATGAGTGGTTTTTTTTCTCTTCTTTGTAATTTATTTACAATTTGAGCTTAATGTTTTAATTGTCTTCAGAGGATATTCTTTTGGATTCATGATTATAGTTCTTTGATCAATTGATTATTGTTCTTGGTATTTGATTACTTGTTTTGATTAAGGAATTAGTAGATTATTTCTTCTTGTTAACTTGCTTGCAAAAGAGGTTGATAGTGGGTTCAATTTAATTAATTTCATATTTCTTATCTCTTAACTTGCTTGAAAAAGGGGTTAGGAATAAAGAACTTGAGTAATCAAAGATTGATTGATGATTGCTAGAATATAGATTTATTGGCTAATTTCATGCTTAAATAACCTAGAATATAGGGATTTGTGTGAGGATTGATTTTAATGCATCTTTTGGGAAAATTGGTTGAGATAGATTATATTCACTGATATAACTAGAAGATAGTAATTTCATAAATTGCAAATGAAGTGGGTCTACTTTAATCCTTTATGATGCCAAGATAATAATTAATTGAGAGAATTGATGGTTAATCATTATTATGTATTCAAGGACTTCTATCTATTTACATGTCTTTTCTCTTTGTTCTTACTCCTTGATTATCCTTGTAACTTTTCTTGTGTGACTTGATTTTTCTCTAGTATATTAGATTAGTGTTTTTTTTAAGCTCTATTCTTTTATTTTATTGGCTAAACAATAAAGATTTGGATAAAGTAAGGTAGGAGCCTAAGTTCTTGTGGATTCGATACTTGCTATTCCTTATATTATATGATGGGTATACTTGCTCGTATGTGCGGTTTTAGTGATTAATTAGAATCTTAATTAAAGCTTGATTGATTGTGGACTTTATTGGTAATATTTTCTACGGTAAAAAACACGCATTAATAATATTACGAAATTTGCAAACATATGTGAATTGTCGATATTACATACATAAATAGGGATTGGTAAAGTAGATCAAAGAGGAGTATTATATTAGTCCTATGAAATAAACAGACATTACAGGTAAACTATTTCAACATCACTCTATGGTATCATGGGTGCAATTCCTCCTATTATGTCTGTTGTTGTGGCATAAGCCATATTGAGTTGTTGAATTAAGGTTAGGTTCGTCCATTTCATTCCAAATACGTGATGTCTGGATTTGACTAGCTCGACGGTTCTTGAAACGGTGAGCGAACGGTTCTAAGCTAAAACTAGTATTGCACCAATATTGCTCGTGTGGAATAGGCCTGAATTGTATTGTATAAGTTAGTCTGTAGAATAGTGCTATATTTTTCAATAACACGAGATCCCTAGAATTCTATCCCATTTGCTGATATGCTGCAAATACATGTGAACAATATATTTTATATATTTTCCATTTGCAACAACTGTATATCATGGCCCCAATGTTAACCTCGTAAGAATTATTCCCCTTCCTATGCTCACGATGTGGTGACGCCATACTAAAAATACCTGATCTTGATTAAAAGCTAGCATATGGTGTTTGCTTTCTTTCGTCTCATTCTTTACAAATTTAGCCCATATCATAGAAGAAAAGTGATATCTACCGTGATTGGCCTCCTGTCTATGGTCATTGAAGTATTTGACTTTTTTTTAACGAAGACTCCATAATCACCTTGATGGGTGAGTACGTATATTTTTAATGACACCATTGAATGATTTTATCAAATTAGTTGTCATATTACCATGTCAATGTCCACCTTCATAAGCAAGCATCCACTGTTCTTTCGAAATCAAATCTAGCCATGCCTTTTCTTGGGGTTTAGCAAACTAGGTACATTAACTTTTTCAACTGATGATTCTTAAAATTTGCATTGAAGTTACTTCAAATATGTTTAAGACAAAAGCTATGCACTGTCATTGGCTCTTGCTAGAGAGATAGTTCATTAACAACATTCACTATCCCAATATGTCTGTCGGATATTAAACAAAATTTTCAATCCCTTAAGACATGCTCCCTAAGTAAGGACAAAAACTAAACCCAACTGTCATTAATTTTTTAGTCAAGGACTGCAAATTCAGGGGGCAATATTTGATTATTGGCATTTTAACCCAATGATGTTAAGAGTTTTCCCTTATATATGCCCCTAAGAAATGTCACGTCAATACTAACAACCGGTTTCATATGAACAAATGCATTAATACATAGTTTGAGCGCCCAAAAAAAATCCAAATGTCTTGGCCCTATTGCTGTCCATAGGTAAGAAATGCTATGCTACAACGGTACCAAGATTCGTATCTTGTAAGGCTTGCATATACTGAGGAAGCTGTGTGAATGAAAAAGGCCAATCTCTGTATATCCTCTTAATGGCATGTCTGCGCGTGTTCCATCATTCCTTGTAAAATGGAGTGAAATGCAATGTGTTATGAATATGGCTATTTTTCTCGCTAACTTTAGTATATGGATTATTGTAAATTATCTATGTAATGTGCTTCGTGTTTGTGCGGTTTGTGCTAATGCTACATTTCAGAAAATAGATGCAATGCTCAACCAAATTTTAAAAGAAAAATATCAATTCAATTCACATATATACACATTTGGACAAATATATCCATCATGTAGTATTGAATGTATTTGGTAAGTATCGAAGACCCTTAAGAACGGGATCACTTATTCCTACTTCCACTTGAATTATATTGTTCAATCAACCTAAAACAAAAAGTAAAATGACAAGATTCAAGATAATACCATACGAATACATCAACCCAAATTTCAAGGTAAAGATTAAAAGATCACAAGGCAGGATTTAAGTAAGGAAAGGAGATTGATCATCTAATTAAACAAGAATTCCCCCAAGAATATTGAAACACTAAACACCATTCAATCAATTGATATCAAATTCAAGCATTGGCAAGATTTTCAAACTAAAGTAAAATCCACACTTTCTTAAGTAATAAATCTCCTATCCAAGGATCTAACCAGTAGATATCTCTATCATATAAATCAAACTCAATGATGCATAAAATCAAGGAAATCTAATTACACGAAAAAAAAACTCTAGAATTCCTATCTCTAGGCGACCTCAAAATCTCATCTATTACCAAGTTCTAAATTCCCTAAATCTTTTCTCAAGTTCATTAAGGAAAAAAAAATCTATTGAATTAACATAAAAGGGAATCCATCTCATGAATCATTTCTCAAGCTCAATATAAGAGAATTACCCAATCAACTAATTCAATTAATCAACCCTAAGTGATAAATTGCTCAAAATAGACATCAATTAATCAAATAAACATCCAATACAAGAGTAAATTAGGGTACAATCTTTTAGTGACAACTTAAAGCAAATAAATCCAACGACTACAAAATCAAATCACAAAAAAGGGAAAGGGAAATCTTATAGACAAGGTTTCTATTCTACTTTGCAATCTTCTTTTGAGGCTGCTTCTTCCTTCTCAAATCTTTCATTGATCTTCGCTTTTCTTCTCTTCTTTGTATTTCAAATGGTTTCTCTGGTGTTTTTCATGGGTGGCATTCTCTCTAATGACCCAAAAAAAGTAGTATTTATAGGTTCCTTCACTAATCTCTAAAAATTCTACAGTGAAGGACTACGGGAAACTAAAAATGTAGCGAAAAATAGCAAATTTAAATTTTCGTGAGCCAAAGTCTAAAAGTACTTACTTCTTAGAACAATCAGTATCGGATTCAGGTTCAAAAGAGTTTTTTGTGTTCGAATGTTCACTTGTTCCACGGGAATTCCAGCTAACCGTTGGCTTATTCGCATCTAACACATACTACGTTCGTTAGCTCTTGACCTTCCAGAGTATTCTCGAACCTCCTATGGACCACTATTGGTGAACGTAGAAAGGGGTGAACTAATTGGAAGAGATTAGGAAAGTTATTGGCAGAAGAATGAAGAACCAAAAGAAAAATGGTGGCTTAGTTAAGAAATATAATGAAGCATTACACTTGACCTATGTGAATCTACGTTTTCATAGTAGCAAGCTCCAAACCACCAATCAAGATGCCTTTTTCTTATTTAAGTAGTTTTTTCGTCTATTTTTCCTTTTTTCTTACATACAAGGCGGCTACTTGGTTTCCTTAAATCTATAGCCATCTTGCTTCAACCCTGGTAGGGTAGGGTTTCACCTAATTAGCGCATGGCTAATTAAATAATTCTTATATTAATTAATTCATCTACTTAGGGTGTAATATAAAATTATTCTAGACAATTAATTAGTAAACCAATTGAATTAAATTAGACTAAATAATTATTCTAGTCCAAATAAATAATTAATTGGACTCTTAGAATAATTTTTCTAATAATAAATTCACCCAATAAGCCCATATAGTAAATAAATTTATTAAGGTTACTTAAGCTACTCTAAGGACCAAAAGATATTATTCTTGGCTATTGAAATGACCAAAATACTGTTGTTAATAAGTAGTTGTATTTTATCATTTTAAATATTTCATTTATCACAGTAGCAATGATAAACCAATCTTTATTATTATTATTATTATTATTATTATTATTATTATTATAGTACTTTTATAAAGATTATTATCATGTGGTCCATTTCTACGTATTCCTAAACTCTTACACTATTATTGCAAGAAGACTACTCCCTGGTTAAAGGTAAATTATTCCCTATTTAGAAGTCATAGTGTAATGATATATACCTTGATAAAATGCCCAACCTTCTTAATTGATCAAGATCAATTTTTTGTGTTTGTGTTAGTAACCCATAATCTACACCTTATTGTGAAAATACGATCCAATCATGTAGATTACTTACTAATATACTTAGACTTTTAATGTACATATATATATATACAAACAAACATTAATGGATGAAGTATTTTATTAATTTTCAAAATGCATAGATACATAGTACATTTTTGGGCATATATTCCCACAATATCCTACTTGTATTAAATGAACTGTGAGAGTCTATATGTTTCTACTCCTATAATGTCCAAGTATCTTTAGAACACTTTTTCCGTTAAAGGCTTGGTAAGTAGGTCCATCAAATTGTTTCCAAAGGAATCCTGGTCAACAACTATCTCCTATTTTTGGATGAACTCCCGGATCAAGTGATATTTCTTTCAATGTACTTGCTTTTCCTAGGTTCCTCGCATTGTGACATAGCTCCAAAATCGTCACAATATATAGTAATAAGCCTATCCATTTGTGGCACAACTTTAAGTTTTGTGAGGAACTTCCATAGCTAAATTGTTTTTTTTTTTTTGAAGCTTCAGAAGTTGCCACATACTCAGCTTCCATAGTAGAATCAGTGATAGGGGCTAAAATCACAATTATTTTTCTATTTATTTGAGATTGTTTTGAGAAACATTTGTTGTAATAATTAGGTATATTCTTTCATATTTGACATTTTACTTGCGAAAAGTATTTTTGACAAATTTGTATAGATTTGAGTTAAATTAGAGTAAAAGTGGACAATTCCAAAATGAACCTGGCACCAGGCCCAGCCAATGGACTAGGCGCCGGGTCCATTCTAGTCAAACAACAAAAATGGAGCAAAATTGAGTCCAAAAACATATTGGACCCAGTGCCAGGTAGTCCGACTGGACCCGACACCAGGTCCACTATGCTCAGAGGCGGTTATGCGCGAATTTAGTATTTTCTAAAGGATTTTGCTATTTTCTGAATTCTACTCGGACTAGACTTCTCAAGCAACAAATTTTGATATCAAGAAGGCTTATAAATATAAGAAAAACACAAGAGAAATGTGTGATTTGAGGGATCCAAGCTAGTTACTGAATCACTACTCAAAGGAACATTATTTAAAGGAGGTTTTCAAGAGAAAAAGAAGGGCTTGTCTATGAGTTTTATATTTTATCCTCTGTTTACTCTTCTTTAACAGTGATGTACTTAATGTTTTGATTGTAATTGGATATTATTTTGGAGATTATGATTTTGAGTTAATTAGAATTTTTGATCAATCTATTGTTATCTTTGGTATTTGATTACTTGTTATCATTGGTTAGTAATGTGAGTTCTTCTATTTGACTCGACAAAACGATGTTAGGAGTTTCATTGCATTGATTTTGTATTTGTCTAATCTTAATAGATTTGAACGATGAAGTTAAAATTATAGGACTACGTAATCAAAGATTAAGTTGATTTCGCCTTGACAAAGGGTTATTAGCTAATTTCATGCTTATAAGGAATTGAACTTAATGCATATTTTGCTTTTGTTAGCTTGATCGACAAATCTGTTAATATGAATTAAAATATAGTGATTCCATAATTGACAAATGAAGTAGAATTTATCTAAGTAAATTCATGACTTAGGAATTAATTAAATTTTACTTTATATTCCTTCATGATGCTAAGATTACAATTGATTGGGATGAATGCTAAGTGATTCAATATTGTATTTTCAAGATAATTGTCTAGTTACATGAAACTGCATCATTGAGTTATATTTATTGTCATCGTTATTTATTTTCCTTCCTAGTCTCTTCTTATCTTATTGGCTGAAAATAAAGATTTGGGAAAAGTAAGATGGGAGTCTAAGTTCTCGTGGATTCGATACTTGTATTCCCTATACTATACGATGGGTATTTTTGCTCGTATGTGTGATTTTAGTCGTTGGTATTTTAATTAAAACTTGTGTAATTATGTTATTTGTTGGTAATATTTTCTACACTAAAAAATATGCATTAATTAGCAATATACGATTGCTTAACACTCCTCCATAAAAAAGCCCATCCAGACAAAGTAAAAACATATCCACTAGTAGATTTTCTTTCATCTTTATCTGCTTGGATGTCTGATTCAGTGTAACTAGTAGGAATCAATTCATTAGCTCTGTAGATAAGCATATAATCCCTTGTTTCCTTAAGGTATTTAAATATATACTTTATAGTTTGCCAATGTTCTTTTCCTAAGTTTAACTAATATATGCTAACCATGCTACAGTAAAGCAGATATCTGACTTTGTACAAAACATGGCATACATAAGACTTTTCACTACTGAAGCATAGGAAATCCTACTCATTCTTTCCTTCCCTTCCCTTCTTGTGTCTTAGGACACTATTTGGAAGATAAGATCAATTCATGTCTAAAGGGCATGATTGCCTCTTTACATTGATCCATGCTAAACTTAGCCAATATCTTGTTAATATAAGTAGATTGGAATAAGTTTAACATTCTTTACTTCCTATCACTATAAAGTTTAATACCAAGAATGTAACTCATTTCTCCTATATCCTTCATGTTAAATTAACTTGGTAGCCAAACCTTTATAGACTATAATGTCCTTACATCAATTTCAATGAGTATATTATCATCTACATAAAGTATCATGAAGGACATATTGTTCCCATCTGACTTCCTATACACACATGATTCATCTACATTTTGTATGAAACTTTAAGACTTTAAAGTCTCATCAATATATATGTTCCATGCTCGTGATGCTTGCTTAATTCTATAAATGGACATAGAAGGTGTAGATTTTATTAAAGAAATCAATGAAAAACTAAAAAACCTAAAAACCACAGATCATCCCGAATCTAGTAAGACACATCTTCAAACTTTACATCAGCCAGTTTCTTTAATAGATATTGATCCCTCTCCTGAACAGCTCAACAAACTCACTAGAAATAAACGGACTTCAAAAATACAACAACCACGATTTGCCAATCCATATACTAGGAGTTACTATCCTAGACCATCATTTCCAGATGTTCAATTCGAAGAACGCCATCTTGATACTAGAGCAGCATTTACAGGAGAAGATATTACATAATGGAATATAGATGGAATGTCTGAACATAGTATTTTAAATGTAATTCAAGAAATGTCCATGGCTATCACTGCGATTAAATGTAAAAATCCTAATAATTCTGATAGCAACATTCTTCTTATCCTTACCACCGGATTTACTGGTGTCCTTCATGGGTGGTGGAATAACTATCTTTCTGAATCACAACGTCAAGAAATTCTAAATGCCACAAAAGTCCAAACAAAAATAATCCCAAATGCCAGTGGTCAACCCACTCAAGCATCAAAAACAGTTTCAGATTGTCTAAATACCTTCATGTTTACTTTAACTCAACATTTTGTAGGAAATCCTCAACAATTAGCGGATAGAAGTTCTGAAATCCTTACAAATTTAACCTGTCCTAAGTTACATGATTTTAGATGGTACAAAGATATGTTTTTACAAAAGGTCATGCTAAGAACAGATTGCCATCATGCGTTTTGGAAAGAACGATTTATTTCTGGTTTACCTCCTTTATTTGCAGAAAAGGTTAGACAAAAGCTAAAAATAGACTTTGGAAACACAATTCCTTATGACCATCTAGCATATGGCCAGTTAATTAGTTATGTAAACCAAGCAGGTGCAGATTTATGCACAGACCTAAAACTCAAAAATCAGATGGAATCCTATCATAAGAAATCTAAAAAAGAATTAGGTAATTTCTGTGAAATTTTTGGATTTTCCCCAATAACTCCACCATCTAAAAAACTAAAAAGGGACAAGAAGCGAAGCTTTAAAAAAGAAAGAAAAGAACGAACTTCTAAGCATTTTAAAAGAAAAGATAAGTCTCCCAAACCTACCATTAAATGTTACTTTTGTGGGAAACGAGGTCATAAAGCAGATGAGTGTAAACTAAAAGCTAAAAAGAAGAAAAAGGTTAATCAGCTTTCTTTACCAAAAGACACTCTAGAACAGATTAATCAAATCCTTGATCAATATGATTCCTCTCCTTCATCAGACACTAGTGATAGTGAAGCAGAAGAAGTGTTTGAAATCCAAGAAAAATCCTCTGAATCAGATTTTAGTGAACAATCTTCTTGTGCTTGTACAGGCTTATGTACCTGTGCAATAGGAGAACTTTGTATGATTAGAAGTAAACAGCATAATCAAGTTAACGTAATCACTAAAGCAAATAAAGAACTTTTCTTCGAACTTTTAGATCATATTCAGGATGAAACAGTTAAGAGGGAATATTTGTTAAAAGTCAAAGAATTAGTTCTTAATCCAAGAGTACAAGTAGAACCCTACAATTTAAAAGAAGTATTTGATAAATTCAAAGGAAAACAAAAAGAAGAACCTTTTGATTCCCTGCAGGAGTTAAAATTAGAAATAAAAGAACTTAAACAGGAAGTTAAATGGTTAAAAGAACAAAATGATCAAAGAATTTTTGACATTAATCAAATAAATACGGAATTAGTGAAACAAAAATTAGATAAGCCTTTAAGAGATCCCACTTCAGATGAAGAAATAGAACAAAATGAAAATAATCCAGATTATATTTCAGCCATTTCTCAGATAACTTTTCAAAAGTGGTACATTCCAATCCTTCTCAAAATAGGAGATTTTTCAATTCAGTTAGTAGCTCTTCTTGATTCCGGAGCAGATCAAAATTGTATCTGTGAAGGCTTAATCCCTACTAAATATTTAGAAAAAACAGGTTCTAAGTTATATACTGCTGCAGGTGAACAGTTAAAAATCAAATATAAATTATCCAATGCTCATATTTGCAATAAACAGTTTTGTTTCATGAATTCCTTTCTAATTATTAAAGATTTAAGCCAAGACTTAATTTTAGGAACCCCATTCCTCACTTAGATCTATCCCTTTAGTGTAGACCAACATGGTGTTCACACCGAAATAGGATCAATACCAGTCACTTTCTCCTTTCTGCAAAGCCCTCTCACCAAAGATGTCAATCTCTTAAAAAGAAAGATTCTTTGTCGTGAGCAACAGATAGTCTTTATCAAAGAAGACATAAAGTATACAAGAATCCAAAGCCAGCTACAACTAAAAGACATTCAAGATAAAATAGAATCCATCCGTAAAGATTTTGAAAAACAAATCTGCTCAGATATCCCCACTGCTTTTTGGGAAAGGAAAAAGCATATTGTCAGCCTACCATACACTGATGATTTTGAAGAATCAATGATACCCACTAAGGCTAGACCAATCCAAATGAATCAGGAATTAGTTGAACATTGTAAATTAGAAATTTCAGACTTATTACAAAAGGCTCTAATTAGAGAATCCCGATCACCCTAGTCTTGTTCTGCTTTTTATGTTAAAAACAATGCAGAAAAAGAAAGAGGTGTTCCAAGACTAGTAATCAATTATAAGCCATTGAACAAAGTCTTAAAATGGATAAGATATCCTATTCCCAACAAACGAGATTTGTTGAAACGAACTTATAAAGAAGTTCTTTATAGTAAATTTGATATGAAATCAGGATTTTGGCAAATTCAAATTACAGAAGAAGATAGATATAAAACAGCCTTTAATGTTCCATTTGGTCAATATGAATGGAATGTTATGCCTTTCGGTTTAAAGAATGCACCCAGTGAATTCCAAAAAGTAATGAATGATATCTTTAACCCTTATTCCGCTTTTACCATTGTCTATATTGATGATGTTTTAATCTTCAGTGAATCTTTAGAACAAACCCAAGCTGTTAAGAAAATTAAATAGATAGTCAAAAAACTTCCTTGTCTAGGCATCCCAGATCCAACAGCATTCATGATTGTTGAAACAGATGCTTCAGATTTAGGTTATGGTGGTATACTTAAACAGAAAAAACCCAATTCCCCTACTGAACAGTTAGTTAGATTTCATTCAGGCATTTGGCTTTCAAGCCAAAAGAATTATAGCACCATTAAGAAAGAAATCCTTGCCATTGTTTTATGCATTTCCAAATTTCAAGATGATTTAATAAATCAAAAGTTTTTATTCAGAATTGATTGTAAAGCAGCAAAAGATGTTTTGCAAAAAGATGTTAAAAATTTAGTATCCAAACATATTTTTGCCAGATGGCAAGCACTTTTATCCAGCTTTGATTTTGAAATTGAATTCATCAAAGGAGAAAACAATTCCCTTCCCGATTTCTTAACCAGGGAGTTTTTGCAAGGACGTATATGACTTTTGACACAGTATTCAACACTGTGATGAGTACCGCTTCAGTGCTGGAGCTCATTCCTTCTGCCTATAAATACCAACCTCAATCAGCACAATTCAGTATGGATCAACAACCAAGGTTCCGACCTCCACAAGGTAATCGTTTTACAGTACTCAATTCTTTCCCATCTCTCCTATCCAAATCTGTGAGCAAGTCACCGCTCACAATGGATCTCTTCAACCCAGGCACCTTAAAAAACACAGAAACCCAGAAAACAGATTTATCATTCTATACTACTCCTATTCCCACTTCTTTTAAGGAAGCAGTTGTCCCAAAGACGCCAACTAAACCAGAAAAACCAACCCTTTCTTCAACCAAAGAGAAATTTGAATTTCTCCCAATAACAGTTATCCCAATACTAGTTCTTCCCAGAGAATTAACAGCTCTTCCTGAAAGAGAGTTAGTTACTAAACTCCATCCAGAAGCCTACCGACAGTCCAGCCATATTTTCAAATCCGAACCTCAGAAAACCCGTATCTATTACGAGCATATCCTTTTTGCAACAGGTTCAATTGAATTTGAACATGAAAGAAACTTGAACATAGCAGCTAGTACGTTGGTCAGCCCATAACCGTTGGATTAGGCCGTTGTTAGCCGTGTGAGGTGTTGTTTGGCCCGGACCCGGGGGTGGTCCCGTAGCTCTCAACCATAAGCATAATGTTAGGTGTATCCTAAGAAGAAACAAAGAAACATAGGCTAAGGCATGCTACTAAAGAACAACAGAATTCGTATTAAATTACTCTGGCATAGACAAAGAGAGAGAAAGTAATTTTTACTCCCATGGCATCTAACCTCTCAGATATCGATATAGATTCAGTCAATGATTTAGTAATCAGTTCCCAACTAGATCAAATTGAATCTAGATTAATGAATTGGAATTTACCAATAGAAAAATTTGATAAGATTTATGAAAAAGGAATGTTTGATTTAGTTCAAAGCTATACAATCAAAACAACAGAGAAAACAGTATCCATAAATCAGCCTTATGGTACAATTCAGCTTCTAAACCCAGTTACTTTAGAACAGCATAAAAAGAATAAATATCGATATCTTCATATTAGATTAGTTCAAGTAGCAATCAAACCTCTTTATCGATTATGAATCGATGCCCCGATCTGCCTTCTTCTTAGAGATAGTAGGCATCTCGATTTTCAAAACAGTTTGCTTGCAGTCCTTGAAACTAATACAGCCCATGGTCCAGTATATTTTAATCATTACCCAAACTTCACTGTAGATCTAACAGATCCACACATTCTTAAAACCTTAACCCTTAACATCCAAACAAAAATTTGGAATTTGAATTAGGATCAAAACCTCTTGGTTTAATTTATCGTGTTTATTATAAGGTAATGAAAACTACAATAAATCCTAAAGCCAAACAGCATATAGGAAATCCAAAGGAAACTTGTCTATTAGAAACAAACTTTGAAAGATCTAATACTTTTGTCCCTCGAATGATTAAGTGGGATAATGTTCTCCAAAACCCTACCTGGAATTTTGATAACATCATTAATCCTAAAAAGAATTATGAATCCAAGACATTAGGGAAAATAACAGAAACATCAACAGGCCATATAGAATTGGAATTTAGGAGAAATCCTTTTCGGCAGCTTCATCTTCTTTCTCTTTACCCAGAACCCAAAGCAGTAGACGATTCAGTAGTTTAGAATTTTCTGGAGAAATTCCTAAAGTAAATAACGTCGACTTTAGTGGAGAAATCCCTAAAGTAAATTATGAAGAAAACATAAGTATTAAGTCAGGAAGCCCTACTCAATCAGAAATGAATATGCCTTCTACTTTAATGGTCTTAACTTCTGAAAAAGATTTTACCCTTGACAAAGATTACCTTCGTAAGTTATGGAATAGGCCATGTAATAAGATAAAATGTAAATGGTATTTTGCTACAGTTTCTGAACCAGAAAGAGCTAGACTCTTACAACAGATATTATTCGATCGATTAAAATGAAACAAACATTTAGATTTCTTCGATTGGTATGAGCTAATTAGATATCGAAAAAAGATATATTAAATGTCATCACCAAGAAATGGTATACAACAAAGAATGAAGTTAGAGAATCAGTTTTCCCTCCAGCAGAAGAAATGAAAATCCTCGTAGAAAATCGGTAATTACAGCCTCTCCTTTTAAGTTAGAAAATTTAGATAGACAAGGAGATGTAACTAATAAGGATCTCAACAAAGTAATTCAACAGAATAATTATACTAATCAGATGTTAGTCACTATGGCTAGTAAAGTAGAATAATTAGATAGCAAGTCTTCTGTAAGAGAAATCCCACAATTCAAACAGTTTAATCCAAAACAATCCGTAGATCCTAATCCAGTGTTTAAGCCTATATTATATGAACCCACAAACATAAGACTTACAAAAGGAACAATGGACATAGAAGGTGTAGATTTTATTAAAGAAATCAACGAAAAACTAAAAAACCTAAAAACCACAGATCATCCCGAATCTAGTAAGACACATCTTCAAACTTTACATCAGCCAGTTTCTTTAATAGATATTGATCCTTCTCCTTAACAGCTCAACAAACTCACTGGAAATAAACGGACTTCAAAAATACAACAACCACGATTTGCCAATCCATATACTAGGAATTACTATCCTAGACCATCCTTTCCAGATGTTCAATTCGAAGAACGCCATCTTGATACTAGAGCAGCATTTACAGGAGAAGATATTACAGAATGGAATATAGATGGAATGTCTGAACATAGTATTTTAAATGTAATTCAAGAAATGTCCATGGCTATCATTGCCATTAAATGTAAAAATCCTAATAATTCTGATAGCAACATTCTTCTTATCCTTACCACCGGATTTACTGGTGTCCTTCATGGGTGGTGGAATAACTATCTTTCTGAATCACAACGTCAAGAAATTCTAAATGCCACAAAAGTCCAAACAAAAATAATCCCAAATGCCAGTGGTCAACCCACTCAAGCATCAGAAACAGTTTCAGATTGTCTAAATACCTTCATGTTTACTTTAACTCAACATTTTGTAGGAAATCCTCAACAATTAGCGGATAGAAGTTCTGAAATCCTTACAAATTTAACCTGTCCTAAGTTACATGATTTTAGATGGTACAAAGATATGTTTTTACAAAAGGTCATGCTAAGAACAGATTGCCATCATGCGTTTTGGAAAGAACGATTTATTTCTGGTTTACCTCCTTTATTTGCTTTAGTGATTACGTTAACTTGGATTCTTGTATACATGAATTTTTATTTTTACTACTTAAGTTAAAACCATTTTCTAGGAACTAAATTTAAAAGACTTAAATTCAAAATTTTCTCTATGTTAAGGATAATACCCTTTGGAGAATAAATTTTTGAATTTTATTTTAAATTTTCTAGTTCCTTTTTTATTAAAACGTCTTTCTTAATTGTTTTATCTATAGAAAAATTAATCTCTCAAAAATATTGTGCATTTAATCAAAAAATTAAATAAAATAGCCATACTCCAAAAATAAACCTTTTATATGCTATTTTTATCCTTTAATTCTTATATGACTAAATAATGGATTAAACATTATAATAATAAAATTATAATGATCTTATTTATTCCTGAAGTGGTTCCTCATTTACTAACTATTTTCATGCAAAATTATTTATCACCATAAATGAACCATTGTAAGAAAATAACCTGGTGTGATATGGGACCCAAAAGAAAATGAAATTATAAGGAAATTTTAAACAAAAACCAATTGCCTTTAGGATGCCTGAACCGAAACCAAGCCCTGTGACCTAAATAGAACACCTTTAGTGCAAGCCGGGCCTGGCTTCCCAAAAATCGGCTGCGGCTTGTGAGATACAAAATCTCCAAGGTGGGCACAGTTTAAGATAAACCGGTCGTAGCTTGTGGAACAAATTCCACCATGCCGGTCATGGCTTGAGAGCAAGCAAGCTTTGTTTGAACAACAATCTGTCTTCTACAATTTTCCTTATTTCTGAAATTCCTCTAGCTTCTTTTTAGGGATTTTCTAGTGTTGATTTGGCACCAAAATTGTTACAAAAATATAGTAGATTGAATTTAAACACAACCCCAATTGCCTATACCTTTCCAAATGGGAGTACACGAATTCTATGAAAAACGATTAACAATAAATTACAGGTACCTATGCCTCTACGTTCAAGGTGTCCACAACATCTACCTATATAAAAAACTTAAGGGATCTATGCTATTACAAAGATTGAATGTTTGTTAGTAAAGGAACCACCTTTTTCAGTTATTAACTCTAAACATACTCCTAGATTATAACTTGGTTCTGATACCCCTTAAAGGACTGTGAGAAAATAAAAAATGTACCAGAAGATAGCAAATTTAAATTTTTCCCGAGCCAAAGTCTAGGAGTACTTACTTCTTGGATACTTAGGTTGAACAACCCGTGTTAGATTCGGGTTCGACCTGAGCTTTTTGTGTTGGAACGTTCACTTGTTCCACAAGAATTCCAACTAACTGTTGGCCCCTTCACATCTGACATGTACCATGTTTGTTAGTTCTTGATCTTCTAGAGCATTCTTGAACCTCTTATAGACTACTACCAGTTAAAGAAGAATAGGGTGAGTTAATTGGAAGAGATTGGGAGAGCTATTGGAAGAAGAACGAAGAACTAAAGGAAAAACATTGGCTTAGTTAAGGAAAAAAAAAACAAAAAACAAAAAACAAAGCCTTAAGTTTGTCCTACGTGAATAAGTGTTTTCATAGCAGCAAGCCCCACAGCACCAATCAAGCAACCTTTTTCTTATTCAAGTAGTTTTTTTGTATGTTTTTTTTTTTCTTATATACAAGGGGGCTACTTAGTTTCCTTAAACCTATAGCCATCTTGCTTCAACCTTGGTGGGCCAGGGTTTCACTAATTAGCCTATAGCTAATTAAATAACTTTTACATTAATTAATTGATTCACTTAAGTCCAATATAAAATTATTTAAAAGAATTAATTGATAAACCAATTTAATTAAAATGGTCAAATTAATTATTGTAGCCCAAATAAATACTTAATTAGATTTTTAGTATAATTTTCCAATAATAAATTCACCCAATAAGCCCATATAGTAAATAAATTTACTAAGGTTACTTAAGCTGCTCTGGGGGATCAAAAGACATATTATTCTTGGCTATTAAAATAACCAAAATATCATTACTGATAAATAGCTGTATTTTATCATTTTAAATATTACATTTACTACCATACGAAAATATTAACCCTAAAAATAATATTACAAGTGCAATGTCTTACACCTACTGGTGTAATGACAAAAATATTCCTCAATATAACATCCAACATTGAGATTGGAAAATTGTACTAACATTTTTCTCAATGATATCTACCATCCTTTGATAACTAGTCTGATAATCCATGACTTTCAATATGTACTCATTTATGTAAGGAAGCTATCCAAAAGCGTACATGCTTAGTTACATTTTCTAGGGCCATAGATTGTTTAAATTATCCTGGACATTCACAAGGGGGTGATGTCTTCGCAAAGTGAAGCATATGCACTCTATTGTATAAGTCTGCCTCAATTAAATAAAGTTATACACCTAACATATAAGGATATTGGTCTTGCGATAAAACCTTACCTATTATACATTAAAGTGCACAAGTCCAACTTCACTAGACCATCAACTCACACTCAAGTTTTAGGGTATTCGTCTATGCAGTAACAGCAATAAACCAATCTTTATTTATTGTAGTATTTTTATAAATGATATTATTGTGTAGTCCAATTCTACATATTCCAAATACGCTTATATTATTGGCGTGAAAGGACTATTCACTGATTAAAGGTAAACCATTTCATATTTAGAAACTATAGTGTAAAGATCTATACCTTGATAAAGTGCCAAGCTTTATCAATTGATCAAAAATAATTTTTCACTTTTGTATTAGTAACCCATAATCTACACTTTACTGTAAAAGTACGACACAATCATGTAGATTAGTTACTAACACACTTAGACCATTAATGTGAAAATATATATAAACAAGCAACCATTAATGAATGAAGTATTTTATCACTTTTTAAAGTGCAGAGATATATAGTACATTTTGAGCATACATTCCAGTATGGTGAACATGGGTTTTTCTGCGATAAGTGTTGTGCACAACGTCATGCATGCTTCCGTATGCTATATTTAGTTCAAAACACTGTCGTTCAACTTGATCTCATGATGTATTAGAATCATGCACAGCGAGAATGCCAATGATTGGCACGACATCGTCGACTTGTTGACTCTATAATACTTCTGAAATCTTGAAGATGCACGGTGACGTGTAAAATATTTTGCATGGTGCCATGGACTTCTAGTATCTTGGCTCTGAAATTTGGACGTTGCACAGCGGTGTCGACCCCAGCACCTATGGTGCTATCCCCGACATATTTGGCGCCATTTACACCCAGAATTTCTCTGTTCTCAGACTTTTTCTCTTTGATTCCAGTGTATGTTTCAATTCATTAGAACTTATATTAAACAAGGAGAAAATAGAGGGATAAGTAGTAATCTACATCAATTTCCAAAGATTTTAAAACACAAATGGTATGCAAAATGTGCATATAATGAATAGTTATCACTCTCCCACACACAAGCTTTTATTTGTCCTCAATATCAAAATTAAAATTACTTCAAGCAAAAAGCATCACGAGTAGATTTTTGGAACAATGACTGCTAATGGAAAAGATATTCATTTTCTATTGAGATGAAAATTTAGTTCAAGATTATTCAACTGGGCTAAACTCGTATAAATACATGTATTTGAATAGATAACACCAGAGACATCAAAGTTGAATTAAATAAGTCTATATCTATTCAACAAGAGACATCCTATTTCCTAAGTCAAGAATACGACTCAAGTGATTCATATAAGTAGGGAATAATGAGTTTCTTAAATTCTCTAACTTCCAAAAGTTATTGCAGTCTAAGTAGTTAACATATGATTGGTCCATATGCTCACTTGTAGGGGGTAATGTAATCACCTAATCGACAAAAAAATGAAAGAATTTCAGCTTTTACATTATCCTCTAATCTCATTTTCTTTCTATGGAAATGTAATACAATTGCCTAATGAAGATATAGTGAAAGATTTTCAGCAACTACATTACTTTATTCATTTCTCTCATGATTTTGCCCCAATCCACATTTACTTAAACTTGAAACAAGGACTAGCTAGAAGATCATAAAATATAAATAAGTTAAGATTCTTTACTTAAATTTCATCGCACGTTTCTCATCCATTCCTAAGAAATAAAATTTCACCATATTTACCAAAACACAAACAAAGTTAAGCTAAATTCTTAAGATCTAATCCATATCACATCAAATATATGCATTTATCTAAGAATATCCAATTAAAATAAACTTATTCCAAGTTCTTAAGTCAAGAGAAAAAGATTAGCAATTCTAATAGACGTTCAAAATAAGCCAAAAATTGAAAAAAAAAATAGCACAAATTTTCAAAAATAATTCCAACCTCATAAATAAAACCCACGAATGATTTTGTAAAGAATACTCTTTAATCTCTCTCAGACTTAAAATGGGCAATATTCTCTTTGGCCAATGAACTACGTAATGTGAATGTATGAAATGAGACTAAAAATAATAACAAGAAAGAGGAAAGAATGAAAGTAATACTCTCTAAGTGAATAAAATCTCGAATTTTGCATTGGAAGAGAAGAGAATCAAGATTTCAACATAGTATGCTAATCTACAAAATGAAAAGAAGATGTAAAAATTCAAAAGATAAGATTTAAAACCGTATAAAATAATTAAAATTTATTGAATAAAAAAAACAAAGAAATATAGGTAAACTAATAAGTGAAATCCTCCAAAGCATATAAGATGGTGAAGCTCTTTCCATATCTTTAAAATCATCCCCAAAATATAGCTTCAACTGGTTTCCATTTACTTTAAATATCCCCTTCTCTAGATGAGAGATATTTATGGTTCCATAAGGGAACACCTTGTGCACCACAAATGGTCCCAACCATCTAGACTTGGGCTTCTTAGGAAACAACATCAGTCTTGAATTTCACATAAGTACTCTATCACTTTTCTTGAATTCCCTGCCAAAGGATATATGTTGATCATGACATTTCTTTACGTTGTTTTTATAAATTCTCGAATGTTCATATGCATTATTTCTCCATTCTTCCAATTCATTCAACTGTAACAACCTCTTATTTCCTGCATCATTCAAACTAAAGTTTATCAACTCAATTGCCCGAAAAGCTTTATGCTCAATCTCTAATGGTAGATGACAAGATTTTTCATAAACCAATCTATAAGAAGTGGTACTGATGAGAGTCTTATAAGCTCTCCTATATAACCAATGTGTCTCATCCAACTTTTCACTCCAATCTTTTCTTATATAACTCATCACTTTTTCCAAAATCCTCTTGATCTCTCAATTGGTCACCTCAACTTGACCACTTATTTGGGGATGATATAAGGTAGCAAGCTCGTAAGAGACACCTAAACATTTGAGTATTTTCTCTAACTGGATATTGCAAAAGTGCATGCTTCTATCACTAATGAGAACTCTAGGGACTCCAAAACCTAGTGAACAACTTATTAAGAAAATTTATCACCACCTTAGAATCATTTGTTGGAAAAGCTTGTGCCTTAACTCATTTGGAAACATAATCCATTACAACCAAATATACTTGTTTCCAAATGAACTAGGAAAGGGTCCCATAAAATAAATCCCCAAATAATAAAAAATCTCGCACGCTTCAAAAACTGTAAGAGGTATCTCATGAGCCTTAGAGATGTTTCCTATGCGTTGACACCTATCATAGTTTTTCATGAGCTTGTGTGCATTATTGAATATTGATGGCCAAAAGAATCCATATTCTAACACCTTCTTTGCAGTTCTGTTTGCTTGGTAGTGGCCCTCGGCAAGTCTTTCATAGCAATGACTCAAAATATCCTCAGCTTCAGCGAGATCAACACATCTTCTAATCACTTGGTCTGGACATCTTTTAAAAATAAAGGGGTCCTCCCAAAAATAGTACTTAATGTCAGAAAAGAACCTTTTTTCTATTGGGATATAAAGGTCTTCAGAATAATACCTGCTACCAAGAAGTTAGCAAAGTTAGCAAATCAAGGAGTAGAGACTGTCTCGCTTCCAACCCAAAGTAATTATTCATCTAGGAATGTATTATGAATTCTTTTTCTCCTCAAGTGGTTCCAAGTGAGTGCTCTCGAGTCTTGATAAATGGTCCGCAGCTAAATTTTTAGCACCTTTCTTGACCTTGATCTCCTAATCAAATTCTTGCAACAACAAAATCTAAAGAATTAGCCGTGGTCTAGAATCATGTTTAGAAAGAAGGTACTTTAGTGCAGAATAGTCAGTGTAAACAATGATTTTAGATAAAATAAGATATAAGAGAAATTTATCAAAAGCAAAGACAATGGCAAGCAGCTCCTTCTCAGTGGTGGTGTAGTTTGCTTATGTTGCTGTAAGAGTCTTGCTTGCATAATAGATAGGCTGAAAATTCCTTTTGTATCTTTGCCCAAGTACTACTCCTACTACAAAGTCACTAGTATCACATATCAATCCAAAAGGAAGTGACCAATTAGGTGAAACCAATATAGGCGAATTAATGAGTTTTTGCTTTAGAAGATTGAATGTAGCCAAACACTTGTTATTGGGTGTCTTTCTCTAATAGGGAAGTCAAATGCATTGAGATATTTGAGAAGTTTAGGATGAATCTTCTGTAGAACTTGAATGCCCCAAGAAACTTCTAATGGCTTTCACAGAATTGGGTAGAAGGAGCTTCTCAATTAATTCAATCTTAGCTCTATCAACCTTAATCCCTTGTTGTGAAATCTTATGCCCCAAGAAAATGCCTTCGTTTACCTTAAAATGACACTTTTGCTAATATATCACAAGGTTGTTTCCTCATATTGCTGGAGTACTTGATCTAAATTGTTTAAAAACAACTCCAAGGAATCCCCAAATACTGAAAAATCATCCATGAACATCTCCATTATCTCTACCATTAATCCTTCAAAAATTACCGTCATGCACCTTTGAAAAGTTATAGGTCCATTGCAAAGTCTAAAGTGTTAGGGATATGCCTTAGAGTCAATTTGTATTTATACTATTGTCATTGTATTTTATATAATAATATGAGGTTTTCTTTTCTATAAATAGTGTATTTTGTTTTGTGGTCATCACGTACGTGACTTGATAGTAAAACCCAACAATAAATACAATGACTATTCTAAAAAAGTCCTTGATCGATTATTATTATTATTGGAATAATAATAAATTAAGATTAGTATGTTTGTGATTAGATGGCTATGTTTTACTAGTCATGGATATTTGTGATATCAAGTCAAAACATAAATCAATGTTAGAGAATATTGTATTAGACATGACCCACTGTGAGAGTACTTCATAGAACATGTTATAGGTACTTTCTAACCATAATGATATTAAAAGTCCTTCGACCTAAATTCATCATAGTTTCCTACTTGATAAATTCTATATTTTGCTGTTGTCTAAAGTTGTCTTTAACAAGATAATAAATCAGACTACTGTTGGATATAGAAAAAATCAAGGAAAGGAATATGATTGATAGTGAAGGAATTTGTCTCTCTCAATTATGAGAGAGATATCCATGGGCTCCTTGATAAGTTAGATTGTTAAAATGCATGGCCGTGCTCAAATATATCAATCTAAGATATTGATATCATTTGTTTGAATAGTCTACTATGAAATCAAGAAATAATTGATTAAGCTTAATAAGGATGACATGTTCTGTGCCTTATGCTTAATCTGGATATCGTGTGACAAAAGGATTAAATATAAAATTGTGGTTTGGTTCAAAGGGATCACTAATCTTCATTTAAGTTAGATAGTTATAATGTTTTGTTAGAAAACCGCTTATAATTTGTGGGTCATTTAAATATGATTTAGGCACACTGCCAGTGTTAAATGAACCTATAGAGTCACACAATAAAGCGAACTTGTTAGGTTATTTTTCTGGTAACCAAATTCGATGAATCTGGAAATATGTCTAAGTTAATCGAACCTAAAAAATTTACCAGATATAATGAATCTAGAAATATGTCCACATTCGATGTATTTGGATGATGTCCAGATTATAAGAATCTGACTCGGTAAATTAATTAGTTAAATTACCGAGATAATGGCAAAATCTTATCATATTAGTTTTTAATTTAATTTGAATTTAAATTAAAATATGATAAGATATTATCAAATTTGGACTCCAAGAGAAACGGGGTTTTTTTAAGAAAACCTTAGCTGTCTTCTCAACAGTTCTGTTCTGTTGAAAATTTTCGTGCCTCTATTCACCAGAAGAAAAAACTCTCAAACCTTAAACACTAGCACTCTCGGGTAACGAGTCAGTTCGCCATGTGTACCTATAGAGGATGTTCGCACACTGCAATGTCTGGTGATCATTCGGGTTGCACGTACGATAGCACAATCAGAATCGAAGGATCTTGATTACGCTGAAGAGAGGTAATTCTGTAAACTTTAGATCTTATTAATCGTTTCTTGGATCCTCAGAAGGGATTCATGGATAAAAGGGCATACGTCGGTAAGCAAAAATACTAAAGAGGCAAGTGAAGGTAGTTTTCTCCTAATCCTCAAGAGCTATAGGACTAAAAACTTGTTTGTGCAGTTTGTGCTAATGCTATGTTTTAGAAAATAAATCCAATGTTCAACCAAGTTTTAAAATAAAATACTAATTTAATTATATACACATACATTTTGGCAAGTATACCCATCCTGCAGTATAGAGTATAGTTGGTAAGTATTGAAACCCTCAAGAATAGGATCAATTACTTCTACTTCTACTTGAATTCTATTATTTAATCAACCTAAAACAAAAAGTAAAATGACTAATTACTACTTTAAGGACAAAAGAGTACCATAAAAATACATCAACCTAATTTTCAAGGTAAAGATTAAAAAAATCACTAGATAAGATTCAAGTAAGAAAAGGAGATTGGCCATGTAATAAAATAAGAATTCTCCCAAGAATACTCAAATTCTAAAAATTATTCAATCAATTGGTATCAAATCTAAGCATTGGTAAGATTTTCAAAATAAAGTAAAATCCACTCTCTCTCGAGTAATGAATATCCTATCCTAGGATCTAATCTATAGATATCTCTATCACATAAATAAAATCAAGGAAATCCTAATTACAAGCCCAAAAAAAAAAAAAAAACAGCTCTAGAATCCCTATCTCTAGGTGACGCCAATCCTCATCTATCACCAAGTTCTAAATCCCTTAAATCCTTTCTTAAGTTCATCAAGGGAAAACAAATCTATTGAATTAACATAAAAAGGAACACATCTCATGAATCATTTTTATAACTCAGCATAAGACAATTACTCAATCAACTAATTCAATCAATCAAACCCTAGTGATAAATTGCTCAAAATAGACATCAATTAATCAAATAAATATCCAATACACGAATAAATTAGGGTATAACCCTTTAGTTACAACTCAAATCAAATAAATCCAACAATCATAAAATCAAATCACAAAGGGGGAAAGGGAAAATTCATAGACACGGTTTCTCTTCTACTTTACAATCTTCTTTTGGAGTTACTCATTCCTACTCAAATCTCTCCTTAATCTTCTATTCTTTTCTCTTCATTGTGTTCTAAGAGGTTTCTCAAGTATTTTTCGTGGCTTGCTCTCTCTAATGACCCAGAAAAGTAATATTTATAGGTTCTTTCATGAATCCCCAAACATTCTACAGAACATGGATTTTTCTGCGATGTTACACAGCACCATAGGAATTTTGTGTACAGTGTCATGCATGCTTCCGCAGGCTATATTTAGTTCAAAATGCTATCGTTGGACTTAATCTCTTGATGTGTTGGAATTGCAAGACAGGATGGTCAATGATTAGTACGACACTATTAGCTTGCTGAATCTATGATATTTCTGAAATCCTGAAGGTACATGGTGATGTGTAAAATATTTGGCATGGCGCCATGGACTTCCAGTATTTTAGCTTTGAAATCTAGACGTTGCATGGTGGTATCGACCCTAGCACCCATAATGCCATGTGCATTTAGAATTTCTCTGTTCTCAATCTTTTCCTCTTTGATTACAATGTATAGCTTAATTCATTAGAACCTACATTAAAGAAGGAGAAAATAGAGAGATAAGTAGTAATCCGCATCAATTTCCAAAGATTTTAAAATACAAAGGGCATGTAAAATGTGTATAAAATGAACAATTATCACTTCACCATGAATTTTATGCTCAAGTTACGATGGTTCTCATCTACTATACAAACTAGACAAATGTATTCTCTATGCCATCAAGTAATTTGTCATAGGCCATAATATTTCTTCTTCTGCACACGGATTCACTAATAACGGGGATGCTGTGGAGTTGAATTTTTACACTCGGCAACCCGTATTGCAGCCTTGCTTTCTTGTACCATAAACTCACGACCCATTCTAACGGACCACGACTAAATAGCCTAAAATAACTCATCCTTATTCCTAAACCATATGTTAAACCTCAAGTCATTGTTGAATTCTAACCATAAATCCATTTCACTACTACTTTTCGCTATTCCACCAACTTCTTTTTCTATTTCTTAAGAAGTATCTAACCTTTCAAGGTAGATTGAATACAGTAGATTATACAAGTGGGCCGCTTCAGCGGGACTATAGCAGGTTGTTGCATTGCAGAAGGATTGTGAAGCAATTCTCCAGTTTCACCATCCCTCTCGTCCTTATTTAGGGTATCTTCCGTAGCAAACTTATCAATATCCGATGTGGGTTCTAAATCCAAGAACCCACCTAATTGCGCTCTTAAGCAACCTAAACATCTAATAGAACACCGATTTCCACAACTAAAAACAATGATGGGCTCATTTGTGTTTGGAGGGATTGAATATGGACATGATGTGGAGGTGTAACAAACCCGATCGAGGTTGATGGGTATTGATTGTTAGGTTCAACAATTGGGGTATTTGTAATTGATGTAATATAAAAGGATTAGAAAGTGTCAATTGGAAGATGTGCAGGATTACTGGTGTCAATAGGTATAGGTAAATTTAAATCAAAATTAGGCAAGTTCACTAGAGTAACTGAATTTAGTAATTTAGTGAATGACTCAATAATAGGAATAGTGTTGTTATGCTCTGGAATATTTATAGTAGTTGTTTTTGGAATTTGGTCAATCTCATGATGAACATGTAGATCAATTGGTTGTTCCTATATGATAGATGCATAGTATCACAAACTTTCTATATCTTTATCATTCATTATAGAAGTTGTTGTGGACCTCATCGTAGTACCAATAATAGTGTCTTCTCTCATTATGCTTTGCAACTGAAAAGAAGACATGGCAAATCCTCAAATTGTACATATTTTGTTGACTAAAATGAGGAAATTAACTCAATTTCTAACAATCAATGTCTTGCAATAGGGACCGTTTAAAAAATTGCTCTGTGTGATATGCATAATCTTGCAATCCCAGTATAACCATAATCTTACATGTTGTTTTAGTAACATTGTGCCTAGATAAAATAGGCAGAATTTTTCTATTAAAAAAAAAAAGTATGTCACAATCCTGAATTACTAGATCAACTAATATCAAATTAATCAACACAAATCAACAAAAAACAGAATATTTGATATATGCTAAGACGAGTATTTAATATATTCCAAACTAAATATTAAATATTGTATTATTTAATATATGAGTATTTATTTATTATATAAATAAATTATATATGTATCATACATAATTTTTTTACTAGCAATATATTTATTTTATGTAATTATGTTACAATATGCTATAGTGATAAATTTGTAATCCAATAAGCTAGAAGGGCAAGATTTTAAAAGTCAAAGATAAAGTTTACCTTTGACTTCCGTTTTATTCAATATATATATATATATATATATATATATTTATTTATTTATTATATACAATTTTTTAATTATTTGAGACAATCAGTCCGTATTTCAGTTTGAAACTAATTATTTCAAATTACATACGTACATTTTTTAAAGTATATTATTTATCTTGTTTACTTTTTCATAATTGATTTTATGTTTAATTTTTATTCTTTGACAGCAATGACTAAAAATATTTTTATTCTTTTATTGTATTAAAATAATATATGTTTATCTATTATAAAACTAACTAAGATAATTAAGATAAATTATTCAAGAAGTTAACATATGTTTAATTTTATACAAAAACATAAAGTTTAAAAATTTACTTCATATGTTTATTGTTAGAAATAATTTATGGATTTAATTAAAAGATGTAAGGATTTTTAATTTAGAAAAAAATATGGATTTAATTAAAAAATGTAAGGATTTAATTTGTACATAAAAAGTTAATTATTTAATTTGTATTTAAAAATGTAAGGATTTTTTTAGTTTTATTTGAAATTGAATATAATTTAATAATATTCATCTTATTTAAATTGATATAGTGGAGAGTATTTTTATTTTATATAATTATATCTTTTATAAAAAAGAGAAGATAAGTAAATTATTTGTTTGTTATATATCCAAGTGACAAAGAAATGATACACTTGTTTTAATTTTTTAATTTTTTTTTTGAAAAAAAAAATCAATTTCTTCTTTAGCAAAAGTCATACCATCTTATTTGGTTTATATAGGCAGTAGTTTTACATATGATTATCTTTTGTTTTCCTTTTTCTGAAGAATCAAAATAGATGAATATTTTGATCTAAACTAATACCAATATTGATTTTCACTACAATAATACACAAAGTTGTTCAATCCTCTAATTTTATATTTATAGTTATTTTCATGTTTAAAATTAATATCACAAAAATACTCTCCTCTATATATGCTAAAAGTAAATTTAAGGATAATATTTTTTATCTTTCATTCAATTAAATTTTTATTTTTTAAATCTTACGAAAATTGAAAAAAAAGGGGACAATTTTATTTAATTGATATTGCTATCCCAAAACAAATTATTAATTTGTAAAACAGATCAGAGGCCCAAAAATTTTTGTCTTGACATCTCATTTTTTGTCTCAGCCCAAAAAGTGATCCTCAGCTAAATTATTAATTGTTGTTGCTCATCCTAGAATTATTTCAACTTATTAATTGTCTCAAAACAAATAACAAATAACTAACTTGTGCAATAGCTCTAAAACAATGTTAAGTAATTTATTTATTCCAGACTTCTAAAATTTTCCCAGTGGAGTCCATACAAATTCTAGATGCTTTTGCCGCAAATATTTCATGTTCTTCATAGTTTAATGTTCAATTCGCTCCAAAAAGCAACATAAAGCAAAGTCTCAACCACAAACCAAGTAGTTATAATCCAACAAATCCCAATACTCAATTGCTACACAAATTAACAACAAGCAGTTCCAAATACACTAAGCAGTGTCAAATACAATTACAAAATAACAAGGTACAAACCTCATTTTAATTCTTTACAAAAAAAAAAAAAAAAACTGTAATAGAAATTGGCAATGGCTCTGACGAGCATGAATACCAGTGGTAGCGACGGCTTTCTCCGGTAGCGGCACTCTCAGGCAGCCAAGGATATGATGCAATCAGTGGTGAAACAGAAAAAAAAGGGGATGAAGAAGTTGAAGATGGAAGCTGGAAGCTTCCGTCGTTGGAGAAAGATGGAAGCTTCTATTATTGGAGAAATTGAGAAGGAGAAAGAGAGCTTACAAGAACAATAATTCAGAAGAGAAGAGGATAGTTTTAGTGGCGAAACAAGAGAGATGAAGGCAAACTAATGGGAATGGAGGAGGCTAAGTAATGAAGAGGCTTCACGGGACTAACTAATAGGAATGAAAATGGGAATGGAGAAGGCTTCAGTCTCGTGAAGAATCCTCTTTTTCAGAGGAATACTTCCCGTGAAAAATTGCAAACGCCCTGCAAGTCATGCCTGTGAAGAATATTGCAACTTGAAGAAGAGAAGAAAGGTTGTGGATAGTAAAAGCTAAAGAAAAGCTGGCATGCCTCACGTTGCTAGGCGCGAGGATTAGCTTTTTTTAACTGGCAAAAGCTGATTGTGTGGGGACAGTGACCTTAGAATCTCGGGCCGCACAAGTTGCGTACGGCAACTTCTGCGGTGATTTCACTGCCCAAATCAAAAAGCCTAAAAATTCGACATGCAAAAAAGTGGCCACGTGTAAAAAAAAAAAAAAAAAAGTAGAACAACGTCATTTTGATGTTCATGTAATTGTGTGAAATATTTATGTAATCATGTGAAACGTTTATGAAATCATGTAAATTTGTTCAAATGGCCACATAAGTTGGTCAAAACCCCATTATCCCCCCATGTCGCAAAACCTTTGCAATCTTGGGAATTGCATAAAATGGGACCGTTTTACAAAGGAATTCCGACAGTGGGACCGCTCCACACAAAATTCCATTTTTAGCAAGGTCGCATTAAATATAGGTCACATTTTCAGAATGCAATCATATCTTTAATTTGAATTTTCGCGATGAAATATGAGAATATATGAAATTTGGAAAAAACACAAGTCGCATTAAAGGTAGCATTTATGCAATGAGACCTTAATGTCTCATTTATGAAATGTGACCTCAGTTGACAATGCATATCAAAAGACTCACATCCTACAAACATTCTGATCTGCGAAACAAGTCATCACAAAGGCTGTACATTTCCCATATTAATAACATTCAATATATAACAATATATGTAGCCTATTGAAACATTCAAAATATAAATTCCAATATCACAAGTACCATAGAGAAACCATAGTCAAAATACAATAAAATAGAATACAAAGGAATAGATGAAAAAATGAGCTAATCTCTTGATATAGTAAAAGTATTATTATTACAATTTCTCCTAGTATGTCCACCCCTGTGACAGTTACTGTATCTTGGAGGAGAGTTGGGTATCTGATAATTTATATCACAAGGTATCCTCAATATTTGTAGACGGCCCGAAACCTCATTCCTTTCCATTTCTTCCACAGGTGCAATTGTAAAAGTTGAAGGCCTCCAATATTGTTCATCCACCATAGGGAAAAACTGACTCTCATATGTCAACTCGTAATTCTTTCCAGTATAGAATTCCAAAACAAAATCAATGGGGTTCCAATCTCTATGGTGACATGTTGTAAACCCATGCAAATAAGGTATACTATATATACTCCACATTTGGCTACTGCATGATTTCTCCATCAAATTGACACTGTAAACATTTGGACTTGTTAAATAGATTATTTGATTCCATATATACCAGCTTATATATTAAATTCGGTCATAACATTCCCTCTAGATTTGTCCTCAAAATAAAAATACAACTTCCACATTTCAAATGGTAAAGGGTGTCTCAAATTAGATGTCTCATTTCTATGTTTATTAAAATACTTAACTAACTTCAGAAATGAAGTTTCAACTAAAGCTTTCAGTGGGAGAGATCTTTCTTTCTTTAACACATTGTTCATGCATTCAGACAAACTAGTAGTCATTGAACTATATCTATACCCTTCACCATATGACAAAGTCTATTTCTCTAAATAAATTTCCATCAAATATTTAAATGCATTTTCTTTTCGAATCTTGATTTCATCTAAATATGATTGACACTTGGTCCTTTTACGCTCTAAACCCGTAGCGTACATTAAATTTGTCAAATTAGTGTCCTTAAACTTGGCATGAAAATTTCCCCTAATGTGCTCAAGGCAATATCGATGAACAACTAAATATTCTTGCCACTCATTCATATGGCATACAGAATTGATTATGCCTTTATGTTTATCTGAAATAAGATATATATGTCTTTCTAAAATAACATGTTGACGTAGAAATTTTAAGAACCAGCTCCAACTCTCCAATGACTTCTCGTCCACGATGGCAAATGCAAGAGGGAAGATGTGACTATTTACATTCCAAGTGGACGCTACCAACAATTTGTCCCGATACAGTCCCCTTAAATGGGTTCCATTAATAGATACCACTGGGCAACAAGATTTGAATCCAACAATTGAAGGTTTGAATGCCTAAAAAAGGAAACCAAAAGCTTTCAAATCATCCATACTAGTCTAATAATGTCTCCACTTCACAATAGTCCCAAGATTGGAATTCTACAATGCAAGCATGTATTTTGGTAGTGCAATCCATGTACAAGGCCAATCACCATATATAAGTTCCATAGCTACTTTTCGGGCTCCCAAGCTTTCTTATAAGAACAACCCGTCCTCTACAGTTTCTGAGCTTCAGCAATAACATCACTCATATGGCATTCAGGATCATTTAAAACCAAATGTGTCACATTATGTGCTATAAACCGATGATCCATGTTTTTATGCACATTGTTCACAACTATAATGACGCATGTGTGTTCTTTGTTCAAAACTATTATCTGCCACTTTCCATAAGTCTTCTTATATATATGGATATGCCAAGAGTAAGGATTGCCGGCACTTGCATGCTTACACATAGTATACCGGTAGTCTTTCTTACTCTCCAAGACCCTGAATTCCCAACCTGCTTGAATAGACCACTTTCTTACTACATATATAGTCTCCTTCTTGTTCTGAAGCCTTATGTTTAGATGCAAATTAATGTTAATGTCAGACCAACTTCTTGTGACATCAACTAAGTGCCAGTGAAGCGATTCATTAGCACACGCACTAGACCCTATGTCATCAAAATTAGAAATCTTGCTGATTCCTATGTGGTATTAGAAGGCCTTGCTATGTCATTCATATCATCTTGTAAAGGAATATTGAGATCATGACATGGACCGTTTACTGGAATGTCATCTTCTTCGCTATCATCTCTATCACTCCAATTTGTTGGTCCCTCAGAGCCTGTGAAACCATCACCATCAAATGTATGCACCATCGAATTAACATTTACTGCACCAATGGCCATGTGTGACTAAGATGCTATACCATGTGCGAAAGTGGTGGTATGATGACAGTTGTCTTCCTCCTGATATGTACCAAGTCCTGGATTTCGTGTAGAAACCAAGAGATGTTCGGGGTTGATCAAGTTTCATCTATTTTCCAAACCTTCAGATGTGTGCCCAACATTAACTGTCCCAGCATTACTTCCAATTGAACTAATGTATTCAGTTCCTCTGTTGTTTAAGGCTACCCCCGAATTTTCCATTGGTTGGTAAAATGCTTGGGGATGTATGTAGTTAAAGTTTTCTCCTCCCATGCTCATAGGGAGTTGAAAAAATGAATTGTGTTGTTCATGAATTGAAGGACCTAAACTCATGACCTGATTAAGCATTGCTACGAATGAACCTGTTGCTAGGATACCTCAGATAAATGACTCAAGCGTTGAGAAGTCACCTCGAAATAACTTACATGAAGTTGAATGCTCTAGGACTTAAATTCATGTGCCAACATCCATTATACCTCCATATCATCGTCTATTATTGATCAGATCCATAAAGAAATGGATATCTTAGTATAATCTTAATTATCACATTTCTTCCTCCCAATCCAAGAATGTGCCAACCTTGTCAAAAAGTTTGGAGTAAGATATCCGACATCGGAGAATGCAAGTTATTTTAATTGTCCCGTCGAACTATATAGAGCCCCGATAATCACGATGTATTTGACAATCTAAAAAAAAACCACAACACAATAGGTGGTTCCAATGCATCCATGATAATAATGTGGGCACAATTTGAGATATACAAAATATTAACATTATCAGAAAAATAAAACTTAAAAAAAAAGGTATAACAATTTGAGAGTTCATTTTTTTCATGGGAAGATCAATGTTTCTATCTTGGAAAAACCTAATAGAAGAGTGCGTGCTACACCTACGTCCTATATACCTATCATATTGGTTAGTAAAAGATAACTTATGCGGTAAGAGTACACATGGCCAACGAGGCTTAATCTTTCTCTTCAGTTTCCCAACAGCATTAGCATTGTCAACTTCAATAGCAGGGGGTAGGCTGTGGGTCTTCTTGGGAAGAAGGGGTAGGTTGTGGTTCTTGTTGGGAAGAAAGGGTGGGTTGTTGGTATTTTTGTGGAGGATTTGCAACCCGTCTTCATTGCCTATGATAGACTATCCCACGGAATGTAGAATCGGAAGGCCATCAATGCGTGTAACACACTCCTCCTCGTCAACAGTAGTGGGGAGATCCTCAACTACTGGAATGTTTGTCTCTGTCATCCATGGAGATTAAACCAGAATCACTATGGAATCATCTCTCAACAACTTATCCAAGCCAATCTTGGGGTGTAAACCATCCCTTGCTTCCTCATGAACCTTAGTACTGGCTCTGGATCATGATGGTCCGATGGAAGATGTGCTCGCGCTCGGGGCCTTCTGTTCTCGCGCCTCATTCCAACGTGTGCACGTCCATCATTAGGCTTTCGGAGCCTCGAAGTAGGCTAACTCACTGTAATAGTAGGCTCGCTTGAATAAATTGGACCAGCATATCTATCTTGTGGCTGATGACGTGCTGTGATCCTCGAGCACACATATCTCGTATCTCTATAAATGCCCTTTGAGAAACCGAGTCAGCATTAGGAATATGGCGATCTGCCATTGCTATAGCACGTTGCACAATATCAACCTGAAAATACATTTAAAAATTTGTTAGATTTTTAAAGATTTTGCAAATTATTAAATCATAATTTATGATCGAAGAATTACATACCAAGATAACTGTACTAGATCCGGTTGGCTAATATCCCGACTATAGTAAACCACGAGTAATGGGGTTCCTGATCTGAAGACGGGTATAATCCCTATACCACTGAAGATAGTCCATAGCAATCGAGACACCTATCAGACTGGTGTGTATATACTCCACACGTTGTGCCCACATCTGGAGATACGACCCATGATATATGGCATAATCTCTAGAAGGATTGCTCCGCCTATCAATCTCATAGAGGTCAACCCTTGTATCACAGTCTATTGGTATAGACTGAAGCATCCCAAATTGCCACATCACCCGGTCCAGAAGGTAGAGAGCTCAACCACCTCTCAACTGATAAGCGCTGTGCACGACCTCCAGATATCAACTCCCTTAAAATAATGCGGGGAGACAAGGCTCACCAAATCCAGCTGATATAGCTTCCAAATAAATTAAAATACACAAAATACATATAAGGATTGTGTACACATAAATGGGGTTATATATAAAGTATGTATACATAATATATAATATATATACTGACATCCTCGTCATAGAGGGCATCAAGTTGGGAGTGATATGACACAAAACATGTATGGACATACGATAAAGATGTAAACCTACATCCCATCGAGCACCATATGGTGCAAGTAGTAGTAGCTCGTTGCAGGATCTACCTTGCTCCGATCGTACAACCCGAATACACTCCTATGCTCATAATTATAACGTAGTCATAAAGGCATTAGAAATAAAACATACGTTATCAAGAAGTAAAAAATTAACCAAATCCCAACTTACATGAAGTAAGACCATTGGGCCACAAATCTCTTGAGCCGACCCACTAATAGCTTGGCACAAACATCTATACAGATATGCTAAGACTGCACTATGCCAACTAAGAGTGCCACATGCATCCAAATCCTCTATAATAGGCAGATATCTCAAGTGTGGTAAGTTTCCTGACTTATCAGAAAATAATAGCCCCTAGATCAACAAGAAGAAAAGACAACAGACACGCTGCTGTATAACGTCATCACTCGTGTAATCTGGCAGAGGAATGTCTAAGTGCTCCTCAATAGGAGCCTACCTAATCATATTCCCCTGAATGTGCTCAGCTCGTGGTCTAATGGTAAATAATCTATCATAAAGATCAATCCAATCAGAATTACCATAGTGAAAAGACACCCTTATAACTGGAACCCATCTACTCTAAGGTCCTAATATCGCTACATCCTCTAATGTCATGGTAGCCTCTCCTACTGGTAAATGAAATGTATGGGTCTCCTGCTGCTATCACTCTACTAATGCAGTAATGAGGGCATGATCAACTTGTATATGTCCAACCCGTCTAACTCCACCAAAACTAACCCTATCCACCAATTCCATCACTCTGCCAGAAAGGGGAGTTGTTCCCAAGATGCAGAATTGTATCGTCTAAACACCAATAGAATCTCACAAGTACGCTGATCGCTAGACCATACCAATGAAGAACGATGACTCAACTGAAAAGATAATGAACCATCTACAAGAGGCCCGAGATGGATATCTATGTACATGTGATCCATCATGCCTATTTAAAGTAAATTGAAACAATTAAAGCAAGATCTTGAAAGAAAAGGGTTGGAAGGTGGAAAGGTAAAAGAAAATCGTAGGAAAGAAAATGAAAAGAAATAAAAGAGAATGGAAATTGGTTTTCATTTTCTTTACACATTTCACAATACCCAACTCAAAATGCCACTAACAAGTTTAATCACACTCCACCAAGGATTATAGAATCACAGCTCAAATCACCAATATCAATCATAAGTTAACTTCTTTTCTCAAATTCACAGTACCACTCACAAATCTAACAAATCAAATCATCAATACAAGTCCACCACCTAAGCCATCAATACCTTATCACAATATAATTCAATAATCACAACCCAACAAAACCAGCTCAACAAAAGCTTATTATCAACACATTTATTAGCAACCTTTAGAATACAGATTAACAATAACCAAAAAACAGCTCAACAAGATAAACAAAATAAAAAATCCTAAACTTCACCAATCAATTAATTCAACCACTTCAACCAATTAAAGCAAACCACTTAAATCAACTCGACCATAAAACAATTTAACATAATAAATCATGCATATTATGTGGAGTATAAATTTCAAATCTTGATTAGATCTTCTAAACCCTCCCAAGCTAAAATAACTAAATATGAATTCCAAATACAAAAAAAATTAACTTTCTTTTATGAAAAAAATAATTTTAAAAGCCTAGTCTAGTGTAACATTTCCTTATAGTTTGTCCTTGATATGGTAAAGTTGTTTGATGCCCATTTTCGTGTTATCGTGCCCAGGAGGCACACTGTCAAAATTACTTTCCTTCTAAACTTCAACCTTGGAGAGTTAAAATGTCTCAAAAATGCTTCTTTGGCCAAAGAAAACCACAAGCAATCTAACGTTGGCTGGGATAGAATTGGGAAGGAGAAGACAGGGATAGAATGCAGCAGATAAAGGAAGTAAACATTCAAAAATGGAGAGGGAGAAATAGAGTGGGAGAGTTTTTTACTTGGCGGGATCTCGAACTTCAAATGAGGAAGGACGATTTGAGCTTGAATCAACCAAGAATACCTGCAATCGAGCTCTGCAATCGACTAAAGAACAATGTTAGCAACCGAGCATGAATGCGACCTCAAGGTCGCAATCTGACAATATAAACCGGGTAAGGTCACATTATGTGAATGCAACCTCACTGTAATTTTCCCAGAAATATTCACATTTTTCCTTGACCGAAAATACTGCCTTGCAAAATGCGACCTCGCTACAATCGTAATTTCATATCAAGCCGTCCCCACTGTCGAAATTCCAAAATAAATTGGCACCATTTTCCGAAATTCCCATTCCAAACCTTCTCATCTCTATCTCTTTTCCCCTGTTTGTGTCCCTCTCGCATTCCATCTTTTCCTTCTCATCCCAAATCTCAACCAATTTCACCCCAATCCTGCCAGCAGTAGCTTGGTTCCGACGCCGTAGCAGCTATGTTCTTCCGGAGGAGGGCCAGGGAAATAATAAAGTTGGGCAGTGCAAACCGATTTCACTGCTACGGCGCCGGAACCAAGCTATTGCTACTTTTCAGTCAAATTGGCAGTTTTGTCAAGTTCTCAATATTTCTGTTTTGACTATTTCCAGGTAGTAAGGATCTGGGGAAGGTTGAGTTTCATGTGGGGCTTGAGTTTGATGTGATAGTATTGTAGATTGTCCTGATTTATGATAGACAGTAGAGCGCCCTTGGAGAAGAAAGACCTGCATTTGCTTAAAATACTGAAACTGAGGATAGGAAAGGAAAAGACCAAAAGGTGGTAAAGGGAAGGAAGTCTGCTTTCTGACACACCTCTTCTAGTTGGTCCCTCCTTGCCTTGCTATTGAAAAAAGGATCGGTAATGGGTGGCTTGCATAATGGGATCCTTTAATGGATGGGATGGATATTTCGTTTCTCTCCGTAACTTAATGGTGACAATCAAGCAATCCATTCTTTCAGTTTCTTTAATTTGTATCTGGTCATTATGTTTGGTAGATTGGATTATTTTTTCTATAACTCTTCACAATAAAATTTGAGATGCTGAATTGCTCAAATGTATGATTAAGACATTATTCAAATGTGTTCCATTTTATTAATTGTGAAAGATCTTGAACTACTATATCATCATTGGAGTACTTCAGGCTTACTATATCACAGAATCTGAGGACTTCAGCATATGTTAATTTATGATTCTTGAAGCAACATTTCTCGTATGACAGACCCATTTTAAGACCTGCTATTTACTAGACTGCACTTCTGATCTCTTTCACACTGCATTGTTATGCACAACAACAATACTGGTAAAGAAAATTTTCAATACTAATGTAGAGATAGGCATAAAGAGAGGTAGAGCCCCCTCCTAAGGTGTTAAAAAAATGGTTTTCCTGAATTTGTCATAAAAGGATATCTCTGTTACAAATAACACTAGTCTCCCTTTGCACCACGGATCTGTTTTTTCAAGTGGGCTGGTACGAAAAACAAAGCTTTAATGGGTTGCAGTTGAATGGGCATGGGCTATCCTTTTGGGTCAAACAAAGCTCAAATAGGTGGATACATCCAAGCTCAAAACCTGAAGTGTTTCTCTTAGCAGATTTATGTAGAGAATTCCATGTCAACCTCAACTTATTTCCGCACGAGGAAGGATATTTCCCAGTATATAAGCAGCTAAAGCTTAAAGAAAGCCTAAGCGCCTAACATTTCTGGAACTGCAATTCTAATGATAATTTATAGTGGAAAAGAGGATAGGGACAGTGAATGGAATTGAATTTATTAACGTGTTGACGAGAACAGCTACCAACCCTTTTGTTGTTTTATTGTGGAATACTGTGCCAGTCATCAATTGGTCTAAAACTTTGACTAGCCACTTGATCTAAATTCTTAAAAAATATATATAATTTCTGTTCACTTTCTTACAACAAAGATATAATTTTTTGTGGGGAAAACTATATAAAATGTTATAAAAACCATATGCATAGTTTGGCATGAAAAACAATTTGATAAGTATCAAACTCATCTTTTGTAGTGATAAGATGGTATGTCTTCTATATAGAGAAAAGGAAGTTGGTAACTTTCATCGTTCAACCTTCGTTGTTTTCGTAGTATATTGCTACATTATAGTTTTGAGTGTTTACTTTCTCACAACCATAACCATATAAATTGTTTTTTTTTTTTTTGGGGGGGGGGGGGTATTGTCCATCGTTTGACATGAGAAATAATTTCACAATTACCAATCACAATTTTTTACAGTGATTAGATGGTATTCAGTAGATTAGAGACATTCTTCATGAAGTCATAAGTCAATTGTAGAAACAAATTTCCTCGAAAAACTTTATCTGCCATTGTTATTTGGTTAAGAACTTGCTTCGTCTAATCTCTCTCCCTTGCCCAACGTATGCATATATATATATATATATATATATAGCTTAATATCAAACCTGTTAAACTCAATAGCTTTAGTGTTTTTTGTTAAAAATATTTTAAGTTTCTATTTTTTAAGACTTGAGAATAATGTTTACATTGTTGTTGTTTGAAATGTAGATGGTCACAACAAAAGTGAAACAAAAGCCACTTGAATATAGTAAATTTCTTGAAAGATTCATGAATTTCTACTTTCATGATAATCATGAAGTTTTATTTCCTGTAATTCTTTTTCTCTTAAAGATAGAGATGGATTAGGAATAGTGAAATGCCTAAAGTGGCATGTGATTATTCTCCATAAGTGATGTGTGATCACTTCTCATGGATAATGGGTAATTACTTTGAGTCAATTTTGCGTTAGGTATTTGCATAACATCAAGAGTAAGGTGAGAAATAAGATTATAATTGAAGGCTCAATTTGCAATGTTTATCTTGTCGGAGAAGTATTTACATTCTTCTCGTACTATTTTGAGCCTCATGTCCAAACAAGAGTAGAACACTACTCTGTAATGATGATGGTGCTTCAAATAGCTTACAAAAAGAATTGTTGTCAATATGTAAAATTGTTGGAAGAAAATATGGTAAGATAAGAAGTCAATTGTTTTGTGTTATGAATGTGATATAAGAAAAATACAATACTCAATACATGTTTTAAATAATAAAATGCCAAAACTACACACACGTTAGATAAATGCACATATCATGTAGCAGAGGATATCAATGGCAAGTATCGAATCCCATGGGAAAGATGGCTAGAACCCTTACTTTAACTTTCGTCTTATTGTTTAGCCACCTAAATAAGGAGATAAAGTAAATAAAGCTACTACAATAAATTACTACAATAGAGAAGATATCAAATCCATACCATATAAGTTACAAGAATCATCAGTAAAAACCATGTAAAAGAAGAAATTTTCCAAAAATATATCAAGTAAAGAATATCCTAAAGTGAATTGATTCCCAAGCCAAACACTGGTACGAGTTCTAATTGTGAATTTCACTTTCTCTTAAGTTAAGAAATTCCTATTCTCAAGCACAATTAATGGATATATCTATCTCACTAATTTAACCAAAGAAAGCATTAAATTCACCCATTTAGGTATCTAGAAGTAATAAAATCTCCATCTCTAGACAATTTTATCAATCCTTTAATTACAACGTGCTAATCCCTGATCTCATATTTCGATTCAATTGATGATAACAAATATTGAATTGATCAAATCGGTGCTCAATTTCCTAACCTTATCTCTTGAATTCATTAGAAGAGAATCAATCAATTGAAGTAATCATTTAATCTCAAACAATCAATTAACACATCAAACCCCCAAGTAATGAAATATTATAGATTGAAATTCAAAAAAATCAAAATAGTAATTCAATCCAAGAACATAGAATTGGTGTTCATCTCTCAATTACAATTGAAATCATATTAAACTAAACATTGTCAATATAGATTCCAAAGAAAAGGGAAAAAATCACTCATAGACAAGCAAGCTTTCTTCTTCTTCAATGAATCCCTTGACAACTTCCTTCTTCTCCTCACAGATTCACCTTGATCCTCCATCTCTTGGTGTTTCCTAGTGCTCTTCAAGGGTTCTCTATATTGTTGGCCACCCAAAGGCTTGTTCTTAAAGTTTAGAATGGGCTATTTCATAGTTTTCCCTTCTACCAAGTCATAAAATTCGTTAAATAGGAGTTTTCTGTAATATTAAGCAGCCTTGCTTAACTTGACTTGCACAATGTTGCTTAAAGCTATTTTTTTCTCCATCCAATAGGTGGGTGGCACCGCCTATCTCAACTTGAGTAGCAGCGCCACCAAGTCTCAATAGCTTGGCTGCCTATTTTTCTGAATTTTGAGTGGCGCCATCTGTGTTAGTGTGAGTGGTGCCGCTTAGATCTCTATTTAGCTCATTTTTGCACTCTTTTCACCTTATCTATTCAATATATATTTAATCAAAAAACCTGCATATAATAAGATGAAAATGTGGGGATGAGTAGTCATCTAATCAAGATGTCATCACAATTATAATGCCAATGACATAGAAAATATGCACATTTTATCCACTCATCAATTCCCTAGACTTAGCCATTGTTGCTTGTCCTCAAACAGACCATAATTATCCTTAACAAACAAATAACTAAGTAAATAGCTAATTTACATGATACTTAGGCATATATGATAGAGATATTATGTTTCTTTCAACTTAAGAATTTAATTCAATACCTATTCAATCAAGCTGATTTCATGCAAACTCTTGTATTAGGTTAGATATCAGTAAGGCCATTGAAGTTCAATTAAACAAATTTATGTCTGTTCAATGTGATTCATCTTACTTCTCAAGTTAAGAATGTAGATAATGTAATTCATATAAGTTAGAAATAATAAATCAACTTAAGTTCTACAATGAGTAGTAAACAGGGGAATACTCTCATAGTAATGCATCTAGCTTCAGGCACTTGAATTCTTTTTTTAATTATTTTCTCACTCACTCTTTCTTTTCACAACCTTTTTTCCAAAGGAAATGAAATTGGAAATTTTCATTCCTTTTCTCTCACTTTTTTCTCCACCCCCCCCCCTTTTTTTCCAAGTAATTGCAATTTGAATTTGAATTGAGTGGATACTTGCATTCCTTTTTCCCCCATTCTTTTAACATTCCCCCCCCCCCCCCAAACCCCCATTTATTGAAGCCTAGAATAAAGATTAGTTCAGAAAGTCATAGAACAAGAATCAATTACCATTTCCTACTTATACTTTATCACATAATCTACATCAATCCACAAGAAACAAAATGTTACAACATCTACTAAAAATATAAGTAATGTTGAGTCAAATTTTCATTATTTAGCCTATATTACACCAAATATATAAAGTTACACAAAATCAAACTTAATCAAAGAAGTCTTAAACCAAATTCTTATGCCAAAAGAAAAATAATAACAGTACCACAATAGCAAAAAATAAAAAAAAAGGCTCAAAATTAACAAAACTCCATAAAAATGATAAAAACATGAAAACTAATATTGCAAAACCTCTCCCTAAACTTAAATTGAATATTGTGCTCAATGGCCAAAGATATAAATAAGTAAGCATAGCCAATGGACTTAAAAATGATAAAGATGGAAAGGAATTCAGTAATACTCCCTTAATAAAGTTAAACTTATAAGAATATTGAAACTTGGAGTAGAGAAAAGAGAAGAGTTGTTATTCTAGAAATAAATCTACAAACCTACAAAAGAAAAATAGAAATTAAAAATTCAAAGAAAATAATGACAAAACACACACACACACACACACCCCAAACACACACTCCCCCACAATTAGAGATAACATTATGCTCATTGTTGGAGAGTGAGAAGACATATAACAATTAGAGAAATCCAAACCAATAAGATAACGACATAAATACTGAAATAAAATAAAAATAAAACAAAGCCAATATACCTGCATACAATCTTTCCACTCATCATACTTTTTCATTAGCCCTCAGTAAGAAATATCAATGCTCAATACAAAAAGTAGGCATGATTAATCATTCATAAATGATGGAGTTCTATGTAGGGAGTAAGGTACATGCAAGTCATTAGTCTCAATGAGATTAAATGCGTGGACATCATTATCTTGTAGCGTTTTAGACACACAAATAACGTCTTCTACACATGAATTCACATGGCATCTAAAGAGCGCATCAACACTTAAATCATTAATTATCTCTCGTAAAGAAGCGTCACTATCAGGACCCCTCTTTAAGAATTTCAAACCTAGTGATCTTCAAGATGGAGTTGAGAGCACTCATTTTGTAATGCACTTACTACAATTACTAAATTACCGCCATTGATTTAAGGCGAAGGATATAATTGGCCAGCTAATAGGGATCAACTTGGCCAAGAGGACCAAACGCAAGAAGAGGGTGAAAATGGAACCGAAGAAAAGCCAAGCTTGCTTGGACCGTTAATGAGAAACCATGCAAAGCAATTTTAACAACAGCTTCAAGAATATTTATATGCACATTTGAAGTAGGATGATCTTTGGATAATAATGGGAGGATTGGAAGAACAAAATTTGTTGTTGGTTCAAGTAGAAGAGATAACCCGATGCTATCCAATTGTGGACAGCCGGTGCCGACTTAACAGCTAAAATCGGCATCGGATAGTGCACCCTAAAAGAGTTGTGTTGCTAGGGTTTGGACCGAAAATGGAACTATTCTACCAAAATTGAACTGGTGCCGTCCCAGAGTAGCCAGATCGGCACGGCTCGACTTTGGAAACCTGATGAAATGTGTTTTGTTTTGTTAGTTTGGGGTTATTTTGTAATATTTAAAATGTTATTAGTTAGGTTCTGAAGGCCTTTTGGTATATACTTAAACCTTTATTGTAAAACAAAACATACAACATATATTCAAGAGAAATGAATGAAGAAATATCTTCTTGAAGGGTTGAACCATGGAGTTCTTCATCAATTCCAAGACCAACCTAAGGGCATAGTCCACCTTTGTGTAAGTTTCTATAAACTCATTGGATAATTCAACTTGTAAACTAAACTAGGATTCTAATTGCATGTTCTTTTAGGGTTCTTGTTTGTTGCCTGTTTGAATACCCACAATCTCCTATCATTCTTGTTCTTGATCTACTTGAAAGTCAAGGGTATTAAGGTGTTTTTGTGGTAGACTTAAAACTACTAAATCTTGGGTTCTATTAGCTAGATCTAATAGAGTTCTTAGTTTGTGGGAAAAAATGTTATCTTGTGTCTAATTTCCTTTTTCTCTTTCTCCAAAAAGCTTGTGTTTTGTTCTATTGTTCTTGTAAAAGCTAATTTAAGGCCACTCAACAATTCTATGTTAAAGAACACCCCTTAAGCTCATATCAAATTTGGTATTAGAGTAAGGCTAAGCTTAGATTCCTATCTTGGCTTTAATATTAGTAAAAAGAAGAGTGAAAAATATAGCAAAGAAAGTTACACCCCAACCTTCCTCAAAGAATCTCATTTATTCTTACCAAATCTTGAGATCTATTGAGATATATTGATTCTTGTTGTCTATGGGAAGACTATGTTTCTTAATATTATTGGGCTTGATTAAGAAGAAGTTCACTTGGAATGTTCATTTGATAAATGTTGAACATAATGTGTTTGATGAAAGTTCTCAATAACAACATACCTTCAACCAAGTGTTTGATGGAATGTCCCTAAGAAAGGAAGTGGCTTAAGTGCTAGCTTTTTGTCTACAATATAATCTTATTCCATTGCTAGTGTTCTTGTCTATCCTCAATCCATTGTCTTGATGTCATTTCCTTAATGTTGTGAAAAGCATTGTTGAATTCTTGCTTTATTATTCTCTTATTAATGTTATTTTTGCGGGCATTATTTCTTGTCCTCTAGTGTCTATTCAGCTAGTTGTTAAGTTTGAACATCCTTAAGTTTAGATAAGCTAACAAGTGGACTAAAACCTTTATGTTGGGGAGAAATTTAGTTGGACGAAGGGAATACTTGAGTGAAGAAAAAGTATCAATTAAAAGAGCCGAAAGAGTGTTAACATGAGAGTTGAGAGAAAAAATTGAGGAGTGATGTAAGAAGATAGACTCTTTTTGTTTCTAATCTTTTTATAGGTACATTGTCATTATAACCCTAATTATGACACAAGGTGAGGAGGTTTCTTGATTAAACCGTAGTAGAATAGCTAAACAGCCAGAGGAGCCCGGAGATCTTCGAGAAACACTCGTCTTATTGCAAAGGAGTATGGAGGGAATATGGAGGTTAATGTCAGAACTACGAGCACAGTAGGGCTAAACTTCTATTGTTGCCCAATGGAGGGGACAGAATCAACTTGAAGGCTTCAACACGCCTCCACTGAATGTGTAACCTAGGGAAGAATGGGATGAATATTCTGTTGGTGGATTCATCTTATTCCAACGAGAAGAGGAAGAAATGGGTTGAGGGAAGGTAGAGGCAGAGGTAGAGGTCGAGGTCGAGGAAGACTAGGAGAAAATCATACGAGAGGAATGGAAAGAAATATATAGTGAGAATATGAGTGGGATAAGAGATTATCGGAGGAGGAATATGGAGAGTGATATAGGGGTAATGGGATGAGAGGATGGAGGAGAGATGAAAATGAGGAAGAGTGGGAGATGAAAAATATAAAAATGAAGGTACCGCAATTTTAACGAAAAAGTGATCCTGAGGCAAACTTTGAGTGAGAACAAAAAATGAAAATTTTATTTGATTGCCAGGATTACGGTGAGAGATATAAAGTGAGGCTTACAATGTTGGGTTTTTTAGATTATGCATTAGTATGGTGGGAGCAGATTTTGACTAATAGAAGAAGAATAAGAGAAAATGCAATTGGAATGTGGCAATTGCTGAAAAATCTCATGAGGGCAAGGTTTGTACCATATTATTACTACAACGAGCTGTATCAAAGGCTTCAAGTGCTAAAATAGAGAAATAAAAGCGTTGAAGATTATCACAAGGAGCTTGAGGTGCTGATGATAAGTTCAGTTATAAATGAAGATCCATGGGCCACTAAGGTGAGATTCGTAAGTAGATTAAACTGAGAGATAGCTAATGTAGTTGAGCTGCACTCATATGAAACTTTAGAAGAAATGGTTCATATGCCTATAAAAGTGGTAAAATAATTGAAGAGAAGGCTATATGTAAAGAATGGTACTAATGCCAACCCATCAACCAGCCTAGGAAGGAAGGAAGTAGAGATCAGGGAAAGGCAATCAAAAAACCAAGAAGCTGGGAAATCAAATGTTTTCATTGTTTGGGATATGGACACGCGGCTCATGAATGGCCAAGTAAGAAGGTGACGCATACTATTGCATTTAGTGAGGTTTCATCTGAAGAGGAGGAAAGTGAAAACCAAGAAGATACTCAACTAGAAGAAGAGGTAACTAGTGAAGAAGGAGAAGAAGTTGGACAAGTATGCGTGGTACAGGAAGATGAACATCATCAACAAAGAGAAAATATTTTTTACATAAGTTGTTTCATCAAAAAGGTTCCGTGCGGTGTGATCATTAATAGTAAGAGTTGCATTAACATGATAAGTGTCAGTTTAGTAGAAGAGATTAGATTGGAAACGAGAAAACATCTACACACTTACAAATTGCAATGGTTAAATAACAATGGGGAGTTGAAAGTTAATAAACAGGCTTTGATTATATTTGACATAGGAAAGTATAAAGATGAAATACTATGTGATGTCGTTCCAATGTAGGTTGGCCACTTACTCTTAGGATGGCCTTGGCAATATGATAGGGGAGTTGTACATAATGGAAAGAAGAATACTTATACAATGTATAAGGAAGGGAAAAAGTACATTCTTTTACCAATGTCTCCGAGCAAAGTGAGTGTAAAACAAAAAATCATGAGAGAGAAAGAAAAGAAAAAGCGTGTCCAAGAAAGTGAAAAGAAATGGGAGAGTGAGGAAAAAAATACAAAAGTAAGGGAGAGTACATAAAAAGAGAGAATAAAAGCCAGAGAGTAAAGATAAGAAGCGAGTGAATTTCATTGCAAAAGAAAGTGAGGTGGTAGATGCTATAAAGGTGAAGGAACTGGTGATTCTTTTATTATGCAAAGGTATTTATCTCACTACTGATGATACAACTCTTGCCTTGTCTTGTAAAATTGCAGGACTTGTTGAAGACTTTCAATATATGTTCCCGAAGGAGACTCTGGGAGAATTGCCACCAATACAAGAGATAGAACATCAAATTGACTTCATTTTAGGAGTGGTCATTCTAAATAAGCCAGCTTATAGATGTAATCTTGAAGAAGCTAAGAAATTACAGAAGCAAGTAGAGGTGCTGCTCAAGAAAGGCCATGTTCGAGAAAGTTTAAGTCCATGTGCAGTTCCAGTTTTACTAGTGCAAAAAAAAAAAAAAAAAAAAGATAGAACATGGAGAATGTGTTTATTTTAGGGTTAATAATAACATAACGGTAAAATATATTATCCCATTCCTAGACTTGATGATTTGTTCGACGAGTTACATAGATCATGTATATTTTCAAAAATTGACTTGAAATCTGGATATCGTTAGATTCGGATTAGGAAAGGTGATGAATGAAAAATTGCATTTAAAACAAAACAGGGCTTATATAAATGGCTTTTGATGCTTTTTGGATTATCAAATGAACCTAGCACTTTTATGAGATTGATGCATCATGTGTTGCGAGACTTCATTGGAAAATTTGTTGTAGTGTATTTTGATGACATTTTGATTTATAACAAAACTTATGAAGATTATTTGCATTATCTTAAATGCGTGATTGTTACTCTTAGGAGAGAAAGGTTGTATGCAAACTTTGAAAAATATTCCTTTTGCTTGGAAAAGATAACCTTTCTTGGCTTTGTTGTAAGTTTTAAGGGCATTGAAATGGATGAAGAGAAGATTAAGGCAATTTAAGACTGGCCAAAACCCGCAACTATGATGAGGTAAGAAGTTTTCATATGTTGGCTAGTTTTTATTGGTGCTTCATTAAGAATTTTAGCACAATAGCAGCCCCATTGACAGAAGTTTTAAAGAAAAATTCTGGGTTTAAATAGAAAAGGAATCAGGAAGAAGCATTCAATACATTGAAATAAAAATTGAATGAGGCCCCATTATTATCGTTGCCTAATTTTGATAAGGCTTTTGAAGTTGAATGTGATGCTAGTGGAGTAGGAATAAGTATTGTACTAACTCAGGATAAAAAACCTATTATATATTTCTCTGAAAAAATTTCAGGAGCACCATTAAATTATTCCATTTATGATAAAGAGTGATATGCCTTAATGAGGACATTGCACCATTGGAAACGTTACTTATTACCTATGTAATTTGTTGTTCATACTGATTATGAGACCTTGAAGCACCTTAAAGACCAACAAAAGTTGAATAGACAACATGCTAAATAGATGGAATTCATTGGTACATTTCCATATGTAATCAAGTATAAGAAAGGTAAGGAAAATGTGGTTACTGATGCCTTATCTCATAGGTATGTTCTCTTGAATTCATTGGATACTACATTGTTTGGTTTTGAACACATTAAACAATTGTATGCAAGGGATGAAGATTTTAGTGAAATTTACCGTTCTTGTGAAAAGTGTGCTGATGCATAAATTTAAGGTGTATAAAAATTATACAAATTAAATCCTCCCCTAACCAAGTATAAATTAAAATATTAATCCTCAAATTACACATATGAACAAATATACTCATCGCAAGTATAATATAGGGAATTAACGAGTATCGATCCTCAAAGAACAACTACCATTAGTTACCCTTCATTCATTATTTAACTGATCCAATAAAGTGATAATAGAATAAAAAAGAAAATAAAAAGATATATAAATTCAAGGATGAAAGAAAAAGAAATTTAGATAAATATTCTTGAAGACATAGCAATGAATTACTTAGTAAATATCACAATTAATTATCATTTGGGCATCATGAATGAATTGTAATAGAATCCAATCGTATCCTAAGTCATAGACTCACTATCTTATGATTAAATTAGCAAATTTCTCAATCAAACCAATATAACTAAAAGATGCATTAAACTCATCCTTCAACAATTATCTCTATATGCTAGGTGATAATAAATATGAAATTAGCCAATAACCCTATACTCTAGGTGAAATCAACTAATTTTTGATTGCCTTAATTCTTTGTTCTTAACTTCGTTTCTTAAGTCTATTAAGAAATAAAAAATGTGAAATTAATAAAATTTAATCAACTCCTAACATCGTTTTCCAAGTCAATTAGAAGTAAATTTAAATTCATGAATTTTGTAATAATCACAAGAAATCAAACACCAAGAATAATAATAAATCGATCAAGTAACTAAATTGACCTAAAAATAATGAATTACGAAATAATGTAAAATTACAATAAAAACATTAATTACATCATTATTCCAGAAAAAGAAAACAAAGGTAAAAGAAACAACTCATAGACAAGCTCTCCTTCTTCTCCTTGAAAACTTTCTTGAATAATACCCCTTGATTGATGAATCTCCTCTTCAATGATTTATTGGTAGCTTTGATCATTGGATTCATGTATGTCTCTTGTGTTTTCTTTGCTTAAATAGGCTCCTAAAATGCTAAAATTCGTTCCCTAAGAGTTCTAGGCCGAGTACAAATTGAAAAATACCAAAACTCATAAGAAATTACCAAATCTGCGAGTAAATAGGAAAATCACTGCATTGGGACAGAATTAAACCCATGTCGACCGGGCACTGTCGGCCTCGATATGCTCTGTTCTTTCAACGTTTTCCCCTTCTTCTAGCCTTAGGTTGGTGCTCTCCATGGGTGTCCTCCAGGAGTAATGGTATGCTGATATGTATTGGGTTTTTCATATCCTCCCAATACACACTAGTGTTGCATTGAAGTGGTGTAAGACTTTCCCCGTGCAAAAATCCATTTTTACTTGTTGTAAGGAGATCTATATATAATGCTGCCGCAATGGAGGTTTATCCATCTACGTTTGTAAGCACCTCTCTTGGCTGCTTTGTGAATTATATTCTAGGATGTGTAAATTTTTGGAGAAGAACGCTTCAGAGATAGTGTAGAACTCTGTATTTCCTAATGTCCATTCTTTTAGAGCCTGGTGCTCTGATTTATTTAGACAGGACATTGATGCATAAATTTTAGATATATAAAATCATCAATTTTAAATCCATCTCTTAATCAAGTTTTAATTAAAACATTAATCCCAAAAATACACATATAAGCAAGTATACTCATCGCAAGCATAGTATAGGGAATTAACGAGTATCGATCCTTAAAGGAACAAGTATATACTAATCACTTTTCATTCATTGTTTAACTGATCCAAATAAAGCGAGAAAAGAATAAAAAAAATAAAAATATATATACAACTCAAGAATGTAAGTTTATGCAATTTAGACAATTATCTTAGAAAATATGACAATGAACCAATTAGCAACTCTCTCAATTAATTATCATTTTAGCATCATGAAGGAACGCACAATAAAATTCAATCGTTTGTCAAGTCATGAATTTACGTAGATAAATTCCATTTCATTTTTCAATCTATAGAATCATATATTTTGATTTATATTAATAGCTTTGTAAATTAAGCAAATATAACTAAAACATGCATTAAGTTAATCATTCATATCTTAATTTAATTAGCAGATTTCTTAATCAAGCCATCCTAACCAAAATAAGCATGAATCTCAATTCCATAAAAACATGAAATTAGTTAATAACCCTATGTCAAGACGAAATTAACTTAACCTTTGATGACTTAGTTCTAAAATCCTAACATCATCGTTCAAATCCATCAAGATTTAACAAATACGAAATCAATGCAATGAAACTCCTAACATCGTTATGTCGAAGTCAATTAGATGAACCCACATCAATAACCAATGAAATCAAGTAATCAAATACCAAATATGACAAAGAATTGATCAAATAACTAAATTAACTCAAAATCATAAATCCCAATATAATGTTAAATTACAATAAAAGCATTGAATACATCATTTCTAAAGTAAAACAAAGCACTTATAGACAAGTCTCTTTCTTCTTCCTTGAAGATTTTCTTGAACAATCCTCATTGACTTGAGCGAACACCTCCTTCAATGAGAGAATCAGAATTTCTACCCTTTAATTCACCTTTTTTTGTTGCATATCTCAAACCCTTGTGTTTTCTTGTGTTTTTATAAGCCTTTTGGTTGCCAATTTTGTGGCTAAGGAAGTCTTGACAGATTAGAAATAGGAAAATACCAAAATCCTTGGATAAACCCTAATTCCTCGTACAGAATTTCCGCCTCCAGAGCATTCATGGCGCTGGGTACCTTTGACCTACCTAGCACCAGGTGCACTCTCTTTATCCTTTGTTTTTGCTCTGTTTTTGGCCATCTCTCCTTGGCAGGCAGAATGAACTTAGCGCCAGGTACACTTACTAGACCTAGCACTAGGTCTGTTCTGGAATTTCCCCCGAAGCTTGCTCAATTTCTACTGATAGAGCAGAATGGACCCGGCTCCTCGTCTACTAGCTGGGCCTGGCGCTAGGTACATTCTGGTTCTGTGTACTTTCTTTTCGATTTTAACTTAAATATGCACATATTTGCCAAAAATACTTTTTACAAGAAAAATGTCAAATAGGAAGAAATATGCCTAGTTATTACAACAAATGTATCTTAAAACACCCTCAAATAATTAGGAAAAGAATGGTGATTTTAACCCCAATCACATACCCCTACACTTGAACATTTGCTTTTCCTCAAGCAAAATGCTTTTGTAAAAAAAAAATTAAAAAAAAATTATCAAGACGACACAAGTTTTTTTCTCATTCAAAAGTTTCTTCATCATAGCAAAGATTATGTCTTTCTTTTAAACTTTAGATACAGTCCTTGTCATTCATACCATTTGAAAACAATTTCAAACTTTGAAACATTGGCCAAGACATCACAAAACTCTTAAAGTCAAATTAATCAAGTGCATACCTTAGTCTAAGAAAATTATTTCACTCTGGAAGTAAAAATATCGATAACATGAATCATATAGGTCAAGCCATCTACCAACTCAAGTATTATAAATCTAAAGATTGCACACTCAAGTTATGATGTGAGGAAAGTACTCCAAATTTTTTTCTCTCAAAATTTTTCAATGACTTAGGGAATTTATAGCCTCAAGTGTGTGGATTTCTCTTCACACACCGTATTGGCCCCTTTACAGTCATAACTCATTATTTTTTCAACAATTCTTTTTTTTTTCCTATGCTCTTGCTTACCTTTTTGCCAGCGAGATAGCCTCAAGAGAGTGCACTGAATACATTTGCTACTTCTCCCCATATTGACCCCATTTTCAGCTAAAGGTCTTCAAAGATCATCAATAAGAGCCTTTTCTCTCAATTCACACCGACAATGGTGTTGTTTCCATTTGTTGTTTTTCTCTCAACTCAAATCATATTTTTCAGCATTCTCCTCAATCTTTCCTCTCAAAGATCTATTTTCCACTCATAATTTTTTTTCATCATAACTCAAAGCTAGCAAAATTTAAACTCATAATACAAAAGCTAGCCAATAAACTCTTCCCATATTCATCATATCTTCTATATTTCAACTAGATAAGTCAAATAACATTCAAACACCAATGCATAAACAAGATTAATCAAAATTCTCAAGGCTTGACAAATATCTTATCCAATAAGCCAATTTCATGAAACTCCACCTAATGAATGACAAAACTTATATCCAAGTAAGAAAAAGAATTACAATCCTACTTAACAATGAAACCACTGAAATTTTTGAAAAAAGTTATCACAAACACAAAATATATTCAGCAAATAATATGGAAAAACACTTCTTCAACCTTTATTCTCCCCCCCCGCCCCCATACTTAAACTGGATATTTTTCTCAATGGCCAAAGATAGAATAATAAAAGTACAGCCAAGAAGACTAAGATGAAGAAAAAAGAAGAATAAAGTGAATAAGATACTTCCATTACATTATCGTGCCACCAGGTTTTAATCCACCTTAAGGAAGGGGCAGTAGAAGAGTACCTACTAAAATAAAAGAAACAAAAGAAAGAAAACATAAATCTAGAAAAAGAACAAAAATGAGATAATAACATACGAAAATAATAAAGAAAATTAAGTACAAATGAGTAAGGAATTGTCAAAGCTTATAAAGGAGAACGTCGAGATGCACTAAGGTGTCAAGTTCATCTCCCAAATATGGTTTTAATCTGCTTCCATTCACCTTAATGATCCTTTGAGTTGGGTGAGAAACTGTAATAACTCCAAATGGACAAATGTGATGTATCTCATACGGCCCCGATCATCGATATCTTAACTTACCTGAAAAAAGTTAAAGCCTAGAATTAAAGACTAACATTTTATATCCTTTTTGAAACTCATGGAGAGAATGAATATGCATATCATGCCACCGTTTCATCTTACTTTTGTAAATCTTCGAATTATGATAGACATCATTGCGCCACTCATCCAACTCATTCACTTGAAGCATTCTTTCTTTTCCTACAAGATGAATGTCAAAATTGACAAGCTTGATTGCCCAATGAGCCCTATGTTCAACTTTTATCAGTAGATGACATAATTTCCCATACACTAAGTGATAGAGGGTTGTACCAATGGGAGTTTTAAAAGCAGTCCTATAAGCCCAAAGAGTATCATCTTGTTTCAAACTCCAATCCTTTCGTGTATGATTGACCATTTTTTAATTCTCTGTTGACCACCTCAACTTGGCCACTACTTTGCAGATGATAGGGAATAGCAACTTTATGAGTAACCCCTAAATGTTTGAGAACTTTATCTAGTTGGGTATTACAAAAGTGGGTTCCTCTATCACTAATGAGCACCTTAGGTACTCTAAATCGGATGAATTTTTTTTTTAGAAAATTTTCAACAACCCGTGCATTATTAGTAGGCAAGACTTGTGCCTCAACCTACTTTGATACATATTCAACTGCCACTAAGATGTATTTGTTGCCCAAAGAACTAGGAAACAGACCCATGAAATCAATCCCTCAACAATAAAAATTTTCACAAGCTTGAAAATTTTGTAATGGCATATCATTAGATTTAGAGATGTTACTTATACATTGACACTTATCACAACTTTGAACAAACCTGTGAGCGTCCTTGAAGAGTGTAGGTTAATAAAAACTAGACTCAAGTACCATTCTTGCGGTGTTGTTAGCTTGCTAGTGGACTCCCGTAGGTCCTTCATGATAATGTTTCAAGATATTGATGCTTTCCACAGAATCCACACACCTTCAAAGATTTGACCCGCACAACACCGGAACAAGTACGGATCTTCCCAAAAGTAATGCTTTCCCTTGGAGAGGAATTTCTTCTTTTATTAGGCATCAAAGTCATCCAGAAGAATTCCTGCAACCAAATAATTAACAAAATCTGCATACCAAGGTAGTTGAGAAATCTCATCATCAATAAGTAAAAGTTGTTCATCTCGGAAGATGTCTTTGATGTCTCCCTCGACCAATGACTCAAGGTTGGGATTCTCCAACCTAGACAAGTGATCCGTAGCCAAATTTTTCGGTCCTTTTTTGTCCCTAATCTCCAAGTCAAATTCCGGCAACAATAAAACCCATCTTATCAATCTTGGTTTGGAATCATGCTTGTTTAGTAGATACTTAAGGGCGGAATGATCTGTATACACAATGACTTTGGACAAAATAAGATAAGAACGAAATTTATCTAAAGTAAACACTATTGCAAGCAACTCTTCCTCCATTGTGGTGTAGTTCTCTTATGCCGCTGTAAGAGTTTTACTTGCATAGTAAATTGGCTGAAAGTACTTATTCCTCCTTTGTCCAAGCACTGCGCCCACTGTATAGTCACTTACATCACACATTAGTTCAAAAGGAAGAGACCAATCTGGTGTAATTAAAATAGGAGAATTAATCAGTTTTGTTTTAAGCACATTGAAAGCATTGAGACATTTTTCATCAAAATAAAAAATAGCATCTTTTTTAAGAAAAGAAGTAAGGGGTTTAGAAATCATTGAGAAATTTAAGATAAACCTCCTATAAAAACCTGCATGCACAAGAAAGCTTCAAATTACCTTCACGGATGTCGAAGGGGGGAGTTTCTCAATTGCCCCAATTTTGGCTCTATCAACCTCAATACCTTTTCTTGAAATCTTATGTCCAAATACTTTGCCTTCTTGCACCATGAAGTGGATTTTTTCCCAATTAAAAATGAGGTTGATCTCTTCACATTGTTGAAGGACCTTTTCTAAATTGGTCAAATACAAATTAAAAGAATCACTAAAAATAGATAAATTATCCATAAATACTTCCATGATATCTCCCACAAGCCCTTCGAAAATAGCCATCATACATTGTTGGAATGTCCCGGGGCCATCGCAAAGATTGAAATGCATACGTTGATATGCAAAAGTACCAAAAGGGCATGTAAAGGTAGTCTTCTTTTGATTCTCCGATGCTATAGGAATTTGAAAGTATTCAGAAAAATCATCTAAGAAGCAATAAAACTCATGTCCTGCTAACCTTTCTAACATTTGGTCAATAAAAGGGAGAGGAAAATGGTAGTTCCTAGTTGCCTCATTCAATTTCCTATAGTCAATGCATACTCTCCAACCGGTTGCCAATCTTATTGGGATCAACTCATTTTTTTTATTAGGGCTCACAGTCATTCCTGCCTTCTTTGGTACCACTTGTGTTGGACTAACCCAAATACTATCAGAAATAGGGTAAATGATGCCAGAATCTAAGAGTTTAATCACCTCACCTTTTACCACATCACTCATGTTTGGGTTCAACCTACGTTGGGGTTGCACTATGGGTTTGGCTCCTTCTTCCAACAAGATTTTGTGAGTACAAAAGGAAGGTCAAATTCCCTTAATATCTATAATTTTTCATGCAATCACTCCCTTATATTTTCTCAATAGACTTACTAATTTGGTCTTTTGGTTATAAGTAAGGTCTTTGGCAATTATCACGGGTAGTTTTTCACCTTTTGCCAAAAATGCATATTCTAAGTGTTTGGGGAGGTCTTTCAAATCCAATTTCGGTGGTTCCTCAATAGATGACTTCATCCTTCCCAAACTGCCATTTTCAATTTCCTCAAAATTTTCCAACCTATGGCCATCAATTGAGTCCTCCAAATATGTAATGTATTGTTCCATTTAACCTTGGACAAATGATTCATGCACAAAGTCAAAGATAGTTTTTCACCTTTTGCCAAAAATGCATATTCTAAGTGTTTGGGGAGGTCTTTCAAATCCAATTTCGGTGGTTCCTCAATAGATGACTTCATCCTTCCCAAACTGCCATTTTCAATTTCCTCAAAATTTTCCAACCTAGGGCCATCAATTGAGTCCTCCAAATATGTAATGTATTGTTCCATTTAACCTTGGACAAATGATTCATGCACAAAGTCAAAGATAGGTTCATCAAGAATATTAACCCTTAAACAGGAATCATTACAAGAACTAGGATGTTGCATGCTTTTGTAGATTTTTATAATGACTTCCTCGTCCCCAACCCTAAGTGTCAATCTTCCTCCATGAACATCAATTAACACTTTAGTAATTGCTAAAAAAGGCCGACCTAGGTTTAAAGGAACTTTAGAATCTTCGTCCATATCCAGAATTACAAAATCTATAGGGAATATGAATTTATCCACTTTAACCAATACATCTTCAATTATTCCTCTAGAATATTTAATAGATTGATCCGCAAGTTAAATTCTCATCCTAGTGGGCTTGGGTTCACCTAGGCCTAGCTTTTTGAAAGTTTTGTATGGTAACAGATTAATACTAGCACCTAAGTCGGCTAAAGCATTGCAAAATGTAAGAGTACCAACAACACAAGGAATAGAAAAACTCCCTGGATCACTTTCTTTTCGTGGTATTGTCTGTTGGTCCTGCAAGATAGCTTAACACCCTTCATTTAAAACTACAATGGATAATTCCTCCAATCTTTTTTTTTTTTTGTTTACAAGCATGCTTTTGAGAAATTTTTGCATATTTGGGCATGTTCACTAAGGCTTCACTAAGTAGAATGTTTATATGCAGTTGTTTGAAGATTTTCAGAAACTTTTCAAATTGTGCATCTTTTCTTGCTTTGTGTGTGCGAGTGGGGTAGGATACCGGTGGTTGAAAATATGGTTTTTTAGGTTGTTTTTCGAAAGGTTCAATAATAGGGGTTGGTTTCGACCCATCTTCTTTAGAGGGTACTGGTTCTATGCTGGGATTGGGCAACTCCTTGCCACTCCTTAGGGTAATGGTAGCTGAATCATGCTGTGCTTCTACCCCTAATGGTGACTTTATCAGTAAATCCGTTAAAAACTAAATTTGTTGTTCCATATTTCTAACCATGCTCTCAAATTTTTCCAGTGTGTCTTCTATCTCAGAAAAACGCTTAGTTACATATGTGGCAAATGTTTCCAACACCCCTTCTAAGATAATGGAGTCGGATGGTTGAGATGTCATTCCATGAGATATGTTAGGATACCGTCCCAAACTCTAATTGGCCATCTTACCTATACAAAATAGCTGGTTAGTATCATATATACACATTATAATATGAAAGCATGTTAGTTGGTTAAGGTACATGTTCATAATTTAAATTATAGGGAATTGCAACATACAGAGCTATTAAAGTACAAGTATACAAGAAAACAAACTACAGCACCTAGTCATACAAGGAACATATATAAATATTTACATACAAACATATTAACATGGTTAAATCAACAAAATCCAAACTTTCATGATATTGTTCCCAGGTAACAGCGCAAAAAACTTGATGCGTAAATTTTGGGTATATAAAATCATCAATTTTAAATCCATCTATTAATCAAGTTTTAATTAAAATATTAATCCTAAAATGCACATGTGAGCAAGTATACTCATCACAAGTATAGTATAGGGAATTAACAAGTATCGATCCTCAAAGGAACAAGTACACTCTAATCACTTTTCATTCATTGTTTAACCGACCTAAATAAAGTGAGAAAAGAAAAAAAAAAGAAATATATACAACTGAAGGATGTAAGTTTATGCAATTTAGACAATTATCCTAGAAAACATGACAATGAACCAATTAGCAACTCTTTCAATTAATTATTGAAAAACCTTAGGGGGGGATGAATAAGGTTTTTGGCAAGCAAAAATGATTTTTCCGAATTGTGTAACATGCTGAACAAGAATGATCACTAAGATACTTGGACTTACATTATAGATGCATAGAAAGCTATCCAAGTACTCATAGATGTATATTCAGATTTAGACAGTGAAAGATCATAAAAAATAGTACATGAACCACTGAATAAAATGAGACAAGAGATGTATAGTGGTTCGATCAACAATGATCTACGTCCACTACCTTAAGCCTCATACTTGAGGATTTTCAACCTTATTTCATTAACCTCACTTAATGAAACTGATTCACATAAAAGAGAGGATCGCTACACTAGGTTTTCCACAACATCTCAAACACATTAAGGATCACCTCAGTAGGTTTTGCTCCACTACCTTGACATAAACACAAAACAAGGATCACCCCAATGGGTTTTACCACACAACCTTGAACATACACAAAACACAAGGCTCACCCCTATGGGTTTTACACCACAACCTTGCACAATAATAGAGAATTGAAAATCAATAGAACAGAGATAAGCTCACTTTCTTGAGCAGATGTTTTCTCGGATACAAGCCACAAATTACTTTTATCTTTGATACACAATGAACTCATATTGAAGCTAGATAAAAGAAGATTTTTTAAAGTATTGAGCAATAAGGTTTCTAAGATGAATGTTTCAAAAATCCTACTTCTAATCTTGCTTTAAGGGCTATTTATAGAGCTAAAAAGGGAGTGCCAATAGTCATAAAAAAAATAGCTACAAATTTTTCTGTTTAAACTCATCTGAGTTTTGGACTCAGGTTTTGGACAAAGATGCATCTAAAAGGTAAGTCCAAAAATGGCACATTGTTGACAGAAATTTTTCAACCTGGTTTATAGGATTTTGGATAAACCTTTTGGATTTAAACTGTTTCATCCAAAATTCTATGAATTTTAAAAACTTTGAAAATCATCTCATTTGAAGCTTCAAGGTAAAGTCAAATGAATCAAAAGATAAGAAGACATAGGAATTAGTAAATATACCTTAGTAACACTTCCTAGTCTATCATTCTTCATAAAGAGCTTCCATGATATATAACTTCTCATACTCTAATTTTCTCATTTGATCTTCTAATCTTGAAATCAACGATGAAGAGATTGTCAACAATTCTTATCTGAAGACTTTAGAAGAATAAAGATTAACCATGTCCTATCACAGGAAATTAATAAGTTAGTCCATATCAACGTTTGTCATAAATCAAAACATAAAAGAAAGCCCTTAGGGCTAACAATCTCCCCATTTTTGAGTGACGACAAACATGACACATTTGATATGTAAATAGAAAGAACATGTTGAACAAATAAATGTAATCTTACAGTATAGGTCTCATAGAGATCTTTATGATAAAAAATTTGTAAACATATCTCAATGATCCTAAAGCATATCATTTCTCTATATAAATATTCAGAGTAATTTGATAGATATCAAATATTAAGATGCTCCCCCTAAATATATGCTTATGTGACCATTTCAAACATAAGAGGGATGAGAAGAAGTAACAATTTATTCATCCAGAAAGTGTATCCAAAATGATTTTGAAAGAACGAGTGTTTTCAGAATTTCATTTGGATAGGGCTTTTGGATGTCCAAAACATTTTTCAGTTCAGTAAATCTGCTTATAAGAACATTTGTTTTGGATACGAAATTTCTGAGTCCAAAACTCTCCTGACTTAATGCACGGAAATCTTGTCACGGAATCTAGTCTAAAAAACACCATTATTATAAACGTGAGCATCACAAACAGAGGGATTTTTCAGAAAATTTTGGTAAACAGTAAATCATATCAATGATTTTCTTAATAGTTCAAATTGATATCAATGCATAACTGTTCATGCCAGAAGTAGTTCATGCAGTTACTTGGAATTCAATAATTGTTCATACAATAGTCTTTTCTCTTCCAAAAACAGTTTCAGTTTTTCAAAATGATTTCAACTTCCATACATTAACAGTTCATACATTAACAGTCCAGTTTCAAATGAAAGTTATGTTCAAAAATTTAGTTCATACATATAACATCAGTCATGTAGAATCCATATCAGATTATTATGCAGAACTCATAACATTTTTGTATATCAACATGTAGATCTAACATGCAGACCTAACATTTTCTCCTTATCAGTTACTGCATACCGCTAGCATATATGCAGACTATATCATTTTCAGACCGACATATTTCTTGCAAACAACATCATGCCGACAGTCATGCAGACCATAATATTCACAGACTAACATTCAACATTTTCACTACAGTTTCATTTGTTTTTCTTTCTCCCCCATAATAACTATTATATTCAATGTCATTTTCTTTCTCCCCCTTTGTCATCAATAAAAAAGAAGCATAGCAGAAGGAGAAGTAATATGCAATCAAAAGTCGTTAAATAGATAATAAGCATAACAGAGAATGACAAAAGTATCAGAAATTATCCAAAAATAGAACGTAAATGATGAAAAAGTAAATTGTTCAACTATTGCAGAAAGTAAATTGGTCATCAGTCCATTGTGCTGCCCAAGAAAACAGTCTAGGAAATATTGATCATTTCAAATTTAGATCCAGCCCACTTCTTTGAAAACTTATCAGCAATTCTGTTAGACTTTCTTTTTACAACCACATACTTCTGTCTTTTGCCAGATGGTTTGGGCTTGGGAGAAGGAGTAGGAATATCTGTCTTCTGTACGGGAGAAGGCTACGGAGATGGTTCAGGAGAGGGTTTAGGAGAGGGAACCTTGACATCTGCAGGCGGTTCAGCCTTGTCCTCTAAAGATTGTTCATCCTTTTCATGATTAGATATAAAGGCAGAAGGCTTAGCAGATTGCTCAATGACAGACATTCTGTTTCCAAGACTCTTAATTTCTAAACTAAAAGATTCCAATTTCTCGACAAAGTAGCTGATTGCACTCAGAATAGACTCAGATAGACCGGAGTCTGGAACAGTTCCTTCTTCATCAATTTTTCTTTTAGTTCCTGACTTCCCTTCTTCCTTGATCTTTATCAAATTTTCTCTTTCTTTTCCAGCAGATTCTCTTAACAATTTCCATGAATTTCCCTTCCTTACATACCCCATCTTTTCAAAGGAGTCAAAGCTGTGGATATTTGTTCTAGAGGGATCACAAGTAACAGAATTTAAATCAACATTGAAAAATCTAAAAACTTTGGTTAACAAATTTCTAAATGGTAGAGCTTTGCTAGAAGTATTTCTAGATTGCAACATTAACTTAGTTGCCAGGAACCTAAAGTTAATCTGTCTCCCCTATGCTAAGGCTAGCATGACTACCATTTGAAGTATACTGATAGAGGTCTTATGGCTAGAACTAGGAACAACAATGGTAGACATCATATGATGCAGAATTCTGCCCAATCTATTTAGCCATTTGGAACTATGATTTCTAGAGTTCTCAAAACTTTTTTCACCAGTAAATAACTTTTCAAAATTTTCCAGAACGAAAATTTCATTTCCATCAGGAAATTTGTTCAACTCAAAATACTGAAAACCAGTATCTCGAACATCACAGATTCTATTTAGCATTCTTCGGTCAAATTCAAAATCTTTTCCTTTTACTCTTGTTATATACCATCGAATCATAAACCCTCCATCAGTTTCTTCCAGTTTTCCCTTTCTCAAATTTGCATAAAATTCCTAGACTAAAGGAGTATAGATTTTCTCATCAATGGATAATAAACTCCCCCACCCAACATGATCAAACATATCCAGAATATTTGACAAATTCAGAAAAGCAGAGTGGTTTACTCGATAACCAGAAATAACAGTTCGATTTCTGGAGACCCAGTCATTGTATTCAGATTTACATTTTGAGTCAAGAAATTGAGGTACCTGATTTGCAAAACTCACTTGATCTGAAGAAGATTCAGACGAATCATAATGAGAGGTCGAGAAGTGAGGTTGAAGAGAAGCTTCATTTGCTTTAGCCTTGCCCTTAGTTGAACCCAAAACTTTTTTCTTTAACATCGGAGAAGATTTTTGCTCCTTATTAGGTTTTGGAATGGTGGATTTTGTCATGGCCATTCAAAGATTGAAGCTTTTTTTAGGTCTTTTTTGGTTTTTGAAGTAGAAGAGTGCAAAGGATTTTTGGAAGAAGAACGATTTCAAGGGTTTTGAATAAGAGAGAACCAGATAGCTTTGAATGTCTAGGATAGTGTGAGAGTAAAGTGTCTTGAAAACATATGTTTTTCTGAGGAGTTTTGAAAAATGCGCAAACCAATTTTTTGAAACTCGAAATTTGGAATAAGAGAATATTAAGGATTGATTTTGGAACAAGACCAGGTCTAAAATCAACATCTAAAAGAATGTTTTCCTGAAATACATTTTGGATGTAGGAATTGGATTCTAACACTGTGTCCAAAACAAGGACGAGGTATTTCGAATGTAGTGTTTTGTTTCCAAAACATTTTTCTTCACAAATCCTGCACAAGAAAGACTTATACCACATGGTTAGTTTTCAAATTCTTGTAATTCCCAAGCCTCTTCTTAAGTTGTTGAATCTATCCTCAATTAGAGCTTTAGTGAAGATATTTGCAATTTGTTCATCCGTTGAGACATATTCAACACACACATCTCTTTTGAGTACATGGTCTCGGATGAAGTGGTGTTTAACTTCAATATGCTTTGTTCTTGAATGCTGCACTGGATTTTTTGTTAGATTGATAGCACTTGTATTATCACACATTATAGGTACACAATTAAAATTTAGATTAAAATCTAGCAAAGTATTCTTCATTCATAAGATTTGAGCACAACAACTTCCTGCTACAATATATTCAGCCTCAGTGGTGGATAATGATACGCATACTTATTTTTTACTATGTCATGATACCAGTGAATGTCCAAGAAATTGACAATGGCCACTAGTACTTTTTCTTTCAACTTTACATCTTGCATAATCTGTATCAGTATATCCTATAAGATCAAAAGTATTAGTACATGGATACCATAATCCATAATCCATAATCATGTGTGCCAATTAGATATCGAAGTAGGTGTTTAACTGCACTTAAATGTGATTCCTTTGGACAAGATTGAAATCGAGCACAAAGATATACTGAAAACATGATATCTGGTCTACTAGCAGTAAGATATAGTAGACTTCTAATCATACCTCTATATTTACGTTCATCTACCTTTTTACCCTTTTTATCTTGGTCAAGTTTTATGGACGTACTCATAGGTGTACTGATTTCTTTTGCTTCATTCATTCCAAACCTTTTGAGCAACTCTTTGGCATACTTAGCTTAGTTTATGAAGATTCCGTCTTTGATTTGCTTAATTTGCAGTCCGAGAAAGAAGTTCAATTCTCCCATCATACTCATTTCAAATTCTTGCTGCATAGTCTTAGCAAACATCTTGCACAAAGAGTCGTTAGTAGCACCAAAAATAATATCATCAGCATAGATTTGGACAATTAGTAAGTCACCAGAACTATTAGATTTGATGAACAAGGTATTATCAATTAAGCCTCTAGAAAATCCTTTTGAGATTAGGAAACCACTAAGCCTTTCATACCAAGCTCTTAGAGCTTGCTTTAATCCATAGAGAGCTTTAGAGAGTTTGAAAACATGATTTGGAAAAAGCTCATGAGTAAAACCAGGTGGCTGCTCAACGTACACTTCCTCTTCAATAAAGCCATTTAGAAAGGTACTTTTGACATCCATTTGATAGAGTATGAAGTTTTTAAAGGATGCAAAGGCAAGTAACATTCGAATTGATTCTAGCCTAGCAACAGGAGTGAATGTTTCATTATAGTCAATGCCTTCTTCTTGATTAAATCATTGAGCCACCAATCTAGCTTTGTTTCTAATTACAACTCAATTTTCATCAAGTTTATTTCTAAAAACCTATTTTGTCCCAATAATAGGATGATCGTGCGGTCTAGGAATAAGTTTCCAAACCTGATTTCTTTCGAATTGATTTAACTCTTCTTGCATGGTGATAATCTAAAATTCATCATGTAATGCAATATCAATGCTGCTAGGTTCAATATTTGAAAGAAGATCAAAGTTGTCGATAAAATACCGTCGAGTTTTAACTCCTTAGTTTGGATCTCCAATAATTTGCTCATTTGGATTGCCTGATTTGTATTTCCAGTCCTTCGGCAATAGATGATTTGCAGAATCTTCAATTTTTTCTTTCTCTTGTTCAATATGTAATTCTTCAATCTCTTCTTCTTTTGCATGAGTATCTAATGTTGGAGCTTTAACATGATCTAACTTAGCTTCATTTGAATTTCCTACATCATTGTCATCTCTTTTTGAAGTATAAATGTTAGATTCACCAAATACAACATGCACAGATTCTTCCACATAAAATGTTCTTTTATTATATACTCTATAAGCTTTTTTGTTGGAAGAATATCTAAGAACTATGGCCTCATCGAACTTACTATCAAAATTTTCAAGATTATCTCTTATATTTAGAATAAAACATTTATATCCAAAAACTTTAAAATAAGAGATAGAAGGAGTTTTGTCAAACATAAGTTCAAACGGAGTTTTTCTTAAAAATTGTCTTAACATAACTAGGTTTATTGTATAGCATGCTGTGTTAACAGCTTCTGCCCAAAAGTATTTTGGAAAAGTTTCACAAAGCATTGATCTAACCATTTCTTGCAAGGTCTGATTTTTCCTTTCAACAACATCATTTTGTTGAGGAGTTTTAGCTATTGAAAAATTATGAATGACTCTATTTTCATCACAGAAGTGAGTAAATTCGCTGTTACAAAATTCGTTGCCATTGTCACTTCTAATAGAAATCAGTTTGCATCCAATCGAGTTTTGGACGCACTTAATCAGATTTGAAAATTCAGTAAAGGCTTCATCCTTTTGACCAATAAATAAGGTCCAAATAAATCTAGAGAAATTATCAACAATTACATATGCACATTTTTTACCCCTAAGACTAGCAGTCCTCATAGGTCCAAATAAATCCATATGAACTAATTCAAGAGGTTTTGAGGTAGAAATCATTTTCTTTGGTTTAAAAAAGTTTTTGATTTGCTTTCCAAATTGACATGCATCACAAATTTTGTGTTTATCAAATTTCATTTTTGGAAGCCCCCTAACAAGTTCTTTTGAGGACAATTTATTTAACAAATCAAAAGATACATGACCTAATCTTTTATGCTAAAGATAACCATCATTGTCATGAACGGATAGGCATCTAATTCCATTAGCTACAAGGTCATTAAGATAAAACACATATACATTTCCCATGCATTTGGCAGTAAAGATGATTTCGAGATTTCCACTATCAAGTATAGAGTAAGAATCTTTTTCAAAAATGACTTTGCAACCATTGTCACAAAGTTGGCTAATGTTGAGTAGGTTATATTTCAAATCATCAATAAGTAAAACATGCTTTATAAATGTTAAGGAACCTTTACCAATATTACCAATGTCGAGAATCTTTCATTTCTTTTTGTCTCCAAACGTAACAAATCCTTCATTTGTGGTCTGAATTCTTCTAACAAAGCTGCATTTCCAGTCATGTATCTTGAACAACCACTGCCCAAGAACTACTTGGTGAAGCTTAAAGACCGTGCCTATACATGAGAAGAAGAGATGATTTTTGGTACCCACATTTTCTTGGGTCCATGAAGGTTAGTAACATTTTCTTTGATTTTCTAGAAAGTAACTCCACCGGATTCCACTTTTCTTTTAACAAGACATCTTAAAACTATATGTCAAGGTTTTTTACAATACGTGCATGCCTTGTATGTGCTGTGAGAAGAAGTAGGTTTAACATATTGAAACTTGTTTTCTTTGTAGTTATTCTTATGTTCATATCCTAAGCCATTTTGATTTTCCACTAAAATAAATCTGGGCTTGCAAATTTTGCCTTTATCCTCATGTTTATATCCTAAGCAACTTCGATTTCCAGCATAAACAAATTTGGGCATACATATTTTATTTTTATCCTCATGTTTATATCCTAGTATCCTAGGCCACTTCAATTTCCAACATAAACAAATTTGGGCATGCACATTTTATCTTTATCCTCATGTTTATATCCTAAGCCACTTCGATTACCAAAATGATGTTGAGTTCCGAGTAGCTTTTCCAGATTGCTTTTACCATTTGTAAATCTCTTAATGCAATTGGTAAGATCATTTACTCTAATTTTCATATCATCAAAGGTGATAACCATGCATTTAAGAGTTTGAACTTTATCACACAGGTTTTTATTTTCCAGAGATGAATGATGCAAAGTTGTCATGATCACATCTTTTTAATTTTGTCACATATATGTGTTTGAAAAGACATTTTGTTGACATTCAACAAGGCGTCATTTTCTTTCATCAGACAATTAACCTTCAACTTTAACTCTTTATTTTTTCTGGACAGTTTTTTAATTCATAAAACATATCACATAACAACTCATTAGGATCAACATGCTTTTCAATCATAGATATATGCGAATTAGACAAGCAATCTGATGTTGAAAGGTTTACCTCATTTTCCAAGGCCATGAAGCAAATGTTGACAGTTTCTTCCTCAAATTCCTCATCTTCAGGCTCATCTTCATTTAAGTCCCAAGCTCCCATCAATCCTTTACCTTTCTTGACCTTCAGGTCTTTCTTTTTCTTAGACGTTTTTCCTTCCTTGCCTTTTGCAATCGGACAGTCTGTAATGAAGTGATCTGTGCTTTTACATTCAAAGCATTAAGGTTTGAAACCGAAGGTTTGTCCTTTATTTCTTATAAGCTTTCTTCCTCGTTTGTAGTTTCCTTTATTGAACATCCTTCTAAATTTCTTTGCTATCATTGCTAACTCATCACTATCCATTTCCATGCCTTCACTGCTTTCCAAAAGACTTGTTTTTCCATCTTCATTTTCAGCTTTTAGAGCAATCCTTTTTTTGCCTCTATCATGATCATCAGATTCATGAAATATTTTAAGCTTCATCTCATGAGTTAAAAGAAATCCGATCAACTCTTCAGTAGGTAAGGATTTTAAATCATTGGATTCTTCTACAGTAAGAGTTTTAGGCTGTCAGCTTTTTGGTAAAGCCTCAAGAATTTTCCGATTTTGTTCCCTAAGAGAATAAACCTTTCCATAAGCTTTTAGACCATTTGAGATATTAGTAAATCTTGTGAACATGTCTGTGATGCTTTCATTTGGCCTCATAGTAAATAATTTATAATCATGAATAAGAAGCCCTAGTTTCGATTCTTTGACTTGGTTAGTCCCCTTATGAGTGACTTCTAGAAATCTCCAAATATCATGGGCTGAATCACAACCACTAACACGATTGTATTCAGTTGCATCTAGTGAACAACACAAAATGTTCATAGCTTGAAAATTTAGAGTCATTTTCGCATTATCTTCCATACTATACTCTTCATTCTGTTTAGGTATTTTTATGCCATCAATCATCTTTGATGGAATAAAGGGACCCTTCTCTATTAAACTCCATAACTCGAAATTAATAGAAAACACATAAATTTTCATCATATTTTTCCAAAAAGTATAGTTGCTTCCATTAAACAAAGGAGGACGATTTATTGAAGACTCTTCAATATATGGAAGAGAGGATGAGCTTGCCATTAAGATCATTTCTGCAAGGCTGTTAAACAAAGAGTATGTAGACATCACTCTGATACCAAATGAAAAACCTTAGAGGGGGGTGAATAAGGTTTTTGGCAAGCAAAACCGATTTTTTTGAATTGTCTAAAATGCTGAACAAGAATGATCACCAAGATACTTGGACTGACTTTATAGATGCATAGAAAGCTATCCAAGTACTCGTAGATGTATATTTAGATTTAGATAGTGAAAGATCATAAAAAATAGTACATGAACCACTGAATAAAATGAGACAAGAAATGTATAGTGGTTCGATCAACAATGATCTACGTCTACTACCTTAAGCCTCACACCTAAGAATTTTCAACCCTATTTCATTAACCTCACTTAATGAAACCAATTCACATACAAGAGAGGATTAGCACACTAGGTTTTCCACAACCTCTCAAACACATCAAGGATCATCTCACTAGGTTTTACTCCACAACCTTGACACAAACACAAAATAAGGATCACCTCAATGGGTTTTACCACACAACCTTGAACATACACAAAACACAAGGCTCACCCCTATGGGTTGTACACCATAACAACAGAGAATTGAAAATCAATAGAACAGAGATAAGCTCACTTTCTTGAGCAGATGTTTTCTCGGATACAAGCCACAAATTACTTTTATCTTTAATACACAATGAACTCACATTGAAGCTAGATAAAAGGAGATTTTTGAAAGTATTGAGCAATAAGGTTTCTAAGATGAATGTTTCAAAAATCCTACTTCTAATCTTGCCTTAAGGGCTATTTATAGAGCCAAAAAGGGAGTGCCAACGGTCATAAAAAAAAGGCTACAAATTTTTCTGTTTAAACTCATTCGAGTTTTGGACTCAGGTTTTGGATGAAGATGCATCCAAAAGGTAAGTCCAAAAATGGCACATTCCTGACAGAAATTTTTCAACCTGGTTTATAGGATTTTGGATAAACCTTTTGGATTCAAACTGTTCCATCCAAAATTCTGTGAATTTTAAAAACTTTGAAAATCATCTCATTTGAAGCTTCAAGGTAAAGTTAAATGAATCAAAAGATAAGAAGACATAGGAATTAGTAAATATACCTTAATAACACTTCCTAGTCTATCATGCTTCATAAAGAGCTTCCATGATATATAACTTCTCATACTCTGATTTTCTCATTTGATCTTCTAATCTTGAAATCAACGATGAAGAGATTGTCAACAATTCTTATCTGAAGACTTTAGAAGAATAAAGATTAACCATGTCCTATAACAGGAAATTAATAAGTTAGTCCATATCAACGTTTGTCATAAATCAAAACATAAAAGAAAGCCCTTAGGGCTACAATTATCATCTTAGCATCATGATGGAAATGAAGTAAAATTCAATTATTTGTTAAGTCATGAATTTACTTTGGTAAATTCCATTTTGTTTGTCAATTCATAGAATCTTATATTTTGATTCATATTAACAGATTTGTCAATCAAGCTAATATAGCCAAAACATGCATTAAGCTCATCATTCATATCTTGATTCAATTAGTAGATTTCTTAGTCAAGCCATCCTAACTAAAACATGCATGAATCTCAATTCCTAAAAATCATAAAATTAGCTAAAAACCCTATGTCAAGACGAAATTAACTTAACATTTGATCACTTAGTTCTAAAATCCTAACATCATCATTCAAATCTACCAAGATTTAACAAATACGAAATCAATGCAATGAAACTTCTAACATCGTTGTGTCGAAGTAAATTAGAAGAACTCCCATCAATAACCAATGAAATCAAGTAATCAAATACCAAAGATGATAAAGAATTGATCAAATAACTAAATTAACTCAAAATCATGAATCCCAAAATAATGTTAAATTACAATAAAAGCATTGAATACATCATTTCTAAAGAAAAAGAAAGCACTCATAGACAAGCTTCTTTTGTCTTTCTTGAAGACTCCTTTGAACAATCCTCCTTAAATTGGATGAACACCTCCTTCAATGAGAGAATCAGAATTTCTGCCTTTTAATTCACCTCTCTTTGTTGTATATCTCAAACTATTTTGTTCTCTTGTACTTTTATAAGCCTCTTGGATGCCAATTTCGTGGCTGAGGAAGTTTTGGCCGAGTAGGAATAGGAAAACACCAAAATCATTGGATAAGCCATAATTCCGCGTACATAATTTCCATTTCCAGAGTATACCTGGCACTAGGTACCTTCGACCCACCTGGCGCCAGGTGCACTATGTTCTTCCTCTGTTTTGGCTCTGTTTTTGGCTGTCTCTCCTTGGTAGGCTGATTGGACCCACCGCCTGGTACACTTGCCAGACTTGTGCTAGGTTTGTTCTGAAATTTCCCTTGAAGCTTGCTCAATTTCTGCTGCTAGAGTAGAATGGTCCTAGCACCTAGTCCACTGGCTGGGTCTAGTGCCAGGTACATTATGGTTCTGTGCACTTTCTGCTCGATTTTAACTTAAATATGCACATATTTACAAAAGACACTTTTTACCTACAAAATGTCAAATAGAAAGGAATATGCCTAGTTATTATAACAAATGTATCTTAAAACACCATCAAATTGCTAGGAAAAGAATGGTGATTTTAACCCCTATCAGACATGTAGCTGGATCCTTTACCTGGATTGCAAAAGAAGATTGTTGGGATGCCACATTTAGTTTAAATTGGCTTGCCGTATTTTGTATTTGACTGCCAATCCTTTTGGGTCCCAAAGAATTCTTTCCATTACTTTAGATAATGGAGATTGATGTCATCAATGATGTTATAAAATGCACTATTAGAGAATACATTTGAATTTAAATCTAGATATCCACACAAATTATTATGTAGACCTAAAGACTGGCCCCACACAGTCTTACCTGTGTGAGTGAGACCCTCAATAACAGTACTTTTGGGTTTATCTGGCCGTGCAACGACATCTTTTACGTTTTTCGCAGCCCAATTAATGATATCTACAGGAACATTATTAAAATTAAAATATCTATTAATATATGGTTCAGGGGGTTTTGTGAATATTTTATCTACGTTTGTGGATATGTTATGAAATTGAAGGAAAAAGGATTTGAGATCTTTTTCCTTGATTATTTGAAGGGATTCGGATTTGCCAGCTGCATTTAGTGCTTCTGCATATACCTCTACAATATTTGATTTGCATCCTTTAGCACTGCGTTTGTCCCACAAAGCCGGCGGCAGCTGTGCACTGTAATGGTGACAGTTTTTCGTCATTTTTTCTTTTGTTCTACAATTAAACACCAAAATACCTTTCTGAAGGCAAAATATCAAATATAAAGGAATATGACTAGTTATTGCATCAAATGTATCACAAAATATCCCCAAATAACTAAGAAATTATTGATGAATTTAACCTCTATCATATTCCTTCACATTTGAATCTTTGCTTATCCTGAAGCAAAGTACTTAAGATAAGGAAAAACCAAGACAATCTCTCAGAAATTTTAACTATAATAAAGCCACAATTCTCCTTCAAACTTTCGACATGACCTTATCATTCTTTTAACCTTTTAAATATGTTTATGAATTAAAGCACTAGCTAAGATATATCAAGACCCTTGAAGTCAAGTTAAACAAGTTTATACTTTAGTCTATGAAAATTATTTCACCATTCAAGCAAAAACGTAGATAATATGAATCATATTAGCTAAGTTATCTATTAACTCAGGCATTATAAACTAAAAAATTGTACAACTCAAGTAATGGTTTTAGGAAAATACTCCACTCTTTTTTTTTTTTTTTTGAAAGACTTGGGGAATTAATAGCTTCAAGTGAATGGATTTCTCTTCATTGACCCCTTTATAGTAATTATACATTTTTTCCCATCATTTTTCAACACTTGCTTTCATTGCCTTTTCTTGCCTTTTTGCCTTCGGGATAGCCTCAAGAGAGTGCACCGAACAATACTTGCTACTTCTTTCCATATTAAGCTAATTTTTAGCAAAAGGTCTTCAATAATAAAAAATAAGAGATAAAATTTTTTCAACTCAATTTTATTCCAACTCACAAAATAATGAATTTTTCCACTCAATATTTGTCAATTTTCTCATATTTTGCACTCATTATTCAAAGGCAAGAAAATTTCAAATCCATAATACAAGAATTAGTCAACAATATTCCCTACATTCATCATATTATCCACTTTCAAACTAGATGAATAAAATAACATCCAAACACTAATGTATAAACAAGATTAACTCAAATTCTCAAGACTTAATATATCCAATCCAATAAACTAATTCACTGTTAATAAAAATTCAATCAATTGAATGATAAAAATCATATCCAAAATAATAAAGGTAAGTACAACCTCATTATAAGTTAAAGCCATGAAAACCAAAAGAAATTTCAAAACATTTAGCTAAAACAAGAGTATATGGAATATATTTTCAATGCCAAATTCTCCCTTACACTTAAACTGGACATTATCCTCAATGACTAAAAATATAACAAGAAAAGTAAAGCCAATGGACCAAAATAAATAAAGGGGAAGAAGATAAGAAAAGAAAATACTTTCATAATGGAGTGGCTTCAACATAGGTGAATTCATCACAAAGAGTCATTGGGAATGCACCTAAAAAAATAACACAAAAGAAGCAAAAACATAAAACGAGAAAAGGAAAAGACATGAAAATAAAAACAAACTAAGAAAAAAAAATCTAAGAAAAGTCATGAAAATATAAATAGAAAAGAAAACTAAATAAAATAAATAGGGATAAATAGAAAAATGCTCAATCATCATTATTCTCCTCATCATGGTCATCCTTATTATCATCCTCAACTATATGGTTACCACCATCTCCTATAGGTCCAGAGAATGCTGCATCCATTGCGTCCATTACTATTCCTGAGCATCTTGCCTTCTAGTGAGGGCAGTCATGGACTTACGAAGCTGAAGAAGTATCTCCGTCTATGTCTCCATGCCTACTCACAACTGTTCCAACTAACCCCTTATCTCAGTCATAAAACCAGTCTTTAATTGGGGCTATGAACCACTAGTGCTAGCTCGAGGTGGTAGTGTAGGCTGTTCCTCCTCCACAGGTGGAAGCTCAACTTGTCTTGGGTGCTGCACATCATAAGGCCTCAACCATCACCTCACCTTAGTACTATATTGATAACCGTAACTAACTAATGTTTGCTAAGTAATTAGATCTCTCTCAGTTGTGGTCTCAATAAGTTGCCCCTCAAAACAAATGCTAAACGCTTCTAGAATTTTCATGATCACGAGAGGAAAAACAAAGGCTTTGGTGGAAAGGTGAGAATGGACCACATCCCACATAGATTAGATAATTAAAGGAGTAAGTGGGATAGGTTGGGTGTGCATTATCTTATGTAAGATAAAAAGATCAATAACTCGGGACTCGTTGAACCCACAAACCTTAGGAATAACATTGTAAGAAAAGATATAGATTATGGCACATAGGTTGGCCTTAAGATCATTGCTATAATAGAAATATACCTGCCCTACTGGACCTCTGTAGTATCACTCACTTTCCATTCAGGGTCAGAAATTATCTTTTGGTTGGGTGATCTCTAGCTAACCAAGGGACTTCATTATTAACATGTAAGATACCAGCCAGTTTCTCTATATCCACAAAAATAAGGGTTCCATTTACCCTAGTCTCAATAGTCTCAAGATGATTATTTTATTTCTAGACCATATTAGCATAAAACTCTTTAATCGAGACAGGGCAATAGGGTCCTTTCAATTGAACAATAGGCCTCCACTCCAATCATCTAAACATCATTCCTAACTTAAGGGCGCAGTATAAAGAGGGTACGAAAGTGCATTCTATAATGATTTTATTGGAGGTCCTCTTGAAGTACCATTCTTGGCAGGAAGGATCAATGAAATCAGTAAGGTGTAAGAACAAGGGGTCTATAGATGTAGGGATAGAGGAAGATGAGGATCTAGCCCTTTTAGAAGATTAGCCTTTGTCTTTAGGCATGATGAGGGTGTTTGAAGATAGATATCACGAAAGAATGATAATGAGGCACTAAAACAATACAACAACAATCTTACCCCAGTACAATCAATCCATCACACAATACAACACATAACCCTCAACCATTCACACTTTGCAATCAATCCACAACCTCCTTAATTCACAATATAAATCAATCAATCCCAATCTCCTTTTAAATTCTACAAAAAGAAATATAGCACCACAATTCAAACCACCATATAATTTCCAACCGGTAAACAACTTGATCATAGCATATGAAGAACATGTCCATATGACAATTCATGAAGAATGTATCATGGCTAATACCATTGTCTGTCTATGTAATACCCTGGATTTTACCTTCAATTGGCTAATACTTGTAATAGGATAAGAATTTGTATCAATGGTTAGAACAAAAGATGATCGGTGTAATAAAATGAATATTTTGGTATAATAACATTTTACCAGGACCTCGGTGTAATTATTGGATTTGTTCTACTTGTATCCTAAATCTTCAGAAGGCTATTATTGTTAATACAATAAGAATTTGAGGGTACACTAAGAATAAAAATTGATCAGTGTGATGAAACACACGTTTTGGTGTGGAATAAGTTATTCGGGTTATCGGGGGTATTTTTGTCATTTTGATCACGCCAACGACTTTGACTGCAAATTTGACCAAATTGAGAAGGAATTAGAGAATTTAAGTATTACCAATGGATTCAGTGAAATTTTTGGAGTTGAATGGTGAAGTAAAATATTTTTTCATTTTGGACCCGATTTTGGACATTTTTGAGAAAAATTAAAAATGCGGGTAAAACTTGGATGTGTGGCGCTATGCGATTGTTGGATAGGGACATGTTTCATATTATGAGAGGTTTTATGAGATTTTATATGAGATAGAGCTTATGAAATAAGTTTTACAAAATATAAAAAAATAGGTAGACGAATGAAATTGTGACACGTGGCGGATAGCCCACAATTTGTGACCAAATGGTCACCAATTGGGACCGTGCATGGTGGAGGATGAATTTCCATAGAGAGGGCAGAAATAAAAGGAAGAGAAAAGAAAGAAAATTGAAAGAAAAGATAGAGAAAATTGAGAAAAATTGGAAAAAGAGAGAAAAAGTGTGTTGTTGAGAGTTTGGTGATTCTTGGAGCAAAATTCAGGCTAGAACATCTCATACACAAGGTAAAATCATATGATTCAAGAATTAAAGTTGTAGAATTTGTTATGGTAATCTTTTTAATATGAATTACAACTTGAAAATATGAGAATTGTGATGATCAAAGTAATTATTATGTACTATGTAAGACTTTGTGTGTGCAAGTATGTGTACCAGTTGGATGAAGGATCTCAAAGCAATTTTTTGTATGGTAAATAGGTGCATTTTGAATGGTGACTTAAAGGGTTGTTAATGATTGCAAAGAAAGGTGGTAGAATTGGGATAAAAACGGGGTTAAACGTTAAGGAAAATGGATTAAGTTTTGTTTTTAACGTTGATATTGATTATATGTTATTTGCATAAGAACTTAGTGGCTTCTTGAACCAAAGAACCTGAATAATTAAGGTTTTTTTGAAGGGAAAATGAAGTGGATTAAGGGTTATATAGGTGTTATAAATTAAGAGGCATAAGTAGGTGAAGTTGTTTTGTGAAAATGGATTAAAACCAGAAAACTACTGGGGCTGTTTTTGCCCTGTAACATCTCACGGAAATCAGGACACAGAAAATAGGTTATATATAATTAAATTTAAGAGTCTTATGGTCATTTTGATATATCATAGATCCAAATCGGAGTTGTAGATTGAAAGTTATGTGCGAAACAAAATCGTGTGTCAAAGTAGTAAAATTTCAGGATTTTGCTTGGGAAGTGAATGAACTTAAGGAAGAATAATTGTGTGATTTTGGATGAAATGAATGAGAACTATGGAGTGAATCCCTTTTGCATGAAGGGAGGAAGGATATGGAAAAAGGAAAATGAAATAATTGAACAAATGACAAAAAAATGACGTGAACGAAAGTTGAACGTTTTCTTTAACCATCGGCTAACCGTCTGCCCTATTGGCTAAATGTCGATTAACTGTCAGGCACATTGGCTAGACGTTGGGTGCATCGGCTACTTTTCGACCAAACACGATTTAACTTTAAAACGATATTTGGTGTAGGTTTATCAGTAAACGGCCAACGGTACGTTGGAAATGGTAGTCGAACGGCCGTGAATGGGAAAAGTTAATTAAGACGCGCGGTGAGTCCCTTTGATTTCTAAAACCTTTTGAAAGCTAGTGTGCTTTACTTTTTCATGAAATGCTACGTTTTATACCGTTTTAAAAATCCCTAAATGTATTTAAGGTTATTTGAGCAAGATTTATTTTTATGCCACTTTGGGTATGAATGAACTTCATATTTGGCTTGAAAACCTTAACGGATGATTAATGCATAAATTTTGTGAATTTGATCCTTTTTGGATTAAACACTTAGGATTTTTAGAAAATGGTTATTTTTGGAATCGGGTATTCACAAAATTAACTAGAATGCCCTTATTGGAACATTTTATTGAAATATGTTTGGAAATTTTGAATTTAATCCTCTTTTAGGATTAGAATTCTAGATTCTTGAAAAAAGTTCTTTCTGGAATCGGGTATTTAGAAAATGATCCAAATGTCCTTATTGGAATGTTTTATAAAAACCTTTGGAATTGGGTATTCGGTAAATGAGCAAAATACCCCTAGAAATGACTTTTGTGATTGAGTATGAGTAAAATGACCCGAATACACTTAAAAACTTGTTTTGGTATATGAAAGGAACTTTTTACCTTGTTTTGACATGGTTTTGGAAAATGATTTCTTGATATGTAATTAACTTTTGGAAAATGACATTTTGATCTTGAAAAATATTGTATTGGTTTGATGTGTCTATAGAATGAACTGATTGGCCCTACGGAGCCTATGAGAATTATTATCTGACTTGCGAGTTAGTGGGATCAAATTCTGGAAAATGATATTTTCCCCCAAAAACATGTTTTTCCTAATATGGAGAATGGTTTCCTGATATGCTCAAGTGCGAGCCTTCTATATGGATTTGAAAACACGATGAACAATATGAATCTTGAACTATTGATTTCTTGAACTTGTCAATCATTGAATCCAATACATGACTAACTTGAATACTTAGAGTATGTACTAACTTGAATAATTGGCGTATGCACTAACTAGAATACTTGACGTAAGCACTAACTTGAATCCTTGGTGTATGAACTAACTTAAATACTTGGCGTAAGTACTAACTTGAATATTTGGCGTATGTACTAAATTGAATAAATGGCACAAGCACTAACTTGAATACTTAGCGTATACACTAACTTGAATACTAGGCGTAAGCACTAACTTGATTCTCGGTAGTATGCTATGGTGTACTTACCCTTTCGGTGACGTACGGTTAAGTGCTGTAGGCTGCAGTCTAAGCACAATAATACGTGGTGCCAAAGGCTAAGCCTTGTGAGCTTTGTATACAAACCGACCTTCAATTGAAAAAGAGTGCCCGTGATTTGAAAATTAGGGTAATGGTTTGAAATTGAAATATAGTTTTTCAAAATGGATTGAGTTCTGAATAAACTCTTCTTTAGGAAGTTTAAGAATTTCTTCTAGTAGGAAAATGATATGCTTTTCCACAAAGGTTTTATGTGCTTTCGTTCTTTCATAAAACACTAGCACACACGGGACTCACTGAGCGTTACGCTCACACTTGTGTTATTTCTTTTGAAAAACTCAGGATTAGGCGTAGTGAAAGTGCAGTGGACTCCCAGAGGCTCATGCTACATTTTGGACCTGTTATACCTGTGAATGTACATATCAGAAGCCGAATTTTTGTATTTTTCTATTATTAAAAATTTTCACTACCTTTTAAGTAAAGTTTGTTATAAAGACCTCTTGTCGAAGCAATCAGACGGGGCGGCATCCCACAGAGTTATAGCCTACTGTGTTATGGAAATATAGGGTGTTACAGTCTAGCATGAATTTATTACTAATATAATCTTAATGACAAAAATAGCCAACATATGATCAAACTATAGACACCTTGAACATATAATCCGGGTTGGAGAAACTATCATAATGTTTGATCATATGTACATCTTGAACATGATCCCTATTCCTCATATTACACCATGAGTAGTTATTTATTGCAATGTTCTCTACAACTCATGCACTTTCTCTGAGGTCTTAGAATTAATAGTCCTTTAGCAGATGCATCAACTAACTGTTTTGAGGCAAAGTTCAGTTCACTATGGAAAATCTACATTTGCATTCCTAACTCAAACCCATGATAAGGACACTTTCTAAGCATCTCCTTCCACTTTTTCCAACACTCGTAAAGGCTTTTTGATTCTAACTATTGGAAGAAAATATGTCTATCCTAAGTTTGGCTATTCTGGCTGGGGGAAAGTACTTTGCCAAAAATTTCTTAGCTACCCCATTCCATGTAGTGATGGATTCCTACTACTAAAGATTTTAACAATGATTTGGCTCGATTCCTCAAAGAAAAAGGGAAACACCTCACTTTTATAGCATCCTCTTAAATACCCTTCATCTTAAAGCTATTACAAACTTCTAAGAAACTAGCAAGGTGGGCATTAATGTCTTTATCCAGTAGCCCATCAAATTGTACCATGTACTGGATCATTTGGATAATGTTGGGTTTGACCTCAAAATTGTTTGCCTCCATCGTAGGTCCAATGATGCTTGAGTTTGTTCCTAAAATCACTCGCTTAACAAAGTCATCCATGATCCTTCTACGATTATTTCCACCATTGTTACCATTGTTGTTTTGGTTTACTTCCATCTCTCCTGTTGAACTGGCTTGCTTCTCTTTTTGCCTGAGTACACTCCGAATCCTCATTAAAGTTCTTTCAATCTCAGGATCAAAATCTACTGGTTCTCCTTGGAATCATCGAGTTATACATTAAGCACTAAGAATACAAGAACAATAAAATGAAAAGATTACAGAACTTACAAATAGTCAATTAAATAGAATTAGCATACAAAGTTCAACATAAACTAAGTTAGTTAATTAAAGTACATTTATACACACACAAAGATATGACACTTATTTACACGAAGAACATATATACATATTTACATATAGACATATATAAAAATAAACACGGTTAAATCAATGAAATCCAAGCATTCAGGATATTGTTCCTCAGCAACGGCGCAAAAAATTTGATGCGTAAATTTTGGGTGTATAAAAATCATACAAATTAAATCCATCCCTAACCAAGTTTTAATTAAAAAATAATCATCAAATTACACATATGAGCAATTATACTAATTGCAAGCATAGTATAGGGAATTAACGAGTATCGATCCTCAAGAAACAACCACCATCAGTTACCGTTCATTCATTATTTAACCGACCCAATAAAGTGATAATAGAATATAAAGGAAAATAAAGAAAAATATATACAATTTAAGGATGAAAGAATATGCAATGAATTACTTAGTAAATATCACAATTAATTATCATTTTGATATCATGAAAGAATTATAATAAAATCAAATCATTTCCCAAATCATAGACTTACTCTCTTATAATTAAATTAGCATATTTTTCAATCAAACCAACATAACCAAAAGATACATTAAACTCATCCTTCAACAATTATCCCTAAGCTCTAGGTGATAATAAACATGAAATTAGGCAATAACCATAACCTCTAGGTGAAATAAACTAATATTTGATTACCTTAGTTCTTTGTTCTTAACTTCATTTCCCAAGTCCATTAAGAGATAACAAGTGTGAAATTAAGGAAATTAAATCAACTCCTAGCATCGTTTTCCAAGCCAATTAGAAGCAAATCTAAATTCATCATTTTTTTATAATAATCACAAGAAATCAAACACCAAGAATGATAATAAATCGATCAAATAACTAAATTAACCCAAAAATCATGAATCCTAAAATAATTCCAAATTACGATAAAACATTAATTACATCATTATTCCAAAAAAAGAAAACAAAGGTAAAAGAAAGAACTTATAGATAAGCTCTCCTTCTGCTCCTTGATAACCTTCTTGAATAATACTTTTTGATTGATGAATTTCCTCTTCAATGATTTATTGGCAGCGTTGCTTATTGGATTCATGTTTGTCTCTTGTGTTTGTCTTGCTTAAATAGGCTCCCAAGATGCCAAAATTCATTCGCTAAGAGTTCTAGGTCAAGTACAAGTTGAAAAATACCAAAACTCTTAGGAAATTCTCAAATCTACACGTGAATAGGAAAATCGCTGCCTTGGGACAGCTTTGAGTTGGTGCCAGCCCAGCTCCTTCACGAACGACACCTGCTGGGCACTATCGGGTCTGATGTCTCTATTTTTTTTTTACATTTTCCCCTGCTTCCAATCTTAGGCTGGCACCGACTCCATGGGACATGGCCGGCGCTGGCCGTGCACTGCAACGACGACAATTTTTCATTGTTTTTCCTTTTGTTCTACAATTGAACACCAAAATACCTTTCCAAAGGCAAAATATCAAATGTGAAAGAATACGACTAGTTATTGCATCAAATGTATTACAAAATATCCTCAAATAATTAGGAAATTATTGATGAATTTAGCCCCTATCATGTGCATTCCATACATTTTATAGGAATGATGGGTTTTTGTTTAAAGTGGGTAGATTTTGCATACCAAGGGCATTATTGAGAGATTTGCTTGTGAGGGAAGTTCATGAGGGAGGTTTAATGGTTCATTTTGGTGTCACCAAACTTTAGACATCATACAAGAACATTTTTTTTGGTAAAAAATGTGAGGAGACATAGAGAGGCATTGTAATTTGTGCATTACTTGTAGAAAGGCAAAATCTAAATCATTGCCTCATGAATTATATACTTCTTTGCTTACCCCTAATGTACCTTGGTTGGACATCTCTATGGATTTCATATTAAGGTTACTAATAACCAAAGGGAGAATGATTCCATTTTTTTTTTTTTTTGGATCATTTTTCTAAAATGGCTCATTTTATTCCTTGCACAAAAACTAATGATGCTACTTATATTGCAGGATTATTCTTCAAGGAAATGGTAAGACTGCATGGGATACCATGAAGCATTGTATCAGGTAGAGATTTAAAATTTTTAAGTCATTTTTAGAGAATATTGTTGGCAAAACTTGGAACTAACTTGTTATTATCTACGGTATGTCATCTACAGATGGATGGGATAACGAGGTTGTTAATTGAACACTCACGTAATTGCTACGGACAATCGTTAGGAGGAACTTGAAAAATTGGAAAGAATGCATTCCAGATAGAGTTTTCCTACAATAGAACTATTCATTCTATTACTTCATATTCTCCTTTTCAAATTCTATATGGATTTAATCTATTAACCCCTTTAGATTTGTCTCCTTTGCTTGTAGGTGAACGTTTAAACGTTGATGGCAAAAAGAAGGTTGATATAGTGCAGTCTATACACGAGAAGGTTAAGTCCCTAATTGAAAAACATAATGAGGCAATAGCATATAAGAGCAATTAAGAAAGAAGTAGGTGATATTCAAACCAGGAGACTAGGTATGGGTGTATTTGTGGAAAGAAAGATTTCCCACCCAACATAAGTCGAAGCTTGAACTGCGAAGGGATGGACCATTTCAAGTTCTTGAGTGATACGGAGATAATGCTTGCAAGATTAATCTATTAGGTAAGTATATTGTAAGTGCTACTTTTAATATGGCTAATCTTTCTCCTTATGATGTATGTTATGATTCGAGGATGAATTCATTCCAAGAATGAGGAAATAATATGGATCAATTTGGCCAAGAAGACCAAATGCAAGAAGGGGGAGAAAACAGAATCGAAGAAAAGTTGAGCTTGCCTGGACTGTTGACGAGAAACCATTTAAAACAATTTTAACAACAGCTTCAAGCATATCTACGCGTGCATTTGAAACGGGATGGTATTTGGACAATATTGGGAAGATTACAAGAACAAAATTTATTCTTGATTCAAGTAGAAGAGACTGCCTAATGTAGTCCAAACAGCTAACACCAACTCAATAGCCAAAATGCTATTGGATGGTGCACCCTAAGAGAGCTATGTTGCAGGGTTTGGACCCAAAATGGATTTGTTCTATTAGAATTGAACCGGCATCGTCCCATAGTAGTCAGACCAGCACCGGTTCGGCTCTGGAAACCCGATGAAATATGTTTTGTTCTATTAATTTAGGGCCATTTTGTAATATTTAAAACTTTATTAGTTAGGTTCTGAAGGCCTTTTGGTATATACTTCAACCTTTATTGTAAAACACAACATACAACATATATTCAAGAGAAATAAATGAAGAAATGTCTTCATGAAGGTTTGAACCATAGAGTTCATCCTCAATTCCAAGACCAACCTAACGACTTAGTCCACCCTTGAGTAAATGTCTATAAAGTCATTGGATAATTCATCTTGCAAGCTAAACTAGGGTTGTAATTGCATGTTCTTTTAAGGTTCTTGTTTGTTTCCTGTTTGAATACTAACAATCTCCTATCCTTCTTGTTCTTGATCTACTTCTAAATCAAGGGTATTAAGGTGTTATTGTGGTAGACCTTAAACTACTAAATCTTGGGTTCTATTAGCTAGATCTAATAGAGTTTTTAGTTTGTCAGAAAATGTGTTATCTTGTGTCTAATTTCATTTTTCTCTTTCTCAGAACAACTTGTGTTTTGGTATCTTGTTCTTGTAAAATCTAAGTCAAGGCCACTCAACAATTCATGTTAAAGAACACCCCTCAAGCTTATATCACCAGCACACTCCAAGGTTCTCTTGTGATATTTCCTTGAAAATCGTTCTCCTTGTAGCATGTTAGGTTCTTTACATAATCATTGGCATCCTTCTTCTCCATAAACCGAGAGGGACATACAACATTATGTGACAAAGATAACTTAAAATTAGTAGAAAGTAAATAGATTATCATAAATCCCTTCTACAATCTCGCTTTCTGTCTTCACACTGTTCAATTTCTTATTATATCTTTTGTTTTTCTTGGGATTCACTTTTTGTAGACTCTTATAAGATTTCTCAATCATTTTCTCTCTTCATACTCTTGTGGTAAAGTCTTTCAATAGCATGGAGCACTATGGGATCTTCACTTAAAGGGCACAATTAGTTTTCAAACATCTCCAATGGTAGCTCAAACACTTCTTCTTCTCGCATTTCATCTAGCTTCTCTTCCATTATTTCTTTTTGGATTCCCTCTTCTACCAAGATATATTTATTTCTATTCAACTCCATATGTGGTTCTAGGAACTCCAATTCTCTATTACTATTCCATAGGATGACCAATGTTCTCAAAGAAGTGCTCTATTGCATCTATTCAACCTTCTTCACTATTTGTATTCTTTGGTTGCTCATTCTTTGGGATAATTCCTTTTCAAGCTTAATAGATGCATTTGTAGTGCTAATAAAGTAATCCACTAAATTTTCAAGTAAAGGTTTAGCTTGTGGAAGTGTAGATGGTGGATCATATAGGAAACACTCTTGATTACCTTAATACAAACTTGTATGATCACACTACCCCAAATCGTATGTATTGCATTACCCCTTTTCACTAAAGTGATAAGCTTGTTCCAATGCGTGTTGAGCTGCAGCTCCCTTATGTTGAGTATCATAATTGAAGTGCTCTCCCCCATAAAAAATCATAGCTTATGTATTAGTTATTTGGGGGAGTTATGTTCTAAATGTCACCCTTCCCACTAAAGCCATCACTTGAGCTTGTAAAGTGGCCAACGTATTATCATTTTTGCCCTCTTGATTTTGTACCCCATGGCCACATACTTCCCTATCGATAGCTTGCTATGATGATGGTTTCAATGAACTCACAATCACAAAATCATAGTTAAAACAAAAATAGAGAATAAATAAAGCAAAAACATTAAAGAGCAATATCACAATGAGAATATTTACAAAGTACCTAAATATACAAAAGAAACGTAATATTTACAAATACACATGGTTAAATCAATAAGATTTAAGATTTTCAAGATATCGCTAATGATTTCCTAGAAACGGTGCTAGTAGTTATGAATTGCAAGAGAGAATGGAAGGTTTGAATTACAAGACAAGATTGGTTAGTTTGACAAGATGATTAGATAAGATTATTAGGTTTGACAAGATCGGTAGACAAAATTGGTAGCTTAGAATTACAAGAATGTACAGTTAGTTTTGAATTACAAGTATGTATTCAATTTAGTTTATAGTTTTTGAGGTCCAGCTATTTTAAATAGACATCCCTCCTTTATTTGCATGCATGTGTATGTGAGTTTAGAGTAAAAATTGTGCTTGTGTTCAGTTTCTCTACAATCTCTTATATTCAAGAATGTTTCGAGTTTAATCAAGAAAAGTTTTACAGCACTTCAATTTGTATGTTGTTGTACATGAATTTATTATTTTAATTGTAGGATTATATTCGATTTATGTGTTTAGTTGTAATTTACAATATTTGTAATTCCGCTTCTGCCTTTATGGTATTTGAGCCATTTGTTTAATCAATCTCTTAGTTATTTCTTATCTTGGAGGTGTCCCCATTATTACATGATCTTGAAGCATCTTTAAAATCTAAGAAAACTTGATTCATTAACATTCTATTCGTCGTTTCGATTATGGTCCTTACTCTTCGATGTATAACTTTCATGACTTTTATATGCATAAAGCTATGTGGAGATGACAACTCATTAGGAAATATCTAAAGAACTTTAGTTAGTATCTTTAATAATATTAATTAAGGGAATGTAGTTAAAGGATTTAGATTACTTTTATCTTAGTTTCCTAAGATTCCCAACGTAGCAGTGAGAGCTCTTCATACGTTGGCAAGCCTAGAACTATTTGCATTAGTTCGTAAGAACTAAGTGAAGGCGAGTGATAGGACCGACCTTGAGAGCAGGCCAGTAGCACTGGTTTGATCCAAGGAACTTAGACAAAAGCTGGACAAATCACTTTAACCAAAATTCTTTGAAGTTGATAGCACTTATGGATACTCTAAGTAACATATATATGATGAAGTTGTACTCTCCAAAGTTACTAGTACAATTAGTGATATAGAAAAACAATTAGCCAATTCGAGTATACCTAGATAAAAAATAAACAAAATTTATGAAATAAGAAAATTTAAATTCATACAAGATTACAGCATGAAAACTTGTGAGTCCACAATTTCAATTAACTAGGCCTATGATATCGTGAATCTTTTGTCCAAATAGTCTATAGACATTCACAAAAAGAAACGTAGATATTTACATGTTAGATTAATATATGTAGCAGTCTAAGCTCTTTATAGATTATGATTAGATACACCCATTTTTCTATTACTTAGAGATGCAAGACATTTAAAGTTTCACAACTCTATTCTAGAAGTGTTACAATCAAGCTTAGTAAATGGTCCAATATATTTTAATTGTTATCCCATATTTTCCATAGACATTAAAGATCCTTATGCCTTGAATGCACTTATATTAAATATTCAAAGTAAAAATGTAGAATTTGAATTGGGCACTAGATCAATAGCTTTGATTTATAGAGTTTATTACAAATTAATAAAAACCACATTAAATCTAAAAAGCTATTGATTACAGTAAACTAGGATCTACTATGTTATTAGAAGCTAATTTAAGACATACTTCTACATTTGTTCATAGATTACTGAAATGGTAGGAAGTTATGACTAATAATACGTGGCAATTTAAACATTTACTTACTCCTAAACCTGTAGGAGAATCTCCTTAAATTTAAGAAGTTACATAATTACAAAATATACAATAGAGATTAAATTTTGCCAAAGCCAGACAGTCTTTATTGACCCATCTACCTCTAGTCCTCCTCATATTACTAGATTTTTTAGTGCTAGATCTATTCCTAAACATTTAGAATGAGTAGATTTTATAGAAGTTCCTAAAATTCAATATGAATCTATTACAAAAGGATCTAACAATCCCACTTATAGTCAAATGAAGGCACCCGATGTATAATAGCATAATAGGTTAATAACAGTTAACTTTGAAAATAAATTTGAATTGGATAAAAGTTATTTGAGGCAATTATGGAATAATACTTCTATCAGGATAAAAAGAGATTGGTTCTTTTCTAATTATGACAAGGTTACCAGAGAAAGACTAAAAGAAAAATGGTATTCAAACATTTGTAGAATGCAAACTCATTTAGATTTCTTTAAAAAGTTTGAGTATTCAGGAGAATTTAATGCTCCACAATCTTTAGAAGTTATTATGTACAATTGGCACACTTTAACTAACAAAACAATAGAATTACAAGTGCCTCTATTGGAAGAGATTAAGATACTTTATGATGGTAGAGTTATTACAACTTCTTTTTTTAAATTAGAAAATATGGATACTATAGGGGAACCAACACAAAAGGATTTAAATAAAGTTATTTAACAAAATAATTGTACTAACCAACTGTTATCTTCTTTAGCTAATCAATTACAAGAAATTAATAACAAATCTAGTCTTAGAAATATTCTAATAAAAAATAATGGATCTGAGTTAGATAAAAATCTAATGACTAAGTTATATGAAATTCCAAAAAAATATCCACTTCAATTATAATGTAATTTTGAAATTACAAACAATACCTTTAATGAAATTAACGATAGATTACTGAATAAAGTTAAAGTCTCAAAATCTACTTCTAAGGTATAAATACTTCAAGAATTCAAAGTTAATAATTTAGAAAATACTCTAGATATTAATAGGATTAATGGATATGAAAAAAGAAATAGTTCTTCTAGGCAACAACATAATAAAAGGAATTATTATCCTAGACCTTCTTTTCTAGATATGCAACATAAAGAAAGACATCTTAATGCAACATCCTCTTATAGTGTTCATGATATAGCAGAATAGAATTTAGATGGTATGAATGAACATCAAATATATAATTTAATTCATGAAATGGGAATGACAATTACAACTTATCAATTACATGTGAAAAACATTGATTATCAATGTGTAGCCTTCTTAGATGATAGATTTACTAGCACTTTAAAGTTCTTTGGGATAACTACCTTATACCTTATCAATGCTAATAGATCCTTACAACCTGTACTCATATTATAGTAAAAAAAAAATAAAAAAATAAAAAATGAAGGAACTAGTTGTTGGGTATCTCACGCATATCATATATGACGCAGTGGAAAAATAAGAATGAGATACCAATCTAGGACTTGCATATGTGTGGAAAATAAGACATAAAGAGAACAAATGTAACAACTTTACCTTTCTTTGAGCGTCTGAAAAACAAATTTTTTTTCCTTCTTCAAGTCGAGGCGTGATCTAACAATCCTTTTTATCAAACACCACGAGAGTTGAATGTCCCACCACTATAACCACAGTGTGTAATTATCTCTAACAGAAATCCACATGGAGGATCACACTCAAACACGAAGTTTTCTGTGCTAGCAGAAAAACTATGTGGCGGCTAGGGTTCCTCTTGTTTTTCAGCAAAAACGAGAGAGAGAAAAGAAGGAAGTTTTGTGTTGTTATTTTGGCGTCAATCCTCACTTGCTAAGGTTTCGTGTGTGTCTTACACATATCACGAATAACCTGCTGAAATTACTCCATCTCAGGATTCTAAAACAATTAGAATTCCCTAATTGTAATTGTGAGTAATTGGAAATATCAAGTTTTCACAATTACAATTTGGACCATAAATTATAACTAATTATAATTTGGTCACAACAACTTCTCTTTCCTGCAATTAACCCCGCTATGTTATCAAATAACATCTTGAGTATATAATCCTCTATTATGTGTGACCTATTACGTTTCTCAGTCAATTGGTAGCGAACATGAATTAATCCAAACGTCTTTGAGATTAATAATCCATAATTAATTAGAATTAATCATATCAATTCTAATCAGGATTGGTTTATTAATTCATCAACTAATAAACCCATATTCCCAGATCATGAGTGATATCTAGCAACACATCATGACCACCTAAGAGTTCAGGAAGTTAAGTGGCTTGACATGAACCCTTCAATAATAAACTATAGTGCAATTAACTCATTTCACTATATAATATCTCATTTGGTTTGGAGTATGAAATTAGTACCAACTTCCTTCAAAATATATAAACTCTGGCGTGAATATAATAGTACTTGTACCAGGAGTCCACTACTCTAGATGTGTATTAATTGGAACTGTTTCTAATACATAGTCGCCTTGGCCAAGGACTTTTCGAGTAGTAATTCCTACATGTGACCGTGAGATATTCGCCCCTACTATTAGGAGTGGTGAATCCTTTATTGACCCTCTCAACTACTTTTATTTTCCTCTCAATGTACTCAATATCCATCCTATAGGCGGCCTTTGATTTGGCTTCAGAGATTGGAATCAAAGCACAATGCTCAGCAAACAAAGTACCTTGGAGATCTCAAGTCTAAGGATACTTGCACGTTTGCTATATTGAGATTATATCACTGTCACTAAATAGTTATACATGTGATTATCTCATAGGTAGGTCATCCAATGTACTTATTCTATTAACAAGCATCCATGTGTTAACTTTGAGTATCTCAATACTCACGGATATGAGAACTACCACCTGATCAAATCAGGAAGTCTAATACATGTTAGTCTTAACGCATTAATGATGTCCTGTCTCATTAATACTATGACTAGGGACTATTTATGTACTAAAACTATACAGTATAGTAAGAATCTAATATCATGATCTCTATCATGATTTCCTTAACATAGTGTTGTACTGGGGACTTTATCCAACAGTTATATTACATAAAAGTAAACAAAAGAAACTGTAAGATAAATAATGCCTTTTATTAAAATAAAATGTGTCATATACAATGTACAAGTGATTGCCTATAGGGCATAACACTAACACTAGTGAACAGACTAGGAAAAAATCGAAGTAAGATGCAGTAGCCACTTTATAGTTTTATGAGAGAATCACAAACATTTCAAGAAAGAAATTTAGAAACTTTACGAATTTAATATGTCTTAAATTACATGATTTTAGATGGTATAAAGATATGTTTCTTAGAAAAGTCATGCTTAGAACGAATTGTTATCATAGTTTTTGGAAAGAAACATTTTTACCAGGGTTACCACCATTATTTGTAGATAAAGTAAGATAGAAACTTAGAACTAATTTTAAAGGAGACATACCATATGATACATTAAAATTTGGAGATTTATTTAATAGTGTGAATATAGTAGGATTAAAGTTATATACTGATATTAAATTAAAATATCAGATTAAGAAAGAACATAGTATTACCAGAAAAGAATTAGGAAGTTTTTGTTAATATTTTGAATACTCAAAAGTTACAACACACTCTTATAAAGTTAACAAAAAAATAAGCAAAAGAAATTAGTAAAAAAAAAAAATAAAATTGATAGGACTTATAAAAAGAGAAAGTTTAGAAAAACTAAAGTTACAAAAGATGACAAAGACAAAGGCCAAAATTCTATAAGTGTGGGAAAAAAGACATTTAGCTAATGAATTGAAAGTAAAATCTAAAAAGAAAAATAAAATTAATAAGTTGGAGTTAGATAAAGAAATTAGAGGCAGTATTTTTTTAAAAAAATATTAAATTAGGTTGATAATAGCTCTATTTCAACATATAGTAATGATGAAGATCAAATATATGTTATTTAGGAAGAATTTGATTAATTTACTAATCAAGAAAGTGATTGTGAATGTAATGGATTATGTAGTTTTAATGTTAGAACTATATGTTAGCCCGAAGGACATTCTCCTGTGTTTTGACTTATGACAAACATTGATATGGACTAATGTGTGTGTTTACATGTGACAGGAATTTTTTGATATGATATGGTTGACCTTCACTCTTTAAGGTCTTGAGAATATTGTATGATCCATGCAACTCAAGGGCAATAATGAATGATCAACTGAGGTTGCATATATTGAAGACCTTATTGAAGAATTGTAGACTAGGAATTTTTTCTTCAAGGTATTGTCTGTAATTTCGATGTCTCTTTACCTTGGGTTAATTTTATTTTACATTGAAGTACTTATAAAAGTTTTTCAAATGAAAATGTTTTGAATTTGACTTTTATAAAAATTATGGAGAAGTGTTTTGGACGACACTCTGAATCCAAAACATCCATCCAGAATTATGTAAAATTTTCAAAACACTCTTTTAAATGAATAGTACTATTGTGGATGCATGTTTTGGACTCACATCCATCCACTTCGTCAATCTAAAATGTTGAAGATCCTGACAAAAAAATTAGCCATTAACTAGCAGTTGGAGCTTCATTTTTTCTTCAATAAAAGCCATTTAAACATGATTTTCTACAAGATTTTTGTGCGAACTTATTAAAAAACACTCTTATACCCTCAAAACACAAAATCTCTCTTCGTGCTTCACTGTGAAATTAAATCATCCAAAGGTAAAAAGTTAAAGGTGCCCAAGTTTGCTAGATTTGCTCAAAATTGTGAGCTATCCTTGTCTTATTTCTCTAATCCTTTTGTATATCAAAGTTGTGGTGTAAAACCCATTTGGGGTGAACCTTGATTTGTATTTGGTTGAGAGGTTTTAGGTAAAACCAAGTGATGATCCTCTTGTGTAATTGGAGCCGTCAATCACTATTGATTTGAGTGTGGTTTACAGTGATCTAGTTTAAAATCCTTAAGTGTGACTTAAGGTAGTGGATATAGATCTTTGAGGATCGAACCACTATAAATCTTTTATCCGTCTTGCGTTTATTGTTGAATGTTTATGAATTTCTCTATACAAAGTTTCAATCACTCAAAGAGATATTTATGATTTTCACCAACATATCTTTACTATTGTATTGATTATACATCACTTGACATATCTTTTGAAGATCCTAGATATCTTTTTAAAGCTGCACGATTTTCTACTTCGCATACCATTTATACATCACGATTTGACTTTAAAACAAAAAGAGGATTTTGAAAAAGTGTTTAAATTTTTCAAAAATCTTATTCACCCCCTCTAAAGTTTTTCATTTGGTATCAGAGTATTAGTCTACATCTCTTTGGCTAAACAACCTTGTAGAAAAGATTCTTATGGAAAATACCTTATCTCTTTCTTATATCGATGGATCCTCGACAAATAGACATCCCTTATTCATTGAGAGTAATTATACATTCTAGAAAAATTGCATGAAAATATGTGTATGCTCAATTAATTTTGAGCTATGGAATTTGATTGAAAGAGGACCATATGTCCCTTCTAAAAGTGTTGAAGGTCGAATAGTTGCCAAACAGAGTGACGACTATGATGTTGAAGACAATGCCAAAATGATATTGAATTTTCAAGCTATGAACATTCTGTGTTGTGCCCTTGATGCCACTAAATATAACCGAGTAAGTGGCTGTGATACAGCTTATAACATGTGGAGATTGCTTGAAGTCACCGACGAGGTGACAAATTAAGTAAAGGAATCAAAGTTGGGACTTCTGATTCATAACTATGAATTATTTACTATGAAGCCAAATGAGAGCATAACCGACATGTTCACTACATTTACAAACATTACAAATAGACTTAAAGCTTATGGGAAAAGCTATTCCTTTGGTGAACAAAATAGAAAAATTCTTGGTGCCTTGCCAAAGAGCTGGCAGCCTAAAGCGCTAGCTGTGGAGGTATCAAAAGATTTGAAAATCTTATCCACTGAAGAGCTAATTGGCTCTCTCTTAAATCATGAAATGAAACTCAAAAGGTTTCAAGAATTTGATGACAGTGATAAAAGAAAAAGGGGAACAGCTCTGAAAGTTGTTGATGATGATCCCGATGGCAATCAATATGAATGTGATGATGGAACTAAATTGGATATTGAAGAGCTGGCTATGGTTGTCGTAAAATTCTGAAAGATGTTCCAAAAAGGAAATCTCAGAAGAAGTAAAAAGTTCGTAAAAAAGAAAGGACAAACTTTATCTTTCAAGTCTCACTGCTTTAAGTGCAAAAGTACAGAACAATTCATTACTGATTGCCTAATAGCCAAGAGAAAGAATCCAAGATGTTCAAAAGGAAAAGAAAGGACTTGAAAACAAAGAAAAGAAAAGGACTGATGGGAACTTGGGATCAAAATGATTCCGAATCTAAAGAGAATGGAGAATCTAAAAATGAAACAACTAACATATGCTTCATGGCAATGGAGGATAAGGTAAATTCTTCCCCATCTAACCTTGTGGCTGAATTGCATGATTCTACTTGTGATAATAGTGATATCTAAATAAACTTCTCTTTGATATGTTCCATGAACTCAAAAAGATATCAAGAAAGAACAAGAAAATAAAAATGAAAATCGATTCCTTATCAAATGAAAATAACAAGCTCATGAGTGAGAACAAAATTCTACTTGACTCCATTTGCTACTCGAATGTTGAAAAAGAAATCATCTCTACCTTCTTGAACTATTCTATGCTTGAGAACAAATATTTTTGTAATAAATTCTCTTCTCTTGAAATCATGATTAGTGATTTTGATAATATGAAAAAGAAAGTTGATGATCTCACTATTTTTATTGAAAAATTCACTGATGGCCAAAACAATTTGAATAAACTTCTTGGAGTGCAATGTATAGCTGGAAATAGAAGGGGTCTTAGCTATAGGAACGTGCACAAAGCAAAAAAATACAAGTCTTACTTTTTTAGAGCAAGTTCTTCAAGTGCAAATTATACATGTGGTTCTTATTGTGGTAAGAATGGTCATAATACATTTAGGTGTCATGTTAGGAAAAACATTAAATTGGGAATGAAGGCTGATTGGAAAGTTAAAAGAAGCGTCACTAACCGTTGTGGACCTAAGAAGGTATGGGTACCAAAAATTACTCTCCCATCTCATGTACAAATACATTCATCTGATAAAATGAGCACCACAAAGTGGTTCTTGAATAGTGGATGCTCAAGACACATGACTGAAAATGCAACCCTATTAGAAGATGTTTAAGCTACAAAATGACTGGTTTGTTACCTTTGGAGACAAAAAGAAAGGAAAGATTCTTGGTATAAGTAATATTGGTAAAGGATCTTCTACCATTATCAAACAAGTATTATTGACTGATGAGTTGAAACACAATTTTCTTAGCATTAGTCAATTATGTGACAATGGCTATATAGTTATTTTTGAGAAAGATTTTTGCTTTATTATGGACAACTCTAGTAATGAAACAATTTTTGTTGCTAACCGTGTTGGGAATGTAAAAGTATTTTATCTTGATGATCTAATGGCTGATGATATTATGTGCTTTTCTGTGCATGATAATGATGGCTACCTTAGGTAATGAAGGCTGGGCCATGTATCATTTGATTACTGAATAAATTATCTTCCAAAGAGCTTGTTAGAGGGCTGCCCAAAATGAAGTTTGAAAAAGAAAGAATATGTGATACATGACAATTTGGAAAGAAGATCAAAACCTCTTTTAAACCTAAGAAAATGATTTCTACATCAACTCTTGAATTAGTATATATGGATTTATTTGGACCAATAAGGACCTCTATCCTTGGTGGTAAGAAGTATGCTTATGTACTAGTAGATGATTGCTTAAGATTTACTTGAACTTTATTTCTTGGACAAAAAGATGAGTCATTCTCTGAATTTTCTAGGCTTTTCAAACATGTTCAAAATTCTCTTAGATGCAAATTGATTTCAATTAGAAGTGATAATAGTAGAGAATTTTGCAACCACGAGTTTTACACATTTTTGTTATGAGAATGGCGTCTTTCACAACTTCTAGCTGCTAAAACCGCTCAACAAAATGGTATTGTTGAGAGGAAGAATAGAACCCTGCAAGAAATGGCTAGATCTATGATTTGTGAAAACTCTATCCCAAAATACTTTTGGGCTGAATCTGTTAATATAACTTGTTACATTGTTAACCGAGTCATGCTGAGACCTTTTCTAAGAAAAACATCATTTGAGCTTATGTTTGACAGAACTCCATCTATTTCCTATTTTAAAGTCTTTGGTCATAAATATTTTGTCTTTAATACTCGAGATAATCTTGAAAATTTGATAGCAAATCGATGAGACTATATTTCTTGAATACTCTTCCAATAACAAGGTATATAGAGTGTACAATAAAAGAACTCTATGTGTGAAAGAATCTGTACATATTGTGTTTGACGAATCTAATATATATACATCAAGAAAAAATGATGATGTAGGGATCTCAAAAGGACAAGGCAGTGAACAGCACAAAGCTCCTTCACTTGACATTTATGCCAAAGAAGAAGAATTAGAAGAACAACAAGCTGAATAAAGAAAGTAAGAAACTGAAGAGCATACTGATCAATGGCTGCTAAAAGAATGGAAGTACAAAACTGGTCACCCAAAAGAGCAAATAATTGGTGATTCCAGTTGTGGGTTCAAAACTAGATGGTACTTTGTCGATAATTGTGTTTTACTTTCAAGTATTGAACCTAACTATATTGATGTGGCCTTGCATGAAGATTTTTAGATCTTAGCTATGTAAGAAGAAATGAACCAATTTGAAAGAAATCAAGTTTGGAAACTCGTTTATAGACCACTGTATCATGTAGTCATTGGTACCAAGTGAGTTTTCAAAAACAAACTTTATAAGCATGGTGTGGTAATTGGAAATAAGGCTAGACCTGTTGCTCAAGGATTCAATCAAGAAGAGGGCATTGACTATGATGAGCAGTTGTTCCCATTGCTCGATTAGAGTCCATTAGAATACTACTTGTCTTTGTATCCTTCAAAAATTTCATACTTTACCAAATGGATGTTAAAAGTGCCTGCTTGAATGGTTTTATTGAAGAAGAGGTATATGTAGAATACCCTCCTGGTTTTATTCATGAGCACATTCCAAATCATGTTTTTAAATTTTCAAAGGCTCTTTATGGTTTCAAACAAGCCCCACGAGCTTGGTATGAAAGGCTTAGTGGATTTTTACTCTCAAAAGGTTTTTCAATAGGCTTGATTGACACTACATTATTTATTAAATTAGAAAAATCTGATGATCTTCTCATTGTCCAAATTTATATTGATGATATCATTTTGGGTACTACTAATGAATCCTTGTGTAAGACGTTTGCCAAGACTATGAAGCAAGAATTCGAGTTGAGCATGATGGAAGAACTCAGCTTCATCCTCAAATTACAAATCAAACAAACCAAGGATGAAATCTTTCTCAATCAAGCTATGTACACTAAAGAACTGCCAAAAGGTTTAGTATGAAGAAGCTAAAGAAATCAATAAACCAATGAGCACATCACTTAAGCTTGGCAAGGATGAAAATGGTAAGAAAGTGGATGAATTGAAATACAAAGGTATGATTGGAAGTTTGTTATATCTTACAACTAGTTGACTAGATATTATGTTCTTGGTATGCATTTGTGCAAGATTTCAATCATGTCCAAAAGAATCCCACTTATATTTTGTGAAGCGTATCCTTAGATACTTGGTGGGGACACATGATTATGAATTATGGTATCCTCAAACTAACTTCTTTGATCTTATAGGATACACAGATTTAGATTATGTAGGCTGCAAAGTTGAACAGAAATGTACTAGTGGACATTGTCAATTTCTCAGACACTTTCTAGTGTCATGGCATAGTAAGAAATAAGCTTGTGTATCACTATCCACAATTGAGGCTGAATACATCACAATAGGAAGCTGTTGTGCACAAATCTCGTGGATGAAAAACACATTACTTGATTTTAGTCTTAATTTTGATTACATACCTGTACTATGTGATAATACGAGTGGAATTAATTTGACCAAAAATCCAGTTCAGCATTCTAGGACAAAGCACATTGAAGTTAAGCACCATATTATTAGAGATCATGTGCTTAAGGGTGATGTTTGTGTAGAATATATCCCCACTAAAAATCAACTTGTAGATATATTCATAAAACTCCTAGTTGAAGATAAACTCTTCTTTTTGAGAAGAGGGTTGGACATTACAAAAATTGCGCGACTAAAGTTTTTGGAAAAGAATGATTGTCTATTTCTACAGGTTTTTGAAGAAACATGATTTCAGAAGAAGACTTTGGATGCAGTCTTCAAAGAGTAAATCCAAAAATTCACTTTTCAAAACCCTCATTTTAAAGATTTTTTTTTTGGGATGAATATTTTGGACAAAGTCTTAATCCAAAATGAAAGTAACTTAATGCTTCGTATGATTTTTTTAATTATAATGACTACTTCCAGAATATTCTTTTTAAAATTTAAAACACTGGCACGTTTCAAAGATAGTTTTCAAAATCTCTAATGAAAGTTACTTCCTAGGGTACTTGATTGTACCTATCTTCACAACTTCCTAGGAAACCCCAAGAAGTCTTTTTTTTCTTCTCAGATTCTGAAATCGACATTGAGTTCTATCTTTCTCTCTTCAAAATTTCTCCATCTTCTCTCTAAAAAGCCAAAAGCCCAAGTTTTTACCTTTTGATCACAATGGTTAAATCTCCAAAATTGACCAAACCACAGTTAAAGTAGGTCTAGAAAAACACAACAACGATGAAAAGGAAATTGGCTACTGTGACAAAATCAACTGCAAAAGAGAAAAGGAAGGAAGTCGTTCCTAAACTCTCTACTTCTCAGAACAATTCCTTAGAACCAATCCCTAAACAAGAAAGCTTAGAGACCAAGGTACCCCGCGTTCTTGACTCTAAAAGTGAAACCGACTTCAATGATTGGGTTTCAAGAAATCAAACTGTAACTGTTGGTTACCGCGTTAATCCAGAGTCTTTCTTAAATTTTGCAAATATTCTTAATATGTTTGAGTCTTTTGGGTGAGGAGCCCTGTTATTTGTGGAAAAAAAATTGTACACTACTTAAGTGTGGGAATTTTATGCAAACCTGAGAAAGGGCCCATTAGAGGAGACTGGTGGGGGTTTTATAGTCTGGTGGTATATCTCAAGAGTTAGAGGAAAGAATCTTGAGTTTGATCATCACCTACTGAACAAAATCTGTGGTGTTAGAGATGGAGGCACTCAATTTTTTGAACTGAATAAGTTCCCTGAGAGAACTAATCTATTTGAGTTGGGAAAATTTGAAAGAACATTCACTGGAGGAAGTGGCTTTAAGAATTCAAGCAAGAGGAACACTAAGTGGTTTAATAGGCTTGGTAGAATTTTGCACCACATGGTTCTACCATGGTTGTACCGAGTTTTGGTCACAAAATGTCTGTAAACATCATGCAAATGGTAATGATGTCAGTGCTATTCGAGAATAGGGCAATGAGTTTTGGTTTTCTTGCTGAGAAATTGATGATGCAAAGAAGGAACACCTCAAGCAAGGCCCTACGCTATGGAAATTTGTTAACCAAAGTGTTCAAACCCTTTAAGGTTTTCTAGAGTTCGATCACTCCTGCTCCTTTAAAAATGAATGTTTATAGCTTTGAGTCATTTGAGAAAATGGGATATGTATAAGTGAATAGTGAGTGAAAGCTACTTAGAGATATTTTTGACAATGAAAAGGAAAGACTGTTAAAGGTTAAGATCGAAGGGAAGACTGCTCAACCTATTGGAGCTAAGAGAAAGGTTGAGATAGAAGTTCAAAAGGAGTCATCTAGCAAGGGAAAACAAAGAATTCATGATATCGGGATCAATCAGAGCATTTTGGAAGCCATAAATTTGTTGGCTGTTAAAGTAGATAGCCTTAACTCAGAAATCCAGAATTTTGGGAAAGGGATAACTGCTGTGGAAGAGAAGGATCAAAATACTGAAACCATTCCTACTAAATTAGCTTATCCCAAAGAACAAATGACTAAAGAATAAACTACCCAAGGGAAAGAAAATGACAATGAACAAGATGCTGAGAAGGAAAATGAGAGGGAGGATGAAGGAATAAAGGAAACCCAGATTGAAGATGAAATTACTGCACCAACAAAGAAAGGTAAATTAAAGAAATCGTCCGAGCAAGAAAATGAAGAAACAAAAAAGGCTCTTAAAGAGGAACCAAGTGAGGTAGATAAGAAGAAGGAAGAAGTGCCAGGAAAAGATCTTGGCCAAGAAAGGTGATATCATTGCGTGAGGAAGAATCAGCACCACTTGCTCCTACTATGCCTGCTCACCAACCTACTTCCTTTGGAAAAAGACAGAACCATGTGGTGGTTAAGAGAAAATTCAGCAGACTAGCTGGCCAATTTAAGAAAATCGGCAAAGGAGGAAAATCTGAGCCTGTCATCATCCCTTGAACATTGAAGCTAATGTTTTTTTTAGGGTTTTCACTTTTTCTATTCTGTTATTTTGAACACTTATGCTTTTTTGTTCTTGCTATCTTACTACTCCCCTTCTAATGCTTTTGCACTTTCTTTGTTTCTCTAGACCCTGGTTACCACTTTACTCTGCTTCCTTTTCCTGCTTCGTTTATGATTATTTTTTATTGATGATAAATAGGGAGAAAATTGGGATATCATATATTCTTGGGGGATCAATCTTTGCGATCATGTTCTAATATAAATGGTTTTTGATATGGTTAATGAAGGTTTATAAATATGGTCATGCTACGGACTCTGAAATTGGCTGATATTTTGATATTATCTAATTGTTGATACTTTTTGATAATGCCTAATAAATATGGTTATGTCTTCATGTGACTTATTCTAGTTTGATCTGTGGTTCCAAAATAGGTTATAGTTCTAAAATTAATTTGCCATGGTTGCAATGGGTTACAGTTCCTGACTATGCCATAACTGCTACATCTGAAATAACTGATCTACATTTTCAACATCCATCCATTTTTATAAATAATGAATATTTATAACTCTTAGGGATATTAACTGTCTATCTATTCTAGATGAGCGGATTTTTATGATGCCCTGTTTGTCCCTTAGAACAGATAACTAGATTGGCAGTTGTCTATGAAAGCTATTGTTTGATAACCCTGCTCATATACACGGGGATTTTTGGACCCTGAAGGAATCCTTCTTGCATCTAAAAGGTTAGTCCAAAATGTGTTTTTCTCTATTTTGGACGCATTGTTTGGACATACAAAATTTTCATATCTCAGTATAATCTTTATGTCCTTTCCATGAAAAATCAGTGTATTTTCTATAAATAGCGAGAGGGAGCACTGTCTTACAAACACTATCTGCATACCTCCACTAGTATATACTCATATATTATTTGTTGTATTTGTCATATGTGGCTATTTTCGTGTGAAATAGTCCTAATTTGGAAGGAAGGAGGAAACGGAGGTTGCTTGGGCCATAGGCTCATAGAGCTATCGTTTATGAGACAATACTAGATCATCTTTCTTATATCATACCTATATACACTCTTTAAGTCCTATGATGAGAGATTGTATTTCAAATGATCTTAATCCTTTAAATCTCTCAATCTTACATATCCATACAGTGTATATTATTGATCACAACCTATCAAGTTTGTCATTACTCAAAAGGGGGAGATTGTTAGCTTGAAGGGCATTATCCTGTATTTTGACTTATGAAAAACTTGACGTGGACAAATGTGTGCGTTTGCATGTGATAGGAATTTTTGGTGACATGGTTAACCTTCATTCTTCAAGGTCTTGAGAATATTGAATGATCCTTGCAACTCAAGGCTAATGATGAATGATCAATGAAGTTGCACATATTGAAGACTTTCTTGAAGAATTGTAGACTAGAAATTTTTGCTTCAAGGTATTGTCTATAATTCCTATGTCTCCTTACCTTGGGTTAATTTTATTTTACATTGAAGCACTTATAAAAGATTTTCAAACGAAAATGTTTGAATATGACTTTTATAAAAATTTTGGAGAAGTTTTTTAGACGAAACTCTGAATCCAAAACATCCATCCAGTATTATGTAGAATTTTCAAAACACTCTTTTAAAAAAATAGTGCTATTTTAGACGCATGTTTTGGATGCACATCCATCCACATTGTGAATCCAAAACGCTGAAGATCCTGACAGAAAATTAGTCGTTAACTAGCCATTGGAGCTTCACTTTTTGCTTCTATAAAAGCCATTTAAACATGATTTTGTACAAGATTTTTGTGAGAACTTATTCATAAAAACTCTTATACCCTCAAAACACAAAAATATCTCTTCGTGGTAAAAAGCCAAAGGTGCCCAAGTTTGCTAGATCTGCTCAAAATTGTGAGCTATCTCTGTCTTATTTTTCTAATCCTTTTGAATATTAAGGTTGTGGTATAAAACTCATTTAGGGCATTTGTAGTTGGTTGAGAGGTTTTGGGTAAAACTAAGTGTGGTGATCCTCTTGTGCAATTGGTGCTGTCAAACACCATTGAATTGAGTGAGGTTTATAATGATCTGGTTTAAAATCCTTAAGTGTGAGCTTAAGGTAGGGAATGTAGATCTTTGAGGATGGAACTACTACAAATCTTTTGTCCATCTTCCTTGCATTTATTTCTCAATGTTTGTGAATTTCTCTACACAGAGTTCCAATCACTCAAAGAGATTTTTATGATTTTCACCAACCCATCTTTACTATTGTATTGATTGCACAACACTTGACACATCTCTTTAAGATCCTAGATATCTCTTTAAAGCTGCATGTATTTCTACTTCGCATACCCTTCATACATCACGATCTGACTTTAAAACAAAAAGAGGATTTCAAAAATCAAGTTTCAAAAAAGTTTTTAAATTTTCCAAAAACTTTATTCACCCCTCATCCCAAGGTTTTTCACTATAAATGTTATTACAAAAGAAAGTACACAATTCTTTTTTGACTTAATAGATAAAATAGTCAACAAACATATTAAAAGGGAATATTTATTAAAACTTAGAAAAATAATTTTACAGAAACATAAAAGTGTAGAACCCTTTGATGTAAAATAAGTATTTAATAGATTTAAACCTTTAGAAACAAAAATATCTATGCACAATTTACAACAAGAAATTAATCAAATAAAACAAGAAATTGAAGACTTAAGAATAAATAATGAAATAAAAATATATATATTAGCTTTAAAATTAGAAAAAGAAGTAAGCTCACAAAATAAAGGAAAATCTCTAGTAGAAGAAGAGAATACAAAAGAATTTATTACAGTTATAACTAAGTTAATTTTAGAAATGGCATGTACCTATTACAATTAGGGTAGGAGATAATTTTATAATTAAAACTGTAACCCTTATGGATTCAAGAGCAAATTAAAATTGTCTAGCTGAAGGATTTGTACCAACCATGTTTTACGAGAAAATTATACAAAAATTGTATTCAGCTTCAGGATCAAAATTTGAGATTAGGTATAAATTATCAAATGCTCACATATGCAATGAAAATATTTGTTTAAAAAATTCTTTTATTTTAGTTAAAAATTTATAAAAAATTGTTGTTTTAAGAATTCTATTTCTTACTCAGATATATCCTTTTACAATGATAGTTATGTTATTCATACAGAAGTTTTAGGACAAAGAATTACATTTGATTTTTTAACTAGCCCAAAACAAAGAGATATAAATATTTTAAAGAATATTAATATATCTAGAATTCAGTTATTAACTACTTAGATTAATTTTTTAATGGAAGGAATATGTTACATAAGAATAGAGGAACAATTAAAGAATCCATCAATTCAACCAAAAAAAAAAAAAAGATTTTTAGAAGAACAAGTGTGCTTTAAAATTCTTAATGTCTTTTAGGATAGGAAGAAACATACAATTAGTTTACCATATTTAGATGGCTTTAGTGAGAAAGCTATCCCTGCTAGAGCTAGACCTATACAAATGAACCATGAATTAATAGAATATTCCAAAAAAGAAACAAATGAATTGTTAGCCAGAAAGATTATTGGACTATCCAAATCCTCTTGGACCTGTCTAGCCTGTAATGTTAAAAATCAAGTTAAAAAGCAAAGAGGAGCACCTAGGTTAGGAATTAATTTCAAACCTTTTTATTAAAGTTTTAAAATGCATTAGGTACCCCATACATTATAAACGAGACCTACTAAAATGGATGTACAAAGTTACTATTTATAGTAAGTTTGATATGAAGTTAAAATTTAGGTAAATACATATAAAAGAAAATGACAGGTATAAAGCTACTTTTAATGTACATTTTGGACAGTATGAATAGAAAGTAATGCCTTTTGGATTAAAGAATCCACCCTCTAAATTTCAAAACATTATAAATAGTATATTAAATATTTATAATCATTTCACAATAGCTTATATAGATGATGTTTTAGTTTATTTAGCAATTATAGATCAACACTTTAAGCATTTAAAACTATTCTTTGATATTGTAAGAGCTAATGGATTAGTAGTGATTGCTAAGAAGGTTAAGTTATTCCAGATTGAAATAAGATTCTTAGGACATAATTTTACAAATGGTACATATAAACCAATCTGTAGAGCTCTAAAATTTGCATATAAGTTTCCAAACAAAAGTACAGGTAAAACTCTTACAATGATTTTTAGGATGTCTTAATTGCATTTATGATTTCATTCCTCACCTCTGGCAATTATGTGAACCCTTATATGAATTATTATGCTAGAGTCTATGTCTTTGGGGGTCCCGAACAAATCCAAATTGTTTAGCAAGAGAAAGCTATTATTCAAAATCTTCTTTACCTTGGAATTCCACATTACAAGCAAAAATGATTGTTGAAATTGATGCCTCTAACATAGTTATAGATATATTCTCAAGCAAATGATTACTTTAACTTCTTCAGAATAATTAGTTCTATATTATTTAGGCATTTGACTCGGAAATCAAAGATTTATAGTACGATTAAAGAGGAATTTTTGTCTATAGTTTTATGTATTACCAAATTTCAAGATGATTCGAGAAACAAAACATTTTTACTATGAATTGATTTCAAAGCTACAAAAGATGTAAAAAATTTAGTTTCTAAACAAAATTTTGATAGATGACAAGCTATTTTATCTAGTTTTGATTTTGAAATAGAATTTATTAAAGTTACTAAATGTAACACCCCTACTAAAGGTAATAGTGGAAGTATATCAACACCTTATGTCGCCCCCGTCTAGTCGTCCAGATAAGGGGTCTTTATAACGAAGAATCAACAGAGAATACAATGTCCATATTCATATAAACATCCTACACTAATGGTCATATATATATAACAAAGCATCTCATACGTGTAAATTCCCATACTACATTAGTAATAAGGTACATAATCAAAAAGGGAAACTGTCCAGACCTATACTGTTGTCACTGTTGTATCGTCCTTCCATCCATAGGTCAACTCAAGTCCAGATGCTACAAACAAGGGAGAAGATAAAAAATACGTGTGAGTGACAAATCACCCAGTGAGTCCCACGTGTGCTAGTACTTTAATAAAGAAATAGAGTACATAAAACCTTTGTGGATGAGTGTAACATTTTCCTACTGGAAAATAATACCAAAACTCTCTATAAAGAAGAGTTTATTTAGAACTCAATCATTTTTGAAAAACTGTGTTTCCATTTCAAATTATTGTCCCAATTTTTATATCACAGACATTTCTCCAATAGAAGGTCGGCATGTATATAAAGCTCACAAGGCTTTGCTTTTGGTGCCATGTATCATTATACTGAGACCGCAGCCTACAACACTCAACCGTGAGTTGCTGAAAAGGTAAGTACACTGCAACGTACTACCCAGAATAAATAATAGGTATACTGCAGCATACCAAGTACACCACAGCGTACTGAGAACAAATAATAAGTATACCGCAGCGTACTAAGAATAAATAATAGGCATGCTGCAGCATCCCAAGTGTACCGCAGCACACTCTTGCCACTGTAAGCCAAGGGTCCCAATCATGATGTCAATCACCATCGTGGCGGTAAGGAGTGAAACACACCGAGTGTTCCCGCCAGGCATTTAGTGAATAACTCAAAATGATATGCTCACACAGATGTGGCAATTGCCAGGTGCTAAACGGCTAGCTAGGACAACTCGTCTCAATGTCCTGTCGCCCTATTTAGAGTAAGACAAACCCCAGAACTAGCTAGGTTACTTGGGGTCGTCTATCTCTAACATGAGCTAGTATAAAGATCAATCTCCTTGTTGAGTACTCAACATTACCAATACCAACTCCTACTAACTGATCAGGCCAGAGGGTCATTTATTCTCGTAGAATTTTCAAGACAAATATTTTTGGGGCAAAATATCATTTTCTAGAAATTGATCCCACTACTCGCAAATCAAATAATAAAGTCCATAAGATCTGCAGGGCCAATCATTTTATTCCATAGGCACATCAAGCCAATAAAGGAATTTTCGAGATCAAAATGTCATTTTTCAAAAGTCAATCTCATATCGAGAGATCATTTTCCAAAATCGTGTCGAAACAGGATAAAGAGTTCTTTTCATACATCAAAACAAATTTCCAGGTGTATTCGGGTCATTTTACCAGTACTCCATTACAAAAGTCATTTCCAAGGGCATTCAGATCCTTTTACCCATACCTAATTCTGAAAAGACTTTCCAAGAGTATTCGGGTCGTTTTACCCTTACCCGATTTGAAAAGTGTTTACAAAAGTTCCAATAAGGATATTTTAGTCATTTATCAAATACTCGATTCCAAAGTTTTCCATAAAACATTCCAATAAGGACATTTGGATCATTTTTCAAATATCCAATTTCCAAAGGAACTCATTTCAAGAAATTCAGAATGTTAATCCTAAAAAAGGATTAAATTCAAAGTTTTCAATCATATTTCCATAAAATGTTCCAATAAGGGCATTCCAGTCAATTTGTGAATACCCGATTCCATGAATTACCATTTTTTGAAAATCCCAAGTGTTTAATCCAAAAAGGACTAAATTCACAAAATTCATGCTTTAATCACCCGTTAAGATTTGCAAGCTAATTATGAAGTTCATTCGAGCCCAGAATGGCATAAAATAAATCTTGCTCAGGTAAATCTTAAATATATTCAAGGATTTCCAAAACGGTATAAAACTTAGAATTTCATGAAAAAGTGAAGCACACTAGCTTTCAAAAGGTTTTAGAAATCAAAGCAACTAATCTCGTGTCCTAATTAGACTTTTTCCATTCACGACCATTCGACCACGGTTTCCACTGTTTCCAATGTACGGATGACCGTTTATTGATAAACCTACACCAAACATCGTTTTTAGATTAAATCATGGCTGGTTGAAAAGTAGTCGATGTGCCAAATGAGTAGCTGATGTCTAACCAACATGCTTGACGGTTAGCTGACGTCCAATCGACATTTAGCCGATGGGGCCGACGGTTAAGGAAAACGTTCTATTTTCGTTCACTTTATTTTTTCGTTTTTTGTTCAATTCTTTCCTTTTTATTTTTCCATATCCTTCATTCCTTCATATACAAGGGATTAGCTCCATATTTCCCCTTCATTTCATCCCAAAATCACATAGTTATTCTTCCTTAAGTTCATTCACTTTCTAAGCAAAATCCTGAAATTTTGCTGCTTTGACACACGATTTTCTTTTGCACATAACTTTCAATCTACACCTTCGTTTTGGCTCTATGATATACCAAAATGACCGTAAGACTCATAATTTTACTTTTATATTGGCCTTTTTTAGAGTCTTTACTCTCGTGAATTAATACATGGCAAAAAACCAGCCCCAATAGTTTTTCTTCAATTCTACCATTTATGCTATCCTTTGTTTTCCTTTAGCCTTGAACACCTTGGGAACATTAATTCATTCAATTTTCCTTTAAATCGTCTTTGATTCTATTATTTTCAGATTCCAATAGCTCATAAGGGTCCTACTTATTCAGCACATATTCACCTCTTCTAATCAAAGGCTAGTATAACTCACTTTTTCAACCAAGTAACTTCTATTTTTATTCTACTTGGGTCATCAGCTCATCAACCAAAAGTAATCCTTCAAACTACCATAAATATTCAATTCTTCTTAACACAAAATATCATCCATAAACCTCCTAGGCAGTCGGCACATATAAGAATACATAAGTGATGTGTAAATATTGGGTGCATAAAATCATCAATTTTATATCCATCCATTAATCAAGTTTTAATTAAAACATTAATTCCAAAATACACATGTGAGTAAGTATGCTAATCACAAGCATAGTATAGGGAATTAACGAGTATCGATCCTCAAAGGAATAAGTACACACTAATTACTTTTTATTCATTATTTAACCAACCCAAATAAAGTGAGAAAATAATAAAAAGAAAAATAAATAAATATATACAACTTAAGGATGTAGTTTTATGCAATTTAGACAATTACCCTAGAAAACATGATAATGAACCAACTAGTGATTCTCTTAATTAATTATCATCTTGGTATCAAGAAGGAATGTAAAGTAAAATTCAATCAATTGTCAAGTCATGAATTTACTTAGGAAAATTCCACTTCGTATGTTAATCCATGGAATCCTATATTTTGATTCATATTAATAGATTTGTCAATCAATGTAACATAACCAAAACATGCATTAAGCTCATAATTCATATTTTGATTCAATTAGCAGATTTGTCAATCAAGCCATTCTAACCAAATCATAAATGAATCACAATTCCTAAAAATCATAAAATTAGCTAATAACCCTATGTCAAGGCGAAATCAACTGAACCTTTGATCACTTAGTTCTAAAATCCTAACTTCATCGTTCAAATCCATTAAGATTCAACAAATATGAAATCAATGCAATGAAGCTACTAACATCATTTTTGAGTCAATTAGAAGAACTCGTATCAATAACTAATAAGATCAAGTAACGAAACACCAAAAATGACAATAGAATTGATCAAATAACTAAATTAATACAAAATCATGAATTCCAAAATAATGTTGAATTATAATCAAAACATTGAATACATCATTTCTAAAGGAAAAGAAGATAAAAAGAAAAGAAATCACTCGTAGACAAGCCTCTTTTTTCTTTCTCAAAGATTTCCTTGAACAATCCTCCTTGATATGGGTGAACTCCTTATTCGGTGAGAAATTCAGAATTTCTACTATTTAATCCACCTCTCTATCTTGTATATATCCAACCCTTGTGTTTTCTTTTGCTTTTATAGGCCTCTTGGATGCTAATATCATGGCTGAGGAAGTCTTGGCCGAGTAGGAGTAGGAAACTACAAAAATTATTAGATAAGCCCTAATTCCGTGTATAGAGTATTCGCCTCCAGAGCATACCTGGCGTAGGGTACCTTCGATATACTTGGCCCTAGGTGCACTCTATTCTTCTCCTATTTTTGTTCTGGTTTTGGATGTTTCTCCTTCGCAGATAGACTGGACCTGGGTCTAAGTGCACTTGCCAGACCTAGCGCTAGGTCTGTTATGGAATTCCCCTGAAGCTTGCTCAATTTCTTCTACTAGAGCATAATGGACCTAGCACCTGGTTCATTAGCTGGGCTTGGTGCCAGGTCTATTCTGGTTGTGTGTACTTTCTGCTCGATTTTAACTTAAATCTGCACATATTTGTCAAAAACACCTTTTACAAGTAAAATGTCTAATAAGAAGGAATTTACCTTGTTATTACAACAAATGTATCTTAAAACAACCTTAAATAACTTGGAAAAGAATGGTGATTTTAAACCCTATCACATACTCCTATACTTGAACATTTACTTGTCCTCAAGCAAAACACTTTAATCCAAGAAAAATTATTTAGAAAATACAAGTTCTTATTCATTCAAAAAATTCTTTACATAGCAAAAATTATGTCTTCCCTTCAAACTTTAAATACAACTTTTTGTCATTCATACCCTTTGAAAATAATACAAACTTTGAAACATTGGACAAGACGTCACAAAACTCTTAGAGTCAAATTAATCAAGTGCATACCTTCATTTAAGAAGATTATTTCACTCTTCAAGTAAAAATATAGATAATATGAATTACATAAGTCAAGTCATCTACCAACTCAAGTATTATAAATCGAAAAATTTCACAACTTAAGTTATGATGCAAGGAAAGCACTCCAATTTTTTTTCTCTCAAATTTTTTTTTTCAATGACTTAGGGATTTGATAGCCCCAAGTGCATAGATTTCTCTTGACACACCATATTAGCCCCCTTTACAGTTATCACTCATCATTTTTTCTCACCAATTCTTTCTTTCTTGCCTTCTTGCCTTCCGGATAGCCTCAAGAGAGTGCATCGAATTCACTTGTTATTTCTTCCCATATTAACCCCCTTGTTAGTTAAAGGTTTTCAACGATCATAAATAAGAGCATTTTTTTTTTCAATTCACCTAACAATAGTGCTGTTTGTACTTATTATTTTTTCAACTCAAATCAAATTTTTTTCAGCATTCTCTACAATCTTTCCTCCCAAAGATCTATTTATCAACTCACATTTTTCATCATAACTCAAAGCTAGCAAAATTTAAGCTTATAATACAAGAGTTAGCCAATAAACTCTTCCCATATTCATCATATCTTCTATATTTCAACTAGATAAGTCAAATAATATTCAAACACCAATGCATTAAAACAAGGCTAATCTGAATTCTCAAGTCTTGAAAAATATCATATCCAACAAAACAATTTCACAAAAAAATCCACCTAATGAATGACAAAACTCATATGCAAGTAAGAAAAAGAATTACAACCTTGCTTAACAATGAAACAACTGAAATTTTAGAAAAATTTTCACAAACACGAAAAGAAAAAATATTTCTTTAACCTCACTCTCCCCCTACACTTAAATTGGACATTGTCCTCAATGGCCAAAGATATAATAATAGAAGTACAACCAAGAAAACTAAGATGAATAAAGAAAAAGAATAAAGTGAAGAGGATACTTCTATTACATTGTTGTGACACCATGTTTGAATCCACCTTAATGAAGGGTCATTACAAGAGTACCTAAAAAAATAAAAAAAATAAAAAAACATAAATCTAGAAAAAGAAAATAAAAAATAGAATAAAATACACGAAAAAGAAAAGAAAAGACACCTACAAGCTAGTAAAGGTCATTCAAATTTAGAAAAAAAAGAAATAATAGAAAAGAACAATAAAATACAAAAGAGTGGTCAAGAGTCATCCTTATCATCATCATTGTCAGCTTCGTGACTGGAAGATGCAGTAGTAACTTGTTGGATTAAAGTGGACAACTTCTGATCATGAACATCCTGCCAGTGACAAATCTCGACAATGAAATTGCAGAGCTGGAGGAGGATAGTCATTTGGTCTACATCTGTGCCTCTATGCGTGCCTTAAAATAAGTCCGTGAATAAAAGCTAGTGGCATGAGGGGCAGGCCTAGCAGGTGGCTCCTCCTCCTCCTCCTCATCAGGGGAAAGTTCCTCTTTTTTGGGGTACTGCACTTCATATAGCCTCTTCCACCTCTTGGTCCTCTTATCATAGTGATACCCACACTGAACCAATGTATGTTTCATCACTAGGTCGCTACCAGTAGTAGGCTCACTCAGCTCTCCATCCAACCGTACTCCAAAGTCTCTCAGAATACGCATAATAACTAAAGGGAATTTTAGGGCTTTGGCTGCAATGTTAGAGGCCACAACCTCACGCATAAAGTTAATGATAATTGGAGCAAGAGGAATAGGCACACGGTTTTGCATCTTATCTAGAATATAAAGGTTAAAGACCCTAGACTCATTGAAGCCACTAGCCTTGAGATAGACATAAAAAGTAAATATATAGACTAGGGCATGCAACTCAGCCTCAAAGTCATTTTGTAGTAATACCCGTTTTAACCTATCTCCTCTTTTCTCCTCATACGAAAACTAGCTCTTACAGCCCCCACATCCCATGTAGGCTCAGAAATGATCTTTTGGTTATTATAGTCCATAGCTACCCATTATCCCTTATTTGGGACTCCCAAATTTCTAGCAAGCCTAGCCCTATCAAACTCAATAGGAATCCCTTTGACCATGGTGGAGATGATTTGGAGAGTATTTTTCTTTTTATCCTGCATGTTGTTATAAAACTCTCTCACACGTACAGGACAATAAGGACCTTCCATTCGAATAATCAATTCCTACCCCAGGTGCCTAAACATAGTAGAAAGATTTAGGGAATTGTCTAAAGACGGCTTGTATCGATTTTCTACTATAATCTTATTGTGTTGGTGCCTGTCATGCCAAACTTGACACATAGGGTCTGAAAATTGGGTACGTTGGGTAGGGAGAGGCTCGAAAGAAGGTGTGGAGAATGATGTATCTCATGCTCTCTTAGCCCTCGGTGCTAACCCTCTAGGACATCTAGACATGATGAAAGGATGAAGAAAGATGGTAAAACAGAAAAATATAAGGCTCTCAACTCACTCTTTACAACAAATGCTCAACTCTCAACCTTCCCACAATTACAACACCCTTCAGCACACCACCAACTCAACACAAAATACCATAAGATAATCAATAAACACCACTCAACTTCCTCCAACTAACCTGCAAGAAGAATAGAGATATGATAAGCCAAACACAATATCAACAAGCTTGATCAAATCCACAATGTGCAATAGTGCTCAATGAAGCCATATTTAGCTCAGAATCACAATGCTCAATTAGCCATACCAATTAGATCACAATGTAAAGCTTATAAGCACAAGGTAAAGTTAAACATGACAAGTATCTTTTTATCCCAAAAATTACTTCCAAAGAATGCATGCTCGATCACTTCCAAAAAAATGTAAAATATCAATGGCATTAATCATAAGGCAGTATCTATATATTCTCATGCTAATGCAAGCTCAAAGAAAGAAATCTTAACAATCAAATTCTTCACCAGAAAATATTCAGGATTTTCACCAAAAAATGCATAGAAAACTACTCGAAATTCATAAGAAAAAATTTAACCATAGAAAGTGTAGAAAATTCATACTATAATGATTTTCAATGCATGGGCAATGATTTTATGCAAAACATTTGAAGAAATCTTACTCCCAATAGAAGGATTGAAAATGGATTTTAGGTGAAAAGATTGGATTTTTCCTTGTTTGGATCCAAACTTTCAAGAACAAAGTGAAGATTTTGTGTTTTGGAGGTATAGAAAGTGATCTGGCGGTGTTTTGAAGATGAATTTGGCGATGGGTTGAGAGAAAATTAGAGAGGGATGAAAGTTTTTTGAACAAAAATGGCCAAGAGGGCTGGTTTTGAGTGTTGCAGCCGAACGGGCATGGCACCTTCTGCCCGCGCTTCACTATTGGGCGGTGCTAGACCGGCGCCCGGGCCATGAGTTGGGCCTGGTGCCAGGTCAGTTCTAGTCGGAAAGATCACATTTTTTTTTCAAAGATTCATTTTAATGAAAATAAAGAGAAAGGAACACAAAATCATACAAAGCATGTAGTCTCATAGCAAAATAAATGAAAACAGACGAGAATTAAAAAGATGGTTCAAGAAAAAATAAAGCAGCTTAAAATCAGCATTTCCTAAGGTCTTAGTGTAAAACCCCAATCAAAACCAACCTTAGGGTAAGGGGGTTGGGATGCATATCATATTTTATTGCATGTTTAAATATATTTTTATATGATTTTATATGCTTTGGATTCGTGTTTGATAGTCTAGATGGCTTGTATATGATTATTGAGTAAGAAGGGCAAAATGATAATTTTTGCTTTAAGTGAAAATAGGGAGATAGCTTTAGGATTAAATAAGAAAAATATTTTAGAGAGAAAATAAAAGCAAGAGTTATTGTGGTTTAGTGGTTAGAGCTTTGGAATTAATTCTTGAAGTCTTGGGTTCAAATTCCATCATTGGAGCTTTAACATGATTAAATTTTATTTTTGCTTGGGAAGTGATATTTTTGGCCTTATGTGCTTTAGAATAGGGTAGAGGTGTTGTCTTTAGGGAGACATGATAGGCGTATCCTAATCCTAATTTTTTTCCCTACACAAAATTCCTAAGGGAATTCATTCCTCCTTGACCCTTAATTTTCTCTGATTCTCAATTCGTTAAATTGGTTAAATTTGTTCTAGCCAATTTTCATTCCAGAAATTTCAGTAAGGTTCTGTGGCTTTGAAGGTTCATAATGTCTTAGTGAAAGACATCTTATGGACTGAAAATGTAGAAGAGATGGGGAAGGTTCCAAGAGAATTAATTCCCCTAATGAACTTTCTAAACTTCACTCTAGCTAGGTTCGTTTCCCTTCATGTAATGAACTGAAAATTTTCTAGCTTCTTGTGCCTTCAAGGTGTCAAAATTCTCAGCCATTATTCCCTCCCAAATACTGCCAGAAAATGGCCCTTTTTATTAGCTTGAAATCTAAAATTTTCTGGTAATTTCGAGCTGCACAAATGCTGTGCAAAACCAGAAACATTTCTGGTTAAAATCGCAGCTTTGGTGGTCTTCAACCAAGCTGTTTTCTTCCAGTTTTATCCTAGCTCCTTAGCCACATTTTTACTCCATGAAGAAAGCTGGAAACAAACCATGAAAGACCCCTGAAATCTCCTTCAAACTCTTTGCAAGCTGACTGGAAAATGGCAGCCGAAACTGCCCAGAAAAATTCTAGCAATGGCGAAATTCTGTGCGGGATTTCTGTCCAGCTTTGTTTCCTAATCCAGCCCTGGCCGAAACTCCAGCTTTTTGCTGCACAAACCTCCCTTGAACAGCCATGAATAGAACACCATTGTCTTCCCCAACCTTCTGCATGAAAATCAGTCATGGCGGCCCCTAAAATATCTCCAACAAATTACTGCAATCATGCCTTGATTGGATACCAAAATTCCAGCAACCTTAATTTAGCAACCTTCCATAAAATGTCCCTCAAACAACCCGACCTTTCCTTCACTATTACACTCCTTCTTTTCGGCCACCATTAGCTTTCTTCAACTAGCTTTCATCCAGCCAAATCACAGAGCAACAATTCGGCCATAACAGCTTCCAAAAAGCTTCCATCGAACAAAGATATTCTTCCTATATTTTGTTTCCAAATTTGATTCCCAAAAATATTCTTTTAGGATTTCAACAACCGGCCTTTCCTTTTCCTTTCAAACCAGAAAAATCATCTACCTAAACTGCACAAGCAATTCGGCCACTGCACACACATAGAATTTTGGCAGCCTCCAATCCAAAATCCCTCCATTCTCTTCAACCTTCAAGCACACATAGAATACCAAGAACACCTACTCCTTTCTTTCGCCTAATACCTCTCCAAGCTACTTCAAACTTCTTCCAAAGATTCCAGATTTCATCTACTCACTGCCGTGAGTCCATCCATCCCATTTTTAACATCAAATTCCAAAATCCAACTTGCTCTTTTGGATAAAAAATCAGAATTTTTGTGAAGGCTCAAGAACACTTTCAAGGTAGGTTTGTTCAATCAACTTCATTTTCACTAATCTTTGATCTCTAATTAATATATATATGAATAATCATGCTAATGGACTCTCTTCTTCTTCTTCTTCTTCTTCTCTCTCTCTCTCTCTCTCTCTCTCTCTCGACCGAACCCCTCTCCTTCTTGGCCAAATGACTTCTTCACCAATGGCCATGCTTCATTCATCTCTCTTGGACGGATTTAGTCATCTAGGAGTTGAGATCCATTCGAAACTCCTTCAAGGTACTAATCAATCAAGTAAGCCTTTTTAACCCTCCTTTTAAATTCTAGATTCATGTCTCTAGGATGATATTGGTAGAAGTTGGATTATGAATGTGATTTGAGCATGTATTGTTGTGATGAGTAGAGATTGAAGCATGAATAAATGTGTGTTTATGATGGAGATGGGATTTATGCATGAATTGATTATCTTGGTTGATTATATGGTATTTTTAGGGTTTAATGCATGTCTCCATGTCATAAGTAGTATTTGTGGTCAAGTATGCTAGAGATTATGTCACCTATAGTAAATAGGATTTATATTCATGTATGATTATTGAAGCAATGATTATGTTTATGCTAGTAGAGGTTGGATCATGCCTTGATAAATTTAGATCTATGCTTTTATTCATGATTTGGATGATTTGATGAATTGAAATGGAGTATATGTTCATAATTATAGTTAGCAAGTGGAATTATGATCATGACCTAGTTGTCCCTAAGCTAAATTTTATTTCTTCAATAAAATGTTTAATATTATGAATTTTGCTAGTAATTTCGAAAAAAAACCCTAAGAATGGTAGATTTGGATTATTATATATATAATAAGGATATTTTAATTAAATAAATAATAGCTTTACTAGAAAAAAAAAATATATAGATATTATATAAAATGATAATATCAAAAAAAGCCTTTTATGAAAATAATCATAATAAGTAAAAATATTAATTTTGTAAGTCTTATATTCATAAATATCATTAAAATTTATCACCTCTCATTTATTATATTTTAAACAAAACATATTAAAACTTATTTATTACCTTTCAACCAAGACCCATTAAAATTTATTTTAGTCAGCAATTATTTTCAAACAATTAATTATTAATAAATCATTATTTTACCTAATACCACCTAGGACTCTTCATCAAACAAACTCTAAATTATTTTTCGCGAGATTTAAACCTTCAACTTATTAGTACCATTTCCCAAAACATTAATTATTTTAAATATCAAATTAGACTTAGCTTATAAACCTTTTTATTTATTATTTGGCCTTAAAGCTTGGGATACTAGGATTATGGTAGTAGTGAGTTGAGCTAGTTTTATTTGTGAAAGTGGATATTGGCTTGAGTTTGATTGTGGTTTATATTTACCCCAGGTGGGGTTAGGTCAGCTGTTGAGGACCTTTATTTTATCTTGAGCTAAGGATCAGGTAAGCTCCTACATAAAACCTGATTGATGTAAAATGTTTATTATGGCAAGCCAAATGCAGAGTGCATGGACAGTCATTTCTGTAAAGGCAATTGAGGATTGACTTCTTCCTTATTTCAGTCAAACAATTATTTGAAAATCAATAAGCAGATTTACTCAAATTCAAAACTCTTTCTAAAACTGATTTTGACAAAGACTTTAAAAACCCTTAATTGCCATTTTCAAGAGGAACTATGTTTTGTTCATTTTTCCCAAGTGGGATAAGTTACGTTGAGTACTCAATAAGGGTGGACTGCTAGGACTAGTCTTTGAAGGGTTATGGTAAGTCTCTCAGTAGGTGGCCACCTATGAGAGGTGAGTCCTTCCCAGATAAGATGTCAGTCCAGTAGATCATACTGGTCCGAGCTAGCAGTTTATTTTTTAGTCAAGTGACTGTGTTTTGTCGGAATGGACACCCGATTCTTGTTTGGGTATAGAGAAGGAGAAGTATCTTGCCCGGTAGGCCGATCATCTACCTTTTGTCAATCTGCACAAAGTGTCGGCATTCTGACCGGTTACGGGGCCTAACGTGTAGTAACCCATGATCATTTCTTTTGAGTGATTGATTTTATTGATTATGTATGGTTAGAAAAGCCAAAATACCACTCTTGATTTTAACTAATGTTTATTGCTTGCCAGTATTTCTCTTATAAAGATTTTATACTTTGTATTCACGAAGTATTTTCACTGGACACTTAAAGCACACACGGACTTATTGAGATTTTTATCTCATCACCCTTTTTACCATGATTTCAGGTCGATCCTGCTGTGGGGATGAGTAGCTAGATTTTGCCTGCCTTAGAAGTTTTTTCTGATAATTGAATGTGTAATGCTTTGGGGAGTTGAGAGTGGATAATTTTTATTTTGGATTTGTTTTTGGAATTCTTGGATTTAATCTTGGATTTATTCTTGGGTTGTAATAAATTTTAAGTTAAAGTATTATTTTTATTCCGTAATTTTATTTGTGTGACCTAGTTATAAAGACTCCTTGTCCTTTAGATAGGGCGACATCCCCGGCCCTGGCGAGCCTAGGTAGTGGGGTTTTACACTTAGTCTCGTGGGTTGGTCTCCGTGTTGCCTGGATGTGAACCCAATTGACGATCACCAAGGAGTTTGGCTATGTTTACAAATTAAGTTACAAGGAATTACACCGTATCGAAACATTCAATTACACGTATACAAGAAAACATAATTCAACACCTAGTCAAACAAGGAATGTATATACATATTCACATATTTACATCTAAACATATTAACATATAAATAGGGTTAAATCAATAAAATCCAAGCTTTCATGATGTTATTCCCCTGCAATGGCACCAAAAACTTGATGCATAAATTTTAGGTGCATAAAATCATCAATTTTAAATCCATCACTTAGTCAAGTTTTAATTAAAACATTAATTCCAAAATACATATGTGAGTAAATATACTCATCACAAGTATAGTATAGGGAATTAACGAGTATCGATCCTCAAAGGAACAAGAACACATTAATCACTTTTCATTCATTATTTACTGACCCAAATAAAATGAGAAAATAAAAAAAAAGAAAAATAAAAAATATATACAACTCAAGGATGTAGATTTAAGAAATTTAGAAAATTACCCTAGAAAACATGATAATGAACTAACTAGCGATTCTATTAATTAATTATCATCTTGGCATCATGAAGGAACGTAAAGTAAAATTCAATCATTTGTCAAGTCTTGAATTTACTTAGAAAAATTCCACTTCGTTTATCAATCTATGAAATCCTATATTTTGATTCATATTATCAGATTTGTCCATCAAGCTAACATAACCAAAACATGTATTAAACTCATCATTTATATCTTAATTCAATTAGTAGATTTGTTAATCAAGCCATCCTAACTAAAACATGCATGAATCTCAATTCTTGAAAATCATTAAATTAGCTAATGTCCCTATGTCAAGGCGAAATCAACTTAACATTTGATCACTTCTAAAATCCTAAATTCATCATTCAAATCCATTAATATTCAACAAATATGAAATAAATGCAATAAAACTACTAACATCGTTTTGTCGAGTTAATTAGAAGAGCTTGCATCAATAATCAATGAGATGAAGTAATCAAACACCAAAGATGACAATAGAATTGATCAAATAACTAAATTAACACAAAATCATGAATTCTAAAATAATGTTGAATTATAATCAAAACATTAAATACATCATTGCTAAAGGAAAAGAAGACAGAGAAAAGAAAGCACTCATAGACAAGCCTTTTTTTCTTCCTTGAAGATTCGATTGAACAATCCTCCTTGATTTGGATGAAATCCTCCTTCAATGAGAGATTCAGAATTTCTGCGCTTTAATTCACCTTCCTCTCTTGTATATATCCAACCTTTATGTTTTCTTTAGCTTTTATAGGCCTCTTAGATGCTAATTTCATAGCCGAGGAAGTCTTGGCCGAGTAGGTGTAGGAAAATACCAAAATCATTGGATAAGCCCTAATTCCGTGTACAGAATATTAGCCTCTAGAGTATACCAGGTGCCGGGTACCTTCGACCCACCTAGCGGCAGGTGCACTCTGTTCTTCCCCCGTTTTTGCTTTGTTTTTGGCCGTTTCTCCTTGGCAGATAGACTAGACCCGGCGCTAGATGCACTTACCAGACCTAGCATCAAGTTTGTTCTAGAATTCTCTTGAAGCTTGCTCAATTTCTTCTACTGGAGCAGAATGGACTTGGTACCTGGTCCATTTGCTGGGCCTAGCGCCAAGTCTATTCTGGTTGTATGCACTTTCCGCTCGATTTTAACTTAAATCTGCATATATTTTTCAAAAAAACCTTTTACAAGAAAAATGTCAAATAGGAAGGAATATGTCTAGTTATTACAACAAATGTATCTTAAAACACCCTCAAATAAATAGGAAAAGAATGGTGATTTTACCCTCTATCAATAAGGTTCATACATAAAGTTCACAAACCCTAGCATTTGATCCAAAATCAAGACATGAAAAATCATGTTTTCATGTTAAAATTCATATCAAAATAATCATCATTCACTTAACAACTTTAATTCTAGCAAGGTGAGCTTTTAACTTGTATATAAGGTTATTTGGAGTGATTTGCTCCAAGAACTTCTCAAAAACTCACACACAACACCAAGAACACATACTAGACTTTTTTTTTTTGTTTAATTTCTTTTTCTCTTATTTTTCTTTCTTCATGGCTGCTGAAATTCAGGCTGTATAATAGCCTCTTCTCACCACCATTCTTCATCAAATTTTGGCCAATCATTTCTTATTTTTATTAATTGTGTGGTGGTTATACATAGGTGTGTTCCAATGAACAACTTACACACCAACCACTTAATTTCCTTCTTCAAAATTTTCTTTTCTTTCCTCTATTGAAGCTGTCGGTTTTCTTGGTCAATTTTCAGCCATTCATCCACCTTCTCATGCTTTAAGTATTGGCCAATCACATTGCACAAGACCTTAATTAGAGGGCCTACAAATAATGTGTTCCAATCACAAAAATACACATCATTATTTATTTATTTTGTAATTTTTTAATTGCATGTGTCTTGCATGAATTTTTCATGCAACCTCTCATAAATTGACATATATCCAAGGCTACCAATCACAAAATGCCACACACCCAAATTTTTTTTCGCATTTTCAATTTTTTGTCAGAAATGACCAAAATCAGGTCCGAAATAAAAAAAATATTTTACTTTTACCATTCAACTCCAAAAATTCTACTGAATCCATTGGTAATACTTAAATCCTTCAATTCCTTCTCAGTTTGGTCAAATTTAAGGTTAAAGTTGCGGGCGCGATCAAAATGACGAAAAATGCCCCTGATAACCCGGATAACATAATTCATATCAAAATATACGTTTCATCGCAATGATCAATTTCTCTTCTAGGCATACCCTCAAATTCTTGTTTTATTAACAATAATAGCTTTCCAAAGATTTAGGATATGGGTAAAAAAATCTAATAATTACATCTAGGTCCCGACAAAATATTATTATACCAAAATATTCGTTTCATTACACCGGTCATCTTTTGTTCTGGTCACTGACACAAATTCTCATCCCGTTACAAGTAGTAGCCAATCGAAGGTAAAATGTGAGGTATTACATTCTCCCTTCCTTACAAAAAAATTCATCTTCAAAATTGGCTTACACTTGGAATAATTCTGGATACTCTCTCAATATCTTATCTTCAAAATTGTCTTGCACTAGGTAATGATTCCACAATACTTTCACAAGTGGAATTTTCTTATTCCGCAAATCTCTTTCAGTATACTCCAAGATCCTAATAGGCTTTCCGTTATACTTCAAGCTTGGAGTCATCACAATAGGCACTTTATCAAAATGTGTGCAGGATCAGCTATATACTTCCGAAGTTAGGAGACATGAAACACGTTGTGAATGCCTTGAGCTCTACTGGTAACTCTAATCAATAAGCCACCTTCACAATCCTCTCGACAATAGGGAATGGTCCAATGTACCTAAGTGTTAACTTCTTCTCCTGTCATTTGATTCCTAATTGTCATTGTGGAGTCAATTTCAAGATTACACGATCTCCTTCTACAAATTCTAAATCTCTCCTACGTCAATATGCATAACTTTTTTGTCTACTCTGAGCTTCCTCCAGCTTAGTTTTGATCGTCTCCATAGCCTGTTGAACGTTTTCAAGATCGAAAGAATCCTATTCACTCGTTCTCCATCCTAAACGTTCCCAATACAATGGGGACTGACATTTCCTTCCATATAAAGATTCAAATGGGGCCATTCCAATTGTGGATTGATAACTATTGTTGTATGCAAATTCTGCATATGCTAAATTATCAATCTACTTAGGTCTAAAATTCAAAGCGCAAACCCGCAACATATCTTCCAAAACCCTATTCACTGGTTCAATTTGTCCATCTGTTTGTGGGTGCACTGATGTATTGAACTTTAATGCTATCCAATATCTCTACTATAGTTTAGTCCAAAATTTTGAAGTAAATCTAGGATCTCGATCTGACACAATACTAGAGGGTGCTCCATGAAGTCTGATTACTTCCTCCATATAGATTTTACTTAACTTCTCTTAAGAATCCCGTTGGTTGATAGGGATGAAATGAGCGGACTTAGTTAGTCAATCCACTATCACCTATATAGTGTCTCGCTATCCTACTGCTATGGGTAATCTAATAATGAAATCCTTAGTAATTTCATCCCATTTCCACGATGGAGTAGGTAATGACTGTAATAACCCTCCAGGCCGTTGCTGATCGGCTTTCACTTGCTGGCAAATTAAATATCAAGCTACAAAGTCTAAAATATCATTCTTCATACCAATTCACCAATAACACTGTTTTAAGTCATAATACATCTTTACGGTTCCTGGATGGATGGTATACTTACTCTGATATGCCTCTGTTAAGATATCTTATCTCATTATAGATTGTTTCGGAATACAATATTGATCTCAGTAACAAATAATCCCATCATTGTCCTTTTGGAATTCATCTCCTCCCTTATCCACCTTTTTTGGTACCAACGTTTCATCTTTATCTTGCTATTCATTTAATTGTTGTAGGAATGCAGGTTAAATGGAGATGTTCCTTATTCTTATTTCTCTGTCTACTGTAAATGCTTCCAATTGTGGAATTCATAACATCCAAAGAGCTGATAAATTCACCTTCCTATTAAGGGCATATGCTACTGTGTTTGCTTTACTAGGATGATTTTTAATTGGATACCGGAATTCTTCCAAAAATTCTATCCACCGACATTACCTCATGTTCAAATCATTTTAAGTAAAAACATACTTCAAAATGTTATGATAAGTGAAGACTTCAAATTCAACTCCAGACAAATAATGTCTCCACTTTTTAAGGGCAAACACAATAGCAGCTAACTCCAAATCATGTGTAGGGTAATTCTCCTCATGGGGTTTTAATTTCCTAGAGATATAAGCTATCACCTTTCTCTCTTGCATCGACACTCCTCCCAATCCTTCTTTCGACACGTCCGTGTACATTTCATAAGGTTTTTTCATAATTGGCAATGCTAAAACAGGAGGAGAACTTAACATTTTCTTCAGTTCCTAGAGACTTCTCTTAGACTTCTTGGTCCAAACACAAGGAACTTTCTTTTGGGTGAGCCGTGTTAAAAGTGAAGCTATCTTAGAAAATTCCTCAATAAACCTCCGGTAATATCCTACTAATCCCAGAAAACTTTGTATTTCAGTTGGAGTCTCAGGACGTTTCCAATTTGTCACCACTTCAACTTTTGCGGGATCTACTGTAATTCCATCATTGGATATCACATGTCCCAAGAATGCTACTTCTTATAACCAAAACTCACACTTACTGAATTTTGCATATAATTTGGCCTCCCTTAACCTTCCCAATACTTTCCAAAGATGTTGTTCATGTTCTTGAGGATCTTTAGAGTATACTATCCAGGTAAGGCCGAAATGTTCGGTGCATCAGGTCCATGAAAACAACGGGGCATTAATAACATTAAAAGGCATCACTACAAACTTAAAATGTCCATGTCGTGTGTTAAATGTAGTTTTTGGTATATTCTCTTCTCGAATCCAAACTTGGTAATATCCTTGCCTCAAGTCTAACTTCAAGAAACATCTTGTTCTTTGTAACTGGTCAAACAATTCATCAACCATAGGCAATGGAAATTTATTCTTTACTATCACTGTATTCAACCCTCAATAATCTATACACATCTGTAGTGACCTATCTTTCTTCTTAACAAACAATACAGGTACTCTCTAAGGTGAAGTACAAGGCCGAATGAATCCTTACTCCATTAATTCCTGTAATTGTTTCTTAAGCTCCTGTAATTTTGTAGGTGCCATTCTATAAGGAGTTCTTGAAACTAGTTCTGCTGATGGCACTAAATTAATAGAAAACTCTACTTCTCTCTCCGGTGGTAACTCCTTCTTAAAACTAGCCTTGAAATCCATCCACTCCCATTCTCGTTGATTCATTTCTCTTGCCCACCAATCCTGGGCAGGTCCTTTTAATTGAAATGTAGCAAGTTGTACTTTCCTCTGCTTTGAATAATTTAGAGCTGCAAAAATCTTCTCCATCTATTCAATCCAATTTTCAGCTTGTTGTTCCGAATCAGGTCACCCTTGAAATTATAGAGGGTGAAATTTCAAAAAGCGCTCAAGGGCTCGATCTGACTCGAATTCACTTTGTTGACTTTCCCTACTTATACTCTCATTTATTCTAGTATTCTCATTTGCCCTAGTGGTAGTCTCGATCAACTGTTAGATAGTATTAGACATCTTCTGGAAGGTTTTGAACATAGGATGCTCTAAAGTTACAAGATGGAGACCTTCCACATGGGGTTCCTTTGTCATTGGCTCAGGGTTATTTCGAGTAGTTCACGATGATTGTCCAGAAGTTCGTTTATGAGGCATCTGTACAGTTTATAAACTTTTATTGATATGACAATGTAACATAGCTCAAAAGCAAACACAAGAATGGGCATAATACACATAGCAAGAACATAACATATATCCATTCTTGTTCAACACAAAGTCCGTACATAATTTATGTGACAAGCACACAGTTATATCTAATATACACATGGACGAACTGTAATATCCTACAACATATATCTACATCTCATCATTCTACTCCTCATCATCGCTATCTGAAACAGGAGGTCCTAAATCTGTAGAAACTGTATAGGACTCAACTACATCAAATCCCTCATCTCCATCCATAAAAAGGTGCAACCAAGTCAATATCTCTGAATCTATATCTAACTCCTCCTCAAACTCCTTGACCATAAGTACCTTTACCTCGGGTACCTCCAGATTTTCTCCAGTCTCAGCAACCTCTAAAACTAGCATTTCCTCTAATACTCTCGGAATATCCCTTCAAATTACCTCCTCATCGTCCTCAGACAATATTGCACTATCGGGGATACTGTCCTCCTTATAATCACCCTAATGGTGTAGCTCAATAGCACCATCCACCTCGTCAGAATCGCCACTTACCTCCTTATGTGGTGGCGATGTCCTCTTGGTAGTAGGTATTCTCTCTAGGCTAAGGTCTCGCACAAATGGAGTAACGACAAGCACTGCCGAGTCAAACCTACTCCTGGCGAGATGGGATGCATAATGGTAGCTAGGGCTAGGTCCTGTCAAAGTGAAATGTCCTGGCACGCCTGCTCGGTAGATCATCCTAATCTTCCCAGGTCTCTTTACGCAAGAATTCTTACCTATCTCTTTCTTCCCATCATCACTGCGCTCGTCCATATGGCGCTTACCCTTATCACTTCCATTTGCCATACCTACACAATGAAAAGGATTCTATCAGTTCCTACGATAATACCATAGTTCTATAAAACTAGGCTCTGATATCAATTGTAACACCCCTACTAAAAATAACAATAGAAGTATATCAACACCGAATGTCACCCCGTCCAGTCGTCCAGATAAGGGGTCTTTATAACAAAGAACCAACAGAGTATACAAGGTCCAGATTCATACAAACGTCCCACACTGATGGTCATATATATATAACAGAACATCTCATGCATGCAAATTCCCATACTACATCAGTAATGAGGTACATAATCAAAAAGGAAAACTGTCCAGATCTATATTATTGTCACTGTGGTATCATCCTTCTATCTGTAGGTTAGCTCAACTCCAGATCCTACAAAAAAAGGGAAAGATAAAAGATAAGTGTGAGTGACAAATCACCCAGTAAGTCCCATATATGCTAGTGCTTTAATAAAGAAATAGAGTACATAAAACCTTTGTGGCTGAGTGTAACATTTTCCTACTGGAAAATAATTCCAAAACTCTTTATAAAGAAGAGTTTATTTAGAACTCAATCATTTATGGAGAACTGTGTTTCAATTTCAAATCATTACCTTGATTTTCAAATCATAGGCACTTCTCCAACAGAAAGTCGACCTATATGCAAAGCTCACAAGGCTTTGCCTTCGGTGCCACATATCATTGTACTTTGACCACAACTTACAGCACTAAACCGTGCGTCGCCGGAAGGGTATCCACACCGTAGCATACTACCAAGAATAAATAATAGGTATACACCAACATACCAAGTACACCGCAGCGCATTGAGAATAAATAATAGGTATACCACAACATACCAAGTATACCGCAGCACACTTTTGCCATTATAAGCTAGGGGTCCTAATTCTTACGTCAATCACCATCGAGGCATTAAAGAATCAAACGCACCGAGTGTCCCCACCTAGCATTCAGTGAATGACTCAATGTACCACCCCGCTACCTAGGCCCGCCGGGGCCTAGGATGTCGCCCCGTCCAAAGGACAAGGGGTCTTTATAACGAGGTCACATAAATAAAATAGCAGAATAAAAATAATAAAAATAATACTTCAACTTAAGATTTATTACAACCCAAGAATAAATCCATGAATTACCAAAAGGAAACAAATCCATAAATAAAATTATCCACTCTCGTCTCCCCAAAGCAATACATAAAATCAAAAGACACATTCTCTTCCAAGGCAGATAACACTAGCTACTCATCCCCACAACAGGATCAGCCTGAAATCATGGTAAAAAGGTGATGAGACAGAAATCTCAGTAAGACCGTGTGTGCTTTGGGTGTTCAGTGAAAACAGTTCGTGGATGCAAAGTGTGAAATCTTTATAAGACAAATATTGGCAAGCAATAAATATTAGTCAAAAGCAAGAATGGTGTTTTCCTCTTTTTGAAACCATACAAGTGCCCAATAAAATCAACCACTCATAAAGGTGGTCATGGGTTACCACACGTTGGGCCTCATAACCATACAATGGTCAGAATGCCACACTTTGTGCAGACTGACAAAAGAAATACTGGCAAACAATGAATGATGTTCAAAAATAAGAGTGGCGTTTTGGCTTATCTAGCCGTACATAATTTATAAGATCAACCAGTCGAAAGAAAGGATTATGGGTTACCACACGTTGGGCCCCATAACCGGTCAGAATGCCTAACAATTTGTGCAGACTGATAAAAGGTAGGTGATCGGCCCACCGAGCAAGATACTCCTCCTTCTCTATACCCAAACAACAACCGGGTGTCCATTCCGGCAAAACACAGTCACTTGACTGAAATAAAACAAACTGCTAGCTCGGACCGGCCTGACTAAGTAGTACCGGCGTTTCTCTAAGTTGAGCTTATCTTCTGGAGGTGGCCTCCTGTCAGAAGATTCACTCTTGCTCTTCAAAACTAGTACTACTAGCCTACCCCCTGTTGAGTACTCAACGTAACATATCCCATTTGGGGAGAAAACGAACAAAACACAGTTCCACTTGAAAATGGCAATTAAGGTTTTCCAAAGTCTGGGGCAAAACTGGTTTTAGAAAGAGTTTTAGGTTTTGAGTAAAACTGCCCCTTGATTTACAAATAATTTATTTGTCTGAAATAAGAATGGAAATAATCCTCAATTGCCTTTACAGAAATGAGTGACCATGCACTCTACATTTGGCTTGCCATAAAAAAAATCATTTTTCATCAAACAGGTTTTATGCAGGAGCTTACCTGATCCTTATCCACAACAAAGGTCTCCAACAGCTGACCTAACCCCGCATAGGGTAAATACAAACCACAATCAAACTTAAGCCAAGATTCACTTTCACAAATAAAACTAACTTAACTTACTACAATCATGTCCCTAGTGTCCCAAGCTTTAAGGCTCGATAATAAATAAAAGGGGTTTATAAAATAAATCTAGTTTGCTATTAAAATAACTAGAGTTTGGGAAATAGGTACAAAAAGTTGAAGGTTTAAGTCTTGCTAAAAATAAATTATGGTTTACTTGAAAAAGGGTCCAAGGTAGTATTAGGAAAAATAATGATTTATTAATAATTTAGTTGTTATAAAATAATTGATAGCTAAAATTTGTTGAAAATAAATTTAATGAGTCTTGCTTGAAAAATAATTAGCAAATCCTTAATGGGTTTTGATTAAAAGATAATAATTAATTTTTTAGTAATAAATATTTTATTAATTATAATTATTTCCATAAAAGGCTTTAATTAATTTTATCATTTTAAATAATATATATATATTTTTCCAGCAAAAGCTATTATTTATTTGAGTAGAATATCACTATTTTATATAAAAGACCAAATCCATATTTTCCTATGGTTTTCAAAATTTTAGTAGAAAAATCATATTATTAGATATTTTATTAATGAAATAAAATTTGGCTTAGGGACAACTAGATCATGAATATATTTCTATGGCTAACCACAAACATGAACACATACAACCCTTCAATCCATCAAATCATCCAAATCATGCATACAAGCATAGATCTCAATTTATCAAAATATGATCTAACCCTTACTAGCATAAATATGATCATGGCTTCAATAGTCCAACATGAATATAAATCCTATTCACCAAAGGTGACATAATCTCTAGCATACTTCATCACAAATACTACCTATGACATGCATCAACCTCAAATCATCATATAATCATCCAAGACAATCCTTCCATGCATAAATCCCATCTCCTTCACAATCATACATATATCCATGCTTCAATCTCAACAATATATATATCTATACTTAAATCCTATCGCCATCCGCCTACTATCATCATCATCCTAGAGATATGAATCTAGAGTTTAAAAGAAAGGTTGAAGGGACTTACTTGGTTGATGAATGCTTTGAAGGAGTTTAGAGTAGATCTCAACTCCTAGATGTCTAACTTTGTCCATGGAAGATGGCGAAAGCATGTTCATGGGAGAAAAAGTCATTCGGCCAAGAGAGGGGAATTTTCGGCCATGAGAGAGAGAGAGAGAGAGAAAGAAAGAGAAAAAGAAATCATTAGTATGTTTATTCGCATAGGTTCTCATTAGAGATCAAGATTGGAGAAGATGAAGTTGTTAGAATAAATTTACATTGAAGGTGTTTTTGACCTTAACAGAAATTTCTGGTTTTGATCCGAAGTAGCAAGATGATTTGTGGAGTTTGATGTTAAAAATGGTACGGATGGACTCACACAATGAATAGATGAAATCTGGAAGTTTTTGAATGGATTTGAGATGGTTTGGAGGGGTATTAGGTGTAGAGAAGAAGTAGGTGTTTTTGGTGTAGTGTGTGTGTGTGTGTGTGTGTGTGTGTGTGTTCTTAAGGTTGCTGAAAATCGCGAGAGAGAGAGAAAGGATTTGCAGCTGCTGAATTTTCTGTGAGAGAGGGGCTGGCCGATTTTCAGTAGGGTTTAGGGAGTTGTTTCTATGATTTGGAAGGGAAAAGGAAAGGTTAGTTGTTACAATCTTGGTAGAATATTTTTAGGAAGTGAATTTGGAAAGTAAATATCCTAAGAATATCTTGATTGCTTGGACAGCTTTGAAGTCTGCCATGGCTGATTGTTTGAGCATAATTTCATGGGATTAATGCTGACGTATGGTGGCCGAAAGTAGGGTGTGCAATGATGAAGAAGAAGTATGGTCCATTGAGCAAAATATTATGGAAGGTTACTAAATAAGATGGCTGAAATTTGGAAACCAATCAAGCTAAATTGCAGGGATTTGTTTGAAAGATTTTTGGACAGCCATTAATGGAATTTCGTGCAGAAGTTCAAGGGGATCAATGGAGCTCTGTTGATGGAGGTTTAAGGAAGGTTTTGACAGATTAAGGTTGGTGTTTTGGCTGGAAGAGAGATAGGAAACAAGCCGGACGAAAATCTGCACAAAATTTTCGCTGCACAATGAATTTTCTGGCAGATTTTCGTCTGCCACTTCCATCCATTTTGTAGCGAGCTGGAAGGGGGGTTTCAGGGGTATTCAAGGCTGTTTTCAAGCCTTCTTTATGGAGGAATAATATGGCTAAGGTTCTGCACAAAATCTGGGCAAAAACAGCTTGGTTTGGAGCTCTCAAAGTTGATTCTCGTACAGGAACTTTTCCTGTTTTGCTCCAGCTTGAGCAGTCCGAAATTGGACAAAAACTTTCAGGTTTCAAACTGATCCTAAGGACCATTTTTCTGGTAGCATTTGGGAGGGAATGTGAGCTAAAAATTTCAACATTTTGAAGGTACAACAAGCTGGAAAAATTCCAGCTCATTCTGTGAAGAAAGATGAACTAAGCTAGAGGAAAATTTCAGCAAGCTCACTGGAGGGATTTTTCCTCTTGGAATTCCTCGCAACTCTTCCATATTTTGTTAGACCATAAGAAGTCTTTTACCATGAAATTTTGATCCTAAAATACCTCAGTACTTTACTGAATTTTCTGGAAAGAAAAAGGCTAGAACATCTTGATCAAACCAATGAGTTGAAACTAAGGAAAACTAAAGATCAAGGAAGAATGATTTTCCCTATAAGAATTTCGAGAAGAGTAAAAAGAGTGGAATGAGGTTACTTCCATCATGTCTCTCCTAGAACATCATCACCACATTAATCTTGGCCCTTAAGGCTGAAACCATCCTTTCCCAAGCAAAATAAAATTTACTCAAGCTAAAGCTTCTATGAGGACTTTGAACCCAAGACCTCAAGAATTAATTCCAAAGCTCTAACCACTACACCATAACAACTCTTGTTGCTATTTCTACTAGAAAAATTATTTCCTATTCAATCCACAGGCTATCTCCCTATTTTCACCCCGGGCAAAAATTACCATTTTGCCCCCTCTCACACAATACTCACCAACAAGACTTCAAGACAATAAAGCTCGAATCTAGAACACATAAAAATTCATATGAGAATATATTTAACCATGAAATAAATTATGATATTCATCCCAACCCCTTTACTCTAAGGTTGGTTTCAACTGAGGTTTCATACTCAAAATAATACGTGCCCACAGACGCGGCATTTGTCAGGTGCTAAATGGCTAGCCAGGACGACTCTTTTCAATGTCTTGCCGCCCTATTTAGAGTAAGACAAACCCCAGAACTAGCTAGAACTAGCTAGGTTACTTAGGGTCGTCTATCTCTAACATGAGCTAGAACAAATATCAAAGTCTTTGCTGAATACTCAATGTTACCAACACCAACCTCTACTAACTGATCAGGCCAGAGGGTCATTTATTCCTGCAAGATTTTCAAAACAAACATTTTTGGGCAAAATATCATTTTCCAGAAATTGATCCCACTGACTCACAAGTCAGATAATAAATTCCATAAGCTCTGTAGGGCCAATCAATTCATTCCATCGGCACATCAAGTCAATAAAGTAATTTTCGGGATCAAAATGTCGCTTTTCAAAAGTCAATCTCATATCGAGAGATCATTTTCTAAAATCGTGTCGAAATAGGATAAAAAGTTCTTTTCATACATCAAAACAAGTTTCCATGTGTATTCAGGTCATTATACTCGTACTCGATCACAAAAGCCATTTTCAAGGGCATTCAGGTCATTTTACCCCTACTGATTCCAAAAAGACTTTTCAAGAGTATTTGTGTCATTTTACCCTTACTCGATTCGAAAAGTGTTCACAAAAGTTCCAATAAGGATATTTCGATCATTTACCGAATACCCAATTTCAAAGGTTTCCATAAAACATTCCAATAAGGACATTTGGATCATTTTTCAAATACCCGATTTCCAAAGGAACTTATTTCAAGAAATTCAGAATTTTAATCCTAAAAGTGGATTAAATTTAAAGTTTCCAATCATATTTCCATAAAATGTTCCAATAAGGGCATTCCAGTAAATTTGTGAATACCCAATTCCAAGAATTACCATTTTTCGAAAATTCCAAGTGTTTAATCCAAAAAGGACTAAATTAAAAAAACTTCATGCTTTAATCATCAGTTAAGGTTTCCAAGCTAATTATGAAGTTCATTCGAGCCCAGAATGGCATAAAATAAATCTTACTCAGAAAAACCTTAAATATGTTCAAGGATTTCTAAAACGGTATAAAACATAGCATTTCAAGGAAAAGTGAAGCACACTAGCCTTCAAAAGGTTTTAGAAATTAAAGGGACTCACCTCGTGTCCTAATTAGACTTTTTTCATTCACGGTCGTTCGACCACCGTTTCCACCGTTTCCAACGTACCGATGGCTATTTATTGATAAACCTACACCAAACATCATTTTAAAGTTAAATCATGGTTGGTTGAAAAGTAGCCGACGGTTAGTCGACGTCCAGCCGACGTGCCCAACTGGTAGCCAACGTCTAGCCAACGTGGTTGACGGTTAGCCGACGTCCAATTAACGTTTAGCCGACAGGGCCAACGGTTAAGGAAAATGTTCAAATTTCGTTCACGTCGTTTATTCAATTCTTTCGTTTTCATTTTTCCATATCCTTCCTCCTTTCATATACAAGGGATTAACTCCATATTTCCCTTTCATTTCATTCCAAAATCACATAATTATTCTTTCTTAAGTTCATTCATTTTTCAAGCAAAATCTTGAAATTTTGCTGCTTTGACACATGATTTTCTTTTGCACATAACTTTCAATCTACAACTTCAATTTGGTTCTATGACATACCAAAATGACCGTAATACTCTTTATTCTACTTCTATGTAAGCCATTTTTAGAGTCTTTGCTCAAGTGACATAATACAGGGCGAAAACAGTCCTAGTAGTTTTGCATCAATTCTACCATTTATGCTATCCTTTATTTTCCATTAGCCTTTAACATCATGGGAACATTAATTCATTCAATTTTCCTTCAAATCATCTTTTATTTTGTGATTTTTAGATTTCAATAGATCACAAGGGTCATGCTTATTCAAAACAAATTCACCTCTTCTAATCAAAAGCTAGTATAATTCATTTTTCCAACCAAGTAACTTCCATTTTTATTCTACTTTAGTCATTATCTCATCAACCAAAATCATTCCTTCAAACTACCAGAAATATTCAGTTCTTCTTCACACAAAACATCATCCATAAATCTCCTAGGCAGCCAGCACATATAAGCATACATAAGGTTCATAAACAAAGTTCACAAACCCTAACTTTTGATTCAAAATCAATACATGAAAATCTTGTTTTCATGTTAAAATTCATATCAAAATAATCATCATTCACCCAACAACTACTTTAATTCTAGCTAGGTGAGCTTTTACCTTGTATATAAGGCTATTTGGATTGATTTGCTCAAAGAACTTCTCAAGAACTCACACACAACACCAAGAACACACACTAGCATTTTTCTCTCTCTCTTGTTTAATTTCTTTTTCTCTTGTTTTTCTTTCTTCATGGCTGCCGAAATTTATGCTATATAATAGCCTCTTCTCACCACTGTTCTTCATCAAATTTTGGCCAATCATTTCTTATTTTTATTAATTGTGTGGTGGTTATACACAGGTGTGTTCCAATAAAAAAACTTACACACCAACCACTTAATTTCCTTCCACAAAATTTTCTCTTCTTTTCTCTATTGAAGCTTCCGATTTTCTTGGCCAATTTTCAGCCATTCATCCATCTTCTCATGGTCCAAGTATTGACCAATCACATTGCACAAGACCTTAATTAAAGGGCCCACAAATAATGTGTTCCAGTCACAAAAATACACATAATTCTTTATTTATTTTTGCAATTCTTTAATTCCATGTGTCTTGCATGAATTCTTCATGTAACCTCTCATAAATTGACACATGTCCAAGGCTACCAATCACAAAATGCCACACGCCTAAAATTTTGATCATGTTTTCATTTTTTTTTTCTCAGAAATGACCAAAATCGGGTCCAAAATGGAAAAATATTTTACTTTACCATTCAACTCCAAAAATTTTACTGAATCTATTGGTAAGCTTAAATCCTTCGATTCCTTCTCAATTTGGTCAAATTTGTGGTCAAAGTCACGGGCACGGTCAAAATGACGAAAATGCCTTGATAACCCAAATAACATAATTCACATCAAAACGTGAGTTTTATTGCACTGATCAATTTCTCTTCTCAGCGTATCCTCAAATTCTCATTTTATTAACAGTAATAGCTTTCTGAAGATTTAGGGTATGGGTAGAACAAATTCAATAATTACATCTAGGTCCCAACAAAATATTATTATACCAAAATATTTGTTTCATTACACCGATCATCTTTTGTTCTACTCACTGATACTAATTCTCATCCTATTACAAGTTGTGGCCAATCAAAAGTAAAATGTGGGGTATTACACTAATAATCCTTTACCTAATTTTCTTACAAGATAATTTTTATAGGGAAAATACGACCAACCACAATACTACAAATGAGAGCAACTAGATCTAGTTTAGCATAGCCTAATAGGTATTCATTACTAGCCAATTTTCTACCTTCAGCAAGGCTAGATATACTACCAAATATGCCTAGTTCTTTAAGTTCTACTCAGAGATCCATCATTAAATAAAAAAATAGTTGCACCATATAAGTACCCAACTCTTATGGTGAAGCTATTAAGCCACCTCAGATAGCAACAAAACTAGAAGCCAAAGTTACAGGCTCAGTTACAAAAGGTCCTTTTGATTACAACACTATTTCAATTACCCGTATGTTTTCATGGAACATTCATAGATACACTATTCCTTTCAAGATTTTACCAAAATCAACTTTCATTCCAGCAACAATATATTTACAAAAGATCCCTTGAAGACTCATGAATATTTGAGTATGTCTTGGTAGCAACCAATTCCATTACCATAGAAAATTAGAACTAGGATTAAAAAAAAAAAACCCGTAGATTAATCTATCGTATTTATTATAAATTGAAAACCACCATTAGTCCCAAAGCTAGGAAGGATTTTGCAAATCGTCGTGAAATGTGTCTTTTAGAAACCAATTTTGAAAGATCAAACATATTTGCACCTCACATTATTAAATGAGACGATGTTATTAATGACACTAAATGGAATTTTGAAAACATGATAGATCCCAAATGTAATTACGAGTCTAATAATATATATAGAATTGTTGAATCATTTTTTGGTAACATAGAACTTAAGTGCATGTAATTACGAGTCTAATAATATATATAGAATTGTTGAATCATTTTTTGGTAACATAGAACTTAAGTGCAGAATAAAGTCCATTTCAGTAGCCTATACTTCTTCTTCAATTCCCCCTTTAAGATCCCAAACCACTAGACGTCTTAGTAATGTTGATTTTTTTTTTTTTTTAGAGAAATTCCTAAAATGCACTATGAAGAAGACATTAGTGTCAAGTCTGCTAGTCCAACAAAGTTAGATATGCACATGCCTCGTAATTCTTTAATGATAATATCATTCGACGATGAATTTGAATTAGATAAAACTTATTTAAAATAGTTATAGAATAGACCTTGTAACAAACTCAAGATAGCTTGGTATTTTGCTATAGTAACCCTAAAAGATAGAATAACACTTAGAGAAAAATATTACTATGACTTAAAGAAATTCAAGAAACATCTACATTTCTTTGACTAGTATGAGAATTCAGGAAAATACAATAAATTAAAATCTATTAATATGATTGCACGATAATGAAACACATCCAAAAATGAAGTAAAAAAATCTATCATACCTTCTCCTGAAGAAATTCGTATTCCTATTGACAATCAAGTAGTTATAGCTTCTCCTTTAAAATTAGACAAGGAAATGTTACCAACAAAGATTTAAATAAAGTAATTCAAAAAAATAATTATACAAATAAACTACTAATCACTATAGCCAACGAAGTAGAACATTTAGACAATAAATCCTTCGTTCAAGACATACTTCGTTTAAAATAATATGTTCCATACCAAATTTTAGATAAAAATCTAATTTTTAAACCCATTCTTGATGATGAACATTTACTTTTAATAAAGACGAATTTAAAATAGATGGTTCAAGATTAGAATTACTCAAAGATTTGAATACTAAAACAATTAAATACAACAGAAACACTTGGCCCTTCATCTCAACCACTATTAAAGTAATTCATCAGAATGAACATGAACCACTACTCAAAATTATTATCGCATACCTTATTTTCCTGATGTTCAATTTGAAGAATGACATCTTGATACCAAGCTTCCTATTCTGGCCATAATATTACTGAATGGAATATCAATAGTAAGTCTAAACACCAAATTCTTAATGTCATTTAACAAATGGCTATGGCAATCACTGTTGGAATGTATACCCTCTAGACTAGGTTTCTGATGTAATTATCGAATTTATTAAAAAAAAGAATTTATTTTCAAATTTGATTGTGAATTTATATTTTATTTGTGCACGATTTACATTTGCAACAAACCCATTATGTTTAAGTAAGTGATCCATGTGAATGGTGGTCTTTCATAGTAAGGTATGGATCACGAGTTATTTAACAAATAAATGTTAGTTCTTAACCGATTGATGAGAATTAGAATCTCATCATGTTTAGGTTATTCTATTATAAATTCCAAATAGGGAATGGCTTACATGTAGCCAGTGAGTTGTCCACTCACTTCATAGCATGAGCGTATTTCAAATACGTAGAACATGACCTGTAATAGTGGTTTTTAAAAGTACTATTTAGAAGAAACCCAAACTATTACTGCTATAACATGGACTAATACTCTACCGCATGAGTATGAGTTGGTAGTCTAACAAAGTTGGAAGCATGTACTTTGATATGTTATAGTTGAGGTTTTATCGTAGAGCTGATATACTTGTATGTTGGGTATATGTAACTAGTTAGTTAAGACATACTTATACAAAGTAGCTTCTGTGCTATATTGCCGCTTGTGACTGTTCGAATGATCTAAATATCTAGAGCCCTGGGGAACATGACTTGGGTGTTTCCTTTAGGGTAGCTCCCTTGGAAAGCAGAAATATTTCAGGAGTCGTAGATCATTGGATTAGAGGTCTAAAGATGCTAGATGTCTTTTAGAGAGGTGTTAGTACGTTCTTCCTCTCCAAATGTACGGCCATGCGTAGAGAGGTATTTTAGTCATTACACCTATAGGTCAGAGACTTTGATAACGTAGCATTGTCCTTGGGTCAATATTTGCTTATGATAATATTACAAAATATTTAAAATGAAAAATACAACTATTTTTATAGTAGGGGTATTTTGGTCATTTTAGTAGCTAAGGCGATGTGTCTTTTGGTCCTTGGAATAGCCCATAAGTTCTGATGGGTTTAGGTTGAGGGATTTATCTTATATTAAATGGATTTTATTTTATTCGAGTAGCTTGGTTTAATTATTGGGCTAGAATAAAATAAAAGGTCCAAAGAGAGAATTGTTTATTGGCCTATTTGGGTTACTTAATTAATTTAATTATTGGGCTTGTAATAGTCCAGGAATAATTAAATTAAATTAAAGACTAAACCCAATGAATTGGGCCAAGGCTTGAGGTTTATATTGGTCCATTGGGTTATTTAATTATTAGACTTTTATTAGCCCAGGAATAATTAAATTAAATTAAAAGACTTAACCCAATGAATTGGGTCATAGGTCCAAAGCTCTGTTTAATGGCTTAACATGACGTGGGCCTTAGGGTTTCTATTTGATTTTTAAATGCTCGAATAATAATCTATTATTAAGTTGGTTGGGATTTAGAGCGAACAGCAAAGGTTCATAGAAGTACGTTATTTTTTTTCAAGCTGTTCTCGTTTTCTCTCTCTCTCTCTCGTGTGTTCTCTATAGTTTGACAAATAGCCAGAACGGAGATGCAAAACTCTCCCAATTAATGCTCAATAGCATTTAGTTGGAGTGGTAGGATCATCCTCTGCTTCCATAGCTTTCACCAGGTGATAAAGGAGGGGTTATATTTCGAAAGCCAAGAGGATTCATGTTGATGCCTAGAAGAAGCCGTCGGCTTGCAAGACAATAACCTGAAGAATCAATCTCGGAACCAGAATCGGTTTAGACTGAGGTGCCGGCACCTCCTAAATAGCTATTAAAGCGTAGAGGTAAAATTTTAAAAGCTCTTCCGCTGCTGTTGTTTCTGTAGTTTTTGTCTGTCTTGCATGCTTCTGTGATTTATTTTGACGTATTACACCTTCAATCACTATCATTAAATGTAAAAAATCTACAGATAATGATATTGCTATGATCTATCCCTTGACTACTAGTTTTATTGGAGTCCTTCATGGATGGTGACAAAACTATTTGTTCGAACAACAGTGCTTAAAAATCTTGAATGCCTCCAAAGTTCAAACCAAAGTAACTTTTGATGAAAAAGGTTACACTATCACAACAACTAGATCTATTTCAGATTGTATCGACACCTTTATATTTACCTTAGCCAAACATTTTGTAGGAAATCCACAATAATTAGCCAATCGAAGTTCTGAAATCTTCACTAATCTTACTTGCCCAAAACTACATGATTTTAGATGGTACAAAGACATGTTCCTCCAAAAGGTAATGCTAGGATCTAACTGTCATCATTCATTTTGGAAAAAAAAAATATTTATCTTAGGATTATTACCATTATTTGTAGAAAGGTTAGGCAAAAGCTTAAACATGATTAAGGCAATGTCGTCCCCTATGAAACTCTATCCTATGGATAATTAATAAATTACATCAATCAAGTAGGAGCAGATATTTGCATTGATCATAAATTAAATGCTCAGATGGAACAATATCACCAAAAATTGAAGAAAGAAGTGGAACAATAGCAGATCTTTACACTGATCATAATTAATTACTGTAGCAACTCGGGGTCACCGGGTCGCGGGCACTCTAGCAGGTGGCGGGTTTTCGACAAGCGGCTATCTAGTGCGGCGGGTGCAGTGGACTGAAGACACTGTAGCAACCCAGTACTGTAGCAGTTTTTAATTTTCTTGCTATTTCTTTTTCGTTTTGGGATTATTATTGCAATAGTTAATATTCTTTGAATATTTTGCATAAAAAGTAATAGTTAAGGAAATTTAAGATTAAATAAGATCATTAATTAATTAATTAATTAATTTAATTCCATTATTTGGACACTTAACTTAAAAGAATAGAAAAGTGTGAAGACATTTATAGTTTTCTAGCATGCTTAATTATTTTTGAACCCTATGTTCGTGTTTTCTTAAATATCAAAGTCTTTGGGAAATTTATGACAAGAAAAACATTTTTCAAATTAAAAAAAATGGTTCTTTTGAACTTAGACAAAAATTAATCCTTGGATATTTTCTCAAATCATTTAATCATTAACATAGAAAATATTTTGAATTTAGATACTTTTGTAAGTTAAAATGGAAAGCCATTTTTGTTTTATTTTTTGCACTAGAAATTTATTTTTGTCAAATTTAACTTGAGGCCAAAGTTTCTAGAAAGTTTAAATAGGGAATTTTGAAATTATTAAGTTTATTAACTTAAATAAAATTAATCCATGAAAAAATTTCTCAAATGGTGTAAATCTTGATATAGAAATTTTTATGGGTTTAGATATTTTATTTTTTAGTTAAAAGAAAACTTAATTGAAGTTTTCAAAGGATATTTTTTTTAAGAAAACACTTATTTTAAAATACTAAGTGGGAGACGGGTTCCAAAGGCCCCACGGCTTCCATCACGATCCTCGTTAGAGATCGTAGGTCCCTTCGTGTCACCCTCGGAGTGAACCTGTATAGGATGGGGATACCACAAGGATCTCGAACTAATAGATGGATGTAATTAATAACTCAAAACACGTGCTATGATCGGCCAACCTACGTTGATGGTTATAGTGCGAGGAATGTCCATAGGAAATAAGAAGAAACGGCCATCCTATCGATAGAGTTCTCTTCTAGATCATTACCAAGAATGGAAACTAAATTTTGGTGGTTAAGATACTTAGGAAACTGTTAATCTTCTCAAGAAGTTATGTCAGTTTTCCTAAGAGCTAAATTAATCATATTAAAGATAATACTGATAGGGTAACTATTGTCGGTTTAAATATGAGGATAAAATGCACAAGGTATTTTTATTTTTTCACAAACTGAGTTTTCTATTATTTTTGATTTTTTAGAAATGGTTGGTGGAGATTCTTTTAGTCCTTTAGTCATTATTCTCCTTGAGAATAAGCTAACGGGTCCAAATTATGTGGACTAGAAAAGGAATTTGGAGATAATACTCACTGTTGAGGAGTATAAGTATGTCCTCTACGAAACCTGCCCTGTTATTGGGGAGGGTTCCACTGCTGAAGAGTGAAAGGCTGAGAAAGCATCGAAGAAGGCCGACGAGATGGCTCATTGCTACCTGTTGGCCTCCATGTCTAATGCGCTCCAGTCTAAATAAGAGCACATGGCCACTATATGCGACATTAACCAATCACTAGCCATGATGTTAGCAGATAAGAGTCGGCCCGTAAGGCTAGAGGCTCTTAGGACGATCATCAACACTAAGATGGCTGAGGGAGCATCAGTCAGAGAGCATATGCTCAAGATGATTACTGCTTTCGAGGAAGCGGAAGTCTTAAGGGTTGTTATTGACCCTGAGAGGCAAGTGGACATGATTCTCGAATTTCTTTTGGGCTCTTTTACTCAGTTCAAGTTAAATTATAACGTGAATAAGTTAAATATGAGTTTAATCGAGTTAATGAAAGAGCTCTAGGTGGCAGAGAAGGTCATAAAACCACAGTCCAATGCTATGATTGCTAGGGCTTTTTCTTCCAGAACTAGGCCCAAGCCTAAGAAGTTTAAGAAAAAGAAGAGAAATGCACTGTCCCAGCCCAAGAACCAGCCCAACAAGCCCAAGGGCAAGTGCTTCAAGTGCAGGCAGAAAGGACACTGGAAATAGGAGTGTCTAGAGCTTCAAGCCAAGAAAAACCCTACAGGTATTGTTCTCTATCTAGAGTTAGTTTCAAAGGTATGATCAACTTCCACTTAGATTGTTGATTTTGGAAGCACTGATCATATTTGTAACTCCTTGTAGGGGTTTAGGAAGATAAGAAGACTCTAAAAGGGCGAGTATGGACTACGAGCAGGAAATGGAGCACACGTATGGGCCCTTGTAGTGGGAAAGCTGGATCTTATTTTTTATTGTAATAGAGTAATCATTTTGAAGGATATTTTATATGTACCTAGATTTAGATAGAATTTAGTTTTAGTTGCAAAGCTTATAAATCAAGGATATTCTGTTTCTTTTCATTCTGGTACTACTATTAGTAGAAATGGAGAATTTCCTTGTTCTGGGCATATGTATGGAAACTTATTCTTCTTAAATCCTACAAATAATCAAATAAATAACATTCAATTTGAACCTTTAAGTAAGAAGAGAAAGACCAATGCTAATGACTTATATCTTTGGCATCCAAGTTTGGGTCATATTAACTCAACTAGGATTTAGAGGTTAATCCATGATGGGCCCTTAGACTCATTAAGATTGGAAAGTTGGCCTCAGTGTGAATCCTGCCTTATGGGAAAAATGACCAAAAGATCATTCACCAAAAGGCTGATAGAGCCAAGGAGATATTAGGTCTTGTCCACACTGATGTGTGTAGTCCTTTGTCTACACTAGCTAGAGGGGGTTTTGAGTACTTCATCACTTTCATGGATGATTATGCAAGGTTTGGTTATGTCTACTTGATGAGGTACAAGTCTAACTCTTTTGACAAGTTTAAAGAGTTTAAGGCTGAAGTGGAGTGTCGGACAGGTAAATTGATCAAAATGTTATGATTGGATCGTGGTGGAGAGTACCTCCTCAGAAAATTCAAGGATTACATGGTACATCATGGGATAGTAGCCTAACTATTTGCATCGGGTACATCCATGCAAAATGGAGTAGCTGAGAGAAGGAATAGGACATTGATGGAAATGGTTCGAAGTATGATGTCTCATACTACTCTTTCGGTCTATTTTTAGGGATATGCCCTGGAAACAGCGGCATACATTCTGAACTTTGTGCCTTCCAAGTCAGTACTTAGGACACCCTATGAGATGTAGACTGGATGTAAGCCAAGTTTGAATCATCTCAGAATATGGGGCTGTCCAGCTTACGTACTGATCAAAGGAGACAAGCTAGAACTAAGATCGGAATTATGCTACTTTGTTAGGTATCTAAAAGGTGGTTATTTTTATCATCCTAAGGAGTAGAAAGTTTTGGTAAGTACTAATGCTAGATACTTGGAGGATGATCAAAGTACTTCCACTAAAGGTTCAATAAGGTTGGAGCTCGATGAGAAGTTATCTTCGGAATCAACTTCATCTGACCCAATTGTGGAACAAGAACCTGTACAAATAGAGCCTTGTCATAGTAAGAGGGTATCTAAGGTTCCAGAGAGATGGACTGAAGAGGCATTCAAGATGGTCTCTGACCATCAGGAACAAGATCATACTAGATACGAGGAGGCTATAGCTGATGCCGATGCAAATCTATGGCATGAAGCAATGAAAGCCGAGATTGAGTCTATGTACTTCAATCAAGTTTGGAATCTTGTAGCTTCACCTGAAGGGATAAAACCCATTGGGTGTAAGTGAGTATACAAGAGGAAGAGGGGAGCGGATGGGAAGATGGAAACCTTCAAAGTTAGGCTTGTGGCGAAAGGGTATACTCATAAAGAGGAAATCGACTATAAGGAAACCTCTTCCCGGATAGCCATGCTTAAGTCCATCCATATCTTCCTTGTCATTGCATATCATTATGACTACGAGATATGGTAAATGGATGTCAAGACGGCATTTCTTAATGGCCATCTTAGTGAAGATATTTATATGTCCCAACTAGAAGGTTTTATTGCTAAAGGCCAGGAACATATGGTTTGCAAACTTAAGAAGTCTATTTATGGACTTAAGTAGGCATCTAGAGCATGAAACATTTGTTTTGACGAGATTGTAAAGTCTTATAATTTTATTCAAAAACAAGGATGAACCATGTGTATACAGGAAATTGGAAGGTATTAATATGGTTTTTCTTGTCCTATATGTGGATGACATTCTACGCATTGGGAATGATGTAGGAACATTATCATCTACTAAAGTTTGTATGTCTAGTCAATTTAGTATAAAGGACTTAGGAGAAGCTAGTTACATTCTTGGGATTAAGCTTCATAAAAATAAGAAGCAGAGAATGTTAGAATTATCCCAAATGACATACATTAACAAGATGCTAGCCAAGTTCAATATTGACTTATACAAGAGAGCTCTAATCCCTTGCAGACATATGTTATCTTTTTGTTCAAAGGACTGTCCTAAGTCCCAAGTAGAAAAAGACAAAATGAGTAGGATTCCCTCTGCTTCGGTTGTGGGAAGTCTCATGTACGCCATGCTGTATACTAGGTTGGATATTTGCTTTGCCATAGGCGTAGTTAGCAAATATCAGCTAATCCTTGGGGAGGTTCAATGCTAAGCTATAAAGTATATTCTCAAGTACCTCAAAGGTACAAGAAATTATATGTTGGTTTACAGGGATGATGACTTGGTTCCAACTAAATACACAGACTCAGACTTCCAGGCAAATAAGGATGAGAGAAATCCACTAATGGATATGTTTTCACCTTATCTGGAGAAGCTATTTCATGGAGGAGTATCAAGTAATCTTACATTGCTGACTTAACCATGGAAGCTGAATATATGGCAGATTCGGAGGCATCTAAGAAAGTAGTTTGGCTCTGGAAGTTTCTTTCAAAACTTGGAGTCGTGCCATATATGGACAGACTAATTGTGGTGTATTGCGATAACACTGAAGCAGTCTCACAATCCAAAGAACCCAGGAACTATAAGAAAGGGAAGCACATTGAGAGGAAGTATCACCTGATTTGGGATTTCATCCAAAGATGAAAAATTGTGGTGGAACAGATAGCCTCAGAGAACAACCTAGCAGATCCCTTTACCAAGCCTTTGGCTAAGAGAGTCTTGAATAGACAATTAGACACCATAAGGGTGGGCACCTACGGACTTTCTTAGTCTTAGAGTGCAAGTTGGAGATTGTTGGAATGTATGCCCTCTAAACTAGGTTTCTGATGTAATTATCGAATTTCTTAATAAAAAAATTTATTCTCAAAATTTGTTTGTGAATTTACATTTTATTTATGCATGATTTATGTTTGCAAAAGTCCCTTTGTGTTTAAGTAAATAATCCATGTGAATGGTGGTCTTTCACTGTAAGGTATGGATCATGGGTTACTTTACACAAAAACATTTGTTCTTAACCGATTGATTAGAATGAGAATCTCATCATATTTATGTTATTGTGTTATAAATTTCAAATGGGAAATGGCTTACCTTTAGCCAGTTCATAGTATGAGCGTATTTCGAATATATAGAACATGACCTATAATAGTGGTTTCTAAAAGTACTATTTAGAAGAAACTTAAACTATTACTGTTACAATGTGGACTAATACTCTACTACTTGAATATGAGTTGGTGGTTTGACGAAGCAGGAAGCATGTACTTTGATATGTTGTAGTTGAGGTTCTATCGTAGAGCTGTTATATTTGTATGTTGGGTATATGTGACTAATTAATTAAAATAGACTTATACAAGATAGTTTCTGCGCTATATCGCCCCTTGTGACTGTTCGAATAATCAAAATATCTAGGGCCCTGGAGAACATGACTTGGATGTTTGCTTTAGGGTAACTCCCTAGGAAAGTGGAAACATTTCAGGAGTTGTGGATCATTGGATTAGAGGTCTAAGGATGGTAGATGTCTTTTAGAGAGGTGTTAGTATACTCTTCCTCTCAAAATGTATGGTGATACGTAGAAGAGTATTTTAGTCATTACACCTGTAAGTCAGAGACTTTCCTAATGCAACATTGTCCTTGAGGTCAATATTTTCTTATGGTGATATTATGAAATATTTAAAATGTAAAATAAAGCTATTTTTATAATTGTGATATTTTAATCATTTTAGTAGCCAAGACGATATGTCTTTTGGTCATCGGAATAGCCCATAAGTCCTGATGGGTTTGGGTTGAGGGATTCATCTTATGTTAAATGGATTTTATTTTATTCGAGTATCTTCGTTTAATTATTGGGCTAGAATAAAATAAAAGGACCACAGAGAGAATTATTTATTAGCCCATTTGGGCTATTTAATTAATTTCACGCATATCATATATGGCGCAGCGGAAAAATAAAATGAGATATCATTCCAAGATCCATATATGTGTGGAAAATAAGACATAAAAAGAACAAAGATAACAACTTTTTACCTTTCTTTGATCGTTTGAAGAACAAAAATTTTCTTTTTCAAGTCGAGGCGTGATCCAGCAATCCTCTTGATCGAACACCACGAGAGTTGAACGTCCAACCACTATAATCATAGTGTGTGATTACCTCTAACAGAAATTCACACAGAGGATACACTCAAGCACTAAAATTTCTTGTGCTAGCAGAAAAATAATGGCGGCTAGGGTTTGTTCTTCTTCAAAAGAAGGACGAGAGAGAGATAGAGAGAGAGAAGAGAAGAGGTTTTGGAAGCCCTTGTTTTCGTGTGTATTGCACTCACACTTTAGGGTTTCGTGCATATCCTATATGTCACAAAAAGAATTACCAAAACTAAAAATTCTAAAACAATTAGAATTCCCTAATTATAATTGGAATTATCAAGTTCTCATAATTATAACTTGGCCCATAAATTATGACTAATTATAATTTGGCCATAACAACTTCTCTTTCTCGCAATTAACCACACTATGTTATCAAATAATAACTTGAGTATATAATCCTCTATTGTGTGTAACCTATTAGGTTTTCCAGTCAATTGGTAGCAAATATGAATTAATCCAAACGTCTTTGAGATTAATAATCTATAATTAATTAGAATTAATCATATCAATTCTAATCAGGATTGGTTTATTAATTCATCAATTAATAAACCCATATTCTCATATCATGAGTGGTATCTAGCAACACATCATGACCACACAAGAGTCCAGGAAGTCAAGTGGCTTGGCATGAACCATTCAATAACAAACTATAGTGCAATTAACTCATTTCACCATACAATATCTCATTCAGTTTGGAGTATGGAATTAGTGCCAACTCTCTCTAGAATATATTAATTCTGGCTCGAATATAATAGTACTTGTACCAGGAACCCACTACTCTAGATGTGTATCAACTGGAACTGTTTCCAATACACAGTCGCCTTGGCCAAGGACTTTTTGAGTAGTAATTCCTAAAAGTGGCCATGAGATATTCGCCCCTACTATTAGGAATGGTGAATCCTTTATTGACGCTCTCAACTACTTTGTTTACCTCACAATGTACCCAATATCCATCCCATAGGCAGCTCTCGATTTGGCTCCAGAGATTGGAATCAAAGCACAAAGCTCAGCAAACAAAATACCTTAGAGATCTCAAGTCTAAGGATATTTGCACGTTTGCTATATTAAGATTATATCACTGGCACTAAATAGTTATCCATGTGATTATCTCATAACTAGGTTATCCAATGAACTTGTTCCATTAACAAGCATCCATGTGTCAACTTTAAGTATCTCAATAGTCACAGATATGAGAACCATCGCCTGATCAAATCAGAAAATCTAACACATGCTAGTCTTAACGCATTAATAATGTCCTGTCTCATTAATACTACGATTAGGGACTATTTAAGTACTAGCACTATACGTTGTAGTAGGAATCTCATATCATGATTTCCTTAACACAGTGTTGTATTAGGGACTTTATCTAACAGTTATTTTACATAAAAGTAAACAAAAGAAACTGTGAGATAAATATTATTAAAATAAAATATGTCATATACAATGTACAAGTGATTGCCTCTAGGGCATAACACTAACAAACTCCACTTGCACTAGAGCCAATCATTCATGTATCTAATACTGAATGACTCAACATGACAATCATGTTTCTTTTGGGATAGTGCTTTTGTATGCGGGTCAGCTATGTTCTCATCCATGGGAACTCTCTCTATATTTATTTCCTTTGCTGCTTCAAAAGAGGCCATGTACTCAGCTTTTGTCGTAGAGTTGGCAATAGTCTCTTATTTGGAACTCTTCCAACTTATTGCCCTTCCGCACAACGTAAACACATAGTCGGATTATGATTTGAAATCATCTTTGTCAGATTGAAAACTGGCATTGGTATACCCATTTATTTTCAAACCATCTTCTCCATTTACTAAGAACACATCCTTAGTCCTTTATAAGTACTTAAGGATGTTCTTTAGAGCCACCCAATGACCCTTCCCAGGATTAAATTGGTATTTGCTCATCAAACTGAAAGCACAAGATACATCGTGCCTAGTACATATCATAGCGTACATGATAGATCCAACTGTCGAAGCATATGGAATCTTACTCATGTGATCCCTTTCAACTTGTGTCTTGGGAGACATCGACTTTGAAAGGCTTACACTATGTGACATGGGTAAGAATCCATTTTTGGATTGATCCATGCTAAACCTCTTTAGCACTTTATCTATGTATGTAGACTGTGAAAGACCTAACAACCTTTTGAATCTATCTCTATAGATCCTTATTCTAAGAATATAGGTTGCTTCTCCAAGGTCTTTCATGAAGAATTGTTTGGACAACCAAACTTTAACCATTTGTAAGATAGGTATATCGTTTCCTATTAGCAATATGTCATCTACATAAAGTAATAAGAAAACGATTGCGTTCCCACTGACCTTCTTGTATACACAAGGCTCATCCATGTTTCGAATAAAACCAAACTATTTGATTGTTTCATCAAAACGGATGTTCTAACTCTTAGAAGCTTGCTTAAGTCCATAAATGGACCTTTGCAACTTACACACCTTTGTGCCATCATTTGATGTAAAACCCTCAAGTTGTGTCATATACACTTCCTCAGTCAGATTTCCTTTTAGGAAAGCTATTTTCACATCCATTTGTCAAATCTCATAATCATAATAAGTAGCAATGGCTAGGAGTATCCTGATGGATTTTAACATGGCTACTAGCGAGAAGGTTTCATCATAGTCAATACCATGTTGTTGACGAAAACCCTTCACCATTAGTCATGCTTTATAGGTAACTACGTTACCATCTATATCCGTTTTCTTCTTGAAAACCCATTTCAATGCAATAGGTGTAATTCTTTTGGGTGGATCAACTAAAATCTATACTTAGTTGTCGTACATGAAATCCATCTCTGACTTCATGGCCTTAAGCCATTTGCTAGATTCTGAACTGTTCAGAACATCCTTGTAGGTAGTAGGCTCATCTTCTTCTATGAGCAATACGTCATTGTGGTCACTAATAAAAAATCCATATCTCTCAGGTGCTACACGTATCCTACTAGATATACGAGGATCTTATGTAGTAGAAGGTTCATTTATTCTCTCAATAAATGTGGGATCAGACGGTTGATTCTTGTTTGTTTGATCTTTATGAACTTCACTAAGTTTAATTTTACTCCCACTATCCCCTTTGAGCATGTGATCATTCTCAAAGAAGACGGCATGCTTCAAAACAAACACTTTTTTTCAGAGGGTAGGTAGAAGTAATATCTGGAAGATTCTTTCGGATATCCCACAAATAAACACTTGTCAGACTTACTATCAAGTTTGCCTGACTACGGCCTTTTGACAAAGGCAAGACAACCCCATACTCGCAAGTGAGAAATCTTTGGTTTCTTACCAAAGAACATCTCAAATGGGGTAGAATCAACCATTTTGTCAGAACTCTATTTAGTATATAAATAGAAGTTTCTAGTGCGTGCCCCCAAAATGATTTTGGTAGGTCTACGAAGCCATCATAGTCAGTACTATGTCTAGAAGGGTTCGATTCCTTCTCTCAGATACACCATTACGGTGAGGTGTATGTGGTGGAGTCTATTGAGATAATTTCCCGTTATCTTTAAGATAACTCAGAAACTCTTGGCTCAAGTATTCTCCTCCTCGATCAGATCTTAGAGTCTTAATACTTTTGCCAAGTTATTTCTCTATTTCATTCTTGAAGTCTTTGAACTTTTCAAAGGCCTTAGATTTATATTTCACTAAATACAAATACCCATATCGTGAGAAATCATTGATCGATAAAGGTTATGAAATAATTATAACCTCCTCTTGCTTGTATTAACATTAGGCCACATACAACAGAATGTATGAGTTCTAATAACTCTTTGGCCCATTCTCCTTTTCCTGAAAAATGAGTTTTAGTCATTTTATCTAGTAAACAAGATTCACATGTGCCATATGATTCATAATCAAATGACCTTAAGTCACCAAGCTTGTGTAACTTAGAAACACAATTTTCATTTACATGGCCCAAACGATAATGTCATAAGTAAGAGGTGTTAGAGTTATCCATTTTAGGTTTCTTATTGTTTATATTAAGAACTGGATTATCCAAGTCTCGAACATATAAATCATTAACCAAAGTTACTGAACAATAATGAATATCATTCAATGAAAAAGAACAACATTTATTCTTAAATATCAAATGAAATCCATTTAAGTCTAAACATGCAACTGAGATAATGTTTTTCATTAAAACTAGTACATAATAATAGTTTTGTAGTTCCAGAATTAATCTCGAAAGCAAGTTTAACTCGTATGTCCCTATAGCAAGTGCAACAACTTTTGCCCCATTTGTAGTACGTAGGTCCACGTCACATTTCTCTATCCTTCTACTGCTCTTTAGTCCCTACAAGTTATTGCACAAATGAGATCCACTTCTGGTATCTAATACCCATATCTCATTCTAAAGGTAGTATTTAACTCAATCATAAACATACCTGGAGTAGAAGTAGAAATGCTTGTAAGCTTCTCCTTCTGCTTCTTGTCCTTAACAGTCTCTAAGTTGGCCTTGAAGTTGTGCCTTCAGTGGCCCATCTTGCCACAATGATGGCATAGGCCCTTGGTGGCAGTGTCCTTCTTCTTCACACCACCTTTGTGCTACATGGGAGCCTTCTTCTCCTTTTGAACTTTCTTCTTAGAAGAAGATTCTACCATTAAAACTGCATTTGAATCCTTCTTCATGGAGGACTCTGCAGTTTTGAGAAGATTGATCAACTCAGGAATAGTGGACTCAATCTTGTTCATCTGATAGTTAATCATAAATTGTGAGAAACTATTAGGCAAAGATTGAAGAATTAAGTCAACACTTAAGTCATGATCCATCGTGAACCCGAGAGATCCAAGCTTCTCTATTAAGCTCAGCATCTTCAGCTCATGAGTGGCCATAGAAGAACCCTCTACCATTTTATAACGGAATAGTTGCTTCAAGATCTCGTATCTCTCAGTTCTAGGTTGGGCATCAAATAGCTCTCGAAGATGTAGTATAATTGATTGAGCATCCATATACTCGTGCTGTTTTTGTAACTCGGGAGTCATGGATGCCAACATAATACATGATGTTGTATCACTATCCTCCTTGTGCCTTTTGTAGACAGCATGCTCATCAGCATGAGCATCTTGAGCTAGTGGTGGTAGAATAGAAGCATCTAGCACGTAGAGCAACTTTTCTGATTTGAGAACAATTCTCAAAATTCTATACCAGTCGAGGTAGTTTTATTCGTTTAACTTGTTGGTTTCCAAGATGCTACGTAGGTTTAGGTTTGTTGGCATGATGCAAGTATCCTAGATGTAAAGATAGAGAGGATTAGCTACTTGTATATGCACATGAAATGCAAATAATTAGGATTTTAATTAAACGCATTTTTACTCCACTATTTTTGTAACATCCCACTATCTAGGCCCAGTAGGGCCGGGGATGTCGCCCCATCCAAAGGATAAGGGGTCTTTATAAGTAGGTCACACAAAAGAAAATAAAAGCAATACCTTAAAATTGAACTTATTACAACCCAAAAATACAGGTACAAATCTAAAATAAATTGATTACTACTATCTCTCAAAACAGCACATAAAATAAATAATATAAAGTCTTCAAAGCAGGCAACAAATCTAGCTACTCATCTCTATAGAAGGATCGACCTGAAAACGTGGCATAAAAGGTGATGAGATAAAAATCTTAGTAAACTCGTGTGTGCTTTGAGTGTTTCAGGCAAAATAGTTCATGTATGCAAGTTGGAAAATTTCAAGTGAGAAAGTGCTAGCAAGCATTAAATAATGTTAAAAATAAAGAGTGGCATTTTTCTTTTCAAACCATACATATGCACAATACATACAACCACTGAAACGGGTAGCTATGGGTTACCACACGTTGGGCCCTATGACCATATAACGGTCAAAATGCCACACTTTGTGCAGACTGACAAAAGGTAGGTATACGGCCTACTAGGTGAGATACTCCTCCTTTTCTACACCCAAACTTACCAGTTGTCCACGCTGAAAATACACAGTCCTCATGACTGAAACTTGCTAGCTCGGACCGGAATGACTTACTGGACTGGCATCCTATTCGGGAAGGACTCACCCTCAGAGGTGGCCACCTACTGAGAGACTTACCATAACCCTTTAAAGACTAGTCCTAGTTCTCTACCCTTATTGAATACTCAACATTGACTGTCCCACTTGGGAGAAAACTAATAATACATTGCTTTATTTGGAAATAGCAATTAAGGGTTTTTAAAATTTTTGTCAAAGTTGGGTTTTAGAAAGAGTTTAGTATTTGTGCAAAACTTCTTGTTTAAATTTTCAAATGATTCACTTAACTAAAAAAAAAAAAAAAGGAAACAGTCTTTAATTGCCTTTACAAAATGAGTGTCCATACATATCACATTTGGCTTGCTATGGAACCTTTTGTTTTCAAATAAGTTTATGCAGGAGCTTACCTGATCTTTTGCTTGATCAAATTCAAAAATCTTCCAAAGCTGACCTAACCCCGCATGGGGGTAAACACAAGTCATAAGGTTATACTCAAGTTATATTCGCTTACATAAATAATCCTAGTTTAGCTTATTACAATCATGACCCTAAAGTCCTAAACTTTAAGGCTAGAAGATGAAGGATTTTATAAAATAAGTCTAGCTTGATAAGTCAAAATAACTAGGGGTGGTAAAATAATTACTAACAAGTTATAGGTTCAAATAATAAATCTTGAGTACTATTGCTAATAAATACACTAGGGTTTAATTGTTAAATATTAGTAAATGGTAATTTAAAAATGGTTTTATTATAAATAAATAATAAATTACAATTAATTTTTAATAGATAATAAATAAATAGCAATAAATAAAATTAATAATAAATGAATTATATTAAATTTCGTTTAATAAATAGCAAACAAATTTAATATAAAAAATATTTATGAATATAGGAAAAAGTTTGAATTACGGTCTACAAGGTCATTAGTATTTTATTTATTATTATTATTATTGTTTATATAAAAATATCTTATTTACTATTATACATATACATATATTATTTTTAATGAAAGATATTATTTATTCGACTAGTAAAATATCAATATTCCATTTAACATTCCATTTCCAAAACTTCCTAGAAATTTTTGAAATCTTTAGAGAAAATATAGTAATAATTTTAATTAGGATAATAAAATTTTGCTAATTAAAATAACCTAGGATCAATAAGGTCATGAACATAATTTTCCTATTGCTAACAAGATTTATGAACATATACTTCAACATCAATCAACAACCTATTCTATTCATGGACATAGGCTTAATCCATTCCTACCATCACATGGCCAAATCTCTACTAAGCATAATCATACTCATGGCTTCAATGAAAATGAGAACATAATATCCTATTCACCAAAGGTGACATAGCATCTAGCATGCTTAAACATTCATAATTTCTTAAGACATGGAGAGCATACATCGATTCTCAAGGAAATTCATAAAGCTTAATCATGATAAATCATTCTCATGCTCTAATCTCAACCCCTTCATACATATGCATATACTCAATCCCCCATTCATATTCTATCCTTTCTATCAACATCTAAGAGACATGAATTCAGAATTAAAAAGAAAGGTTTAGGAGAAATACTTGGTTGATGATTATTTCGATGGAGATTTACGAAGGTCCACGCGCTTGAAAGTTTTGAATTGTTCAAGAGAGGAGAAAGAAAACAACCATAGTTGTAGCAACCATTTTGGCCGAGAGAGAGAGAGAGAGAGAGAGAGAGAGAGAGAGAGCATTAGCATGATATTTTAAAGGCTGAAAAGAAGAAGATGAACAAAAGAGTTGTTCTTGGTTACCTTGATGATGTTCTTGAGACTTCAAGGAAAAAATTTGGTTTTGATCCAAATACTAATTTTTGTTTTCGAGATTTGATGTTACAAATTCTAGAAATGGACTCTAGGGAGTATGTAGGCGTATTCTGGAGTTTTTGAGAGGGATTGGAGGTGTTTAAAGTGGTATTTGGCTTGAAGAAAGGTAGTGTGTGTTTTTGGTGTTCTTGGTAAAAATAGAGAGAACTAGAGGAGGAATGTTGGACGAATTGCTAAAGAGGGTTGGTCGAATGATTGAGGGAGTTCAAGGATTTTGGTTTTCAGTCTAGGGGGGAAGAGAAAAATCTGGTTGTTTGAAATTCAAATGGAGAAATTTAAGGAGTGTTTTGAGGTAAAAGATATGGTAATAGTGTTTGATTGATGAAGAATTCTTGGAGCTACAATGGAGCCGACTGGACTGCTGTGCTTTGCTGAAATGAATGAGGGTTGATGGAGCTTTAAGGCTGGCCGAATTTCTGAGTTCAATAGCAGAAGAATTTCTTGTTATGAAGCCTAATCCAAGGGTGTTTCCATACAGCAATTGCTGAAAATTTTGAAATTCAAATGGAAGTTTGATTGGAGTGATTGTAGGAAGAATTTGAAGTGTGGTCATGGAGTTCAGTCATGCAAGGTTTTTGGAGGGGGTAATGGATTTCAGTTCATGGTTGAATAAGGGTTAACTTACAGAGGTTTTGAGGGTGGTTTTTGGCTAAGGCTTAAAGGAAACAAGGTTGGAAATTTTCTGGTTATGGTTCGAATGATTGCTGCATTTCCTGTGAAGTTTCTCTACAATATTCCAGCCTGATTTGCAGAGGGTTTTGTGAGCTGTTTGAGGGTCCTTCAAGACTGGTTTCCAGCCTTCTTTATGGAGGAAAAAACAGAGGTAATTTACTGGTTTGAAGGCAGAAGAAATAGCTTCGATTTCAAGCTGCTATGCAGTGAAACTGCCCAGATTTTTTTTCCTGCTTTGAGCAGTTTTGTGCAGTCCGGTTTTTGCACAAAAACTTCAATCTTCAAGCTAAATAAATTAGTTATTTTTCTGGCAGCAATTGAGTAAGAAAGATGGTTGAGATTTTTGAAAGTTTGGCTACTCAAGAATTTGGAAAAATTTCAAGTTTCTTTCATGGAGGATATGAACACTATGGAGTAGAGTTTGAAGGCTTAATCATTGAGATTAATTTCTCTTGGGAACCTTCCTTAACTCCATCCCTATTTTCAGCCAAATCTCCAACCTCTAAGAATCATTTTCGAGGTCAAAGATCAAGAATCCTTGCTGAATTTTCTAGAATTAAAAACATGGATTTGGATAAATTTTGAACAAGCTTAATTGGTGAAGAGGTTAGGACAAGATAGAGGTAATAGAAGGACAAGAATTCTTCTAGAATTCTTTTTAGGAAATAAGGATAGGATTAGGACATTCCCTTCAGGTCTCCACTATGACAACACTCCTATTTTTTTTTTTTTTTTTTTATGGAATGCAAGAAACAAAAATCCAACCTTAATTAAAATAATAATGATAAAACTTAAATGATAGGAATTGAACTTATAACCTTAGAGATTAAGTCCAAAGCTCTAACCACTAAACCACAACAACTCTTGTTCTTATTTCCTCACCCAAATATTCTTCTCATTTAATCCTCAAGCTGTTTTCCTATTTTGACCTCAAGCAAAATTACCATTTTACCCTTCCTACTCAATAGGCATAACTAAGCCTTTTAGCCTATAAATCATAATTCTAAAGCATACAAAATTATTCAAAAATATATATATTCACACAAAATAATATGATATGCATCACGACCCCTTTATTCTAGGGTTGGTTTTAGGTGGGGTTTCACAATTTTACTCAAACTAATATTCCCCACTACTGATTCGGGAAAGCCCGTTGGAAGTTTTTCTAGTGGACTGGTATCCAAATTCCTCAAGAATAACCTTGGGTTTGCCTAACAAACCACCCTTGAGTTCATTGGTAGGTATCCAATACCAATTACATTGTATGTAACTACCGGATCATTGGGTGATTGACAGCTTTTAATCTTAATGCCTTTTGGACTACCCCAACTTTTCCTCTAAATTTCTTTATGCTTGAGTTTGCCCAACTGGTATAAAGAATTTAGTTAAACCCGACCCATTAATCAGGAATTTAATTCCATAGCTTGAACATGCCCGATGTCAAGTAGGCTTGGGTTTGCCCAACAACCTAGTCTCGAAAAAGAACTCTTGTTCTTACTATATTTACAGAAGAAATTAGATTTAATATTAGTTGAGGGATTTGTTCCTTTTAGTGATTTCAACAAATGACATGCATAAAAATCAATAAATCACAAAATTGATAATCATATTAATAAAGTGATTATGTGGTAAGGTTATGGACTTTACCTTAATTTAATTTCTTTGAGGCATAAAATAAATTAATATAGTCAACCTTATGTGTTCATGCATGATTTAAGTAGAAGGTATTACCTTCTCGCATTGTTTTGGTTGCTATCTCCAAAATAAAATAATTCTACTCCTATCTAACCTATGTAAACTAATTACATAATTTCCTAAAGAAAGAAAACTTTGAGTTACATTCGAGGGGAGTTAGATGAGAAGAGAATTACACAAGAATTCCAGAGAATGGAGGACACGTAGGCCCTATTTCATAAAAAAACCAAAATTGTAAAGTGCATGAACATATATAATTAGTTTTAGTCCATAACTATCCACCATGCCATTAATCATGCTTAAACAAAATAAACATATAATTTTTATTATTCCAAAATCACTATTTTGAAAAAATAAAACAAATTCTAAAATCAATATTTTAGAAAAAATATATTAATTTTAAATTTTCAAAATCACTATTTTGAAAAATAAAATTGTTTATCTCAAAACTAATTTTGAGAAAAAGCTTTTGGGTCCCATCTCTGGTAGCGAAAAAGGTGGTCCTACTGGCCGGTCAGCGAGCGGGGTCAAGGGGGCAGCGCCCCTTGAAAGAAAATTTTATTTTATCGCCTCTCATCATATGAGATTTTTCCCTTTCAAAATCCTTTTTTTTTAAATAGCCAAAACGTTGCAAACAAAGCAGAACTGGCGCCGGATTGGAAGCCAGAGCTGGAGCCGGCTACGGTCCGGTTTTAAGGAAAAAATTTTCCAGAAACAATTTCTGGACGTTTGTGAAACAGCAGGGAACTGGCGCCGGCTAGGAGTCGGAGCCAGCGCCTGCTGCAGTCGGGAACAAGGCAACGATTTTTGAAAATTTTCCAGAAACAATTTATGGAGCATTCTTTTTCTGCAAATTTTTAGTGAGAACAATTCTCAGTAGTATTTTCTATTTTGAAGCTCGAAACAACAACCAATTTGTTAGTTTAAACAAAACCAAAACAGAAAATTAGGATGAAATGGAAGGCAATCAACCATGCTCAAGAAAACGTTTTTCTGCAAAAAACTTGCAGCACATAAAGAAAGCATCTTTCGAAATATGCTGTAACGTTTACACAATCATATTGTGCTACGGACCCAAACCACAATGCTCAAAACAATTTCGACTCGAGTGAAAATAGTTTTCACAGCGAACAAAGACAAACATGAATTCATGAAAACAACTTTTCATGCCAAAAACAATGTCTGCAATCCACATATAGCCTAGCTCTGATACCACTGTTGGATATCTCTCACGCATATCACAAATGCCGTAGTGAAAAAATAAAACGAGATATCATCGCAGGATCCGCATATGTGTGAAAGATAAGATATAAAGAGAACAAAGGTAATAGTTTTTTACCTTTCTTTGATTGTCTGAAGAACAAAAAAATTTTTCTTCAAGTTGAGGCGCAATCCAACAATCCTCTTGATCAAACACTACAAGAGTTAAATGTCCAACCACTATAATTACAGTGTGTGATTATCTCTAACAGAAATCTACATAGAGGATACACTCAAGCACCAAAATTTCCTGTGCCAGTAGAAAAACAATGGCGGCTAAGGTTTGTTCTTCTTCAAAAGAAGGACGAGAGAGAGAGAGAGAGAGAGAGAGAGAGAGAGAGAGAGAGAGAAGAGAAGAGGTTTTGGAAGCCCTTGTTTTCGTGTGTATTGCACTCACACCTTAGGGTTTCATGCATATCCTATATGTCACAAAAAGAATTGCCAAAACTAAGAATTCTAAAATAATTAGAATTTCCTAATTGTAATTGGAATTATCAAATTCTCATAATTATAATTTGGCCCATAAATTATGACTAATTATAATTTGGCCATAACAACTTCTCTTTCTCGCAATTAACTCACTATGTTATCAAATAACATCTTGAGTATATAATCCTCTATCGTGTGTGACCTATTAGGTTTCTCGGTTAATTGGTAGTAAACATGAATTAATCCAAACGTTTCGGAGATTAATAATCCATAATTAATTAGAATTAATCATATCAATTCTAATCAGGATTGGTTTATTAATTCATCAATTAATAAACCCATATTCCCAGATCATGAGCGATATCTAGCAACATATTATGACTACCCAAGAGACCAGGATGTCAAGTAGCTTGACATGAACTCTTCAATAACAAACTATAGTGCAATTAACTCCTTTCACCATACAATATCTCATTCAGTTTAGAGTACAGAATTAGTCCCAACTCCCTCCAAAATATATTAATTCTGGCCTGAATATAATAGTACTTGTACCAAGAATCCACTACTTTAGATGTGTATCAATTGGAACTGTTTCCAATACACAGTCGCCTTGGCCAAGGATTTTTTGAGTAGTAATTCCTACAAGTGGTCGTGAGATATTCGCCTCTACTATTAGGAGTAGTAAATCCTTTATTGACACTCTCAACTACTTTCGTTTACATCATAGTGTACCTAATATACATCCCATAGGCAGCCCTCGATTTGCTCCTGAGATTGGAATCAAAGCACAAAGCTCAGTAAACCAAATACCTTAGAGATCTCAAGTCTAAAGATATTTGCACGTTTGCTATATTGAGATTATATCACTGACACTAAATAGTTATCCATGTGATTATCTCATAGCTAGGTTATCCAATGAACTTGTTCCATTAACAAGCATCCATGTGTCAACTTTAAGTATCTCAATACTCACAGATATGAGAATCACCGCCTAATCAAATCAGGAAGTCTAACACATGCTAGTCTTAACGCATTAATGATGTCCTGTCTCATTAATACTACAACTAGAGACTATTTAAGTACTAACACTAAACAATATAGTAGGAATCTCATATCATGATCTCTTTCATGATTTCCTTAACACAGTGTTGTGCTAAGGACTTTATCTAACAGCTATTTTACACAAAAGTAAACAAAAGAAACTATGAGATAAATAATGCCTTTTTATTAAAATAAAATGTGTCTTATACATTGTACAAGTGATTGCCTCTTAGGCATAACACTAACAATATTAGTCCAGGAATAATTAGATTAAATTAAAGGCCAAACCCAATGAACTGGGTCAAGGTTTGAGATTTATATTGGTCTATTAGGTTATTTAATTAATTTAATTATTGGGATTCTATTAGCCCAGGAATAGTTAAATTAAATTAAAAGACTTAACCCAATAAACTGGGTCATAGGTCTCAAGGTCTGTTTAATGGCTTAACATGATGTGGGCCTTAGGGTTTCTGTTTGATTAAATGCCCGGATAATAACCTATTATTAAGGTGGTTAGGATTTAGAGAGAACAACATAGGTTCATAGAAGTACGTTATTTTTTTTTCAAGCTGTTCTCGTTTTCTCTTTCTCTCATGCGTTCTCTGTGGTTTGAAATATAGCAAGAACAGAGACGCAAAACTCTCCTGATTAATGCTCATTAGCATTTAATCGAAGTAACAGGATCATTCTCTGCTTCCACAGCTTTCACCAGGTGATAAAGAAGGGGTTATATTTCGAAAGCCAAGAGGATTCATGTTGATGCTCAGAAAAAGCCGTCAGCTTGCGGGACAACAGCCTAAAGAATCAATGTCGGAACTAGAATCAGTTTAGACCGAGACGCCGGCACCTCCTAAACATCTATTAAAGCGCAGAGGTAAAATTTTAAAAGCTCTTCTGCTACTGTTGTTTCTGTGATTTTTGTTTATCTTGCATGCTTCAGTGATTTATTTTGCCGTATTACTCCTTCAATCTCTACCATTAAATGTCAAAAATCACAGAAAATGATATTGCTATTATCTATCCCTTGACTACTGGTTTTACTAGAGTCCTTCATAGGTGGTGACAAAACTATTTTTCCAAACAACAGTGCTTAGAAATCTTGAATGCCTCCAAAGTTCAAACCAAAGTAACTTTTGATGAAAAAGGTTACACTATCACAACAACTAAATCTATTTCAGATTTTATCGACACCTTTATATTTACCTTAACAAAACATTTTGTAGGAAATCCACAAAAATTAGCCAATCGAAGTTCTGAAATCTTCACTAATCTTACTTGCCAAAAACTACATGATTTTAGATGGTATAAAAACATGTTCCTCCGAAAGGTAATACTAAGAACTGACTGTCGTCATTCATTTTGGAAAGAAATACTTATCTTAGGATTGTTACCATTATTTGTAGAAAGGTTAGGCAAAAGCTTAAATACGATTGAGGCAATATCGTCCCCTATGAAACTCTATCCTATGGATAATTAATAAATTACATCAATCAAGTAGGAGCAGATCTTTGCATTGATCATAAATTAAATGCTCAGATGGAACAATATCACCAAAAATCGAAGAAAGAAGTAGGATTTTTTTTGGTGAAATATTTGGTTATGCACCCATTAAACCCCTTTCCAGAGAATTGATAAAAAAAAAAAATTTAAAGTACAAAAGGAAATCTACAATAGAAAGAGAAAGTGGAGAGAAATTTAAAACTTTTAAAAAGAAGAAAAAATTTAAAGAAGAAACTAAAGATGAAGACAAATGACCAGAATGCTACTTATGTCAAAAAAGATGCCATAAAGCTTATCAATGTAAGAAAAAAACTCAAAAAGTAAAAGAATGTTAGTGAACTCACTTTAGATAAAGATACTTTAGCCTAAATGCAATCCATACTTGATGATTCTGAAGATAGCACTGGTTAATGAGATAGTATATTGAACAAATTTATGAAAACCAAGAGAATTTATTTGATACCGACTCTCTAAGTGATAATTCTTCCTGTGGTTGTATTGGAATTTGTACGTGTAATCTACGCAAAATTAATATGAATAGTACCAGTAACATGATATCTAAACAAAATAAAGAATTATTTTGTGAACTCTTATATCATATTCAAACCGAAGAAGTAAAAAGGGAATATTTATTAAAGAAAAAGAACCGATATTAAATCCCAAACAAAATATAGAAACCCCTATAATTTAAAGGAAGTGTTTGATATATTTAAAAAGAAAGAAGTTAATATTTCTTTGCAAGACTTATATTCAGAAATCAATATTTTTGAAATAAGAGATTAAAGAACTAAAGGAACAATATAACTTACAAATCAAAGATATTAATAACATCAACATTGATCTTGTACATTTAAGAATGATAAATAACCACTAGATGGTAATACCCTTTCTACTGAGCTACTCAAAGATAATCAATGAGAAGAATATATTTTTTGCTATATCAAAGACTACCTTTCAAAAATGGTATATTCCTATAATTCTCAAGGTTGAAGATTTTGTTATTAAAACCGTGACCTCACTAGATTTAGGAGCTGATCAAAATTGTATTCAAGAAGGATTAATCCCCAAAAAAACAATATGAAAAAACTGCTACAAAATTATGTTCTGCTTCTCAAAGAATAGGGAATAAAGCATAACTTTTTCAATTCTTATTTCTACTTTAAATGGGCTTGGATCATCTTGCACTATCTCCACCTTGTCTCCATCTCTAAATATTAGAATTTGGTGTAAGGTACATGACATGCATTGATTGGCATGAATCTAATCCCAACCTAAGAGAAAGGGGTAAGAAGGTTTGGGATTGACCACAAAGAAAATAGTTGAACTCGTCTTTGTACCTATGGTTAGCTCCACCAAAAGTACCCTACCTATGGTCAGCTCCACCCAAAGTACCCCCAACACGACTGTGGTCCTCCTATGAAGTTAGTCATCTGCATTTTAGTTGAAACCAAATCATCAACCATCTTACCTAATTTCTTTAAAGTGTTGATTGGCATGACATTCAGGACGACTCCCCTATCAACGAATTCCCAGCTAATCGGTCATCCATTAAGATAGGCTTTGATGTACAGTGGTTATAAGTGATTCATCATCTCTTTACTCAGTTTTGGGAACTGATTTATTGATGAAGTGGATATAGTACTTTATCTTCCTCTAACTTTGACCATTCGACCTTTGCCTTTTCAGACATAGTTACATCTCTAATGACCATCTGTTTGTTCCTCTTTCCACCATATTTAGCAAGTAATACAACTACTGCACTGGCTAACTCTTCTAGATTAGATATTTCTTTCTCATCTCACTACTAGAAAGTTGGTCATTTGCAATGATCAATTTTTCGTGGGGCGTATTTGGTCGCAATTATGTACTTTTTACTACTACAGTAATCGCTGACGTAAATGGTACGTAAGACCTCATTAGAGTCTTCTTTTTGTAACGACAAATTAGTAGTTCAGTCCAAAATATATTTGGACATAAATAAGAAATTAGATGCAATAAAAATCATTTGATGCAAATATGGTAACCTTAAATGGACATATTTTGGGTATCATTTGCAATGTGACTATTCCATTGCATAAAAGTTGTTGCAAATAGCCATATTATCCATATAATATGCTTAGAATTCTATTTTATGCTTGTTAGTTTATTTTTTTTTAGAGTTAGTTTTTTAATTTTTAATAAAAACCTAAATCTTAATTCCATCACTTTACCTAAACTTTTTTTTAGGTGGGTAAGGGGGTGCTGGGGGACTAAGTTTAATTTGAAGACCTTCTATCTACAACTTTTTATCTTTGTCTTTTTGCTTTTATGTATATTATACTTCTTTAAATGCTATTGGAAACATTTGGAGGGAAAAAAAAGCCTAATTTAAATTATGATAGTTATGATGCCCCTTTTCGAAAAATAATTTTTTCTTTTTAATCTTTTTGGCTGTTAGTGACCGTTCTTTGGCTGTTGGGTTTTCTAGAGCAAGAACTTGGTCAGGCTACCTGCGAAGAAAGGTTGGTTGGTAGTCAAATTTGTGCAACCATTTTCTTGGCAACGATGTGGTCGAATATGAGGCACAGCTAACTGATTTTGGTAATCTCTAATTTCTGCGTTTTTGATGTCTTTCATTCAGCTCATCGCAAGTAATTTCATTTTATAATTATAGAATTTCAGAAACCTTACCCCTAATTTTATATCAATGACATTTGTATTTGGAGCGATTTTTTTAGATTCAAAATGTGAGGTAGTAATTTTCTAGTTATAAACCAAAAGCTAGGAATTTTATGCATGTAGCTGAATTCAGCATTAACTAAAGTTTCTTTTTGTTGGGTTTTGTAGTTTGATACAATCACTCTTTATCTGAAATGAGTTTCTTAAGTTTGAAAATTCAAGAATTCCTGCCAGTTAAGTAGAAAACATTTGTTAAAATTGTGCTATCAATAAGCACATTTTTTACAGCAGTTCGTTCTGTTATCATGTATTAAATCAATAGTAGATTGATTGCATTTAGATGGTTATTCTTGTTCTGCTTTTCCATCAAGTCTGTGCCCCAAAATTTATGATCCAAAGTTAAAGGAAATGTAATGGCTGATTGTTGAAATTTCGAATTTAAGTATGGGACCAAGATAATTTAGGAGCTGCATATTATAAAAGCACACTTATTTGGCAATAAAATAATCTGGTCTACGTGAAGCACTCTATTATGGTATGCTGTTATCGAGCTCAAGAAATGTCTGGTATGACAAAGAAATAGGTAGTCCCTATAGTTCGGTGCAGGAGAAGAAATGTACAGGAAACTAAGGAAGGAAGTTGATGTGTTAGAGAAAGCATAACTGCTGAACCTCTCCAGACTAAAATGTAATAATATAGGCCTTGGAGAGACTTCTTATCTTCTATTTGTCATTTATGATGGATTAAGCAAATTTGAAATTTCCTTCCTTTATGTTTTTCAAAATGCAACATTGTGTGTGCTACGTGTGTGACACCCCATTTAATTGAGAGTTTGAAAGCTTAATAATATGGCTATTTGGGATTGCATCATAATTAAATGCATCATACATGGCTATTTTATGGCTCAATGTGTATTCTCTTAAGAAAAATGTGTTCAATAAGTTAATTATTTTGTTGGGCATGGTAAGTAATTTATATGCAAGTAATTGTTCATTTTATGCATATATATACTATGTATAGAAAATTAATTAGTGAAATTAACTTGAGGATTACTTTTTAAATAAAATTATCCCAATGATCTTCCTCTTGTGCAAAGAACACTCTTAAACAAAATCATTTTTAATTAGGGTTTTGGCTTAATTTCCCAAGCTAATAATCTTGATCAAATTTTGGGTCAAATCTAATTTTTACCTCTTGAATTGATTTCTTCAATTGACCCAAGACCCATTTCTTGGACCCATGGATCTTTTTCACCCAACTAAACCCTCTTCATCTTGACCTTTAAAATTAGGGTAAAGACTCCTCCACCATTGGATTAAAATTTACCCTAGTATAAAAGAAAAAAAAAATTCCCCATCTTCCCCCCTCCCTAGTGGCCGAAATTCCCTCCCTCTCTCCCTCTTGTTTTATTTATATATTTTTTTCTCTAGCCTCCCTCAACCTTCTCTCAAGCTAACACTTCTTGGAGGATTGAAGAAAGAATTTTTGTGACTTTGGGTGATTGTTGAGGTAACATTTTCATCTTCTCTTTCATTTTTTTTTTTCTTTTCTCTCTTGTAAGAAAAGGCAGCCATGCTCACTCTCTCTTCATTTTATTATCTCTTTGCAGACACTCTTTAAGAGGGATAAAAGCTTGAAGAAAACACCTCCACCTTGCTACCTTTCTTTGTTTAAGTGTAAAGCTTCAAAGAGGTAACCAAAGATTTCATTTTCTCTCCTATTTTCAAGCTGGCCAAAATTATTAGCTTACTGGACAGATTTTGTTTTTCAATTTGTTAAGCATTTTAGATGGTGATTTGTGAAGGAAATGTTGAAATTTATGTTTAGGGATGTTTTGTGATGTGTAAGGTAAAGTCTTGTATGCAAAGAAAACATTTCTCTCCTTCATAAGAACCTAAAATACTGAAATTAGGTACTGCTGCCCAGATTTTCGTTTTATGATTTGAAGCCTTGTTTGAATGAGTTTTTCCTATGAATTTGGGTAGCATAATGTGGTATTTATGATGTGTAAATGATGCCTATGCATATGATATGTATATTGGGGTTATTGGAGGGGTTTTGATGTTGTTTGCTCAAAGTATCATTTGAGAACAAAAAAACAGAGGTGTTGCTGGAAATGGAGGGTTGTGTTTTGGATGTTGTTTTATTTGAGTTAAATGGTGATCATATGGCTTGTATATGGTGTGTTATGGGATCTAGGGTGTTTTGGGAACATCTTTGAGTATTTACAAGAGTTTGATGTTTGAAAATCTTGATATTTTGTTGAGTACATGTTTGCTGCCAGAAAACCCCTGTTCAGATACCTAACTTTAAACCACCGAAAAACATACTTATTATTGGGTTTTTAGGCTAAATTTTGTACTGTACAAGATAGGGGATGTTATAAAAATTATGGCTCAAGAATCATTGAAAAACTCCTAGTATTTTGAAAGTTATGAATATTTGAAAATTGTTGCTCCAGAGTGGTCGTGATTCTGGCGAGATATTTGAGAAATTTAATTAACCTGGTTTTTCAAATAGTTTTGGGAAAGGGATTGCATGGTAATTCACCTAACATATAGGAGTGTTATTCTGGAAATTTTCAGCAAGAAATAAAATGTTTTCCTAAGATAATTAAATCGACTTTTGAGGCCTCTAAATTGCTTCACAAAAAGAGTTTTACACTGAGGGTTTAAAACATGAATTTTGCACTGAAATTTTCTTTAGCTAGATTGAAATGAATCTACATAAAATTTATGGGATATTTTAACTTTTTGGAATATATATATATATATATATATATATATATATCTTATGATTTTTATGCTTAAATAATTGTTCTACTTTGGAAATCTTTAAGTACAAAGTCTTAAAGATAATTGATTATCTATTTAGCTAGTTAAGTATCTACTTATTTACCTATTTATTTAGTTATTTACTTATTTATTTACGCATTATCTATTTATTTGCCTATTTACTTACTTATTTAATTACTTATTTATTTATTCATTGATTGATTGATTTATTTATTTATTTACTTATCAATCTAGCTATTTATTCATCGTTTAAATTATTTGTTCTTTTTAACTTGATGGGATATTTTCCGCCCTAATCTATGTGGATTGATTTCTTGATTAAGGGTTTAGGATTAATAATATTAGAATAAGCAAATGTGATTAGCATTAGAGAGATAGAAGAGATTACTTGGAGCATAAGTAATCTCTTTTTCCTTAGGAATTTATGTAGTTTGATCTCTAAGGACTTGTGATCAAGAGATTGATTCATGTATAATTTATATTAGATTTGGAGCCGGATTTGGGAGGAAGGAATGATTGAAAAATTTGAAAAGATTTCTTTTGCTAAGCTTTTGGACAAGGTAAGTCCTTGCACCTCAAGACTCGTTTATACAAAATAATTCTATGGAAAGTTAATGTGATCATGTATACATGTTTATGCCACAAGAAGCACATGATATGATTTCACTTATGAGTTTTATTCTATAGCACTTGGTATCACTCTTAGCACTTTACGATTTCCACTTGAAAAAAAAAAAAGTATGCATAATCAATTTTGGGAATCTTCTTACGAACGTTATGATATGACTGGGAGTCATGCATCAATGTTTATATCTAATGGCAATTTTTTTTTTATTCATGCATATAATTGCGAAAATCATAGCATGAGATTTTAGCTCCTAAATATTATCACTGTTGAGGCAAGATATGAACTAATTTGATTTATTTGTGCCTTGAGCAAATTTGAATAGAACGGATGACATTATTTCTATTTTAAAAGTATTTTTGAGAGAATGTACGATTGTGGTTTTGAATTGGGCTGAATATTAAACCAAATATGGTTTTGGGGACTGAAATAATGTTTTGATAATGAAATTCTACATTCCAAATCGGAATGGGAATTTCTTGAATCTCCTTGTTGAAGACTTGAGTACTCAAAGGGGCGAAGCTATAGGGCTAGCTTTCGTTAGACTAGGAGAGATTTCAGGTTGATAGGCCATCTCCAGGAAACTGTCTTTTCCAAACAGGGCGTCAGTCCTAGTAGTTTAGCTGGGTCCTTAGCTAGCAGCAGAGTTTTGAGAACTCTAACGGACGGACGTGGGTCATCCGGACCTAAGGAAAATATGTAAGAGAGAAGAAGGAGGAGCATTCTCTCCGTCGGTTGATCGCCTACACGTGATTATTATTATTTTTTTTTGGTGATACATGCCATAGCCATATTTGTATGGTATTGATGATCTACAGTCTCGATACGCGATATGATTGAATAATGGTAGACTCAAGACCTTTGCCAAAACGAATTCTTGTTCCAGGAATTTTGACTTGAATTGATTGCCCACCAAAATTCTTATATACATTTCTTAATTAATTGTACTTGTGGTTCTTTCTTCAAAAAAAAAAAAAAAAAAAACTTGACAAAGGATTTGAGATGGACAAATGCAAATTTTTTGTTGTTTACATTCGTTCAATTTATTTTATCAGCATGCATTATGTCATTGATTTCGTAACTATCACTTTCACATACTGCGGACTTACTGAGATAATTAATAATCTCACATGACCTTTTCAAACCTCAATTTTTTTTCAGGGTAGCATATGTTTATTAAGACCAAGTGTTGAAAATCATTTTGTAATAGATTAGGTTTTAATACTCTTCTACCATTACTCTAGTGATAATGTATAAGGATTTCATTTGGCTTACAGAGTTTTATCCTTGTGAGTCTGTATTTGGATTTATTTAGTTAGCAATTTAGTTTCCACTTTGAAGTTAATGTTAGTTATACCTCGTTGCTTTCTTTTCTTCCGTTGTTATAAAGATCCCTTGTCTAAAAGGACGGGGCGACATTCCCTGGTCATTTAGGCCACTTAGTAGGGGTGTTACACCGTGCATAGAAATGTCATGGGGATTTTGTTACTGCTATTCATTGAGGGTTTATGACAATCTAGAATCTGTAGCCGGAACTACCATATTGATTTTATGTGTTACTTAACATTGGTCTGTCTCAACGGTGCTTATCTACTTAGGAGAAAGATAATCCTTCCTATTGCAGTCTCAATTGTCCTCTGCAATTTATAACTTTTGGAAATTTCTTTAGTTCTTTCTTTCCTTTTGCTTAAATAAAATTTTAATTAAAAAAATTAAGACTATTCCCCGGGGGTAAATAGGATAAATTTGTAATTTAGTGTAGCAAAATAGAATTTATCAAGCTCAACTAAAGTCGTATAATATATAAACGACTCCTTATGAAAGAAAGAAAGAAAAACGTCTGATCCCTAGACAAGTAGCATTGATTAGTTGGAAAATCTCTTAGGTGAATATAAGTACTCATTATGAAGAAAGTATTCACATCTAATGGTGAATCTAACAACTCCTAAACTCCGTATTGCTTGTGAGAAATTAGTTGTTTAATTAAATTATCAGAGTTCTTATTTCCAGCACAAATGGAATTGGGTACTCTACTATGAAACCTAGTCCCTGAAACTGTGCAGTAAATATCCTCTTTCTTATAAATTTTCAAATTCTAGAACATTTATGGGCTTTATATGTTGTTATGTACATTGTAGTATACTAAGGAAGTTTCATTCCATGGACGGATCCCTGAATATACTAGGAATATGAAAATATTGAAAACTTTTTCTGAAGTTCATTATAATTATAACAATGTATGTGGTTGTGTAATTAAATTTATGTAAGTCTTGGTTTGTCTACAATGGGAAATTTAAATTGTTTCTTGTTTCTAAGGCATCTCTCAAATAAATTATTATATTTCTTATTTCTGTTTGTGCTTCTTTTGATTTTGAAACTTTTTTTAATATTATGTGGTTGAATATTTGATATATGCTACTTGTTTTTTTCTCTTTTCTTACAACAGTCTAAGATGTGTATTTGTTATATGTTAGTTTCCCCGAATGACTTATTGAGAAACATTATTAACTCTTTTACACATGGCACATTCTGAAAAAGAAAAAAAAAACAAAAACAAACAAAAGGAAAAAACATGGACAAGAGTTAGGTAGTTTTGCTAAATAGAATGGTATTTGAATACATTTCTGGTATGAATAAGTTCTTAGAGTTTGCTTTCAGAAATAGGCCAAGTGACTCAAAGATATGTTGCCCGTGCAACAAGTGTGAAAATCGGTATTTCAAGACTCGAGATGATGTTTTTTCACATTGTATTCTTGCTAGTTTTTGGCAAGGGTATACTAATTGGATTTATCATGGCGAAACATATGTCCCTTTGAATGAAACTTCAGAAAATGCAGAAAGAAATGACATGAGTTGGAGGGATGATATGACTGAAATGATTCATGAAGCCATGGGGATCCATGATAGTCAACCTTCTAATGAGAACCAACCTCAAACACTAACTGATGAGGGTTTAATTAGAGCAAATGAGAGCACTAAAACCTTTTTCAAATTAGTAACAGATGTTGAATGTGGGTTGTACCCAAGGTGTGTGAAATTTACAAAACTCTCTTTCATTATGTGTTTGTTGCTTGTTAAGGTGACAAATGGATGGATTGATACATCTTTCAAAATGCTCCTCGAGTTATTAAAAGAGGCATTACTAGAAGCAAAAATACCCCATTCTTACTATGATGCACAAAAAAACTGTAGATGATTTAGGATTCAGTTGTGAAATATTTGATGCGTGCATCAACAATTGTATGTTATTTAAACGTGTGGATAAGAATCACAATGAATGTGAGATATGCAAAGCACCTCAATACAAGAAGGGAGGGAAAGGAATAGCAGTGAAACAAATGAGATACTTACCTCTACAGCCAAGGCTACAAAAGCTATTTATGCCTTCTAAGACTGCATTTCTAATGAAGTGGCATGCTAGGGGGCGAGTTGGTGACAGTGTATTTAGGCATCCAGCTGACTCTCTTGCTTAGAATGATTTTGATAAGAAATGGCCTATATTTTCAAGTGATTGTCGCAATGTTAGGCTAGGTCTTATTGCTGATAAATTTAACCCATTCAGTACAATGAGCATAGCTCATAGTACATGGCCTGTTATTGTTATTCCATACAATCTTCCTACATAGCTTTGCATGTCTGAACAGTTCTTCATATTATCCATTTTAATTGATGGTCCTAAAGGTCCTGGTTACAAAATTAATGTTTACATGCAACCTTTAATTGAGGAGTTAAAGGAATTGTGGCATGACGGAATACATACATATGATGCATCAAGTAAGCATATGTTCCAATTGCGATCTGTGTTACTTTAGACTATTAATGACTTCCCAGCATATGCAATGTTGTTAAGGTGGAGTATGAAAGGTGAAATGCTTGTGCTTGTTGTGGTAAGGATACTAAATCAATATGGTTGAAGCATGGAAGAAAGTTCTCTTATGCATTTCATCGGTGTTTCTTACCTATAAGCCATAAGTTATGACATGATAAGATTTCATTCAGTGGAAGGATGGAGTTTGATGGTAAACCACCTCATTTATCTAGAACAGAGATAAAACAACAATTGGACTCATATAGCATTCTAACTGTGTAAAAGAAAATTGATCTTTTATTGAGGAGGGCAACTTATAAAAAAGAAAACACAGGAAGAAAAGGGCATAATTGGAATAAAAAAAGTATTCTCTTTGAGCATGAATATTGGGAGCACAATTTATTGCGGCATTGTGTCGATCCAATGCATAATGAGAATAATTTTCTTGATAATTTACTTCCAACTTGTATGTCTAATTCAAAGAAGTCAAAATATAATTATGCTACTCATTGTGATCTTGTGGAGATGGGGATTAGAGTTCCGTTACATCCATTACGAACAGGTTCAACAAGAGCTTCTCTGCCTCCTGCTTCATTCACCATGGGTAGACATGATCAACAAATATTCTGTAAGGTGTTGAAAGACTTGAAAGTCCCAGATGGGTATTCATCTAACATATCAAGACGTGTTAATATTGTTAAAAGATCTATTTCGGGCCTTAAAAGTCATGGCAATCACATTCTAATATAGCAATTGTTGCCCATAGCTTCACGTTTAACCTTGCCCAAAAATGTTGTTCAGGCAATAATTGAATTATCAAATTTCTTCAGGTAATTATGTTCGAAAGTGAATACAAAATCACAGTTGAAGTACATTCAAGACTGTATTGTTGTTACCCTTTGTCAACTTGAACGCATCTTTCCTCCATCTTTCTTTGACATAATAGAACATTTGCCAATCTATTTAGCTGAGGAGGCACTTATTGCAGGTTCTATACAATTTCGATGGATGTATCCAATAGAAAGTTACCCTTCTTTTTTATTCATCTCAATATTTGGAGTATACTATTATATTAATTGTAATAATGATTTATTAATTATTATTAGATATCTTCTAACCCTTAAGAAGTATGTTCAGAATCGAGCTTATCCAGAAGGTTCAATTGCTAAAGGTTACTTGATGGAAGAATGCATGAACTTTTGTTCAAGATATCTAAGTGAAGTGGAGGCAAAATCCACTAGACCCCCTCAAAATAATGATGGGGATATTAGAATAGGTCATGTTCTTGGAGGTGGAAGCCAAATAACTTTAGATCACATAACATATGTTCAAATACACCGTTATGTGCTCAAAAAATCAGATATGGTTATCCCTTTCCAAGAGTAAGTAACTTCTTAGATCAATTTACTTTTTCTCTAACCACATCGCAATAAATTTTTTTTTTTTTTTAAAACTAACTTTCTTGCATGCCCTTATTTTTTTCCCCATGTACTAAGCATTCATATGTCCATGCTAGTGGCTCAAAATCCTCATATGGGGAAAATCATTTATAGAAGATTCATAATGAAAATTTTCATGACTGGTTTAAGAAACATGTAAGTAATTGTTCAATTATGTGTTATCGAACATGTATTTGTAATACTAATATTGAGTTGGTTTCTAATTTGATATGGTTGTGTCAATTTAGGTTGAAGACATACGGTAATCATCTAGTTTGGAATTATCAGATGAGATTAAAACATTAGCTCGTGGTCTTCAACCTTGGGCTAAAAGGTATAATGTGTACCTTGTTAATGGATTTCGATTTCGTACAAAAAGTTATGAAGTACAATAAGATACACAAAATAGTGGGGTCATGACTAGAGTAAGTATAGTTAGTTTTGCTAGTTCAAAAGATAGGAATCCTCTTATAGGCAATGTTACATATTATGGAGTGTTAAGAGACATTATAAAAGTCAGGTACACAAATATAGTACAATATATTCTTTTTAGGTGTGATTGGATTGACAATGAAAAGGGAAGGATGCAAGATGAATTTGATTTTTGCATTGGTCTACTTTAACCACATGATGTACAAGAAGAATAATATTGCTGATGAGCTGTTCATTTTATCAACCCAAGCTGAACAGGTTTGGTGTGTTGATGATCCTATTAACTTGGATTGGAAAATAGCAGTGAGAATGTCAAGCAGAGATAACTATGATGTATATTCAAGGTTGTATGATGCTAATTCTTATTCACCTCAATAATTAGATGATCATCTAGTTGCCGAGATGAAGATGCTATTTGGGTGAGGCAAGAAGTAGCACCCATTTTTGTTGTTTCTCCAGATGATGTTCACGTGGATGACAATGAAGATGAATGGCAAATATAGTCTTGCCCATTTTTTTAGTTTCTTTTTAGTTTCATTTTTTTCCTTGGCTGCAATTTCCTTTACAATTATAATCATTATTATGTGTGAATAACATCTTTATTTAACTTTCTTGTTCATTTTTGGTTAGTATTTACATAGATTTTTGTTTTACTTTCCATTACTTAGAACTATCAAGCATGTTATTTCCTAATAGCCTTTTTGGTCCTTTTGTTTTAGTTTAACTACTCATATTTAGGCAGGCTAGTTATAATGTTCTGTTGAGAAAAGTGGCATTGTTCTGTGGAGAAATCTGTACATCTTTGCATTCATTTCGATTAAGCATCAAATTTTCTTCTGATAATTGATTTACTGCATCATTTGAATCTAACTAGTGGAGAAACTTATATGAGTATTGTTTTTATGACATATTTCACTTGTATTGTGGCTTAGATGAAAATATGGTACTGATTGATATTATGTATTTTTTTTATCTGTGGTGGTGTTATTTTGCTGAAGGATTGTAACTGACATCATCTTCTTCAAATTGAACTGCTACATCATTTGAATCCTCCTAGTGGATAGACTTATATGAGTATTGTTTTTATGAGATATTTCACTTGTATTGTGGCTTAGATGATAATATGGTACTGATTGATGTTTTTTTTTTTTTAATCTATGTATCTGATATTTTTTCTGAAGGATTGTAACTGACATCTTCTTCTACTAATTGAACTACTGCATCATTTGCAGCATTATGTACTTTGTTGGATGATGGGATGGACATTGACTAAGGGGTTCAGACATTGTGTGATGTAGAAGGGATCAAGCCTATACTTGATGTGTTGCTGCAGAAACATATGGCGAACCAGAGAATGAGGGGTGTTTGGGCAATTGTGAGTATTTTTCATTCTAATGATATAGCTTATGAAGTGTCTGGGGATCCCAATGTCTAGTTTGATTGTTGCTGTCCCCAATAGGTTGTTATTTATTGAGCCATTCCCTTGTAGGCTACTGGTGAAGATTACTCTATTGAACCTACTGTAAGCAGGGAGCCTTTCCGTGCTTTTTTGGATGTTGGCCTTATTAGGACGACTACTGGAAATTGTGTTTTTGGTGCACTTAAGGTATAAAATAATTTCTTGTCCAATGTTCTGAACTTCCACTTTCAAGATTTAAATTACATGTTAAAATATTTGCATTTTGCAAGATTCTCTTTGAGATTTTGTAGTGTGTATTTTATTTACTTTCTTTATTGAATTAACCATGTCATTGTTCTTATGAATCTTAGTTTTTAGGGGGCCTTGGATGGTGGACTTGACATTCCTCACAGTAAGAAGAGGTTTGCTAGATTCAACTAGGAAAGCAAACAACTTGACCCAGAGGTTCACCACAAGTATATCTATGGAGGCCATGTTGCTGCATATATGAGGGTGAGTGCGACTTAATGACTTTTTCTTGTTCTCTGTGTTAGCCTTCTTTATGCTCTATTGGACACCCCATATGTATTTCTTTCCTGCAAATGTAGACTTTGAATAAGGATGAGCCTGAGAGGTATCATTCTTACTTTAGTGAGTACATCAAGAAACGTATTGATGCAGATAATATTGAGGCATTGTACAAGAAGGTCCATGTTGTTATTCATGCTGATCCTATGCAAAAGAAATGTGAGAAGGAGCGTCCAAAGGAGCATAAGAGGTTAGTCCCTCCACCCTCCCTTTTTCTTTCTCTAGAAAATGTTTCATTGTCATTTCCCCCATGACTAGGAAAATACTTTTTGAAGAAAAATAAGAATATCTAGTGGTAGTATAAATCTTTAACCGGATGTACTGATTCTTGTGTTACTCTTGGTATAGGTTTAACTTAAAGAAGCTAAATTATGGAGATGAAGGAAAGGTTGATAGAGAGGTTAAATACTTTGAATGCAGCTGCTATAAATGATGATGAGGACGAAGATGAGGATGACAAGTGAAGGAAACAAGTGGGATGTTGAGCTGATTTTTAGCTCTATTGATACTTGTTTTCTTTTCCTCTAGATAGTTTCAATTTGCATGTTTAGGGGAACTTATCAACTTCTGTAGGTGTACGAAGAATCCCTTTATTTGTCGTGTCTTGGTGTTTTTGCTTTAGACCTATATATCTGTAGATGTCTGTCCTTTTTTTTTTATATCCAAAGGAAAATCAGTATATGTATTTTTGAGGCAAAAGTTATTTACAAGTTACATCATTAGCTTTGTACTTAGTATACTAACATTATCAGGATTATCTCTTAAACTACATTAAATTATCAACCACACTTATAGTGGACAAAACGAAATTTGAATTATGATAGGTATAATTTTTTTAGTACTCTAGAAAATAAATTTTCTTTAAACACATATCTCCACTCTTCTAACCAGCCTTGGTAGTCAAATCAACCCAATTTGCAATATCATTTTTTGAACAAAAACGCTCCTAAACACTAGGTGTCTAGCAATTGTTGCCAAACTAATGTCTGGGGTTCTAACTCATAGTTGACTACAAAATCAACAGTTTCCCGCGATAGAATGTGTACTTATTCAATTTTTAACTATTTGGTGGGATGTGCACTTTTTTCTTCATTTTTTATTTTCAGATTTTGGACATCACATCAGAGAGTACACGTTTTAATAATGCCTGAATAAATAGAATCTTAAAAATGCTACGATTTCATTTTGTAGAGGACATGGACGAATAAAGGCATAAAAAATTGATGCGGCAACCAACAAGAAATACAAAATGTCATTCATTACAACTTTGCTAGGAGAAGAACATGAAAGCATGTTTCATAGAAGAATCTTTAATAAAATAATGCCAAATTTAGTTGCAAGAACGCAGACTGACTGAGAGTGGTACAAAAGAAATCAACTGGAATGGTCATGTGACAATTTACATCCAAAGTCCCTGCAATTGGGTAGTTCTTCAATTGGCAATGGAACACGATTCAAGCTCAACGGATAGCAGGAATAAAATAGTTTAATTTTCAACCCATCCAATATTAATTGTTAAAAAACCCATTTAATATTAGAAAATTATGTAATTTCCCACTCCATTTATATTTTTCCCCCTTTTCCGAAAACTCCACTTATATTAGGAAAAAAATATTTCACTTAAAGCAAACAATTTTACTACTTGAAACTAAGTGTAAAAAAACAAAACTTTAGTTAAAGTTAAAAACATCTATATACACATATATAATACATTATCATTACTTACAATATAAATAGAATGTAAATATTTTATATTACGATGTCTGAAATTAAATGTCAACATTTTTTGAACATATATATTGTCTTCTATAGTACACCTCTTGTAGCGCCCCGAATCCAGAACCCAAAATGGAGCCCGAGTCCTTACCCGAAACGCTACACGATAGCATCTCCAGGAAGACACTAAGCATCTAACTCTAACTCACAGAAAATCACTTTAATAAAACTAATCACTCCCAACGGAAAAGAAAAAAAAACATACATCCCGAAATATAATTTCATAAACAAAATATAAAACCTTTAATACCACCAATGTCTTGTTCAATCTTAACTACAGAATTATGCGAACAACACTGTCTAAACTAAAATAAAAGTCATAATAAGTAAAAACTTTCAAAAAGCCAATCAATCTAAAAACGTAGTCTAATCTCATCCGTCTTCACAATTCTCTTCATATTCTTGATCAAAATCTACGAAATGTTAAATTAAATGAGCTACACTAGCCCAATAAGTAGTCCAAACATCTTCTTAGGAAAGAGAATGTTACATATAATAACTTTACAATAAAACACATCGAATAATACACCATACTTAGATGAACTGAATTTTTTTCTCTTTTTTTAAAAATATATATATACATACCTATATATATATATTTATATATACATACATCCATACATACACACACACATATATATATATATATATATATAACAATAATATAAGACTTAGTCTAATATTATATAAAATAAAACTATCACCTCAATAAAAATAATAAGGTAGAAATAAATTATGATTTAATTATCAAATAAACTAATTAACTTAGTTTAAATTTTTAAATCAATAGGAGATGGCCCCATAATTATACAAAAGAACAAAAGAAAATAGTATAAAATCATTTGTTTTTTTTTTTTCCAATTGGGAACATCAGTGATGTCCCAACAATCCCACAAAACTGTATGGTAGCAATTGGCAATACTACTATGACGGTGTTTTAACTTTTCCGAAGGACAACTGAAGCCCCAAAAATTGCAAAACTCATAAGCTATAAAAAAACAAAACGTGGTTTCTTTTCTGATAGAACAACTGGGCGCAAGTTTTTGTTAATCTTTTTGGTTTTTTTTTTTTTTTTGTACATCTTGAGTAAGCCAAACATAAGCCAAAGAGATCCAAATCGTTTCGTTTTGAGAGAATAGGAAGACAGACCAAGCTCTACCATGCATTTTTTTTTTTTTTGTTTCTTGCAACATCATGATCAAAACCGAAGACACAACAAACAAAGGCTCATGAATCTCAAATTAGGAAAATGATTACTGATATCAGTCCTAACTATTTATCCCGTCAGGGAGGCCATACTTATATTTCTTATTGACTGAGAAGGATTTCAGTCACACAAACAAATTTTAGAACATGTTCTTCCTCTCCTTCTTCTAACCCATGAGCCATTAAACATATATCACACATAGCACACATGATAGTATTACTCAAAATCATAAGAAAATAACCAAAATCAATTCCCAACTTTATACAGAAAATATAATTTCTGAATGTTTCAAAAACAGAAGATGCCTGAACTACTTACCTCAGAAGTCAGACCAATATCTCAAATCCAAGCTAATCACTCCACACAATCGTTCCCTAATATCAAACCACACAATACCAATATTAATCCAAGGAACTAAAACCCTATAAATCAATTAACCTTATTATCTAGAATTCCAGAAACAAGGAGAACCTCATAATATTTACTCCTCAACCTCTAACTAAATTAACAATCGAAGCCAATAGAACTCACCTTCACGATTGAAGCAAGTTAGAGCTTTCTTCTCGAGAGTCTGGAACCCTTGAATTATCGCTTTGGCCAACTGATGATAAAACCAAAGAACGTCGTTTAGGTTAAGACGTAGGTTTAACTTTTAAAAATACTAAATAACAAACACATCCCTCAACTTACTTAAATCCCTCATGGCCCCTAAAACCTTGTGGGCTATCTTATGGGCATTAATAAAAAAAAAAATCACTTTATGTGTCGGTTAAAATACTAGACCAAAAATCAATTGGGTTGGGTATTTACATTCCACCCCCCTTAAAAAAGTTTCGTCCTCGAAACTTATACGTACCTTCCAAGTCAAAAAAAGATGGATACTTCTTGCACATGTCCTCCGCCAATTCCCTTGTAGCTTCGTGAGGTGTATGATTTGTCTACTGGACCTTGACCTATGGAATGATACATCTTTGCAATACCTGCTCCTTACGATCTACAATCCTCAAAGGAATCTCCGCGTATGACAAGCTTTCAGTCACTTTCAATGGTTCAGCCTCTAACACATGAGTTGGATCTGATATGTACCTCCTCAATTGAGAAACATGAAAAATGTTATGCACCTTAGACAATGCCGGTGGTACAGCCAACCAATAGGCGAGTTTCCTAATGCTTTCTAGAATCTCATATGGACTTACGAAACAGGGACTTAACTTTCGACTCTTTCCGAATCTCATCACCCTCTTGGTAGGAGAAATTCGAAGATACACATTCTCTCCCACATTAAACTCTAATGGTCACCTTTTGCTGTCTGCCCAATTCTTTTATCTATCTTGCGCTGCCTTAATTCACTTGCATATCAGTGGCACTTTCTCCAAGGTAATTTGTACTAATTTCGGTCCAGTAATTATCCTAGCACAATAGTGACCTACACCTCCTCCCATACAATGCCTCATGCAAAGCCATCCCAATACTTATCTGGTAACTGTTATTATACGAGAACTCTACCAACATTAAATGATCAACCCAACTACCTTTGAAATCCTTCACACATGCCCGCAACATATCCTCCAACGTTTGAATAGTACGTTTGGATTGCCCATCAGTTTGTGGGTGAAATGCAGTACTAAGTGCTATCGAAGTTTCCATAGCTTTATTAAAGCTCTTCCAGAATCGTGAAACAAACTGTGGATCCCTATCAGACACAATGCTAATTGGTATGCCATGTAATCGCACGATTTCTTCCTTGTACATCTTTGCCAACTCTTCCAATATTGCGGTAGCCTTCATTGACAAGAAATGCGCCAATTTAGTCAGCCGATCTACAATTACCCAAATAGTATCCTTCCCCAACCTTGTTCTTGGCAACCCAACAACAAAGTCCATAGTGATATGCTCCCATTTCCATACAGGTACCTCCAAAGGTTTTAGCAATCCTCCTGGTTTTGGTGTTCGGTGTTCACTTGTTGAAATACCATACACCGAGAAATATATTCCGCTATCTCCCTCTTAATTCCGCTACACCAAATGTTTCTCTTCAAGTCCCTATACATTTTAGTACCCTCGGGATGTACCGACAACTTAGAGTTGTGCGCTTCTTTCCAAATTTCAGCTTTTAAATTTAGATGGTTAGGTACACATAATCTTCCTTTAAATCTCAAACTCCCGTCATCATGAATTTGAAAATCTGCTTGCTGATCATCACAGATTTCCTTCTTCTTCTTCTCTAAATTAGCATCCATACCTTGAGTCATCTTTATACGTTCCACTAAGGTTGGTTGCAACGTTAAAGCTGGTACATATCCTTTTGTAGACCCTCCTACTTCTCTCTCCAATTTCTCAAATTCCAATATCAATTGTCTCTGTTGAGTGATCATAGTTGCTAGGGTATTATTCTTCCTACTTAATGCATCAGCTACTTTGTTGGCTTTCCCTGGATGATACTAGATCTTTAGATCATAGTCCTTAAGCAGCTCTAGCCATCTCTACTGACACAAATTAAGTTTCTTTTGGGTGAACAAATATTTTAAACTTTGATGGTCCGTAAACACCTCACACTGCTCTCCATACAGGTAGTGCCTCCATATCTTTAGAGCAAAAACCACTGTAGCTAAATCAAGATCGTGAGTGGGATAATTCTGCTCATAAGGCTTTTATTATCTTGATGCATAGGCTATAACCTTCCCATTCTGTATTAGCACACAACCCAAACTGTTCTTTGATGCATCACTATAGATTACAAAACCTCCTGATCTAGATGGTAGTGTAAGTACAGGTGCGGACGTTAATCTTTTCTTCAACTCCTGAAAAATGGTCTCACAAGTTGAACTCCACTCGAACTTAGTCTTTTTCTGGGTAAGACGAGTTAATGGTCCTGAAATTTTTGAAAAATCCTCCATAAACTTTCGATAATGCCCAGCTAACCCCCAGAAACTTCTCTCTTCGGATGCAATAGTTGGTCTAGCCCAATTTACAATGGCTTCTACTTTCTTAGGATCTACAGCTACTCTATTTTCAGATATGACATGACCCAAGAAAGCAACACTCCTGAGCCAAAATTCACGCTTGTTAAATTTCGCGTACTATTTCTCCTTGCACAAGGTCTGCAAAGCCACTGCCAAATGCTCTACATGCTTTTCTTCGGATGATGAATATATCAAAATGCCATCAATGAATACCACTACAAACTTATCTAACTGGGGCTTGAACACCCGGTTCATCAAGTCCATAAATGCTACTGGGGCATTAGTCATTCCAAATGGCATGACCAAAAACTCATAATGCTAATAACGAGTCTGGAAAGTACTTTTGGGTATATCCTCTACCTTAATTCTTAACTGATGATACCCAAAGCGCAAGTCAATCTTGGAAAACACACAAGCACCATTCAGCTGGTCAAATAGATCATCTATCCAGGGTAATGGGTACCGATTCTTGATGGTGCTCTTATTAAATTTGCGGTAGTCAATACAGAGTCTCATACTGCCATCATTGTGAAACCCCACCTAAAGCCAACCCTAGAGTAAGGGGATCGGGATGCATATCATGTTATTTTGCATGAATATATATATATATATATATATACATATATTTGAATGATTTTATGTGCTTTAGAATTGTGGTTTATAGGTTAAATGGCTTAGTTATGCTTATTGAGTAGGAAGGGTAAAATGATAATTTTGCTTGAGGTCAAAATAGGAAGATAGTTTGAGGATTAAATAAGAGGAATATGCGGGTGAGAAAATAAGAGTAGGAGTTAGTGTAGTTTAGTGATTAGAGCTTTGTGGTTTAGTTGCTAAGGTCATGAGTTCAAATCCCACCATTTAAGTTTTTATCATGATTATCTTGATTAAATTTGAATTTTGTTTTCTTGCATTCCATAAAAACAGGAATGTTGTCTTAGGGGAGACATGAAGAGAATGTCCTAATCTTATCATTGTGTCCTAAAAGAATTCTAGAGGAATTCTTGTCCTTTTATTACCTCTAGCTTTGTCCTAGCACCTTCATAATTTAAATAAACCAAAATCCATTAAATCTCTCCTTTTAAATTCCAAAAATTCTGTGATGATTCTTCAGCCTTGAATTTCAAAAAAACAGTCTTGGGGGATAGAGGATAGGCCGAAAATAGGAGAGTAGTTAGGATGGATTTCCAAGAGAAATAAATCACCATGGTAGAACCTTCAATCTTACCTTCATGTTGTTCATAGTTTTAATGAAGGAAAATCTGGAAATTTTCTAGATTTTTTTTTGCAGACCAGCTTTTCGAAAAATTCAGCTAGTAAACCTACTCATTTTTTGCCAGAAAAATGGCCATTTCATGTGGTTTGAAGGATGAAAATTCTGTGCAATTTTTGGACTGCACAAACTGCACAAAACCAGAAAAAAATTCCTGCACAATTCGCTGCATTCTAAGCTGGAATTGGAGCTATCTTTTTGTTAGCAATTCAGTTGAAACACCCTCTATTTTTCTCCAGAAAGAAGGCTGGAAAACCACCCTTGTAAGACCTTTAAACACCCCAGAAAACCAGCTGTAAATCGAGCCAAGTAAATGCAAAAATTCTGCACCAAAAGTCTTCGTCATTCAAAACTCTTGACCATTGAAACCAGAAAATTTTCCAGCTTTGTCTCTCAAAGCCAAGGCCGAAAAACACCCTTCAAATCTCTGGAAATGGTACCAGAATTTTACTCTATTAAACCACTCTTGTAACAAGCTAATAAACCAAAATTTTCTCTACCATCATAGACTGAATTTCGGCCAGCTATATACCTAAACAACATTCATTCATTTCAACAAATCAGCTTGTTCAGCCGGCACCATTGAAGAGCAAAGAAACCTTCCTTGATCAAGCACCATTAGCTAACCTCCTACCTTAAACAACTCCACAATTTCTTCCATTTGAATTTCAAAAAAAAATATGATCACTCTCTCTTCCACTATTTAAAATCTGACACTCCTATCTACCCCAATCCATTCAGCCAACAACACTCCAGAAAATTGTGAGCTTTTCTCTCAAATTCTCTCCATTTTCACCAAGAACACCAAGAATATACACTATACTTCTTCAAGCCTAAACCTACTCTAAATACCTCCAATCACTCTCAAATACTCCAGACCACTTCTACTTAATCCCTAGGCTTCATTTCTGGTATTTATAACACAAAAACACGCAAACAAAAATTTTCAATCGGATCAAAATCAGTTTTTTCTTAAAGGTCTCAAGAACATCAACAAGGTAAACCAAGAACAACCTTCTTGTTCATCCTCTTCCATTCAATTCTCAATAAACCTTTCTAATGCTCTCTCTCTCTCTCTCTCTCTCTCTCTCTCTCGGCCAAAATGGTTGATCAACCATCAACCATGGCTGTTTTTCCGTTGGATCACTCAAGACTCTCCATCGCGCGTGGACCTTCTTTAGTCTTCATCAAAGTAATCGACAATCAAGTAATTATTCTTAAATCCTTCTTTTATTTCTGAATTCATGTCTCTTAGATGATGATAGGAAGAATGGATATGAATAGGAGATTGGGGATATGTATGTGAAGGAAAGGGATGGAGTTAAGACATAAGGATTGATGTATATGACTAAGTTATATGGATTTTCTTTGGAATCAATGTATGCTCATCATGCTTAATAAAATTTATGGATGTTTGAAGCATGTTAGATATTATGACACCAAGGGTGATTAGGCTCTTATGTTTCTATTTTCCATTGAAGCCATTAATGATGATTATGCCTAGCAGGAAATTAGCCTTGTGATAGTATGAGATAATTCAAGCATATATTCATGAATGGATTGGTTTATTATTTGATGTTGGAGAATGTGTTTTTGAATCTTTTCTAGCAATAGGAAAATCATAGTGAAAAATTATTTTCTTGTTAAGTCTAAGTTATTTTTATTAATAAATTTTATTACTTTAGTTAGAATTACTACTATATTTTTCTCTATAAAATTCGAAACTCTAGGAAGATTTGGATTGGATTATTAATTAAAATATTAATCTTTTAATTATCAAAGAAATAAAATCTTTTATTAAAAATAATATATATATATATAGAATAATAAATAAATCTTTTATATAAATAATAATAATAAATAAAATATTAGAATTAAATAATGGCCTTGTAGGCCCTAGTTAAAACTTTTACCTATATCCCTAAATATTATTTATATTAAAATCTATTTGTTATTTATCAATTAAAAATTTAATATAATTAATTTATTATTAATTTTAATTATTACTAATTATTTATTATCTATTAAAAAATTAATTAAAAATTATTTGTAATTTATTATTTATTATTTATTTACAATAAAGCTATTTTTTTTTTAACCATTTATTAATATTATCTAGGGCTTGGTATTATTCAATATTCAAACCTTAGTTTATTTATTAATAATAACACTCAAGAATTATTATTTGAGTCTATAATTTATTAGCAATTATTTTAGAAACCCTAGTTATTTTAACTTATCAAACTAGACTTATTTTATAAAATTCTTTATCATCTAGCCTTAAAGCTTAGAACATTAGGGTCATGATTGTAATAAGTTGAATTAGGATTATTTGTGTAAGTGAATATAACTTGAGTGTAACCTTAAGTCTTGTGTTTATCCCAGGCGGGGTTAGGTCAGCCTTGGAAGACTTTTGAATTTGAGCAAGTAAAGGATCAGGTAAGCTCCTGCATAAAACTTGTTTGTTGTAAAGGGTTTCTATGGCAAGCTAACCTCAAAGTATGTGAACACTGATTTGGTAAAAGAAATTAAGGACTATTTTCCTACTTGTTTCAGTCTAACCAATTATTTGAAAATCAACAGGCAGTTTTACTCAAAACACTAAGGTGTTTCTAAAACCAATTTTGACAAGGACTTTGGAAACCCTTAATTGCCATTTTCAAGTAAAGCTATGTTTTACCAGTTTTATCCCAAGTGGGACAGTTATCGTTGAGTACTCAATAAGGGTAGGCTAGTAGTACTAGTTTTGAAGAGCAAGAGTGAGTCTTCTAGCAGGAGGCCACCTCCAGAAGATAAAACTCAACTTAGAGAAACGTTAGTACTACTTAGTCATGCCGGTCTGAGCTAGTAGTTTTTATTTCAGTCAAGTGACTGTGTTTTGCCGGAATGGACACCCGGTTGCTGTTTGGGTATAGAGAATGAGGAGTATCTTGCCCGATAGGCTGATCACCTACCTTTTGTCAGTCTGCACAAAGTGTCGGCATTCTGACCGATAGTATGCACAAAGTGTGGCATACTGACCATCCGGTTATGGGGCCCAACGTGTGGTAACCCATAATCATTTCTTTTGAGTGGTTGATCTTATAAATTATGTATGGCTGGAAAAGCCAAAAACACCACTCTTCTTTTTTACTAATGTTTATTGCTTACCAATATTTCTCTTATAAAGTTTTCACATTTTGCATCCACGAACAGTTTCCACTGAACACCCAAAGCACACACGGACTTATTGAGATTTTTATCTCATTACCTTTTATGCCATGTTTACAGGTAAATCCTGCTGGGGAGATGAATAGCTAGATTTGTTGCCTATTCTTTGAAGACTTTTTGTTATTTTTCTTATGTGTTATTTTGAGAGATGGTAGCGAACAATTTATTTTGGATTTGTTCATGTATTTTTGGGTTGTAATAAGTTCAAATTTAAAGTATTACTTTTATTTTCTTTTGTGTGACCTAGTTATAAAGATCTCTTATCCTTTGGACGGGGCGACATCCCCGGCCCTGTCGGGCCTAGGTAGTGGGGTGTTACAATCATTTTTCTTCACAAAAAAATCTAGAGCACCCCACGGGGACACACTTGGGCGTATAAATCCCATATCTAATAATTCTTGTAGTTGTGTCTTTAATTCTCGTAATTCTGCAAGCGCCATTCTATACAGAGCCTTCGAGATTGGTTCCGCCCCCGGTATCAAAATAATCTGGAACTCCACCTCTTACTCAGGGGGTAGTCCTGGTAATTCTTTCGGGAATACATCTAGAAAGTCACACACCACGGGTATGTCTTTAAATGTTTGCCCCTTCTTCTGAGTATCCAATGCGTAAGCTAAGAAACCTTCACATCATTTTTGAAGATCCCTTCATGCCTTTATGGCTGATATGATTGGTTTCAACTCTCTTACTCGCTTCTCCAAACCTCCCAGAAAATGGAATTCGTCTTTCCCTAGAATTGAAAAAATTACCTTTTTACCCTTGCAGTCAATCATTGCACAATTGCGAGAAAGCCAATCCATTCTGAGAATCACATCAAAATCCACCATTGGAATATGTATGAGATCATCAACTAACACCACATTCCCAATCTCTACCCTATATCCCGTCATTACAAGCTTGGAGACTAAAAATTTTCCACTAGGAATAGACACATGAAAAGGATCAACTAAAGAGGTAGGGGTTAATGTTAGAGTTTTGGCAAAATGTTGAGATATAAAAGAATGAGTCGCACCACAATTAAAGTGCGTCAAAGCTGGTACAGAATTAATTAGTAGAGTACTTGTAACCACATCATCTGTAGTCTCAGCCTTCTGTTGAGGTAGTGCAAAAACCCTAGCATTCGGCTTCCTATGCTCCGCTAGCCTCACAACCGGTTGAGTAGCAGGTCTTGATGCTTCCTGAGCCATCATCGGACACTCTCCAATACGATGCCCTATCTTTCCACACTTGAAACAAGCCCAGTCTTCCATCTACATTTGTCGGGATGAATACGCTGACAAGTCTTACAATGCTCCTTTATATCATAAGAAGCTACTGCCGGAGTAGTTTTGGGCAATGGACTCCTTTTTACTGCTGGGGGTCCCGCTGGTCTTGAACCTTGGCATTGACTGAATATAGGTCTTGGTCTCTTCTTCTCCCTTTTAGCATCACCTTTCATAATCTCCGCCTCAATGTGAAGACACCTAGTATAGGATTCTTCATAGTTCTTCGAGGGCATCGAGGATAACCGATCCTTAATTCTCCTTTGCAATCCACTTTCAAACCACTGCAGCTTAAGAGTTGCACTGGCCATGATCTCCGGTGTAAAATGTCCCAAGGCATTAAATCGCAATGCATTGTGAACCACACTCATCCCTTCTGCCTGTGTCAAATTGAAGAATTCATTCTGTTTTTGTAATCTTATTGCCATAGGAAAGTAGTGATCGAGAAATGCCTTCTTGAATACCCCCCAAGTCATAGATCTCTCACCTTGAGTATATGCTAGTTTTTCCCCTCTCCACCATTGGTTTGCATCTCCAACTAGGAATGGAGGTACAGTTTTCGGCTTGATATCATCAGGTATCTCCAGGATCTCAAAATTTTCCTCTAACTCTTCCAACCACTTGCTCGCCCTTAACGGATTTGCAGTTCCTTCAAAAGTAGGCATCCCTGCCTTCTTAAGTCGTTCATAATAAGCTCAAGGCCCCAATGTCAGTCTTTGTTGCCTCTGCTCTGGCTCTAGCTGCAATCTCTGTTGTTCTTGTTGCACCCGTTGTTGATTCTCTATAACTTGTGCCATCATATTCAAAGTCGCCATCAATTCAGATGACGTTGGCCCAGGTGTTGCTATTAGTATAACTTGCGGAGGAAGCTCGGTAGGTGGCATCGGCACATGCTGACTGGTTCCACCTATCGGTTGACGTGGTATTCTTCGTCCCCACTCTGCTTGTGGCACGCTCATGTCATCCGATTCGCTATTAAGACCCTCGTCATCGTTTTCATGCCTTCCCTCACGTGCCATCTATCTCGCACCCATAATAAGTAATTACGATAATTAATATCACCAGGATAATTAACTAAGTATTTAAATAAATAGTAGGTAGCTAAAATAATTAAGGGATTTTTTTTTAGGTCAAAGAAATAAATAAAACCACTAATAATAAACCATATTAGCTAGACATTAAACATCTAATATCCTATCCTATCTCAGGATTTGCAGTAAATTAAATCACAACTTATTATTAAAGGTAAAAAACCTAACCTGGGCTCTAATACCACTTAATGTAGCACCCCGAATCTAAAACCCGAAAAGGTGCCTGAGTCCACACCCGAAACGCTACACGGCAGCATCTCCAGGAAGACACTAAGCTTCTAACTCACAGAAAATCACTTTAATAAAACTAATCACTCCCAACGGAAAAGAAAAAAAACATACATCCTGAAATATAATTCCATAAACAAAATATAAAACCTTTAATACCACTAACGTCTTGTTCAATCTTAACTAAAGATTTATGCAAACAACACTGTCTAAACCAAAATAAAAGTCATAATATGTAAAAACTCTCAAAAAGTCAATCATTCTAAAAACGTTGTCTAATCCCATCCGTCTTCACAATTCTCTTCATATTCTAGATCAAAATCTGCGAAATGTTAAATGGAATGAGCTACACTAGCCTAATAAGTAGTCCAAACATTTTCTTAGGAAAGAGAATGTTACATATAATATTTTTACAATAAAACACATCGAATAATACACTATACTTAGATGAACTGAATTTATTTTTCCTTTTTTTAAAAAAATATATATATACATACCTATATATATATTTACACATACACACACACACACACACACACACACACACACACACACATATATATATATATATAACAATAATATAAGACTTAGTCTAATATTAAATAAAATAAAACTATCACCTCAATAAAAATAATAAGGTAGCAATAAAATATGATTTAATTATCAAATAAACTAATTAACTTAGTTTAAATTTTTCTATCAAAAGGAGATGGCCCCATAATTATACAAAAGAACAAAAGAAAATAGTATAAAATCATTTGTTTTTTTATCCAATTGGGAACATCAATGATGTTCCAACAATCCCACAAAACCGTACAGTAGCAATTGGCAATACTACTATGATGGCATTTTGTCTTTTCTAAAGGACAACTGAAGCCCCAAAAAATGCAAATCTCATATGCTATATAAAAACAAAACGTGGTTTCTTTTCTGACAGAACAACTGGGCGCAAGTTTTTGTCAATCTTTTTAGTTTTTTTTTTTTTTGTACATCATGAGTAAGCCAAACACAAGCCAAAGAGATCGAAATCGTTTCCTTTTGAGGGAATAGGAAGACTGACCAAGCTCTACCATGCGTTTTTTTTTTCTTTCTTCCAACATCATGATCAAAACTGAAGACACAATAAACAAAGGCTCATGAATCTCAAATTAGGAAAAGGATCACTGATATCAGTCCTGAATATTTATCCTGTCAGGGAGTCCAGACTTATATTTCTTATTAACTGAGAGGGATTTCAGTCACACAAACAAATTTTGGAACATGTTCTTCCTCTCCGTCTTCTAACCCATGAGCCATTAAACACATATCACAGATAGCACACATGATAGTATTACTCAAAATCAGAAGAAAATAACCAAACTCAATTCCCAACTTTTTACCGAAAATACAAATTTCTGAATATTACAAAAACAGACGATATCTGAACCACTTACCTCAGAAATCAGACTAATATCTCCAATCCAAGCTAATGACTCCACACAATTGTTCCCTAATAGCAAACCACACAATACCAATATCAATCCTAGGAACTAAAACCCTATAAATCAATTAACCTTATTATCTAGAACTCCAAAAATAAGGAGAACCTCATAATATTTACTCCTCAACTTCTAACTAAATTAACAATCGATGCCAATAGAACTCACCTTCACGATTGAAGCAAGTCAGAGCTTTCTTCCCCAGAGTCTGGAACCCTTGAATGATCGCTTTGGCCAACTGATGATAAAACCAAAGAACGTAGTTTAGGTTAAGACATAAGTTTAACTTCACTATTCACACCATTTGGGATGTGCGAAACAAGCTGCTCTTTGATGGGATCCCGACCTCGCCTACCCGTATGGCCACTAGGGTCAAAACGCTTGTATACAGGGCTATCTTCACTTTGTATCCTACCGTTTTGGCCCAATTTGAGGCTCATGGATATGCCTTAGAGGCGCTCCTTGTCTAGTCGATTATAGGACTATTAGGCCAGCCCCTGGGGCTTTGGCTAACCTCTGTATATTCCCTCTTCATTCTATAATACATTTACCTTTACATTAAAAAAAAAAAAATACTAAACAACAATCACATCCCTCAACTTACTTAAATCCCTCATGACCCCTAAAACCTTGCGGGCTATATCATGGGCCATAATAAAAAAAATCACTTTATGGGTCAGGTAAAATACCAGACCCAAAATCAATTGGGTTGGGTATTTACATTCCACCCCCCTTACAAAAGTTTCGTCCTCGAAACTTATACGTACCTTCCAAGTCAAACAAAAATGGATACTTCTTGCGCATGTCCTCCTCCAATTCCCATGTAGCTTTGCAAGGTGTTTAATTTGCCCACTGGACCATGACATAAGGAATAATACGACTTCGCAATACCTGCTCCTTACGATCTACGATTCTGAAAGGAATCACCGCGTATGACAAGCTTTCAGTCACTTTCAATGGTTCAGCCTCTAACACATGAGTTGGATCTGATATGTACCTCCTCAATTGAGAAACATGAAAAACATTATGCATCTTAGACAGTGCCAGTGATAAAGCCTACCGATAGGCGAGTTCCCCAATTCTTTGTAGAATCTTATAAGGACCTACGAAATGAAGACTTAACATTTCACACTTTTCGAATCTCATCACCCCATTGGTAGAGGAAATTCAAAGATACACCTTCTCTCCTACCTTAAATTCCAATGGTCGCCTTTTGCTGCCTGCCCAACTCTTTTGTCGATCTTACGCTGCCTTAATTCGCTCGCGAATCAATGGCACTTTCTCCAAGGTAATTTGTACTAAATTCGGTCTAGTAATTATCCTCACACCAACATCATCCCAGCACACCGATGATCTACACCTCCTCCCGTACAATGCCTCATACGGAGCCATCCCAATACTTGTTTGGTAACTGTTATTATACGAGAACTCTACCAACATTAAATGATCAACCCAACTACCTTTGAAATCCTTCACATATGCCCGCAACATATCCTCCAACATTTGAATAGTACGTTCGGATTGCCCAACAATTTGTGGATGACAGGTAGTACTAAGTGCTATCGAAGTTCCCATAGCTTTATTAAAGCTCTTCCAGAATCGTGAAACAAACCATGGATCCCTGTCAGACATAATGCTAACAGGTATGCCATGTAATCGCATGATTTCCTCCATGTACATCTTTGCCAACTCTTCCATTGTTGCGGTAGCCTTCATTGACAAGAAATGCGCCGATTTAGTCAGTCGATCTACAATTACCCAAATAGTATCCTTCCCCAACCTTGTTCTTGGCAACCTAACAGCAAAGTCCATAGTGATATGCTCCCATTTCCATACTGGTATCTCTAAAGGTTTTAGCAATCCACTTGGTCTTTGGTGTTAGGCCTTCACGTGCTGACATACCATACACCAAGAAATATATTTCGCTATCTCCCTCTTCATTCCACTACACCAAAAGTTTCTCTTCAAGCCCCTATACATTTTAGTACCCCCGGGATGTACCAACAACTTAGAGTTGTGCGCTTCTTTCAAAATTTCAACTTTTAAACTTAGATGGTTAGGTATACATAATCTTTCTCTAAATCTCAAACTCCTGACATCATGAATTTGAAAATCTGCTTGCTGATCAAAACGGACTTCCTTCTTCTTCTTCTCTAAACTAGCATCCATACCTTGAATCGTCATTATATGTTCCACTAAGGTTGGATGCGACGTTAAAGCTGCTACATATCTTTTACAGACCCTCCTACTTCAATCTCCAATTTCTCAAATTCCAATATCAATTATCTCTGTTGAGTGATCATAGCTGCTAAGGTATTATTCTTCCTACTCAATGCATCAACTACTTTGTTGGCTTTTCCCGAATGATAGCTGATCTTCAGATCATAGTCCTTAAGCAGCTCTAGCCATCTCCACTGACGCATATTAAGTTCTTTTTTGGGTGACGAAATATTTCAAACTTTGATGGTCCGTAAACACCTCACACTGCTCTCCATACATGTAGTGCCTCTAGATCTTTAGAGCAAAAACCACTGCAGCTAACTCATGATTGTGAGTGGGATAATTCTGCTCAGAAGTCTTTAATTGTCTTGACGCATTGGCTAAAACATTCCCATTCTACATTAGCATCCCCACTTTCTTATGTCGTTCATAATGTGCTTTAGGCCCCAATGTCGGTCTTTGTTGCCTCTGCTCCTACTCTATCTGCAATCTCTGTTGTTCTTACTGCACTCGTTGTTGATTTTGCATAACTTGTGCTATCATATTCAAAGTCGGCATTAATTCAGATGGCGTTGGCCCAGGCATAGCTGTTGGTATAACTTGCAGAGGAAGCCCGATAGGTGGCATCGGCACGTGCTGACTGGTTCCACTTGTCGGTTGACGGGGTATTATTCGTCCCCACATTGCCAGTGGCACGCTCATGTCATCGGATTTGCTGTTAAGACCCTCATCATCATTTTCATGCCTTCCCTCACTTGCCATTTATCTCGCACCCATAATAAATAATTATGATAATTAATATCACTAGGATAATTAACTAAGTATTTAATAAATAAGTAGGTAACTAAAATAATTAAAGGATTTGTTTTTGGTCAAATAAATTAATGAAACCACTAATTATAAACCATATTAGCAAGACATAAAACATCTGATATCCTATCCTATCTTAGGATTTACAGTAAATTAAATCATAACTTAATATTAAAGATCATAACCTAACTTAGGGCTCTGATACCAGTTAATGTCGCGCCCCGAATCCAGAACCCGAAATGGAGCCCGAGTCTGTACCCGAAACGCTACATAGCAGCATCTCTTCGAAGACACTAAGCCTCTAACTTATAGAAAATCACTTTAATAAAACTAATCACTCCCGATGGAAAAGAAAAAAAAACATACATCCCGAAATATAATTCCATAAACAAAATATAAAACCTTTAATACCACCAATGTCTTGTTCAATCTTAACTAAAGATTTATGCGAACAACACTGTCTAAACCAAAATAAAAGTCATAATAAGTAAAAACTCTCAAAAAGCCAATCAATCTAAAAACGTAGTCTAATCCCATCCGTCTTCACAATTCTCTTTATATTCTTGATCAAAATCTGCGAAAAGTTAAATGGAATGAGTTACACTAGCCCAATAAAGTAGTCCAAACATCTTATTAGGAAAGAGAATGTTACGTATAATATCTTTATAATAAAACACATTGAATAATACACCATACTTAGATAAACTGAATTTTTTTCTCTTTTTTATAATATATATACATAACTATACATATATATATATATGTATATATAAGTATATATATCTATATATATATATATATAACAATAATATAAGACTTAGTCAAATATTAAATAAAATAAAGCTATCACCTCAATAAAAATAATAAGGTAGAAATAAAATATGATATAATTATCAAATAAACTAATAAACTTAGTTTAAAATTTTAAGTCAATAGGAGATGGCCCCATAATTATACAAAAGAACAAAAGAAAATAGTATAAAATCTTTTGATTTTTTTTCCAATTGGGAACATCAGTGATGTCCCAACAATCCCACAAAACCATACAGTAGCAATTGGCAATACTACTATGATGGCATTTTGTCTTTTCTAAAGGACAACTGAAGCCCCAAAAAATGCAAATCTCATATGCTATATAAAAACAAAACGTGGTTTCTTTTCTGACAGAACAACTGGGCGCAAGTTTTTGTCAATCTTTTTAGTTTTTTTTTTTTTTGGTACATCATGAGTAAGCCAAACACATGACAAAGAGATCGAAATCGTTTCCTTTTGAGAGAATAGGAAGACAGACCATGCTCTACCATGCATTTTTTTTCTTTCATTCATCAAACATCATGTACAAAACTGAAGACACAACAAACAAATGCTCAAGAATCTTAAATTAGGAAAAAGATCACCAATATCAGTCCTGACTATTTATCCCATCAGCGAGGCCAGACTTATATTTCTTATTGACTGAGAAGGATTTCAGTCACAAAAAAAAAATTTAGAATATATTCTTCCTCTCCTTCTTCTAACCCATAAGCCATTAAACATATATCACACATAGCACACATGATAGTATAACTCAAAATCAAAAGGAAATAACCAAACTCAATTCCCAATTTTATACAGAAAATACAAATTTCTGAATATTTCAAAAATAGAAGATGCCTGAACCACTTACCTCAGAAGTCGGACAAATATCTCCAATACAGGCTAATCACTCCACAGAATGGTTCCCTAATATCAAACCACACAATACCAATATTAATCCAAGGAACTCAATCCGTATAAATCAATTAACCTTATTATCTAGAATTCTAGAAACAAGGAGAACCTTATAATATTTACTCCTCAACCTCTAACTAAATTAACAATTGAAGGCAATAGAACTCACCTTCACGATTAAAGCAAGTCAGAGCTTTCTTCCCCAGAGTCTGGAACCCTAGAATGATTGCTTTGGCCAACTGATGATAAACCAAAGAACGTAGTTTAGGTTAAGACGTAGGTTTAACTTTTAAAAATACTAAACAACAAACACATCCATTAACTTACTTAAATCCCTCTTGACCCCTAAAACCTCGCGGGCTATATCATGGGCCATAATAATAATAAAAAAATCACTTTTTGGGTCAGGTAAAATACCAGACCCAAAATCAATTGGGTTGGGTATTTACATTCCACCCCCCTTACAAAAGTTTCGTCCTCGGAACTTATACGTACCTTCCGGGTCAAACAAAAATGGATACTTCTTGCGCATGTCCTCCAATTCCCATGTAGCTTTGCAAGGCGTATAATTTGCCCACTGGACCTTAACATAAGGAATGATACGACTTCGCAATATCTGCTCATTACGATCTACAATTCCGAAAGGAATCTCTGAGTATGAGAAGCTTTCAGTCACTTTAAATGGTTCAGCTTCTAACACATGAGTTGGATATGATATATACCTTCTCAATTGAGAAACATGAAAAACATTATGCATCTTAGACATTGCCAGTGATAAAGCCTACCGATAGGCGAGTTCCTCATATCTTTGTAGAATCTTATAAGGACCTATGAAATGAGGACTTAACTTTTCACACTTTCCGAATCTCATCATCCCCTTGGTAGGAGAAATTCGAAGATACACCTTCTCTCCCACCTTAAATTCCAATGGTCGCCTTTTGCTGCCTACCCAACTCTTTTGTCGATCTTACGCTGCCTTAATTCGCTCGCGAATCAATGGCACTTTCTCCAAGGTAATTTGTACTAAATTCGGTCTAGTAATTATCCTCACACCAACATCATCCCAACACACCGGTGACCTACACCTCCTCCCGTACAATGCCTCATACGGAGCCATCCCAATACTTGTTTGGTAACTTTTATTATACGAGAACTCTACCAACATTAAATGATCAACCCAACTACCTTTGAAATCCTTCACATATGCCCGCAACATATCCTCCAACATTTGAATAGTACGTTCGGATTGCCCAACAGTTTGTGGATGAAAGGTAGTACTAAGTGCTATCGAAGTTCCCATAGCTTTAATAAAGCTCTTCCAGAATCGTGAAACAAACCGTGGATCCCTGTTTGACATAATGCTAACAGGTATGCCATGTAATCGCATGATTTCCTCCATGTACATCTTTGCCAACTCTTCCATTGTTGCGGTAGCCTTCATTGACAAGAAATGCGCCGATTTAGTCAGTCGATCTACAATTACCCAAATAGTATCCTTCCCCAACCTTGTTCTTGGCAACCTAACAACAAAGTCCATAGTGATATGCTCCCATTTCCATACTGGTACCTCTAAAGGTTTTAGCAATCCTCCTGGTCTTTGGTGTTAGGCCTTCACGTGCAAACATACCATACACCAAGAAATATATTCTGCTATCTCCCTATTCTTTCCGCTACACCAAAAGTTTCTCTTCAAGTCCCTATATATTTTAGTACCCCCGGGATGTACCGACAACTTAGAGTTGTGCGCTTCTTTCAAAATTTCAGCTTTTAAACTTAGATGGTTAGGTACACATAATCTTCCTCTAAATCTCAAACTCCCGTCATCATGAATTTGAAAATCTGCTTGCTGATCATCACGGACTTCCTTCTTCTTCTCTAAACTAGCATCCATACCTTGAGTCGCCTTTATACGTTCCACTAAGGTTGGTTGCAACGTCAAAGCTACTACATATCTTTTTGCAGACCCTTCTACTTCTTTCTCCAATTTCTCAAATTCCAATATCAATTGTCTCTATTTACTGATCATAGCTGCTAGGGTATTATTCTTCCTACTCAATACATCAGCTACTTTGTTGGATTTTCCCGGATGATAGTTGATCTTCAGATCATAGTCCTTAAGCAGCTCTAGCCATCTCCGCTGACGCATATTGAGTTCCTTTTTGGGTGACCAAATATTTCAAACTTTGATGGTCCGTAAACACTTCACACTGCTCCTTATACAGGTAGTGCCTCTAGATCTTTAGAGCAAAAACCACTGCAGCTAACTCATGATTGTGAGTGGGATAATTCTGCTCATAAGGCTTTAATTGTCTTGACGCATAGGCTAAAACATTCCCATTTTGCATTAGCACACAACCCAAACCGTTCTTTAACGTATGACTATAGATTACAAAACCTCCTGATCCCGAAGGTAGTGTAAGTACAGGTGCAAACGTTAATTTTTTCTTCAACTCCTGAAAACTGGTCTCACATGTTGAACTCTAATCGAACTTGGTCTTTTTCTGGGTAAGGCGAGTTAACAGTCCTGAAATTTTTGAAAAATCCTACACAAACTTTCGATAATACCTAGTTAACCCCAAGAAACTTCTCACTTCAGATGCATTAGTTGGTCTTGCCCAATTTACAAAAGCTTCTATTTTCTTAGGATCTACAGCTACTACATTTTCAGATATGCCATGACCCAAGAAAGCAACCCTCATGAGCAAAAATTCACACTTGCTAAATTTTGCGTACATTTTCTCCTTCCGCAAGGTCTGCAAAACCACTGCCAGATGCTCCACATGCTTTTTTTTTTGGATGATGAATATATTAAAATGTCATCAACGAATACCACTACAAACTTATCTAACTGAGGCTTAAAGACCCGGTTCATCAAGTCCATAAATGCTGCTGGGGCATTAGTTATTCCATATGGCATTACCAAAAACTTATAATGCCCATAACGAGTCCGGAAAGCACTTTTAGGTGTATTCTCTGCCTTAATTCGTAACTGATGATATCCAGAGTGCAAGTCAATCTCGGAAAATACACAAGCACCTTTCAGCTGGTCAAATAGATCATCTATCTGGGGTAATGGGTACCGATTCTTGATGGTGATCTTATTAAGTTCATGGTAGACAATACAGAGTCTCATACTGCCTTTCATTTTCTTCACAAACAAATCTGAAGCACCCCACGGGGACATAATTGGGTGTATAAAGCCCATATCTAATAATTCTTGTAGTTGTGTCTTTAATTCTTCTAATTCCACAGATGCCATTCTATATGGAGCCTTCGAGATTGGTTTTGCCCCAGGTATCAAAACAATCTCGCCTTCCAGTTCTCGCTCAGGGGGTAGTCCTGGTAATTCTTCCGGGAATACATTTGGAAAGTCACACACCACGGGTATGTCTTTAAATGTTTGCCCCTTCTTCTGAGTATCCATTGCGTAAGCTAAGAAACCTTCACATCCTTTTTGAAGATCTCTTCGCACCTTTATGGCCGATATGATTGATTTCAACTTGCTCGCTCACTTCTCCAAACCTCCCTAAAAATGGAATTCGTCTTTCCCTGTAATTAAAAAATTTACCTTTTTGCCCTTGTAGTCGTTCATTGCACAATTGCGAGAAAGCCAATCCATTCCGAAAATCACGTCAAAATCCACCTTTGGAATATGTATGAGATCAGCATCTAACACCTCATTCCCAATTTCTACCCTACATCTCGTCATTACAAGCTTGGAGACTAAAACTTTTCCACTAGGAATATTCATGTGAAAAGGATCAACTAAAGAGGTTGGGGCTAATGTTAGAGTTTTGGCAAAACGTTGAGATACAAAAGAATGAGTCGCACCACAATCAAAGAGCATCAAAGCTGGTACAAAATTAATTAGTAGGGTACCTGTAACCACATCATCTGCAGACTCAGCCTCCAACTGAGTTAGTGCGAAAACCCTAGCTTTCGGCTTCCTTTGCTCTACGGGCCTCACAACCGGTTGAGTAGTAGGTCTTAATGCTTTCTGAGCCATCATCGGACACTCTCCAATACGATGCCCTATCTTTTCACACTTGAAACAAGCCCCAGTCTTCCATTTACATTTGCCGGGATGAATACGCTGACAAGTCTCACAAAGAAACTTTTTATCATAAGAAGCTACTGCCGGAGTAGTTTTGGGCAATGGAAGCCTTTTTGCTACTGGGGGTCCCGTTGGTTTTGAACCTTGGCCTTGACTGAATGTAGGTCTCGGTCTCTTCTTCTCCCTTTCAGCATCACCTTTCTTAATCTCTGCATCAATGTGAAGACACCTAGTATAGGATTCTTCATAGTTCTTCGAGGGCATCGAGGATATCCGATCCTTAATTCTCCTTTGCAATCCACTTTCAAACCGTTGCAGCTTAAGTGTTTCACTGGCCATGATCTCCGGTGCAAACTGTCCCAAGGCATTAAATCACGATGCGTAGTGAACCACATTCATCCCTTCTGTCCATATCAAAGAATTCATTCTGTTTTTGTAGTCTGATTGCCACAAGAAAGTAGTGATAGAGAAACGCCTTCTTGAATACCCCCAAAGTCATAGATCTCTAACCTTGAGTATATGCTGGTTTTGCCCCTCTCCACCATTAGTTTGCATCTCCAACTAGGAATGGACATACAATTTTCGGCTTGACATCATCAGGTATCTCCAGGATCTCAAAATTTTCCTCTAAATCTTCCAACCACTTGCTCGCCTTTAACGGATCTGCAGTTCCATCAAAAGTAGGCATCCCCGCCTTTTTAAGTTGTTCATAATGTGCTCTAGGCCCTAATGTCAATCTTTGTTGCCTCTGCTCTTACTCTATCTGTAATATCTGTTGTTCTTGCTGCACCCATTGTTGATTTTGCATAACTTGTGCTATCGTATTCAAAGTCGCCATTAATTCAGATGGCGTTGGCCCAGGCATAGCTGTTGGTATAACTTGCAGAGGAAGCCCGATAGGTGGCATCGGCACGTGCTGACTGGTTCCACTTGTCGGTTGACGTGGTATTCTTCGTCCCCACTTTGTCAGTGGCACGCTCATGTCATCGGATTTGCTATTAAGACCCTCATCATCATTTTCATGCCTTCCCTCACTTGCCATTTGTCTCGCACCCATAATAAATAATTATGATAATTAATATCACTAGGATAATTAACTAAGTATTGAAATAAATAAGTAGGTAACTAAAATAATTAAGGGATTTGTTTTTGGTCAAATAAATTAATGAAACCACTAATAATAAACCATATTAGCTAGACATAAAACATCTGATATCCTATCCTATCTCAGGATTTACAGTAAATTAAATCATAACTTAATATTAAAGATCATAAACCTAACTTGGGGCTCTGATACCAGTTAATGTCGCGCCTCGAATCCGGAACCCGAAATGGAGCCTAAGTCCGTACTCAGAACGCTACACGACAGCATCTCCAGGAAGACACTAAGCCTCTAACTTATAGAAAATCACTTTAATAAAACTAATCACTCCCGATGGAAAAGAAAAAAAAACATACATCCCGAAATATAATTCCATAAACAAAATATAAAACCTTTAATACCACAAATGTCTTGTTCAATCTTAACTAATAATTTATGCGAACAACACTGTCTAAACCAAAATAAAAGTCATAAAAAGTAAAAACTCTCAAAAAGCCAATCAATCTAAAAACGTAGTCTAATCCCATCCGTCTTCACAATTCTCTTTATATTCTTGATCAAAATCTGCGAAAAGTTAAATGGAATGAGTTACACTAGCCCAATAAAGTAGTCCAAACATCTTCTTAGGAAAGAGAATGTTACGTATAATATCTTTACAATAAAACACATTGAATAATACACCATACTTAGATGAACTGAATTTTTTTCTCTTTTTTTAAAAATATTTATATACATACCTATACATATATATATCTATATATATATATATATATATATATATATAACAATAATATAAGACTTAGTCGAATATTAAATGAAATAAAGCTATCACCTCAATAAAAATAATAAGGTAGAAATAAAATATGATATAATTATCAAATAAACTAATTAACTTAGTTTAAATTTTTAAGTCAATAGGAGATGGCCCCATAATTATACAAAAGAACAAAAGAAAATAGTATAAAATCATTTGTTTTTTTTCCAATTGGGAACATCAGTGATGTCCCAACAATCCCACAAAACCGTACGGTAGCCATTGGCAATACTACTCTGATGGCATTTTGTCTTTTCTAAAGGACAACTGAAGCCCTAAAAATTGCAAAACTCATATGCTATAAAAAAACAAAACGTGGTTTCTTTTCTGACAGAACAACTGGGCGCAAGTTTTTGTCAATCTTTTTGGTTTTTTCTTTTTTTTCGTACATCATGAGTAAGCTAAACACAAGCCAAAGAGATCGAAATCGTTTCCTTTTGAGAGAATAGGAAGACAGACCATGCTCTACCATGGATTTTTTTTTTCTTTCTTCTAACATCATGATCAAAACTGAAGACACAACAAACAAAGGCTCATGAATCTCTAATTAGGAAAAGAACATTGTTATCAATCTTGACTATTTATCCCGTCAGGAAGGCCAAACTTATATTGTCTTTTTGGCTTAGAGGGATTTCAGTCACACAAACAAATTTTAGAACATGTTCTTCCTCTCCTTCTTCTAAACCATGAGCCATTAAACACATATCACACATAGCACACATGATAGTATTACTGAAAATCAGAAGAAAATAACCAAACTTAATTCCCAATTTTTTACAGAAAATACAAATTTCTGAATATTACAACAACAGAAGATGCCTGAACCACTTACCTCAGAAGTCAGACTAATATCTCCAATCCAAGCTAATCACTCCACACAATCGTTCCCTAATATCAAACCACACAATACCAATATCAATCCAAGGAACTAAAACCTTATAAATTGGGTTGGGTATTTAGATTCCACCCCTTTACAAAAGTTTTGTCCTCAAAACATATACGTACCTTCTAAGTCAAACAAAGATGGATACTTCTTGTGCATGTCCTCCTCCAATTCCCAAGTAGGTTCGCGAGGCGTATGATTTGTCCACTGGACCTTGACATATGGAATGATATGTCTTAGCAATACCTGCCTCTTACGATCTTCGATCCACAAAGGAATCTCCGCGTATGACAAGCTTTCAGTCACTTTCAATGGTTCAGCCTCTAACACATGACTTGGATTTGATATCTACCTCCTCAATTGAGAAAAATAAAAAAATGTTATGCACCTTAGATAGTGCCGGTGGTAAAGCCAATCGATAGGTGAGTTCCCCAACTCTTTCTAGAATCTCATATGGACCTACGAAATAGGGACATAACTTTCCACTCTTTCCAAATCTCGTCACCCCCTTGGTAGGAGAAATTCGAAGACACAACTTTTCTCCCATCTCAAACTCCTATGGTCACCTTTTGCTATCTGCCCAACTCATTTGTCTATCTTGTGTTGCCTTAATTTGCTCGCGGATCAATGGCACTTTCTCCAAGGTAATTTGTACTAATTCCAGTCCAGTAATTATCCTCACACCAACATCATCCCAGCACACCGGTGACCTACACCTCCTCCGGTATAATGCCTCATACGGAGCAATCCCAATACTAGTCTTGTAACTGTTATTATACGAGAACTCTACCAACATTAAATGATCAACCCAACTACCTTTGAAATCCTTCACATATGCCCGCAACATATCCTCCAACGTTTGAAAAGTACGTTCGAATTGCCCATCAGTTTATGGGTGAAAGGCAATACTAAGTGCTATCGAAGTTCCCATAGCTTTATTAAAGCTCTTCCAGAATCGTGAAACAAACCGTGGATCCTTATCAGACACAATGCTAACAGGTATGCCATGTAATCGTACGATTTCCTCCATGTACATCTTTGCCAACTCTTCCATTGTTGCTGTAGCCTTCATTGACAAGAAATGCGCCGATTTAGTCAGTCTATCTACAATCACCCAAATTGTATCCTTCCCCAACCTTGTTCTTGGCAACCCAACAACAAAGTCCATAGTGATATGCTCCCATTTCCATACAGGTATCTCCAAAGGTTTTAGCAATCCTTCTGGTCTTTAGTGTTCAACTTTCACTTGCTGACATACCATACACCAAGAAATATATTCAGCTATCTCCCTCTTCATTCTGCTCCACTAAAAGTTTTTCTTTAAGTCCCTATACATTTTAGTACCCCCGGGATGTATCGACAACTTAGAGTTATGCGCTTCTTTCAAAATTTCAGCTTTTAAACTTAGATGGTTAGGTACACATAATCTTTCTCTAAATCTCAAACTCCTGTCATCATGAATTTGAAAATTTGCTTGCTGATCATCACGGACTTCCTTTTTCTTCTTCTCTAAACTAGCATCCATACCTTGAGTCGTCATCATATGTTCCACTAAGGTTGGCTACAGCGTTACAGCTGCTACATATCTTTTACAGACACACCAACTTCTATCTCCAATTTCTCAAATTCCAGTTTCAATTGTCTCTGTTGAGTGATCTTAGCTGCTAGGGTATTATTCTTCCTACTTAATACATCAGCTACTTTTTGACTTTTTCCGGATGATAACTGATCTTCAGATCATAGTCCTTAACCAGCTCTAGCTATCTCCACTGACGCATATTAAGTTCCTTTTGGGTGAACAGATATTTCAAACTTTGATGGTCCGTAAACACCTCACATGGCACTCCATACAGGTAGTGCCTCCAGATCTTTAGAGCAAAAACTACTGCAGCTAACTCAAGATCGTGAGTGGGATAATTCTGCTCATAAGGCTTTAATTGTCTTGACACATAGGCTATAACATTCCCATTCTACAGTAGCACACAACCCAAACTGTTCTTTGACGCATCCCTATAGATTACAAAACCTCCTGATTCGGATGGTAGTATGAGTACAGGTGCAGACGTTAATCTTTTCTTCAACTCCTGAAAACTGGTCTCACATGCTGAACTCCATTCGAACTTGGTCTTTTTCTGGGTAAGACGAGTTAACGGTCCTAAAATTTTTGAAAAATCCTGCACAAACTTTCGATAATACCCAGCTAACCCCAAAAAACTTCTCACTTCAAGTGCATTAGTTGGTCTTGCCCAATTTACAATAGCCTCTATTTTCTTTGGATCTATAGCTACTACATTTTCATATATGCCATGACCCAAGAAAGTAACCCTCTTGAGCAAAAAGTCACACTTGCTAAATTTCGCATACAATTTCTCCTTCCGCAAGGTCTATAAAACGACTGCCAGATGCTCCGCATGCTTTTCTTCAGACGATGAATATATCAAAATGTCATAAATGAATACCACTACAAACTTATCTAACTGAGGCTTGAAAACCCGGTTCATCAAGTCCATAAATACTGCTGGGGCATTAGTCATTCCAAATGGCATGACCAAAAACTCATAATGCCCATAATGAGTTCAGAAAGCACTTTTTGGTATATCATCTGCCTTAATTATGAACTAATGTTATCCAAAGCGCAAGTTATTCTTGGAAAACATGCAAGAACCTTTCAGCTGGTCAAATAGATCATCCATCCGGGGTAATGGGTATCGATTCTTGATGTGATCTTATCAAGTTCGCGGTAGTCGATATAGAGTCCCATACTGCCATCTTTTTTCTTCACAAACAAAACTGGAGAACCCTACGGGGACACACTTGGGCATATAAATCCCATATCTAATAAATCTTGTAGTTGTGTCTTTAATTCTCGTAATTCCGCAGGTGCCAATCTATACGAAGCCTTCGAGATTCGTTCTGCCCCCGGTATCAAAACAGTCTTGAACTCCACTTCTCACTCAGGGGGTTATCCTGGTAATTCTTCCACGAATACATCTGGAAAGTCACACACCACAGGTATGTCTTTAAATGTTTGCCCATTCTTCTGAGTATCTAATGCGTAAGCTAAGAAAACTTCACGTCCTTTTCGAAGATCTCTTCGCGCCTTTATGGCTGATATGATTGGTTTCAACTTGCTCGCTCGCTTCTCCAATCCTCCTTGAAAATGGAATTCGTCTTTCCCTGGAATTGAAAATTTTACCTTTTTGCCCTTGTAGTCAATCATTGTGAGAATCACTTCAAAATCCACCATTGGAATATGTATGAGATCAGCATCAACACCTCATTCCCAATCTCTACCCTACATCCCATCATTACAGGCTTAAAGACAAAAAATTTTCTATTAGGAATAGATATATGAAAAGGATCAACTAAAGAGGTAGGGGCTAATGTTAGAGTTTTGGCAAAATGTTGAGATACAAAAGAATGAGTCACACCACAATCAAACAGCGTTAAAGTTGGTACAGAACTAATTAGCAGGGCACCTATAACCACATCATCTGTAGTCTCAGCTTCCTGTTAAGTTAGTGTAAATACCCTAGCATTCGGCTTCCTTTGCTCCGCTGGCCTCACGACCGGTTGAGTAGTAGGTCTTAAAGCTTTCTGAGCCATCATCGGACACTCTCCAATACGATACCCTATCTTTTCACACTTGAAACAAGCCCCAGTCTTCCATTTACATTTGCCGGGATGAATACGCTGACAAGTCTCACAAAGCATCTTTTTATCATAAGAAGCTACTGCCGGAGTAGTTTTGGGCAATGGAAGCCTTTTTGCTGCTGGGGGTCCCGTTGGTTTTGAACCTTGGTCTTGACTGAATGTAGGTCTCGGTCTCTTCTTCACCCTTTCAGCATCACCTTTCTTAATCTCTGCCTCAATGTGAAGACACCTAGTATAGGATTCTTCATAGTTCTTCGAGGGCATCGAGGATATCCGATCCTTAATTCTCCTTTGCAATCCACTTTCAAACCGTTGCAGCTTAAGTGTTTCACTGGCCATGATCTCCGGTGCAAACTGTCCCGAGGCATTAAATCACGATGCGTAGTGAATCACATTCATCCCTTTTGTCCATAACAAATCAAAGAATTCATTCTGTTTTTGTAGTCTGATTGCCACAAGAAAGTAGTGATAGAGAAACGCCTTCTTGAATACCCCCCAAGTCATAGATCTCTAACCTTGAGTATATGCTGGTTTTGCCCCTCTCCACCATTAGTTTGCATCTCCAACTAGGAATGGACATACAATTTTCGGCTTGACATCATCAGGTATCTCCAGGATCTCAATATTTTCCTCTAACTCTTCCAACCACTTGCTTGCCTTTAACGGATCTGCAGTTCCATCAAAAGTAGGCATCCCCGCCTTCTTAAGTCGTTCATAATGTGTTCTAGGCCCTAATGTCAATCTTTGATACCTCTGCTCCTACTCTATCTGCAATCTCTGTTGTTCTTGCTGCACCTATTGTTGATTTTGCATTAACTAGTGCTATCATATTCAAAGTCGCCATTAATTCAGATGGCGTTGGCCCAGGCATAGCTGTTGGTATACCTTGCAGAGGAAGCCCGATAGGTGGCATCGGCACGTGCTGACTGGTTCCACTTGTCGGTTGACGTGGTATTCTTCGTCCCCACTTTATCAGTGGCACGCTCATGTCATCGGATTTGCTATTAAGACCCTTATCATCATTTTCATGCCTTCCCTCACTTGCCATTTATCTCGCACCCATAATAAATAATTATGATAATTAATATCACTAGGATAATTAACTAAGTATTGAAATAAATAAGTAGGTAACTAAAATAATTAAGGGATTTGTTTTTGGTCAAATAAATTAATGAAACCACTAATAATAAACCATATTAGCTAGACATAAAACATCTGATATCCTATCCTATCTCAGGATTTACAGTAAATTAAATCATAACTTAATATTAAAGATCAGAAACCTAACTTGGGGCTCTGATACCAGTTAATGTCGCGCCTCGAATCCGGAACCCGAAATGAAGCCTAAGTCCGTACTCAGAACGCTACACGACAGCATCTCCAGGAAGACACTAAGCCTCTAACTTATAGAAAATCACTTTAATAAAACTAATCACTCCCGATGGAAAAGAAAAAAAAACATACATCCCGAAATATAATTCCATAAACAAAATATAAAACCTTTAATACCACAAATGTCTTGTTCAATCTTAACTAATAATTTATGCGAACAACACTGTCTAAACCAAAATAAAAGTCATAAAAAGTAAAAACTGTCAAAAAGCCAAGCAATCTAAAAACGTAGTCTAATCCCATCCGTCTTCACAATTCTCTTCATATTCTTGATCAAAATCTGCGAAAAGTTAAATGGAATGAGTTACACTAGCCCAATAAAGTAGTCCAAACATCTTCTTAGGAAAGAGAATGTTCCGTATAATATCTTTACAATAAAACACATCGAATAATGCACCATACTTAGATGAACTGAATTTTTTTCTCTTTTTTAAAAATATTTATATACATACCTATACATATATATATGTATATATAAATATATGTATATATATATATATAACAATAATATAAGACTTAGTCAAATATTAAATGAAATAAAGCTATCACCTCAATAAAAATAATAAGGTAGAAATAAAATATGATATAATTATCAAATAAACTAATTAACTTAGTTTAAATTTTTAAGTCAATAGGAGATGGCCCCATAATTATACAAAAGAACAAAAGAAAATAGTATAAAATCATTTGTTTTTTTTCCAATTGGGAACATCAGTGATGTCCCAACAATCCCACAAAACCGTACGGTAGCCATTGGCAATACTACTCTGATGGCATTTTGTCTTTTCTAAAGGACAACTGAAGCCCCAAAAATTGCAAAACTCATATGCTATAAAAAAACAAAACGTGGTTTCTTTTCTGACAGAACAACTGGGCGCAAGTTTTTGTTAATCTTTTTGGTTTTTTCTTTTTTTTGGTACATCATGAGTAAGCTAAACACAAGCCAAAGAGATCGAAATTGTTTCTTTTTGAGAGAATAGGAAGACAGACCATACTCTACCATGCATTTTTTTCTTTCTTTCTTCTAACATCATGATCAAAACTGAAGACACAACAAACAAAGGCTCATGAATCTCTAATTAGGAAAAAGAACATTGTTATAAATCTTGACTATTTATCCCGTCAGGAAGACCAGACTTATATTGTCTTTTTGGCTGAGAGGGATTTCAGTCACACAAACAAATTTTAGAACATGTTCTTCCTCTCCTTCTTCTAACCCATGAGCTATTAAACACATATCACACATAGCACACATGATAGTATTACTCAAAATCAGAAGAAAATAACCAAACACAATTCCCAATTTTATACAGAAAATACAAATTTCTGAATATTACAAAAACAGAAGATGCCTGAACCACTTACCTCAGAAGTCAGACTAATATCTCCAATCTAAGCTAATCACTCCACAGAATCGTTCCCTAATAACAAACCACACAATACCAATATCAATCCAAGGAACTAAAACCTTATAAATCGGGTTGGGTATTTACATTCCACCCCTTTACAAAAGTTTTGCCCTCAAAACATATACGTATCTTCTAAGTCAAACAAAGATGGATACTTCTTGTGCATGTCCTCCTCCAATTCCCAAGTAGGTTCGCGAGGCGTATGATTTGTCCACTAGACCTTGACATATGGAATGATACATCTGAGCAATACCTGCCCCTTACGATCTTCGATCCACAAAGGAATCTCTGCGTATGACAAGCTTTCAGTCACTTTCAATGGATCAGCCTCTAACACATGACTTGGATTTGATATGTACCTCCTCAATTGAGAAAAATAAAAAATGTTATGCACCTTAGATAGTGCCGGTGGTAAACCCAACCGAGAGTCGAGTTCCCCAACTCTTTCGAGAATTTCATAAGGACCTACGAAACAGGGACATAACTTTCCACTCTTTCCAAATCTCGTCACCCCCTTGGTAGGAGAAATTCGAAGACACAACTTTTCTCCCATCTCAAACTCCTATGGTCACCTTTTGCTATCTGCCCACTCATTTGTCTATCTTGTGTTGCCTTAATTTGCTTGCGGATCAATGGCACTTTCTCCAAGGTAATTTGTACTAATTCCAGTCCAGTAATTATCCTCACACCAACATCATCCCAGCACACCGGTGACCTACACCTCCTCCGGTATAATGCCTCATACGGAGCAATCCCAATACTAGTCTGGTAACTGTTATTATACGAGAACTCTACCAACATTAAATGATCAACCCAACTACCTTTGAAATCCTTCACATATGCTCGCAACATATCCTCCAACGTTTGAAAAGTACGTTCGAATTGCCCATTAGTTTGTGGGTGAAAGGCAATACTAAGTGCTATCGAAGTTCCCATAGCTTTATTAAAGCTCTGCCAGTATCGTGAAACAAACCCTGGATCCTTATCAAACACAATGCTAACAGGTATGCCATGTAATCGTACGATTTCCTCCATGTACATCTTTGCCAACTCTTCCATTGTTGCTGTAGCCTCCATTGACAAGAAATGCACCGATTTAGTCAGTCTATCTACAATCACCCAAATTGTGTCCTCCCCAACCTTGTTCTTGGCAACCTAACAACAAAGTCCATAGTGATATGCTCCCATTTCCATACAGGTATCTCTAAAGGTTTTAACAATCCTTCTGGTCTTTAGTGTTCGACCTTCACTTGCTGACATACCATACACCAAGAAATATATTCCGCTATGTCCCTCTACATTCTGCTCCACTAAAAGTTTCTCTTTAAGTCCCTAAACATTTTAGTACCCCCGGGATGTATCGACAACTTAGAATTATGCGCTTCTTTCAAAATTTCATCTTTTAAACTTAGATGGTTAGGTACACATAATCTTTCTCTAAATCTCAAACTCCTGTCATCATGAAATTGAAAATCTGCTTGCTGATCATCACGGACTTCCTTCTTCTTCTTCTCTAAACTAGCATCCACACCTTGAGACGTCATCATATGTTCCACTAAGGTTGGCTACAGCGTTAAAGCTGCTACATATCTTTTACAAACCCACCTTCTTCTATCTCTAATTTCTCAAATTCCAAAATCAATTGTCTCTGTTGAGTGATCTTAGCTGCTAGGGTATTATTCTTCCTATTCAATACATCAGCTACTTTTTTGCCTTTTTTCCGGATGATAACTGATCTTCAGATCATAGTCCTTAAGCAGCTCTAGCTATCTCCGCTGACGCATATTAAGTTCTTTTTACGTGAAAAAATATTTCAAACTTTAATGGTCCGTAAACACCTCACATGGCACTCCATACAGGTAGTGCCTCCAGATCTTTAGAGCAAAAACCACTGCAGCTAACTCAAGATCGTGAGTGGGATAATTCTGCTCATAAGGCTTTAATTGTCTTCACACATAGGCTATAACATTCCCATTCTACAGTAGCACACAACCCAAACTGTTCTTTAACGCATCACTATAGATTACAAAACCTCCTGATTGGATGGTAGTGTGAGTACATGTGCAGACGTTAATCTTTTCTTCAACTCCTGAAAACTGGTCTCACATGCTAAACTCCATTCGAACTTGGTCTTTTTCTGGGTAAGATGAGTTAACGGTCTTAAAATTTTGAAAAATCCTCCACAAACATTCGATAATACCCAGCTAACCCCAAGAAACTTCTCACTTCAAGTGCATTAGTTGGTCTTGCCCAATTTATAATAGCTTCTATTTTCTTTGGATCTATAGCTACTACATTTTCATATATGCCATGGCCCAAGAAAGTAACCCTCTTGAGCAAAAATTCACACTTGCTAAATTTTGCATACAATTTCTCCTTCCGCAAGGTCTGTAAAACGACTGCCAGATGCTCCGCATGCTTTTCTTTGAACGATGAATATATCAAAATGTCATAAATGAATACCATTACAAACTTATCTAACTGAGGCTTGAAGACCCGATTCATCAAGTCCATAAATGCTGCTGGGGCATTAGTCATTCCAAATGGCATGACCAAAAACTCATAATGCCCATAATGAGTTCAGAAAGCACTTTTTGGTATATCCTCTGCCTTAATTATGAAATAATGTTATCCAGAGTGCAAGACAATCTTGGAAAACATGCAAGAACCTTTCAGCTGGTCAAATAGATCATCTATCCGGGGTAATAGGAACCGATTCTTGATGGTGATCTTATTAAGTTCGCGGTAGTCGATACAGAGTCTCATACTGGAGCACCCTACAGGGACACACTTGGGCATATAAATCCCATATCTAATAATTCTTGTAATTGTGTCTTTAATTCTCGTAATTCCGCAGGTGCCAATCTATACGAAGCCTTCGAGATTCGTTCCGCCCCCGGTATCAAAACAGTCTCGAACTCCACTTCTCACTCAGGGGGTTGTCCTGGTAATTCTTCCAGGAATACATCTGGAAAGTCACACACCACAGGTATGTCTTTAAATGTTTGCCCATTCTTCTGAGTATCTAATGCGTAAGCTAAGAAACCTTCACATCCTTTTCGAAGATCTCTTCGCGCCTTTATGGCTGATATGATTGGTTTCAACTTGCTCGCTCGCTTCTCCAATCCTCCTTGAAAATGGAATTCGTCTTTCCCTGGAATTGAAAATTTTACCTTTTTGCCCTTGTAGTCAATCATTGTGAGAATCACTTCAAAATCCACCATTGGAATATGTATGAGATCAGCATCAACACCTCATTCCAAATCTCTACCCTACGTCCCATCATTACAAGCTTGGAGACTAAAAATTTTCTATTAGGAATAGATATATGAAAAGGATCAACTAAAGAGGTAGGGGCTAATGTTAGAGTTTTGGCAAAATGTTGAGATACAAAAGAATGAGTCACACCACAATCAAAGAGCGTTGAAGTTGGTACAGAATTAATTAGTAGGGTACCTATAACCACATCATCTGTAGTCTCAGCTTCCTGTTGATTTAGTGTAAAAACCCTAGCATTCGGCTTCCTTTGCTCTGCTGGCCTCACGACTGGTTGAGTAGTAGGTCTTAAAGCTTTCTGAGCCATCATCGGACACTCTCCAATACGATGCCCTATCTTTTCACACTTGAAACAAGCCCCAGTCTTCCATTTACATTTGTCGGCATGAATACGCTGACAAGTCTCACAAAGCATCTTTTTATCATAAGAAGCTACTGCTGGAGTAGTTTTGGGCAATGGAAGCCTTTTTGCTGCTGGGGGTCCCGTTGGTTTTGAACCTTGGCCTTGACTGAATGTAGGTCTTGGTCTCTTCTTCTCCCTTTCAGCATCACCTTTCTTAATCTCTGCCTCTGTAATACCCCGCCCAAAACCACCTTTAACTATGGGGAACAATCATGCATTGCATAGCATCTTGCATTTTATGTGGTACCTAGACTAACTTTATTTGCATGGATGCATGTGAATTTTTCCGTTACTCTTGCATTTGAATTAATTGACATGAAATAGTTTTGTTTTTAAAGATTTGGTTAAGGGAGGTTCGGTCGAAGATTTGGAAGAATGAGTATTGGGGTGGTAAGAACTTCTTGTAGAAAAATTAGCATTGGAGTTGTTTTGGAATAGCGGGGAGGTTGGTGATTTCCTTTGGTGACCCGAGTTCGAATCCTACATTTTGTGGAGTAAGTTTCTCTTCTAGAAATTCTTTTCTTTAGACCGTTTCTTATCTTGGCCAAAAAAAGAATCTAGCTAGCATAGAGAAATTTTAGTATTTTTACTCCAAGGAAATAAGTCTCCATATTTATTTCCTAAATTCAAGGACTTGGATGTGAATAAAGTTCACCTTTAATTTTCAGCTTGTGTTCCTTATAATTTTCGAAAAAAACCTAGCTAGTAATTAAAATATTAGCTTGATTATAGTTAGATAGATGTTGCCATGGAAAGGTGGAATTAATGAATCCTTTCCCTAGTAGGAAATCTTGTTGATTTTAATCCTAGAATGTTATCTAAAAAAAAATCTGGAAAAAAAAATTCCAGCAAGTGCCGCCATCTTGGAGCACCTTTAGCTCAATCCAAACTCTTCTAGGACTAGAGGAAATCCTATCCAAATCCTTGGTAAAACAAGATTTTATTTCAATCCAAATTCAACTAGGATTTCTTCCTTTTCCTAGCTGAATTTCGACAGCTTTGTGTCTACATAAGCTGTTCGAAATTCCAGCCAACTCTAGTTACAATCAAACTCTGAAAATCCTAGCTCAAAACACCTAGAACACTCCCTAATAATTCAACTACCTTAGCTGCACAAAACTAGAATTTCTATCACCAAAAATCATTGATTTTCGGCAACTTGGAAACTAGAAAATTCGGCCAGCTTGCACTGAAATTTTCGTCCAGCTGTACACTCCAAAACCTACGAAATTTTGCACTCCAAAACCTATGAAAACTCCTTGTTGATTAAGCCAATACCAGCGCCCAAAACCCTCACATTTTCCCTGGAAATTTTGGCAGAATTGCAGCTTGAACAATCCAGATTTTATTCTCCTCTTGTTCAGCGACTTCCACAGCACTTGCATAGGATTTTCAGTCATCAAAACTCACTCAAACTCTTATTTGTTTGGCCCAAAATACTGAACACATTCAGCCCTTCCTTTGAGCAGTGTTTCGGCCAGCTTAGGGGAGCAAATTGCAGAATTTTTTTCCTCCATAAAACTCCCCTAAAATCGGCAGCAAGGAGGCGCGCACAAGCTGAAATTTCGCTCTTGCTGTCCAAGAAACCTAAAGCCATTAGGAGTCTTTCTAAACATCACCATCTAACCCTAAACCAATCTTCTCCAACTTTAAATCATAACCACCGTTTACCCTCTCCATTCTACACGAAAATTTCAGCAACTTCTCTCTGCAAATTTTCGAAAATACAAGAGTTGTTCCAAGCAAAAATCGCACACACCTTAAGGTAAGCACAAATCATTTCAACCTCTTGATGCCATTTTCTCTAATGATTATTTTCTCTTTCTTTTACCCTTAAATCACGCCCTATAGAGGTTGATTTCCTCTTCTTCCTTGATTTTCGGACAAGTGAAGCAAAGGAGGTAGCTTCTCTCTTATTCTCGAGCGAACTCGGGAAGATCACCAAAGGAACATCGAGACCTCATTACCCGGTAGTTGCAAGGTAAGGGAATACCCTCCCTTGATGTCGAAAGTAAAGTTTAATGGTGTTTATTAGCGACATAAACATGTGGTCGTACTATTTGATCTTTGGCGATTGAATAGTTTACTCGGAATTAAACAGGAGATTGCGAATTGTTATGGAAATAAATGGTATTAAAGCATGTTTGAATTAATTGAGACCCTGATCATGATATTATATGATTTAGATCAAGAGGATAATTGAGGAAAGCCAGCTGTGATTTTTATCTCGTTATCTGAGGGATATCAAGTAAGTCCTTGCATAAACTCTTTTATTAAACGTTGTGATGGTAAGTCCTTTTATAAACTGTTTTGTTAAAGGTTGTGACGGTAAGTCTATGTTGTGAAGCTTTGTAAAGCTATTATTAAACTATGTTTGCTTAGGTTGTAAACGTGGATATTTATTCTTTAAACGGTTTTGTCAAACTAACGATTTTTAGCAAGAAAAGTATTCGTTTCCTTAAATTTTTAGAAATCTCTTTTAAAGAAAATCACCTTTTACAAAGCCAATGTTTGAAAATATTTTGAATCAGGAATTGACGGATATGTTCGTTGAGTACTCAATAAGGGTAGGCTAACAATACTAGTCTTGGAGGGCTAGAGTAAGTCTTCTGGCAGGAGGCCACCTCCAGAAGATGAACTCTGCTTGAAAAGGCGACAGTGTTGGTTGGTCAGACCAGTCCGAGCTAGCATTATGCCTAAAAGGTATTATTTATATTCCCGGCATGGACACCCGGATGGTTTTGTTGGGTGTAGAGACGGAGGAGTATCTCACCCGATGGGCTGTACACTCACCTTGATCAGAACGCCCAACGTATGGTAATCTGGTCTGGACAAGGTGCACAAAGTGTGGTGCCTTGGCCAATTTGTTCTCTTGGAGCCCAACGTCTGGTGACATGATTTTTATCCGAGTGGAGGATTTATTTTGTGCAAAGTGTGACAATGAGAAAAACCCACTCCTTGCGAAAAGTGATTGTTTATGACTTGCCAAATTATTTTTACAATTGTTTTACACTTTGCTTACACGAATTATTTATAAACACCATGTGCACATGTAGGACTTACTAAGATTTATTGTCACACTGTTTTACACCATGTTTTCAGGAGATAGACTGTGCTGAGTCAGCGAGACATGTAATAGTTGGAGCTTTTGCTATTTTCTCCGTTCTAGGAGACATTTATTGCTTATGCTTCTAAACAATATTTTGTTTTATTCCGTTTTGCTCCAAGTTGAGCTTGATGTAATAAGAATATTTCCTGATTTATCTAAGTTGATCCTTTTGGAGATTGCCTTTATATTTTATACCTTGTTCTAAAGACCCCTTGTCCTACGGGACGGGGTGACATCCCCGCCCTTTTAGGGTACGTAGTTGTGGGGTGTTACAAGTGGTATCAGAGACATGGTTTAGTCAATTACTTAACTTAGAGGATTTTATTTTCTTAAGTAATTTGATCTGGTTCTAATTTCTGTCTTTTGTTTATAGGATGGTCAGAAGAGTTGTACCGGCTGTCAAAGACTGGCCCGCTGGTTGCGGGAATCCACCTGCCCCACTACCCGTAGTTGACCCACCCGCGTCTGATTCAGAGAGAGAGCGTGAGCCGTCAGTGTTAGACGACACGGTGGCTGAGACGGAGATAGAGGTCGAAGAGAGCCTAGGGGAAGATGAGGGAGAGGTAGATGAGCTAGGCTATAAGGGAGATGATGAGAACGAGGGAGGGATGGTTGGGGTAGGAAGAGAGGACGAGGAGGTAATGGAGGTTGTCCCGGGAGAGAGAGACAATAGGCAGTCAGCTCTAGGAGGGGTAGATAAGGGAAAGAGGAAGCCAGAAGGGAGTCCTATGGGGTGTGGACTCCGATATGGACTGGGCGTAGATGCCATGCTAAGGAGAAAGGGGTTAGTTGATCCATCTGACTTGGGGAGTGAGAGGCCTGCGCCTAGGAGTATAGTTAGATTAGCGTTGGATGAGCTCTATGAGATGGCCATGAGAGCCAAGAGATGCCGAGAGGGGCAGTCAGGGCAGCCAATTGGGAGCGTTGGTTTCCCGAGGAACTATATAGGGAGACCTGATAGTTCCGTGGGGTGGCTGGTGTAACCGGCTTCTGACGACTCCGATACTTCTGTTGAAACTAGGGAGAGTCGAACATAGAAGACCAGCAGCTTTTACTCCTTCTTTCCTTGGAATTTGCTTACTTTAGTTTGTTTATCTTTTTGCAAAGGGAGCATATGGCTCATAGGGCCTATTAATCATTTTAAATAAAAAGGGTATCGTATGAGATGACCCTTTCTGTTCTGCAAAGAATGGTTTATATGACAAGCCTGAGTTTCATTTATTACTTGATTTATCTCTGCACGTTATCATCACATTCTCTTTTAGATGAGTACATTACTATCAACTGATCATGCACCTAAGCACATTCTTTTCCCCCTTGACAACTATCTGACCCAGAGTGAATGGGATTAAGATGGCACCAAGGCGCCGAACAGTGGTGCAAATCAGAACGGTGCAGGAGAGTGCATCCTCCACCCCGGAGTTTGAGCAGATGCGTCGTTCCACCCCCGATGTGGAAGAACACATGCCAAGAGAGCAGGAGATGGCTTGGGAGAGGTCACGGGACGTGACCATGGGTCAGGCTTTCGACAAGATGACCTCGATTCTACAGAACTTGACAGAAAAAGTGGACAAGGTGGCCAGGAAACCACCGCGGGGAGAGGATAAGGCGTTGGAGCATTTGCTGAAGTTCCAGCCTCCCACATTCCAAGGGGAGGTGGAACAGGATGAGAAAGCAGAGCAATGGATTGAGCAGATGGAGGACATTTTCGCTACTCTGCAGTACTCGGAAGAAAGGATGGTAAAGTTTACTACTTTTCGGCTAAAGGGACCGTCCCGAGCATGGTGGCAGCGAGTACGGGGTGATTGGGACAAGGAGGAGCAGGAGTGGACCTGGGATGATTTTACGGAGGCTTTTCGGGCCGAGTACATTCCTCGATGGGTGGCTAAGAAGAGGGAGGACAAATTCCAGACCCTCAGGCAGGGAGGCATGACTGTGGCCCAATATGCAGCCCGATTCATGCAGTTGTCCAAGTACTGCAAGTGCTTGGTAGATACGGAGCAGAAGCGCACCCGACAATTCGTGAAAGGGCTAAGGCCAGATTTGAGGAGGGCGTTGGCTCCATCCCCGCCAACGTTGTACACTGCCACTGTGGACGTAGCTTCTCAGACAGAGAACGAAGATCGGTACCGACCGGTGAACCGACCCTTCCAACCAAGTCGTCCACCTATGAGGCCTTCAGGCAATAAGCGACCTGCGGGTTCTATGCCGTGGGAAAATCGGGGTAAGCAGCCCTGAGTGCATGTAGCCGGATCGATGCAAGGCAACCTGAACTGCCGATTGTGTGGGAAGCGAGGCCACACCGAGAGAAATTGTTGGGTTAGCGTGGGTGTGAGAAGGTGTTTCAATTGCGGAGACCCAGGACATCTGAGGAACGTCTGTCCCAAACCCTTAAGGACTGAGCAGACCACGCCGACCCAGCTAATGGGAGGCAACAAAGTTGCCGCTACTGGACCAGCCGGAGCGGGAGGCCTGAAGCCCCAGGTGAAGGCTAAAGTTTTTGCCCTAAGCCGAGAGGAGGTCGGAGCGGACGCCGCCGTAATCGAAGGTAACCTTTCTGTCCAAGGTTTTCTTGTTAATGTTCCGATAGATCCAGGATCTACACACTCTTATGTAAGTAAAGTATGTGCTTCACGTCTGGGCTGGGAAGGAAATGAGCTAACCTTATACCCTAGTAGTTGGTTCCCCCATGGGAAATGTGGCGGAAGCAGGCAAGAAAATGGGAAGTTGTGGAGTTGAGGTTGGGGAGGAGATTCTGGAGGCCGACCTTATAATCCTGGCCATGGACGGTTATGACTTGATCTTGGGCATGGACTAGTTGTCGAAGCACGGAGCTCGTGTGGACTGCAAGACTAAGACGGTGCAGTTTGTGAGACCTGGACGAGATGTAATTGAATTCAATGGCAAGCGAACGAAGGAACTGAAATTCCTTATCGCTGGAGCTAAAGCCCGGAAGTTGCTCCAGAAAGGATGCTCGAGATACTTGGCGTATCTCCTAAACAAACCGAAGGACCAGTGTACCTTGGAAAGTACGGAGGTGGTGAAAGACTTTTTGGATGTGTCCCCTAAGGAGCTCACTTCCCTACCCCCTGAACGGGAAGTTGAGTTCACCGTGGATCTGATTCCCGGAGCAGAACCGGTATCCAGAACCCCCTACCGGATGGCACCGACAAAGTTGAAGGAGCAATTGGAAGAACTGCTAAGGCAAGGCTACATTTGGCCGAGTACATCACCGTGGGGAGCCCCGGTGTTGTTTGTCAAGAAGAATGATGATACCTTGAGTCTATGTATCGATTATCGGGGATAGAACAATCTAACGATCAAGAATAAATACCCTCTACCCTTGATCGATGAGTTGTTTGATCAATTGCAAGGCGCTGCTTGTTTCTCGAAATTGGACCTACGGCAAGGATACTATCTGGTGAGGATCAAAGAAGAAGACATTCCTAAGACTGTATTCTACACGCGGTATGGCCATTATGAATTTGTAGTAATGCCGTTCGGTGTAACCAACGCATCGGCAGTATTCATGAATTTGATGCATCGCATCTTCCAACCCTACTTGGACAAGTTCGTGGTTATATTTATTGATGACATTTTGATCTAATCCAAAAATCCGGAAGGCCACGCGGAGCAATTAGGGTTGGTCCTAGAGAAGCTGAGGGAATTCAAGCTTTACGCTAAGTTCAGTAAGTGTGAGTTTTGGCTGAGCTCAGTGTCTTTCCTTGGTCACGTGATATCCAAGGAAGGGATCAAGGTGGACCCTGCTAAGGTAGAATCTGTAGCAAATTGGAAACAACCGGAGAACATTACCGAGATACGAAGTTTCCTTGAGTTGGCCGGGTACTATCGGTGTTTCATTAAGAACTTCTCCACTTTAGCTTCACCGATGACACGGCTATTGAAGAAAGATGTCGTTTTTGCTTGGAGTGAGAAGTGCGAGAAGAGCTTCCAAGAACTTAAGAGGAGGTTGATTACCGTACCCGTGCTGAGTCTGCCTGAGGCTGATAAGCCCTATGCACTCTATACAGATGCATCCAAGGAAGGACTAGGAGCTGTGCTGATGCAGGAAGGGAAAGTCATAGCCTATGCATCTAGTAAGCTAAAGTCGCTTGAGGTTAATTATCCCACGCATGACCTAGAGCTAGTAGCTATAGTGTTCGCCTTGAAGAAATGGCGACATTACTTGTATGGTGCACAATACGAGGTTTTCACGGACCATAAGAGTTTGAAATATATCTTTACGCAAAAGGACTTGAATCTCCGGCAGCGTAGGTGGATGGAGTTCCTGGAAGAATATAAGTGCCCCATTAACTATCACCCGGGTAAAGCAAATGTGGTAGCAGACGCTCTAAGTTGAAAGGTGAAAATAGCACACTTGAGAATACAGGAGGTGTTGGCAGTCCAGGATATCCTGGAGGAAGGGGCGCAAGTGCAAAAGGGGAAGATCTGCGTGAGAAACCTGACCCTGAAACCCGATCTGGATCAGGTAATTGTATCAGGTCAACAGGGCAGTACAGAATTTCAAACTTTCAAGGAGAAAGAGATCGCGAGAGGAGGAGGCAACTTTCGAGCCGATGAGGAAGGGGTATTGTACTTTCGGGACCGAATTTGTGTACCGACATTCAAGACTTAAGGAGGAGGATACTGGACGAAGCGCATAAGAGCAAATACACCATACACCCTGGAGAGGTAAAGATGTACCAAGACTTGAAGAGGAAATATTGGTGGGCTGGAATGAAGAGGGATGTAGTTCGACATGTGTCAACCTGTCTGACATGCCAAAAGATTAAGATGGAGCATAAGAAGTCTGCAGGTTTACTACAACCGTTACCGATTCCCGAATGGAAATGGGAAGCGGTGACCATGGACTTTGTGACTGGCCTTCCGATGACCAAGTCACACAAAGATACGATCTGGGTGGTAGTGGACCGATTGACCAAGACAGCGCATTTCATACCGGTAAACATAAGGGACTCGATGGTAAAGTTGGCTCAGACATATACCCGAGAAATTGTAAGGTTACATGGTTTACCGTCGAGCATCGTGTCGGATAGGGACCCTAGATTCACTTCAAGGTTCTGGGATAAGTTCCAGGAGTCCTTGGGCACGACCCTGAAATTCAGTACCTCTGCTCATCCGCAGACTGATGGTCAATCCGAAAGAGTCATTCAGATACTAGAAGACATGCTCCGAGCATGTATCTTGGACTTTGGAGACAAGTGGATTGAGTCTTTACCGCATGCGGAGTTAGCATATAACAACAACTATCAGGTGTCGATCGGAATGGTACCGTACGAAGCACTGTAAGGGCGAAAATGCCAGGTACCGATATATTAGGGATGGACAGAAGAAGGGAACGTTAAAAAGACTGGTGAAGTATGCATTCAGGAGATGACCGACAAGATTAAGTTAATTCGGGAAAGGCTAAGGGCAGCACAAAGCAGACAGAAAAGTTATGCAGACACTAGGAGGAGGGAATTGGAGTTCCAAGTAGGTGACCGTGCATTCTTGAAGTTGACTCCTAGTAGAGGAATCCTGAAACATCCGAAGGGAGGGAAGTTGAGTCCTAGGTATTTGGGACCATTCCGATATTGGAGAAAATTGAACCGGTTGCCTACTGATTTAATCTACCTGATGGCCTAACCGGGATGCATGACGTATTCCATATCTCTCAGTTGAAAAGGTACAATCCCGATCCGAGTCATGTACTCAATTAGGAACCATTGGAGTTGCAACCCAATCTGAGTTATGTGGAGAGACCCATCAAGATCTTGGAGCGGAGTATTAAGACGCTCCGAAACAAGCAGATACCCATGGTGAAGATACTTTGGGATCATCATGGAGCACAAGATGCAACGTGGGAAACGGAGAAATGGTTAGGGCGAAAGTATCCGGGTATGCTCGAAGGGTATGAAATCTGAATTTCGAGACGAAATTCTCTTAAGGGGGAGGGGGTGTAATACCCCGCCCAAAACCACCTTTGACTATGGGGAAAAGTCATGCATTGCATAGCATCTTGCATTTTATGTGGTAGCTAGACTAATTTTATTTGCATGGATGCATGTGAATTTTTCCGTTACTCTTGCATTTGAATTAATTGACGTGAAGTAGTTGTGTTGTTAAAGATTTGGTTAAGGGAGGTTTGGTCGAAGATTTGGAAGAATGAGTATTAGGGTGGTAAGAACTTCTTGTAGAAAAATTAGCATTGGAGTTGTTTTGGAATAGCGGGGAGGTTGGTGATTTCCTTTGGTGACCCGAGTTCGAATCCCACCTTTTTGAAGTAAGTTTCTCTTCTTGAAATTCTTTTCTTTAGACCGTTTCTTATCTTGGCCAAAAAAAGAATCTAGCTATCCTAGAGAAATTTTAGTATTTTTACTCCAAGGAAATAAATCTCCATATTTATTTCCTAAATTCAAGGACTTCGATGTGAATAAAGTTCACCTTTAATTTTCAGCTTGTGTTCCTTAGGATTTTCGAAAAACCCCTAGCTAGTAATTAAAATATTAGCTTAATTTTAGTTAGATAGATGTTACCATGGATAGGTGGAATTAATGAATCCTTTTCCAAGTAGGAAATCTTGTTGATTTTAATCCTAGAATGTTAGCTAAAAAAAAAATCTGGAAAAAAAAATTCCAGCAAGTGCCGCCATCTTGGAGCACCTTTAGCTCAATCCAAACTCTTCTAGGACTAGAGGAAATCCTATCCAAATCCTTGGTAAAACCAGCTTTTATTTCAATCCAAATTCAACTAGGATTTCTTCCTTTTCCTAGCTGAATTTCGACAACTTTGTATCTACATAAGCTATCCAAAATTCCAACCAACTCTAGTTACAATCCAACTTTGAAAATCCTAGCTCAAAACACCTAGAACACTCCTTAATAATTCAACTACCTTAGCTGCACAAAACCAGAATTTCTATCACCAAAAATCACTGATTTTCGGCAGCTTGGAAACCAGAAAATTCGGCCAGCTTGCACAGAAATTTTCGTCCAGCTGTGCACTCCAAAACCCACGAAATTTTGCACTCCAAAACCTATCAAAACTCCTTGTTGATTAAGCCAATACCAGCGCCCAAAACCCTCACCTTTTCCTTGGAAATTTCGGCAGAATTGCAGCTTGAACAATCCAGATTTTATTCTCCTCTTGTTCAGCGACATCCACAGCACTTGCACAGGATTTTCAGTCATCAAAACTCACTCAAACTCTTCTTTGTTTGGCCCAAAATGCTGAACACATTCAGCCCTTCCTTTGAGCAGTGTTTTAGCCAGCTTAGGGGAGCAAATTGCAGAATTTTTTCCTCCATAAAACTCCCCTAAAATCGGCAGCAAGGAGGCGCGCGCAAGCTGAAATTTCGCTCTTGCTGTCCAAGAAACCTAAAGCCATTAGGAGTCTTTCTAAACATCACCATCTAACCCTAAACCAATCTTCTCCAACTTTAAATCATAACCACCGTTTACCCTCTCCATTCTACACGAAAATTTCAGCAAATTCTCTCTGCAAATTTTCGAAAATACAAGAGTTGTTCCAAGCAAAAATCGCACACATCTTAAGGTAAGCACAAATCCTTTCAACCTCTTGATGCCGTTTTCTCTAATGATTATTTTCTCTTTCTTCTACCCTTAAATCACGCCCTATAGAGGTTGATTTCCTCTTCGTCCTTGATTTTCGGACAAGTGAAGCAAAGGAGGTAGCTTCTCTCTTCTTCTCAAGCGAACTCGGGATGATCACCATAGGAACATCGAGACCTCATTACCCAGTAGTTGCAAGGTAAGGGAATACCCTCCCTTGATGTCAAAAGTAAAGTTTAATGGTGTTTATTAGCGACATAAACATGTGGTCGTAGTATTTGATCTTTGGGGATTGAATAGTTTACTCGGAATTAAACAGCAGATTGCGAATTGTTATGGAAATAAATGGGATTAGAGCTTGTTTGAATTAATTGAGACCCTGATCATGATACTATATGGTTTAGATCAGGAGGATAATTGAGGAAAGCCATCTGTGATTTTTATCTCGTTATCTGAGGGATATCAAGTAAGTCCTTCCATAAACTATTTTATTAAACGTTGTGATGGTAAGTCCTTTTATAAACTATTTTTTTAAAGGTTGTGATGGCAAGTCTATGTTGTGAAGCTTTGTAAATCTATTATTAAACTATGTTTGCTTGGGTTGTAAACGTGGATATTTATTCTTTAAACGGTTTTATCAAACTAACGGTTTTTAGCAAGAAAAGTATTCTTTTCCTTAAATTTTTAGAAATATCTTTTAAAGAAAATCACGTTTTACAAAGCCAAGGTTTGAAAATATTTTGAATCAGGAATTGACGGATATGTTCGTTGAGTACTCAATAAGGGTAGGTAACAATACTAGTCTTGGAGGGCTAGAGTAAGTCTTCTGGCAGGAGGCCACCTCCAGAAGATGAACTCTGCTTGAAAAGGCGACAGTGTTGGCTGGTCAGGCTAGTCCGAGCTAGCATTATGCCTAAAAGGTATTATTTATATTCCCGGCATGGACACCTGGATGGTTTTGTTGGGTGTAGAGATGGAGGAGTATCTCACCCGGTGGGCTGTACACTCACCTTGATCAGAACGCCCAACGTGTGGTAATCTGGTCCGGACAAGGTGCACAAAGTGTGGTGCCTTGGCCAATTTGTTCTCATGGAGCCCAACGTGTGGTGACATGATTTTTATCCGAGTGGAGGATTTATTTTGTACAAAGTGTGACAATGAGAAAAACCCACTCCTTGCGAAAGGAGATTGTTTACGACTTGCCAAATTATTTTTACAAATGTTTTACACTTTGCATACACGAACTATTTATAAACACCATGTGCACACACAGGACTTACTGAGATTTATTCTCACACTGTTTTACACTATGTTTTCAGGAGAAATATTGTGCTGAGTCAGCGGGACGTGTAATAGTTGGAGTTTTTGCTATTTTCTCTATCCGTTCTAGGAGACATTTATTGCTTATGCTTCTAAACAATATTTTGTTTTATTCTGTTTTGCTCCAAGTTGAGCCTGATGTAATAAGAATATTTCCGAATTTATCTAAGTTGATCATTTTGGAGATTGCCTTTATACTTTATACCTTGTTCTAAAGACTCCTTGTCCTACGGGACGGGGCGACATCCCCGACCTTTTAGGGTACGCAGTCGTGGGGTGTTACAAGTGGTATCAGAGACATGGTTTAGGCAATTACTTGACTTAGGGGATTCTATTTTCATAAGTATTTTGATCTGGTTTTAATTTCTGCCTTTTGTTTACAGGATGGTCAAAAGAGTTGTACCAGCTGTCAGAGACTGGCCCGCTGGTTGCAGGAATCCACCTGCCCCACTACCCGTAGTTGACCCACCCGCGTCTGATTCAGAGAGAGAGCGTGAGCCGTCTATGTTAGACGAACCGGTGGCTGAGACGGAGATAGAGGTCGAAGAGAGCCTAGGGGAAGATGAGGGAGAGGTAGATGAGCTAGGGAACGAGGGAGACGATGAGAACGAGGGAGAGATGGTTGGGGTAGGAAGTGAGGACGAGGAGGTAATGGAGGTTGTCCCGGGAGAGAGGGACAATAGGCAGTCAATTCTATGAGGGGTAGATAAGGGAAAGAGGAAGCTAGAAGGGAGTCCTAAGGGGTGTGGACTCCGATATGGACTGGGCGTAGTTGCCATGCTAAGGAGAAAGGGGTTAGTTGATCCATCTGACTAGGGGAGTGAGAGGCCTGCGCCTAGGAGTATAGTTAGATTAGCGTTGGACGAGCTCTATGAGATGGCCATGAGAGCCAAGAGATACCGAGAGGGGGAGTCAGGGAAGCCAAGTGGGAGCGTTGGTTTCACGAGGAACTACATAGGGAGACCCGATAGTTCCGTGGGGTGGCTGGTGTAACCGGCCTCTGACGACTCCGATACTTCTGTTGAAACTAGGGAGAGTCGAACATAGAAGACCAGCAGCTTTTACTCCTTCTTTCCTTGGAATTTGCATACTTTTGTTTGTTTATCTTTTTCCTAAGGGAGCATATGGCTCATAGGCCTATTAATCATTTTAAATAAAAAGGGTATCGTATGAGATGACCCCTTCTGTTCTGCAAAGAATGGTTTATATGACAAGCATGAGTTTCGTTTATTACTTGATTTATCTCTGCACGTTATCATCACATTCTCTTTTAGATGAGTACATTACTATCAACTGATCATGCACCTAAGTATATTCTTTTCCCCCTTGACAACTATCTGACCCTGAGTGAATGGGATTAAGATGGCACCAAGACGCCGAACAGTGGTGCAAAGCAGAACGGTGCAGGAGAGTGCATCCTCCACCTGGAGTTTGAGCAGATGTGTCGTTCCACCCCCGATGTGGAAGAGCACCTGCCAGGAGAGCAGGAGATGGCTTCGGAGAGGTCACGGGACGTGACCATGGGTCAGGCTTTCGACAAGATGGCCTCAATTCTACAGAACTTGACCGAAAAAGTGGACAAGGTGGCCAGGAAACCACCGCGGGGAGAGGATGAAGCGTTGGAGCGTTTCCTGAAGTTCCAGCCTCCTACATTCCAGGGGGAGGTGGAACAGGATGAGAAAGTTGAGCAATAGATTGAGCAGATGGAGGACATTTTCGCTACTCTGCAGTACTCGGAAGAAAGGATGGTAAAGTTTGCTACTTTTCGGCTAAGGGGACCGTCCCGAGCATGGTGGCAGCGAGTACGGGGTGATTGGGACAAGGAGGAGCAGGAGTGGACCTGGGATGATTTTACGGAGGCTTTCCGGGCCGAGTACATTCCTCGATGGGTAGCTGAGAAGAGGGAGGACAAATTCCAGACCCTCAGGCAGGGAGGCATGACTGTGGCCCAATATGCAGCCCGATTCTTGCAGTTGTCCAAGTACTGCAAGTGCTTGGTAGATACGGAGCAGAAGCGCACCCGACAATTCATGAAAGGGCTAAGGCCAGATTTGAGGAGGGCGTTGGCTCCATCCCCGCCAACGTCGTACACAGCCGCTGTGGACGTAGCTTCTCGGACGGAGAATGAAGATCGGCACCAACCGGTGAACCAACCCTTCCAACCAAGTCGTCCACCTATGAGGCCTTCAGGCAATAAGCGACCTGCGGGTTCTACGCCGTGGTGAAATCGGGGTAAGCAGCCCCGAGTGCCTGTAGCCGAATTGTTGCAAGGTAGCCTGAACTGCCGACTATGTGGGAAGCGAGGCCACACCGAGAGAAATTGCTGGGGTAGCGGGGGTGTGAGATGGTGTTTCAACTGCGGAGACCCAGGACATATGAGGAACGTCTGCCCCAAACCCTTAAGGACTGAGCAGACCACGCCGACCCAGCTAATGGGAGGCAACAAAGGTGCCGCTACTGGACCAGCCGGAGCGGGAGGCCTGAAGCCCCAGGTGAAGGCTAAAGTTTTTGCCCTAAGCCGAGAGGAGGTCGGAGCGGACACCGCCGTAATCGAAGTTAACCTTTCTTTCCAAGGTTGTCTTGTTAATGTTCTGATAGATCCAGGATCTACACACTCTTATGTAAGTAAAGTATGTGCTTCACGTCTGGGCTGGGAAGGAAATGAGCAAACCTTATACCCTAGTAGTTCCCCTTGGGAAAGGTGGCGGAAGCAGGCAAGAAAATGGGAAGTTGTGGAGTTGAGGTTGGGGAGGAGATTCTGGAGGCCGACCTTATAATCCTGGCCATGGACGGTTATGACTTGATCTTGGGCATGGACTAGTTGTCGAAGCACGGAGCTCGTGTGGACTGCAAGACTAAGACGGTGCAGTTTGTGAGACCTGGACGAGATGTAATTGAATTCAATGGCAAGCGAACGAAGGAACTGAAATTCCTTATCGCTGGAGCTAAAGCCCGGAAGTTGCTCCAGAAAGGATGCACGGGATACTTGGCGTATCTCCTAAACAAACCGAAGGACCAGTGTACCTTGGAAAGTACGGAGGTGGTGAAAGACTTTTTGGATGTGTTCCCTAAGGAGCTCACTTCCCTACCCCCTGAACGGGAAGTTGAGTTCACCGTGGATCTGATTCCCGGAGCAGAACCGGTATCCAGAACCCCCTACCGGATGGCACCGACAGAGTTGAAGGAGTTGAAGGAGCAATTGGAAGAACTGCTAAGGCAAGGCTACATTTGGCCGAGTACATCATCGTGGGAAGCCCCGGTGTTATTTGTCAAGAAGAACAATGGTACCTTGAGGTTATGTATCGATTATCGGGGACTGAACAATCCAACGATCAAGAATAAATACACTCTACCCTTGATCGATGAGTTGTTTGATCAATTGCAAGGCGCTGCTTGTTTCTCGAAATTGGACCTACGGTAAGGATACTATCATGTGAGGATCAAAGAAGAAGACATTCCTAAGACTGTATTCTACACGCGGTATGGCCATTACGAATTTGTAGTAATGCCGTTCGGTGTAACCAACGCACCGGCAGTATTCATGGATTTGATGCATCGCATCTTCCAACCCTACTTGGACAAGTTCGTGGTTATATTCATTGATGACATTTTGATCTACTCCAAAAATCTGGAGGACCACGCGGAGCACTTAGGGTTGGTCCTAGAGAAGCTGAGAGAATTCAAGCTTTACGCTAAGTTCAGTAAGTGTGAGTTTTGGCTGAGCTCAGTGTCTTTCCTTGGTCACGTGATATCCAATGAAGGGATCAAGGTGGACCCTGCTAAGGTAGAAGCCGTAGCTAATTGGAAACAACCGGAGAATATTACCGAGATACGAAGTTTCCTTGGTTTGGCCGGGTACTATCGGCGTTTCATTAAGAACTTCTCCACTTTAGCTTCACCGATGACACGGCTATTGAAGAAAGAAATCGTTTTTACTTGAAGTGAGAAGTGCGAGAAGAGCTTCCAAGAACTTAAGAAGAGGTTGATTACCGCACCTGTGCTGAGTCTGCCTGAGGCTGATAAGCCCTATGCACTCTATACAGATGCATCCAAGGAAGGACTAGGAGCTGTGCTGATGCAGGAAGGGAAAGTCATAGCCTATGCATCTAGAAAGCTAAAGCTTCATGAAGTTAATTATCCCACGCATGACCTAGAGCTAGCAGCTACAGTGTTCGCCTTGAAGAAATGGCGACATTACTGGTATGGTGCACAATACAAGGTTTTCACGGACCATAAGAGTTTGAAATATATCTTTACGCAAAAGGACTTGAATCTCCGGCAGCGTAGGTGGATGGAGTTCCTGGAAGAATATAAGTGCCCCATTAACTATCACCCGGGTAAAGCAAATGTGGTAGCAGACGCTCTAAGTCGAAAGGTGAAAATGGCACACTTGAGAATACATGAGGTGTTGACAGTCCAGGATATCATGGAGAAAGGGGCGCAAGTGCAAAAGGGGAAGATCTGCGTGAGCAACTTGACCCTGAAACCCGATCTGGAGGGAAATTGTATCAGGTCAACAGGGCAGTACAGAATTTTAAACTTTCAAGGAGAAAGAGATCGCGAGAGGAGGAAGCAACTTCCGAACCGATGAGGAAGGGTTATTGTACTTTTGGGATCGGATTTGTGTACCGGACATCCAAGACTTAAGGAGGAGGATACTGGACGAAGCGCATAAGAGCAAATACACCATACACCCTGGAGAGGTAAAGATGTACTAAGATTTGAAGAGGAAATATTGGTGGGCTGGAATGAAGAGGGATGTAGTTCGACATGTGTCAACCTGTCTGACATGCCAGAAGGTTAAGATGGAGCATAAGAAGTCTGCAGGTTTACTGCAACCGTTACCGATTCCCGAATGGAAATGGGAAGCAGTGACCATGGACTTTGTGACTGGCCTTCCAATGACCAAGTCACACAAAGATGCGATCTGGGTGGTAGTGGACCGATTGACCAAGACAGCGCATTTCATACCGGTAAACGTAAGGGACTCGATGGAAACGTTGGCTCAGACATATACCCGAGAAATTGTAAGGTTGCATGGTGTACCGTCGAGCATCGTGTCGGATAGGGATCCTAGATTCACTTCAAGGTTCTGCGGTAAGTTCTAGGAGTCCTTGGGCACGACCCTGAAATTCAGTACCTCTGCTAATCCGCAGACTGATGGTCAATCCAAAAGAGTCGTTCAGATACTAGAAGACATGCTCCGAGCATGTATCTTGGACTTTGGAGACAAGTGGATTGAGTCTTTACCGCATGCGGAGTTAGCATATAACAACAGCTATCAGGCGTCGATCAGAATGGCGCCATACGAAGCACTGTATGGGCGAAAATGCCAGGTACCGATATATTGGGGATGGACAGAAGAAGGGAACATTAAAAAGACTAGTGAAGTATGCATTCAGGAGAAGACCGACAAGATTAAGTTAATTCGGGAAAGGCTAAGGGAAGCACAAAGCAGACAGAAAAGTTATGCAGACACTAGTAGGAGGGAATTGGAGTTCCAAGTAGGTGACCGTGCATTCCTGAAGTTGACTCCTAGTAGAGGAATCCTGAAATATCCGAAGGGAGGGAAGTTGAGTCCTAGGTATTTGGGACCATTCCCGATATTGGAGAAAATTGGACCGATTGCCTACCGATAGGATCTACCTGATGGCCTAACCGGGATGCATGACGTATTCCATATCTCTCAGTTGAAAAGGTACAATCCCGATCCGAGTCATGTACTCAATGAGGAACCATTGGAGTTGCAACCCAATCTGAGTTATATGGAGAGACCCGTCAAGATCTTGGAGCGGAGTATTAAGACGCACCGAAACAAGCAGATACCCATGGTGAAGATACTTTGGGATCATCACGGAGCACAGGATGCAACGTGAGAAACGGATAAATGGTTAAGATGAAAGTATCTGGGTATGCTCGAAGGGTATGAAATCTGAATTTCGGGACGAAATTCTCTTAAGGGGGAGGGGGTGTAATACCCCGCCCAAAACCACCTTTGACTATGGGGAAAAGTTATGCATTGCATAGCATCTTGCATTTTATGTGGTAGCTAGACTAATTTTATTTGCATGGATGCATGTGAATTTTTCCGTTACTCTTGCATTTGAATTAATTGACATGAAATAGTTGTGTTGTTAAAGATTTGGTTAAGGGAGGTTTGGTCGAAGATTTGGAAGAATGAGTATTGGGGTGGTAAGAACTTCTTGTAGAAAACTTAGCATTGGAGTTGTTTTGGAAAAGCGGGGAGGTTGGTGATTTCCTTTGGTGACCCGAGTTCGAATCCTACCTTTTTGAAGTAAGTTTCTCTTCTTGAAATTCTTTTCTTTAGACCGTTTCTTATCTTGGCCAAAAAAAGAATATAGCTATCCTAGAGAAATTTTAGTATTTTTACTCCAAGGAAATAAGTCTCCATATTTATTTCCTAAATTCAAGGACTTCGATGTGAATAAAGTTCACCTTTAATTTTCATCTTGTGTTCCTTAGAATTTTCAAAAAAGCCCTAGCTAGTAATTAAAATATTAGCTTGATTTTAGTTAGATAGATGTTGCCATGGATAGGTGGAATTAATGAATCCTTTTCCTAGTAGGAAATCTTATTGATTTTAATCCTAGAATTTTAGCTAAAAAAAAAATCTGGAAAAAAAAATTCCAGCACATGCCGCCATCTTGGAGCACCTTTAGCTCAATCCAAACTCTTCTAGGACTAGAGGAAATCCTATACAAATCCTTGGTAAAACCAGCTTTTATTTCAATCCAAATTCAACTAGGATTTCTTCCTTTTCCTAGCTGAATTTCGACAGCTTTGTATCTACATAAGCTGTCCGAAATTCCAGCCAACTCTAGTTACAATCCAACTCTGAAAATCCTAGCTCAAAACACCTAGAACACTCCTTAATAATTCAACTACCTTAGCTGCACAAAACCAGAATTCTATCACAAAAAATCACTGATTTTCGGCAGCTCGGAAACCAGAAAATTCGGCCAGCTTGCACAGAAATTTTCGTCCAGCTGTGCACTCCAAAACCCATGAAATTTTGCACTCCAAAACCTATCAAAACTCCTTGTTGATTAAGCCAATACCAGCGCCCAAAACCCTCACCTTTTCCCTGGAAATTTCGGCAGAATTGCAGCTTGAACAATCCAGATTTTATTCTCCTCTTGTTCAGCGATTTCCACAGCACTTGCACAGGATTTTCAGTCATCAAAACTCACTCAAACTCTTCTTTGTTTGGCCCAAAATGCTGAACACATTCAGCCCTTCCTTTGAGCAGTGTTTCCGCCAGCATAGGGGAGCAAATTGCAGAATTTTTTCCTCCATAAAACAACCCTAAAATCGGTAGCAAGGAGGCGCGCGCAAGCTGAAATTTCGCTCTTGCTGTCCAAGAAACCTAAAGCCATTAGGAGTCTTTCTAAACATTACCATCTAACCCTAAACCAATCTTCTCCAACTTTAAATCATAACCACCATTTACCCTCTCTATTCTACAAGAAAATTTCAGCAACTTCTCTCTGCAAATTTTCGAAAATACAAGAGTTGTTCCAAGCAAAAATCGCACACACCTTAAGGTAAGCACAAATCCTTTCAACCTCTTGATGCCGTTTTCTCTAATGATTCTTTTCTCTTTCTTCTACCCGTAAATCACGCCCTATAGAGGTTGATTTCCTCTTCTTCCTTGATTTTCGGACAAGTGAAGCAAAGGAGGTAGCTTCTCTCTTCTTCTCAAGCGAACTCGGGACGATCACCATAGGAACATCGAGACCTCATTACCCGGTAGTTGCAAGGTAAGGGAATACCCTCCCTTGATGTTGAAAGTAAAGTTTAATGGTGTTTATTAGCGAGATAAACATGTGGTCGTAGTATTTGATCTTTGGGGATTGAATAGTTTACTCGGAATTAAACAGGAGATTGCGAATTGTTATGGAAATAAATGGGATTAGAGCATGTTTGAATTAATTGAGACCCTGATCATGATATTATATGGTTTAGATCAGGAGGATAATTGAGGAAAGCCAGCTGTGATTTTTATCTCGTTATCTGAGGGATATCAAGTAAGTCCTTGCATAAACTCTTTTTTTAAACGTTGTGATGGTAAGTCCTTTTATATACTGTTTTGTTAAAGGTTGTGATGGCAAGTCTATGTTGTGAAGCTTTGTAAAGCTATTATTGAACTATGTTTGCTTGGGTTGTAAACGTGGATATTTATTCTTTAAACGGTTTTGTCAAACTAACATTTTTTAGCAAGAAAAGTATTCTTTTCCTTAAATTTTTAGAAATCTCTTTTAAAGAAAATCACCTTTTACAAAGCCAATGTTTGAATATTTTGAATCAGGAATTGACGGATATGTTCGTTGAGTACTCAATAAGGGTAGGCTAACAATACTAATCTTGGAGGGCTAGAGTAAGTCTTCTGGTAGGAGGCCACCTCCAGAAGATGAACTCTGCTTGAAAAAGCGACAGTGTTGGTTGGTCAGGCCAGTCCGAGCTAACATTATGCCTGAAAGGTATTATTTATATTCCCGGCATGGACACCCGGATGGTTTTGTTGGGTGTAGAGATGGAGGAGTATCTCACCCGGTGGGCTGTACACTCACCTTGATCAGAACGCCCAACGTGTGGTAATCTGGTCCGGACAAGGTGCACAAAGTGTGGTGCCTTGGCCAATTTATTCTCATGGAGCCCAACGTGTGGTGACATGATTTTTATCTGAGTGTAGGATTTATTTTGTACAAAGTGTGACAATGAGAAAAACCCACTCCTTGCGAAAAGAGATTGTTTATGACTTGCCAAATTATTTTTACAAATGTTTTACACTTTGCATACACGAACTATTTATAAACACCATGTGCACACACAGGACTTACTGAGATTTATTCTCACACTGTTTTACACCATGTTTTCAGGAGATAGACTGTGCTGAGTCAGCAAGACAGGTAATAGTTGGAGCTTTTGCTATTTTCTCTATCCATTCTAGGAGACATTTATTGCTTATGCTTCTAAACAATATTTTGTTTTATTCCGTTTTGCTCCAAGTTGAGCCTGATGTAATAAGAATATTTCCTGATTTATTTAAGTTGATCCTTTTGGAGATTGTCTTTATATTTTATTCCTTGTTCTAAAGACCCCTTGTCCTACGGGACGGGGCGACATCCCCGCCCTTTTAGGGTACGTAGTCGTGGGGTGTTACAGCCTCAATAAAAATACACCTAGTATAGGATTCTTCATAGTTCTTCGAGGGCATCGAGGATAACCGAGCCTTAATTCTCCTTTGCAATCCACTTTCAAACCGTTGCAGCTTAAGTGTTTCACTGGCCATGATCTCCGGTGTAAACTGTCCCAAGGCATTAAATCACAATGCGTAGTGAACCACATTCATCCCTTCTGTCCATATCAAATCAAAGAATTCATTCTGTTTTTGTAGTCTGATTGCCACAAGAAAGTAGTGATAGAGAAACGCCTTCTTGAATACCCCCCAAGTCATAGATCTCTAACCTTGAGTATATGCTGGTTTTGCCCCTCTCCACCATTGGTTTGTATCTCCAACTAGGAATGGAGATACAATTTTCGGCTTGACATCATCAGGTATCTCCAGGATCTCAAAATTTTTCTCTAACTCTTCCAACCACTTGCTCGCCTTTAACGGATCTGCAGTTCCATCAAAAGTAGGCATCCTCGCCTTCTTAAGTCGTTCATAATGTGCTCTAGGCCCTAATGTCAATCTTTGTTGCCTCTGCTCCTACTCTATCTGCAATCTCTGTTGTTCTTGTTGCACCCATTGTTGATTTTGCATAACATGTGCTATCATATTCAAAGTCGCCATTAATTCAAATGGCGTTGGCCCAGGCATAGCTGTTGGTATAACTTGCGGAGGAAGCCCGATAGGTGGCATCGGCACGTGCTGACTGGGTCCACTTGTCGGTTGACGTGGTATTCTTCGTCCCCACTTTGTCAGTGGCACGCTCATGTAATCGGATTTGCTATTAAGACCCTCATCATCATTTTCATGCCTTCCCTCACTTGCCATTTATCTCGCACCCATAATAAATAATTATGATAATTAATATCACTATGATAATTAACTAAGTATTGAAATAAATAAGGAGGTAACTAAAATAATTAAGGGATTTGTTTTTGGTCAAATAAGTTAATGAAACCACTAATAATAAACCATATTAGCTAGACATAAAACATCTGATATGCTATCCTATCTCAGGATTTACAATAAATTAAATCATAACTTAATATTAAAGATCATAAACCTAACTTAGGGCTCTGATACCAGTTAATATCGCGCCTCGAATCCGGAACCCGAAATGGAGCCTAAGTCCGTACTCAGAACGCTACACGACAGCATCTCCAGGAAGACACTAAGCCTCTAACTTATAGAAAATCACTTTAATAAAACTAATCACTCCCGATGGAAAAGAAAAAAAACATACATCCCGAAATATTATTCCATAAACAAAATATAAAACCTTTAATACCACCAATGTCTTGTTCAATCTTAACTAATGATTTATGCAAACAACACTGTCTAAACCAAAATAAAAGTCATAATAAATAAAAACTCTCAAAAAGCCAACAATCTAAAAACGTAGTCTAATCCCATCCGTCTTCACAGTTCTCTTCATATTCTTGATCAAAATCTGCGAAAGTTAAATGGAATGAGTTACACTAACCCAATAAAGTAGTCCAAACATCTTCTTAGGAAAGAGAATGTTACGTATAATATCTTTACAATAAAACACATCGAATAATGCACCATACTTAGATGAACTGAATTTTTTTCTCTTTTTTTTAAATATATATATACTTGCCTATACATATATATATGTATATATATATATATATAACAATAATATAAGACTTAGTCAAATATTAAATGAAATAAAGCCATCACCTCAATAAAAATAATAAGGTAGAAATAAAATATGATATAATTATCAAATAAACTAATTAACTTAGTTTAAATTTTTAAGTCAATAGGAGATGGCCCCATAATTATACAAAAGAAGAAAAGAATATAGTATAAAATCATTTGTTTTTTTTTCCAATTGGGAACATCAGTGATGTCCCAACAATCCCACAAAACCATACGGTAGCAATTGGCAATACTATTATGACGGCATTTTGTCTTTTCTAAAGGACAAATGAAGCCCCAAAAATTGCAAAATTCATATGCTATAAAAAAAACAAAACGTGGTTTCTTTTCTGACAGAACAACTGGGCGCAAGTTTTTGTTAATCTTTTTGGTGTTTTCTTTTTTTTCGTACATCATGAGTAAGCCAAACACAAGCCAAAGAGATCGAAATCGTTTCCTTTTGAGAGAATAGGAAGACAGACCATGCTCTACCATGCTTTTTTTTTCTTTCTTCCAACATCATGATCAAAACTGAAGACACAACAAACAAAGGCTCATGAATCTCAAATTAGAAAAAGGATTACTGATATCAGTCCTGACTATTTATCCTGTCAGGGAGTCCAAACTTATATTTCTTATTGACTGAGAGGGATTTCAGTCACACAAACAAATTTTAGAACATGTTCTTCCTCTCCTTCTTCTAACCCATGAGCCATTAAACACATATCACACATAGCACACATGATAGTATTACTCAAAATCAGAAGAAAATAACCAAACTCAATTCCCAACTTTATACAGAAAATACGAATTTCTGAATATTACAAAAACAGACGATGCCTGAACCACTTACCTCAGAAGTCAGACTAATATCTCCAATCCAAGTTAATGACTCCACACAATCGTTCCCTAATATCAAACCACACAATACCAATATCAATCCAAGGAACTAAAACCCTATAAATCAATTAACCTTATAATCTAGAATTCCAGAAACAAGGAGAACCTCATAATATTTACTCCTCAACTTCTAACTAAATTAACAATCGATGCCAATAGAACTTACATTCACGATTGAAGCAAGTCAGAGCTTTCTTCCCTAGAGTCCGGAACCCTTGAATGATCGCTTTGGCCAACTGATGATAATACTAAAGAACGTCGTTTAGGTTAAGATGTAGTTTTAACTTTTAAAAATACTAAATAACAAATACATCCCTCAACTTACTTAAATCCTTCATGACCCCTAAAACCTTGTGGGCTATCTCATTGGCCGTAATAAAAAAAAAAAATCACTTTATGGGTCGATTAAAATACCAGACCCAAAATCAATTGGGTTGGGTATTTACACCTCTAAACTATAATTATCTTGTGTAGTAATAAAAATACCTTATTAAATTCCTAATTATTAACACTCTTCTTAAATCCATACTTCTATCTATTAATATCTATAATTAGACAAAGTGTCATTCTCATCTTTTATTATCTATTAAAAGTTTTATTTTCCCTCTATTGTCTTTCATACCTTGTTAAACTAGTGACAACATACATTAACCATAATGTATGGTTTCATTTGATTAAAAATTCGTTGATTTTTTCTATTTTTAAAACTATATTTTTTATTAAGAAATTAAAATATTGATAAAATGTTGATAAACCAAATATCTGTCGAATATTAATAAAAAAAGTTACTATTTTAAGTTGAAAAAAATAAAAAAGATTTTAAAAAAAATTAAAAGAGAGGGATGATACTTTTGTCTACTTACTATATATTAATAGAATGGGGTGTGGTTTTAGCTAAGAAGGGTGTGGATAATTAGGAATTTAAAAGAATTAATGGTTTGAAGTTAGAATAGTCATGGATAGTAATGACTATGCAAGACAATTATAGTTTAGAGGTGTTTTGTTCAGTTCTAGAAGTTTGGATTTAGCCCCTCTCTAAAAAAAATTCGATTCACTTTTGTAAAATGTGATTAATTTTTCTATTCAATTCTTAGTTTAAATTATTAAATTGAGTGTATTTATGTGTGTGTGTGTGTGTGTGTGTGTGTGTGTGTGTGTGTGTGTGTGTGTATAGTCAAAATTGGTTATTAAAATCATATTTGAAATAAAAATTATGTAATAATGTTTTTGAAATTTCCTTATGTACTATTCCCCCCATCATGAATTGAATATGCACTTTTACCTTAAGCTAAGATTAAGGAATCCTTTGACTAAAAAATAAAAAATATTAACACTTTTTGTATTATAATTGTTCTTAATTAGTGGTAGCCGATAGGTTCATATGAGTCAATGGGATGTCAATCTTTTAAATTAAGAAGGTTGTTAATGGAACTTTAGTTTAAAATATATTTGTTGAAAAAATGTTGACATTTAATTTCAAACATCATAAGATAAAAATATTTACACTCAATTGATATTGTAAGTAATGAAAATGTATTATATATGTGTATATAGATGTTTTTAACTTTAACTAAAGTTTTTTTTTTCACTTAGTTTCAATTAGTAAAATTGTTCTCTTTTAGTGAAATACTATTTTAGTAATATAAGTGGAGTTTTCCGGAAAGGGGGGAACAACATAAGTGGAGTGGGAAATTACATAATTTTCTAATATTGGATGGTTTTTTTAACAATTAATATTAAAGAGTTGAAAATTAAACAAAATTGAGTCCTTCCTGCTGTCCATTGAGAGTGAATGGCTTCCCAGGAAACAAATTTTTTTAGCTTCCTGCTGCTTCACAACTCCCTCACTCCTACGATTCCTCCTCTTCTCCCCCACACCTCTGAGTATATTTTCTCTTTAGCTTTAACTAAGGTTTTTGATTTGGCGGTAAGTTTCTGTTTCGTGCTTCACTAAAGGGATTCTAGAGCAGAGTTGGTTTGGAATTGCTAGAAACGTAAATTTTTTTCTCAAATATTGGAATTCTTGCCTTCAATTAGATTTTGATCATCTTGTGTGCTCTCAAGCATTAGGTAATCTCTAGGTCTGCCTCTTTTGCAGATACCAACATGGTTGGCAAGAGGAAGTCAAAGGGAATCACCATGGTTGATTATCTAAATAGAGGTAGTGTTGCATCTGGAAGCATCAACATACTAGAGCCGCCCACTTTGTTAAATAATCATCCACCAACATAGGCACCTCTACCATTGCAAACACGAAGTAGATCTCAGGCTCAAGCTATGGACCACAATCAACCCCAGCTGATGCCTAATCCACCTGATCAACTTCAACAACTCGCCCAGCCAAACACTGATGGAAAATCTAATGCTTTCCAAGCTAATCAAGATTCACACTCGAACTTCAAGAATGGCCGACGCAGCTCTAATACAGGTGTACCAATTGTTTTAAACGCATTTAATTCCTTAAAAGAACTTTTATTTCAGTTAGAGATAACATTGTATGGGAGGATTTACAAGTTCTTTGTTTCCTTTATATTTGAACTCCCCTGGTGCAGTATTTCCAAATGGTACACAAGCTATTGAACACCAATAATTGAGCTCCCCTAGTGCAGGATTTCCTAATGGTACACAGGCTACTAAATGACAACAATTGAACTCCCCCGGTGCGGTATTTCCTAATGCTACACAGGCTAATCAACAGTAACAATTAAACTCCCTTGGTTCAGTATTTCGTAATGGTATATAGTCTTCTGAACAACAATAATTTAACTCCCCTAGTGTAGTATTTCCTAATACTACATAGGCTACTCAACAGCAACAATTAAACTCCCATGGTGATCAACCAAACATGAATGCTGGTGTGGAAATATTTATAACATTTAAATCTCAAACTTCTGTACAAAATAAACTCTTTTTCCTTTAGTTATCCTTTACTAATTAATTTCTCTTGTTTAGGTCAAAGCACAAATTCAACAAACATAAACGATGGAAAAAGTAGTCGAGGACATGTTCATTTACCTAGTTAATAGGGTACTGGAGTGCAGTTGTGTATTCATGTGAATGCATTTGGTGCCATTGTCGGTGCAGATAAGAATAAGGAAATTATGGCATTTGGAATTCTATTGAAAAATGGATATAGAATACCTTTAACATACCCTAGTTTCAAAGATGTTCCTGAACACATAAGAAATGAGCTTTGGGAGGAAGTGAAGGGAAGTAGTTTCTATTAGCTTTGAACATGTGGGAATGTGTTGTTGTTGTTTTATGTAAGCTGTTTGTTTGATGAAATTTGCAATCGCTAAGTGAAATTCATAAGGACTAATACAATAACATCTTTTGATTGTTCCATCTTCATTGTCTAAGATAATACCACACTTGAAGAGTGAGTGAAACAAATTGTCCTGAAAAAGATGGGCAAGGTGTGGAATGACTTTAGGAGTGAATTGAAGGAAAACCATTATGAGCAACATAAAGATAATAAAGAGATTCTTTTACACTACCCAGATGAACATGTAGATCCTAAACAATGGAAAACACTTGTTGCTTATTAGAAGGATCCAAAAGTGGAGGTATCATTTGAATTCTATTATTTTATGCCATCATCTTTATTCTTTTTCTTTCAAATTGTACACATTTATTTGTTTAACTAATTTCTGTTATCCTTGTTTCATGTGCTGAAATACTTTATACTTACAAAATCATTGTCATATAATGAAGGAAATAGCACAGTGAAACAAGAAAAACAAAGCAAATTCGAAGTTTCCACAAAGAACTAGAAGGACTGAATTTGGTAAAATCATTGAGGAGGTAAGCAACTTCAAAATTTAAAAACTCTCCTAATGTATATATAAATATATATTTATGTATGACTTTTGTACAGAGGAATTCTACTTGAAATGAACCATCTAGACTAGATCTATTCCTTAAGACTCATATTCCAAGAAATGGAGTTGCACTTGATGATGACACAAGAACTCTGATTGTAAGTATTAATTGTATAACATTTAATTTTAAACAATTTTACTTCTACTCGAGGTTGATTTGAATCTTTTATCATATTCTAGGAACTTTTTGAAGCATGCTTATCTTAATTGCCTGAGACTGAACGCACAAAGGAATTCAAAGAAAAGTTGTTTGAAAGTATTATGAGAATTAATTCCATTGGTCATATACATTGTGTAGTTAAAAGAAGCAAACCTCAAAACCAACCAGCTTCTACCATATCATCTTTTGATTTAGAAAACATTCTACAAGATGTTCTTGACATACTTGTTGAAAGGTTAATAGAACAAATTATAGCTGAGGCAAGAACTAAGGTTATAGTAGCAATGCACAGTTTCTTAAATGGTAATGGCAGAGGCCAGGGGGATCAATCTTCATGAGAAACACCAAGTATTAATATGAATATAAGTATTTGACATATGTGTATATACTATAAGCCACATGAGAAGATTGCGTATTGTACATGACTAGGTCGAGACAGCTATGGTTTCTCTATGACTTCAAAGGGGGGAATCTTTTACTAGTATTTCCTGATGTTTGATTAGTCATTTCCAACTGATGTTTGATGTTTGATAAGGACATTCAGATATTCTTTAGTTTATTTTACATGTTAAATTTCAAACTTTTGCACCTAGTCATTTAAGAACCCATTTAAAATTTCCTTCTCCTAATCTTGTTAGGTTAATATATGCTCTGCAATATGCTCTGCGATCTACTATCCTTACTGATTAAATTTTAGTGTGCTTTTAGTTTCCATTATAAATCTGCTTTCTCAACTATGAGTTGCCATTGCATATAGTTTCCTTCACATAAAGTAAGAGACATTTCAGTAGTGGAGATGTGATTTCTTTTTTGAAATGCTATTGCAGTGAGATTGTCTGAGTCGAGGGAGTTAATATATGGCAAGAGTAATTTGTTGAACATATCTAAAACTTCAAATGCATCAACTTCAGTAGAAAAATACTACTTGACTTGTTTTTCTTCTAACCTTTTTCCCTGTCCCCACAGCATGCTATTTAGATTACATGGGCACTTTTGATAATTTGAGCAATATGAGCTACCACCTATTAAATATTTAGAGCTTGATAAGAGTGGTGCAACTATTGCTTCTCAACAATTAGAAACAAAGATTATATGTCTGCCTTTTGCATATCCCTATCTATGAAGTTTTATGTTAAATGGAAGAAAAACCAGAACAAGAAGGAATACATAAACTCTAAATGCTGCAGCTCTGTTGTGATTCTATTTTTTTTTTTTTTTTTTTGGGAATAGCCCACCAAGCAGTACTTATTGTAAAAAAGAATGAAATCCATATTAAGTTTCAACAATGTGAATACAATGAATTTTCTTTGATTTGTTCTCCCAAATGTAGGTATATCTTTTTTTATTTTTAGCATGAGTATAGACCAGGGAGTTGACCAATTTTACTAAGATAATAACTTATTTCAGCATGAATATGAACTAGCTACATTTTCGGATTCCATGTGCCTGCCTATATGTAAGACTAAAACAAGTATAGTGATCATATTCATGTTCCTTTAGCCTGTCTTTTTTTTTTCCCCTAGTTAATGTTAGACAACTTCTAAACCCAATAAGGTACCAAATGTCATACAGATCAAGAACAAAATACCACATCTTATTAGTGTCAACTCGTGTTCATGTGAATCATTTCTGGTTAACTTGATCGTGGAACAATAAAAACCTTCTGATGTTCCTGTGCATCATTTCTGATTAGCATCTATAACTTAGGTTCCACATAATGTTTAAAGGTTGTTAAAAAGATGGGACTAATTGGCTTTTGCACTACTTCGTCTTAAGAATAATCGGACTTTGCATAATGGATTGCATTAAGGATAAAGTTTCCAGTATGAATTTTGTTAAGCTGTGAAGAAAAATAAGTAGAATCTATCATTGCAAAACATAACAGAGATAGTTTTGAACTTGAAAGTGTAAAGAACAAAAGTAGCATAATGAAGCCTTGGTATCCTACTTTGTCACCTTACTAGCTCAAGAACTAAAATAATAACGAACTAAATTTGGCCTATGGTTCCTTTCAAGTTGATTCTATGCGTACGGTCTATCTCAGCTGATGATTGAAGTTTGACGAGGATCTTCAGATATTTTTTTTGTTTATTTTACATGTAAAATTTCAAATTTTTGCTCCTAGTCATTTAAGAACCCATTTAAAATTTCCTTCTCCTAATCTTGTTAGGTTAATATATGCTCTGCAATGTGCTCTGCAATATGCTATCCTTACTAATTAAATTTCAATGTGCTTTCAGTTTCCATTATGAATCTACTTTCTCTACTATGAGTTGTCACTACATGCATTTTCCTTCATAGAAAGTAAGGGACATTTCAGTAGTGGAGATGCAATTTCTTTTATAAAATGCTACTGCAGTGAGTTTAGCTAAACAGAGGGAGCTAATATATGGCAAGAGTAATTGGTTGAACACATCTAAAACTTCAAATGCATCAACATCAGTAGGAAAATACTACTTGACTTGTTTTTCTGCTAACATTTTTCATTTCCCCAAAACATGTTGTTTAGATTACTAAGATAATAACTTATTTAAGCATGAGTATGAACTAGCTGCATTTCCAAATTCCATATGTCAACCTATGTGTGAGACTAAAACAAGTACAACGGTCATATTCATGTTCCTTTAGCCTGTTTTTTTTTTCCTGGTTAATGTTAGGTTAATATATGCCCTGCAATGTGTTCTGCGATATGCTATCCTTATTGATTTAATTTCAGTGTGCTTTCAGTTTCCATTATAAATCTTTTTTCTCTTGTATAAGTTGTCCCTACATATAGTTTCCTTCATAGAAAGTAAGAGACATTTCAGTAGTGGATATGCAATTTCTTTTTTGAAATGCTATTGCAATGAGTTTAGCTTAACAGAGGGAGCTAATATATGGCAAGCGTAATTGGCTGAACACATCTAAAACTTCAAATACATCAACTTAAGTAGAAAAATACTGATTGACTTGTTTTTCTACTAACCTTTTTCCCTTTCCCCAAAACATGTTTGATGGAGTACTAGGCACTTTTGATAATTTGAGCAGTATGGGCTACTACTTATTGAATATTTAAAGCCTGGTGAGAGTGGTACAACTGTTGCTTCTCAACAATTAAAAACAAAGATGATATGCCTGCCTTATGCATGTCTCTATCTATGAAGCTTTATGTTAAATGGAAGGAATACATAAACTGTAGATGTTGCAGTTTTGTTATGTTTCTTTTTTTTTTTTTTTTTTTTTTGGAATAGCACACAAAGCAGTACTCATTGTAAAAGATAAAGAAATCTACATTAAGTTTCAACAATGTAAATACAATGAATTTCCTTTGATTTGTTCTCCCACATAGGTATATCTTTTTCTATTTTTAGCATGAGTATAAACTAGGGAATTAGTCAACTTTACTACGATAATAACTCATTTCTGTGAAACGTGAACTAGCTACATTTCCAGATTCCATGTGCCTTCCTATATGTGAGACTAAAACAAGTACAACGGTCAAATACTGAATTTAAGTTTTATTATAATCTGGCTTTGAGTTGAGGATGGATTTTGTGTCGTTTAAGGATTATATTCACTGGAATTTTTTTCTACTGTTTATGTGTATCGTTTCTGATAAGGATCAATAACTTGGGTTCCACATAATGTTTAAAAGTTGTTTAAATAATGTTGCTCTTTATCTATGCTACTACTTTTAAGTTTGATGACATTAAGCTTATTTAAGCCTAGGCTTCTTTTATTTCTTGGACATACTATTTTTTGGTGAACATAATGAGTCGTTCGCTACTTTGACAATGCTTCCTAGTTAAGTTTGATAAAAACAAGTTGTATTTGGAACTAATTGGCAGTTAAGAAAAGAACAAGATCACTTTAACTATAATGGTTCATTCCATTCATCCTCGAAAATGCAATATGCAACAAAAATAATAGCCCAAGTTAGTCGTGTAGATTTTATAGTAAATTCTTTGAATTGTGTTGTCCATTAGTGAATACATACATATGATGAGAATTTCTTTATGGCAAATATTGATTGTAATAAGGAAATAGCATGATTGAATTTATGAATCATCAATGCATCTACTAATCTCATTATGTCTAACATATCATGATTGCGTCTATTTTTCCTGCTAACCTTCATATAAGTTTTTTTTTTTTTAATTCATACTTTTCTTGCCTTCATTTGAATAAAACATTTTTTTTGGTTACATATTTGATACAGATTCACGAGACATCTAATGCACATCATGGGTAGTTCTCACCAACAAACAAAGAATTACAATCCCCTAGTTATGAGTCATAGTTTAGTTATTAAAAAGAATGTTTATTTTATATACACATTATACTTTTTCATATATTACAGTTTTTTATCATAGCATGGCTCTAAAAAATACTTGAAAGGTTTCATACTTAGACTTTTAATTATTATGTTTGGCTATTTTAATTTTTTTGCAGGCATTTTTAATTTTTTTAGTTTGGCTTTTTTTTTTTTTGTGTTGTTTAATTTTACTATTTTCGATAGTAATGAATTGTTTGAAATTAAAATTAATTTATACATTAATTTTTCTGGTGGTATTTTATTGTTTTTGACGAAATAAAAAGGACTAAAAAAGGGAGGAAAATAAAATTTTCATATTTTATTTGCATTAAAAATAAAAAAGGACTTTAATTATTAATTTATTTCGTTGGCAAAAAAATAATTATCGACAAGAATTATAGACACAAAAAATTATCTCTTTAATATTTGTGATTGATAATTATTACTCATGAAAAAAATTATTAGTTGCAAAAGATTTTTTACATCCCTAATTGCATTAAAAAATAAAGGGGTCATAATAGTTCACTGGTTTCATCAGAAAAATAACGTTGCAAAAATATTTAATTGTGTTGCAAATATTATTTGCCACCGAAGATTCATGTTTGTGACAAGATTATTAGATGCAAAAGATTTATTGCATCCGTGATTGCATCGTTAAACAAATGTGTCATAATACTTGGTCATTCTCGTCAGAAAATTAACGATGCAAACCAATAAATCGCGTTGCAAATTGTATTTGCCACCGACGTGTCATGTTTGCGACCAAATGCTTAGATGCACAAACTTTTTTGTATCATTAATTACATCGTTAAACAATTTTTTTTTTGTAAAACTTGGTCGTTTATATTACTTTTTGCGTTAGACAAATAATGCTACAAAAAACATTTAATCGCGCGGCAAATAGAATTTGCAACTGGCAAATCCAGACGCAAATTATTTGCAATGCCTAACGTTGCGATGCCCTGCTTTCTGTCGCATAGCAGACAGAAAAACCATTTTATGTCCGTTATGTATACTTTTGTGTCGACTTTTTTTGTAGTGTCTTGTATCTTATAAATGCCCTTTTTCACTGCTTCACCTTTTTTTGAGTACGGGAGAGGTGTACAGATTGGCTATGCTATAATGGGATGGGTCCTTGACTGTATGGAATAGGGATAGATTGGTTGGGCTGAGACAGGTCGGCTACCTGTTCTAATGGTTGAAATGTTGTGATGGTCAGCACCACATTTCCTCCCTTGGTATGAAAGGTTACTTTCTGATTCTACTCACCTTCATGTAGTGGGGCTTCTTGTTCTTTTTTTTCTTCTAAAGGATGAATTTCTCTCCCAACCACTGAAAGATATTAGAATTTCTAGCAAGTGAGTAGGAATCTTTTTGCTACATGTGTCAATTGATCATCTTGTTTAATTGATTCAGACGTGGTTTTGTTTGCAAACTTTAATCTTCCTTCCTGAATAGCTTTTTGTTTAGCTACATAAAGGCAAGATAATTGTTAGTGGTATAAGTATATATGTTGTGTCATTTACAATACTTTTTCCCTTTTAACTCTTCTACTAATGATATTTGTTCTCCGTGTGACAATTTGATCTATTTATCTCGCAATAGATAATCAAAAATCTAATAAGCTTTGGTGATGTCAAACAGATAGTTGTCCTTCCTATCTTTCTTCTCTTAGCTTCCAGCTTTATTGATTTTGATGCCCTTGGGAGGTTTTAAAGCTAGGCGCAAATAAGTTTTCCTAGCCAACCAACTTTACGACCAGAATTTTATTTGTTAGCTCTTCTTCTGGATCAAAAAGATCGACGACCATGGAAATCATAGCTTGTCCCTTATTAAACATTGTATCTTGCTTATTGTCCTTTTCCTTAATGAATTCTTCCAGCTGAGTCACATAAGTTGCCAATCGTAATAGATCTGAAAAGCATTAAGATTAGGGTAACATCCTGCCCTAAACTATATCAAAATGGGAGATTTTTACTATCTTTGTGATTTTTTGAGAATTTTCTTAAATTTTATAAAGTTATTTTCTTTTACTTTCAAAGAAAGTCATTATTTATGAAATAAATATTTTTGTGCAAAATATTATATATATATATATATATATTTATCTAATAAAAATATATATAATTCATATATATTATATTATATTCATTAAAGAAATGTTATATTTTTTTTTATGTTTTATATTAAGAAGAGAAGTTCAAATTTGCTACTCAATCTATTTGTTTTAAAATAGGAAGAAAAATTCAATTTGTCTTTCTAACCTTTATAATAATTATATGGAGCCCACAACTTTAATAAAATTGTTAGATTTTTAGATATGGGACCCTCAAAATTTTATGGGTGGCCTATTTCATTAATGCTTCATTAATTATGTTTGACTACTTTTATAAAGTTCAAATATTTATTACATGAATTCTGTTATTAAATGCTAATTTATATCTTCAATAATACTTTTATATCTTCTAAAATATTTTAGAGATGCTTAATCATCTTCCAAGAGTTTCTAGAAACTTGATGAGTCATATGTTCTATAAGCTTACATAAGTTGCCACCAATATTATCTAACTTGTTCCACTAGCTTCTATATTGTTCTATTAATTTTCAATAGCTTCCAAAATATTCTAGACTAGGTGAATCATCATCCATAAGCTCCTAAATGTTTCATACAAGCTTCCTACTTAAGCTTTCATACAAGCTTTTTACATAAGCTCTTAGGTAAGCTATAATATAAGCCATGACATGAGCAAGGCTTCTCACTAAGCTTCTTTAACATCTATAAATAGAGGAGTAGGGAGAAGAACAACGTGAGAGAGAGAGAGAGAGAGAGAGAGAGAGAGAGAGAGAGAGAGAGAGACCATGGGAAAGAGAAAGAGAGAAGAAGAAGAAGGAGGAGGAGGAAGGGAGCTTGTTTTTTGCAAGCCTAGAATCCATTCTACACATGGTAAACCATTCTTCTTCAAGAATTAAAGATGTTCCTTAGCTTATAGAGAATATTTTGGTATTGATTTTCATGGGAAAATAGTATGAAATGCAGAAAATCTTATTTGAAGACTTATTGTTATAACGTTGTTTTGGAAAGGCTAGGTGCCAGTTTTCTAAAGGCATGGATAGCTGTGATTTTTATGATGTTATGATGAGTTTTGAAGGAGTAATGGGAGATAAAAGATGGCTGTATATATGTGAGGACATAATGAAGACGGAAATGGAGAAAATGGGTTATAATTGTTTAAAATGGAAGATTTGATTTTGTTATGTAAAGCTGTGTTTTCATCACTTCATGTGTACAAATAATTTGCTTTGTTCATGTCGGAAAATCAAGAGATTATGTGATGTTCAGATGATAATTAAATTAAATTAAATGATGATTAAGTGATTAAATGAGAAAGGAATGAATAAAGAATGCATTTGTTGGAAAAGGAGATTATTTTCTGGAAAACAGCAAGCATTTAATTGCAGCTGTTTTGCAATGGTTGTAAATCTAGTTGTGTCTATTTTGTGATTTTGTAACTAATTGTCCTAGGAACATTTTGGGACCAATCATGACATGATTTGGAGTTGTGAATAGAAAGTTATGACAAAATTACCAAAGGCTGCCAAGCTATAACAAGCTGGAACTTCATGACTAGAATTGAACAAAATAAAGAAATGTGTTAGTATTCCATAAACTGGAACTTGTAAAAAGATGTTTCAAGAGTATTTTGGTACAAATTTAAGGTCATTTTAACTTGTGGATCAAAAGTTATGACAAAAATATGGAAGGATATCATGAAGTGGAAATGCATAAATTATAATTAAAGAACTATTCTTATATTTTGTTTTCATTGGAATTAATGATTATGTGGGAAGTCATAAGGCTAAGTAAATCCCTTATAAACATGTGAAATGAAGGGATTAAGAGATGGATGTCAAGGAGAGATAATATCTCTAAGGTTATTTCAAGTAATTATGTTTCCACCTCTTATGAGAAATTAGGTAATTTCCTTCTTAGCATGTTTTAGCATCATATTAGCTAGAACCTCTAGATGCAAAGAAATGGATGAAATACTTTATGATGTAGGTTTAGATATCACAAAAGCTTTGTGAAGTATTGAGGACAACAATTAGCCAAGCGATAGCATTAAAGAAGGTAAGTTCCCCATCCATAGAATGTTTTCAATAAAACTCTTTCATGAGAAAATGTTATAAATCATGCTTGTTTATTTTATTGGAAATATCATGAAGTAAGTAGAAGTATACATGATTATGTAATTGTTCAAGCATGCTACATTTTGAGAAATCATATACATATGATGAACTAATTTGTAAATCCTACATTAATTTTATTAAGCAATTACACTTGCATTTCATGCATAAGGACTGCGAAAGCCATAGTATAAAAATATGAATTTATGAAAATATTGGAACGAACCTAAGTTACATGTATTTATATTTAAAGTGAATTCAGGAAAGAAAATATCCTTTGAAAGGAAACTGTTTTGGGGGGAAAAAAAAGGATTTGGCTATGGAACTATTGAATTATGTTGAGACATTGCATTGATCTCTGGTGTGGCATGATTCTTAAATACTCAAAAGGACTATACACTTATACTAACTTATGTGGGATTGATAACGTTGTTTGGTTGGTGGCCACCTCTGGACTGTGATCTCTTTCTTTACATGGTGCCAATATTTGATGTTTAGTCGTCCTTAACTAGCAACAAGTTATCCCAAAGAAAAAATGGAGGATGGGTGTGGGACACCTAGCTTGTATAGTAGACCATGATGATGGTCAGAGTACGGTTGATTATGGTGTACACAATGAGGCTATACTTGGATAAGAATTAAATTGACATGAGTTTGTTAAAATTTAATAAAATATTATTAAATGTGGGATAAATGTGAGGTCTAATCATTAATTAGAGAGAAAAAATATGATATTTTGAGAATATATGACAACTCTCGGGAAACAAAAATTATTTAAATTAAGATTATTTTAAATTAGAGTTTTGATTTGGATCAGGAAGAGTTTCTTCCCATTTATAGCCTGAGCGAATCATACATGTATTCATGTTCATAGGATTGAAAACTTATCATGCAGTTGGGTTGAGATCCTTCTGAGTAGATGGGAAGAGATTTCATCGGTGTTTGATATGAGATCGCAATGTAGTTTTTGAATATGAAAATCGTATTTTGAAAATATGGTATGATCGATAATTAAAAGCTTAATACTTATATTATACATAATACCATGATTTTAATGGCATGTCCCCCCCCCACCCCCCTAAAAAAAAGAGATATGCTCAAATGAATTTTCATTATAAATCTTCTTTGTCAAATAAGAAGTAGCAACTTTTATCACCATTCCAATGATTCCAATTCATTCATCATGAAAATAGTTTTTCTTGAAATTTCACATGATACACTATAGGACTTACTAAGATATAATATATCTCATATGACTTTATTCGTACTTTTCAGGTAGACCTTTGTGAATATCTAGATTTGTATATAATCAAGACCCGAAGAGGAAAGTTGAAGTATTTCGGGTTTATATCCAGGAGGTTATGTATTAGATACATCTATGGATCCATGTTTTTGAGGTTATAATCAAATTTATTTTGGCATTATGTAAGTTTTCAAATTTATTTATTTATTTATATCATTATCAAGGCCCTTTTGTTGATTAGATGGGGTGACCTCTATAGCCATTCGGACCCTGTAGTTGTGGGGTGTTACAATCAGGCCTCAGGCCTCTTTTAATTCGGGATGTATTCAACCAACTGCAATTCTAGCATACTTAGCTTAAGGCAATCTAGTTGAGCATCTACTTTTGAGTCATTTGAATCATTCCAAGAATTCAGTCGTAGTTTCGCTTGGCTTCTGTTCTATGGCCAATAGATCAGCTATTGACACTTCTGGGATTGGTTGATAGAACCTCTTATGGAATAAATGATCCATTTTAGCACAAGTATGCAGGAATTTGGTAGCAAGTTCATATACCAGGTAAATGTAACTCTTGTCAAGGACAAAGGAAACATCTATAACTTATAATATTCGTGAGTAGCCAATTCATCATACTGAGCTGTAAATTTCCCGATATGTTCCATGGTACTTTTCTCATCATCACCGAAAAATATTGTGAAGTCAGGTACTTTGAAACCTTTGGGTAAGGCCACAACTAGTAAGTTGGCCTATTGGTCCCGGTTATATTCTAGCCAAACTCTCTTCTCAACATATCAGTAATGGCTTAGAATCTACCTATTGATTGTTCCCTTGTATGTAAGCCATGTTGTGCTAGACGGTTGGCTATGAACTCATCCCAGTCACTTGAGACCTTGCCTAGTTGAGACGCGGGTAAGTTGTTTGTGTTTTGTGTGAAAGATTTGGTTAACTCTAGCCGCTACTTATAGGTCGCCCAACTCCATAAGATACATTTAAGCCTAGAATTCTAGTTAGGACTTGTCTGATAATAGATCCAAGAAAATTGCTTTATGGGAACCGCCCCCCGGACTAAGTTGGATGTGACTAGTGGGAAACTAGCCTTTAGGAAAAATAGGTAGGACTCTAGTAGTAAATTGTCCTCAAATACCTTGAAGCAACTACCTTGTGGCCAATATAAGTGGCTACCCCCCAAGTAGAAGAATGAATCCCTAGGGGGGAGATGGGACCTGCCCCCGGCATAGTTGGCTATAGGAACACTCATAGCCACTGTTAGTCCTCCTACATACATTACAACCAATTATTCAGTTGGTTAAATTGAACTGATCACTGGTCCCATGCTACCAAACTCAATGTAAGGTATATTCCTAGGTATGGCAGGTACATAGGGTTTGGGAACTAAGGTGTGTGAGGGTGAACCGTGTTCCCTTCAGGTAATAGTAGCCCTGCCATATTGCAAATACTGTGAATTGTATTGGGATCTACTAGGGTTGTTGTGGCCATTGGAACATTCCTTATTGAAGCTATCAAAGCCTATAACTCATTCTAAAGCAATGGCTGGAAGACCATTGCAAACTGCTGAATGAGATTTTGCATTAATTCTTTTGTGCTTTCATCGAATTGCTGGTGAATAACTATGAGATATGTTGGGGAAGTTGCAGTTATTGTAAGATTTGTATTCTGGCCACATCCTTTGATTGACCATCAATTTCTCTTTGTGAATTCATATTAAGAACAATATTTGCCTAACCTTGATTGCATGAAAAGGGGTCACTTCAAGGTGATTCCATTTTTACACCAAATAGTGTTTGTTGTGTAAAGTACAGCTTGCTTGGTAGACTATCTTTAGGTTGTCCCAGCCAAGCTAACTCTAACAAATTCTTATTGGCACGGCTAACACAGTAACCGTGATCGAAAAGAAGGCTGTTTTAGAAATTGCTACAATGACAAATGTGAACTCAAAATCTGGAATAAGATACTTGTTTAATTGATCAAACAAACAAAACCCAAATATGCAAGCACCACTTTGAGGGAGTATTTTGAGGCATAGACAAAAATTAAAAACTAAAAAATATGTAAAGGAGATCAATAAAACTGAATTTAAGGAGAACTCTAGAAAGACGAAATGAAAGAAAAATTGCTTTGATGATTTTGGGTATACTTGATTCCATCCCTTCTTTGATGCCCTTGAGTTTTTAATGGAATTCGTTAACCCCCATGTCTACTATCTTCACCACTTCTTGTGATCTTATCCCCCTTGACATTCACTGTAATCGTAATAGAGAAATGGGTCTTTGAACTAATCAAAATGCCTCCACCTTTTCTTAGAATTTATGCATTATCCCACTCAAACTCATTATCCCACGTCTTTTGGCTAATCCGTCCATCAGCTTTATTCGTCAAGCTATCCTTTAGATTGGCTAGTTTTGGGTCGACTAGTTGACCGTCCAGTAGTCGTAGTCATCTACCATCCGGTGGATCAGCTAGCTGAGATTCTCCAACCTAACTGGTTACTTTTACTTGCCAAAGGAGAGACTATATTTATAAATAGATAAAGAGCATGTTTGATAGCTTAATTAAGCACTTAAATTAAATATTTATTTAATTAAGCGTGTTTAATAATGAATAATATTAAGTACTTAATTAATTAAATACTTTTGATAATAAATTTTTATTATTACTTAATTGATTTAAGGTATACTGAAATCATATTATAAATTTTATGTAAAACTAAAGTTACTTAAGTTTGAAATATGAATATGTTACATACTCATCTCATTATTAATATTAAGTTATATTTAATTTAAAATATAACAAAATATAATATAAAAATAAATTATAATTAATTCAAACTTCAAATTCAAACATCAAATTTATATTTCAGTCATTAAACTTTAATTTTTAGAATTCAATACGTAAATATCTAGGTTTCAATCTTCAAATTCAATTTTATCAAACCAACCCAAAACTAATCTCTAAATAGATAAAATAATTTTTAGAGATGGATTTAATTCTCTCTGAATAGAGACAAATTCAATCATTCTCTAGATAGAGGCATATTATAGAAGGATTTAAAAAAAAAAATGAAGACAAAATTTTAGAGATGAAAGCTATTGGTCTCTAATATATCTTTAACTAAGGATGAATTTTTAGGAATATGATCGATATATTCATGTATATACTAGATTAAACCTCATAAATACGCGATAAATAAATCATACCTTCGTATATATAGTTTCCAAAAATATGACTCGAAAAGCTTTTGGCCTTCTGGTAATACTCCAGACCCTCAAGTCTTCTTTAGTGTAATCTCCGAGGACAAGAAATTTGTTAATCGTATTTTTATCTCTCTTTGTAGAGAGTAGACTCACAAAAACTAAGAAAACGTTGTTTCTCGCATAACCCTGATATAGAGTCTTAAACTAACATATATAGTTTAGTATTTCCAACAATGTCTATATATTTGACTCTATCTCAAGTACGAATCCTGCAGCATATATAGTTTTGGTTTCTTTCAATTTGTATTAATAAAACCATAAATAATTATAATTTATTATTGTCCCATAATTAAGAGCCGCTGAAGGGACCTGACAGAATACAGTTGGATTAAGCTCCAATATGTTATTTTATCAACTAAAAAAATAATTTATTAATTACGTTCCACTTCACTAAAAGAATATAATTGCACTCGTTGACTAATTGTAATTATTGGAATCAATAATTATATTCTTATGATTGATCGATCTAACATGAATTCAAGATGCATCAACAAAATTAATTTAAAATACACAATTAGAAATAATTACATGTATAATCAAACTCTAAATGGAGATGAATTTTTGCATCTCTAAATCGTCACTAATCACTTTCGTCATTCAATTTTTAAATATTATACTTTTACTTCAAATTAAATATAAAATATATTTTAAACCCAAAATTTTAGAAAAATTCTACTTAAACCCCATATTAATTTCAAAATAGTACATTAATTTTTGAATAATTGTATAATGGCCATTAATTTTTTATCGTTCTTTTTATTTTAGTCTTCAATGTTATTTACAATTAAATCTCTAAATAGCTTGTTTGATAATTCATTTAACTATTTAAAATTAATTAATTAAGTACTTATTTAATTAAGTGTGTTTGATAATAGATAATGTTAAATATTTAGTTATTTAAGTGTGTTTGGTAAAAAATGCTTTCTATCACTTACTTGATTAAGATGTACTAAAATCTTATTATAAATTTTAAATGAAATTAAATGTTTAAATTTTGAATATGTTAAAAACTCAAATTATAGCTATTGTTCTTTTGTATGTATTTAATCAAATTATAATAAAAATATAGTGTAAAAAGAAATTATAACTAATTCATTCTTTAAATTCAAAATTCAACTTTTAGAATTCAAAACTTAAATATTTAACCTTCAATATTTAGATTTAAATTTTATCAAATAAGACTTAATAAATATAAAAAATAATACAACGATATAATATATATTACTATAAGTACATGAGAGAGAGAGAGAGAGAGAGTGTGTGTGTGTGTGTGTGTGTGTGTGTGAAATGAAGATAATTTGTTGTAAAGACGTACAAATTAATTGTTAGATTCTTTTGTTGACTTCAAAAGAGTAAATAAATTATATATTCCAGCTATGAATGCTTCTATTTTGATTGAAGTTTCAACAAGACAAAATGCAATCCCTATAACTATTGAAACAAAAGTACGCCAAAGACGGAGGCGACCCCTTGTTCCAAAGATAAAAATGCTTGAAAGAAATTACGATTAAATGACAAGAGTGATCAAATTAAAGAATTAGAAAATAAGGATCAAGAGGCAATTGATGAAACAATCCAAAATTTTGAAAGTAGTGAAAATAATAGTGAGATTTCCATCAATTGTAGTACTTTTGACAAAAGTTTAATCAGACAGAAGTAATTATTGATATATATATATATATATATATATATTGCATAGAGTATACCATTTGATGTTTTAAAAGATAATGAGGATTTTTGAATTAATATCAATTGAAAAAATTCATAATAGAAGTGAATGGTAAAAATGAAAAGATACGATTCAATCAGAGTTAAATTCACTTACAAAGCACAAGGTTCTGGGACCTGTCATTCGAAAATTAGATGAAATAATGCCAATTGGCTATAAATAGACATTTGTACAAAAGAAAAATGAAAAAAATGAAATCGTGGATATAAAGTACAACTTGTAGCACAAGATTTTTCACAAAATTTGGGTATTAACTACGATGAGATATTTTCACCCATGATAGCTGCAATTATACTCCGATAACTTATAAGGCTAAGAGTTATTCCATTAAATTGTAAAAGTAACTGTATGACTTAAAGTTCTCTAGACACATGTGATATAATCATTTTAGTAAATACTTATTAAAATTAAGCTATAAAAATAATCTAATATGTTTGTATGCCTTTATCAAGAAATTTAGATATAGTTATGTAATACTAACTATATATGTTGATGATATCAACCATATTGGAACTCTATATATAAGAGCCAAATAGGCAAACAAGAATTTGAAACTAAGCATTTTGGAAGAACTAATTTTCATCTTGGTCTATAAATTAAATTCATGAAAGATGGTATTTTTATTCATCATCTATATATATAATAAAAGTTCTAAAAGGTTTTACACAGATAAGACACATCCATTAAGTATTCTAATGGTTATCAGGTCACAACCGTACTAATATACCTTACTAATAACACTCAACCTAATATAACATTTTCTGTAAATTTATTGACAAGATTTGGTTCTACTTCAACAAGAGCATATTGGAATGATATTAAACATATCCTTAAATATCTCCAAGAAAATTATTTTATTCAAATAAAACTAGCCTAATGTTGATTGGTTGTGTAGAGGCTATTTTTTTTCCACAAAAAAAAAAAAAAAAATCTATTTCACATGAAGCACATTCTCAAACTGGTTACTTATTTATATGCAGTAATACTGCTATATCATAACACTTTGCAAAATAGTCTATAACAGTCACTTCTAATCACGCTTAAATTATTGCTATTTATGAGGCAAATCTAGAATGTGTGTACTTGAGATCAATGATCAATTATATCTAAGAAAGTCGTGTTTTATTTTCTAAGAAAAAAACTTTCAACATCTCTTTATGAGGATAATACAGTTCGTATAACTCAATTGAGAGGACGAAATATTAAAGGAGATATGGCAAAGTATACAACAACAACAACAACAATAACACTAACTAAGCCTTAATCTCAAGATATTTAGGGTTGGCTACATAAACCAATATAAAACTACGTGTGGTCATCCAAAAGAATCCTCTCATTTCACTTCTTTCTATCCACTGTCATAGTCTCATCTAAATCCAACAAAGACATATCTCTTCTAATAACCTCCATCTATATCTTCTGAGGCCTGCCCTTTTCTCTGTCCAACCTAGCATACCTCCATCCTTCAATTCTCCTAACATCAGCATTTCTCCATCTTCTTTGAAGATGCTCAAACTAATACAAGTGATTTTCTCTCATCTTGTTATCAATAGATGCCACTCTTAATTCTTCCTAAATGATCTTTGATGTGTTTAAATTTGGGTATAAAAATCCTATAAAAATAAGCACAATTCCGATTAAATTTAAATTAAAACATTAACTCCAAATTACATATATGAGCAAGCGTACTCATCATTAAGCATAGTATAGGGTTCAAAATGAGTGTCGATCCTCAAGGAACAAGTATGCATCAATCACTTTTCTTTCATTATTTAACCGACTTAATAAAGTGAAAATGAAATAAAAAAATAAAAAAAATAAAATAAAAGAATATATACATGTTAAGGATGGAGAATTATGTAATTTAAACCATTATTTTGACAAACATGATTTTAAAGTACCCAATCATCATCATAACTAATCATTCTCTTGGCATCATGAAGGATTACTATAGATTCACTTCTTTGGTCAATCCATGAAATCACTACCTTCTAGATAAATTAGCATTACTTGGTCTCGTCTCAACTAATTCACCCAAAAGACGCATTCAACACAATCCTTGGTTAAATTTTCGTGATCTGGGCAAATTTAAAATATGAAGCTAACCAATGATTCCTTGGTCTAGACAGACATCAATTAACCTTTAATTACCCAGTTCTTAGCAATTAACCCCTTTGTCCAGCAAGTTAATAGACAACAAATATGAAATAAATCGATTGAAACCACCATCAACCCCTTTGGTCTAACAAGTTAATGGAAAGAAACAACCAATTAATCTCATAATAAGCACAAGTAATTAAATACCAAGAATAACAATTAATTAATTAAAAGATCAAACTAACTCTAAAAATCATGAATACCTAAACAATTTTAAATTACAATAAAACAATTAATACATCATTGTTCAAGAAAAAGAAAACAAAGTTAAAAGAAAGCACTCATAGACAAGCTTCCTTCTTCTTCCTTTGTAGACCCTCTTGCACAATCCTCCTTGAATTGAAGAATTCCTCCTTAATTTTAGTGACTTTCTGTTTTGATCTGCAAATCCCCTTCTTTTCCTTGTGTTTTCCCTTTATTTATAGGCGTTAGAAGTGCCTAATTTCGTTCTTCTAGGGTTTCTGGCCGACCAGAAGTAGGAAAATACTAAAACTCTACAAATTATAAAAAAAACGTACGTGAAAATCGAGGCACCACCTCAACACCAGGGCACAGCCGGCGCCGCCTGTCCTGCTTAGGACCGGCGCCAGTTGTGGCCTGTTTCTCCCTTCGTTCATGCGATTTTCCTTGATTTTCATGCCAATCCTTTTAGAGTGCAGCTGGTGCCGCCTCTGGCCTCCTAGCCGACACCGGTTTGGTTCTATTCCACTCCATTTCACTGATTTCTGTCGTCTTGAAGTGCATGCCAGCAACACATGGCCGGCGCCAGTTCCCCTGTCTTGGCCGGCGCTGCCTTTACTCTGTTTAGTGAAGTTTCTGTCTTATTTTACCCCTAAAATCTGAAATAATGCACAAAATACCTTTCCAATGGTAAAATCTTAAATATGAAGGAATATGACCAGTTAGTGAACAAAATGTATTACAAAATAGCCTCAAAGACAAGTAGGAAAAACACAAGTTTTCAAAAAATCACTCAATTAATTTCAAAATAATATCTTCAATTCTTTCTTTATTCAAGATAGCAAAACATCTGCTACTATACCTTTCATGACAAATGCAAGACTTGTGTAAGTAAATAATGACTAGTAGAACCATCCCAATATTGAACAATGTTCTCAAACCATTGGAAAGAATTTAATTCAAAAAGAATATGCATTCCATAAACTTACTTTTCATACATTCTCTCCACTAATTTGAGACATATCATGATTCTACTTAAATCAAGTAGGACTTTTAAGCTTGTAATGTAAGGCTAAAGGGTTTGTAATGTAGCTTGTTAAACGAAGGATATAGGAAATCAAATATAAAAAAAGATGAGAGTTTGCAAGAAAAGGATAAACCAGATATACCAATAAATTCCAAACTTTTCTTGCTCTCCTATCACCAAACCAAATCAAAACCCATAACCTTGTATGGCAATTATAGTTCAAGCAAATCTTGCATTCTTTTTTTCTTAATAATTCTTAACTCATCATTCATATTGCACAAGATCATCAAAAATTTAAGCAATTTTTTCCAGCTTTCTTCCCGCTTTCTTTCTTCTCTTTCTTTTTCAGCTTTTCTTTTCTTTTTCTTTCCTTCCAAATGCTGCTTTTGTTTATTTTTCAATTTATTTTTTCAAACCTTTTCTAGCAGATTTCTGGTTTTTCTCAAGTTCTCTTTTCTCTTTTTCTTTTCTCCTTTCACAACTCCACTCAACAGTGATGCATGACTGAAAGTAACAAATCATGACATTTACACACGCTTTCTTTCTCACAATTCCCCTACTTGTACTTTTATCCATCAAGAGCAATAAAAAATTTGGAAGAATTATCAAACTCTTAGAAAGAAGTAATGGATAAAGTACGATAACGGGTTTAAAGAAATAAATTAACAATTTAGGTTCAAAATAGGTACTAAGGATAATATGAAATAGGTAGGCTTGAAAAGCTCAAACTATCCAAAGAAGGTCTATTACCATCATCCCTAAGTTAAATCATAAATGTCTTTCTTATTTCGCCTCGAGAGGTATTCAAGTAAGTTCTAGAATACTCAATGAATTTTAGTATAAAAATAGGTTTAAGAACAATGTAAAGCATTTGTTCTAGAACTACTTAATCTAAGTGCGTGCAAAAAGTCATGAATAAGCCACAATTGATATATAACATATGCTCTATGATCTAGCATAAAGGCATGCATTAAAAATGCATCTTGAAAGCATAAACAAAAATCCAAAAAATTGTTGAAAATTTTGCTCACAAGAATTTCAAAAGGATGAAGTATAACAAGAAGAATAGGTTCACAGAAGAATTTCAAGACGAATAAAAATAATTTTCTAATTTTCTATTCTAACCACTCCCCCACACTTGCACTGGATATTGTCCTCAATGGCCAAATAAATAGAGTAAGGAAATATTGCCATGGGACCAAAAATAAAGGGAAAAAGATAAGAAAGAAAATACTTTCATTACAGTGGCAATTTTCTACACAAGAGTCGAGTTCCAGGAGAAAGGAGTAGTGTTGAAGTACCTAAAAAGAAAAATACAAAAGAAGCACACTAAAGCATAAAAACTAGAAAAGAAAAATAAACAAAAAGGAAAGAAAATAGGACACACGAAACAAATCAAGAAATAACTAGAAAAGGTCATGGAAATATAAAGGAAAAAAAAACAACAAAAAGAGAGTGACAACTAGGGACACGTGTAGAACAACCATCTCAATCCTCCTCATCATCATCATCAGGTGCAGAAGTATCCTCACCACCATGCGATCCCAGAAAACGCTACATCCATTCAACCCATTGCTACTCTATAGTAGTCTGCCTCCGGGCAATGTTATCAAAGGAGTCCCGCATGTGTAACAACATCTTTGTCTGTTGGGCAAACTGTCCTAGCACTGCGGTCTCAAAGTCAGTCCTTGGTTAGGATTGTGAACTGTTAGCTCGTGCCTGCGATGGTGGTGGTGGGTGCCCCTCCTCCACAGGTGGTGGCTGAACTTAGTCTGGATATTTGACCTTATAGGGAGTTAGCCATTTCTTCATTTCCTGGCTATACGTGTACCCACAACTCATCAATGTTTGCTCTGTTACTAGGTCATGCTCAGTGGTCATCTCTAGCAATTCCCCCTCAATACTAATACTAAAGTCTCTCAGAATTTTCATGATGACTAGAGAGAAGACGAAGGCTTTGGTAGAGAGACGATGATGAACCACATCCCTAATGGATTGTATGATCAATAGAGCAAGAGGGATAGACTGAGTGGTCATCATCCTATGCAAGATATGCAAGATGTATGTATCAATAAGGCGTGTCTCATTGAAACTACTGGCTTGGGGTACAACATTGAAACTGAACATGTAGACTAGAGCCCTAAAGTTGGCAGCAAAATCATTGTTAGAATAGAAGCTATTAGCTTGGAAAGCATTGTGCTTGTGCAACCCTAGAGTAGCTCTAGTACCACTAGCATCCCAATTAGGGTCAGAAAGAATATTTTGATTATTAGTATCTATCACTTGCCAAGAATCATCATCATAAACCTGGAGGAGAGTAGCTAAATGGTTTCGTGTGATGATAATGGGGGTTCCCTTTACTCTTGTCTCAATGTGTGGAAGGTGTTTATTGCCTTTTCAACTATATTGGCGTAGAATTCTTTAATGAGCACCGGGAAATAATCCCTCTTTAGCTATACTATAACTCCCCACCCTAGCCTCTTAAACATCATTCCTAGTTTAAGGGCACAGTCTAGGGTAGGTGCAAAGGTACGCTCCACAATAATCTTATTAGAAGCCCTCCTATTGTACCACTCCTCACATAATGGATCAATGAACTCAGCTAGCCTAAGAAACAGGGGATCTATAGATAAAGGGGCTGAGGAAGAAGAAGCTCTAGCCCTTTTTTTAAGCTTGACCGCGTGTTCTAGACATATTGGTGAGTAAGTAGCAGTGAAGATAGGAGGATAAAGACTAAGAAGCTAAAAGATTTTAGAAAGATTGTATCTCCCCTGTTTCAAACACAATACATAACACCCTCTCAACTCTCAACCAACTCACAACAATAATGCCAAAACTCCTTTAAAGTATATCACGCACAAAACAAGAACCAATTCAATCTTTTCCAATCAATCTACCACACTTTACAACACAACCTGCAAGAATACATATAAAAGCTCACTATGAAGCATAAATGTGTTGAACAAACCCAATGTATCTGGATGCTCATAACATGATCATGTGAATTATTGAATCATTATGGCATTATAGTAATCAAGTGTAAGATAAGTCAAGGCCAATGTGCACTAATTACTCAATCATCATAATAGCCATAATCATACCTTTTAAGCAAATGGATAAACTCTCTAATGATCATGTGAATGAATCAAGTACTCAAGAAACATTAACTCATAATATATCCCATGTCATGAAGCTCAAGAGTTAATTCACAATGTAAGAGAATATTAAATATCCCAAATTTTGGCAAAAAATATACCTAAAATTAGAAAAATTTACCTACAACATTTTGACCGTGGGAATTCAAGAAAAATCATATATTTATGTTCTCCTATGCATGGGCAAGCAAAAGATGCATTCTCTTTTCAGAAATCCAAGCTCTTTGCATGTGGATTGAAGATTGGGTTTTTGTGAAAAATAGAAGATTTAAAGAATTTTGATCCATAGAAGCAACAAAAGAAAGATAGATTGATGTTTTAAGAGTGTTTGGGAGGTGAAAAGTCAAATCTTGAGAGGTTGGGAAGGTGACGCCGGTGCGTGTTAGAAAGGATTTGAGAGGGAGTTGGAGAGTTTGAAAGAAAAAGTGGCCAAAATGGCCTATTTTAAGTCCTTCAACCCACAGGAGCCGGTGTCGGGTCTAGTCCTAGTCGACGCCGGTTGCATTCTATTCGGGCTCTAATTTTTTTTTTAACGAAATAAAAATGATGAACACGCAACAATGATGAAAAATGTAATTTAATTCATAAAGAAATAAATAAAATGAAACAAAATGATGAAAATAAAAATTGTTCCAAATTACAAAAATACTTAAAGCAAAAACGACTTCAATGCTTTCCACGGCCTTGATCCCATGGATTTTCTTCGGTGTTTCCTGGTAGTATCCCTGCTTGACGATCCCCAAGTAATTTAGCTAATTGGCCAATTTGGCTTTCCAAATTGCGTATAGAGGCCTCTAAGTTCCTTGTCGTAACATCAACCCCTTGGAACTTAGTCTCTGTTATACTTACCAATTGACCAATCAATTCCTCCAATGGTGGCTTGGACGGTGCTGAATTGCTGTTCAAAGGAGGTTGGTTCCTTTGATTTCCCCCAAAATTGAAAAACCCTTGCCTAGGTTGGTTTCCATTGCTCCATGAGAAGTCAAGGTGATTTCTTAAACTAGGATTGTAAGTAGGGCTATAAGGATTGTTACCTAAACGGATATTACCTGTAAAGGCTGCTTGTTCTGTGTTTTCTTGGAGTGCACCCATTTTTCGGCACTTATGATCTGGGTGCCCTTCTCCACAGAAATCACAACTTACATTTAACATTTGGTATTGAGGCATCACCATTTGTTTTATCTTTTGAGTCAAGGCTTCCACCTTAGCCTCCAAAGCTGCCACAGCATCCACTTTGTGCACTCCTTGCACACGAGCTTTAGGCCTTGTACTTCCTCAAGAATAGTTATTAGAAGCTAAATTTTTAATAAGATCGAATACCTGTTCCGGGGTCTTATGATTAATGGAACCCCCTGCAGAAGAGTCCACCACTTGGCGTGTTGAAAATGTAAGGCCATTCAGAAAGATGAGCATCTACATTCCTAGCTCAAATCCGTGGTATGGGCACTTTCTTAGCATCTCCTTGAACCTCTCCCAGCTTTCATACAAAGGTTCTGAATCTAATTGTTGGAAGGCAAATGTCTCATTTCTAAGTTTGGCTGTCATAGCTGGAGGGAAATATTTGGCAAGAAAATTTTCAGCTAGGGCATTCTAAGTGGTGATCGATCCTGTGGGTAAAGACATTAATCAAGATTTGACTCTATCTCTCAAAGAAAAAGAAAAAATTCTAAGCTTGATGGCATCTTCAGAAACACCATTCATCTTAAAAGTATCATAGATTTCAAGAAAATTGGCTAGGTGGGCATTAGGATCTTCTTCGGGTAACCCATCAAATTGGACTATGTTTTGGACCATCTGGATGATATTGGGCTTTATTTCAAAATTGTTCGCATCCACCCTACGTCTAGAGATACTTGAGCCTGTGCCCAAGATTACAGGTTTCACAAAGTCATCCATAACCCTCCTGTTATTCCAGCATTATTATTTTGAGCACCATCCATGTCTGCAAGTAAGTTCCGTTTGATTGTCTGGCAGATTTTTTGACAATGTCCTTTCAATTTCAGGATCAAAATCTACTATCTCGCCTTCAGATTTTCGGGTAATGTACCAAGGTTAACACCTATAACAGACCAGACAAAAGTTACATAATGAAATTCACAATTCACACAAAATTACAAGAACATGCTAGTCAATTTAAACATTAGTTAAAGTTAGTAAATTAGCTTACAAAGATACACAAGATACAAAAGAAGGTAACTTTGTGCGAAAAAGAATAATTGTACATATTTACATATTTACATACTTGCATATTTACATATTCACATGGTTTAATCAACAAAGTCCAAGCTTTCATGATATTGTTCCCCGGCAACGGCACCAAAAACTTGATGTATTTAAATTTGGGTAGAAAAATTATATAAAAATAAGTACATTCCTAATCAAGTTTAAATTAAAATTTTAACCCCAAATTACACACTTGAGCAAGCATACTCATCATTAAGCATAGTATAGGGTTCAAAACGAGTGTCCATCCTCAAGGAACAAGTATGCATCAATCACTTTTCTTTCATTGTTTAACCGACTCAATAAAGTGAAAAAGAAATTAAAATAAAATAAAATAAAATAATATATACATGTCAAGATGCAGAATTATGTAATTCAAACCATTATTTTGACAAACATGATCTTAAAGTACCTAATCATCATCATAACTAATCATTCTCTTGGCATCAAGAAGGATTAAGATAGATTCACATCTTTAGTTAATCCATGAAATCACTATCTTCTAGATAAATTAGCATTACTTGGTCTCGTCTCAACTAATTCACCCAAAAGACGCATTCAACACAATCCTTGGTTAAATTTCTGTGGTCTCGGCAAATTTGAAGCATAAAGCTAATCAATAAATCCTTGGTCTAGGCAGATATCAATTAACCTTTAATTATCCAGTTCTTAGCAATTAACCCCTTTGGTCCAGCAAGTTAATAGAAAAAAACAACTAATTAATCTCATAATAAGCACAAGTAATTAAATATCAAGAATAACAATCAATTAATCAAAAGATCAAAGTAACCCTTAAAATCATGAATACCTAAACAATGTCAAATTACAATAAAACAACTAATACATCATTATTGTTCAAGAAAAAGAAAACAAAGTTAAAAGAAAGCACTCATAGACAAGCTTCATTCTTCTTCCTTCATGGACCCCCTGCACAATCCTCATTGAATTTTAGAATTCCTCCTTAATTTGAGTGATTTTCTATTTTGATCTACGAATCCCCCTCTTTTCCTTATGTTTCCCTTTATTTATAGGCTTTTGAAGTGCTTAATTTCATTCCTCTAGGGTTTTTGGCTGACTAGAAGTAGGAAAATACTAAAACTCTGCAAATTACCAAAAAAATGGTGCAAAAATTGAGGCACCACCTCAACACCAGGGCACAGCCAGTGGCGCCTGTCCTGCCTAGGGCCAGCACTGGTTGTGGTCTGTTTCTCCCTTCGTTCACTGATTTTTCTTGATTTTCACACCAATCCTTCTAGAGTGCAGCTGGCGCCGCCTCTGGTCTCCTAGCCGGTGCTAGTTCGGTTCTGTTCTGCTCTGTTTCACTGATTTTTCATCACCTTGAAGTGCGTGCCAGCAGCACGTGGCCGGCGCCGGTTCCCCGGTCTTGGCCGGCACCGCCACTACTCTGTTTAGCGATATTTTTTGTCTTATTTTACCCCTAAAATCTGAAATAATGGACAAAATACCTTTTCAAGGGTAAAATCTCAAATATGAAGGAATATAACCAGTTATTGAACAAAATGTATTACAAAATAGCCTCAAATAATTAGGAAATATATGACTAATTTAGGCTCTATCAATCTTGTTCCTTACTCTGTCCTTTCTAATATGCCCGCACATCTACCTTAACATACACATCTCAACTACCTTCATTTTCTAAATGATAAAATAGATGTGCTGAAATTTGATCATGGAATAATCTGATATATTTATTCACTAAAATATTGTTGATTGCTACATGTAAGACAATTAGTACATAAAATTAGAATACTCGACTGAAGATATGAAGCCATTTTAAATGATGGCAAACAGAGGAGGAGTATATACACACTCTACTCTTTTTCCCTAATAGAGGGTTTTCTCTATTGGGGTTTTCTTGATCAGATGTTTAATAAGGTAATGTTCCCTCTACAATAGAAAGTGTACTTTTTTTTCTTTCACTAGAATTCTGTCCTACAAGATTTTTCTTATGAAGGTTTTTAATGAGATATATCCGAAATTTTGAAAATGAACATATAAGGGGAAGTACTATGAAATTAAGAAGATAAAGAGTTATTCTTCATTTTTCCAAACTACTCATTTAACTAAAGGATAGATATAACTATTCAATTTTTTAGATTATTCATTTATTCAAAAAGATAAATGCGACTAATCTTTTTTCTAAGGTTACTAATTTTATGGATAAAATAAAATTGTATTTATTAGACTTATTACTTATCCTTTAAAATGATGTATCTAACCCTTTACAAATTAATGTCTTACGTAAACAATGGTTTAGGAGTTTGAATCAGTTTTAAGATATTCTTTTATTTCTCTACTTCCCATAAATTCTTTACTTTACAATTTTCTTACAATTTATTTTATAATTCTATTTTGAATCAATTTTACAATACTGCTTATGAGATAGCTCAACCTTCTTCTTCTTCTTTTTTTTTTTTTAACTCTAACTAAAATGGACTAGAATCGAATGCCTTTTCCAGCCAGAATAGATTGGAGTACTCTTTCCATTATATAGTTCCGAAGGAAAATTAGAATGGAATGATAGTTCATTTATGACGTTTTACTAGAACTATACTTTAATATCAAACTAAAATGAAATTTAATATAATATGACTAAATATCCTATTACATAATGTTGTTTGAATGTAATCAACATTAGTTGGTTTTAAATTTCTTTTTCCAAAGTGAAAAATAATTTAAATATTATTTTTATGTATTAGAAATAATAAAAATTGTTACGTAATGATTATTTACATCCCTCCGATCCGTGTCTACTTGTCTAGATTGTGGAAATTGCACCGCAGTTGCTTCCCCATTTTATTTTTCTATTAATAAAAGTACGTACATTTTTATCCATAATTATTATTTTTTTTAGCTCTGATATCATTTACGATTTAAAATGACTCAATTACAACAAATAAAAAATTCAAAATTATATGATAGCATACTTTTAATATTAAGTGGCATATTTGTCATCAACCTAAACACAAGAAGTTATAAAAGGAAATGATTAATATTTTCCCAATCGACATTTAATCTTAAATTTTGGTGTCACAAAAAAAAAAATCTATGTCCATTCACGAGGAATAACTATTTATATTTTTATTTTTGAGATAAACAAACTCTTATAATGATAGTATTTTAATTAAAAATAAAATATTAAATCTAAATAGAGAAAATATTATCATTACTTATATAATTTGAATTAGAATAAAGACCCAAAACATTGTGATGAATATTTACTCCTTCAAAAGGAACACACTACACAAAATATTCTAAAATTTGCTTCTGATCAATCCTCTCGAGTTGAATAGACCAAAATAGTTGGCCCAAAACGATTTTTTTTTTTAAAAAAAGGTTAATTAATCTATTCCCTATAACCTTTGAAATTTTCATTTCCATATTAATGAATTAAAAATAAAATGACTTAAATTCCAGTTTCGCCCTCGAACTTAATTTTTTTTTTTTTTTTTTTACAATTGCACACCTATATTACATTTTGCGCACATTATGCCCTTGAACTTGCAGGATTGAGTACAATTCTGCCCTTGACTCTGACTCCATCAATAACATTGTTAACAGATGCTGACATGGACATATGATGTTGACGTGGAATTCCATGTCACGTTTTCTTATCTACCATTAAAAAAAAAAAAAGACTCAATTTATTATTGTTCCTTTTATTAACAGAAAACTCCTAACCACAAAATCCCAAACTTGTTGAAGACTAAAGAGTGAACGAAGCTAAAAAGGAAGTTGCGGTGAAGAATAGTAGAAAACAAAGGCCAAAATGCAGATGAAGAAAACTAAAAAAATCTAAAGATTCCACTAGTCATTGATGGATTATAGATCGTAGAAGAAGATAAAAAGAAGAAAGAAAGTAATAAGTGTTTCCTGCAAAGGTAATTTCACTTTGTCTCGTTGTGGGGTTTATTGGGTTCAGGGATATGTATGTGTGTAAAATATGTTTAAGGTTAAAAAAACTACACTAATGAAGATAAAATATGATTACAAGAGTGATTGAAAATTATTAAATTAACAAAATAGTGTTGACTCTAAATTAGGGTAAATTAGCCCCTTTTATTTTTTTTAAAGATAATAAATCTTTCTCTAGGTATTGGGACTTGAACAAAAGGTGATGATAGATTTGTTTTGGTCTACTGTGCTTTGTGAAAATATAGATAATAAATTACAAGAATCCTTATATGTTGTCAGTAGCAATAGTTAAAAAATGTTAAAAATGAAAATGTTGTTATTATCTTTAATTGTTTGTTTTGTGTTCTTGGTTGTGTGTTAGTGAAAAGTAACATAGTTGAACAGTGTTTGTAAATTGGATTGCTTCAATGAATTTGGATCATGCTAATATGCTCATTACTTTGATGTGATATTTAAATGTAGATGGGTTATGAAGAATATTATATAGAATTGTACCATGGAGGTAGATTTGTTAATGAACCTAGTTTTAGGTATGAAGATGGGGCGTGGTTACAGTTAGGGAGGATCCGGATACAATTTCATATTTTGAACTACAAGGAATAGTGAAAGATGAGTTGAATAAGAACATTGATTATGTGTATTTCTATAACCCCAAGAGTAGTTCTTTTCAAAATGGGATTAATTTAATATGGGATGATAAGTCAACTATTGAGATGCTTAAAGTTTGGTTGGAACATAAAAAAGGAACATTGTTGTGGAGGACCTAAATATCACCGAATTTACTCCAACGGATGACCCACCACCTATCCTAGCAGAGGGGCCCATGTTGTTGGGTTTTCATGAAGGTGGGCCAGTAAATGGTCCAAGTAACATAGTTAATGATGGTTTGGTTTTGACAAGGGTTGTTGAGGATAATAAAGAAAAAATAAATTATGAATGTGTGGCTGATGAGGATGAGATAGATGAGTTGGTTGGCGTTGACATTAAAGCTAAATATTTGGTGAGAGTGAGATATTTGTCTAATGGTGAACATGATGAAGAATTGCAATCAGCAAGAGAAAAAGCTAGGCAAGAGGTTGGTAAGGTAAAAAAAACATAGAGAGCTGAACTCCCTTTTATCCCATTTGAAGAGCCTACTGATGATGAGGTAGATCCTTTAGCTGAAATTCTGCAGAGATAAATTGCTATTGCTAGATGTGAAAATGAAAATAATAAAAAGGATTCAAATGATTCAAATATTGATGTTGTGGTATATGACTCCTCTAATTTTGGTAGCTTGGTTAGATCTAATGAAGTTGAAAACCATGATAAAGCTCAAAGAAGAAAAAATAGGTTTGTCCACTACAATCCTAATGACAAATTTCCTTAGTTTTAAACAGGTATGGTTTTTTTAGATAAACAACAGTTCAAGAATGCCATAATAAATTACTCTGTGGCATTTAGGAGTGTGGACCAATAAGGATTTGGTTTCGGTATAACGCTACTGCAAAGTGCCCTTGGATAATTTATGCTAGTTTTAACAAAAGAACTAGGGGTATCATGGTGAAGAGTTTTATTGATAAACATTGTTGTTATGTTAGTTTTAGGAACAATTTACCTAGTACGAAGGTTATAACAGAGAGGCTGCATGAAATTAGAAAGGATAACCCAAAGTTAAAATTGAAGGAGATTCAAAAGATGGTTAATAATCTGAGGCATATAAATGTTCCCTTAAAAAATTATGCTAAGGTGAAGAAAGAAGTGATGGATGAAGTTGCTAGCAATCTAAAGAAAGAATTCTACCTCCTTTGGGATTATGAGAATGGGCTATTAGAGAAAAATCCTGGTAGCACAAATAAGGTTCAGGTTAATAGAGTTACTCTAGATCCAAAGATTTTATGTTTGTTTTAGTGCAATGAAGAGTGCTTGGAAGGAAGGCTGTAGACCAATATTGGGAGTTGATGGTTGTTTCTTAAAGGGTCCTTTCAAAGATGAACTACTATTTGATATTGGAAAGGATACGAATGATCATATGTATCTTATTGCATTAACAGTGGTGGAGGGTGAAAATAGGCAGACGTGGGAATAGTTTATACAACTCTTATAAGATGATCTAGACCTTTGAGATGGTTCCAATTTTAGTATTATGTCTGATCAACAAAAGGTTTGGTTTCTTGAATTTTATAGTTTTTTACTTGTATTTGACCATTTTTTTATTGAGTATTGATGAAAGACTATTATGTCTATGTAGGGGCTAAAATTGGCCATTGAAAATTTCATACCAAGAGTTGAACATATAAACTATGCTAGACATGTTTTTGCCAATTAGTCAAGAAGAAAAAAAGCCAAGGCTTATAAGTTTTGTTTCTTCAAGATTGTGAAAAGCAACAATAGAATGAGATTGGGAGAACAAAGTTAGTATGTTGGCAAGAAAAGATAAAGAAAGTGCTAAGGAATTTATGAAGAAGGATAAGCAACGTAAAGCATGGACAATGGCATTTGTTAGTGAACACTCCAAGTGTGACATGGTGGACAACAATGCATATGAGAGCTTCAATTCAATTATATTAGATGCAAGAAGTAAATGCATACTAACTATGTTGAGGGATATTAGAGAGTAGACAATGCCAAAGATTCAAAGGAAAAGGAAGGCAGGAACTAAATAGGCCCAAAACTGTGGTCTATTAGTAAAAGAAAAGTTTGACGCTAGCAAGGAAGAGGGTACAAGTTGACAAATGGTGAATTATGGCAAGAATGGATGTGAGATTAAAAAAAAAAAAAAGAAGAAGAATGAGGTTTGTAGTTGATTTGAAGAAAAAAAATCTATTCTTGTAGGTATTGGCAGATTTCTGGGATTCTATGTCCAATGCATATGCTACAATTTGGCATATTGGCGGTGAGCCTGATGACTATATGCATAGCCACTTCAGTCAAGAGTTCTACATGAAGTCATACAACTATGCTTTGCATCCACTAAATGGTTCTAATGAATGGGAAAAAAAAACAAACAAACAAACTACGAACCAATTCTGCCACCATTAGCTCTACTGAGACCCCATGGAAGACCCAAAAAGAATAGGAGAAAGAGTAAGGATGAACCCAATAAACACTCTAAACCTGGTTTGGTTAGTAGAAATGGCACAATTATATCCTATTCAAATTGTGGTAAAGAAGGACATAATAAAAAAAGGGCGTAAAAAGCCACTAAATGTCAACGTTAAGGTAGGTTCTATTCAATTATATCCTATTCTTTTCTTTTTTTTTTGTCCTAAACATAGCTCGGTTCTGAACAGTAAACAATAGCTTGTTTCCTCAGAAACATTTCAAAATGTTGAGATATTTGTCTTATTATGGTGCTAAAATATGTTATTTGCTGGGTATTTTGTTTTTGAGTGTACGTTGTTTGGTTTTGTTCAGATGGCTAACTTGTCATAATGGTTCAGTGTTTTTTTTTTTTAGTCAAGTGCATCAACCAATAGAGTGGTACAACCTGGAATTGATAAAGGAAATATGTCACAAGCTAAAGTTATGGATGGAAATAAAGGCAAAAGCAACTTTACCTAATGGTAGTCTTCAATCCAAAACATGTCAGTATGAAATAAAAGACAAAGGCAAAAAGGCTACAAGTCAATTAGTGCAAAGACCTTCTAAGATGAGGAGGCCTTCTTTCAATGGGTTTGGCTTCTTTTTGTATGTGTATATCAAATATTTTGCTTGAATTTGATATTGTGAAAAGTGCCGATATTTAACTATTATTAGTTTTGTTGTTCATAGTCTGGATTTACCCGAGAAAAGATACAACATGTTGGTGATTCTCTACAAATGAAAAAAATGGAAGAAAATGAAGTTTCTAGCACCCAAGAATCTGTTAAGAAAGCTAGACTAGGATAGTAGCTTTAAGATGCTACTGAAAATTTGTTAAAAGCTTGATTTCAAGCATAGAGGCAGATGTAGATGTTAATTAGTAGCTATAATGAAGCATTTTGTTTTTAAGACTATTTCTTTATTACTTTTTGAATGGTGGTGAATAGGATATGAACACAAGGTTGCTACCAATGTTTTGGATTAATGATGTACTGTAGCATTACAGATTGCTCTTTAAAATTGGATAGGGTTAATGAACTATTCAATGAACTATTTTTGTATTAGAGATTGCTCTTTAACTTTAGCTATGATTAATGGAGTTTTTTTTTTTTTATGGCATTAGATTGCTACAAATTGCTCTTTAAATTTTGGTTGTTTTTTGGTTGTTTTACTATTCTTGATTAAGGAAGTGATTTGGCTCTCTGGACTAGAATATGATTTGGCTTTATGGTTTTTTTTTTCTATGTTTTGGCTTTCTCTATAATGCTGAACGTTATTCTGTTAGCAAGAATTGCTTTGGAAACATGGTAGCTTTTGTCTATCAACTATAATCCAAAATCAAATAGAGATGCAGGACTCTAGGTGAATAACTTGGGTGTTCCAAACTTGAACAAGTTTGTGAATCACTAAACTATAGTTTCATCTCCCTAGTTTGAAACGATAATATAATATGGACTTTCGGCTGTGGAACAAACTTTTGATTTAAACATTGATAGCCTGAGGGTTTTCTCTTATCAATTAAAATAGTATCAGATGATATAAGAATAAATTTTATAGGTAATGTAAAACTTCATTTCCATTCCAAAAAATAAATATTTGAGTAGAATATGAACTTGGAACGAAAAAATGAGCAAAGTTTGATCTAGACTTGTTGGATATTTGCTTGGAGCATCGAATTTAGATTTGAATATTTACTTGGAGTGCCCTATGTGGATCTTTGTTAACAAAAGCGTGAGGTAAGTAGATAATATGAGAAACAATAAACCTTTTGTGAAAAGGCTGAGTTTTGCACCAGGGGTGGTTTATAACTAAGCTCGGCTTGTTAATAGGAGTAAAAGCAAGTTTGATTTGAATCAACTCTCAACATTCAGTACTAGAAAAAAGTGATTTAGCAACTGAGAAAAACGGTTGGTAATTAGCTAAATTCGATTGGTAATCATGATTTACCAACTGAATGGCATCGCATGCAAAATGCTTGGCTTGTAAATTTTCCAACCGAATTTTTTTGGAGTCAGTTGGTAATTACTAACCGCATTTCGGTTGATACTATAAAATCGTCGGTTTGAAATTTGGCATTAAGTTTGGTATTTGAGTTGACTATTTCAGTTGGTAATTACCAACAAACATTTATGTTACCAACTGATTGTTGCAGTTGGTAATTATCTACCAAAAATGTATTTTGTAAATTTATAATTTTTTATTGGTAAATTTGTATTGAATATAAGATTGTGATTTACTAATTTACCAACTGAAACATGTTGCTACCAACCGATATATGTGTAGGTAATTACCAACTGACTTTTGGTTGGTAATTTTTTTTTTTGTAATTTTATTTATTTACCAATTGAACATTCAGTTGGTAATTTTCCAACTATTTTAGCTATTTAAAATCTATTGGTAATTTTTTGTTGGTAAATTACTAACTGAGTTGTTCAGTTGCTAATTCTTTTTTTCCACTAGTAGTTTTCTTTCTTTACCAACAAAATATTCGGTTGGTAATTTTCTAACTATTTTACTAATTTAAAATATGTTGGTAATTTTTTGTTGGTAAATTACCAACTAAGTTGTTTGTTGCTTTGAAAATTACTAATTGTTATTTAATATATTACCAACCGAATTATTTTCAATTACCAATTGAAATACCAACTGATTTTTCAGTTGGTAATTTTTCTTTGATTTGGCAGAATTCTAGTTCATCTAAACATATAACCAAACACCTGCATTTGAGAAATTCATAAAATAATAAAACCAAAACACATCCACAAACCCAACATAAACATTATCAAATCCAACACAAATATCATCCTTCCACAAACATAAACATCATCCTTCCACAAATTCAAAGCAAATAAAATTCCCTCACAAAATACCACAAATCCTAACCAAATATCATCTTTAATTAAACATAAAAGATTGTCATAATATGAAAGTGAGATGGACTACAAGTCCAAGGTTTAACAATAGTGAAGGAATATTAATACAATTAAGAAACATAGTGAAGGAATATTAATTTTCTGATGGATTTGATCCACTTAGGTCCTTAACCTTTTGTGTTAGCAAAGAAACCTCCGCTGTCAACCGCTCATTTATCTTTAACACTTCTTGAATCTGTTCAACAACCTTTTGCACCAACTCGTTTATAGTATTTTGAAAGTCAGTTTTCTCCACAAAATGCAAAAGATGCGTTGATGAAATGGATGAAGAAGATGATGAAGTAGATTTCTATAGACAATTGCAGCTTAGGGATCCCATGCCATAAACTACATTCCCTTTCTTATGATGGCCTACAACTCACAACCGAATATCAGCCTTGTTTATTGGTGGAGGCTGCTCCCCTTCAACTGTTTGGTAGTGACGCTAATACATAAACAAATACAGAAATATCAAAATAAACAATGGATAAGAATTTTGGAATAAACACTATGAAAATCTCAACTATATTAGTGATTGTGAAGCTTAAAATAAAGGACATCCATCAGAATTAGAATCATCTGGTTATAACATAAAAAGTCAAAAAGTAACACCATCATTTAAATATTTTGCCATCTTTCCAATTAGAAAGGTTTATTTGACTTGGTCCACAATGCACCCCCCCCCCAACCCCCTCTTTTATAGTTCATGCATAACAAACACATTTTAACCAAGCTCCCCCTCCCTCCCCCCCCCTCTTTATTTAACTTGGTCCACAATGCACCCCCCACCCCCCCTTTCAAAGTTCATGACAAACACATTTTAACCAAGCTCCCTCCCCCTCCAACCATTCCCCCCCCCCTCCCATTCCCCCTTCCCAAAACTCCCACAAAATGGCTATACATATGGAAACCAATAAATAGGCACGTCAAAGTCATCCACTTTGGATGGGGAAAATGGAAGTGGTAAAACTACCTTCACTTGAGCTAAATATAATGGATATAGTAGTATGGAATAAGAAAATATTAAAGACCATTATTAACTTATGAAACTTACATATGTTTCCTCAGACTGCTTATCAACAAAGACAAGTTCTGGGCCTCCAAACTCCATGTCCTTATCCTCCAACATTCGGCGTTCCTTCTTAAGAACTTGCTCAACCTCATCTTCAGTGATTGTTGTGTGTGTGAAGACATATATTTTAGAGTGTGAGTAGTATTAATCATAAAATAGTATTAAAGTACGTTAGATATACAGATATTAATTCTATGTATTTTTAGAACAAGTTATTTTCATAAATTTGAATTAAAGTACTAAAGATAAGAAAAGTTGCTAGTTTTCTCTTGTGCATTGTCACTGATATGGAACCGCTGGAGTGACGTGAGCCTCCTAAACCTCCACAATCAGTATTTCTATTTGCCTTCATTTTCTCTGGAATCTTCTTGAATTTGTCACCATCCTAAATTGCTCACAACTTGTTATAGTCTTCATCCTTCATAAAGTCATGTGAGATTTTCCCATTACGAACTTGGTCCACCAAATAAGTGTAGATCTTGCTACCTTTCTTATCCTATTTTGATCTACTGAATCCATCATGCATCCTATCTCACTGGAACTATTTTTGCATATTAGCCATAAGAATTGTCAAAATATTATACAGATGATTAATATATAACACTTATAATAAAAGCAAGAAAAGAAATAATTACCGTCCATTCGGCAAACCAAACATCTTTAACTGTATTTGGAACCTTTGGCCAAGATTTATATGGTCCAAGAAACATTGATTGTATGATTGGTCGAATGGAATGTGTAGGCTTGTTACTTGGCAACCTCTTAGCTTTATCTTCTCCGCAAAGGATTCTACAATGTAAGAAAAAATTAACAAAAACAACCCTTAGGTTATATAGAAAGGTGGCATATTCTTTTATTTAAAAAAAAAAATCAGTTTCATCTTTACTTCCTATGCTTATTGATTGCAGCAATACTGTTTTCTTTTAGGCAATAGTAGTGATTATTCTAAATTTAGAGGTGATCTAAAAATTGAAATTAAAGACACAAATATTTAAGAACTTGAATTAAATTCTATAATAATTCATTTCATTTCATAGAAAAAAATGAAGGCTTTCAACAAGAAATGAAGGCTTTTATTTGTGTTCTCCTAATTTTTGTTGTTAGGTTCATAATATATGTAGACACACCAAATAAACAGCTGTTAACTACGAAACAAAATCCACCCAGCATGCATTCATTAACATATAACCATCTTAAGTTCTCATTTTCATACCTCTTGAACACAACATGTTTTAGCCCTCTTTCCTACATTTTCTTCACAGAAATACATACCAAAAAAGAGCTAAAAACATTTAAAATAAACTCTAAACAATTGGTTCAGTGAACAACAACAAACAACTAGCAACCAGAAAATTTTCTTATGAACTTCATCTTTTGGCTTATAGAGAACTTTGCTCAACGTTGCACTTATAGAGAACTTTGCTCAACAAAGAGTGCAACGGTCATTTCTCCTCAGCTTTTGGCTTTAAAGATTATTCTCTCTCTCTCTCTCTCTCTCTCTCTCTCTCTCTCTCTTAAAAGAATTAGAAAACTAACGAAATCTCTTTTCATTTGTATCAATATATGTAATAGTCTTTCCAGTTCTGAAATAAAGCAACATAAACCAGTGTTCTGCCATTCAGCATATTACAGTCTTGCAACTATTATTAACCATCATTGCAAGCCATCTTTCCTCCTTAGAGATGTGGTGACCAAATGCCCTCTTAGATCCTTGGGTTTTGCTACAATTCTGCAGTACTTAAATCCTTTTGTATCATAGTTGAATATGATCATCTTGTCAATCTAAACCAAGTATACATTTTCAGCCACATAAAACAATAGCAATTATTGTTCGCCATACTGCACAGAGAATTTCTTGCTCTAGAGTTTTAACCATTGGATTTAATGCCTTGTGAAGCTTTTATCATTTCCTTAATAGAAACTAAACATATTTTGCAGATTGTAAACAAGAAACAAGTTTGTGCTAATATACTAAAATAAGGCAGGTTCATTGGTAACAAAGAAAATGAAATGGATAAACTTTACACTTCTCACATTAAAGTTACAAATTATTTTGTTTTGTTGAGCATACCACTTTACCCTTTAATAGATTTCAATGTCAAACAGAAATTTGGATATGTTGAATGATTTTGACTAGTAATCTTCAGTTCATCATCCTCAGGGAAAGGGTACAGAGTGGGGATGGACAATGAAGGCAGTAATATGTCACAATTATGTAATTAGACAAGCAAATTCTTATGCATCAAAGAAGAGAAAGAAGAGGACAAACAATCAATTGAAGGAATATTAAGAACCCGAGTAGGATGAAATTCCAGGACACTTAATGCAAAGTGTTGGATCAGATAATGAGATGTTGTGTAAGCATCCGAATCCATAAAATTCACACTTCCAAGTGAATGTATCAACACTATAGGAAAAACAAAGATTGTTGAAACTACATAGGATGAAAATAGTTACACAAAGTCCACAAATGCCTAGTCATCTACTAGGATGCCTTCTCAACAGTTTATTCATTTTCAGCAAGGATGATAAATTTCTTTACAATATTAAAACTTCCTGCTTTTCCTAAGCATCATCATATGAGGTACTACACATACAGACACATTTTTAAAAAAAATGCTATTCATGAAAAAAAAAAACCAAATCTTAATGGATGCTTCAACCTTCTTATACTTGATTCAGGAGAGAAAAAAGCTTATGAAATACTATTTTCTGGCTCTGTTCCCTCTCCAGTCATGATGTATTCATTCTCTTATCTAAGTGCCATTTAGTAAGAGAGCTAAGGTACTAAATGGCAGTGATGTCCCCGTAATCTGAGTTAAGGGCTTTTGACTAAACATTTAGCTAAAGGGCTTTCTTGTCTAGATTTACTTCTGCTTCTTATCCACTTGAGTTAAGGCCATTCAACTCAGCATTTAATAGGTTTTAAAAAGTGATAAAAGTTATATGACATGGGAAATAGTGACATAGAAAAACAAAAAGATAGAAAAATCTGAACTTAAGAAAAATAAAAAGATGGAAAAAACTTAACTTAAAAAACAAAAAACTTGGATGCCTTAAAGGAATTTGATAGAAACCTCCTGAACACAAAAATGTTTCAACCCTTTTTCCTACATTTTCTTCACAGAAATACATACAAAAAGAGAGCAAAAAACATCCTAAATAAACTCCAAACAATTGGTTCCAACAACAACAACAACAAATAGCCAGCAAGAAGAAAATTTTCTTATGAACTTCAGCTTTGTTTTTGCAAGTCCTCTAACAAAATTCATATCAAAAGAACCTAAAGATAATGCCCATTTTAAACTTTTAAGCTTAAACCCATCAAGAAAATTCATAATCTAGTAGCAAAAAATTTGTAGTAAAAGAAAAGAGAAACCACTTACTCATCTCCCTTAATAAAATAACGAATCTTACCCTCAGATGGAGTATTAATTGCAGAAGATGAAACAGATGGCTGCACCACAGTAGGAATAGAAGATGTTTGGGCATGATTACCAGAATGTGTACCATCGAGTTGACAATCAGATAGTATAGCATCAGTGCTGCCATCAAGAGGAGTATGATCATCTGCATCAACAGTTGCAGCAACACTTTGAGGAGTATAATATACATTGTCCGCAGGAGTATTCTGAGCACATTCATCAACAGCAATTTGGTTTTCCTCATTCTCATCCAAAACAGGTGACAACTACTGTTCAGTAGTTGCAGTGACTGAAATGCTAGATTTCAGCAAGTGCATCAAATCCTTTCGAGCAGACGCTAATGATCGTCGACCAACTGAAGGGCCACCAAGAGCCGTCGTCCTCTCCTTGTGAAAGGTGAGGAACCAGAACCCTTACCAGTTTGATTTTTCTTTCCACGCATCATTTCTAAAGAATATAATAAGTAATGAAAATTATTAATTAAACACATAATTAAAAGAATACAAATAAATGAAAATATTAATTGGAGATAAACAAATCACAAATAATGTAAGAATAAGATAAAATAACTATAAACAATCTAACCCTACCATGCTAGTCGCTAAGGTAATTGAAATCACTACTTAGTTCTTTTTAAGAGGCATCTGTTGATTCCTCTAACTCTTCTTTATCAAAACTACTTGTGAACTCTCCTTCACTCTCTATTAGATCAAAACTATCAGTAGTATCCACTTCATCAAAAATGGCATTGGGATCTCTGAGACTATCTATTTTATCATCCAAAATATCAAAATCTGCAGCTTGGACCTCATCCTCTTGAAGTGCACTATCCATTGTCCCCATCTCTAAGTTTCTTCTTGTAGCCATATGACAAACATGCACCTAATCTGCTAAGTCTTTCTTTTGGCTTGGATAAGGTATGTAATACACTTGGCTTGCTTGATGTGCAAGTGCAAATGGCTCATATTTTCTCAAACTACGCTTGTGATTAATATCAACCATTTTATACTTTGGATGGATTCTCATGCCAACATTTTGCATCAGATCATACCAATCACAATGAAACAAGTAAGCTCGTTTAATTGGCAACCTTGGGTATTCCAATTCAACAACTTCCTTTAGCACACCATAATAAATTCATTGTGTCTTCATCAATGCTATTTGAACATTTTATGCACATGCCACTATTGGTTGTGGATTTCCTTTTACTATAGGTAATAGTGTGGAAGTTGTACCCATTCACAAAAAACTGTGAGTATGTGCGAACATATCTCTTTAGGCCCCAAGCAATGTGTTTTATTTCCTCACTTGAAATATTGTTAGTTGGATCATTTGCCTAGATGACATAAAATATGGAACCCTTATTAATTATTTAAATTAAAGGGGGAAAAAAGAGTACCTAAGAAGCTGAATTATGCTTACATATCTATTAAACCAATGAACAAACTCTATTTTCAGTGCTAATTTGATGCCAGAGGCAGAAATTCTTGAGGAATGAAGACGTTTTTCAGCCTTGAACAATCTAAATATTATATAAAAATAATAATGTGTAAGTTATGTCTCCCCCATTATTTGTAATCACTAAGAAAAATAAATACTCACTCTACATAGGGTTGGACCTCTTCGATGTTCAACAACATATACAATACAGCTGCATTATGTTCTTTGTCTAATAGAAATCTGGTTTTTGAAGCACCTAATGCTTGCCAAGATAGCTAAAAGTTGAAATTTTTGAACCAAATAACTCTGAACTACCACCATCATCATTTCTATTAACTCTTCTACTCTTTGTTTTGACACGGGGTTCAAAGTAATGCGTGCAAAAACTTGACACTTCTTCAACTATGTATGCATTACATATTGAAGCCTTAACCTTTGCCTTATGCTTCATATTCTTTTTCAAAGTGTATAAGAACCTAAAGATAAAAAGTATTAATGGCATGCCAAAAATAAATGCCATCAAATAAGGTAAGAATTATTTGACTGACCTCTCAAAGGGATACATCCATCTATAATGCACAGGTCCCCCAACTAGAGCTTCATACAGTAAATGAATTGGCAAATGCTCCATTGAATAAAAAAAGCTTGGAGGAAAAATTCTCTCTAACTTGCATATGACCACAGCAATGTTTTCTTCCAATTTTATTACTTGGTCATCATGTAACATTCTAGAAGTCAAATCCTTGAAAAATAAGCTCAATTCTATTAGTGCATTGCTAACAGCTTCTGGGAGCAAATGCCAAAATGCTATGGGAATCAACTGGAGCAAAAATACATGACAGTCATGAGATTTGAGGCCAAACAATTTGCATTCCTTCATATCCACACATCTTGACAAATTGGAAACATAACTATCAGGAAATTTTAACAATTTGATCCACTCACATAAGATTTTTCAAGCATTTTTTTCCAAACAATAGCATGCATTTGGCTTCTTTGTACCTCCTTTAGATAGCTCCAAATCCTTTTGTCAACAAATCTCACTTAAATCTCTCATTGCATTTTCACCATCCTTGCTTTTTCCCTTAACATCAAATACAGTATTAAATATATTGTCAATTTTTTTTATGATATGCATAACATCAAGATTATGTCTAATGAGATTCGTTCTCCAATATGGCAAACCCCAAAATATACTTTTCTTGCCCCAATTATGAGGCTCCCCGTAGCCTTCCAGTACACCATTTCTACCATTTTCAAGCACAATAGGCAAATCTTTCTCTTAAGCCCATATTTCATCCCCACTTAGTCTCTGTGGAGGTGGTGAGTCCTCGATTCGATTCTTCCTAAATGAGTTTTTATTCTTTCAAAAAGGGTGATCAAAAGGCAAAAATTGTCGATGACAATCAAAAAAATAATTCTTTCAAGAATGTTGAAGCCTAAATGCCTTTGACTTCTCTATACAATATGGAAAAGATAATCTACCAATCATGCTCTATCCAGACAACATGCCATAAGCTAGAAAGTCACTTATTGTCCACATCAAAGCAGCACTCATTTGAAAATTTTGCTTCAGTGAAATATCATAAGTTGGAACTCCTACTTCCCATAACTGTATTGACTTATCCACTAGAGGTTACAAATACACATCTAACTTTTCTTAGGATTTTTAGGACCAAGAATTATGACACTCAAAAACATGTTCGGTGATTTCATACGCATCCCAGGTGGCAGCTTGTAGGGAGTTACTATCATAGGCCAACAGGAATACTGTTTACCAGATTGGCCTAATGGAGTGAAGCCATCAGTGCAAAGTCCAAGTCTTAAATTGCGAGACTCGGCAGAGAATGAAGAATGTGTATGATTGAAACACTTCCAAGCCTCTACTTCAGAAGGATGACTAATAGTCCTAGGAAGAGGTGTATGCTCTGCATGCCATCTCATATACTAGGCAGTAGCTTTTGATGCATACAATCGCTATAATCTTAGTGTTAATGGCAGATAATGCATTCTTGCATATGGCACATTTTTCTTCACACCCAAACTCCCCTTTTTTGGTTTCCATCAAGAATGATTACAAAACTCGCATTCTATAAATTGCTTATACTCTTTTCAAAAAAGTCTACACCCATTGATACAACATTCAATTTGTTCATATGGAAGCCCTAAACCTGAGACAAGTTTTTTCGTCTCATAAAAATTTTTTGGCATTTTATCTCCTTTAGGTGTAACGACTTTGATGAGTTGTGCTATAGCATCAAAACAAGCTTCAAGCAAGTTGTAATCTAACTTGATCGTTAAAAGTCGAGCAACCATGGATAATTGGGATTGATTATTACACCCGGGCCATAATGGTTCATCTGCTGCTTCTAGTAAATTATAAAACTTTTGTGCACCTATATTAGGCAACTCATCTATTTGCATATATTCATCCAATGTCCTATCCTATCCAACTGCATCAAAAAGCATATCCCTAAATGGAATGCTTACCTCAAGGGCCATTTCACAAACATTAGGAACCTCATCGGCAGGACTTTTCTTTGTGGGGAAGATATATGGCTCCTTATGGGAATACTATTGATAATAATTTGGAAGAAATTCTTTCTTACATAGATGAAGCTTTACATCATCAACACTTAAGAATTTTCGATTCCTATTCTTTAAACATGGACATCTAATTCCCCCCCCCACTAGTAAAGTCCAATTATGTGCTTGCAAATTGGACAAATCCATTAATACCGTTCACAAACTCTCTCGTTATCCCCTTTTTACCATGTAGGAGCCTATTGTACATCCACACTCGATCAGGCCTCATTGAGAGCACTTGTGTCGGACAAGCTAAAAATGCAAACAATGAAATAGATATCCTAAATAAAAAATATTGAAATAGATATATCCAATAGATCTTAAACTTTAAATATTCATTTTTCCCTATAGTTATTTATCATAGATTTCTTGTTTACATAATTATATTCAATAAAATCAAGAAATAAAATATTCATTTTACTATATAGAACACGTATGCATTGTCAACTATAAGTACAATCAGCCACTTACCCAAACAAATAACTCCATAATATAATAAAACAAACAACAAAGTCATTTGTGTTCACACCAAAACAATTGAAAATTTTTGTGTCCATCTATTTTACCACCAAGTCAAGTCCACACAAGCAATAAATTATCCAAGCGATGACATAACTAGAAGAACCAGTTTCTAGATTGGTCATTAATCAAGAGAAAGCAAACTTTGTCTGAATTAGCTAGCAAACTCCAATAATGGATAAGGTTATTCAAGTTTATAAAGTTATTAGGTAAATATACAAGGGTACTCAAATAAAGCTATATAACCAAAAATTTAGCTAAATGGTTTTTATAGTAACACATAGAAAAAATTTACAGAAACATGAAAAAGCTTCCAAACGGCTTGATTCTCAAATCAAATGCCTACATTACTGAACAGAACTACAAAATTATATCAAACTAGTGTATATATGTACATTTTAGTCTAAAACAGTGTACACACAGGGAAATAATCAGTAAATCTCAGTTAAACCTTTGAAGAAATCAAAAGAAGAGAAACCAGATAACCATGGAAGAAACAAACAAAAGCTAAATAGAAACCCAAATGAGAGAACAAACCTCTTCGTTCGAATTGAAAATTAGGTCTACAGAAATCCTCTCATAGCCCAGAAATGATTCTTCAATGGTTCAAACAAAGCACCTATCAGTTGATAGCAAAAAGATCAAAGAAACTCAGAGTATTGTGGATAGTTGGAGTATCAAATGCAACATCAACAACTAGAAGATGAGGTAGATAGATGGAGTTTCAAATGCGACACCAAGCAACACAAAAAAAAAATCATAACTTTATCATCCAATTCAAACACAACAACCCATGATCATGGAGTAAACTAATGTAATTAGTATTGAGTCTGCATTAGGTAACAATAATGAAAAATTAATTAATTGTGATATGTATTAAGTCAATTGCACACCAGAACCTGTTACATGAATTGGGTAACAATAATGAAAATAATCTAGACCAGAATCTAAGAGAACTGCTAACCAGAAAAGACCTTGATCCGAAAGACAATAAAAATGATGATCATTAAGTACATAGTAGCTCAACTAGACTGGAGCTACCAAAGAAACTGAGAACATAGTGTAAGTGTGATCTTTATCATGGATAACTCCTCAAAAAAGATATATTTCTTGAAAAATGCCTCCAAAATAAACGAATCTTATTGAAGATAAGCATAACATCGCAATGCTAGATCTTTGAGATATTTCAATAAAAAGGTAGAATTCTTTACAAGTGATGTAATTTTGTCTTCCCAATGGAACTTAAATTAAGAAGTTTACATTAGTGGAAGGCATGACCATGTATTTAGGAATTTGCAAGTTAATATGATCAATTTCCAAATAATTCATGGAATAAAATTTTGAGTAGCAAGACTGTTCAATGATATTGGAATCCTTTAAAAGGACACCAGACTCAAGGTCTGTTCAAGGTTCCCAATGTTCTATGAAAAGAGTGGGACAACATGATGGAGCTGGGGAACAAATAATATCAATTGCTTCTCAACAAGTGGGCAAAGTACCTTGTCACAATGTTGAGATTTCAGTTAGCTAGCAATGTAGAGATCTGTCAGCCCTTGTGTCTCTTTGGTCATAGGAATTGGGTACTTCAAGGAAGAAGAACAAAAAGTAAAAGCACAAGTGAGTTTTACAGAAATCTTGATTGTCTATAGCTAGTTGATTGAAAAAGAGGGTGAAAGGCAAGAACTTGTTTAGTTTTACCATTTCAAACTAATAAATATCACCCCCAAGTTGCTTGATTGCATAAGGCTAAAACTATTTTCATTCTAGTATCTTAGACTAGGATATACTTTCTTATTGTGTTCTATTCCAATATGGTAGGTCCTAAGTCGGTGAAAAATCCCACCTTTTATGTGCTCTTGCAAAAAGCTGCACTAAAGGGTGATTGGGAAAAGGCTAAAGAATTTAATGCTAATAAATAATGCAAGTTAAGTCCACAAGCCTAGTAATGCTGTATATATCCATTTTAATTGGACCATAATAATTCTTTTGCCTCCTTATGAGCAATGACAAGTAGAGTCCTTTGAAAGTTATATTCTTTGAAATATTTTCCCTATGTTACTCTAATTTTAGCCTAAAATTTAAGTCAATTGAAGCTATTCTCTTCCCTATTTTTGTCTTGTGTATCTCATCTTATAATAAAATCTGCATTGGACCCATTCGATAACTTAAATACATTGGAATAGTTGAGAGTTCGGTGATTATGTGAAAGCCGTGATGCAAAAATTTGCAAAGAATACAAGAACACTTATATCCAAATCTTCAATCAAGAAGTAAACAAAATGCTGCAACTAAAAGGCAAAGGTGATGTGTTATTTATTTGGGTATAAAAATCACATAAAAACTAAGCACATTCCCAATCAAGTTTACATTAAAATGTTAAACCCAAATTACACATATGAGCAAGCGTACTCATCATTAACATAGCATAGGGTTTAAACGAGTATACACTAACCATATTTCTTTCATTGTTTAACCGACTCCATAAAGTAATAAATAAATAAATAAAATTTATACATGTTAAGGATGTAGAATTATGTAACTTAAACAATTGTTTTGACAAACATGATCCTAAAGTACTTAATCATTATCATAACTAATTATTCCCTTGGCATCATGAAGGATAATATAGATTCACTTCTTTGTCCAATCCATGAATCCCTATTTTTTAGGTAACTTAGCATCACATATCCTGTCTCAACCAATCTTACCCAAAAGATGCATTAACCATAGTCCTTGATTTAATTTCCCATTCCTGGTAAATTACACATGAAATTAACCAATGAATCCATATCCTGTCAGACATTAATTACCCTTGAATTACTTTGTCCCTACTCTTAACCACTTTGTCCAAGCAAGTTGAGAGCTAAAAAGTATGAAACTAATGAATTGAAACTATCACCAACCTCTTTGTCCAAGCAAGTTAATAAAAAGCAACAACCAACTAATCTTGTAATAAGCACAAGTAATCAATACCAAGAATAACAATCAATTAATCAAAAGATCAAATAACTCTAAAAATCATGAATATCTAAAACAATGTCAAATTACAATAAAACAATTAATACATCATTGTCAAGAAAAAGAAAACACAGTAAAAGAAAGCACTCATAGATAAGCCTCCTTCTTCTTCCTTTGAAAACATTCTTGCACAACTCTCCTTGAATTGAAGAATTCCTCCTTTGATTTGAGTGATTTTTTTTGTGATGATCAATGAATTCTCTCCATTTTCCTTTGTGTTTTTCCTCTATTTATAGGCTTAGGAAGTGCCTAAACTCATAGGTACAATGTTTTTGGCCAAATAGAAGTTGGAAGATACTAAAACTCCACATATTGCCAAAAATCGCATAGAAAAAATCAAGCACCGCCTTACCTTCAGGGCATAGCCGGCACCGCCTAGACTCTCGGAGCCGGAGCCGATTCTGTTTTGTTTTTCCAATTGTTCACCGATTTTTCTTTGAATTTTGCACAATATATTCCAGAATGTAGCCGGCGCCGCCTTGGCTCTCAGAGCCGGTGCCGGTTCCTCTCTATCTCGCTCTGTTTTGATAATTTTTCGTCACCTTGAAGTTTGTGTCAATAGTGCATGGTCGGCGCCGGTTCTAGTGCCCTAGCCAGCACCGCCTCTAATATATTTTGAGACATTTTTTCTTCATTTTACTCCAAAAATCTGAAATAATGAACAAAAAACCTTTCCAAGGGTAAAATCTCAAATATAAAGGAATATGACTAGTTATTGAATAAAATGCATCACAAAAGAGCATCGATTAACTAGAAAAATATGACTAATTTAGCCCTTATCAAAAGAAAAAGCACAAGGAAACCCAAAATCATGTGCAACTAAAAATAACAAAATGGCAGTACAAAAGCAAAATCATCCTCCACAAAAAGTGAATCCATTACTGTTTATATCTATTAGAAACCAAACAAGAAATGGAAAAGGGAGGACTAGTGCCATTAACTAACTACTTATTTTAGGCTCTATCCCAGCAAAGAAACAAAGCACAAGCATAAACAAAATCTGAAGCACCATACTGAGGGAGCTGTCTCACCATTGATGGGTGAGACCAAATCTATAAACCAAAGTCCTGCTTTCCCTAACCATGAAAGCAGTACAAGAAATTTCAAGGAAAGAAAGCATTAGATAAAACAATTCTCAAAATAGGAAAACACACATAGGCCCAGAGGAAAGAATCTACAAGGCCATCATTCTTTAAAAATTCCTTTTTTTTTTTTTCACAAACAATCCAATCTTTAATCTCCATAAAACTGGAAAATGAAGCTTCGACTTTTGATCCATTTCCCTGAAGTGAGATTTCTCCCACTCAATAACGCATAGAATGCAGAAAGCATGAGTAGATTAGGCATAAGTGTACTACTAAACAAGAACAAGCATGATAGAATGAATGTAAATATAGCTAAGATAGCAAAGCACTGACAGGGATTTAATTTACTTGCACTGATAGTGCTAGAAAGGGGCGGCGAGGAGGAGCACAGGAAGGTGGGCGATAGGAGGAGGAAGGGGGAAGGGGAGGGGGTGCGTAGGTGGACGATTGGGGGGAGGGAAAGGAGCGGGCTACGGAGGAGATAAGGGAAGGGGCGGCAGGAGGGGGAAGGGTGAAGGGGAGGGGTCGCGTGAGTGACGGGGGAAGGGGAGCTGTGAGGAAGACGGGGGAAGGGGCAGTGGGAGGGGGGTAGGGGAAGGGACTGTGGGGGGGACGGGAGGGCAGGCAAGGGGTGGCAGGAAAGGGAAGTGGGGGCTGCGGAGAAGACGGGGGATGTGGCAATGGGAGGGGGGTTGGGGAAGGGACTGCGGGGGGTGGGTGGCAGAAGAAGGCAGAACTTACAAAGTGTAGGAGATTCTGCTCGCTTTCTAGATGGACATTATTGCTCCAAAGAAAGTCTCCAACACCACCATTGTCCAGATCTTTCTTCATGTCGATTCCACAACACTCGTTCAATTGATGAGATAGTATATGAGGGAGAATTTCAGTCTACGATCAAAGGGCTTAGAGGAAAGGGGTTGAGAGGGAGAAAGGTGATTGACGAAAGGGACAAGTTAGAGCAAGGGGAGAGTGAGAAGAGTGGAATGTCGTCTGGTATTAGGGGCAGGAAGGAATGATTGAGTGAACCCGGTACACGTGAACTAGATCTTAGGTAGTTGTACAAAATCTTTAGGAAGTTGTACTCTTCTGGAAGTGTATAACTTTATGTGCATGTGGTACAATTATCTGAAGATTAGGTGCACATGCACCACATACACCTAAGAATATCCGTCTGACTTTATTTTTTCAATCTCCTGAACTTTTTTTGGTGGGTATCCCTTCTTTTTTGCAGTGGGTTCTTTTTTTTTCCCCCCTATAAAACATCTATTAGAACATTTTAATCATGTCACTACAAGTTATTGAATAGCCAAAAGAAAAAAATAATGTCTTGACAATTCTCAAAATGTCACAATATAATTCTAAAAATATACTAAATTTTATTTTGATAAGCATGGATAGTTTTGATTAGGTCTATTATGACATTAAAATAAAAAAAGTCACAAAAATTAATTTATAATGACATGTTAAACAAAATTTCATAATAAATATGTCACAACAGCCTATTTTTCTAGTAATGTTACAAAATATAATGAATAAAATAAAACTTTTGAAAACTTATGGTCCTAAGGGTTTCTTTTGAAAACTTTAGGGACTTGGATATAATTATATAAATGAACTAAGTTAAAACAATATAAAGATTGAAATAATTATCTTAAGAGTTTGTTTATTTATTTTTACACTTGGCTCGTTACTTTTTATAAGATATTTAAAATAAGTTGTGCTTTAAAATATTTATGGTCATAAGGGTTTCTTTTAGAAACTTTAGGGACTTAAATATAATTATTCAAATGAACTAAGTTAAAAAATATAGGGATTCAAGTAATGACTAAATGCATTAATAATTAACTAATATATGACCTTAAGTCTCAATATACATTCACATATAACTTGAAAATATATAAATTTTATCTATAATAACTACAATTTATATATGTGCATGTATACAGAAAAACAAAATGTGATATAATAATTAAAAGTATGGGATAAAAATAGTAACTTTACTAAGTATTTCTACTTTTTATACTGAAAACATGTTATTTTTATAATATTTGTTGTATATGATATAAATTTAAAGTTTATCAATTTGAATATAAAATAAAAGAATCAAATTTACGAATATATTGCAAATTTATATGCATTAATAAAGATAATTCTTATTTAATTTGTATGATTTATAGCAATTACTATTTATATATGTGCATGTATATAGAAAAATATAAATATGATGGAAACACATCCTATACATATACATGACGCTTACGTATTTATATTGTCATACAAATAAAAGTAATAACTTTTATATTATGATAAAAAGAATAACAATTATATCAATTAATAAAATTATATGTACAGATATAATATAACTTTTTGATTGTTAAATTTAAAACACCTAATTGATAAATTGTTTAATGTCTATTTAGTTATGAATATTTACATAATTAAAAAATTATGAACTGAGTCTTCTAAATTCAAAAGTATTTATTATATTAAAAAAATTATAACTAAGAAATTTGATGTATAACTAAAGGTATGAAAAAAATGCTTACTTTTATTATTAATTAAAAAATAAAATTTGTATCATGTAGGAATATATGTATAGAATAATTATATACTCTAATAAATAGAAGCAAATTAAAAATGAAAAAATTTTAAAAAATAAAAGTGATAAAAAATTTTACTTTATTTATTTAAATCAAATTTTACAAGTTTTAAAAGTGTATTTCATATAATTGTAATATTTTGCAAGAAGTAAATAAATATAATACATGCTGCCAATTTGAACAAACAATGACGTTTCACAGTGGTTGGAACACTGTGCCTCCATAATGGAGACGTAGGTTCGACTCTTGGTTGGGCGCAGAAAAGAGCTGGATTTTCCAGCGCAGCGCCAGGTGTGCAGTGATGTGGTGTCAGGGCATGGTGCCACGTGTAACCACGTCACGAACCATTCTGCCACGTGGCATATTAAATTTTTTTAAAAAAAATAAAATACCGACCAAAATACTAACTGATACATTTCGGTTAGTAATCGGTCGGTAACATTTTTAAGTTAAAATACCAACCGATTACCAACTGACTAGGTTTACCAACCGAAACATTTCTGTTAGTAGTCGGTCGATAAAATTTTAAAATTAAAATACCAACTGAATATAGTACCAACTAATACATATTGGTTAGTAATTAATTGATAAAATTTTTAAATTAAATTACCAACCAAAATACTAACCGATTGCCAACTAAATATATTACCAATCGATACATTTTGGGTAATAATTAGTTGGTAAACTTTTAAAATTAAAATTCCAACCAATTATCAACTGAATATATTACCAACCAATATATTTTAGTTAGTAATCGGTCGATAAAATTTTTAAATTAAAATACCAACCGATTACCAACTAAATATATTACTAACTGATACATTTTGGTTAGTAATCGATCGGTAAAATTTGTAAATTAAAATATTAACCAATTACCGATTGAATATATTACCAACCAATTGTTATTGATTGGTAATCAGTTAGTAAATATTTTCCCACCAAATTACCAACTGATTACCAACTGACTATATTTCCAACTGATATATTTTGGTTGGTAAGCAGTTGGTAAAATTTTTTTCATTAAATTACCAACCGATTACCAACTGATAATTTACCAACCGAGTGTTATCGGTTGGTATTTGGTTGGTAAATATATTTCCGCCAAATTACCAATCGATTACCATCTGATTACCAACTAACTATTTACCAACCGATTATGTTTATTGGTAAGTGGTTGGAAAAGTTTTAAATTTTTTCAATTTTCATTTCGATTGGTAATTACCGATGCACGTGGTCAGTTGGTAATAGTTAGTTGGTATATTGCATTTTTCTAGTAGTGATTAGCTATAACTTTGACAATGATTGCTAATGACAAAAGTCTTTACTAGAAAAATTCCCTTATGAAATTCTATCAGAAATTATTTTTCTATTCTTTTATTCTTATATTTATATATGTTTCTTAAAGTCTTAAATAATTGTTGTTTCAATTGATCAATTTAATTAGTAGGTCATGCTGAGTTCATAAATTATATTTCTTTATGGTGGCTCAAACTTTTAGATATGATGGTAGTTTAATAGTTTGCGAGCAATAATGGTGCCCTTTATGCTACTAAAGTGGTCAGACTTTATTCTTACTTTGAGCCTGGCTCATTTAAAAAACCCTGAATAGGCTTCGCAATATGTGCAATTTTGATTCTCTCCACAGATTAGTTCATCTTACGATTTTCAATTATGGGGAACACTGCTCATGAAACCAATCGAAATTGAATTTTTCTATTTTCATTTTATCTAGCAGAAGTCAAGTGAAGACAACAGTAATTTGAAACACTTTACCATTGGGAGAGTGTGTTTAGACAATTTTGAAATGACTTATGCCATTGTCAACCACTTTTAGCAATTAGAATGAACACATCCAATATCTTTAGTTAAGTCTTCAAGTTCTACTAAATAGAGTGAAAAATAGAGTGAACACATCTAGTGTCTTTAGTCAAGACTTCAAGTTCTACTAAATATTCATATGTATTCCATTATGATTAGTGTGGAAATCTAGTTTCACAATCTCAAATGAAGAATTACATTATTATTGAATGTTGCTTGAGCTTTTCATTGAATAGTTTCTATTTACATCTTCAGCAAACTGCACAAGAAATCCAAAGTCTACTTCTGGATTTCTTTAGTTGCTTATAACTTTCTTCTCCAACAAAAGTAAGCCATGCCCATATACTTTTTCCTTGTTCATAACACACCATTCTAGTACACTACTAAAAAAGGAAGGACATCCATTGCAAATGAATCTATACAAGCATCTCACTGCACCCAAGCTTACAACTAAAATTCAACCAAATGATTCCTAAACCCATCACAATTAACAACAGTTTGTAGGTTCTATTCTCTTTCTCAAATGAAGATGCCACCAGCATCATTTTCTTCCCTTTGTTGTCTAACTTCTCTACCTCAATTTTCAGCTTTATCACCTTTTGAATAAGCTCATTATCTACAACATATTCTGCCATTACTGTTTGATCAACGATATTACTATCTGAGCTGTCTATATCAAACCTGTGACTTCTACTAGTTGAGTTTACCTCATCAAAACTAATCCCCAAAGATAAAAGCTAGCTTTTTAACAATACATTCTCCTTTGACAAACTTTCATTCTCTCTTCCAAACTTTCTCTTACTGTCTCAAAGAGAAAACAACAATTCTTTTGCACTTGGAGGAAACTCATCATCGTACCACTTGAAAAAATTATGACAAGACTACAAAATCAAAAAATAAACAAAAAAAAATTCTCAAAAAAATTTCTTCCAACAATTGAACCGTAAATATAGCAATTAAATATGAAAACCATTAATATACTTTGTAGTTACAACACTCGTAGAATCTTTTGTTTGGATTGTCATTTGTCCATGAGATAACCACTGAAGCCAATCGATTGCAACCACAATTGGCTTCTTTCTTATTATCAACGTACTCCATTTGTGAGGAACTCACGACTGATTCCTTCTCTGATTCACCATGAAGAAAGATAAAATCAAGGAAAAATGAAGAAATTTGAGTATCTCGAGCTCATATATGAGGTAAGAGATGCACATCCCATGGTCCAACTCTGTAACGTTTCTTCCTCTTCATCTCCATTTTGGCTTTTGTTTTCTACAGTTCTTCACCGCAACTTCCGTTTCAACTTTGTTCACACTTTTGTCTTCAACAAGTTTGGGGTTTTGTGGTTAGGAATATTCTATTAATAAAAGAAAAAAAATAATAAATTGAGTTTCTTTTAATGATAGGTAAGAAAAAGTGATGTGGAATTTCGTCAACGTCATATGTCCATGACAGTATCTATTAACAGTGTTATTGACGGAGTTATAGTTAGGAGTACAATCCTACAAGTTTAAGGGTGTAATATGTGCGCAAAATGTAGTTTTGGAGTGCAATTATAAAAAAAAAAATGTAAGTTAAACGGCAAAATTGGAATTCAAGTCAAAATAAAATTTTCTAGGATTTAATCAACAAAACCACGTAGGCAACTTTGACTGATTTATCTTAGTCAATCCAATATCAACCTTGCTATATTGTAATAACTTTATTATCACACTAGGTTGATATGGATACAAAACAAAACGCGTCAAAAATATAAACTTTCTTTATGACTTTATGGTTTTTTAAAAACCTATTAAATATTTTATAAATCTCGATGATATTTTATTATTATTTTCTTCATTTAAATTCAAAGCTAATGTGTTAAGAATAGACGCTATCACGTGTCACAAAGGGAGCATTCCGCAACCTACATATATATGTGATGAGACTTCGCTTCATCATGGAAGTCAAGATCAAAGAGGGGGAGGTGTAACTATGCAAGGACAAGGAACGATGACAAGATATAGGTCCAAGAAGCTTCAAGTTGATTTTCAATTGCTCATAAAACCATGCTTAAGGAAGGAAGAGGGTTGGAAGATTGAGGAAGCTAGCCAAGAGCTCATTTTTTATGAGAGCAAGAAGGAACCCAGAAAGAACTCAAGCTAGCAACAAAGACAGACAAAATTCAACCAAAAGGAGGCCTTACATTGGACAGCCGGCACCGGCCCAAGCATTCAAACCGGCGCCGGCCTCAATTTGCAACACGACTGGCCTGAAGGCAGTGCACAACCGGTGCTGGCTTCAAGGGCCCTAGCCGGCATCGGCTCCAGCCTGCCGCCGCATTTTTTATATTTTCTCTGAGTTTTTCCAATTTTTAAGTGTTTGTAAAGACTTATTAAGACCCTAAACTGTAATAGAACCTCAGGGATTACTTAGTGATTTGACAACACAATTCACACACTTTATTCAAATTTGAAGAGAGAGTCTTGAGAGGCCCTAGCCTCCTTGTTCATCTTGTTCAAGACCATACTTAAGGGTTAGTCCTCTTTATGAATGAGTCTATAAATCTTTTGAATAATACAATATGGTTTCTTTGAATGGGTCTTAGTTGCTTTGTTCTTCTAAGGTTTGTTTGAATTCCATTGTTTGGGTGCCTATTTTCTCTATTCTTTGGTTCTTGTTTGCCTTTGTTGCTTCAAGAATATTGGGGTGAGATTATACTAGAACTTTCTACTATTCTTGAGGGTCTTTGAAGCCTAGTTCTTGAAAGGTAGGTTGTTAGTTTCATTTTCTCCTTTTTGTCTCAAGAAAAATCTCTGTTTTGGTTCCCATTGATTGAGCTGAACTCATAGCCAAATAAACCACCCACAACACCAAGAAAAAGCTAACTCAAGATCATATCAATATGAATGAGGGGCACTGTGGTCAATTTTTAGTGTCAATTGAATTCAATTTGTAAGTATGACATGGTCACATAGTACTGTCAAATTGAATGTGAGAATTGAGGATTTGAATGAGGGGCACTGTGGTCATACTACCTCATTCAAAGTATTATATTGATCAACGGGGGTAATTTGTTATATCGATCAATCATTGGATATAATTATTAACTCCAGTAATTGCGATTAGACTAAGAGTGCAGTTATGTTCTTTTAGTGGAGTGGAACATAATTAATAAATTATTTTTGTTGACAAAATAATTTATTAGAGCTTAGTCTAACTGTATCCTGTCAGGTCCCTTCAGTGGCTCCAAATTATAGGACAATAATAAATTATAATTTATTAATAAAAATTATAGGAAACCAAAAATCATATTCGAGATGGAATAGGATAAGTGAAAATAGTTGTACTGAACTATACTTTTCTTATTCTATCAGGATTCGTATTTTGAGGTAGAGTCAACTACATATAATGGTTTATGACTCTATTTTCGATATAGGTGTAAGAAAAAATGTTCATGTTCTCTTAATTTTTTTGTAAGCCCACCCTTAACAAAGAGAGAAAGAAAAATATGATTAGCAATTTTCTGGATTAGATTGAAGAAGACTTAGGGGTCTGGAGTATTACCAGAAGGTTAAAGACTTCAAGAATCGTATTGGTAAAGATGATATCTACAAAGGTATGATTCGTTTTAACGTATTCGTAAGGTTTAATCGGGTTGAAACATAAGTATATCGATCCTATAACTAACAAATATTAACACGTATACCTCTCTCACTTAGCCTCTCCCTCTAATAATTGTCTTTTGTCCTTATAGCCACAGTTTCACATAGATCACCTACCATAAGGAACCCAGCATGCAAAACACAACCACAACTACATATCCACCCTTATCTCTTCGTGCACATGTATATATATACATCTTAAACCACCAATAGGTGGCTGGAAATTTATTCAAGTTAAAAAAAAAAAAACTATATATGAAATTTGCTTAGTTATATTTCTTATCGTGAAATCTCCATACTTTTTACTTAGTGATCATTGCATCAAGATATGAAGATTTCTTCCGTAGTCGATGCTTCTTGCCTTTCTATGAACTAAGAAGAAGATACGAATCATAATCATCCCTAGAGTAATCTACAAAATTTACATACAAATCCTAAATATAATCAAATTGATTCTTCCTATCCCGAGATCGCTTCCTTCGTATTTGACTGAGGAGTTTAGAGAGTTCATGTTCAAAACCTGGCCATAGTATTTTTCTTGATTTAGACGAGTCAGAAATGTAACCTTTTGGGTGGATCTTCTATTGTAAAATTTGCGGGCGAGGTACAATGTTGTCTGTAGTAGATAAAGGCAATTCTTGCCCATCTTGATTAATCACATATTTGTGTTGAGAAGCCAGTTGCGCTTACCTATTGACACTTATTGTAGAAGATAGCTGTGAATCAAAGAGAGTAAAATCAGCTAAATGTTGTCCACCAATTTTGGTGCTATGTGCTAGAACTTGTTGTAGAACTGCAGTAGGAGTATCAGTAACCTCAATCAATGGGGCAGTCTAAGCCACAATAGTTGCTTGAGGGTCAACAATTGTGCCTAGCCTTGTATTAAGGGAATTTAAGATCTTCTATATATATATATAGAAGACAGTTGTGAATCAGAGAGAGTAAAATCAGCTAAATGTTGTCCACTAGTTTTGGTGCTATGTGCTAGAACTTGTTGTAGAACTGCAGTAGTAGTATCAATAACCTCAGCCAATGGGGCAGTCTGAGCCACAATAGTTGGGGCAGTCTGAGCCACAATAGTTGCTTGAGGGTCAACAATTGTGCCTAGCCTTGCATTAAGGGAAGTTAAGATCTTCTATATATATATATATATATATATATATATATATATATATATATGTATGTATGTATGTATGTATATATATGTATGTATATATATGTATGTATATACATTTATATGTACATATGTTATATGTACATATGTATATATATGTATATATGTATATACATATATATGTACATATATATATGTATATACATATGTATATATATGTATATATGTATATACATACATATATACATATATACATATGTACATATATATATACATATGTATGTATATATATACATATATACACATATACATATGTACATATATATATGTATATATGTATATATATGTACATATGTATATATGTATATATGTATATATATATGTACATAGATACATATATATATACATATATATACATATACATTCTGCTCCTTATATCTAGTTGATTATGTCCAAACAAGGTTCAATCAAAGATCAAGAAATGAAGAACATGAGTCAAAGCCTTCTGGAAGGTGTGGAGGTGTTTACAATGTTAGGACGCTCATTGGGTAAAGGCATACCAACAAAATTTGATCGAGGTTCATTGACTAAAGCATATCAATATGTTCTCTTCAGTTGCATTGCCATCAAGCCATCTACTGAGTAAGTTGGAAATTGAGATAGAGAGTGAATATATTGCCAGCAAAATGTAAGAACTAACTAAATTTTCCTTTATATTTTGTAGTCAGCACTATACTTAGGTAGCATGAAAACATCCTCCTGCTAGAATACTGAAAATTAAGCGTATTCATAGTGAGACCGTTGCACATTAGTTTTCCTATCACGTAAGTAAAAAATCTGTATTATTATTATTATTATTATTATTATTATTATTATTATTATTATTATTATTATTATTATTATTATTATTATTATTACTATTATTATTATTATTATTATTATTACTATTATTATTATTATTATTATTATTATTATTTACATAATTCAATTCTGTTTTACGTAGTTTCGTGACCTTGTTTTTTTTAGGGAAGGGGTAAACTAAGTTACTTCTTGGATAATATCTGAAGATAGACCAATTACAAAAGATTTCATGTATCTAAGGGCCTTAAAAAAGTTGGATTACAATATTAGGGATTTATGGTAAACAGTTTTAAGTTTCACACAAAAGAAGCAGAGCTTAAAAGAAAAACCCAAAATAGTGGAATATCTATAAATGCAAGGAAAATTCGTCGATTTCATCCCCAAACTGTTTTAGTTTTGCTGTTTTGATCCATAATGTTTGTTTCTCAATTTTTTCATCCCCAAACTATTTTCGTTCTACCAACTTGGTCCTTCTAATCAGTTTTCCGACTGACCTTCATATTTTTTAAGGGTAAAAGTGAAAATTCACTTTTTAAAATTGAAAATTTACCAATTTCATCCCCAAACTATTTTAGTTTTGCCATTTTTGTCCATAATATCTATTTCTTGATTTTTTTTTTATCCCCAAACTATTTTTGTTTTGCCAACTTGATACTTTCGAATAATTTTCTGGCTAACCTTTACTATATTTTTTTAGGGGTAAAAGTGGAAATCCACTTCTTTTCCTCCAAACACACATTTGGCCACATATGGGGCTTTATAGTTTATCCAAATCCATCTTTCCATACCCAAGTAACAAATATGCCTCATGTAGTTGTACTTCCATACCCATTTGATATGGAAAGATGCCTTATCTTTCCCTACCCAAGCAATAGAGTTCTTGAACAATTTTGCCTGAAGGACTCAAGGAACACATTCGTTTTCTTGATAGGAATAAAGCCTCCATCATCAGACCCATCTGAGATAGGCTCAACCCCAATGTTCTCCACATGAATGGACTTAATAATATAACAAGTGGTGGCTATGGTAGCTTTAACGCCCTTGGAGGCTAGCTATTTCGCGAATTAGAGAAGAGGGTTAATGTGGCCTTGGCTTGGGTATAGAAGTACAATTACATAAAGCATATCTATTGGTTGGGTATAAAAATATAGATTTTGAGAAAATAAGAAGCCCCTCACTTGACTAGAGTTTTGGCAGGAAAAAAGTAGATTTTCAGTTTTATCCCTAAAAAGATATGAAGATCGGTCAGAAAACTATTCGAAAGAACCAAGTTAGCACAACAAAAATAGTTTGGAGATGAAAAAATTGAGAAACAAATATTAGGGACCAAAATGGCCGAACTAAAATAGTTTAGGGATGATATTGGCAAATTTCAAATTTTAAAAAATGAATTATTACTTTTACCCTTAAAAAATGTGAAGGTCAACCAGAAAACTGATCAGAAGGACTAAGTTGGCAGAACAAAAATAGTTTGGGGATGAAAAATTCTAGAAACAAATATTAGGAACCAAAATGGCGAAACTAAAATAGTTTGGGGACGGAATCAGCGAATTTTCCATAAATGCAACTACTCCAAATTTTTCAAGTGCAAGGGATGAAAATTCCTATTTAAGTGAGGTGGCATATTTTGGAGTTTTAAAGAATGTGATTGAAGAGTTGTATTGTTTGAAAGTGACTAGTCATCAAATAGGAAGAGACTAAAATAAGATGATAATGGATTCAGGTTAGCAAACTTCAGCAATGTACCCCCTCTTGATGAACTTGTCATTCTCACCCCCCCCCAAAGTAAGGCAAGTATTCTATATGGATGAATCAAATGAGAGTGATTGTCATGTTGTTATTTTGACAAATGCAATATCTGTCTACAAAATAGGAGATGTTATGGATGTTGATACATACTTGCAAGCTCAAATTTGCAATCCCATAGCTAATGAAGGGGACAAGAATATTTGTTGGGTCTACCAAGAGGATGATGGGGCTTGACTATAGTCTAATGACTAAATAAATATTGTTCTATTTTGATATGTTGTTGAATGGAACATTTGTTATATTGAATGATATTTTAATATACTTTAATTTCTATTTTGACATAGGTATTAGTATTATTGTTATTATTATTAATATATATATATTTTTTTTGCTATGTATTCTTATGATTAGTTGTTTGATAGATAATAACTTCTGATGCAAATATTGTAATCTCGTCCCATTACTGTCTTTTCCTTTTTTTTTTTTTTTTTAGTATTCAAGTATAGTAATTTCTGGAATTAGTGTACAACTAACAAGTGTTATTTCACAAATTTCGTCATCTTATAAAGACTTTATAGTGATCACATACGGCTCAGTTCCATCAACTTCAAGTAACTTTATAATGCTATTCGTGAGAAGCTTCTATGATCTTTACTGTTAAAAAAACTTATTCAAATTACGTTACTAAATATGTGGTACATCCAAAATCAATTTTTTACATTAAACACATTGAAGGTCTCAATAGGTTGTTATCTTAAGTATTTCTTTTTCTTATTTCTTCAACGACTAAAATAGATGGCCAGGACACAAGGTTTAAAGAAGAAAGAATTGCTAAAGAAGGCATAGAATATTCGATGGATGACCAGCTAAATATGCTAGCTGCATAATAGATAATGCCTCTACACAGTACACAACTAAGTGATCTAAATTGCGAGTATACAAAATCAACTGGCTTCTTTTCTAATCTCTATGATACTCAATCTAAACAAAATCACTCTCATTTTTTTATTTAGTTTTTGTGCAGTTGAATGCCCCGCCAGAGACTACTTTGGATTAATATCATCATGTGCAAGTTCGAGAAAGAAGAGTTGCTCACATCAGCTGACATGCAAGTTCCTCAACTAGCATATACAAATATTGAATATTATTTTTTTTTTTCTTACAACAAATTAATTCTAAAAACCTTCATCTCTTGATCTTTTGAATAGGTGGTGTTCAGTTAAATTTTCAAACTGATCAACGAAAATCATCTCAGCTTACCACACAACGTTTTGTTAGATCCAGTGTAAGAATTAGTCTCATAAAATATCATTGTACCAAGTATCTATGTTTTGATTAATTTTATGTTGCTCTATGTTTTTTTCTATCCTAATTTTAATGCTTTATGCAGAAAATCAAGATAGTAAAAAAAAAAGGTAAATTTAGAGGACTAACTTATTGCACTGATGTATGGGTGCTAAAAACTTGTTGTGGATTTTGAGTGTGAGAAATATTACCGAAAAACACACACAATCAAATTTTAATTAAAATGTTAAAATACTCAAAATACATAATTGGGTAAGTATACCCATTGTGTAGTATAGAGTTTAATAGAAAGTATCAAAGATGGTCGGGGAAGGGATAAATGTACTACTACTAACTCTTCTTCTATTATATAACCTAATAAATTAATAGAATAAAATAATTACAATGGGCAAACCTAGAGAATCAACACATCCCTACACAAGATTGGATATAAGAAAATCAAGGATGAGAAATAGAGTATAAGACATGCACTTGTTAAGAATCTCCTAAAATTAACCAACTTCCAAACCAAACCTAAGAAAGCTAAATTCTAATTCTAATACTAGAGAGGTAACGAATGCAAAACTCACTTTTTCTTTCAAGTTATGAATTTTTTATTCTTAGGTGAATTAAAGGGTATCTTTACCTCCCCAATTGAATCCAAAAAGCAATAAGTGAAAAAACCCCCTAAATTTATGAAGAATCCAATACCCTTATCTCTAGGTGATATCAAATTCCCAATGATTACCAAATTCTAATACCCCAAATCCTTTCTCAAGTTCATCAAGGGAAACCAAACATTGAACCCAATTGATTGAAACCCAACTCCTAACCCCCACCTCTCAAATTCATTAGAAGAGAGTAACCCAAACAAAGAATCCAACACAATAAAATCAAGTAATCATTTAATAGAAATTGGAAATCAAAAAATCAAGAGTAGATATAACACAAGAATAACATAGGGTTCACCCCTTCAAGAACAATTGAAATAATAACTATACATTGATAAGAGAAAAAATGGTCATAGACAAGCTACCTTCATCTTCAATCTTCCACTTCCCTTGAATCAACACTTCAATCTCTCCAATCTCCTTTCTCAAGTATATAGGTGTTTTTCCTCTTGGTTGGCCACTCTTTATTATCTGAGAAAGATGTATTTATAGGGCCAAGGATGCCCTAAAAATTAAGTTTGATAGAACTGTAGATATATGTTTCAAAGTTGCACAACCCCGTGGAAAATGTTATGCACAGTGACGTATATGTGTTCCTTTTGTTGAATCGACTCTCAAACGGTCCAGCACTTTGATTGTGTGCTGTAATCCTACACGATGAGGTCCACTATGATATGCAAGGCATTGCCAATTCCTAGTACTTTGATTCTGAAATTCAGGTGCTACTATTGCGCTGTGGGATGTAATAGGCAGGCCGCTTGGTGTTTCTTAAAACTCTTTTTTAGCTCTTTTCATCCTTATTCTTCATCAAACCTTTCTTACATGACTTTTATAGAAAACAGTGTGAAAATATGGAATGAGTAGTCATTTAAGCTGAATTTTACAACAACTAGATTATAATTCACATAGAAAATATATACATGATGAGTACTCATCAAGACCCCCTTAAAGCAGGGGTTTGATTAAGGTTAAAATTAATTATAGTGGACAACCTATTGGAAAGTAAATGAAAAGCTAGGTAATTTCTTAGGAACTATCGCTAGGAATGGTCAGCACATGCCCCATTAAATTATTTGACATAGACAAAGATGCCAAAAACTTATAAGAAAGAAATGATCGACATTGTCAAGGTAACAATGCCTTGATTAATGAACTTGCAGTTCTCTTTTTTTTTTTTCCTAGAAGAAATCTAACTCAATTATATTTTGTCATTATTTACTTCATGATAGGAAAGTTTTAACTTGCCACCAAGAATCGAGCTAAAAATTATATTATTTAGAGGGAATAAGTGGAGGAGAAATTGGAGGAATACACTAAAAACGCATTGCTTTGTTCCAAATCAAAGGAACAACATGGAATACTCATAGTAGAAAAAGTAATAATTTGCATCACAAAAAGGGGTAAAAGTCATTTGATCAAGTTGCTGAAGATTTGGTAAAACTTATTGTTCAGTGACAATTTATTTCTTGCTTTCGATGAACGAAAAATTTATCAACATTGTCCAGATTTTGGTTAATATTTTTTTCCCTATACAAACAAAAGAATTAGGCCATTAGCCATCCCGAGCTAACTGTTCAATGCATGCTATACGGAGTCCAATGGGAATCTTGGAAACAGTGATATTGCCGAAAAATTGGTACCAGACAAAAATATTATTTCTTGTAATGTGATTATTTTATGTCATTATTCTTTAAAAAAATTAGTTTTTCTAATCTTAAGATAATAATCAATTTTTTTCTTTATCATGGAATTTGATGAATAAGAAAAGAAATGAACTTCTTTCTGACTCTTGTGATGAAATTGATTAAACTGATATTTTTTGACAGGTGATGAGACTGGAAAGAAATGATCGAGTTTGAATGTGTGGTAATGGCATTGCTTCGATAGATCTTTGCAGAAAAATTCCATCCCGTTAAACTCAATATTACATCATGGCTAAACAAAAAGATAGTGATGCTTCAGGAACAGGCCAAGGAGCAAGTAGTACTCATTAGGGAACAAGGCGGATTGCTAGTTGAGATTCATGCAAATATGCCACCGAATAATAGCAATAAGTTAAATGAGTCAAGAGTTACATCCCCTGAGTCAAACCAACAAGTTATCATCACCAATAATACCAGTACAATAAAGATACTACTACCTAGAAATCCATCAATCACATTTATGCTATCTAATTAGGTAGTATTTGATCTAATATTACCTAGTAACTACTTCATAAAATGGGTTGTCCAGCTTGAAAGTTTCTTGTGTATGGTAATTTGTCTATGGTTCCATATTGGTTAAGATGTGTTATCTGTGATTATGTATGGGTCTTCAAATTTGACGACCATCTCTTTGTTCTTTGATAGGGGTTAAAAGCATTATTATTTTCCTAGTTATTCAAGGCTAAATTGAGATACTTTTTATACAATAACTAGTCATATTCCTTTCTATTTAATATTTCCCTTGTAAAAATGCTTTTTTGTAATTTTATACAAAAATAGGGAAAATTTGGAGCTAATTGTGTGATTTTCCAGTACAAACCAGCACCAGGCCATAGGAGAGTGAACTGACGCCGGTCTTGTACTGGCAGAACAAAGAAAAGCAACAAAAACATACAGCAAAACGGAAGAAATCAATAGCAGTCGAAATAAGAAGAAAAAGGAAGCAACTTCATGGCCTACAGCTCAATCAAGAAAATAAAAGCAATAACAATAGAGCAAGGAAATTTAGTGGCTTGGCTATGGCTCAATTGAGCCAATGCAAATTCAAAGAAGAAGAAGAAGCAGTTTCGTGCGGTTGAGCAAGACGACAAAAAAAGGGAAATCAATTCAATGGCTTATGGGCTTGGATTGCGGCTCAATTGAGCTGATTGCAACAAGGAAATTTTGGATGGTTCAGTGAAAGGGTGCGGCTTGGTGGTGGCTTCAATTGAGCTGATGCAATGGTTCGATTGAAGAAAGTGGCTTGGGCAATTTCAATTCAACAAGAATTATGTTCAGCACAACACGACAAAGAAGAATTCTCAAAGCTCAATTAATCAAAGTCAAAGGCGGTGGACTTCTTAATTTTTATTTAGTTTTTATTTTAGAATTTTTATGACTCCTTTTTAGTTTTGAATTTTAGTAATCACTTCTTCTTTACTTAGGACTCTTTTAGGAACTTTGTGAGCCTATAAATAAAGGCTAATGTACATAGAAAAGGGAGGTGCACAATGTAGAGACTTAGTTATATTTTAGAACGCATCACCAATATTTTCTCGAGAGAAATAATTCAAGGAGGATTGTGTAAGAGAGTTTACGAAGGAAGAAGAATGAGGCTTATCTATGAGTGCTTTCTTTTACTTTATTTTCTTTTTCTTGAACAATGATGTATTAATTGTTTTATTATAATTTGACATTATTTTAGATATTCATGATTTTTAAAGTTACTTTGATCTTTTGATTAATTAATCGTTATTCTTGGTATTTAATTACTTGTGCTTACAACAAGATTAATTGGTTGTTTCTTTCCATTAACTTGCTGGACCAAAGGCGTTGATGGTGGTTTCAGTAGATTGATTTTGTATTTGTTGTCCATTAACTTGCTGAACCAAAGAGGTTAATTGCTAAGAATTGGGTAATTAAAGATTAATTGATGCTTGCCTGACCACGGATTCATTAATTAGTTTCATGTTTTAAGTTTGCCTGACCACGGAAATTTAATCAAGAATTGTATTTAATGCATCTTTTGAATGAATTAGTTGAGACAGACTAAGTAATGCTAATTTATCTAGATGATAGTGATTTCATAGATTGACCAAAGAAGTGAATCTATCTTAATCCTTCATGATGCCAAGAAAATAAATAGTTATGATAATGATTAAGTACTTTAAGGTCATGTTTGTCAAAATAATGGTTTGAGTTACATAATTCTCCATCCTTGACATGTGTATATTCTTTTACTTTAATGCATACTTGTTCCTTGAGGATCGACACTCGTTTGAACCCTATGCTATGCTTAATGATGAGTACGCTTACTCATATGTGTAATTTGGGATTAATGTTTTAATTTAAACTTGATTGGGAATATGCTTATTTTTATATGATTTTTTATACCCAAATTAAACACAACAAGTTTTTGGTGCCGTTGCTAGGGAACAATATCATGAAAGCTTGGATTTTGTTGATTTAACCATGCAAATATATAAATATGTAAATTTGTAAAATTGTTCTTTCTACAAAAAGATGCCATATTTTGTTGTTTGTATAATTGTATTTTAATTTCACTATATATTGTAAATATATACATAGGAAGATACATGTTTATAATAACTAACTTGTCTTTGTATGTTTGTATTTATTGTATATTTAGTTATTTTATTTTACTAATCTAATGTTAATGTGGAATATGTGTAATCTTTGTATATTGAATTGGATGATTTTTACATGTATAATTTGGAGTCAATACTAACTCTTCTTATTTTCAAGTTTGTACTTTTGTTAACACGATATTTTAGACGGACTAAAGTTATTTTATTTTATTATTTGTTTCTTTATTTACAATTTTTAATCTTTGTTTAATAGTTAATTTATGAATTCGTGGTCATGCATTTAGGATAGTTTTAGTTATCAAATATATAAATATATATATATATATATATATATATATATATATATCAGGCTAGGACTAGCGCCGGTTGAGACCAGGAATCGGCGCCGATCGGCTCCTGTTGGGGAGGCTACGAAAAAAAAAAATCCCTTTTTCATTTTGTCTTTTTTCGTTTGTTCCCTTACCATTTTTCTTTTCTTCCCAAATTTTTGTTATTTTGTCTTTTCCTTCTTGTTTTCTTTTTCTTTGATTTTCTTGTTTGTTTCTCTTATGTGTCTTGTTCTTCCATTTTTCTTTCTTCTTTTATTTTTTTCCCCATTCCCCTAGAATGATACTTTTATTCCTTCCCGTCATCTTCATTTTCCCCTTCTTCTTCTTCACATTATTAGTCCCATGATTTTATTTTTTTTTTAGCTCACATGTTGGGAAACCTAATGGTACAAAACTTTCACAATTTTATCTTCTTGAATTTCGTGGCATTATGTACATGCGTTTTTGAGGAAAAATTTACTAGACATGGCCAAATCATTGTTGAGTTTATTTGGTGGGACAAAAATGCATAGAATGGATTGTAAGTCTTGTGATTACTTCTAAAGATTGGTTGACATTGTACTTTTGCTATTTACGTTGGTTATTCTTCATGTTTTTCTTGAGCATAAAAAATCTGGAAAAGTTCTTCACTAAAAAGAGAACCAATTGCAAAGTGGGTTTGGTTGAGACAAAAGAGGATCTTGTGAGCCCTTTGGAGGTTGGGGTGGTCTATTTGGTGTTTTCTTTTGGACAATCTGGAGGCCGATTTGGAGGCTCTACTTTAAGGGGGACTTAAAGGCTTTGACTTTCTATTTTTCTTCTCCCTTGATTTTTATTTTGTTTCAATTACTCTTTATACTTTTACTTGTGTGTTCATCTATCTATTTGTAGGTTGAATTTCACTAGCAATAATTCTTCTAACTTCTTGACGAATGAATTTCTCATATCTTGGAGCTAATCTAAACTTGGGAAGTATTGCTTAAACTTTCTACCCATTTTCAATTTTGGTCCCATTGGAGATGCTTTATTGTGTTTATTTTTTGCCATTGAGGACAATGTCCAGTTTAAGTGTGAGGGAGTGATTTTGTGATTTTCTTGGTCTAAGTTTTTATCAATTATCTTGATGTTTTCTTGTTGTTGAGTTACGTTGGAATTTGAAATTTGGACAACCATTTTGCCATCTTGGAAACAATCATCTTGGAGAAAATTTAAAATTTAATTTCGTTGAAAATTTGAAAGTTTGAAGATTTGGAGCTAAATTGAGTTTATTTGTTTATAATGAAGATATGATTTCCTTTTTAACTTTGGATATGGATTTGTCATTCAGTATGGTAGGATTTTATTAAAAAATGTAAACTTGTGTATTAAGTTGAATTTTGCTAAGTCTTGAGAATTTAAGTTAACCTTGGTTATATTTGGTATTTGAGTTTTATTTTATTCTTTGAGTTTGAATATGGATGATATGCTGAAATATGAGAAGAGTTGTTGATTAATTCTTGTATTATGGATTTAGAATTTGCTTAACTTTGAGTTTTGAATAAGGAATGCGAGAAAAAAAATATGAGTTGAAAAATATGAGACGAAAAAAATTGAGTTGAAAAAAGAAAAAAAATGCTCTTATTGTTTTTTATCTTTAAAGACCTTTTACTGAAAAAGGAGTGAATATGGGGAGAAGTAGCAAGTGTATTCGGTGCACTCTCTTGAGGCTATTCCAAAGGCAAAAAGGCAAGAAAAAAGAAAAGAAAAAAAAATGTTGAAAAATTACTAGAGAAAAAAATAATGAGGACTATAAGGGGGCCAATACGGTGTGTGAAGAGAAATCCATGTACTTGAGGCTATCAATTTCCAAAGTCATAGAAAAAAAAAAAGAAAAGAGGAGTGGAGTGTTTTTCTTATTTCACTAACTCGAGTTTGGTAAATTTGAGTTTATAATGCTTGAATTGATTAAAAGACTTGACTTGTATGATTTATGTTATCTATATTTTTGCTTAAGAAGTAGAATAATCTTCATGTACTAGATATAAGCTTGTTTAACTTAACTTTGATGGCCTTGGGATTATTTGATTTAATGTATGAGTTTACAAAGCTTTTTAAAGGGTTGAATGAATGACAATTTTGTATCTAAAGTTGGGAAAAAATACTATGGCTTTGTTATGGATGAATATAAAAGAAATAAATTGTTTTAAATGCTTTGTTTAAGTATTTACTTGAGGACAAGTAAAGATTCAAGTGTGGGGGTATGTGATAGGGGTTAAAATCATCATTATTTTCCTAGTTATTCAAGGCAAAATTGAGATACTTTTTATATAATAAATAGTCATATTCCTTCATATTTGATATTTCCCTTGTAAAAATGTTTTTTTGTAATTTTATACAAAAATAGGAAAAAATTGGATCAATTGTGTGATTTTCCAGTACAGACTAGCACCAGGTAACAAGAGAATGAATCGGTGCCGGTCTTCTACTGGCAGAATAGGGAAAAGCAACAAAGACATACAGCAAAATGGAAGAAATCAATAGCAGCCAAAACAAGAAGAAAAAGGAAGCAGCTTCATGGCTCACGGCTCAATCAAGGAAACAAAAGCGATAACAACAGAGCAAGGAAATTCGGTGGCTTGGCTGTGGCTCAATTGAGCCAATGCAAATTCAAAGAAGAATAAGCAGTTTCGTTCAGCTAAGCAAGACGACAATGTAGGATTTCTAAATTAATTAATCTTATTAATCGCAGCGGAAAATAGCAAGAAATCCAAGCCATGGATCACAGGTTTGCAGTAGAAACGGAAAAAGAGAAGATCACGCTTATTACCTCTTGAAGCCGGAATTTTTGAATTTTTCTTGTTCCAAGAACGCAGGCGCGATCCAGATCACAAAACCGGTTCACAGCAGCTCAACTGAAGTCCAAGAAAGAACTCCCTCTAATGATAATCCACACAAGGTCGAACGCTCACAATCTCACAATTCTATGCTAGTAGAATTTAGGAGGCTAGGGTTTGATTAATAAGAGAGAGACGGCTAGGGTTTGATCAAGAGAGAGTCAGAGAAATGGTTTCTCTGTTATTGCATGAATAGTCTGTATCTCTTACCCTAAGGAAACCGTTTCCTTATATTTATAGATTTATAATTACCGTAAATTGTAACTTAGTCCTTCAATGTCCAATTGTCAATAAATTGGTCCTTGAAGTTTACTTAATTACAATTAGGTCCCATGAATTCACCTATAAATATATTCCCTTCTCTTAATTAACCTCACGATATTGTCAAATAATATATTTGAGCATTCAAACCTTTATTGTGTGTGACCCATTAGGTTTCCTGGTCTTATTGGTAGCATAATATGAATTAATTCTAACAATATTAGAATTAATAATCCTTAATAAAATAAAGGATTAAATTTATTAATTCTCTACTTAATAAATCTATATTTAGCATATCAAGAGCGACATCTAGTAATTACTCTTGACCACCCAAAAGTCCAGAAAGTCAAGTAGCTTGACATAAACCTTTCAATAGCAAATTATCAGTGCAATAAACTCCTTTTACCATACAATATCTCATTCGGTCTAGAGCATGGAATTAGTGCCAACTCCATCTAGAATATTATTAATTTTGGCCCGAATATTTTAGTACTTGTTCAAGAAATCCATTACTCGATATGTGTATCAATTGGAACCATTTCCATCACATAGTCGCCTTGGCCAAGGACTTCATGAATAATGATTTCTACAAGTGGCCTTGAGATATACTCTCCTACTATTAGGAGTGGTGAATCCTTTATTGACTTTCTCAACTACTTTTGTTTACTTTACGTTGTACCCAATATCCATCCCATAGGCAGTCCTAGATAAGACTCCAAAGATGAGAATCAAAGTACAACGCTCGTTAAACAAAGTACCTTGGAGATCTTAAGTCTAAGGATACTTGCACACTTGCTATAATAAGATTTTATCACTGGCACTAAATAGTTATCCAAGTGATTATCTCGTAGCTAGGTCATCCAATGAACTTGTTCCAAAACAAGCATCCACACGTTAATCCTGAATATCCCAATATTCACGAATATGAGAACCACCACTTGATCCAATCAAGAGATATAACATCTGCCAATCTTGACATATTAATAATGTCCCATCTTATTAATACTATGACTGGGGATTATTTAAGTACAAACACTGCATAGTATAGTAAGAATCTCACATCATGATCTCTTTCATAATTTCATTAACACTGTCTTGTACTAGAGACTTTATCTAACGGTTTGTACACATATTTAGATATAACAATCAAACTGAAAGATAAAGAATGCCTCTTATTAATTTAATATGCAATATACATGGTACAAGTGATTGCCTCTAGAGCACGACACTAACAGACAAAAAAAGGGAAATCAATTCGATGGCTTATAGGCTTGGATTGCAGCTTAACTGAGCCGATTGCAACAAGGAATATTTTGGATGGTTCAGTGAAGGGGTGCATCTTGGTGGTGGCTTCAATTGAGCTGATGCAATGGTTCGATTGAAGAAAGTGGCTTGGGTAATTTCAATTCAACAAGAATTGTGTTCAGAACAACACGACAAAGAAGAATTCTCAAAGCTCAATTGATCAAAGTCAAAGGCGGGGGACTTCTTAATTTTTATTTAGTTTTTATTGTGGAATTTTTATGACTCCTTTTTTGTTTTGAATTTTAGTAATTACTTCTTCTTTACTTAGGACTCGTTTAGGAACTTTGTGAGCCTATAAATAAAGGCTAATGTACATAGAAAAGAGAGGTGCACAATGTAGAGACTTAGTTATATTTTAGAACGCATCACCAATATTTTCTCGAGAGAAATAATTCAAGGAGGATTGTGTAAGAGAGTTTACGAAGGAAGAAGAATGAGGCTTATCTATGAGTGCTTTCTTTTACTTTATTTTCTTTTTCTTGAACAATGATGTATTAATTGTTTTATTATAATTTGACATTATTTTAGGTATTCATGATTTTTAAAGTTACTTTGATCTTTTGATTAATTAATCGTTATTCTTGGTATTTAATTACTTGTGCTTACAACAAGATTAATTAGCTGTTTCTTTCCATTAACTTGCTGGACCAAAGGCGTTGATGGTGGTTTCAGTAGATTGATTTTGTATTTGTTGTCCATTAACTTGCTGGACCAAAGAGGCTAATTGCTAAGAATTGGGCAATTAAAGATTAATTGATGTTTGTCTGAGCATGGATTCATTAATTAGTTTCATGTTTTAAGTTTACCTGACCATGGAAATTTAATCAAGAATTGTGTTTAATGCATCTTTTGGATGAATTAGTTGAGACAGACCAAGTAATGCTAATTTATCTAGATGATAGTGATTTCATAGATTGACCAAAGAAGTGAATCTATCTTAATCCTTGATGATGCTAAGAAAATAATTAGTTATGATAATGATTAAGTACTTTAAGGTCATGTTTGTCAAAATAATAGTTTGAGTTACATAATTCTCCATCCTTAACATGTGTATATTCTTTTACTTTATTTTATTTTCCTTTTTATTTCTTTTTCACTCTGTTGAGTCGGTTAAACAATGAAAGAAAAGTGATTAATGCATACTTGTTCCTTGAGGATCGATACTCGTTTGAACCCTATGCTATGCTTAATGATGAGTACGCTTACTCATATGTGTAATTTGGGGTTAATGTTTTAATTTAAACTTGACTAGGAATGTGTTTATTTTATATGATTTTTTATACCCTAATTCAAACACATTATTCTTCTAGTTAGTTGATTTTTTGCAGTTCCCAAATCCCTGCAAATAGTGAAAACAAGCGGCATACTCCCAGTAGTTTACTCTTTGTTAAATATGGCTTAATTTATTCATATTAGCTTATAATTTTGATTCACAAAATATATGCAAAAATAAAAGATAAATTTTGCACAATGGAATTTCTTTTCTAGTAGTTTTCACTTATCGTATTAGAAGAGGCTTTGCTCTCTTTTTTTTTTTTTCATAGAAATTTCTTTAGAAACTTTTGAACCAGCTTCTATGTTATTTTAAAGGGCTTCCTTGTAATCATGAACAATACCTCTTAAATTAGGTAAATTCCTCTAGTTATTTAAATGATATGCATGAAAAATGACCTATCTTAAGATAATGATTAGCTCGTTTGCATCTTTATGGTTTACTAAGATGAGGTCCTACCTATTTTTTTTTTTTTTCTACTTTTGCTACTTGTATTCCTTAGGCTACAATTCCCGAACTCTACATTGCTTTAGTAGCAATTGGAGAAGAAAACATATAAAATAGCATTACTATTTTCATTTGAAATTTAGTTTGCTATTCTATTTATGTATCCAAAGAGGTTTTTACTTTGTTATTTTGAAAAAAACATATAAGGTTGTTGTTTACTGTTTTGTTTTGCTTACTACTCTATTTTATTTTCAATTTTTTGCTTTCCACACATTGCTAAAGCTTGTAATTTAAAGATTAATTTGAGATCTAGGAGTTGTTCTATTCATAAATGATATGCATGAAAAATGACCTATCTTAAGATAATGATTAGCTTGTCTGCATCTTTATGGTTTACTAAGATGAGGTCCTACCTATTTTTTTTTTTTTTCTACTTTTGCTACTTGTATTCCTTAGGCTACAATTCCCGAACTCTAAATTGCTTTAGTAGCAATTGGAGAAGAAAACATATAAAATAGCATTACTATTTTCATTTGAAATTTAGCTTACTATTCTATTTATGTATCCAAAGAGGTTTTTACTTTGTTATTTTGAAAAAAACATATAAGGTTGTTGTTTACTGTTTTGTTTTGCTTACTACTCTATTTTATTTTCAATTTTTTGCTTTCCACACATTGCTAAAGCTTGTAATTTAAAGATTAATTTGAGATCTAGGAGTTGTTCTATTCATAAATGATATGCATGAAAAATGACCTATCTTAAGATAATGATTAGCTTGTCTGCATCTTTATGGTTTACTAAGATGAGGTCCTACCTATTTTTTTTTTTTTTCTACTTTTGCTACTTGTATTCCTTAGGCTACAATTCCCGAACTCTAAATTGCTTTAGTAGCAATTGGAGAAGAAAACATATAAAATAGCATTACTATTTTCATTTGAAATTTAGCTTACTATTCTATTTATGTATCCAAAGAGGTTTTTACTTTGTTATTTTGAAAAAAACATATAAGGTTGTTGTTTACTGTTTTGTTTTGCTTACTACTCTATTTTATTTTCAATTTTTTGCTTTCCACACATTGCTAAAGCTTGTAATTTAAAGATTAATTTGAGATCTAGGAGTTGTTCTATTCATAATTTTCTTATTGTAATATTTTCTTTAGGTAAATGCAACTGTTTCAATATTTAGCATAAGGGATCCAAACAAAATAGTTGCCACAACATGTATTAAAAGTTTGGATCCTAAAAAACCTATTGGTCTACATTCCTTAGAAGAAGATTAGTGTGGGATTGATATTATGCAGCCATATTGTCATTGTGAAAAGCTGATTCGTCGATACTCAATTTATGTATTATATAGTGAAATGAGAAGTTGATGTAAAGAAAATTATGATTTCTTATGTTTGTTCTATGTAGATAACTTTTTGTATATGGGTTTGAGTTATATTTTTTAAAATGGATTTGCTCTTGTAATCTGTCTTTTCAGTCTATCTTTAATTCTTTGGTCTCTTCATTTGCAGTTGAATTGCACTAATACTTAAATTCTTTATTCTGTGTCTGAGTTGGGTTAGAGTTTGAATTGAGAAAAATAGTTGTTTCTTTGACTAGATTTTCATGGTGTGGTGGTAAAGAAGGAATGAGAAAGAGTCTGTTCCTAATAAGTCATCAGTGAATTCTGTGTTTGAATGGGGTTTTGGAGTAAAGGAACAAAATAATTTGAAGTTTAGACCAGTTAAGGCTGCCAAAATGGTCTCATCAAGTAGCAAAATTACGAGAAGGGGAAGATTAGAGAAGAGAGAAAGAGAATTGATAAAGAATATGATGGTGTTTTAGTTCCTTTAGATGGTATTTTTTTTATCAGCCACTAAGAATCATCCAGATAAGTTTCATGAGGATAGATGACACATGCTAGCCTCGTAAATTTGAATATTTTTACTCAATTGAATAATAAAATTCTATTCTTTTCTAACTCAATTATGTATACAATTTATATATGGTAGGCTCGTAGGGTTCGAGACGAATGATCATGAGAGAATGCTTTATTGTAGGTGTTATTTTGATGTTACATATTAAGGAAAAGTATAAGAGATTATTTTACAAAGTGGAAGTACATTTCAATATTGATGGATAATTTATCAACCTCAATGGATATGTTAGGATTTTATTTTGAAAGAACTTGTATAGTTTTGATGTTAGATGATTTCCTAGACATATGTATATATGTTGACAGAATTCTGTACTTCCTATTATATGTAGACATATTTTTAAGGTCTTAATGTGATTTTATATTATGTTAGACGTTAAATATAATTTAATTATATCAAATCATATATATTTAAGAATTAAAATTTTTTTTATGTAGTGTATGATACCCCACCTATAGGTTCCCTTAGACCTTATGAGGAAGGGTACATTGCATGGCATTATAATTGTGCATATAATGATTTTAAGCATTTATATGAGTATATGTGATCTATGTGTGTGTTTTCCTATATATTCATCTATTGAGTTATAAGAATATTTGATTGTGTTAGATGAGCTTTATTTTGATGATAGAATGTTATGGAAGAGAGTATAATGTATAGGTTAAGAGAGAAAGCAGGAAAATATTCACAATAGTGGATATGGTTTAGTGGATAAGGCTTATTGCGTAATTCTTGGTGACCCGAGTTCAAATCCCAACTCTTGCAAATTTCTTTCTTTTCTTTTCTTTTCCTTATCTTTTCCTTCCCTAAAGCCCTGGCCAAAAATCAGCTAGGGAAGTCTGCCATTTTCAGATTTTTGGGCTTGGAAAATTTATCCTTTAATATCCAAAGGAATTGTAGATAATACCTTATCATTATCCTTTAGCTTGAACAAATTTTATCCTATCAAAATCTCTTTAAAATTTGAATTGCAAGATATTATCTTTAAAATCTTATTTATGTATTTAATATGTGATGTTTTCTTTGATATGTAACATGGTCAAAATTTGGGGACAATATACTTGTTTAGGTTTTATTTATCTTGTAACAAATTATTATTATCTTAACTAGATCAATGAGATTTTTGAAGAGTTCAAAAAATATATATATTGTTAGGGATAAATTTCTCCATTTTTACACCAAATTCTTAGTTGTTTTCCTTCAAAGCATTTCAAACCTTAGGAAGCCTAAGGAAGTTAAAATTATATCAGCAAAATTCCTTCTGGTGACCGAAATTAAATGATAAAAAGAAAATAGGAATTTTCCTTGAGATAAAACACTTATCCTATCATCTTGGATAGAATAAACCCTTATCATATCTCATGAAGATTGAATTATCCTAATCCTAGGCTAGCTAACCAAAATCCCAACCCTTCTTACTCACACATTTTGGCCATTACTAGTACACACACATACACACACAAAATCATTCTTAGCAAAACACTCTTATTCTTGCACCAAAAATCAAAACAAGACTTCCTCTCAAACTCTCTCTCAATTTCACTCAAGCAAGAAGCTAATGTCTACCCTATCTTCTTCCACTTTTGTTTACTCAAACAACGCACAAGAGAAAACACCAACCTTTGGTCATTGCTAGTCATTTTGATATCAAAACGACATTACACGACTCTATCTCCTTTTCTTCACGACATTACAAAACTACTCGCTATACTTATATCATCTAATCGGATCAAACAAGGCTAATACAAGGTAAATCTCTTGTTTTACCTTCTTTTCCTCTTCATCATCTTTGTCAAATGGATAAAAGGGACTAATCTATCTTTTTTTCTTGCGAACTCATGGTCAACCTAGGAGATTTAGGCAAGACAACGACATTTTCTCTCAAGTGGTTTTGATTTGGTCCTCAAAGGAATCATTCTTAATCTTTTTAGATCGGCTCTTCTAAGAGGTGAGTCCTAAGACTATCAAATAACCTAGTTGGCCTGATTTATTTAGAGAATGTGATGAGTTGAGATGTGGTCTATATTGTTGCTGAGCATATAATACCAAATATATTGTAACACCCTACTACCTACATACCCATATAGGGTGGAATATCGCCCCGTCAAGAAGACCAGTGGTCTTTATAATAAGGAACAAATAATAAATAAATAAATAAAATAACCAACTAAATAAAATAATAAAATACTCTTATTACATCTGAGAGAAATACTTATACAAATCTGAGAGATCAAAACTAAGAAACATCTCTTGAGAGAAATATAAATCAAAATAAAATAAACAAACGGACGATCATCACTTATTTCTTCAACCTACTCAACATAAGCACTTTCCTGAAATCATGACATAAAAGGTGTGAGATTAGCATCTCAGTAAGTCCTGTGTGTACAAGCGACAAATATAACCATTTCATGCATGCAAGTTTGTCAAAATTACAAAATCGTGTATGTAAGTTAATTTCCTCAATAATAGTCAAACAAAGGAGCATTGCTCAATGAATCCAAAGTAGTTTACAATAAATCATCGTTTCATCATATTCATAACTCATTAAGTAGGGATTAGCAATGATTCAAATAATAGTATCATAATCCATATCATGGTTACCACCATGATAGCGTCCCAATATATTCTTTCAACAATGGGCAGTGGGAAATCCTCTCACTAGGGTGAGATACTCCTCCATTTCTACACCCAACACTCTGGTTGTCCAATCTGGATAAACAATGTCAACATGGACCAATATGCTAGCTTGGACGGCCTGACTAGGTAGTACTATCACCCCTCCAAGTTCAGTTCATCTTCTGGATGTGGCCTCCTGCCAGAAGACTAACTCTTGCTCTTCAAGACTAGTAGTACTAGCCTACCCCCACTGAGTACTCAATGTTCCCCATTTAGGGGCAGAATCATTTTTCCTTTTTTTAAATCCTTTGATTAGCTTGACTGCAAAACGTGATTTTTCATAATAGCATTTCCAAATCGTTTAGTGATAGAGTAAGAATTTATTTTTTAGTTTGTGCAGCTGAAATTTGACAAACTCATTTAGAAGGTAAGATATCCACGTTTCCATCTCAAGTATCAAAACATGACAATATAGCTCATCATGTTCAACCAACATTTCAATCCTCTTGTCAAACACCATATTGACATCAATTCCAAATAACATTGTAAAAAATACTTGCAAACATATAACATTTATCAAAACAATTATGCAAGGAATTACTTGAATAATTTAATCAATCAAACCAAAGCCAATGCTTGCCCTCTCACTTCAAACTTCTTCCTTATCTAGAATAAATGATTCTCTAATTAGAATACAAATATTACATCTACCATTTCATGCAACATGAACTCTCATGATTGCATTAATCACCTAATTCATCCATGGTATCTAGATGATTTAATTCATTAGATCACGTATACAACTTTCCTTTATCATGCTACTGATCATAACCATGTATTCATCCAAATCAAACCATAATATGACAACTTATATATTCAATTAACATAAAATCATCATAATTAGCTCCATTAACATTAAAATATCTCCTCTTTGCCAACCTAGCATAGACCTAGATTCATAATAACAAGATACATCAATGTCCTATCTCATATATGCTTTGTCTATGTCCCACATCAACATATTTATCATTCTAATCCATTCATGCTTTCATTCCATACTTCGTAAGTGTTCATAAGTCAATGCTTTAAAGATTAAAGACATTTAAATTAGTAAAGATAGGATCTTGATTATCTCTTAGCGAAATAGACTTAAGAACACGACAACTCCTTGATGACTAGCTTGAGTTCAATGGATAGTTAAAGAAATTGGTCCGCTAGATATTCTTGATCAAGACTCACCAAGAAAGGGAGAAAATCAATCCCTTATGGACATTATTTAAGAGAGAAAAAAGAGAAATAATGGAGTAATGGATGAATAAAAGGGTCGAAGATTGTTTACCATGTAGGGTGTTTCGGTTTTGGCTTTGTTCTTGGAGTGTGCTGGCTGAAATTTTAAGCAGGCAGAATGTTGTTTGTTTTGTGAGTTTGAGAGGCTAAGAGATGGGTAATTTTGTGGTTTTCTGGGTAGAAAAGATTAGGTTTTGGTGTTTGGAGATGTCCTACCTTATTATGGATTCTTGATCACAAGAACAAGTTGGACCGCTTTGGTCCTTCTTTGGGTTGCTGAAACTGGGCAGTAGTTTAGGGTTGTCGCTGCTGTGTTTTTGGAGCTTATGATGACCGAAAGTCTGGATAGAAAGAGGGAAGAGATCAGACTGGTTTCAGTCTCTATAGTGGCGAGAATGAGAGAAGAAAAGTGAGCATGTGTGTAGCTATGTTTTTGCTCGATAACTAGAGAGATTTTGTGCAGGTTTTTTACTGGAATTTTTGTGTAGTTTGGTTCTGATTGTGACAAAAAAATTTGAAGGAATGGGAGGGGAAATTCTGGTTTTTTTTTTTTTTTTGCTAAAATAAAGTCTTAATTGGTTAAGGTTTTCTTGGATAACCCTACCTGGGTTTTGAAGAGTTTGAGTTGAGCTCCAATTGCTCTAAGGGTGGTGGCAGCTTTGAGGGATTTTCCAGAAAATTATATGAAGGAATTAGATTATTTATTTAAGAAATAATTTAATTAATTTCCTATATTAATTTGAGTAAAATTTAAATAACTATTAAATAGTTATTTTACAATAGAAAATTCTAGTTTTCTTTTTCTTGAAGCTAGCTGAAATTCCTTCCCCTTTTTTCCCAAAATTTCAAAAACACATATTCTAGTAGATAAGTACTTCATTTAAAAATCTAGCATTTATCCTTTTATTTCCTTTTAAAATTATTTGAAGAAAATTAATATGTGGAGACTTATCTCCTTAAGAAGTGGCGGCTACTTAAAGAAAATAAGTTATATCTTTATATTCTTTATTTCCTACTAATTTATTAAGATATAGCTTCCCAAAATCCAGATTAGTAGTATTTAAAATTTTCTAAAAGATTATGATAAGATATTAGAAATAAGAATTTAATTTATTTTCAAATGCTTTATAAAATAATTCCCAAGATAAATCACACTCCTAAATTTTAGGGATTGGCTCCAAGGTGGCAGCTACCCTTGGAGAATTTCAACCAAGGCCTAGAAAAATTAGGGAAAAAAGAAAGTAAAAGAAAGGAGAGGATTTGAAATAGTTAGGATTCGAACTCAAGCCCACCAAGAATTGGACACCAAGCTTTATCTACTAAACCACAACAACATTTGTTTAAATATTTCCCCTAATAAATTCCCTTAATTTCTATTCACTTGCTTCATCCTCTTTCTAATAAATTCTCATCAATAAAACAAAAGCTCAACTAACTCATATAACACAACCATATCAGAACAAATTAATTCATGAAACTCATATTTTTCATGAAAATAATTCAATTTACCAATTGCAACATAAAAATGCTATGACATACATGACTTTCTCCTCATAATAAATGTGGCTTAATACGGGGTATTACATATGTGATATTGAGTATTTGCGCTTTTAGCTATTAAATCTTTATGAGTTGAAGATAGAATTGTTGAGTTGTGAGTATGATGATGATATTCAAAGATATTTATGCTATGACATGGACTTATAATTGCCTTGGGATACATTGATGTATGTAGATTTGAGCATGTGAATATTTAGGACAATATGAGATCTATGATTATTGTTATGGGGAAATTACTCCATGTTGAATTAGATACGAGCATGTATATTAGGATCTTAGATTCGACTGATTTGAATGGTTTTGATTATACCATGTTTTGGGTCATATTGTGATAACGAATTGCTATATGGTTTAGATAAAGGATTTATCTGAGGTGAAAGATTAAGGCAGCTAATTAATCATATCTATCTAAACTGATACAAGTAAGTCCTTGTATAAAACTCTTGTTTGCAAGTCATTTATATTTTGACAATGTGTAAAGTATGATTACTTGGTTTGCAAGCCTAGACTGTTCGGTACATGATTTTTACAAATAAGATTTTTATCAATGATTTCTTTTACACGTCAAACCCTTTTCATTTATGGACAAATGCATTTATTAAATGTTTTAAAACTCACCTATAGGAAAATGCTTACAAAGCCAAGGTATTTAGAAATAATGATTCGAAGACATTCTTGATTGATTTTATGATGTTGAGTACTCAATAAGGGCAGACTACTGGTGCTGGTCTCTGTTAATTAGGGAAAGTTCTCCGATAGGTGGCCACCTTCAAGAGATGAACCCTAGTTGAGAGAGCATTAGAATTAGTAGAACGAGTCGTCAGAGCTAGCACTAATTTGAAATGACTATTATCCCAGAGTGGACAACCAATGAGTTTGGGATAGGAATGGAGGAGTATCTCATCATGTAGGTTGTACACCTACCTTGAATCAGTATGCACAAAGTGTGGCATTCTGATTGTCTTGATGCACAATGTGCTGCATCTTGACCATTCTTTTGTCATGGAGTACAAAGTGTGGTGCCATGATTGTTTTTCTTGAGTGGTTGTTTATTTATGTTGTGTACAATGTGTGACACTGAAAAAACACCACTCTTTGCTTTGAACACTTGAATTGGGACTTGCAAACGTTTTCTTATTTATCAACTGTACATACTTGAAACTACTTTAAATTGTACAAAAGCACACACATAACTTATTGTGCTGTAAATCTCACACTTTTTGTATCATGTTTCTAGGAGTTAACCATTTTGAGCAAGTTGGACATCCCTAGAGATTGAAGATTCTCTTTATTATCTATTTGTAATTCTTTTGAGAACTGTTGGTCATTTTGATGTAGAACTTGTATAAATTTTGAGATAGTTTTAATAAGCATTTGATTTCTTTTATTTAATTTTGAATTTCTTTCTTTTCCCTATTATAAAGACCTTTAGTCTATTGGACGGGGCGACATCCCAACATTTTTTGGGTACGTCTGTAGTAGGGTGTTACATAGTGACATAAAAAAAAATGCCATCATATGTACATGTTGTGATATTTCTAAGTTATAGGATATGCAAAGATATCATCGTGTTTATACCATATATATATATATATATATATATATATATATATATATAACAAATGGTTTTAATTTGGGTAAAAATGTTGCTATAGAGAATTTCAGATAATATAGGCAAGTGTAACATGAAGTCTATTATTTATTAATGTTTATAATATATTTGAAATTCTGACCATTAACAAACCACCTTATAACCCAACAACTTATTATGAGAACATGTTTGACTTAATAGTGCTAAATGTCATTACAAATGCTTAGTATGATGTTTTCACATGTTAACATACTTTTGAATTTTTAGCACTAGAACACCCCTTTATTATGAAGTTTCCAATTGGTAGTACAAGTTTTGAATTTTGACTATTAGAAAACCCTTTTATAATATGATCAAATATTATAATAAGAGATATGTTGTAACAATTTCAAATGTTATAATAGATACACATATTATGACACTTGTTAGCGTCCTCACCACTACTATAGTAACACCGTTTTAGATTAGTTTCTCGTGAGCATCACAAAGTCTAAAGTATCACAAAATACACCTATTATAACGTTTTTATCTGTTGTAATAGGCTTAATATCAAATAGTGAGAGCTCTCGAGCTTCCCGTAGATGAGAGAAAATTGATAATAATCAAGAGAGAACTGAAACCAAAGGAAAATGCATTTCACTTAATAATAAATCTATTCAATATAATTCTCAAGTATGCAATATACAATTGGATAGAGATTGGTTATCTAGCTAGGGAAGTTTCCTAGATATAGCTTAAGCTAATCTTAAAAATTAACGAATTAATTATAATAAATCTTTAAATTATAAACTAGGCAAAAAAAAAAAAAAAAGCTAACAAAACTAACAATTTCAAATAAAATCAAAGACTCAAAGGATAAGACACATTTGACTTTTCAAAATAGAAATGTACACATTTAAACATAATATTCAATGGTTTCAGAACTAGACCGGTCATAGAGTCGAAAAATTTATTGGTTCACGATTTAATAGTCCAATCATAATTAGACCGCAATTAAACCTGTAATTGAACCAGTAATATTATAATTTAAAATTAAAAATATAATTATTTTAAAAAATAAATTTGATAAATAATATAGTGTAATTTAAGTCTATAAAGACATAAACATTTAAATACATGATTAAAAATAGTCATTCTTAGTTTATAACTAACAATCTAACACACAACAAAATTAAAAGTAGTCATTACAAACACACAATGATAAGCTTCTTTCAACTATCATGTGAATTGTCAACTATGCTTCCCTAGTTTTGACTTCACAATGATATGCTTCTTTCAACTCTCCACAATAGAAGAATGTGGCAGAGCACAAAGTAGAGATCATTAAGAGAGAAATTGTTCCAAGAAAGGTAAAACTGATTTTTTTCCCACCTAAATGAAACTTCTTGTAATAGTAGATTAAAATAAAGTAATTGAAAGAAGTCATTTTATTATTGGCAGCAAATATTATGTGGTTTGGCAATCCTCAACTACATCACACAAATGTGAAATGAATAATACTCATTTTGTTTATATTTTGTTCACTCAAAAGGCTCAAAATTTATTGAATTCCAAAATCTAGCAGAAAATTTTATTGAATTATAAAATCTACCCCCTCAATTTTTATTAATGAACAGACTGCGTGGTTCACAGTCAAGCCGCCCAGTTCACAGTCCAACCAGTTGGACCAGCCGGTCCAATACAGTTCACACTATCTAGAGGGATTTTTTGAGTAGTCGATTTAAACTAGTGAACCAGACCATTTCAGGGACCGGTTCACCTTCCAATTGGTCGGACCGGCCGGTCCAGTCCGGTCCAAAAAACCTTGATAATATTTTTGAAAGTATACTTCTAACCAACTTAAATAGGAGCCATAGGTCGGGAGGTGGCGGTCACCTCCCCAATGTTTTCAAAATTATTAGCTAGTTTCCTTTTTAAAAAAATTAAAAAATACCTAGAAAATTTAATTTTTGCTCTCTTAAAAATTTTGCAACATTTATAACATTATTTTGTATCATTTTTTTATAGTCTGAATCTTTATCTCTAAATTTCTGACTCCATCTCTGTAACTAATGAATTATCACTGTGTTATGACAAAATAATAGAACTGACAAATGCCTTATGATTTAGCACTACTATCCTAATAACAAATAGAGAACATTAGAAATTCATCCTAATCTGTCACCAACCCTAGCTGATTTTTTCTTTTTCTCAAAATCTACCTTAAATGTTGACAAGTAGTTATGAAATATTTATTTTTTTCTGGACAAACTGCCATTCATTATGTCCCAAAAAAGTGTACATTAGAAGGTTCCACTATAATCACAAAAACAGAGGATGAAATAAGGAAGAGAGAATATAACTGGAGAAATTAGATTATATGTTATAATAGAATTTGGAGTTGAGAATAAATTCAGTCGCCTACTCCTTCATTATGTGTAGTCCCTCAGCTACATTATGTCTAGTAAGGACTCTAACAATATTAATTGAGTCTGGGGATAAAATTCTAAGTATCAAAAGCAGAATCAATCTTGTTTGCTTGAAGAGCTGCCGCAGCCTTTGCAACTATTGGGATAGGCAGCGGAAGCAACACACAAATATATAAAAAGAGGAAAGAAAAATAAATAAATAAAATAGAATACGAAAATTTAAAGTGGTTTGGTTTCTCAATTAAACCTGCATCTATGACTCCGAATAGAAACACTTCACTATATAATTTTTGGATGGAAAAAATTACAAACCCTCACAAAATAACATAAGGCGTAAAAATCTCCTAATTTATTAGGCTCAAAGAGTTGGTGCACTTCCCCCAAAAAAATACTAACATATTTATAGGGAAATCCTTCCTTACCCTTTTTTTAAGCTATCCCATGTGGAATTGAGAAAAACTCAATAAATCCTTCCTTTTCTCAATTTCCCAAATTACAACAAAATCTAAAAATCTAACTCCATTTCTAGTCTTTTCAGTCTTCTTCTCTGTTGCTTCTTTCGTTTTACTTCCTTCAAATCTCTTCTTCAAGGAATGACCATCAAGATAGTAGATATTTTTGCTTTTCTTTCTCCCTTGTATAACTAGACAGTTCCTTTTGTATATTTTGCAAGACTTCTTAACTCCAACATACTAGTATCCTTTTGATGTCAACACACCTAATGAAATAATGTTGACACTAGAATTAGGAACATACCTTACATCAGGAAGTATTTTGACTTCATTATTTTGGAGCTTAAGGCGGATTCGTCCAACGCCTTCAACCTTCATCTTAGAGTTGTTTTCCACGTTGATGTGGCCAAAGTTTCCCAATTGCAAATCATCGAACATGTCTTAGTCCTTGCAAATATGCAAGTCTGATGCAGAATTCATTATTTAATTTGAATGCTTCTCATTAACAGTATCATCTGAACATCTTATCAATAATAGATTATCGCCTATGACCATATTTGTAAATGAATCATTTACTTTGGCCTTACCCTTCATTTGTTCTCTTAGAACTTTTAAATTCTTTTTCATTTTTTGGCAACGACTTTGGATGTGACCAATCTCCCCACAGTAATGCACTTAAGGTTGCTATTATTACTCTGTTGGGATTTTTCTATTCCTAGATCACCTTTTCTTTTGCTTCGACTCCTCCCTCTTCTCCAACTCTCTATAACTAGTACTTGACTATCTTCAAATTGATTTTCTTTTTTTATCTGATGGTTTTCTTTTAAAGATTTTGACACCTATTTAGTTGTAGTGTGTTTTTTCCTGCTAGTAGTGACTGCACCAATGGCGTGTAGGATTTGGGTAGAGAAGCCAACAAGAGCAATACTTGCTCCTCATCTTCAATCTTCTCCCCTGAATTTTCAAGTCGATATACTAACTCATTAAATTTATTTATATGGTTAATAATGTTACCTCCTTCTTCCATCTTAAGCGAATATAGATCCATCTTCATCTTCAATCAGTTAGTCAGTGTCTTCGTTACATGGTTTTTATCTAAAGTCTCTCACATCTTCTTAGGTAATGTCTCTTTCAACACTGTAACTTTAATATGTGGAACCAATACTGATCGAATAGTACTAACTGCCCTTTTTTTGAATAGTACTCCAATCTGAATCCTTCATCTCTTCTAGCTTCTCATCTTCTAATGCAGAATCAAGACCCTACAACACTAAGTAGTCTTGAGTTGTGCATTGCTATGAAGTGAAGTCAATCTTTCCATCAAATAGTGGAGGTCAAATCTCATTTTTCATATATGTGATATTTAAAGAATCTATAATAAAATACCTTACCTTCACGTGACACAAAAAATTACTTCTTACTCAGAACTACTGATGAAGCACCTCCTACCCCTTTTCTCTCCTCCCTAAGCCTGAGCCTTGCTCTTCTCCCAGGCCCAATTCTCCCTAGGCTTGAACTTTGCTCTTCTCCCAAGCTAGAACTTGGCTCTGATACCACTTGTTCGGATGGGCAACGGAAGCAACATACAAATATATAAAAAGAGGAAAGAAAATAAATAAATAAAACAAAATACGAAAATTTAACGTGGTTCGATCTCTCAATTAGATCTACATCTACGACCCCGAAGGGAAACACTTTACTATATAATTTTTAAACGAACAAAATTATAAATTCTCACAAAATAATTTAAGATAAAAAAATCTCTTAATTTATTAGGCTCAATAAGTTGGTGCACTTCCCCCCAAAAAAATATTAACCTATTTATAGAAAAATCCTTCCTTATTATTTTTTTAAATTATCCCATGTATAATTGAGAAAAACTCAACAGTAACAAATATGGATTGCGCATAATTATCTTTGTGGAACCATGGTGGAAGGACCACATAAAATTTCAAATCCAAAAGGCATTCACATTCCATGGATTACTGAAGACAAGGCATATGCTTCTCCACGCAGAAATGATCGATGCTGTTACATTTTTTTTTTTTTTTTTAAGTAACAAATGTGGACTATTCTTTATGACTTGCTGGAAGCAGATATCTGGTTCCGTACAAAATGAGAAGACATTTCCACAAATTGGCTGCAGGTCCTCCACGATATTCACGTACGGTCAATTTTCATTATAAAGAAATTGACATCTAACCTCGAGGGATAAGGATGGAAGATATCTATTTTTTCGTATGAAAAGTCATAGGGTGACTAATCATTCTGTTAAACAATTGAAATTGGAAAAAAAAATGTTTTTGTCTTAGATTTTTTAAAAACCCCATAAATTCATGGGTGTTGAATCATTTTTATGCTGTTCAATACAGCAGCCCCACCTGCAAGAAGATCTCATGTATTAGTAAAACGCGTAGATTATTTAAAAATCTGAGAGGCGGATGGTTTGGATTGCGGTTTTGATTACCCACTACGAGAGCGCTGGCGAAACTGCCACCAGAGAGGATGAACACAATGATTGAAGCTTTCTTGAGTACGTACCATAGAGAATTGGGAATCTCTTTAGCAGATAAAACTCCACAACAGATAAAGATGAGGAGAACATTGTCACGAACTTTGCAGTCGCGCTAGCTACCCGTGAAGCGAATACAACCGTAGCAAATTACTCATTCTGTCCAATATTTGAGAAGTATATAACAGTGACATTCTCGCATTATAGGCCATCAAAGCCAGCACTATAAATCAAGATAACAACATCTTTCTCCTTTCTAATGGAAATTTTCTCACGAGAGATGTGGATGTTACAGCTGTGCTGAAAGTAACATCAGTCATGGCCTCAATTTATTCCAAAAAACTATGAGTCCATGAGAAGCAATGATGCTGAAGAATGGGATATGTAGCATAATTCCTAGACGAGAAAGAAGCACTCAAAAAAGAACTTTTTGCATCTGACATTATATTAAACATACTCGTCTAAAGATTTAATTATCAATGGGTGTCTACAGATTATAACCAAGCAACCAAGGAGGCTCGGGAGAAAAAGACATGGATTTGCATATTTGTTATCATTTTATGGTTCCTGGTTATTAGAAATGGCAAGCTAATCACCCAGTTGTTGAAAGAGTAGCATGGAAAGGCATATGTAAGGCGCTGGTATATATATCTAGGGCTACTCACTATTCAATTTGAATCGAATTTTTGAACTGAACCAAAGTCATTAAAAAGATTCAATTTGATTTTTAATTATTTCAATTTTATTTTGAATTTAAATTACAAATTCAATTCAATTTTTAGTTTTTCAAAATAAAAATATCAAAACATCAAAAAATTGATAATATATATTTTAATAAAAATATATAATTAATATTAAAATATTTTTATTAATTAATTAGTATATATATAACTATGATTTTAAATATTTTTGTTTAGTTTCGATTATTTTAATTTGGTTCCATTAAAATTCAAATCGATTTTATTTGATTTTATTTAAATTTCGATTCAATACAATTTTATTTAAATTGTATATAATCGAATTGAAACTCCAAATTTAAAATTGAAATCGAACTAAAAAATTGAATGAACCCTTCTAATATATCATTTTCAATTATCAGCATAGCCATACCTAAGGAATGACGCTGATTTCAAGTAGGAGAGGACCTAGGATGAATCCGCCACTAGAAACCAATAGACCTCCAACAGTGCCTCCTATAATGCCGCAGAAATCACAGAATGCAGCACCGCAAATTAATTTTAAAATGCGAAATTGGATATGATTGCATTTATAATCTGACTCTAAATCGGAGATGAATTTTGTCCATCTCTAAATCGTCACTAATCAATTTCCTCATTCAATTTTTAAATATCATACTGTTTATATATATATATATATATATATATATATATATATATATATATATTCAAAAGAAGGTGTAAAAGCATCCTACAGCGATACGTAACACCGTTAGTTATTGACACTTGATAATATAAAATTTAAATTTTTTTTTTGAAATAAATTTGAAAGGTTTTTTTTATAAATATTATGATTATTTAAATTTAATAAATTCATATAGATAAGAAGTAACATTATGATTTTTTTTTTTTTTCAGGTATCTCTAAATCTTTTGAATTCAAATAGATTGAGATAAGGTTATTTGAGAAGCACAGGATACGTTGAACTCTTGGCTGCCGATGCCCACTCCAATTTCCTAAAACTCAAATAAAAGTTATCTAAATTTACATTATTCGAACCGATGATTTTAATCTATTGAATTCAGATAGATTGACATAAGGTTATTTGAGAAGCACAGGATACGTTGAACTCTTGGCTGCCGATGCCCACTCCAGTTTCCTAAAAAAGTTATCTAAATTTACATTATTCAAACCTATGATTTTAATCTATTGAATTCAGATAGATTGACATAAGGTTATTTGAGAAGCACATGATACGTTGAACTCTTGGCTGCCAATGCCCACTCCAATTTCCTAAAACTCAAATAAAAGTTATCTGAATTTACATTATTCGAACCGATGATTTTAATCTATTGAATTCAGATAGATTGACAAAAGGTTATTTGAGAAGCACAAGATACGTTGAACTCTTGGCTACCAATACCCACTCCAATTTTCTAAAATTCAAATAAAAGTTATCTTAATTTACATTATTCGAACCGATAATTTATATCTATCTATCTATATATATATATATATATATATATATATATATATATATATACATTCCATTATGTATATATGTACATTATTAAGTTGTAGAAAAACATGTTTCTACCAATTCAAAAGTCATTTAATTTTGTTCTAATTTGTAGTCTTTTCAAATGATTGAAATGGAATATATATAACAAAAATTAATGACTGAACCTACGTGCAGCTCTCAAAGCAGAGGGGGTTTTGACCAAATCAGATCAAAATCCCAAACATACATCGCGAAGGGAATAACTGGGGAGGGCATCTATGTTGCCAGGGTTCTTCGCGTTGGCTAATAACGAGGACAAGCATGACCTCGCGCCTATCAATAACGATGACCCCTAACTGCCCAAGACTTGCCCATGGGTTTTGGCCGAGGACCTCGCCTAGGTAACCTTTGTTTAACTTTTTTATTTTTTTTCATTATTTGTTCCTTGAATCGTGGTTGGCAGTCGCGATACATGTGCCTTGCGACTGCCAGTCGCGAGGTATCCTTTTTTTTATTTTTTTTAATTGATAAACGTTATTTTTTTCTCATCATTTTTTTATTTTTTTGATTCGTTAATATAAATAAATTTAAAAGTTTTTTCAATAAATTTAGATTATTTTTTAAAATAAAAATTTTAAATAATTTTAAATAATTATCTGTAAAATAAAATATTAAAATATATTTATATTTCTCTTTAAAATAATTTTAAATTTAATTATTCATAAATATATAATTTATAGTATTAAATTATAATTATTAATTATTTGTAAAAAATATAAAATTTTTATTCTCAATAATAAATGAAAAATTATATAAATTACAAAAATAATAATTTATATTTTAGTGAATAATAACGATGAAATATTTCATGAATTATCAGGCATTTTTTTTATTTCAAACAAAAAAGTATGAACTCTAAAATAGAATGTAAAATTTAATGAATAAATTATTGGGAAAAAAAATATCAAATTATAAATCAAGTAGTCATATTACAATGAAATCATCTAATAGAAGGATGCCAGCTAGTCCCACAATGATATCCTCGATGGTTCCTCAGGGGCTGAACTCGTCTTGGAGGTTATTCTTGAGGTTGTGGTTCAAATGGTCCCTCATCGTGTTCTTCTGTAGCGTATGAGGGGCCTGCATCCTTTTCAAACTGCATATGTTGTCTGCGAAATCACTCATTAGATGGACCAATATCATACTCGCCGACAGAAGAATGGCGCCTAATATCGAAAACTAGGTGTTGTGGAGTAATATAATCATCAATCGCTGCAGGATCACCTGCAACATAATCACCTTCATCTGCCGGCACAGGTGAGTAGCGATCTTGTTGAGGAACTTCATTCGCTACAGCATGCCAACGTGCTCGCCTACCGCCCCTTCGAATTGGTGCTTCTCGAGGGACTTGTTACGGAATCTGTGGTATTGGGTTAGAAGAATACAATCGTCTAGAAGGCTCGTACGGCATGCGATTCAAACAATCTGCTTCGCCATCAGTAGTCAATGTACGCCTGACAATATCTAATATTCTTCTGTAGCCTTACTGAGAGTACGATGTATCATCAGCTTGTGACACCTCGTTACTTATTTGCAAAATCCGGTGCGACGCGTCGGCCTGCATATACATTTTCAAAAATGTCATTAAAACTATATAAATAAATTGTAATTTATATATACTTATATGCACTAGAAAAAATTTACTTACATATACCTCAAGTGTTAAAATAATAGATTGGTAACCCATGGGGTTCGGTTGTTGTATGGTTGCATTGCCAATCAATCGTCGTATGCGAGTCCAATACCAGGAAGCATAATTAGGTGAAACCACTGCTTGTCCAAAAGTGAGCTGTCCTGTCATAACGTATGCATGGCAGTTTATCCAGTTATTACGGTGCAACACATCAACCTCATCCCATCTGGTACCAGTAGTACGCAGGTCATGCCGGTGTAAATTCGACCCTGTGTCAACAATATTAGGAATTAATTGCATCATGCCAAATTGTTGCCTAACTCTATCGGATCGATGCAACTCTATCATTTCCTAATACAATAGTGATATGATAGACGCCTAGATCTGTCGTCCATGCGTGCAATATGGAGGGAGAGATGCTAATGTGTACTCATTGTATGGTTGCCAAATAAACTGCACAAATTAACTCGAGTTCAGTATCAAACAAAAAATAATGACAATTTATAATACTTACATGATTGTATATTAAAAAATATAATACTTACAGGATTGTGTCACATTCGATCCAACTGATCCCTATACGCAATCAGAACATGAGTTGGAGTGCGAGAAAGTTCTAATAGACCCTACCATACTGCTCCTCTAGGCGCATGTTGTACAATATCCTCTATTGGACGTACTCTATCCGGTCTAATAGTAGGAATATACTCCCAAACTCATAACTATTACAAAAGTAATAATAATTTTATAATTAGATCTCATAATTATTTTTACAATGAAATACTAATAAGTTTAAAATTAGATCTCGTAATTAATTTTATTACGTACCTGAAGCAATAGTAGGAAACTACTAATTTGATGTACTGTGTATGAAGTAGCGTTGCACATACAATGATTCAAATGTGCCAGTGATGCACTTCCCCAACTAAGGATTCCCGACAAGTCTAAGTCACAGATATATCTTAGGAAGTGCAAATGAACACGACTCCTTGATTTGTCCGAGAAAAGGAACCTGCCAAGAAGCTACAGGATGCGACAACGTGTGTTTTGTGTAACTATATCTGGAGTTGCATTTGGTGGTAGTTGTTAAGTTAGGACTCGCTTGATTGTGCTTAATCTTAACCGAGACCCGTCTAGGTCTGTGCCTGTAGGTTGAAAACCGAGTAGCGTATCGCACAAGCCGTATAGCTCCTCTTGTGAGTAGTTGAACCCACAACCAATGATCGGATCACCGTTAATACATAAACCGAATAAAACCTCCACATCTTGGAGTGTAATTGTCGCCTCACCAACTAGTAGGTGGAAGGTGTGTGTCTCTCGGCGCCATCTCTCTACCAATACCGTAATAAGCAGATGATCAAATTTTATATATGGTAGACGGATGATTCCTGCGAACCCAACTACATCTATAAGTTGTGCAACACGGGGATCAAATAGTCTAGCATCCCAAAATGTACTGTCATGATGCCTTGCATACAATACTTGTTCTTCTAATTGCCCTACCCAAATATAAGTCGACCGATGTCTACACTGTAGTGTCAGCACATCTGAAATAATAGGTCTAAGATCGACTCCTTCAGCCGTAGGTTCGGTCATATTATCCTGAAACAACGACATGTTTAGAGGAGTAGTAAGTTTATCTCTTAATAAAAGAAAGTACAATATCAGATAAAGATATACAGTAAGCAAAAGAAATGTAGATGATAAAAACTATATGTATCAATTACTTTAAGACAATACTAAGATACAATAATTTCCAATCATACACTAACAATTAAAGTTGATACCCCAGCAATTATACATGATACAATAATTTCTAATAATATAATCTACCCTAAAAAAATACATCATGAACCATGTATTGCACTTTTAGGGCAATTTCTTCTATTATGTCCAATACGATGACAGTTTCTACACCGAGGAGGCAAGTCAGGGTTGCAATTATCCATCTTATTTCTGATGCGTGACGTCCTCATACGACCGCGACAACGGTTCTTGAATCGATGAACATTTGGAGCCAACGTAAAAAGAGGATTGCGCCAGTAATCCTCATGTTGAATGGGCCTGAACAGTCCTGAATAAGTTATCTGGTAGCTTGTTGTGGTGTTTAAATGTGACACGAGATCCCCTGCATTCAACCCTATTTGTTGACAAGCTGGAAATGCGTGTGAACAAGGTATTTTGTATATTTGCTATTTGCAGCAGTTGTAGGTCCTTAAACCAAGATCAATCTGGTATGAATTATTTCCCTTCCCATGCTCATGAAATGGTGATAAAACATTAAAAATGCCCCGACCTTGATCATAAGCTTACACACAGTGTCTTTTCCCCTTCAGCTCATTCTTCACAAATTTGGACTATATCCGAGAAAGAAAGTGATATTTACCATGATTAGCTTCCTCTTTGTGGTCATTGAAGTATTTGACCATTTTTTTTAAAGAAGACTTAACAATCACCTTGATGGGTAGAGCACGTATGGCTTTGACAACACTGTTAAATGATTCTGCTAGATTAGTTGTCATATTACCAAACCAATATCCGTCGTCATAAGCAAGCATCCATTGCTCCTTCGGGATCAAATCTAGCCAAGCCTTCGCTTGCGGGTTTAGTAAACTTATTTCTTCCATAATCTTTACAAACTTGCACTATTTGCTTCGAGTCCCAGCTGCATACATCAACTTCTTCAACTGATGATTCTTGAACTTTGTGTTGAAGTTTCTCCGGATATGTCTAAGACAAAACCTGTGCATTGCTATTAGCTCCTGACAACTGGGTAGTTGATCAACAGTATTCTTTATCCCAACGTGTCTATCTAATATTAAACAAACTCTTCGATCATTTAGTACATGCTCTCTGAGTAGGGACAAAAACTAACTACAACTGTCAGTCGTTTCTTCATCGACGACTGTAAATGCAAGGGGCAGTATATGATTATTGGCATCTTGACCCACTGTTATGAATAGTTTACCCTTATATATACCCCTAAGAAATGTCCTGTCAACGCTGACTACTGGTTTGATGTGAAGAAATGCATTAATGCATGTTTTGAATGTCCAAAAAGCATATCCAAATGTCCTGGCCCTATTCGATTTGGTGGGTAAGAAGTACCACACCACGATGGAACCAGGATTCACATCTTGTAATGCTAGCATATACCAAGGTAGTTAGTCGAACAAACTAGGCCAATCTCCGTATATCATTTCAATAGCAAACCTCCGAGCGTTCCACCTTTTTCTGTAGGACGGAGTGAAATATAGTGTATTTTGAATGACTATTTATCATGCTGACTTTAATCTCTGAATTATCATGAATCATCGTCATAATGTGCTTCGCCATGAATTTCGCACTCATATTGTGAGGGTTCCTGCCCACTGTTTGCACTAGACAAATGTGATCTCCATTCCAGCGAGATATCTACCATAAGCCATGACTCTTCTTCTTTCTTGCACGGATTCTCTAAGGACAAGGATGCTGCTGAGTTGAATTTTTACACTTGGCAATCCACGGTGCACTCTTGCTTTCCACTATCCTAAACTCATGTCCAATCCTAATTAACCATGATCGAATAGCCCAAAGTAACTCATCTTTATCCCTAAACCACATGCCAACCCTCAAATTATTGTTCAATTTTGACCAAAAATCCATCACACTACTACTTGTTCCAAATCCATTAGCTTCGTTTTCTATTTCCTGAGCAGCATCCAACCTATCAAGGTACACTGCATATGGTGGATTATATAAACGTTCATATTCAATAGATCTTCTAGGCTCTTGCTGCATTATGAAGTGATTGGGAATCTGTTCTTTAGCATCGTCACCCCTCTCGGGATCCTCATTCTCATCGGGAGTATCTTCTGCAGTAGGCCCATCAATATCAGAGGTAGGTCCTAAACCGTCTACTATTGCTTCCGGTGCACCAACCCAATTGCGCTCTTAAGCAACCCATTCATCAACTAAAGTTACATCTAAGGGTACACCGATTTTTGCAAATGAAAATAGCTGTGTCATAGCACTGGGTTGGATGGGTTGATTATTGATATGAAGTAGAGACGTAACAAAACATGTCGGGGTTGAATGTGACTGATTACTTGTTCCAACAACCGAAGTATTTGGATTAGATGTTATCTGGAGGGATTGGAAAGTGTCAGTCGGGAGCTGTCGTTGAATATTGAGGTCAACAGGTGTAGGTAAATTTAAATTAAAATTAGGCATGTTCTCATGAATAGCTGAGTTCAATAATTCAATGAAAGTCCCAGTGGCATTTACTTGGCTATTTTGCTTATGACTTTTTGTTCCTACTACATTCGGTATCTGGATTATCTCATGACTAATATGCAGATCAATTGGTTGTCCCTGCACGGTAGATGAATAGTACTACAAAATTTCCATATCTTCATCATTATTTATGAAAGTTGTTGTAGACCTTATTGTCATACCAATAGCAATATTTTCCCTTATTGTGATTCGTAACTGAACAGTAGTCATACCAAATCATCAAATTGCACAAATTTTATTGACTAAACTGAGAAAATTAACTCGATTTCTCACAACCAATGCTTTTCGATATGGACCATTAAAAAAATCACTGTATTCTATACGTATAATATTGCAATCCCAATACAACCGTAATTTAACAGGCTGTTCTAATGACATTATACCTATATAAAATTAGAAGTATTTTTATCTATTAAAAATTTAAATAAATATAAAAAAAGCTATCATACTATATTGATCATCATTATAAAGAAATATATGCCAAGTATAATTAATTATCTAAATTTACTAAAAATAAATAATTAATTAAAATATCTATTAAAAATGTCAAGAATTAATTAATTAAAACATTAATAAAAATTACAAGTATTAATTAATTAAAATATTAACTAAAATAATTTTAATTAATTAATTAAAACTATCTAGTAATAATTAAATTAATTAGTATTTTATAATTAATTAAATTATCAAAATATTTAAAATATAACAGTATTTTAATTATCTATTAATTTGTAAAATATTTAAAATAATATAATATTTTAAAAATGTGTAAAGTCTAAAAAATATTTAAAGTATAATTAATTATATAAATTTAATAAAATTAATTAATTAATTAAAATATCAAGTAATAATTAATAAAAATTCCAAATTAATTAATTAAAATATTAAGTAAATTAATTAAAAATATCCAGTATTAATTAAATTAATTAAGTATTTTATAATTAATTAAATTACCAAAATATCTAAAATATGTAAATATTTAAAATATAACAACATTTTAATTATCTATCAATTTATAAAATATTTAAAATAATATAATATTTTAAAAATGTGTAAAGCCTAAAAAAATGTTTAAGTATAATTAATTATCTAAATTTACTAAAAATAAATAATTAATTAAAATATCAAGTATTAATTAAATAAAATGTAAAGTATAATTAATTACAATATTAACTAAAATAATTAATTAAAAATATCCAGTATTAATTAAATTAAAATATGTAAAGTATAATTAATTAATTAGTTTGCGTAATTAACTAATTATGTAAAGAAATGCTAACATACAAAATCACAGATATAAAATACCAAAAATCTATCCACAACAATAACTGTCACTATAGAGATTTTGTAGTATTTCACAATTTGAAATGTGAATAGGGATAAGAAAAATGAAATAAATTAAAGAAAATAAGTTGATGATGTAATAAACAGATAGGTAATAAATATTTAAATATTTAAATATTTTATATTTTAAATATTAAATATATTTTAATTCAAATTAATGAGGAAATAAATATTTAAAATACGTGCCCTAAACATTTTAAATATTTTAAAATATTAGATATTAAATATATTTTTAAAAATTTAACATATTTTAATATTTTTAAAATTTTAACCTTTTTAATTATTAATATTTCACAAATAAAATTTATTTACATCAAATATATTTTTTGTTAAAATAATTTTTTTTTAACGAAAGAACCCCCAATCTAAGTACACCCTAATAAATATTAGAGGTCATATTTGAATTCCATCTCTCTCTCTCTCTCTCTCTCTCTCTCTCTCTCTCTCTCTCTCTCTCTCTCTCTCTCTCTCTCTCTCTATATATATATATATATATATATTAAATGAAATAATTAACAAATCATGTCAACCTCTTTCTTTGCAATTAAATGAAATATAAAAATTACGTCATTGGTGAAAATTAAAAAAAACCTATCAGCAATTTTTTTTATGAGAATTAAATTTGTAATATAAATTACACGAATAAATTTTAATCTTTTCTAAATTTTGAGAATTTAAATCTTTTGAAAATAAAATTAAACAAATTTTGATTAGGAAAACATTAATTTAAATTAGATGAAAATTATTAAATTATCTATAATTTTATCAAATAAAACGAAAAATAGAAATTAATATTGAATGAAAGACTAAAAAATTTGATGCATAAAATTTCTTATTTACAAAATAAATTTGAAATATGAATATTAAAAAGATAAAATTTGAAAAATACATATTTTGAAATAAAAATTAAACAAAATACTAAAATTAAATTAACGAAAAAGAAAATTTATTTAGAGTGTGTTTGTTCGTGTTTTATATTTTTTATACATGATCTATATTTAGATGATATTATGTTTTATATTGAATGATTTATTTGTGTTGGATAACACATATTGTATTTTTTAATTTAAACGAAAAATTATGTACAACCTATGTAGGCACAATGTTATTGGAACAACCTATACTATTATGTTTATATTAGGATTGTGAGATTGTGCGTGACACACATGGTCATTTCTTTAATGGTCCTTGTTGCAAGAGTTTGGTTGTTAGAAATCGAATTAACTTCATCGATTTGGTAAACAAAATATGTAGAATCCGAGGGTTGGACATGTCTAGTGTCAGAATACAAATCACATTGAGAGAAGAGATGCCTTTCAGTAATACAATAAGATCTACAACTAATACTATTGCGGATGTTGAAGATATGGAAACTTTGTGGTGCTATGCCTTTGCCGTAGGGGCACAACCAATTGATTTGCATGTTCATCATAAGATCTTGTAGATCCCTACGACAACTCCAAATGTTGAAGCTCAAAACAACCCTACTCCTATGGTTGGGTCATTCAGTGCTTTGGTAAACTCCACTATTCCTGTGAATGTTTCTTCCATTAAGTTTTTCCTTAACTCAAAAATAAAATATCTAAATTCATTAAAATCTCTATGTCAAGGTTATTATCCTTTGAGAGATTTTTCCATGGACTAACTTTATTTAAGTTAAAAACTTAATGATTTGAAAAATTTTCCAATTAAAACTTTTTAGAGACTTTGGTGTCAAGTTTATTTGACAAAACAATTTTTCTTGTGCAAAATAAAACATAATGGCTTTCTATTTTAACTTACAAAAATATCTAAATCTAATATATTTTCTATGTCAATGATTAAATCCTTTGAGAAAATATCTAAGGATTAATTTTTGTTCAAATTAAATAACCATTTAATTTTTAAAGAAAAAATATTTTTCTTGTCAAAAGGTGTTCCCAAAGACTTTGGTCTTTGAGAAAATGTGCACATAGGTACACAAAAAAAATAGCATGCTAGAAAATAGTAAACGTTTTCATAATTTTCTATTTTTAAACCTAAGTGCCCAAATAATAGAATTAATCACAATAATTAATTAATTAATGGTCTTAATTAATCCTAAAATCCCTTACTAATATTTTCATGCAAATATATTCCAAGAATATTGACTATTGCAAAAATATTAACTTCGCCTAGTATGGGACCCAAAACGGAAGAAAAAAAACAAAAGAAAATTACCAAAAAAAAAAAAAACTATCGGTCCATGTACACCCGCCGCACTGGATTGGCACCCTTTTGCTCTGCGATCCACCGCGAGCTCGGTGCACCAGCCGCACCAGATCGCTCGCCTGATGGACTACCCAAGCCCGCGACCTGCTCCAGCACTCCACCCGCGTGCGTATCCGATTTGCTCTATTTGACCCACGCGCTGCATCGAAAGCAATCGCAATTTGCATGCAATTGCAAATTGCACGATGGCTTCAAGCCGATCCCACGCCCATCCGAGCCTCTGCGGCTCCAGAAACAAAACAATGCTGGCGGCTCGGCTCCGATGGCGGCTTAGGAACAGTGACCTTCTTCTTCGTTTTTCTACGCGCAAAATTTTTTTTCTCCGTTTTGGTTTTTTTGCTCTCTTCTCCAGCAGCTTCTTAGACGTTTTGCATTACGAAAAAAACATCCAAACCAAAACACATCTGCCTATACCCTTCCAAATTGGGTTTACACGGTTGTTCTATGAAAGCATAACATTTTTGTATTAGGCCTAGCTTCCACTATGAAGCTTACAAGAATACCTATCCCATGCCAAAACAGCGAAGGATCATAGGCTTAAGCACCAAACAATGGTCTTCTCTATTTTTATTAACTAACATGCTCCCTAAGTTGATCAAAACACATGCTCTGATACCACTTTGATGGTTTGAAAGAAAATAGAGAGCATGCTCACGGGAACGGAAAAAAAAAACAGAGGAAAAAAAAACCGAAGAACAATAGTAGCACGGAAGCATTTAGACCATACGTTTGCGTGCCTTAAACCTTTTAGGTTGTGAAAGAACGGATTGAACCACAAGGACAGCCTCTTCTTGCCAGCTTGATGAAGCTTCTGGTTGAGATCCCGCTAACCTCCTACTTCGCCTATTTGAATGAACGCCAAGCTTTTCGGATCACGGAATATTCCACTACTTCAATCCTTATTGGTGAAACAAAGGGTGAGGAGGAGTGGTCTCAATGTTCTTGATTTCTTTTGCTATTAATTAGCAAAATACCAAGAATAAGACAAGAGAAAAGCGACTCACAAGAGAGAGAGAAAAGCTTAGGAAAATTAGGGGTTTTTTTTTCTCCAAGAGGCGTGATTTCTTGTTAGCCAAAACTAGGTCTCTGATCTCTGATAACAATATCCCCCGGGATATGATATTTCAAACACTCGAATGTTATCAACAGAGTAAGTTTGGCTTAACCCTAAACTCTTCTGAACCGTATCTGGAAGAAACCCTATAGTCCAAGCTATTGGGCCAAAATAATATTTATTATTTTTCTGGGACCCAAAAAGTCCAAAATAATAAACATTAATTATTTATTTCCTAGGCTTGTAGAAATAACCTAATAAATAATTAATGAGCCCAAATGAACCAAAAATAATTAAACTTTAATTATTTATTTCTTTGGCTTATATAAATGGCCCAATAAATAATTAAGCATTAACTATTTTCCTCTAGTTTAAGCTCAGGTTAATTTTCTAATTATTCAAACTGGACCTAGGTCTTGAATAATTAATTAACCAATTAAACCAGATAATAAATTTCTCTCAATTTATTTTTATTTCAGTCTAATAATAAATTAGACTTCCTGAATAAAATAAAATTCTCTTTAATTGAGACCAATTCCTCAATCCAAAATTAATTAGGACTTTTGGGCTATTCCGAGGACCAAAAAGACACATCGCCTTGGCTACTAAAATGATCAAAATACACTTGCTATACAAATAGCTGTATTTTGCATTTTAAATATTTTCTAATATCATCATAAGGAAATATTGATCCCAAGGATAATGCTGCGTTAGCAAAGTCTCCGACCTACAGGTGAAATAACTAAAATACCCCTCTACACATCGCCATGCATTTAGAGAGGAAGAAGTGTATTAATACCCTTCTAAATGACATCTACCATCTTTAGGCTTCTAGTCTAACAATCCACGACTTCCTAGAGTGTTTCTGCTTTCCAAGGGAGCTACCCTAAAGTAAACATCCAAGTCATATTTCCTAGGGCCCTGGACATTTTAGATCATATAGACAACCACAAGGGGCGATATTATGTAGAAACTGTTTTGTACAAGTCTGTCTTAACTAACTAGTTACATATACCCAATACACAAGTATATTAGTTCTACGATAAAACCTCAACTATAGTATATCAAAGTATATGCTTCCAGCTTCGTCAGACCAGCAACTTATACTCCAATCGTAGAGTACTAGTCCATGTTGTAACGGTAGTAGTTTAGGTTTCTACCATATAGTACTTTCAGAAACCACTACTATAGGTCATGTTCTACGTATTCGAAATACGCTTATGTCATGGAGTGAGTGGACTACTCACTGGCTAAAGGTAAGTCATTCCCCATTTGGAATTCATAACATAATAATCTAAATATGTTGAGATTCTCATTCTCATCAATAGGTCAAGAACAAATGTTTATGATTCTGCTATATTTTAGGTGTATGTGAGTTCAATTATGTTTCGTTAAAACTTGGTGGTAGGTTGTGCTCTCTCTTTCTATTTTCTGTTTGGGGTGTTGTGAGTCTTGTAAAACCAGAAAATTAGCCAAATTACACTTTGTTTTGCTCTGAATTTTGGTACAGCGCCGCCTTTCTTGAGCATACTCAACGTCGACTCTACCACTCCTACCTGGCACTAACCTAGCATGGAATCGTTGGGTTCTCTGCCGGTGCCAGTCGGGCTTCCCTAACCCGGCGTTGGGTCCCCTCTATTTGGGTCCGACACTGATTTTCCTTCTATTCAGGCATTTGTTGTTCCCCTGGTATCTTTGCCATTATTTTTATTGAGTAAACAACACCGGTTCTATATTCATCAATTATGACCCCTTTGTTTCAGTATTGGGTAGCGTTAAGAATTCATTATTCCTCTTTTTTTCCCCTCTTATTTCCTAGTGTGAGTTTCTGAGATCTTCACATTGTGTGACCAACCCAGCAAGAAGATGTTCTGAAACCCTCATGAGTTGGGTACTATAATAATTTGAAAGCTATTTTGAACAATGGTTTTATAAGCATATATGTTTATGTAGCATGCTTAATTCCAGGAAAGCTATAATTTCCTTACTGAGCTAGTAAGCTCACTCTTTTTTTATTATCATTTTTGCAGGACATCAGTTAGACGAAGAGGAGTTAGATGAGTAGTTTGAGGAAGACTTAGTGTAATAGTTGGTTGAAGGTTTATGAACCTCCCATTTTAATTTCAGCTTTTTGATAGTAGAATGACGACAGATTTTGTTAATGTTAAAGTGAGAACGTTTCTCGGATTATATTGTGATTGGAATTTGAGGAATTTGTATTTTAAGGTTCGATTATAATTTGGATTGGTTAAGCAATTTTAGGAGTTATCTATTTTGTTTTGTTATGAGTTCGGTACTCTATTTTTGGGGTGCTGCCAGGTCATCCTCGAACTCGGGGCGTGACATAAGGATTTCTAATAATTGTCTCAATCTCTGTGCAAAAAATTTAAATGATATTTGAAAGTGAAGATAGTAATTAAATTGTCAAATTGATTATATAGGAATCCATAATACTTACCACTCTTGTTGCATTTTTCTGAAATCTTACTATTTATTATTGAATCTACAAAACATGCTAGTTTGCCAATACTGCAAAATTTTCCTCAGATTACATGTACTACATGTTGCCCATTAATATCCTATAGGCAATAGCATAGAATATTTACCCTTTAATACTTTTATGTTTCAAAATTCGGCATTTGCTTTCTTCCACTTTAGAGTTTAGATTAAAAGGAAAAGTTATTAACTTATTCTAATGTTATTTACATCAACTTTCCTTGAAGTTTCTCTATATAACAAGGAACTTTACACTGTCTAAGTTTTGATGTAAGGCGCATAAATTTCTATTGAGTGCTTTTTTTTATTTTATTCCAAGTATTAGGTAAATATATTGTAATATGTCCATGTGTACACACACACACACACACACACACACACACACATATATATATATATAATTTTAAAAATATGAAAGTGTTAGTAGTTTAGTTTTTATTTAATAATTATTTTAAAGTTAAAATAAAGAAAAATATAGTTTCAATAGTTTGTTAACTGGAAAGGTGTTAAAATCAAAATAGTTAACAATGTTTTAAAATGTTCATACTTGTTGGGAAATAAACTGAAAGTAAGCAAAATACCAAGCTTCACCCAAATCACAATTATATTTTAAGATCAAAACTATTTCCCATGTGCCAATCAAAAACAGGAATAAACCAAAGATACCAATTAAATAACGACAGCAGGTAAAAGAAAGTACCAAAGTAAATAATACAAGACACCAATATTTTTAACGTGAAAAATCGAAGATGGGAAAACCCACAAGACCTAGTCCAGTAAAACTTCCACTATCAACAATAATGGGCAATACAAACTCTTCTCTAAATAAAACTAGAGGAATACTAATAATATATCAATATCTTCTTTCAAAACTACAACTAAACATGAATTGAGATTGGAAGGATGTTGCCAAAATCGAAATTTAAACCGTTAGAAGAGTAGGTCTTGTTGAGAGGATTACATGGTAACAAATTTCGTCTCAATCAGAATTTGAATGACTATCTAAATTGAGGCACAAAAGCTTAAAGAACCTAACAATGGCTGTCGCGCAACTTTATGTTCTTCACGCTATTGTCCCACCGCCACTCACACCAAAAACAAAATCCTAATTGATTTCTTCTTTTGGATTTCTTTTTTGTTTACTTGTTTTATGTTTTGTGGGCTTCTGTTTGTTCCAACCAAATGGGCTAGAAACTTGAGCCCAATAATCTCTCCCTCCAGCTCATTTGGGGGGTACAACCAAACCTACTTCTTGTTTGCAAAACAAGAATTCCTCCCGGAGCAACACCTTAGTCAGTATATCAGAACCATTATCATCCCTGTGCACCTTCTCAAGTATTAGTAGCTTGGAATCCAAAACTTCTCTAATTCAATGATATCTTACATTAATATGTTTGGATCGAGAGTGAAACATAGAATTCTTACACAGATGAATGGCATTCTGATTGTCACAATAAAGATTATCATTTTCTTGTTTCAAGCCCAATTCCTGAAGAAAGCTCTGCAACTAAAGAACTTCTAAACAAGCTTTAGTAGTTGTGATATACTCTACTTCTATACTAGAAAGAGCAATATATTTTTGCAACTTACTTTGCCACGATATTGCTCCCCTTGCAAAAGTTATTAATTAACCAGATGTAAATCTTCTCTTATCAAGATTACCTCTCATATCTAAATAAGAGTATGCATCAAGTATGATATTACCATTTCCAAAGCACAAACATAATTTGGAAGTTCCCTTGAGATACCTGAGAATCCACTTGACAACATTCCAGTTCTTTTTACCAAGATTAGAGAGATATCGACTAATCATTCCAACCGCATGAGCTATATCTGGCCTGGTGCAAACCGTAGTATACATCAGACTACCAACTGCTGAAGTATAAGGAACTTTCTTCATGTCTTTTTTATTTTCCTCACTTTTCGAACAATACTCAATGTTTAACTTGAAGTGACCTGTAAGTGGAGTAAAAACTTCCTTAGCATTGCTCATGTTGAACCAATCAAGTACTTTCTCAATATACTTTTCTTGAGATAACCAAATCGTTCCATTTTGCCTATCTCGAGTGATTTTTATCCCCAAAATTTGTTTAGCTAGACCAAAATCTTTCATTGCAAAAGATTTTCTTAACTCTTTTTTCAACTTGTTAATCTTCATAGCATCATAACCAACAATCAACATATCGTCCACATACAACAAGAGGATAATAAAATCACCATCTAAAAAATTATTCATATAGATACAATTATCTGATGTGGTCCTATGGTATTTCTAATGTGTTATGAAAGAGTCAAATTTCTTATACCATTATCTCGGTATCTATTTCAAACCATATAAACTTTTCCTGATACGACGTACCAGATTCTCCTTACCATTTTCTTTAAACCCCTCCAACTACTCCATATAAATTTCCTCTTCTAAGTCATCATGTAGAAAGGCTGTCTTCACATCAAGTTGCTCAATCTCAAGATTTAAACTGACAGCAATTCCAAGAACAACTCAAATAGATATCATCTTTACCACTGGAGAAAAGATTTTTTTTTTCAAAATCTATACCTTTCTTCTGATTAAACCCCTTCACAACAAATCTTACCTTGTACTTAGGTTGTGAGTTATTCTCTTGAGTCTTCAACCTGTAGACCTACTTGTTCTTTGGTGTTCTCTTGCCTGTAGGTAGTTTTACTAAGTCATATGTATGGTTTTCTTATAAGGATATCATCTCCTCTTACATAGCTTGCAACCATTCTTCTTTCTTTTCATGCTCCAAAGCTTCACTATATGATTCTGGCTCTCCTCCCTCAGTCAACAATACATATTCATTAGGATTACACCTAATGGAGGGTCTTTTTTCCCTGATAGATCTCCTAGGTTCATCTTGTGGTTGTAGCTGTAGCACTTCTTGTTCAATCTCACAAATATCATTATTATTAGCCATGCTTTCTCCTTACTTATCCTTAGCTCCCCTTTGATTTGAATCATCTTTGGAACTGGCACATCAGAACTAATTGGTGCAGGAGCTGGATCTAAATTAGAAGGAATGTTATCAAAGAATCTTGATTTTAGTTTAGGCTTATCATGTTTTTCAATATCTTCAATGGTTTTATCTTCAAGAAAAATAACATCTCTACTTCTGATCAATTTCTTCTCCATTGGATCATACAACTTATAGCCAAACTCTGCATATACGTATCCCAAGAAAATACACTGCTTGGATTTTACATCAAGATTTGATCTCTTAATTTTGAAAATATGAACAAATGCACAACATCCAAAGACTCTCAAATGGTTGAAGGATACTTCTTTACTTGTCAATACTTTCTCTGGAATATCACCATCCAAAGGAATTGAAGGAGAAAGATTAATTAGGTCAACTACAGTTCTCATTGCTTCACCCCAAAAATATTTTGGCAACTTGGCATTGGAAAGCATACATCTAATCCGCTCAGTGATGGTTCTGTTCATCCTTTCTGCTATCCCATTCTCCTGTGGTGTTAACACCCGTTATCTGTATCTAACCAAATATCACCCTTGCCAACAACGTAGTAAGAAACTTCGTTTCCCAACCTAACGTAACCAAAGTCTCCTTCGGTGTAGGTTGAGAAGAAATGTCTGTATGGAGTAACATGATATGATGCACCTGAATTAATTATCTAATCACTGTCTTGACTGGTAATATTGATATGACCATCTTTGCAAAATACCAACATATCATTATTGGCTGCCACTACTGCTGTAATATCTTTTTCGTCTCTCACCTTACCATTACCCTTTTTCTCAGCAAGTTCCCATTTCAAGACTCTGCAGCACTTCTTGTAGTGCCCTTTCTTTTTACAATGATAGCACTTAACATTTTTCAATGACTCATGTCTGCTCTTGGATCCGTCATTCCTATTGTAAGGACCTCTACTCTTGCTTCTCCCCCTTCCTTCTTTCTTTTGCATAATCAATGCTTGGGACTCATTAAAAGTGCCTTGTTCCTTCCTCCTGATCTCCTTATCCAATACTGCCTCTTTAACCATAGCCATGGTTAAGACACCATTTGGAGCTGAATTGCTAACGGATACCACCATTATTTCCCAGCTATCTGGTAGTGAACAAAAAAATAGTAAAGCCTATACCTCATCATCCAAGTTCAGTTTCCATGAAGCTGCCTAGTTTATCAATCCCTGAAAGGTACTCAAATTCTCACTCATATCAGCACCGTCTTTATTTCTTAACCGAGCAGTATTTCTAAAATAAGAAAATTTATTCATTCCAGTTTTCTGTTCAAGCATTCGTTCAAGTTTTTCCTAAAACACATCAGCTTTAGTCTCTTGAGCAAAGTGTTGAAATATACTTTGACCAATCCACTTTTTAATTTTACCCACTCTTTTTCTGTGCATGCTAACCTATATTTCATCACTCATATTAGATGGTTTACCTTTATCCCCTAGAACAGGCTCAAACAAATCTCTACAATACAAATAGCCTTCTATTCTAGGCTTCCAATCTGAATAGTTTGATATATTCAATTTTATCATGCACCCACTCTCTAAATCATTCATTTTTAATTAGCATAAATTAGCCAACTGATCAACCAGAGCTCTGATACCACTTTGTTGGGAAATAAACTGAAAGTGAGTAAAATACCAAACTTCACTCAAATCACAATTATATTCCACGATCAAAACTATTTCCCAAGTGTCAATAAAAAACAAGAATACACCAAAGATACCAATTAAATAACACCAGTTGATAAAAGATAGCACCAAAGGAAATAATACGAGATACCAAGATTTTTAACGTGGAAAACCCGAGATGGAAAAAACCACAAGACCTAGTCTAGTAAAAACTTTCATTATCAACAATAATGGATAATACAAAGTCTTCTCTAGATAAAACTAGAGGCATACCAATAATGTATTAATATCTTCTCCCAAAATTACAACCAAACAAGAATTGAGATTGGAAGGATATTACCAAAATCAAAATCTTAATCGTTAGATGAATAGAACTTATTGAGAGGATTACATGGCGACAAATTTCGTCTCAATCGGACTCCAAATGACTATCCAAATTGAGGCACAAAAGCTTAGAGAACCTAACAATGGCTACAGTGCAGCTTTATGTTCTTCATGCTATTGTCCTGCTGCCACTCACACCAAAAACAAAATCCTAATTGATTTCTACTTTTGGCTTTCCTTTTTGTTTACTTGTTTTGTGTTTTGTGGGCTTTTGTTTGTTCCAACCAAATGAGCTGGAAACTTGAGCCCAACAATACTTTATTTTCTTTATTATACGCATCAAAATAAAAGTTCCATCAATTCTTTATCAACTTATAAATAACATTTTTTTAATTTTAAATATCAAATACTTTAAATAAAACTCGTATTATGATAGAAAATGCTAAACTATGTCTTCAATAAAAACGATATACGTAAAAATTGTGCCTGTTAAAATACTAAACAATGCAAATGTTTTCAGCAAGTTAATATTAAAATAAATTTATAAATAATTAAACAAAATAAATGTATTCTCATTTGTTATCAATAGATGATTTCTTTTTTGCACACTTTTTCATAGCTTATAAGTGGAAAATATTTATTTAAGTAAATAATTTTTTCCAGTGGGTGGATTAGCTATAATATAGATATAAAAGGTAATTTACCCATTTCTTGAAAAATATGATTTCAAGACTGCAAAGAGAAGCTAGTAAACGACCCTCTTATACATGCCACTTATGATCCATTACCAAACGTTGCACATCAATTATCTATATATATGCCACTCTCCTTATTGTATTTAATAAATCAAAATATGCTAATGTTGCCTCTCTCATGCTAAACTCCTTTTTCTTAATTTTTATTTCTTTGGGAGAATATTGTTTGAATGGTTGTGTGAGCCCCTGATCCATTGGGCCCTTCTCTTTTGAGGTATTTTATTTAATTTGGTGGGATTATTGGATTGTTGCTTTATTTAATGACTGGGCTAGGATCCATAGGATTTAAGAGTTAATATTTTAAGTTAAGGGGTTAAGTAGCAATTATTTTGTTGGGGAGTTTTAATTAATTACTTATTAGAGGCTCAGTCATAACGTCAATTACGTTGTTTCTTCAGTATTAGTGCTAGAAAAGAAGAACGAAGAAGAGAAGAGAGGGGGTGAAGAATCTGATAAGGGACTTGAGCCATTAACATCAAATCTTAGTAAATTAGCCGTTCTTTTATTGGTTAAGGTGTTTACAGCATAGGATTGAGACTTGCGATTCTTCAATTGAATTTAGCGTGTCAGGGTTTTAAATTGGGAAAAATTGATTAGATGATTAATTGTATTGTTTAGATTTTAATTAAAGGTGAATAAGTGTTTGGTGGCTTGAGGGGAAACTTTGGGAGGATTCTTGGTGGTTGAATTCCTAAGTAAGGAAATTTGGGTTTCTAGCGTTTTTGGTTTCTGATTCTGTTTCTTCCAAATCAAAAGTGTTCTTGAACTCCTTATGAAAAGTACAATTTTGAATATATGGAAAATGGTATTGAGCATGATACGATTACTTGTTAAATTCTATTTTGATGTTGTGAATGGAATTTATGAGTTTAAGTTGGATTCTATGTTTATGTTTTGATTTTGACTCATGGAAATGCTGAATTGCTTGTGGGTACTGCTTTGGTAGGGAATTCCCAACTTTATAAGCTATAAGACCCTATTAGGAGGATACAATACCTAGGATAAGTTAATGCCCTTCTTCCAATGAGATATAATAATTGGAAAACTGATTAGTTAAACCAAATCAAAGCCCCCATGCATGAATCATCTTCATGAATTAAGTTATATTTAAGTACGTATATGTATGTCTAAAAGGTTTTTGGTGCACAAAACTAGGGAAAAAGGATGGTTGGATTGATTCATGGGATTGGGAAGTTGCAAGTTGGCTTCTGAGTGTTCTGAAAATCGCGCCTATACATTCCAGAATGCACTCGGCACCAACCCCCTCACTCACAGTCGGTGCTGGCCTCACACTGGCCGGCTCCAGGCTTTTCCCACATGGCGTCGGGTCCACTCTGTTTTGACTTCGATGCTGGTTTTCTTTTATTGAAGCGATAGTCTTCTCGCTTGTTTTGTTCACCATTACTTTTACTAAATAAACAATACCGGTTCGGTATTCATGTGCAAGATATGCCTCATTTGATTCAGTATTGAATAAGGTTAAGAGATTCATTGTTCCTCTTTCCCTCCCTCTTGTTTCTTTGTGTGATATTTTGAGATCTTCATATGGTGGGACCAACCTACCATGAAGATATTCTAAAACCCTCATGAGTTGTGTTTTACTCTAAACTCCTAAACTCTTTTGACCAAACTTTTTGTAAATGTATATGTATATATAGCATGCTCAATCCCAAGTAAGTTAGATTTTCTTACTGAGCTAGTGAGTTCACTCCTTATCTACCATTTTGTAGGATATCAGTTAGAAGAAAAAGAACTAAACGAGTGATTTGAGGAAGATTGACAATGATTTTTTATTGTTATTTCTGAATTTTTGGAGTATGTTTATTTATTTGAACGGTTATGATGTTTTGGTAGACTTTGATGGTTTTGATGGATTTATGTTTGTTATGTACTTGGTAGACTATGTAAATAAAAACTCAATTAATGCCGGTTGGGTTGCTTAGACTTGATTATGAATTTAAGTTTTTAAGAGTGTGAGTTTATATGTGCAGGTTATTTAAGTATCAGAGTAACGCAATGGAAGTGTGGTGGATTAGTTTAAGGTGCTAAGGGTTCGGCATTCCAATTTGGGGGGTGTTGCCGTGTCATTCTCGAACTTGAGGTGTGACAAGTTGAATAACAAATTATCGATTCCAAAAGTGAAAAACCTAAAAGCACTGCATTTAGATGGCTAATTGATTACTGTTTTTACTTCAACTCTAGAATGCTATTTAGTCAAAAGAGAACCCACCCCAAAGATTTAAAAAAAATCCAATATACAAGGTTTTCTAGGCTTAATTGTCAATGTCAAATATTGAATATTTGAATTCATACCGCTTGCCACAGTATCTGTTTTAGACAATATCATTTTGACCAAATTCAAAATCTGTTTTGGTTGTTTCTACATGAATGTCCACTTGTATTTTGTGATAATAAAAGTAATAGTAATGGACAAAGAATAGTTAGACTATAGACAAAGAAAATACAATTGTAATTGGTTTATAACGTTCTTGTTTTCTTGTAAAAGAAACTTTGGTCTATAACTTTCTTCTTCTTCTACTACTTTTTTTCCCCCTCAATGAAAGTCTCCCACCACATATCAAATTAAAATAAAAGCTGAAAAAATGTGATAAGAAAGTGATGTTACAGGCTACCATTCTCTTGATAATTGTTTGTGACAAAATTCCCCACAGCCATGCTTCATTAGATATTTGCTCTATAAAAGCCCCTTTCCTTTCTACAACAAACCAAAGTCTAAAAACCTCCAACAAACATGGAGTTTCTAAGACGCAAAGTCCTGCTTCTCTGCTTCCTCGTTTTGCTTATGGCTTGTCTAATTCTAGGTCTACAACCGGGTAAGCCATTCACACATTCCTCTCCCAAAACCAAACTTTTCATGTTGATTAAGTTACTTATGTGTGCAATTTTATATTTTTCTTTGTTTTTGGCAGAACCTGAAAGTGATGAGTTCAGCTATGATGAAGAAAGCCCTAACGGACCATCACATTGGGGAAATATTAAACCGGAGTGGAGTACGTGCGGCACTGGAAAAATGCAGTCCCCCATTCATATACCGGATTGTGGGGTCGTATGTGCTCCAGAGCTTGGAAAGCTTCAAAGGCAGTACAGATTTTCAATTGCTACTCTCGAGAATAGAGGCCATGATATGTTGGTATTTTCTTCATTTCACCATATTTAACACCATCTTTGAGTCACTATCTCAAGATTTAACCGTGTAATTTGTGGTTTACGAGTTTAAAATTTTCGTATAATAAGGTCACCAAAAACTTCATTGGTTTCATAGCCAAAACTACGTAGCAATACTGCCGCCTATCGTTTCAGAAATCGATAGAAAGGAAAATGAAAACAAAAAAAAAAACTGTCCTAGATAGTACGAATGATTCTTCTAATTTATTAACCTATCGATGAGACCGTATAGTGAAAACAAATCCAGGAAATTTTTAAAAAAATTGAATTTCTTCTGGATAATGCAAGATAGGTATGCGCAAGCAGTGGCTTGTTAGTGATTTAAGCTGTCAATGTTCAGTTGCAATGGATTCATGGCAGTGGTTATTTCCTTATAAATGGCACAAAGTATGAACTCAAACAATGTCATTGGCACGCACCCAGTGAACATCTTATACATGGACAAAGGTACTTTCTTTCGACCCATTAATCTGATACAACAAAAAAAATCTTTAAGAAATCCAACTTGATGACATATACGGATGATACAAACATGTATGAATCAGTATTCATGATGTTCGCTGAATTAAAAGGTTCGATCTAGAGATACATTTAGTTCATCAGTCTCCAGATGAACAGATTGCTGTAATTGGAATGGTGTACAAGATCGGATCACCTAATCCATTTTTATCCTCGGTACCTCTTGATCCTCGGCCCCCTTTCGGCCACAGTTTTCTTTTTCTTTTTCTTTTCCTTAAATCTCTTCCTCATGATGTTTTTCTTTGATTGACAACAGATAGAGCATGACCTTAAGGAACTTGCTCATACTACAGATGAAGAGAAAGTGATAGGTTATGTTGACCCAGAATGGGTAAATATAGGGCGGGGGAAGTATTTTCGATACATGGGTTCCCTCACAACTCCTCCTTGCTCTGAAAATGTTGTATGGACAGTAATGGGAAAGGTCAGTCTAATGGAAAATGTTGACAAACTATCCTTACTATTAGATCTAACCGAATAAGTTATCTTTGAATTATTGGGCATTGAATTACAATTCCTCAGGTCGATACTGTTTCAAGAAGACAACTTCAACTCATCCGAAGGGCTATTCATGGAGTGAGTTGCTTGAATATTTTAACAGTGCATTTTCTCTGATTGATTTAACAATTACTAATCTGATAGAAATGGAAATTTTAAAGGCAAATTGGTAATTTTAGTCTCTGAATTTTTTTATTTTGGTATGATTGGTCCTTATTCTTTTTTTAAAAAAAAATTTATAGATCTTTTATCCTTTTTAGTTTGGCATATTAGATCCTTTCGATCTAATTCCGGCTAGTCAATCCTAAATCAACAATATTCTTTTTTTTGTATATATATAACTTATAGGTCTTCTATTTTTTTAGTTTGACACATTCGGTCATTTTTTACCTAATTCCAACAGGTCAACCATAAATCAACCCGTCTACTTCAATTTTGACCTATTAAAAATGACAAATTTAATATTTCATTGTACATCTTTTAATCATTTTTTGTATTAGAATTTTGTATATATAGAACTAAAACAATTGCCCTTTAAAATCCATCTTCAGAAACTGCCTAGAAGGATAGATTTTTGCAGCATCATACCATGAATAACAAACTAATTTTTCATTGGATTTTTAATTAAATATTAAATGTGTACAATAAAATGCTAAAATTGTCATTTCTTAATGGGTTAAAATAAGAGTTGCTAAACTCACCAATTTACCTTACTTGGATGGGGGATATGATATTGAGATTTTTTATTTAGAGAAAGGTAGCATTGACATACTATGTGATTTGGTCAGGATAGAACGAGTATCAATTTAGATTTTACCTTTGTAGATTCTTTTAATTATTTTATTTGGCTTGTATTTGTAATATGATTTATACATTTGTGATTGTAAATTTGAAATTATTTTAGTTCTATATATACAAAATTCTAATATAAAAAATAATTAAAAATGTATAGTAAAAAATCAAGTTTGTCATTTTTTAATGAGTCAAAATTGGACTTAACGGGTTGGTTTAGAGTTAACTTACCAAAATTAGGTCGAAAGGATTTCATGTGTCAAACTAAAAAATATAGAGGATCTATAAAGTTAAAAGAAAAACGAATAGGGACCAATCATGCCAAAATAAAAAAGATAGATGATTTATAAAGTTAAAAAAATATATATGGACCAACCGGACCAAAATAAAAAAAAATAGAAGACTTATAAAGTTATAAAAAAGAATAAGGACCAATCATACTAAAATAAAAAAATTCAAGAACTAAACTCACTAATTTACTTAGATTTAGTTGCCATAAAATCTATAAAATTTACCACTCTATCTCTCTCCTTTTTTCTTTCTTTCTTTTTTTTTTTTTAACTATTTAAGAACTTTCAGTCTATGTGGGAAAGCATCACAACATTTTGCTGTAAATTCTATGGTTCAAAAACACTTTTCCACCTTCTTTTATGCGAACAAATTTCGATGTAGTAGTATCAGCAAGATTTACTTATTTTGGAGGAATACACCATGACATCAACTTGTAAATTAACTTTTAAGAGTTAGTTTAGGTTGTATATAAAATTATTCATGTGGAAATAAGGTTCCTACTATGACTTCTTTTCACTTCAAGTTGTGGCCATCTTTTTCCGCAGGAACTAAAAACAAATGCCAGACCGGCCCAAGAATTACACAACCGCTTGATCCAACTCTATATGCCAAAGACAAGGAATTCTTCCAACGATATTGTTGAATATGTACCAGCAGTTAGTCTTGATAAAAGTCTCTGAGTATTGAGCTTGTTAGAGTTATGTCTTAAAATCAATCCATTTTGTATTATCTATTTTGTACATTTGTTTAATAAAGACATTATTTATGTTTTCATTTCTTTATTTTATGTGTATATATATATGTAACTAATAGATAAAGTTTATAGCACAATGTACAGTGTTAAAGAAATCATAATATGAGATTCCTACTACACTATACAGTGGTTGTGCTTAAACTATTCTTAGTCATAGTATTAATGAGACGAGACATCATTAATGCACCAAGACTAACATGTGTTAGACTTTTTGATTGAGTCAACCAGTGGTTCTCATATTTGTAAGTATTGTGATACTCAAAGTTAATATATAGATACTTGTTACATGAACAAGTACATTGGATAACTTAATTATAAAATAATCACATGAATAACTATTTAGTGTCAATGATAGAGTATTATTATAACAAATGTGAAAGTATCATTAGATTTGACATCTCTAGCAAGGTACTTTATTTGTTGAGTGTTGTGTTAGAAGTAAGAAGTAACTAGGTTATTGTTATTTTTCGGATGTACTTTATTGTAATTTCAGCTTAGCTTAGATAGGCTTAGATGGGCTTTGCCTAACCCTAACTACATACATATACCCATGTTTGTATTGTACTGCTTCTGCAAAAAAAAATTTTGGTCTTCTGGATATAATACAGAAGGGAGTTTTACTGCCATTTCTTGGTCTTCTTGTTTTATTTCCTCCATCTTTATATTTTCACATGGTATCAGAGTGAAGGTTAAGACGATCAAACTCCCTTCTTTGATCTGTTGCGTTCTGTTTGCATGGAAAAAGATGCGATGAACTCTGCTAGTCCATACTATTTGCATCCGAATGAGAACCCATCTATGGTACTCGTCTCTCAGCCCCTTATGTCAAACAACTATCAATCTTGGGCAAGGGCAATGCGCATCGCTCTGAATTCCAAGAATAAGCTTGGTTTTGTTGATGGCAGCATCCAACGCCCGGATGTGGCTGATCTGGCTTTTGCTAAGTGGGATCAGTGCAATAGTATGATTCTTTCTTGGATTATCAATGCTGTCGACAGTACTATTGCCCGCGCATTATATTTACTGACTCAGTTGCTGAGGTGTGGGAAGATCTGCGCAGCCGTTTCTCCAAAGGGGATCAAGTTCGTCTCTCAAACTTGTTGCAGGAATTCTATTCTATCCAACAAGGAAGTCTACCCGTTACTGACTACTACGCCAACCTTAAGATTCTCTGGGATGAGATTTTAATCCTTCGGCCTTTTCCCCAGTGCACATGTGAGCGAAAGTGTTCTTGTGATGGTTACAAAACCTTGCGTGGGTATATGGAATCAGACCATGCCATTCGATTTCTTATGGGGTTAAACGAGTCTTTTTCTCATGCTAGATCTCAGATCCTGCTTATGAGTCCCTTTCCTTGTATCAAAGAAATTTTTAGCATGATTATTCAACATGAACGACAGCTGCAGAGTCCTTCTATTTTGGGTCCAGCAGACCTTTCTTCTGTGTCTTCAGTAGCACGTCCTAATCTGCCCGTATTGCAGGCCTCAAACATTACCATGAAGAAGTCCGAAACTTCATTCCCTAGACGTATTCTGCACTGCACATTCTGTAGGAAACAAGGACACACACACGAGCGCTGTTATCAGAAACATGGTTTTCCACCCAAGGGCAAACATAAGCAACCTGAGAATGTTCATCAAGTCTCCGCAGTGACGATAGAAACCAATTTACCTTCACCTAACCAATCCATTTCATAGACTCAATACGCTCACCTCCTGAGCTTACTCCAGGGACTGGACCTCTCTAAATCATCCGCGAGTTCTGTTGCAGCAGCTCCTTCTATACCGGCCATAGAGCAACAACACCATGCTTTAGCCTTCACCTCCAATCCAGCTAGGCAGTCTGGTAAGGAAATTGGTAATGCAATAGCTGCTCCTTCAACGTATTGGGTTGTTGATTCAGGAGCTTCAAACCATATTGCCTGTTCTTTGTCAGTGTTCACCTCTGTTCACTCCGCCTCCATTCATATGATCAGACTTCCTGATGGAACCCTTTTTCCAGTTACAAAGAAGGGCACTGTACAGATAACACCAACCTTGATTTTGCATGATGTTTTCTATGTGCCCTCCTGCAGTTTTAACTTGTTATCTTTGAGTCATTTGTTTAAACATTCTAATGTTTGTGCCATTTTCACTTCTGGATTGTGTATCCTTCAGGACCTACCTCGCAGGAAGACGATTGGATTAGCTAGAGCAGTCCAAGGTTTATTCCTTCTACAACCTGCTGAACCACATTCTGCTCATCAATCAACTGCAATCATTGATTCCGCCTTGAGTACCTGTCACCTAGATTTTGATCGATCTCTTTTGTGGCATTATAGATTAGGGCATTTGTCAAATTCCCGACTTAAGTTTCTGACTGCTCTAGATAGCTCAATAAAGATTGATGCACATTCAAATTGTCAAATTTGTCCTATTGCTAAGCAAAAACGTTCTCCATTCCCTCTACATGAAAGTTCAACTTCTGCTCCTTTTGACTTGGTTCATGTTGATATTTAGGGGCCTAGCAAAGTACAAAGTGTGCATGGCAATGCCTACTTCCTTACCATTGTGGATGATTACACTAGATTTTTGTAGGTTTTCTTGATGAAACACAAGTCTGAAACTCAGTCTTTACTACAATCTTTTTCTACCTATGTTAAGACACAATTTCAGAAAAACATCAAAAAAATTCGTTCTGATAATGGGGTTGAGTTCCATATGCCTTCTTTTTACACTTCCAATGGTATTCTCCACTAAAAATCCTGTGTCCAAACACCGCAACAAAATGGCATTGTGGAACGCAAACATTAGCATACTCTGAATGTTGCGAGAGCCTTAAAATTTCAATCCTCAATTCCTTTAGCTTATTGGGATTATTGTGTCAACCATGCTGCCTACTTGATTAATATTGTACCAACTCCTCTCCTACTGAACAAAACTCCTTACGAAACCCTTTATTCCAAACTTCCTCCGTTTCACTCCTTAAGGGTTTTTGGGTGCTTAGCATATGCCTGTACAAATCCTCAGGGGCGATCTAAGTTTGATCCAAGAAGTACCAGATGCGTCTTTTTAGGCTATCCTACGGGAACAAAAGGGTATCTTCTGTTAGATCTTCATACAAGAGCAACCTTTACATCCCGCAATGTGGTTTTTCACGAAATCGTTTTTCCTTGCTCACATCTTTCCTCCATTTCCCATACCCACATTCCTCCTACTCGTTCCATTCCTTTTCCTTTGCCTCTTCCTTCCTTAGACCCTTCTCCGGACGTCGTTTCCTTTGAGCATGTCACCTCTAGTATTCCCTTGTCCATTTCTCCATCTTCTGATTCTAGTCTACCCTGCTGATCTGCACGCCACCGAAATCCTCATTCCTATTTGCAAGAGTATGCCTGCAATTTAATTGCCGGGCTTTCTCCTCCTTCACTGAATACACCACACTCTATTTCTATTTTTCTCAATCATGATTCTCTCTCTCCTGAGCATAAATCCTTTGCATTGAGTGTGCTAGCTAACGCAGAACCTAGCTCCTATCACACTGCTGTTTTGCAGGACGAATGGAGGCGTGCCATGAATCTTGAGTTTCAAGCTTTGGCCGACAACAACACTTGGACTCTGGTCCCTCTTCCTCCTGGTAAACAGGCTATTGGCTGTAAATGGGTCTATCATATCAAATACCGTGCTGATGGTTCTGTTGAACGGTACAAGGCCAGGCTCATAGTAAAAGGTTTTACACAACAGGAGGGTATTGATTACTTGAAAACTTTTTCTCCAGTTGCTAAAATGACAACTATCCGCACTTTATTATCTATTGCAGCCGTGTGCGGTTGGTATTTGGAGCAATTGGATGTTAACAATGCTTTTCTACACGGTGATCTTGATGAAGAGGTCTTCATGCAACCTCCTCCTGGTTTCCCTTGTTCACTTGGTATGGTTTGTCAGTTGAACAAATCTCTTTACGGTCTCAAACAGGCTAGTCGTCAGTGGCATCACAAGCTTACGCAAGCTCTTCTATCTCAAGGTTTTACTTCTGTCTTCAGTGATCCTAGTTTGTATCTTAAAAAGACCTCCTCCTCTTTTTTGGCCGTGTTGATTTATGTTGATGATCTTGTGGTGGCTGGTGATGATCTTTCTGGCATTCAGTCTTTAAAGACCTTTCTGCATCATTCTTTTCGTATCAAGGATTTGGGCAAACTAAAGTATTTTCTTGGTCTCGAAATATCACGCTCCTTTGTTGGTCTTAACGTTTGTCAACGCATATACACTCTCGAGTTACTTGAAGAAGAAGGTTTTCTTGGCAGCAAACCTGTTTCTACCCCTATCGACACTAGTTACACACCTTCCCTTGCTGATTCTGATTCTTTGGTGAATCCCACTTCTTTTCGACGGTTGATTGGCAAGTTGGTTTATCTTACTAATACTCGACCTGATATTAGCTATGCCGTTCAACGTCTTAGTCAGTTCCTCGAAGCTCCTACTGTTTTACACCTCTAGGCTTGTCATCGCATTCTTCGTTATTTGAAGGGCACTCATTCTCTTGGTTTTTTTTTCTCTTCTGGGAATACTTTGGATCTTTCTGCTTTTTCTGATTCCGATTGGGCAAGTTGTCCGGACACTCGCCGGTCCGTTACCGGTTACTGTTTGTTTCTCGGGTCCTCCCTTATCTCCTAGAAGTCTAAGGAACAGTCCATGATCTCGCGCAGTTCTTCTGAGACGGAATATCGGTCCATGTCTATAGCTACTTGCGAAGTTGTCTGGCTCTTATATCTTTTGCAGGATTTGGGCGTCCTTCAGGAGCATCCTGTTCTTTTATTTTGTGATAATGAAAGTGCTCTTCATATTGTTGCGAATCCGATTTTTCATGAGCGTACCAAACATCTTGAGATTGATTGTCACTTTGTTCGTGAAAAGGCTAAAGCCGGCCTGGTAAAGCCTTTACCTGTTTCCTCCCACTCTCAACTTGCAGATCTTTTTACTAAGGCGTTAACCTTTTCTCGGTTTGGTTTTCTGGTGCATCATCTTGGTTTACAATCTGTGTTTTCCCCGTCCGCCTTGCGGGGGGGTGTTAGAAGTAAGAAGTAATTAGGTTATTGTTATTTTTCAGATGTACTTTATTGTAATTTCAGCTTAGCTTAGATAGGCTTAGATGGGCTTTGCCTAACCCTAGATACATAACCCTAACTACATATATATACCCATGTTTGTATTGTACTGCTTCTGCAAAAAAAAAATTCGGTCTTCTGGATATAATACAGAAGGGAGTTTTACTGCCGTTTCTTGGTCTTCTTGTTTGTTTCCTCCATCTTTATATTTTCACATGTTGTACTTTAATTCTAATCTTTGGAATCTCATTGGAATCGTCGATGTGATGGATATTGGGTATATATTATATAAAGTAAACAAAAATAGCTAAGAGAGTAAATAATGGATTCATCATCCATAATAGGAGAGACGTATATCTCACGACCACTTGTAAGGAATCATTACTCAAAAAGTCCTTGGCTAAGGCAATTATGTATTAGAAATAGTTCCAAATGATACATATGTTGAGTAATGGATTTTAGAACAAGTACTAATAAATTTAGGTTAGAATTAATTGTATTCTAGATGGAATTGGCACTAATTCCATACTTTGAACCGAATGCGGTATAACATGATGAAAGAAGTTTATTGCACTGATATTTTGCTATTGAAATGTTCATGTTAAACTACTTGACTTTCTAAACTTTTGGGTGGTCAAGATGCATTGCTATGCCACTCTTGATTTGCTAAATGCGGATTCATCAATTAGAGAATTAATAAATTAATCTTAATTAGAATTAATAAGTTAATCTTATTAATTCTAATTATCAAGAATTACTAATTCTATAGTGATTAGAATTAATTCATATTTGTTAGCAATAGAACAAAAAACATAATAAGTCACACACAATAGAAGAATTGGTATTCAAAATATTATACGATAATATTGTAGGGTTAATTGGTGAGAAAAAAAATAATTATATGGATGAATTATAAAGTTGTTATAATTCTTGTGGCCAAATTATAATAATTAAAACCTTGGGGTTTGATTACAATTTATAAATCTCAAGCCCACAAAATAAAAAGGCTTAATTATTTTCCAAAATGTTTAGGAAATTAATATACTGTGGTTTTCCAATTGAGGCGGTGGTTTTGTTTGGTTATAAAAGATAAAACGTCGACTTATGTGGTTTTTAGAAAAGTTACGCACAATAGCATTTTTCTTTGCTTTCTTTCTCCGTTAATTAATCCCAACCGTCGTACATAAAAATTGCTAGCACAATTCTCCACTAGTTTGAGTATTGTTCTTTGTGTGGATTGTGTTAGAGAAATTTATATCCTAAGAATTTAGTGGTTCATGATTTGGATAATTTTCCAAGAAATTTCGTGGGAAAAAAAAATTTAAAAGTTATGTTTTTCAGGTAACAAAATTTTTCTCTTCTTTATAGACTATTTTAATTATATACGAGTGATTTTTTTGCGTAAATTTTTTTTTTAAATTTTCGTTGAACATATTTGATATTGTATGATTGAAATCCAGCAATAGTATTAGAGATATCTCGTATGTATTTTACGAGTTTTTGTTTGTGTTTTGAAATTGTTTCAAAAAGAAACGAAAAAAAAATAATGCATTTGGGTACAAATATTTTGGTTTCTATAACAAAATGAATTTTGTTCTTTGCGCATATTAATTACTAAAATTTGTTTTAGTAAGAATTTATGAAATCCTTGATAATATGGCATTGTTTTATTTTGATTCGTACGAAGAAAGTTCTTCTTTACAAACTTTGTTCCATGTTTCTTGAACTGATTCAGATTTTCAAAATCTGAAGAAGGGAAAAAACTTTGCAAAAATTTGTTTCTGAAAACGGGAAGATAAACAGAGAAGAAGCAAAAAAAAAAAAAAAAAAATGGGGGGCGTAATAACCTGCGCAGGCTTGTGCAAAGCATGTGCAGGTTGATTTGGTCTCCCTATTTTTTTTTTAATATATTTTTTTCCTTTTATCTTTTCTAGAAAGGGTTTTTTTCCGTTCTTTTCAAAAGGGACCCAAAAGTTTTCTCAAAATTTAATTTTGGAGCTAAATATTTTTTTTTTCCAAAATAATGATTTTAAAATTTTATGTTTCATGTATATTTATTTTTCTTATTATGTTTTAAGCATATTTTGGCATGGTGGTTTGGTTATGAACTTAGAACAAATTTAATCTTGTGCATGCATATTTACTGGTTTGTTTTTTAATTGATAGGGCTTGCATCCTTTCTTTCTTTATAATTCTTGTGTAATTTCTCTTCTCACCTAATTCTTCTCGAATGTAACTCGAGATTTTTTTTATTAGGAATTTATATAATTAGATTATATAAGTTAAATAGGAATATAAATTATTTTTCAAGCTTATAGAGATGGTGACTAAGGATAAAGTGAGAAGATGGCAAGACTTTCTTCTCAAATATGCATAAAGACATTGGTTTGCCAAAAATTAATTTCCTACTTGGCTTAAGAAAATTAATCTAAAAAAGTCCATAACTAAGTTATGTAATTGAGTCTAATACAAAATTGTTAATTTGTTGATATTATGCATGCCAAATGATGAGATTGCTAATTGAAGAATTAAATCTATCAAAATAATATTACATCTAATGCCTTCCATTAATATAGTAAGAATAAGAGTTATTTTTTTGAGATTAAGTTGTTGGGTACACCGAAGTCTACTAGACATTAAGCATGTTCAAGTTATGAAACTTGATTTCGGAGTAATGGGTTAGATTTAACTAATATCTTTATCTTGGTTGGGTACGCCCAAGTATAAAGAATATTAGAGGTAATATTGGATTAACACTAAATACTTTAATATTAAAAAATGTTAATCACCTATTGATTCAGTAGTTGAATTTGATGCAATTGGTATTAGATATCTACCATTAAACTTAAAAGTGGTTTATTGGGCATATCTAAGGTCATTCTTAAAGAATTTGGATATTGGTCCACTAGAAAAGCTTTTAACAGGTTTTTCCAAATCAATAATGGGGCTATTGATTTGTGTAAAATAGTAGAGTCAACACACTCATTTAATTAAAGACCTAATTAATGCATTTCGTATGCATATACATAGCCTAATGTCTCTTATCTTTTATTTAGGTCATTTACATCATGACTTCAAATTTAGATAATATTTTGGAATCAAACAAGCTAAACGAATCTAATTTCTTAGACTGGTGTAGAAATTCGAAAATCGTTCTCAAATTGAAAAGGTTGCTCTACGTGTTAGATACTCCTATCCCACCTCCTCTAGTTGTTGATGTTTCTACTGATGAGTAGGAAGTCCACAAGAAGAACCAAGAGAAGAGTAGTACAACATCTTGTATCATGCTAGTGTCAATAACCTCTGAGCTTCAAAATAGCATGAGCATATAGATGCTCATATTATTATCTTCTATCTAAGGAAGTTGTTTAATAAATAAGTTAGGATATAGAGATATACGATCAATAAATAGTTGTTCCATTCTACGATGGTGGAAAGCACTTTTGTGGCCTCTCATAGATTAAAAATGCTATGAATGATTGAGAAGCTTGGCTCACTTGGTGTTGGTATGGATCATGAATTGAGTATCGTGATTCTTCAATCTTTGCCAAGTAGTTTTTTGCAAATTTGTGATGAACTACTAGATGAATAACATTGAGACCACCATACTTAAGTTAATCAATCCTCTTAAGATTGTGGAGTTTTTTATGAAGAAAGAAAGCAATACAGTCATGTTGTTGATTCTACAACTTCTAAGAAGAAAAATGTTTCTAAAAGGAAGAAGAAGAATCTAACCAAACCAAAAACTGGTGCGAAGAAGAATGAGATAACTACTAAAGGTCAATATCATCATTGTGGCAAGATAGGCTACTGGGGACACAATTGCAAAAGTTACTTAGATACCGTTAAGGAAAAGAATGAGAAGGAGAAATGATAGGGGCAAAATTCATCTATATTTTCCTAGTTATTTGAGGGTGTTTTGTAAAACATTTGGTGTAATAACTTGGCATGTTCCTTCATATTTGATATTTTACCCTTGGAAAGGTATTTTGAACTTTTATTACAGAAAATGAAGAAAAAAATGACAAAACTGTCACCGTCAAAGTCGCTAGCCGTGACCCATAGAGTCGGCGCAGGCCTCGATCTAGAATGAATAGAAGAATTTTAGAAAAAAACAAAGCACGACTGGGCCAACCAGAGCACGGCCGACATCGGCCTGACCCACGTAGCCAGCGCCGGCTCTGCTCTGCTCTGTCCCATGTTGGCGAGTTTTTCAATTTTGTGCGAATTTGATAATTTCCTAAGAGTTTTAGTATTTTCGAATCTCTACTCGATTCAGAACTCTTAGGGAACAAATTTTGGCCTTTTGGAAGCCTATTTAAACAAGAAAAATACAAAACAAAGGTATGAATTCAAGGATCAAATCAGAAAATCACTCATTGAATGAGGAATTCATCAAATCAATGAGGGTTATTCAAGAGAGTCTTCAAGGGAGAAGAAGGAGGTTTGTCTATGAGTGCTTTCTTTTACCTTTTTTTTCTTGTTCTTAAACAATGATAGAACCAATGTTTTTATTGTAATTCAACATTAGTTGGGGAATCATGATTTCTTGAATTAATTTAGTCTTTTGATCAATTAATTATTTATCTTGGAATTTAATTATTTATTTTTCTTACGAAGTTATTTGGTTGATTCTTGTTATTAACTTACTTGAAAAAGGGGTTGATAATAACTTCAATTAAATAATGTCATATTTGGTATCTCTTAACTTACTTGAAAAATGAGTTAATTGTTAATAACTTAGGTAATCAAAGGTTGGTTGGTGATTGGTAGAATATGGATTCATTGAATAATTTCATTTTTTAAATCACCTAGAATATAGGAGTTTATAAGAGGATTGATTTTAATGCATCTTTTAAATAAGACTGGTGAGATAGAAAATATCCATTAAGTTACTTAGAAAATAGAGAATCATGGATTGCAAATGAAGTGGTTCTAATTTATTCCTTTATAAGACTAAGATGATAATTGATTGTGATATTTGTTAAGTAGATCATGGTCATTTTTTCAAGAGTAATTGTCCAAATTGCATATTTTTACATCATTGAGTTGTATATATTTTTATTTATTTTTCTTTTTATAATTTTATTACTTTATTGTGTCAGTTAAACAATGAATGAAAAGTGATTAGTGTATACTTGTTCTTTTGAGGATCGATACTCGTTAATTTCCTATACTCATTGTGCGATGAGTATACTTACTCGTATATATAATTTGGGATTAATATTTTAATGAAAATTAGTTAAGTGATGGATTTAAATTCAATGATTTTTATATACCCAAAATTTACGCATCAAGTTTTTGGCACCGTTGCCAGGGAACAATATCATGAAAGTTTGGATTTTGTTGATTTAACCATGTTTATATATGTATATGTAAATATGTGAATATGTATATATGTTCTTTGTGTAACTACGTGCAATATTTTGTTGTATGTATACATGAATCTTAACTAACTAACTAAATTTGATATGTATTATGCCTATATGATACTAACAAGCTACTTTATGCAGGTAATATAGCTAATCGGAACATGGGATGGTATCATAAAATGTCCCAATAGGTGACACCTCAGCCATTTAACTCCACTACTTTAGAAAGGGTATTAAAAAAATTTGCTACCTATGTAACCAAATGCTTTCAAGAGATAGATGATATATTGGTAAAATTTGAGGAAATGATGAGAAAGATAGAAAGACAAATTTGATTTTTAACGGATCTAGTAATAAAGTCACCATAGGGGGTGAAAAAACAACACGATTCAGCTGCCATTACATTACGAAGTGGTTAGGAGCTAATTGACTCTAGCACGGAACTGACACCATCTAAAGACGATGAGCTGACACCGACCTCTGTTGGTGAACCATTTGAAAAATAAGCTAAAAAATCAAATTTTCAGTCGGTACCATACCCCACTCGAACCCAAAAAGTAAGAAAAGATGCATAGTTTAATAAGTTTTTAGGAGTATTCAAACAATTGCATATAAACATTCCACTTAGTGAGGCTTTGATACACATACCCAAATATGCGAAGTTCCTCAAAAGTATTCTTATCAACAAAAAGAGATTGGAATAATTATCTAATGTGGTTTTAAATAAAGAATGCTATGCCATCTGGCAAAACCAATAGAATTTGCCACGAAAAGAAAAGGATACAGGGAGTTTTTCTATTCCTTACCTTGTTGGTACTCTTATTGTAATGCATTATCAGATTTAGGTACTAGTATTAATATTTTACCATACAAAACTTTCAAAAAGCTTGTCCTATGTGAGCCTAAGCCTACTAGGATGAGTATTTAGCTTACAAATAGATCTATTAAATATCCTAGGGGGATAGTTGAAGATGTATTGGTTAAAGTGGATAAATTCATATTTCCTATGGATTTTGTTATTCTTGATATGGATGAAGATTCTAAAGTCCCTTTAATCCTCGGTCGACTCTTTCTAGCTACTGCTAAAGTATTAATTGATGTTCATGGGGGAAAATTGCCACTTAGGGTTGGGGATGAGAAAGTTATTATCAAAATCCATTAAAGCATGCAACATCCTATCTTTTCTGATGATTTTTGTTTGAAGATTGATATTCTTGATGAGTCTATCTTTGATTTTGTGCAGGAATCATTTGTCAATTTCTATATACATATGATGGAACAATCAATTGTACATTTGGAGGATTCAAATAAAGGCCGTGAGTTGGGAGAATTTGAGGAAATCGTAAAAAGCATTTTGGGAAGAATAAAGTCATCCATTGAGGAACCACTAGAATTGGACCTAAAAGATCTCCCTGAGCACTTAGAATATGTATTTTTGGCTAACGGAGAAAAATTTCCAATGGTCATAGCAAAAGACCTCACTTGTGAGCAAAAGGCCAAATTGGTAAGTCTATTGGGAAAATATAAGAAAGTTATAGCATGGAAAACCACGGACATTAAGGGAATTAGCCATTCCTTTTGCATTTACAAAATTTTGTTAGAAGAAGGAGCCAAACCCATAGTGCATCCTCAACATAGATTGAACCTAGATATATGTGATGTGGTAAAATGTGAGGTGATTAAACTCTTATATTCCAGCATCATTTACCTTATTCTGATATTATTTGGGTGAGTCCAACATAAGTAGCACCAAAGAAGGGAGAAATAATTGTAAGCCCAAATGAAAAAAATGAGTTAATCCCAATAAGGTTAGTAACTTGTTGGAGGGTTTGCATTGATTATAGAAAATTAAATGAGGTAATTAGGAAGGAGCATTTTCCTCTCCATTTTATTGATGAAATGCTAGAAAGATTAGCTAGATATGAGTTTTATTACTTTTTAGGTGATTTTTCCAGTTACTTTCAAATTCCTATAGCGCCGGAGGATCAAGAAAAGACTACCTTTATATGCCCTTTTGGTACTTTTGCATATTATCGTATGCTTTTTGGTCTTTGCAATGGTCTAAGAACTTTCCAATGATGTATAATGGCTATTTTTGAAGGATTTGTGGTAGACATCATGGAGGTATTTATGGATGATTTTTCTGTTTTTGGTGATTCTTTTGACTTATATTTGGCCAATTTAGAAAAGGTGTTTCAAAGGTGTGAAGAGACCAACCTCATGCTTAATTGGGAAAAATGCCACTTCATGGTGCAAGAAGGTATTGTTTTGGGACACAAGATTTCAAGGAAAGATATTGAGGTTGATAGAGCGAAAATTGAGACAATTGAGAAACTTCCTCCTCCCACTTCTATAAAGGCTATTCGAAACTTTTTTGGTTATGTAGGCTTTTATAAGGGGTTTATCTTAGATTTCTCAAAAATTTATAAACCTCTTACTTCTTTACCTGAAAAAGATGTTATTTTTAATTTTGATGACAAATGTCTAAATGCCTTCAATATACTTAAAAAGAAATTGATTAATTCTCCTATTTTAATTACACAAATTGGCCTCTTCCTTTTAAATTAATGTGTGATGTAAGTGATTATGCAGTAGGCGCGGTGCTTGGACAAAGGAGGAATAAGTATTTTCAACCCATCTACTATGCAAGCAAAACTCTTACGGCAACACAAGAGAGTTACACCACAACGGAGAAATAATTACTTGCAATAGTACTTGCTTTTGATAAATTTCATTCTTATCTTATTTTGTCTAAAGTCATTGTGTATATCGACCATTCTATCCTTAAATATCTACTAACCAAGTATGATTCCAAACCAAGATTAATAAAATGGGTTTTATTATTGTAGGAATTTGACTTGAAAATTAGGGATAAAAAGGGAGCTGAAAATTTAGTTGTGAATCATTTATCTAGGTTGTAAAATCCCAACTTAGAACCATTTGCTGAAGAGGACATAAATGACACCTTCCAAGACGAACAACTTATACTTGTTGATGGTGAGATTTCTCAAACACTTTAGTGTGCAAATTTTGCTAATTACTTGGTCGCATGAATTGTTATAGAGGATTGCACAGTGCAACAAAACAAGAAATTCCTCTCCGAAGTAAAGCATTACTTTTGGGAAGATCCCTACTTGTTCAAGTGCTGTGTGAATCAAATTATTTGGAGATGTGTGGATTCCGCAAAAAGTGCAAACATCTTGAAATATTATCATGAAGGACCCACGGGAGGTCACTATCAAGCTAACAACACAGCAAGATAGGTGCTTGAGTTCAGATTTTATTGGCCAACACTCTTTAAGGACTCTTACAGGTTTGTTTGAAATTGTGATAGGTGTCAACGTATATGTGACATTTCTAAATCTAATCAGATGCCATTGCAAAATTTTCTAGCTTGTGAAATTTTTTATTATTGGGGGATTGATTTCATGGGCCTTTTTTTCTAATTCTCTGGGTAACAAATACATTTTGGTTGTGATTGAGTATGCATCTAAGTGGATTGAGGCACAAGCCTTGCCTACTAATGATGCTCGGGTTGTAGTAAAATTTATTAAAAAACTTTTTACGCGTTTTGGTGTACCTAAGGTATTCATTGGTGATAGGGGAACACATTTTTACAATACCCAATTGGACAAAGTTCTCAAACATTTAGAGGTTACTCATAAGTTTGCCACCCCTAAACAAGTGGTCAAGTTGAGGTGGTTAATAGAGAATTAAAAAGAATTTTTAAAAAAGTGGTTAATCATACTAGAAAAGATTGGAGTTTGAAGTTAGATGATACTCTTTGGGCTTATAGGATTGCTTTCAAAACTCTTATTGGTACAATCCCTTATTGGTTAGTTTATGGGAAATCTTGTCATTTATCTATGAAAATTGAACATAAAGCTTATTGGGCTATCAGACTTATTAACTTTGATCTTGAGCTTATTGGAAAATCTAAGTTACTTCACTTGAATGCATTGGATGAATTTGCGCATGGCTGCATATGATAATTCTCTACTCTACAAAGAGTGGGTGAAATGGTGGCATGATAAGCATATTGCTCAGCACTGGGAGTTGTGATCAAGTGTTGTTATTTAATTCTCGCTTGCGACTCTTTTCGGGTAAGTTGAAATCAAGGCGGTCGGGGCCGTATTTGGTGACTAAGGTTTTTTCTTTTGGTACTCTTGAAGTTTCTCACCTGGTTAATGGTACTTTCAAAGTCAATGGAAATAGGGTAAAGCATTATTTTGGTGAGACTTTTGACATTTTGGATCATGTGGATATTCTTCTTCATGATTCGTGACTTTTCTTAGGCTTTCTTTTTATTTTGATTTTCTTTTATTTTTCTAGAGTTCTATTTTATGTTTATGTTTTTTTTTTTTTTTTTGTTTTGGTTGTTTTTATTTAGGTGCAATTTCCCCAAGCCCTCCTTATGGTGGATTCATATGTATTGAACCTAATTCGCAATGAAGTATTTCATTTTCTCTATTTTTCATTCTTATTTATTTTGGTCTTCTTGGCTTTACTTTCATTGTTGTATTTGTGGCCATTGAGGACAATGTTCAGTTTAAGTGTGGGGGGAGAGTTTATTGAGATATTTGAGATATTTGCCATATCCATTTTTATTGAAAATTTTGTGCAATTTTTGTGAAAATTTTTAATTCAAAATTTTTGGGGTTTTCAATGTTTGAGCAAGGATGTGATTCTTTTTCTTTTTTGGATATGAATTTTGTCATTCATAAGGAGAATTTTTCTAAGGAATTGTTTTATTGGATGGGATATTTTGAGAATTTGGGTTAATCTTGTTTATGCATTAGTGTTTGAGTATTATTTCATTCATCTAGTTTAAATATAGATAATATGATGAATGTAGGGAAAGTTGTTGCCTAACTTTTGTATTATGGGTTTAAAATTTGATTGAATTTGAGTTGTAAAGAGGAATATGAGATAAAATATTTGAGTGGAAGATTGAGTGAAAACAATTTTGTGATTGTGTTGAAAATTGAGAAAAATGAGTTGATTATTGTTTCCTCTTTGAATATGAGAAAGTATTGTTTTTGCTTGATTATGGGAGGTATTACGGATAGTGAAGAGAAATCTACTTTCTTGAGGCTATTAATTCCCAAGAGCAAAAGAAAGAAAAGAAAGATTGTTGAAAAAATGTTGAGTAATGACTATAAGGGGGCCAATAAGGTGTATGAAGAGAAATCTATTTCCTTGAGACTATCAATTTCCTAAGTCATTAAAAAACAAATGAGAGGAAAAAAATTGGAATGTTTTCTTTGAATTATGACTAGAGTTGTGTAATTTTTGGATTTATAATGCTTGAGTTGATAGATAACTTAACTTGTATAATTCATATTATCTATGTTTTTTTGCTTGAAAGGAGAAATAATATTCTTAAACTAGCGTATAAACTTGTTTAATTCGATTTCAAGGGCCTTGACATGTCTTGTTTAGTACTTTATTTTGTGAATGTTTTCAAAGGGTTGAAAGAATGGCAAGGACATATCTAAGGTGTGAAAGAAAATTATGGCTTTGTTCTAAGTAAACTTTTTGAAAGATCGTCTTGTTTTTCTTTGATTTAAAGGGCTTTGCTTGAGAACAAGCAAAGGTTCAAGTGTGGAGGAATGTGAGATAGGAGCAAAATTCATCTATATATTCATAGTTATTTGAGGGTGTTTTGTAATACATTTGGTGTAATAACTAAACATATTCCTTCCTATTTGATATTTTAACCTTAGAAAGGTGTTTTGGACTTTTATTGCAGGAAACAACGAAAAAACAACAAAACCATCACCGTTAGAGCACGGCCAATGCCAGCCTTGACCCACAAAGCTAGCGCCAGCTCTGCTTTATCCCATGTCGGCGAGTTTTTCAATTTTACGTAGATTTGGTAATTTTTCGAAGGGACTTGTCATTTTCCAATCTCTACTCAGTTCAGAACTCTAAGAGAACAAATTTTGGCCTCTTGAAAGCCTATTTAAATAAGAAAAATATAAGACAAAGGTATAAATTCAATGATCAAATCAGAAAATCACTCATTAAAGGAAGAATTCATTAAATCAAGGAAGGTTGTTTAAGAGTCTTAATGGGAGAAGAATAAGGCTTGCCTATGTGTGCTTTCTTTTACCTTTGTTTTCTTATTCTTAAACAATGATAGAATCAATATTTTTATTGTAATTCAACATTATTTTGAGATTCATGATTTCTTGAATTAATTTAGTCTTTTGACCAATTCATTATTTATCTTGGGATTTGATTACTTGTATTTCTTACGAAATTGATTGGTTGATTCTTTTTATTAACTTGCTTGAAAATGGGTTGATAATGACTTCAATTAATTAATTTCATATTTGTTATCTCTTAACTTGCTTTAAAAAAAGGTTGATTGTTAATAGCTTGGGTAATCAAATATTGGTTGATGATTGCTAGAATATGAATTTATTGACTAATTTCATGTTTTAAATCACCTAGAATATAGGGGTTTATAAGAGAATTAATTTTAATGCATCTTTAAAGTAATACTGATGAGATAGAATATATCCATTAAGTTACTTAGAAGATAGGGAGTCATGGATTGCAAATGAAGTGGTTCTAATTTATTCTTTCATGAGACCAAGATAATAATTGATTGTGATTTTGTTAAATAGTTCATGGTCATGTTTTCAAGAGTAATTGTCTAAATTGTATATTTTTACATCCTTGAGTTGTATATATTTTTCTTTATTTTTCTAACCCCAAATTACACATACGAGCAAATATACTTATCACAAGCATAGTATAAGGAATTAACAAGTATCGTGCCTAAAAAAAACAAATATATATTAATCACTTTTTATTCATTGTTTAACAGACCCAATAAAGTAATAAAATCATAAAAAGAAAATAAAAAAATATATACAACTTAAGGATTTAAAAATATGCTATTTAGATAATTACACTTGAAAATATGACCATGAACTACTTAGCCAATATCACAATCAATTATCATCTTAGTCTGATGAAGAAATAAATTAGAATCACTTTGTTCCTAATACATGATTCCCTATCTTCTAAGTAATTTAATGGATATATTCTATCTCATCGGTCTTACTTAAAAGATGCATCAAGATTAATTCTCTTATAAACCCCTATATTCTAGGTGATTTAAAACCTTAAATTAGTCAATGAATCAATATTCTAGCAATCATCAACAAACCTTTAATTACCTATGTTCTTGAAAATTAACCTCTTTTTCAAGCAAGTTAAGAGGTAACAAATATGAAATTAATTAATTGAAGTCATTATCAACCCATTTTCCAAGCAAGTTAATAACAAGAATCAACCAATCAATTTCATAATAAAAATAAGTAATCAAATCTTAAGATAAATAATGAATTGATCAAAAGACTGAATTAATTCAAGAAATCATGAATACCAAAATAATGTTGAATTACAATAAAAAACATTGATTCTATCATTGTTTAAGGACAAGAAAACAAAGGTAAAAGAAATCACTCATAGACAAGCCTCATTCATTTCCCTTGAAGACTGTCTTGAACAACTCTCCTTGATTTAATGAATTTCTCATTCAATGAGTGATTTTCTGATTTGATCCTTGAATTCATATCTTTATCTTATGTTTTTCTTGTTTAAATAGGCTTCAAATAGGCTAAAATTCATTCTCTAAGAGTTTTGAACTGAGTAGAGATTGAAAAATACCAAAACTCTTGAGAATTACTAAATCCGTGCAAAATTGGAAAACTCGCCAACATAAGACAAAGTAGAACTGGCCAGCTCCGTGGGTCACAGCCAGCATCGACCGTGCTCTAACGGTAACCAATTTAACGTTTTTTCATCGTTTCCTACAATAAAAGTCCAAAATACCTTTTTAAGAGTAAAATATCAAATATGAAGGAATATTTCTAGTTATTACACCAAATGTATCTCAAAATACCCTAAAATAATTAGGAAAATATAGATGAATTTTGCCCCTATCAATATTTTTCTTCATGATTCATGACTTTTCTTAGGCTTCCTTTTTAATTGATTTTGATTTTCTTTTATTTTGATTTTCTTTTCTTTTTCTAGAGTTCTGTTTTCTATTTTTGTTTCTTTTGTTGTTTTCTTTAGGTGCAATTTTCCCATACCCTCTTTATGGTGGATTCACATATATTGGACCTAATTCTCAATGGAAGTATTTCTTTTTCTCTATTCTTCCTCCTTATTTATTTTGGTCTTCTTAGTTTTGCTTTCATTGTTGTATTTGTTGACATTGAGGACAATGCCCAGTTTAAGTATGGGAGGAGAATTAGGTATTGAAGATATTTTCCATATCATTTTTTATGTGAAATTTTTCAAATTTTTTGTGGTTTTCATTGTTTTAGCAAAGTTGTGATTCTTTTTCTCACTTGGATATGAATTTTGTTATTCATATGGTGGATTTTTCTAAGGACTTGTTTTATTGCATGGGATATTTTGAGACTTGAGAATTGGTTAATCATGTTTATGCATTATTGTTTGAGTTTTATTTGATTCAACTAGTTTAAATATGGATAATGTGATAAATATGGGAAAAGTTGTTGGCTAACTCTTGTATTATGGATTTAAATTTTGCTTGACTTTGAGTTGTGATAAGGAATATGAGGAGATAAAATATTTGAGTAGAAGATTCAGTGAAAAAATTTTGTGATTGCGTTGAAAATTAAGAAAAATGAGTTGATTATTGTTTCCTCTTTGAAGATGAGAAAGTATTGTTTTTGCTTGATTTTGGGGGCCAATACGGATAGTGAAGAAAAATTTACTTTCTTGAGGCTATTAATTCCTAAGAGCAAAAGAAAGGAAAGAAAGATTGTTGGAAAAAAATGATGAGTGATGACTATATAGGGGCCAATATGGTGTGTGAAGAGAAATCCATTCACTTGAGGCTATCAATTCTCTAAGTCATTGAAAAAAAAAATTGAGAGGAAAAAAATTGGAGTATTTTCCTTAAATCATGACTTGAGTTGTCTTAATGTTATGCCCTAGAGGAAATCACATATATTCTATATATTTTGCATTCTTAAATAAAACAAGACATTTTTTATCTTTCAGTTTGTTTTATTTATGCTTTCGTGTAAAATAACTATTAGATAAAGTCCTAAGTGCAACACTGTGTTAAGAAAATCATGATAGAGACATGATGTAAGGTTTCTACTATACTGGATAGCGTTCGTACTTAAATTATCCCTAGTTATAGTATCAATTAGATAGGACACCATTAATGTGTTAAAATTAGCACGTGTTATACTTCCTAATTTGATCAGACGGTGGTTCTCATATTCGTGAGTATTGTGATACTTAAAGTTAACACATGGATGCTTGTTACTTGAACAAGTACATTGGATGACTTGACTATGAGATAATCACATGGATAACTATTTAGTGTCAGTGATAGAATCTCATCATAGCAAATATGTAAGTATCTTTAGACTTGAGATCTCCAAGGTACTTTATTTGGTAAGTATTGGACTTTGATTCCAATCCCTGGAGTTTGACAAGACCGTTTATGGGATGGATATTAGGTACAACATGAAGCAAATGAAAGTTGTTGAGAGGATCAATAAAGGATTCACCATTCCTAATAGTAGCAGCGAATATCTTACGGCCACTTGTAAAAATCACTGCTCGAGAAGCCCTTGGCCAAGGCGATTGTATATTGGAAATGGTTCCAATTGATATATATGATGAGTAGTGGATTCCTAGAACAAGTACTAAAATATTCGGGTTAGAATTAATTTATTATTTTAGAAGGAGTTGGGACTAATTCTATACTTTACACTGAATAAGATATTGTTTGGTGAAAGAAATTTATTGCATTGTTATTTGCTATTAAAAGGTTTATATCAAGACACTTGACTTTTTGAATTTTTAGATAGTCATGATATGTTGCTAGATACCGCTGATGATCTGTTTAATATGGATTTATTAATTAGAGAATTAATAAATCAATCCTTATTAGAATTAATAAGTCAATTCTAAAATTATTAATGATTATTAATCTTAAAGACGTTTAGATTAATTCATATTTTTCTACCAATAGATCGGGAAACCTAATAGGTCACATACAATAGAGAATTGTATGCTCAAGACATTATTTGATAACATTGCTGGATTGATTGCGAAAAGAAGAAACTTTTGTGGTCAAATTATAATTATTTATAATTTGTAGGCTATATTGTAATGAACGGTATATCATGATAATACATGGTAATTAAGAATTGGATTTTAATTACCAAAAGGATCAACGGATGATATGTATAAAAAATACATAGAATCCGGGTGATGAAGGTTTTGGTTTTTACAAAGAGTTTTCTTAAAAACTGCCGCCATCTTCTTCTTCTTCTGAATTCACAAAACCTAGCAACTAGCTAATTTTTGCTTGCACAAAAATTCTGTTTTTCCCTTGAGCATCTTTCTTGTGTGGATTTTACTAGAGACAATTCTACACTTAGATTGTGGTGTTTTCATGAAATCAAGGAGAAGACATTCTCGGAGATTTCTGGATCGCGCCACAAAGAGAAGCAAAAGTTTTGTTTCATAGAGCATTATGTAAGGTATTTTCTTCACTGTTTTGGTTCTTTTTATGCATAAATGAGATCCTCGGTGTGGAATTCTTGGTTTTATTCCGTTGTGCAACTGTAATTTGCATGACAAGAATTCCTAATAAGTTGTGCAATTTTTTATTTTATAATACTTGAGTTGGTAGATAGCTTGACTTATATGAATCGTGTTATCTATGTTTTTACTTGAAGGGTGAAATAATGTCCTTAGACTAGCGTATAAACTTGTTGAATTTGATTTCAAGGGCCTTGACATATCTTGTTTGGTACTTTATTTTGTGAATGTTTTTAAATGGTTGAAAGAAAGGCAAGGACATATCTAAGGTTTGAAAGAAAATTGTGGCTTTATTATAAGTGAACTTTTTGAAAGATTGTGTTATTTTTCTTTAATTTAAAGGGCTTTACTTGAGGACAAGCAAATGTTTAAGTGTGGGGGAATATGATAGGGGCAAAATTTATCTATATTTTCCTAGTTATTTGAGGATGTTTTGTGATACATTTGGTGTAATAACTAGGCATATTCTTTCATATTTAATATTTTACCCTTAGGAAGGTGTTTTAGGCTTTTATTGCAGGAAACGATGAAAAAAATATCAAAATCGTCGCCTTCAAAGCACGGTCGGTATCGACCGTGATTTGGAATAAACAGAGGAATTTTGGGAAAAGAACAAAGCATGACGGAGCCGACCAGAGCACGACCGGTGCCGGCTGTGATCCTCGGAGTCGACACCGGCTCTGCTATGTCCCATATCGGCGAATTTTCCAATTTTGCACGGATTTGGTAATTTCCGAAGAGTTTTGGTATTTTTCAATCTCTACTAGAGTCAAAACACTTAGAAAATGAATTTTGGCCTCTTGGAAACCTATTTTAACAAGAAAAATACAAGACAAATATGTGAATTTAAGGATCAAATAAAAAAATCACTCATTGAAGGAGGAATTCATTAAATCAAGGAGGGTTGTTCAAGAGAGTCTTCATGGGAGAAGAAGGAGGCTTGTCTATGAGTGCTTTTTTTTACCTTTACTTTTTTTGTTCTTAAGCAATGATAGAATCAATGTTTTTATTGTAATTCAACATTATTTTGGGATTCATGATTTTTTGAATTAAGTTAATCTTTTGATCAATTCATTATTTATCTTGGGATTTGATTACTTGTTTTTCTTACGAAGATAAGTGGTTAATTTTTTTTATTAACTTGATTCAAAAAGGGGTTAATAATGACTTCAATTAATTAATTTTATATTTGTTATCTTTTAACTTGCTTGAAAAAAAGGGTTAATTGTCAAGAACTTAGGTAATCAAAGGTTGGTTAATGATTGCTAGAATATGGATTCATTGACTAATTTCATTTTTAAATCACCTAGAATATAGGGGTTTATATGAGGATTGATTTTAATTCATCTTTTAAGTAAGACTGGTGGGATAGAATATATCTATTAAGTTGCTTAAAAGACCGAGGATCATGGAATACAAACGAAGTGGTTCTAATTTATTCCTTCATGAGACTAAGATGATAATTGATTGTGATAATTGCTAAGTAATTTATTGTCATATTTTCAAGAGTAATTGTCTAAATTGCATATTTTTATATTCTTGAGCTGTATATATATATATATATATATATTTAATTTTTTTTATGATTTTATCACTTTATTAGGTTGGTGAAACAATGAATAAAAAGTGATTAGTATATACTTGTTCATTTGAGGATCGATATTCGTTAATTCCCTATACTATGCTTGTGATGTGTATGCTTGCTCATATATGTAATTTGGGATTAATGTTTTATTTAAAACTTGACTATCAGATGAATTTAAATTTAATAATTTTTATACACCTAAAATTTACGCATTAGAGTTATTTAGATCTTGGAGGATATGCTACAAATATGTATGTTGGATTTTGGTGACAAGTGGATTGACTATTTAGCTTATGCTGAATTGGCGTACAACAACAATTATCAAGCATCGATCGGAATAGAACCCTGCACGGCTCTGTATGGATGGAAATGTCAAGTGCCATTATGTTGGGGATGGATTGAAGAGGGACATATTAAGAAATCTGGCGAGGTGTGAAAAGTGAAGGCGATTAAGGAAAGATGAAAGCAGCTCAGAGTCGGCAAAAGAGCTATATTGATAATAGGAGAAGGGAATTAGAGTCCCCATCAGACATTCTTGATGTTGACTCCAAGTAGAGGGATACCGAGGCATCCGAGGGGAGGCAAGTTGAGTACTAGATATTTAGGACCGTTTTTTGTGGTAGAAATAGTTGGACCTATTATGTATTGACTGGATTTGCCATAAGGATTAACCGAGATACATGATGTTTTTCATGTATCTCAGTTGAAGAAGTATAAACATGATCCTGAGCATGTACTTAATAACAAGCCCTTAGAATTGCATATAGACCTGGGTTATATGGAGAAGCCAATCAAAATATTAGATCGTAATGTAAAGACAGTTCGGAATAAGCAGATACCTATAACGAAGATGTTATTGGATCATCATGGGATACAAGATGTGATGTGGGAGACCAAAAATTAGATGAAGCAGAAATACTCAAATTTATTATAGAGGTATGGGGAATTTGAATTTTAGGATGAAATTCTTTTAAGAGGGAGGGGATGTGATACCCCACCTATAGGCGCCCTTAGAATTTATGAGGAAGGGTGCATTGCATGGCATTATAATTGTGCATATAGTGATTTAAAATATTTATATGAGTATATGTAACCTTTGTGTTTATTTTTGTATATATTCATCTATTGAGTTATAGGAATATTTGATTGTTTTAGATGAGCTTTATTTTGATGGATAGAAGTTATGGAAAGGAATATGATGTGTAGGTTAAGAGAGAAAGGACTTTATTGAGGAAAATATACACAAGAGTGGAAATGGTTTAGTGGATAAGGCATAGTGAGTAATTCTTGGTGATCCGAGTTTAAATTCCAACTCTTGCAAATTTCTTGCTTTTCTTTTCCTTATCTTTCCTTCCCTAAATCCATGGCCGAAAATTAGCTAGGGAAGTATGCCATTTTTAGATTTTTGGCCTTGGAAAATTTATCTTTTAATATCCAAAGGAATTGTAGATAATACCTTATCATTATCCTTTAGTTTGAACAAAATTTATCCTATCAGAATCTCTTTAAAGTTTGAATTGCAAGATATTATCTTTAAAATCTAATTTATGTATTTAATATGTGATGTTTTCCTTGATCTATAAGAGGGCCAAAATTTGGGGACAATATACTTGTTTGGGTTTTATATATATATATATATATATATATATATATATATATATATATTGTTAGGGATAAATTTCTCTATTTTTACACCAAAATTTCAGCTATTTTCCTTCAAAGAATTTTGGACCTTAGGAAGCCTAAGGAAGCTGAAATTATATCAGCAAAATTCCTTCTTGTAGCTGAAATTAAGTGACAAAAAAGAAAATAGGAATTTTCCTTGAGATAAAACACTTATCTTATCATCTTAGATAGACCAAACCCTTATCATATCTCTTGAAGATTGAATTATCCTAATCCTTTGCTAGCTAACCGAAATCCATGCCCATCCTACTCACACATTTTGGCCATCACTAGCACGCACGTGCGTGCGTGCGTGCACACGCACACACACACAAAGAAACATAAAATCATTCTAAGCATAACACTCTCATTCTTGCACCAAAAACTGAAAGAAGACTTCCTCTCAAACTCTCTCTCAATTTCTTTCATTTCACTAGAACAAGAATCCAATTTCTGCCTCTTCTTCTTCTACTTTTGTTTACTCAAACAACACATAGGAGAAAACACCAACCTTTGGTTATTGCTGGTCGTTTTGACACCAAAACGACATTACACGACTCTGTCTCATTTTGTTCAAGACCGAAACTCTTAACCTCCATCAAAGTACACTTCTTCTTCTTCACTTCTTTAAGGCCTAAACACCATATACCTTATGCCATTCTTCCACCAAAAAAAAAATAAAATAAATAAATAAATAAAGAAAAAGAAAAAAGCGAGAGTTTTTCCTTGACTACAAGCAAACAAAACCACTCGCTATACCTATATCATCTAATCGGATCAAATAAGGCTAATACAAGGTAAATGTCTTGTTTTACCTTCTTTTCCTCTTCATCTTCTTTGTCAAACGGATAAAAGGGACTGATCTACCTTTTGTCTTGCGAACTCATGGTCAACCTAGGAGATCTACGCAAGATAACGACATTTTCTCTCAAGTGGTTTTGATTTGGTCATCAAAGGGATCATTCTTGATCTTGTTGGATCTGCTCTCCTAAGAGGTGATGAAATAACCTAGTTGGCTTGTTTTATTTGGAGGATGTGATGAGTTGAGATGTGATCTATATTGTTACTGAGCATATAATACAAAATATGTGATATTGAGGATTTGCACTTTTAGCAGTTCAATCTTTATAAGTTGAAGATTGAATTGTTGAGTTGTGAGTATGATGACGTTATTCAAAGATATTTATGCTATAACATGGACTTATAATTGCTTTAGATACATTGATGTACGTAGATTTGAGCATGGGAATATTTAGGACAATATGAGATCTATGATTATTGTTATGAGGAAATTACTCCATGATGAGTTAGATATGAGCATGTATATTAGGATCTTAGATCCGACTGATTTGAATGGTTTTGATTATACCATGTTTTGAGTCATATTGTGACTGCGAATTATTATATAGTTTAGATAAAGGATTTATCTAAGGTGAAAGATCAAGGCAACTAATTTACCATATATGTCTAAACTGATACAAGCAAGTCCTTACATAAATGATTTTTTCCTGTATAAAGTTCTTATTTGCAAGTTGGTTATATTTTGACAATGTAATAAGTATGATTACTTGGGTTTCAAGCCTAGACTGTTTGCTACATGATTTTGACAAATGAGATTTTTATCAATTATTTCTCTTACACGTCAAACCCTTTTCATTTACGCACAAATGCATTTGTTAAATGTTTTAAAACTCACTTAGGGGAAAATGCTTACAAAGCCAAGGTATTTAGAAATAATGATTCGAACACATTCTTGATTGATTATATGACGTTGAGTACTTAACAAGGCCAGGCTACTTGTGCTGGTCTTTGCCAATTAGGGCAAGTCCTCCGGTAGGTGGCCACCTCCAGGAGATGAACCCTAGCTGAGAGAGCATTAGTATTAGTAGATCGAGCCGTCTGAGCTAGCACTAGTTTGAAGTGACTATTATCCTAGAGTGGACAACCAGTGAGTTTAGGATGGGAGATGAAAGAGTATCTCATCCGCTAAGTTGTACACCTATCTTGAATCAGCATACACAAAGTGTGGCATTCTGATTGCCTTGATACACAATGTGTGGCTTCTTGACCATTCTTTTGTCATAGTGTACAAAGTGTAGTGCCATGATCATTTTTCTTGAGTGGTTATTTATTTATGTTTTGTACAATGTGTGAAAATAGCAAAAAATTAGTCTTTACTTTGAGCACTTGAATTGGGACTTGCAAATGTTTTCTTATTTACCAAATGTGCATACATGAAATTGCTTTGAATTGCACAAAAGCACACACAGGACTTACTGTGACGTAAATCTCACACTTTTTGTATCATGTTTCCAGGAGTTAACCATTTTGGGCAGGTTTGACATCCCAAGAGATTGATGATTTTCTTTATTATCTAATTGTAATTCTTTTGAGAAATGTTGGTCATTTTGATGTAGAACTTGTATAAGTTTTGAGATAGTTGTAATAACTATTTGATTTCTTTTATCTATTTTTGAATTTCTTTCTTTACCTCATTATAAAAACCCCTAGTCCATTAGATGAGGCGACATCCCAACCCTTTTTGGGTATGTCTGTAATGGGCTATTACATAGTGACATAAAAAAAAATGCTATCATATGTAGCTATTGTAATATTTCTAAGTTATAGGATATGCAAAGATATCATCGTGTTTACACCACATACATACATACATACATACATACATACATACATACATACATACATACATATGTGTGTGTGTGTGTGTGTGTGTGTGTGTGTGTGTGTGTGTGTGTGTGTGTATATATATATATATAATAAATGGTTTTAATTTGGGTAAAAAGGTTGCTATAGAGAATTTTATATAATATAGGCAAGTGTAACAAGAAGACTATTATTTATTAATATTTATAATATATTTGAAATTTTGACCATTAACAAACCTCCTTATAACACAACAACTTATTGTGAGAACAAGTTTGACTTAATAGTGCTAAATGTCATTACAAATGCTTAGTATGACGTTTTCACATGTTAACATAAGTTTTGAATTTTTAGCGTGAGAAAACCCTTATTAAGATGTTTCCAATCGTTAATAGAAGTTTTAAAATTTGACTGTTAGAAAACCCTTTTATAACACGATCAAATATTATAATAAGAGATATGTTGTAACAATTTCACATGTTATAATAGATACATATATTTTGACACTTCTTAGTGTCCTCCGCTACTATAGTAACACTATTTTAGATAAGTTTTTTGTGAGTGTCGCAAAGTCTAAAGTGTCACAACATACACCTATTATAAGGTTTCTATCTGTTGTAATAGGCCTAATATCTAATAGTGAGAGCTCTCAAGCTTCCCATATGCGAGAGAAAGTTGATAAGAATAGAGAGAAACGAAAATGAAAGGAAAATGCATTTCACTTAATGAATAAATTTGTACAATATAACTCGCAAGTATGCAAATATATAAGTGGATAGAGATTGGTTATCTAACTAGGGAAGTTTCCTATCTATAGCTCAAGCTAATCTTAAAAATTAATTAATTAATTATAATAAATCTTTAAATTATAAACTATTCAAAAAATAAAACTAACAAAGCTAATAATTTCAAATAAAATCAAAGACTCAAAGGATAAAACACATTTGACTTTTCCAAATAGAATTGTACATATTTAAATATAATATTTTTGAAACGCGAGTGATTAAATGGATGCCAGAATTTTGAATCCCATTGTGGTTTTCATTACATAACCTACGTACCCAATTCTTCTCTAATTCAGCACCTTTTTCGATTGCATCTACTCTTAGACAGCCCTCGAAATTGGATGATGTGATGGCAACTTTGTCCAGACTAAGTGTTGGTTGTTTCGATGCTGAAATAGATCTAATGAAGCCGATGTTCAAAAGGATATTGATTGGATTTGGAAAACAAGGGTTTTATCAGGCAGTCTCTGTAGAGGACGCCCGACTTCTGTTCTATTTGTCATAGATTAGGACACTCAGATCACTTTTGTAAGCAATCTGCTTCTGAAGTTGACGATAGTCACGCTTCGCCCCAGCAACAGGTGATTTCTAAACCTGCAAAGCCTCCTATGACTAGATGGATTCCAAAGAAACTATCTATAGAAGCACCTGTGGATACAATAATGCTCTTACTTCAAAAAATACAACCTAATGCCAGTAGGGTCTATTTAAGTAGCTTCACCTTCAACTGTCCAAATTATGTCGTTCGAAACCCTGGACTACCCGCCCAATTCTGTTCATCCAACAAAATGCAGAGCCACTAGGCCTCCGACTTCCAAAGGCATAGATGGAAAACTTAGTAGCCCTGATTAAGGAGTGTCGTTTGTGGATAAAGGCAAAGATACTATGGCAGAGTCTGAAGCTGAGCGTGTTGTTGATACTGCAAATTAGCCTAACATCATAAACATGAACAACCTACCTTCTGTGGTTGAAGTCATTCTAGATACTTCCGAGACTACGAAGGACTTTCCTATCGCTCAATTGGAGCCTACAATCCCATTAGAAGTAGGAGACACAAGTTAGTCTCCTATTAATATTCAGTTAGATAACTTGAGACTAGAGGTCCTTAAGTCTCTTATATAGGAGACACAACAATGTGATTCTCAGAAAGTAGTCTTATCTAGGGCATATTATTCAGACACAAAATGTCCTCTAATTTGAGAGGATTTCATTCAATTTTTGCATGGGAAGGGAGTTGAAAAGGGAAAGAGCATTAAAAAAAGCTCAGAGAAGAAGACCCCAGTTGCCTTTTTGAGACATGTACCTGCTCGGTGGGTAAAGATTCCTAGTCGCTATCTCTAATACAGAAATTAAGGATGAATCTTCTCATATGGAATATTAGGGGTATTGCTAATAACTTAATCCAAAGGAGATTGAAGAAAACTATCTAGGAAAATCATTTAAATCTTATAGTTGTTATTGAGCCCATGGTAGACTCCTCATAGTTGACAGCTTATGTAAGGAAACTGGGTTTCCAAAGGGATTTTTCAAATGTCATGGGTAAGATTTGGGTCATGTGGAAGGATTTTGTGCTTGTTCAATTGATATAAGATGCTACTCAATATGTTACAGTTTTAGTGCAGATTGATTCGGTTGGATCAGTTTTTTGTATGTTTGTCTATGCTTTGTGTTGCAGATTAGGAAGACATGACTTGTGGGACTCTTTGGTAAATTTTTCTTCAACACTAACGAGGCTTGGCTCATAAGAGGGGATTTTAATGTTATCTCAAAAACATCTGAGTACTTGGGGTCGTCTTAACCTAGCTTGGTTGATATGGAAGATTTTAGCAATTTTATTGATCACTATTCTCTCAGACATTCTTTATTCTCTAGCAGCAAATTTACTTGGGCAAAAGAGGGGGTTCGACCGTGTTTCAAGAGGTTGGACAGAATTCTTTTGAACAATGCTTGGGATGATGTGTTTTATTCCTCCAAAGTGCAACATCTGAGTCATATGGGTTTAGACCATTCACCTCTTTTACTCACTGTTGAATTGCTTCTGCCTCAAGCTTCAAATAGGCCATTTAGATTTCAGAAAATGTGGGTGAGTTACTCAGGGCTTTTGGAGGTGGTTCGTGTTACCTAGAAAACACCATGTTTTGGTAATGGCATGGATATCTTATTGGGAAAATTAAAAATTGTGAAAGGTGCTCTAAGATAGTGGAATAAGGAGTCATTTGATTACGTCTTTAACCGAGTTCAGCAGGCTGAGGATAAGGTCTTAGCAGCACAGTTTGCTTATGAAGCTGCGCAAGGAGAGGCTCATCTACTTGCTCAACTGAATTTAGAAAAAGAAAATTTAGTTTTTTATTTAAAGTGTGAGGACGATTTTTGGAAGGAGAAGTCTTGTTTAAGGTGGATTCGGGAGGGAGATGTCGGCATAGAATTCTTTCATAGATATTGTAAAGCAAAAAATCAGAGATCAGGTTTTACTTCTATAGAGGGTCCGACTGGTTCTTTTCTTCATAATTAATCGAAGATGAAATACTATTCTATAGAATTTTATTAGTCCTTGATTGTTAATGACTCGCCTAGTTCATCTATGTCTTCGAGTGGTTGGATGTATGACTGCATACTATGGTTAATAGAAGACTCTGAGAATCGGTTTCTTTCTAATTTGCCCACATTGTCTGAAGTTAAAGAGGCTATGTTTGCACTGGGTATTGATAGTGCCTTAGGGCTAAATGGTTTTTCTGGGGTATTTTTCACTTCTTATTGGGATATTATTGCACTTGATGTGCTAGAGGCTGTTCGAAGTTTCTTCTCAGGTCTTCCTCTTCCTAAGGGCTTTACTTCTACTTTATTGGTGCTCATTCCAAAGGTCCAATATCCAAATAATTTTGCACAGTTCAGGTCGATAAGTTTGTGTAATTATTTTAACAAAATTCTTACGAAAGTTTTAGCCACTAGAATGGGGGCATTGCTGCCTAAGATTATTTCCTTGAATCAAATTAGATTTGTTAAGGGGATACTTATTTCTGATAATGTCTTGTTAGCTTATGAATTGTTGTACTCGCTTGACATAAAAAATGAAGGTTATAATTTAGCTCTTAAATTGGACATGACTAAAGCCTTTGATAGGGTTTCAAGGTCTTCTTTATTGGAGGTGATGAAGAGATTTAGTTTTAGCCAACATTATTTACATCTAATTCGCAACTCCATCTAGAAATGCTGGTTTTTAGTATTAGTTAATGGTGAATCTTGTGGATATTTTAAGTCAACCGAGGTTTGAGACAAAGGGATCCACTATCCCTAAATTTATTTATTATTTCTCAAGAATTACTTTCTTGGGGTCTAAACCAGTGGATGGAGTAAGGGCTCTTGTATCCATTTAAGGTGCCTCGTTCATGCTCTAATCTTTCATATTTAAGTTTTGCTAATGATGTGCTAATTTTTGCCAGGGGATCCAAAAAAACACTGAATGTTATAAAAGGGAGTTCTTAAGGATTACCAGCATTTCTTTGGACAGCTAGTGAATGTTCAGAAGAGTTCCTTTATTATATCAGGAAAAGCCTTGCCTGCAAGAGTGACTTACATCCACATATCTTTGGGGTATGTCAGACGGGATCAACCCTTTACATATCTTGGGTGTCCGTTGTTTAAGGGCAGGAAGAAGCGAGTATATTTTCAACCTTTCCTAGATAAATTGAAGGGAAAAACAGAATCGTGGCAATTTCAACTATTATTTGAAGTAAGTAGGCTTCCATTAATTAGTTCGGTTTTAATGTCATTGCCTCTCCATTTATTACATGTTATAAGCCCGCCCCGAGTTGTTCTAGATGATTTTGAACAGCATGTGGTTGGTTTCTTTTGGGACCCCTCGGAGTTTGGTTTTTGGAGGCATTGGAGGAAGTTGTGTTTCCATTTTCAGAAAATGGTTTAAACTTAAGAAGTTTGGAGGATATTAATGTAGCTTACTCTATAAAGCTATAGTGGAGGTTTAGAGAGCAAAATTCCCTGTGGGCGGCAAAGTTTCTGTGGGAAAAGTATAATCCCCGAGGTTTACACCCTTCTCGGATTCCACTATCACAAGTGATCTCCTCTTCTTGGCAACGCCTTTTGCGAGCACAGGAATTGGGTGATTCAAAGATCATTTTTTTTGTTAAGTCTGGCACATCTTTATTTTGGTATGATAATTGGGTTAGAACTAGGCGACTCTCAGAGTTAAACGATCAGGTCACGAATGAGCATCTGCTAATTTGGGATTATCTTAAAAATGGTTTTTTGGGATGTTCGCGTGTTGGCTGGAATTTTAGACTCTAGCACTCTGTACCAAGTTTTGAAAACTGGACCTCTTTGTTTAGAAAGCAACACCGATTGTATGCTTTAGCAATTGACTCCTTTAGGTAGATTCATTTTAGCTTTTGATTGGGAATGTGTCTGCTCCAGACAAGTTATATATCATCGAGTAACTTCTATCTGGAAGCTCCAAATTGAAAAGAAGGTTAAACTTCTTGTGGCGGTTGTATACTAGTTTTCTAGCTTTAGATAACATTTTGCAATCTGTTGGGTTTTCTTTATGCTCAAGATGCTTTCTATACAAGGCAGAATGTGAAAGTTGTCATCATTTATTTATGACTTATCCTATAGTTAAGAGGGTATGGTCTTTATTGGCAGCTAGGATTGGAGTTCGACACTTAATTCACCCTTAGAATTTTGCAGGATTTTTCAAGTCTTAGTGGTTTCTTCCTTAAATGGATGCTAGCTCGAACCGTCTTTATTTGGTTGCTTATTTATGGGAGACCTGGAAGAGTTGGAATAGTAATTTATATGAAGAGTTGGATGTCACCTCATCTAGTCTATTGTATAAAATAGATCATTTTGTTTCCTTGACTAGACGTGATTTTGTGCAACCGGTTGCTGTGCAGAAGGTTACTCTAGTCTATTGGAAAGGAGGTTCTCCTGGGGATTACATATTAAATGTGGATGGTTTGGTAAGCGATTCAATTGCAAGTGTAGGAGCGATGCTTCAGAATGGCTCTGAATATTTTATAGTTGCTTCCTGCATGGAAATTGATATAGCAAAACCTCTGGAAGTGGAAGTGGTGATGTTATTAAAAGGTCTGAAATTATCTAGGTCACAATCTATGAATTCTTTGTGGATTCAAACGTAGGCTGTTCAATATTCAGCCCGGACTGATTTTTTGAACCGAACCGAACTAAATAGATGAGTTCAGTTCGATTTTCCAAGCGATACGATTTAGTTCGGTCCTGTGCCAGTAGGAGATATAAAGTTCGGTTTGGTTTTCGGTTCATTTGAATTAAAATTCAACCGAACTGAAAAACCGAAATAGGAATTATAAAAAAAATTATTTATTTTTGTAATAAATTAAAACTAAAAATGTAAAGAAAAATGTGAAATTGAATTGAAACCCTAACTCCCTAAGCAGTAAGTTGAGCTCTATCGTGCTCATGCCTTTCACTTTCAGTCCTGACTCTCTCCCGACTGCCGTGCTGTAGTTGACTCTCAACTCCCGACTCCCTTTCGCTTTCCTTCCTTACTCCTAGAAGGTATCATATCGAAGAAAACAAATACCTAAATAGTATAATTTGAAAAATCTATTGCCAAACTTGGAGCCCAACAATATCAGCAGGATTTGATTTGTAGAAGCAGCTTCCCCATTTGTAAGAGTAGTCATAGTTGACTCGATTATCCATCGGTGAGCTCAGTAGTGGAAGATAGACCAATCTTTTTCCTCTATGATACTTTTGTGCTGGTAGGTGCCTGCAGTGATTAACCCCCCTATGTATATATACCATTTTCAACTAAATTTGGTCTGTGATCCTGAAATCTTGATTTTACTGCTCTTAATTTTCTGGGTTTTACTTAGAAAGTAATTTTTTTTTGGCCAATTTCTTAGATCTCTTGAGGTAACAAATTCTCATTACTTCATTCTCTTCTTCATGTTTGATAGTGTCAAAGTTTTGTAAATTTGTATGTTAATAGTTAATCGGCTTTGATTCTTGAATTCTGTATGAATTGCTATTTGTTTGCTAAAGTTTTCATCTTTCTTCACTGAATCTTTCATAACGTTATAGTCGAGGGCTGGCCTCTTTTAGTCTGTGTGATTTGCTAGATCTGAAAATTTACGATGGTTATATTTGGTGGAATTCTTTTGTATGCAATCTTCTTTTGGCTTTTTGCTCAATTGCGCTGCCTCTGCATTTGAGGGCTATTTTACTTAGCATGATAAACTTGGGACATTTGAGGAATGTAATCTACCATCTTCTTGACTTTATGTTCTTCAATGGATCTGCTGTTGGCATTGGGGCAAAATAGGGAAAGAAAGAAAGAAAGAAAGAAAGAAAGAGTGCAGGAAATATGATTTCAATTTGAGGTCCAATGCTTTATAAATGAATATTGTGATATTTTAGTTGGATCATTGTCTTTTTTAGTAATCTTGATTTTACCACAGATCTATATTAGAGGTTGCAGATCTGTGATTGTTAAGTGGTCAGACACTCAGTCCAGTCAAGTTTCTTTGTTTAATTGTTTTTCTTATCCATTCTTGATTCACCATTCTGCTGCGACTCAGTGTTAAAACTTGGGAAGTCATTGAAAAATGCTTAGTTTATGTCATTTGTTCTTTGAATTTTAAATTCTTGTGATAAATTACCTTGAGTAAAGTGTTGAATGACAAACTTATTTTCTTAGGAGTTGTTGAAACTAAATTAAGAAATAATATTGAGCACACCAAGTACTTGTTAAAAGACTAGTGTTGATTTACAACTTTACATCATAAGAAACTGATGGCATATCTTATGACTGAGCTCACTATATGAGTTTGCCAAGTTCTTATTTATGTAAAATGAAATCTTTTGTTTACATGAATGTTCATAGTAGGGTTAATCTTCTTGTGGTGACCAGTAGATTTGTTCTCTTGGACTTGACCAAAACTTGAAAACAATTGGTGCTTACTTGATTTCATACTACTTGAATGCTTTGAACTTTTGAAAATTTGTGTGATATCATTCCCTTGAGTAGTTGTTGATTGTAAATGGTGACACTTGAAGTTGTGATAGCAAGGATTTGATAGGACTAATTGAATGCCATGAACTTCATCTTGAACTAAATTTGAGCTTAGAAAGCAATCGTACATGCTTGGATTCACTTTACTTGTCTCTTGAATTATCTAGAACTCCTTGACTTCATGAACTTTCTTTGATGCATACCAAGTATTTAATGAAATACTTAAGTGACTTTATATTTTATTGTGCGAGTTCTTAGCTTGCATTTTTCATTTGCATTAAATTTTCATATCATAACTCTTGAGATTAGTGGGATGAAGTCCTAGAATTTCAAATTCCCTTGAGTCGTTTAAGTTAGGATTTGATTAATCGTTATTTATCTTAGCATCCTATCTCTTGTTGTCTTGTGAATTTGATCCTTTGAAGAGTTTGCCTAGTGATTGTCATTTATATTTTTTACTTACAGTCCCTAAGTTTATTTACATTTTTAGTTGTAGGATGTCAGATCAAGCAGACAATATCCCTAGGAGTAATTCACAAGATGGTCCAGCAAGTCATGAAGGGTCTAATACTTCAAACAATAACCAACAAACTTCTAAGAAGAGAAGGGAAATAACACCACAATCAATTGTGTGGTCGCATTTTACTAAATATACAACTGAAGATGGAGAAAAAAAAAAGTAAGGTGCAATTACTGCAATCTTTCTTATGCAGCTGATCCTAGCATAAATGGTACTACTTTACTGAAAAATCACATGATACGCTATTTGAAAAATCCATACAATAATGAGGCTCATGCAACCCAACTAAAACAACAACCACTCACTTGCACATAGTGGTAAGGCTGGTTCAATTGTTACTTGGAGGTTTAATCAAACTGATACCAGAAAGGCATATGCATGTATGATTAATGTGGATGGGCAACCATTTTCATTTGTTGAAAAAGAAGGATTTAGACATTTCATGTCCGTTGCTTGCCCATCTTTCCAAATTCCATCTAGAACTACCATTCCAAGGAATTGTTATGATATATATTTGGAAGAAAAGACAAAATTGAAGGGTTTTTTTTGAGACATTCATCTAAAAGAGTTTGTCTTACCACTAATTCATGGACTTCTGAACAGTAAATTAATTATATGTGTCTCACTGCTCATTTTATAGATGATGATTGGGTATTGCATAAAAAGATTCTAAATTTTTATCTAATAAATAGTCATAAAGGTGAGGCGATTGGAAAATGGGTGGAAAAAATGCTTACTTGACTGGGGGATTGAAAATGTTTTTTTAATTACTGTTGATAATGCGAGTTCTAATGATATTGCTGTTAGTTATTTGAAGAAAATATTTTCTAATTGGAGTACTAATTTGCTTGGGGCTAAGTATCTTCATGTGAGGTGTATAGCACACATAATAAATCTTGTTGTGGCTGATGGTTTGAAAGAGATTTGTCCTTCCATTACTTATGTTCGAGCAGCTATTAGATATATAAGGCAATCTCCGAGTAGGTTGAAAAAGTTTAAGGAGTGTGTTGAAATGGAAAAGATAGAAAGCAAAAGGTTATTATGTTTAGATGTTCCCACTAGATAGAACTCGACTTATTTGATGTTAGATATAGTTTTAAGTCTTGCAAAAGCTTTTGACAGATATGAAGATTTAGATTCACATTTTAAATTTGACCTACTGGTTGATCATGGTGGGCTGCTTAGTGAGGAAGATTGAGATAATATTTCTCGTTTTGTAAAGTTGTTGGGTCACTTCTATGAACTTACATTGCGGATTTCTGGCTCATTATATGTGACTTCAAATCAAGTGCTTCATGAACTTAGTGGTGTGGTTAAATTGTTGAATACATGGGAATGTAGTGATGATGGAGAGTTGAATCAAATGGCAAAGAGAATGAAAAATAAATACAATAAGTATTGGAGGAATCATGAGAAAATGAATTTCATCATGTTTTATGCAGTTATTCTTGATCCCCAATTTAAATTGCATTATGTTGGGTGGGTGATTCAAAAGATATATCTGGATAATATTACTCTTGGGGATAAGGTGAAGGAAGGTATTCATGAGCTCTTTGAGGATTACAAAAGGTTAAACGTTTCTCAAGTTGATTATTGCTCACCACTGCCATCATCAAGTGTATCTTCTAGTTCAATTTCAAGTCAGGATTCACAATATTCATTGAAGCCATCATTACAAAGGCGAAATTTAGAAGTACACACTAGGCGTGAGTATGATATATTTCTTAATGAGGGTAGAGGAGTTGATACAAAAAGTGAATTGAATAAGTTTCTTGTTAAAGAAAGGGAAAAATATAAAGATGATTTTGATATTCTGAAGTGGTGGAAGCTTCATGCTCCAAGATTTCCTATAGTTGCTCAAATGGCTCGTGATATATTGGCTGCTCCAATTTCTACAGTTGCTTCAGAGTCAGCTTTTAGCGTAGGAGGCCATGTTCTTGATGTTGGGTATCTCACGCCTATCATATACAGCGCAGTGGAAGAATTAAAACGAGATACCATCCCAGGATCCGCATATGTGTGGAAAACAAGATATATACATGGAAAACAAAGAAACAAAGATAACAGCTTTTACCTTTCTTTGTTTGTGTAGAAAACAAAACTTTCCTTCTTCAAGTATGATAATTGCGGCGCGATCCAGCAATCCTCTTAAAGAATCACCACGAGAGTTGTATGTCCAACCACTATAATCACAGTGTGTGATTGTCTCTAACAGAAATCCACACGGAGGATCACACTCAAGCACCAAGATTTTCTGTGCTAGTAGAAAACAACAATGGTGGTTGGGGTTTGTTTTGTTCTTCTTACTTCACAAAACCAGATAAAGAAGAAGAAGAAGAAGAAGAAGAAGAAGAAGAAGAAGAGTCTTGGTGTTCTTCCTAAGAATCACACGAAAGAGAGAGAGTGATGAGAACAAAAGATCATATCCTTCTCTCTTATGTTCCTCTTGGTTTTGTAGAGATGTTTTCATGTGACTCTTTGTCTTCCACTAGGGTTATATCCTATATAACCGAAAAGCCTCTACAAAAACACATCTGAGAATTTCAAACAAATAATTGCAATTGGAACCTATCAAGTTCTCAGAATTACAAATTGGCCCGTCAATTATAACTAATTATAATTTAGCCACATCAACTTTTCTTTCTCGCAATAAACCCCACTATGTTATCAAATTACATCTTGAGTATATATTCTTCTTTTGTGTGTGACCAATTAGATTTCCCGGTCAATTGGTAGCAAACAAGAATTAATCCAAACGTCTTTGAGATTAATAATCCTTAATTAATTAGAATTAATTCTATTAATTCTAATCAGGATTGGTTTATTAATTTATCAATTAATAAACCCATATTTTCAGATCATGGGTGGTATCTAGCAACACATCATGACCACCTAAGAGTCCAGGAAGCCAAGTGGCTTGACATGAACCCTTAAATAACAAACTACAGTGCAATTAACTCCTTTCACCATACAATATCTCATTCGGTTTGGAGTACGGAATTAATGTCAACTCCCTCCAGAATATATATTAATTCTGGTCCGAATACAATTACACTTGTACCAAGAACCCACTAGTCTAGATATGCATCAATTGGAACTATTTCCAATACACATACTCCTTAGCTAAGGACTTCTCGAGTAGTAATTCCTATAAGTGGCCGTGAGATATTCGCCCCTACTATTAGGAGTGGTGAATCTTTTATTGACCATCTCAACTACTTTCATTTACCTTACAATGTACCCAATATCCATCCTATAGGCAGCTCTCGATCGAGCTCTAGAGATTGGAATCAAAGTACCAGGCTCATCAAACAAAGTACCTTGGAGATTTCAAGTCTAAGGATACTTGCACGTTTGCTATATTGAGATTATATCACTGGCACTAAATAGTTATCCATGTGATTATCTCATAGTTAGGTCATCCAATGAACTTGTTCCACTAACAAGCATCCACGTGTTAACTTTGAATATCTCAATACTCACGGATATGAGAACCACCGCCTGATCAAATCAGGAAGTCTTAACACATGCTAGTTTTAACGCATTAATGATGTCCTGTCTCATTAATACTGTGACTGGAGACTATTTAAGTACTAACACTATATAATATAGTAGGAATCTCATATCATGATTTCCTTAGCATAGGTTGTACTATAGACTTTATCTAATAGTTATATTACTTAAAAGTAATCAAAAGAAATTGTAAGATAAATAATGCCTTTTATGAAATAAAATATGTCATATACAACATACAAGTGATTGCCTCTAGGGCATAACACTAACACTTGACACATTTAGAAGCTTTTTGACTCCAAGAATGGTGCAATGTCTTATGTGTGCCAAAGATTGGTTGCGCAATGAAGCAAAACCAGTTAATATTGAAGAAGACATTGACATTCTTGAAAAAATGGATCATGGTAATCTATTTCATGTTTTATTTTAGCTTTTTAATACTTGTAAATATTTATTTATTTATGTCTTAATTTGTTTTCTAACTTTTCATTTAATTTCCTTTTGTAGAATTTGCAAAATGTGGTCATTAATCAACCATTCTTGATCTTTGAAGAGAATTGAAGCGATGGAGAATTCAAGTAAACTATTTTTCTTTAAATTCATGCCTAAGTATCAGATTTTTAGTTAAATTTGTCCCTTGGAAACTTCAATTCACGCTTGAGCATGTTTCAGAGGGACTTGTCTTTGAATAGGAGGAGCCAAGAAAAGAAAATGAATTGATGTCCACTATCCAATGAAGAAATAGGTAACACAATTCTTTGTCTTACTTTAAGGTGGAAAGTGAAATGCGATATATGTTGTTGGAGTTTAACTATATTACAAACATATCTCTATTTTCTCAATGATTTACTTTTTCTTTGACACTTATATGATGCAATTTGAATGGTCTCATTTCTAGATGTTTGGATGAAGATATTGGATGATGCTTGGATGATGTTTGGATGAAGACATTGAGAAATATGTGGATGTTTGGTCTTCTTTTAGTATATTTTATTCAGATATGTTTTTGCTTTTCTTTAAAGAAATATTCTACTTCTCATTCAAATCTGTTGTAGCCAACAAGTGTCATAGATGGTTTCAACAGACACATTGATTAGCCAACAAGTGTCATAGATGGTTTCAGTAGACGCATTGATTAGTCCGGTGTTCAACATTACAGCTTGAGTGCCTTTTAGTAGAATTCTGTTTTTGAGTTTTATGAGTTTTAAATAGTCATACTTATATTGGAATTTTCAAATTTCACAGTAATCGTTTAGGGTTTGAGTATTTTTGCAGTCTATTTTGTAGAGTATTTGCTTGGTTGATTGAAGAGGTAGTTGGAATCTTCTATGAATAATTTGATCTCTTATTATTCATTTAGCCTTTGTTGGATAAGATGATCATTATATTTGCTTCGTTCAAGTGTTATGCAACTTGATAGTTCCTAGGTGCAACCGTGCAACTGCTAAAGTTTTCCTATTTCCTGTTCTTTTTCTTTCTTTGATCTTTTTACAATCTAGCGTTTACTTATAGCTCAAGTCTAAATATGTCTCAGCTTCCTGAATCTCCTTTGGCAACATTTTATAAACTTGTAGTCTTGTATCATTTTGATAGTATCAAAGGAAAGCAGACATTGGCAAGAGAAAGTCGAGGGCAAAGCCCCCACCAAAGATCTGTTTCTGCTATTGGATGGCTAGTGGCTACTGAAGTGAATCATGTGATGTATAATATTTTTCTTTATGCCTATATAATGTAAATGTAATGGTATTAGACCTATTGGTTACAATAGTTGGATTGGATAATGTGTATTGGGTTAATTTTAATATTTTGGGCTTTATATTAAATTTGGATTTTAGTGGATGTCTATTGGACTTTGTTTAATGGGCTAGCATTTTTGGATTTTGGTTTTAACGCGAACCAAACCGAAAGAATTTGGGTTCGGTTGTTTTAGTTTTGACAAATGTTCGGTTCGGTTTGGTTGTGCTGAAAAAAATTAAAACTGAATAAAAACCGAATTAAACAATCGAAAATCGAACCGTTAACCATTTGAACAGTCCTATTCAAATGGACTCTCAGCTACTTGCATCAGCTTTGTCGGCTCCAGAACTTGGTCCACTTCATCAATTTGATGGCTTATTGAGACACATTTGCTGGCAGTTGAAGCAGTTACAATTTTACAAAATTTCTCATGTTCTTCGACATGGTAATCAAGTAGTAGATTTTCTTGCAAAGTTGGTCTATTCTCATGCATCACCCACTCTTTTTCATAGCTTCTCTAGCCTTCCAAACATGTTGACATGGTAATCAAGTAGTAGATTTTCTTGCAAAGTTGGTCTATTCTCATGCATCACCCACTCTTTTTCATAGCTTCTCTAGCCTTCCAAACATGTTGCGAGCAATTTGTGTAGGTGATAGATATCAGATTCCCTATGTTAGGTCTCAAATCGCACTCGATCTTGGTTAATTTTTTGTACTCTTTTTCTTGCTATTAATAAACTGGTAGTGGTCTATCTAACCCCCACCAACTTCAATATATATATATATATATATATATATATATAAAATATTTTTGAAAGTATACTCTAACCAACTTGAATAGGAACCACGGGTCGGGAGGTGGCGGCCGCCTCCCCAATGTTTTCGAAATTATTAGTTAATTTTATTTTTTTAAAAAAATTTAAAAAGTACACATAAAATTTAATTTTTTCTCTCTTAAAAATTTTGCAACATTTATAACATTATTTTATATCATTTTTTTTTTACAGTGTAAATCTTTAAATCTAAATTTCTGGCTCCATCTCTGTATCTAATGAATTATCACTGCGTTATGACAAAACAATAGAGCTGACATATGCCCTGTGATTTAGCACTACTATCCCAATAACAAAGAGAGAACATTAGAAATTTATCCTAATCCATCACCAACCCCAGCTGATTTTTTCTCTTTCTCAAAATCTACCTCGGTTAAATGTTGACAAGTAGTTGTGAAATATTTATTTATTTATTTTTTTTTTGGGGGCAAATTGCCATTCATTATATCCCAAAAAAGTGAACATTCGAAGGTTCCACTTCAATCACAAAAACAGAGGATGAAATAAGGAAATTAGATTATATGTTCTAACAGAATTTGGAGTTGAGAATAAATTCAGTCGGCTACTCCTTCTAGTTCCTAGGCTACGTTATGTCTAGTAAGGGCTCTAACAGTATTAATTGAGTCCCCTTTGGTGATAAAATCCTCAGTATCAGATGCAGTATCAATCTTGTTAGCTTGAAGAACTGCCACAGCCTTTGCAACAAATTTGGATTGCATAATTTTCTTTGTGGAACCATGGTGGAAGGACCACAGAAAATTTCAAATCCAAAAGACATTCACAGTCCATTGATTACTGAAGACATGGCATATGCTTCTCCACGCAGAAATGATCGATGTTACATTTTTTTTTTTTTAAGTAACAAAATTGGACCATTCTTTATTACTTGCTGGAAGCATATATCAGGTCCCGTACAGATTGAGAAGACATTTGCACAACTTGGCTGCAGGTCATCCAGGATATTCACGTCTGGTCAATTTTAATTATAAACAAATTGACATCTAACCTCGAGGGATAAGGCTGAAAGATATCTAGTTTTTATATGAAAAGTCATAGGGTGACTAATCATTCTGTTAAACAATTGAAATTGAAAAAAAAAAAAAAAATTGTTTGTCATAGATTTTTTTAAAATCCCATAAATTCATGGGTGTTGAATCATTTTTATGCTCTTCAATACACCAACCACACCGGCAAGACGATCTGAAAGGCAGATGGTTTGGATTGCGGTTTTGATTACCCAATACAACCGTAGCAAATTACTCATTCTGACCAATTTTTGAGAAGCATATAACAGTGACATTCTCGTATTAAAGGCCAACAAAACCAGCACTATAAATCAAGATTACAACATCTTTCTCCCTTCTATTGGAAATTTTCTCACGAGAGATGTGGGGATTACAGCTGTGCTGTAAGCAACATCAGTCATGGCCTCTATTTATTCCTAAAAACTATGTGTCCATGAGAAACAATGATGCTGAAGAATGGGATATGTAGCATAATTCCTAGATGAGAAAGAAGCACTCAAAGAAGAACTTTTTGCACCTGACATTATATTAAACATACTCGTCTAAAAGATTTTATTATCAATGGGTGTCTGCAGATTATATCCAAGCTACCAAGGAGGGTAGGGAGAAAAAGACATGGATTTGCATATTTGTTATCATTTTATGGTCCCTGGTAATTAGAAATGGCAAGGCTAATAATCACCCAGTTTTTGAAAGAGTAGCATGAAGATGCATATGCAAGGCGCTAGTATATATCGAGGGCTACGCATTATTCAATTTGAATTGAATTTTTGAACTGAAACCGAATCCAATAAAAAGATTCAATTTGATTTTTAATTATTTTGATTCTATTTTGAATTTATATTAGAAATTTGATTTTAGTTTTTCAAAATAAAAAATTAAAAATCAAAAAATAGAAAAAATATATTTTAATAAAAATATATAATTAATATTAAAATATTTTTATTAATTAATTAGTCATATATATATAATTATGATTTTAAATATTTTGGTTTAGTTTCGATTATTTTGATTTGGTTCCATTAAAATTCAGTTCGATTTTGTTTAATTTTCTAAAAATTTTGATTTAATATGATTTTGTTTAAATTTTATAAAATTGAATCGAAACTCCAAATTTAAAATCGAAATCAAACTAAAAAATAGAATGAACCCTTCTAATATATCATTTTCAATGATCAGCATAGCCATACCTAAGGAATGACGCCGATTTCAAGTAGGAGAGGCCCTAGGATGAATCCACCACCAGGAACCAATAGACCTCCAACAGTGCCTCCTATAATGCCCCAGAAATCACAGAATGCAGCACAGTAAATTAATTTTAAAATACGAAATTGGATATGATTACATTTATAATCTGACTCTAAATCGGAGATGAATTTTGTCCATCTCTAAATCGTCACTAATCAAGTGGCAGTAGTATCTATTTATGACATATGGTGCATTTAATCCAAATGAATGGATTATTTTTAAAAGAAAATGTTAATTTTTTAAAAAAAATATCTTAATTTTTTTAATAAAAAAATCTAGATTATCTGACTCATTATTCGAACCTATCTAAATATAAATGGTTTGTTTTTTATTATCAAGATTATCTAATTTATTGAATTCAAATAGAACTTTTCTAATATGAACTGTTTCACGATTGGGGAGGTTTATCGAACTGGGTCATTTCCATGTTTGATTCAATCCCCTCTCCAAATGTTAACTGTGAAGAGCTCAATCGAAATTCCCGTGTTGAGAGGCCGAGACCAGAGAGAACATAAAACAAAGGCTTGAGACATACCAACTGTCATCGCTGGAGATGGTGTTTGTGCTTGCTTGCGAAAACTGCATCGATGGATTCAATCGAGACTCCCTATCAACTTCCCCATCACATTCCAATTTCAGGCACATCATGATTGTTCTTCTCCTTCCTTCAAGTTTTGTTCATTTCTATTGCCAAATACAGATTAGTGATGGTTTCCTATATGTTTCACAGCCAACAACGCCACTTCTACGTCGCCATCGATAGACTCCAATTTAAGATGGTTTCTTACTATTTTTTTTAAAAAAATTAATTGAATAATTGAGAAGTTCTACTTTTTGCTTTTTTTTTTTTTTTTAAAGAGTATGAATCTACTCACAGGTATTTCTTCCCCTTTCCTTTTACTGTATTCCGAATGCCCTTTAAGACTTTTTTTCCCCTTTTTTGGGAAGAGGCTACAAAAGGGCCTATTGTGATATATGATAGCTTCCGCAACTCGCATTTTAACAAGTGACAGTATCTATTTGTGACATATGACGCATTTAATCCAAATGAATTTGTTATTTTTAAAAGAAAATATTAATTTATTTTTTATAAAAATCTAGATTATTTGATTCATTGTTTGAAGTTATCTAAATATGAATGGTTTGTTTTTTATTATTAGGATTATCTAATTTAATGAATTCGGATAGAACTTTTCTAATATGAATTGTTTTCACCATTGCGGGAGATTTATCGAATTGGGTCATTTCCATGTTTGATTCAATCTCTTCCCCTAATGCAAACTGTGAAGAGCTCAATCGAAATTCCCATGTCTAGAGGCTGAGAGACTCCCTATCGACATCCCCATCGCATTTTGATAGGGGCTAAATTCATTAATAATTTTCTAGTTATTTGAGGATATTTTGTGATACGTTTGATGCAATAACTAGTCATATTCCTAGTTTACACTTAGAAAGGTGTTTTGGTGTTTTATTGCAAAAAAAAAAAAAAAAGAAGGGAAAAACGACGAAAAAACTCGTCGCCAAGCTGTGCTCGGCCAGCACCGGCCGTGAGGAACACAGCTGGCACCGGCCTAACTCTAGAAGGGGGATTTTTGCTGAAAAAATAGAGTACAATGGGGCAACTAGTGCACAGTAGGCCCAACACTCCGATGTCGGCTCCTCTCCACCCAATGTCGGCGGGTTTTCCTATTTTGTTCGAGTTTGGAAATTTTCTAAGAGTTTTTATATTTTTCAACTTCTACTCGGCCTAGAACTCTTAGGGAATGAATTTTTGCCTTTTGGGAGCCTATTTAAACAAGGAAACATAAGAAAATCATATGAATCCAAGGATCAAAGCTTCCAATCAATCACAAAAAGAGGATATTCATTAATCAAGGGGCATTATTCAAGAAGGCTTTCAAGGAGAAGAAGAGTGGCTTGTCTATGAGTTCTTTTTTTGGCCTTTGTTCTCTTTTTTTAAAATAATGATATGATTAATATTTTCATTATAATTTGACATTATTTTAGGATTCATGATTTCTTGAGTTAATTTAGTCTTTTGATCCATTAATTATTTTTCTTTGGATTTGATTGTCAAAAACTTGAGTAATCAAAGATTAGTTGATTATTGCTAGAATGTAGATTCATTGTCTAATTTCATATTTTAAATCACCTAGAATATAAGAGTTTATGTGAGGATTGATTTTTAAGTTGAGACAGAATATGTTCACTAATTTAACTAGAAGATCCATGAATTGCAAACGAAGTGGATCTATTCTAATTCCTTCTTGATACAAAGATAATAATTAATTGTGATATTTGCTAAGTAATTTATTGCCATGTCTTCAAAAGTATTTATCTAAATTGCATATTCTTGCATCATTGAGTTGTATATGTTTTTCTTTATTTTCTTTTTTATCATCTTATCACTTTATTTGGTCGGTTAAATAATCAATGAAAGGTAACTAATGATAGTTGTTTCTTAAGGATCGACACTCGTTAATTCCCTATACTATGCTTGCGATAAGTATACTTGCTCATATGTGTTATTTGGGATTAATGTTTTAATTAAAACTTAGATAGGAATGGATTTAAATTTGAATGATTTTTATACACCCAAATCATACACACAAGTTTTTTGCGCCATTACTGGGGAATAATATCATGAAAACTAAGATTTCATTAATTTAACCATGTTTATATGTATATATGTCTATATGTAAATATGTAAATATATTCTTTATGTAACTAAGTGCTATATCTTGTTGTATGTATACATACACCTTAACTACTAACTTAGTTCATGTGAAACGCTGTACTTTATTATGTTTAAATGATGTAATATCATAATCTTATGTTTATTGTATTTTTAGTCGATAGTGTATGACCCGATGATTCCAAGGAGAACTAGTGGATTTTGATCCTGAGATCGAAAGAATGTTGTTACAAATTCGGAGGGCACTCAGGTAAGAGGATATGCAATTCAGTTCAACCTGAGAGATGGAGATTAACCAAAATAACAATGGTGGAAATAATGGTAGGAGGACTATGGATGACTTTGTTAAACCAGCAATTTCAGATATAGACTCGAGCATCACTAGACCTAAGATGGAGGCTAACAATTTTGATATTAAACCTAATATTATCCAAATGATTCAAAATATGACACAATTTGATAGGTTACCAGATGCCCAACTTGCTAGTTTCTTGGAGATTTGTGACACCTTTGAGATGAATGGTGTTTCGGAGGATGCTATAAAGTTAAGGTTTTTTTTTTTTCATTTTTCATTGAGAGATAGAGCCAAATCATGGTTAAAGTCTTTACCAGTAGGTTCTATCACCGCATGGAATAGCCTAGATGAAAACTTTTTGGCAAAGTACTTTCCACCAACCAGAACAACCAAACTTATGATAGATATTTTTGCCTTCCTACAGTTAGATTCCAAAAGCATTTACGAATGCTGGGAAAGGTAGAAGGAGATGCTTAGAAAGTGTCCTCATCACGGGTTTGAGCTAGGAATGCAAATGCAGATTTTCCATAATGGGTTGAACTTTGCCTCGAAACAGTTGGTTGATACTTTGGCTAGAGGGACTATCAATTCTAAGACTCTGGGAAAGTATATAAATTAGTGGAGAACATTTCCATGAATGACTACTCATGGGGCAATCCGAGGAACATGGCTCGTATTCAAGGTGTGTACAAGGTTGATGTTATGGCTGCTTTTGAAGTGAAGGTTGAGGCACTCACACAGGAAATGGAACAAATGGTGATGACCCCCCTCTTTAGGCCAGGTAATAAACATTAATTGTGATTTTTGTGGAGAAGGGAATCCTACTTATGAGTGTCAAATCATGGGTTCATCCCAAGATTCCTTAGAACAAGCTGTGTTTTTGGGTAATGGGTGACAAGGCAATAATCCTTACAGTTCCACATAAAATCTAGGTTGGAGGAACCCTCCAAATTTCTCATGGACAAATCAAAACCAACCGAGGCCTTCGAATTTTAGTGGCAATCAAAGGACTCAACCTTTCTTACCATACAATTCACCACCATCTAAGCCATCATTGGAGGAATTGGGAAACAAGATGGTGAGCTCAATTAAGGCGAGATTCCAAGGAATGGATGTTGTGACTCGAAATTTGGAGGCGACCATGCACAATTTAGAAAATCAAATTGGGCAATTAGCCGAACTTCTTGGAGATCATCAAACGGGATCTCTTCTGGGGAATACTGAAAAAAATCCATGTGATCAAGACCGTGGAAAAAGATGATTTTCACTAATTTGGTTTTTGGTTAATTGGGACATATCTTTAATTATTGTTTTCATCAGTTTATGTTTCTGTATTTTTAATTTTTAGAGTAATGACATTTTCTTCATGATTTTGTGGTTTTTATTATTGCTTCTTTAATTAATAATTTTTTTTTTTGCCCAGACCTGTCAGGTTGCACTCTAGAAAGGCCGATTTTTGCCATTTGTTTTCAAAGTTTTCCAACTTTTCTTAATTTTTCTCTCCACCCGGTCTTTTCTTCATCTCCAAACACCACCTGATCAATTTTTACCTTCAAAAATATCAACCCAACACCAAATCTCCTTGTTTTTGTTGAATCTACGGATTAAAACTCCAAAAATCTCAACTTTTGTTTCAAGAACCCACTTTCAAATCTCTTCTTTCAAGTGAAGATTTCTTCAAAAAGATTGCACATTTTGCTTGATCAAGTATTTGAGAACACAAAGGTATGATCTTTTTGGCATTCTTACAGTTAAATTCTTGCAATTGAATTTTCCCTATTTTTGGACCAAAAATTACATGATTTAGAATTATGGGTTGAATTTGATTGAATTGATAGCTTTATTTTAACTGGAATAGAATAAGAGTATGATTCATGGATTATTGTTGTGACCACATGTTCCATATTTTGATCATATATTGGCTATTGTTGGGTTATGACAACTATATTGATGATGAATTCATAATGTTATTGGAAATGATGCATTTTTCTTGAATTAGAATATGGACATATTTTTCATGCTATGATCAAGTTGTGTACTAGTTGGGAATTATATTATGGTTTGAGTTGTGGTACTCTATTTCTTTTTGTATGATTTGAAAGGAGATTGGGATTGATTGATAATGTGGATTGATGTTGATGTGGTTTGATTGAAAATTGTGGATTGTTGAGGGTTGTGTATGGTGTTATGTTATGGTGGATTGATATTATTGGGAGAAGTTGTGATTATATTATTATAGTTCCTCGTTATCATTCTTAGTGATACCCATATTCAACTCTCCTCATCATGCCTAGAGAAAAAGGCCAATCGTCTAAGAGGGCTAGAGCCTCATCTTCCTCTACCTCTACATCTATAGACCCCTTATTCCTACACCTTACAGATTTTATTGATCCTTCCTATCAAGAATGGTACTCCAAGAGGGCTGCGAATAAAATCATTGTAAAATGTACTTTTGCACCCTCTCTAGACCTTGCCCTCAAGTTAGGACTGAAGTTTAGACGATTGGGGTAGGGGCCTATAGTTTAATTGAAAGGACCCTATTGCCCTGTTTTGATTAAAGAGTTCTGATGCGTAAATTTTAGGTGTATAAAAATTATCAAATTTAAATCCATCCCTTAATCAAGTTTTAATTAAAACATTAATCTCAAAATACACATATAAGTAAGTATACTCATCGCAAACATAGCATAGGGAATTAATGAGTATCGATCCTCAAATGAATACGTACACACTAATCACTTTTCATTCATTGTTTAACCCACCCAAAGAAAGTGAGAAAATAAGAAAAAAAATAAAGAAATATATACAACTCAAGGATGTTGAAATATGCAATTTAGACAATTATTCTAGAAATCATGATAATGAACCAACTAGCAATTCTCTCAACTAATTATCATCTTAGCATCATGAAAGAATATAAAGTAAAACTCAATTGTTTCACAAATCATGAATCTATTTAGATAAATTCCACTTCATTTTTGAATCCATAGAATTACTATCTTTTTATTAATATTAACAAATTTGTCAATCACGCTAACATAACCAAAACATGTATTAAGCTCAATTCCTTATAAGTATGAAATTAGCTAATACTCCTTTGCTCGAGGTGAAATCAACTAATCTTTGATCACTTAGTCCTTTAATCTTAACTTTATCACTCAAATCCATTAAAATTAGACAAATATGAAATCAATGTAATGAAACTACTAACACCATTGTCCCAAGTTAATTAGAAGGACTTTATCAATAACTAATGATAACAAGTAATCAAACACCAAAAATTATAAAAAATTGATCAAATAATCAAATTAACACAAAATTATGAATCCCAAAATAATGTTAAATTATAATAAAAACATTGAATACATCATTGTTTAAGGGGGAAAAAAAGATAAAAGAAATTACTCAAAGAAAAGCTTCCTTCTTCACCCTTGAAGACTCTCTTAAACAATCCTCCTTGAATTGGTGAATTTCTCCTTCAATGAGTGATTGGAATTTTAGCTATTGAATCCACCTCTCTATCCCTCCCTTATGTTTTCTCTTGCTTTTATAGGCCTCTTAGAAGCTAACTTTATGGTTTGGGAAGTCTTGGCCGAGTACGATTCGGAAAATACTAAAATCTTTGGAAAATTTTCAAATTCATGTACAAGATTTTCGCCTTCCTGAGCAAGCTTGGAATAGGGTACCTTCGACCCACCTGGCACCAGGTACAATCTGTTCTTTCTTTGGGTTTTTACTCTATTTTCACTGGCCGGACAGAATGGATCCGATGCCTGGTCCACTTGCCAGACCTGGCGCCAAGCCTGTTCTGTTTTTTTTTTCCTGAAAGTTGCTCAGTTTTCCACTGCTTGACCAGAATGGACCCAGAGCCTGGTCTCTTTGCTGGGCCTGGCACTAGGTTCATTCTAGAATTGTTTACTTTTTGTTCGAATTTAACTCAAATCTGTACAAATTTACTAAAAACACTTTTTACAAAAAAAATGTCAAATAAGAAGGAATATGGCTAGTTATTATAACAAAAGTATCATAAAATAACCCCAAATAACTAGAAAAATAATGGTAATTTTAGCCTCTATCACATACCTCTACACTTGAACTTTTGCTTGTCCTCAAATAAAACACTTTAGTCAAGAAAATCATTAAGAAAAAATAAGTTCTTTCTTGTTCCAAAATCTTTTTACAACATACCACGGATTATAACTTTCCTTCAAACTTTAGATACATCTCTTGTCATTCACACCCTTTGAAAACAATTCAAACTTCGAAAAATTTGACAAGACAGCACAAAACTCTTGAAGTTAAATTAATCAAGTTCATACCTTAGTCTAAGAAAATTATTTCACTCTTCAAGTTAAAATATAGATAACATGAATCACATAAGTTAAGCCATCTACCAACTAAAACATTATAAATCCAAAAATTGCTCAACCCAACTCATCATGTAAGGAAAGCACTCCAATTTTTTTTCTCTCTACTTTTTTTTTTTTTCAATGACTTAGGGAATTGATAGCCTAAAGTGCATAGATTTCTCTCCATACACCGTATTAGCCCCCTTTTAATTATCACTCATCATTTTTTCCAACAATATTCCTTTCTTTTACTATTGGGAATTCGTAATCTCAAGAAAGTAGATTTCTTTTCACTATCTATATTAGCCCCCAGACTCAAGCAAAAACAATACTTTCTCATCTTTAAAGAGGAAGTCATTAACTCATTCTTTCAATTTTCAACTCACTAGAATTTTTCACAGTTCTCCACAATTTTTTCTCTCAAAGATCTTTTATCCACTAACATTCTTCATCATAACTTAAAGCTAAGCAAAATTTAAACTCATAATGCAAGAGTTTGCTAATAAACTTTACCCACTTCATCATACTCTCCATATTCAAACTAGATGAGTCAAATAACATTCAAATACTAATGCATAAACAAGATTAATCAAAATTCTCAAGTCTTGACAAACATCCTATCAAACAAAACCAATTTCACAAAAATCCACATAATGAATGACAAAGAATCATATCCAAGTAAGAAAAAGAATTACAACCTTGCTAATAAATGAAAATACTAAAATTTTGAAAAATTTTCACAAAAGTGATATGGAAAAATATCTCTTCAACCATTCTCCCCCCCCCCCCACACACACACACACACTTAAACTAGACATTGTCCTCAATGACTAAATATACAACAATAAAAATAAAACAAAGAAAACCAAAATCAATAAAGAGGAAGAATAAAGTGAAGAAAATACTTCCATTATATTGTAGTGCCACTAGGTTTGAATCCACCATAAAGAGTCATTACAAAAGTACCTACTTAATAAGAAACAAAACAAAGAAAAACATAAAGCTAGAAAAAGGACACGAAATAAAATAAAATAAATAAAAGGATAAAGAAAATGAAGTACAAATGATCAATGGATAATCATGGCTTATAAAAGGCAACATCGAGATGTTCTAAAGTCCCAAGTTTTTCACCCAAATATGGTTTCAATCGACTTCCATTTACCTTAATGATCCCTTGAGTTGGGTGAGAAACCTCAATAACTCCAAATGGGCAAACTTGATGTATCTTATATGGCCCCAACCATCGAGACTTTAACTTACTCAAAAAAAAAAAAAAATCTAAGCCTAGAATTAAATACTAACACCTTATCTCCTTTTTGAAACTTATGGGGGAACAAATATGTCTATCATGCCACTGTTTCATCTTTCTCATGAAAACATGTAGTTACATGGGTGGCAAATTTTTTTAGCACCTCTTCTAAGGCAATAAAGTTGGATAGGCAAGATGTCATTCCGTGAGACATGTTAGGATACCGTTCCATACTCTAATTGGCCATCTTACCTATACAAAATAACTTTCTAGCATCATATATACACATTACAATATGAGATCAAGTTAGTTGGGGTTAAGGTACATGTTCACAAACTAAGTTAGAGAAAATTACAACATGTAGGGATATTAAATTACAAGTATACAAGAAAACAACATATGGCACCTAGGCATACAAAGAACATATATACATATAAATATATTAACATATAAATATGGTTAATTCAACAAAATCCAAGCTTTCATGATATTGTTCCACAGCAACAGTGCAAAAAACTTGATGCGTAAATTTTGGATGTATAAAAATCATCAAATTTAATTCCATTCCTTAGTCAAGTTTTAAGTAAAACATTAATCCCAAAATACACATACGAACAAGTATACTCATCGTAAGCATAACATAGGGAATTAACGAGTATTGATCCTTACAGGAGCAAGTACATACTAATCACTTTTGATTCATTATTTAACCTATCCAAATAAAGTGAAAAAATAAGAACACACACACACACACACACACACACACACACACACACACATACATACATACATACATACATACATACATACATACATACATACATACATACATACATACATACATACATACATACATACATACATACATACATACATACATACATACATACATACATACATACATACATACATACATACATACATACATACATACATACATACAACTTAAGGATATAGGAATATGCAATTTATTCAATTATCCTAGAAAACATGATAATGAACCAACTAGCAATTCTCTCAACTAATTATCATCTTGGCATCATGAAAGAATATAAAGTAAAAATCAATCGTGTCATAAGTCATGAATCTACTTAGATAAATTCCACTTCGTTTCCCAATCCAAAGAATTACTATCTTTTGATTAATATTAATAGAATTGTTAATCAAGTTAACATAACCAAAACATATATTAAGCTCAATTTCATATAAGCCTGAAATTAGGTAATAGCCCTTTACTCGATGTGAAATTAACTAATATTTGATCACTTAGTCCTTTAATTTTAAGTTCATTACTCAAGTCTATTAAGATTAGACAAATACGAAATCAATGCAATGAAACCACTAACATCGTTGTCCCAAGTCAATTAGAAGAACTTGCATCAATAACCAATTATAACAAGTAATCAAACACCAAGGATGATAAAGAATTGATCAAATAACCAAATTAACACAAATCATGGATCCCAAAATAATGTTAAATTATACTAAAAACATTGATTATATCATTTTTTAAGGAAAAGAAAACAAAGATAAAAGAAAGCACTCATAGACATGCCTTTTTCTTCACCCTTGAAGACTTTCTTGAACAATCCTTCTTGAATTGGTGAATTCCTCCTTCAATGAGTGATTTGAATTTAGTTCTTGAATCCACTACTCTATCCCTTATTTTGTGTTTTCTCTTGCTTTTATAGGCCTCTTGGATACTAAATTCGTGGATTGGAAAATCTTGGCCGAGTAGGATTCAGAAAATAGAAAAATCTTAGAAAAATTCTCAAATTCGTGCACAGGATTTTTGCCTTCTACGGGCCCGGCACTGGGTACCTTCGACCTACCTGGCGCCAGGTACAATCTGTTCTTCTTCTGGGTTTTTTCTCTATTTTCACTGGCCGGACAGAATGGACCCGGCGCTTGGTCCACCTGCCAGACCTAGAGCCAAGTCTGTTCTATTTTTTTTCTAGAAGTTGCTTGATTTTCTTCTGCTTGACAAAATGGACCCAGCACCTGGTCCCTTAGCTGGGCCTGGCGACAGGTTCATTCTAGAATTATTCACTTTTTACTTGAATTTAACTCAAATCTGCACAAATTTATCAAAAACACTTTTTACAAGAAAGATGTCAAATAGGAAGGAATATTTCTAGTTATTATAACAATAGTATCGCAAAACAACTCCAAATAACTAGAAAAATAATAATTATTTTTGTCCCTATCAAGTTCTATGCTAATATAGTTCTAAAACGAAATAACCATCTTGATACCATTGGGACCAGGGTAAAGGGAACCCCTATCTTTGTGGATAGAGAGAGACTGGCTGCCATTCTACATGTCAATAATAAAGGCCCTTGGTTAGCTATAGATCACCATAATCAAAAAATAATATCTGACCTTGAGTGGAGAGTGAGTGACATTAGATCTACCTTAAGGATGTACAGGAGAGGTCCAGTAGGGCAAGTAGGTCTCTATTCTAACAATGATCTTGAAGCCAACCTACGTGCCTTAGTCTATATCTTTTCTTACAATGTTGTTCCTAAGGCTAGTGGGTTCAATGAGTCCCGTGTGATTGATCTGTATATTCTCTATAGAATGATGCACACTTAGCTCGTTCCACTTACTCCTTTGATTATCCAATCTATGTGGGATATGGTCCATTCTCGCCTTTCCACCAAAGCCTTTGTCTTCCCCCTCGTGATCATGAAATTTCTGGAAGCCATTAGCATTAGTTTTAAGGGGGAACTCACTGAAACCACAATTGAAAGAGATCTAGTTATTGAGCAAACATTAGTTAGTTGTGGTTATCAATACAGTACTGAGGCGAGGTGATGGTTGAGGCCTTATGATGTGTAACACCCAGGATAACTCGAGCTTCCACCTGAGGAACAGGAGCATCCTACACCACTGCCTTGAAGCTAGTGGTTTATAGTCCCAATCAAGACTGACTTTGAGGCTGAGGTGAGGGGTCAATTGAAATATTTGGGAATGGGCATAAAGACACAAGCAGAGATATTGCTTTAGTTTCGTGATTCCATAATTACCCTCACTATGAGACAAGATGCTTAGGAACAACAATGGGCACCATGGATGCAGCGATTTCCTGGACCTCAAAGAGTAGATAGTGGCTATGTGGCTGAGGCTGGTGACGAGGATGATGATGATGATGATGAAGCTGACCATGATGACGCTGATTGAGCTTTCTTCTACTGATCCCTATTTATTTTCTTTAGTTTTCTTTTCTCTCTATATTTTCATGAATTTTCTTAGGATTTCTTTTTTCGTTGATTTTTATTTTATTTTATTATCTTATCTTTTCCTTTCCTAGATTTATGTTTTTTGTTTTTCTTTAGGTACATTTCCCCAATGATTCCTTGTGATGGATTCCAATATGTTAGAGCTACTCCATTATGGAAGCATTTTCTTTCCTCTCTTCTTCCCCTTTATTTATTTTGGTCCATTGACTTTGCCTTCATTGTTATATTTTTTTTGCCATTGAGGACAATGTCTAGTTTAAGTATGGGGCCGGGGGGGGGAGGGAGTTTAGCATTGAAGATATATTCCATATACTTTAGCTTTGAGCTACACATTTTGGCTGCAAATGTTTCAAAATTTTGTAGTTTTTATTGCTTTAGCAAGGTTGTAGTTATTTTTCTTACTTGGATATGAGTGTTGTCATTCACTTGGTGGATTTTTACTAATAATGAAATGGTTTCTTAGATAGGATATGCTAACACTTGAGAATTTGAGTTAATCTTATTTATGCATTAGTGTTTGAATATTGTTTTATTCTTCTAGTTTGAATGTGATGAATATGGGAAAAGTTGTTGGCTAACTCTTGTATTATGAGTTTCAAATTTGCTTGACTTGGAGTTGTGATAAGGAATGTGAGGAAAAATAATTAAGTGAAAAAAAAAATTGATTGTGAGTGAAAAATGAGTTGAGAAAAATTGTTTCATCTTTGAAGACAGAAAAGCACTTTTTACTTGATTATGGGGGCCAATATAGATAGTGAAGAGGAATCCACTTTCTTGAGGCTATTAATTCCCGAAACCAAAAGAAAGAAAGAAAGTTAATGAAAAAAATGATGAGTAATGACTATAAGGGGGCCAATACATTGCATAAAGAGAAATCCATACCTTTGAGGTTATCAATTCCCTAAGTCATTGAAAAATAAAATTGAGAGAGAGAAAAAATTGGAGTGTTTTCCTTAAACTATAACTTAAGTTTTGCAATTTTTGAATTTATAATGCTTGAGTTGATAGATAGCTTGACTTGTATAAATCATGTTATCTACGTTTTTGCTTTAAGGGTGAAATAATTTTCTTAGACTAAAGTATAAACTTATATAATTTAACTTCAAGGGTCTTTATATGTCTTATCTAGCACTTCAATTTGTGAATGTTTTTAAAGGGTTAAAGAGAATGACAAGGTCATATCTAGAGTTTGAAAGGCAATTGTGGCTTTGTTATAGTTGAAATTTTTTAAAGATTGTCTTGTTTTTCCTTGTTTTATAGTATTTTGCTAGATGACAAGCAAAGGTTTAAGTGTGGGAGAATGTGATAGGGACTAAATTCATCAACAATTTCTTAGTTATTTGAGGATATTTTATGATATATTTGATGCAATAATTAGTTATATTCCTTCATATTTGATATTTTATCCTTAGAAAGTTGTTTTGGTGTTTTATTGTAGAAAAAAGAGAAAACAACAAAAAAACTCATCGCCGAGCAATGCCCGGCCAGCACCGACCCAACTTTGGAAGGGGGATTTTTAGGTGAAAAATAAAGCACGATTGGGCAACCAGTGCACGGCTAGCGCCGGCTCCTCTCAGCCTAATGTCAGCGGGTTTTCCTATTTTGCACGGATTTGAGAATTTCTTAAGAGTTTTGGTATTTTCCAACTTCTACTCAACCTAAAACTCTTAGGAAATGAATTTTGGCCTGCCTATTTAAACAAGAAAAACACAAGAAAAATATATGAATCCAAGGATCAAAGCTTCTAATCAATCACAAAAAGAGGAAATTCATCAATCAATGGGCATTATTCAAGAAGGTTTTCAAGGAGAAGAAGAAGAGCTTATCTATGAGTTTTTTCTTTGCCTTTGTTGTCATTTTCTAGAATAATGATATGATTAATATTTTCATTGTAATTTGACATTATTTTGGGATTTATGATTTCTTAAGTTAATTTAGTCTTTTGATCAATTAATTATTTTTCTTGGGATTTGATTACTTGTTTTTACCATGGAGTTGATTGATTGATTCTTTTTGTTAACTTGCTTGAAAAAAGGGTTGATAATGACTTCAATCTAATTAATTTCTTATTTTTTATCTTTTAACTTACTTGAAAAAGAGGTTAATTGTTAAGTACTTGGGTAATAAAAAATTAATTGATAATTGCTAGAATATGGATTTATTGACTAATTTCATATTATAAATCACCTAGAATATAGGGGTTTATGTGAGGATTGATTTTTAATACATCTTTAGGGTATATTGGTTGAGATATAATATGTTTATTAATTTAACTAGAAGATAGCGATTCCATAGATTGTAAACGAAGTGAGTCTATTCTAATTCCTTCATCATGCCAACATGATAATTAATTATGATATTTACTAAGTAATTTGTTGCCATGTCTTCAAGAATATTTGTCTAAATTTCATATTCTTTCATCCTTGAGTTTTATATATTTTTCCTTACTTTCTTTTTTAGCATCTTATCACTTTATTGGGTCAATTAAACAATGAATGAAAGGTAACTAATGGTAGTTGTTCCTTGAGGATCGATACTCGTTAATTCCCGATGAGTATACTTGCTCTTCTTGCGATGAGTACACTTGCTCAAATGTGTAATTTAGGATTAATGTTTTAATTAAAACTTGGCTAAGGATGGATTAAAATTTAAATGATTTTTATACACCCAAATCATACGCATCACATTCCAATTTTAGGCGCGTCATGATTGTTCTTCTCCTTCCTTCAAGTTTCGTTCATATCTGTTGCCACATACAAATTAGTGATGGTTTCCTATATGTTTCATATGTTGGGTATCTCATGTGTATCATATATGGCGCAGTGAAAAAATAAAAACAAGATACCATCCAAGATCCGCATATGTGTGAAAAACAAGACATATATATATATATATATATATATATATATATATATATATATATAACAAAGAAACCAAGATAACAACTTTTACTTTTCTTTGTTTGTGTGGAAAACAAAAATTTCCTTCTTTGAGTAAGATAGTTGTGGTGCGATTTAGCAATCCTCTTGAAGATTCACCACAAGAGTTGTATGTCCAACCAATATAATTACAGTGTGTGATTATCTCTAATAGAAATTCACACAGAGGATCTCACACAAGCACCAAGATTTTCTGTGCTAGCTGAAAGTTACAATGGTGGCTGGGGTTTTTCTTTCTTGTTCTAATTCATAAGCAAAAACAAAGAAAAGAAGAAGAAGAAGAGTCTTGGATTCCCTCTTGGAGAAGCCACACGAGAAAGGGAGATGTACAAGAGAACATGAAGATCATATCTCTATTATTCCCTTGAGAGGATGGCCCCATACACATTATTTCTTGTGTGTTGATAAAAAAGAGCATTGGCACCCATTCCTTCATGTGTGCCCTTTTGTTTGTTTTATATTACTTCTTGCTCAACAATAAAACCACTTTAATTATATCTCATATAACCAAAAGCCTCTACAAAAACCACATCTGAGAATTCTAAACAATTCTCCAATTGTAATTGGAACCCATCAAGTTCTCAGAATTATAAATTGGCCCATCAATTATAACTAATTATAATTTGGCCACATCAACCTCTCTTTCTTGTAATAAACCCCATTATGTTATCAAATAACATCTTGAGTATATATTCCTCTTTTGTGTGTGACCTATTAGGTTTCCCGGTCAATTGGTAGCGAACATTGATTAATCCAAACGTCTTTGAAATTAATAATTCTTAATTAATTAGAATTAATCCTATTAATTCTAATCAGGATTGGTTTATTAACTCATCAATTAATAAACCCATATTCTCAAATCATGAGCGGTATCTAGCAACACATCATGACCACCCAAGAGTCCAGGAAGTCAAGTGGCTTGACATGAACCCTTCAATAACAAACTACAGTGCAATTAACTCCTTTCACTATACAATATCTCATTCGGTTTGGAATACGAAATTAGTGCAACTCCCTTCAGAATATATATTAATTCTGGTTCGAATATAATTATACTTGTACAAGGAATCCACTACTCTCAATGTGTCTCAATTAGAACCCTTTCCAATGCACATACGCCTTGGCTAATGACTTATGAGTAGTAATTTCTACAAGTGGTCGTGAGATATTCGCCCCTACTATTAGGAGTGGTGAATCCTTTATTGACCCTCTCAGCTACTTTCGTTTACCTCACAATGTACCCAATATTTATCTCATAGGCGGGCCTCGATTGAGCTCCGGAGATTGGAATCAAGGCACAAGGCTCAGCAAACAAAGTACCTTGGAGATCTCAAGTCTAAGGATACTTGCACGTTTGCTATAATGAGATTATATCACTGGCACTAAATAGTTATCCATGTGATTATCTCAAAGCTAGGTCATCCAATGAACTTGTTCCATTAACAAGTATCCATGTGTTAACTTTGAGTATCTAATACTCACGGTTATGAGAACCACCGCCTGATCGAATCAGGAAGTCTAAGACATGCTAGTCTTAACGCATTAATGATGTCCTGTCTCATTAATACTACGACTAGGGACTATTTAAGTACTAACACCATCCAGTGTAGTAGGAATCTCATATCATCATTTCTATCATGATTTCCTTAACACAGTGTTGTACTAAGGACTTTATCAAACAGTTATATTACTTAAAGTAAACAAAAGAAACTGTAAGATAAATAATACCGTTTATTAAAATAAAATGTGTCATATACAATGTACAAGTGATTGCCTCTAGGGCACAACACTAACATCATAGCCAACAACTCCACTTCTATGTCACAATCGATAGACTCCAGTTCAAGATGGTTTTTTACTATTTTTTTTTAAAATTGATTAAAAAATTTGAAGGCAACAAATGAATTCCCAATTAAGATGGTTTTCCACGCAATAAGGAAGATGGTTACCACCCTAGATGACCCTTCACTTGGTTTCCTGAAAGGTTTAAAAAATTGTTGGTATGGAGTAATTGCGAAAATATCCTATTTGATGTGTGTGGATTTCATGACGAGGTTTCTCCCTCATTACTTTACTACGATTCTATTTTTTAGAGGTTCATTCATTGTAAGAATCCCTCAAGATATAATCTTTTAAATGTTCTTTGAAGGCAATCAGGAACAAAAAATTCTCTCACGGGAGTGGGGTTGTCAGTTGACTATCCTTCTGGAAAGGATGGATCATAATCTGGATTGGTGGTTATTTCCACTTCTCCAAGAGGTCTAGCATATAGAGTAGGTATTTCCTTTAGTGATGTTATCCTATCAATTGATGATACAAGTGCTGAAAACAAGGAAATTTATGATGCTGCTATATCCTAGGCAGCTGTCATTGACATCTTACTCCTTAGGGTGGTTTAAATAAAAAAAGAAAGGAATTATTAAACTAAACAAATTAAATGAAAAAAAAAAAAAGAAAAAGCTCAGGCAAGGAACAGCAACAAGGAGAAGGCTGAAGATGAAGGCTTGACTCCTGGACAGCATCGTGAAAGGTTCCCATTTTATTTTCTTGAAATTTCATTATTAGCTTCACAAGATGGTTTTTTGGGTTTAATTAGGAGGTGATTCATGTAGTGATTATCCTTATGATATGGTCATGCTCTATTGTGTATGAAATTGAGATATATGGTTTTTTTCCTTCCCTTTGTTCTAAAATTATTATTTTTGGTAATTTTATTAATAAATTTAAGTGTGTTTATCATGATCTTTTGTTTTAGTACGTGATATGTTTTTTTTTTATTTTAATACTTATGCCTATGTAAGTGGCCTTGCTATCTCATCTGATTTACTTGGAATATGAATATGATGATGCATGTGGATGGTTGCATATTCTGGCCTATAAACATAGAAATTTTGAATAGCTAGCTTGGTTGGATTTGAATTTGGAAGCTATATACATTTGATAGTTTAATAGAATATGAATATAATGGAGCTATATATGGTTGCATATCCTTGCATATTTTGCTATCTCATCTGATAAAGGGTGAATTCATAGTTTGATGCGTACTTTAATTTTTGTTTGATCTGATTTACTTGGGATATGAATATGATGATGTGTGTGGATGGTTGCATATTCTAGCCTATAAACATAGAGATTTTGAATAGCTAGCTTGGTGGGATTTGAATTTGGAAGCTATATACATTTGATAGTTTAATAGAGTATGGATATGATGAAGCTATATATGGTTGCATATCCTTGCATATTTTGCTGTCTTATCTGATAGAGGGTGAATTCATAGTTTGATGCGTAGTTTAATTTTGATATTGGGATTGTTGATAAAGTTTGTGTCATTTTGTGATGGATGTCTATTTTGTATTGGATTTCTTTGACTAGATCTAACGTGAAAACTAGAAGGATCAAGATAGGGAAAGAGCTCAGGCAAGGAATAGCGGAAAAAGGAAGGCTAAAGATGATGGCTTGACTCCTGAATAGCATCATGTAAGGTTGCCATTTTATTTTCTTGAAATTTCATCATTAGTATCACAAGATGTTTTGTTTCGTTGCATGTTTTTAGTTGCATTTGCCTACTTTTATACTCACAATTTTTATTAGCTCTGATTACATGCGATAAGAATGCATTGGGTATGTGTTACATTAACATAGATGTTGCTACCATTTGATATTTTGGGTCTAACTTCGATTAATGGTTTTGCAGTGATGGCAAAGCACTCCAAGAAACGATGGTAGGGGCCATTGATGCTGGAAGTAAAAGTAACAAGAAACGATATTTTTTAGGTTTGTCTTTCTAGACTAAAGTTCATTTTGAAGACAAATTTCTTGTACTATTCATTTTGAAAAACACTTGGAAGTTTTAGAAGAAAAAGACATAAAGCTTGAGACTGAAACCCACAAGAAAAGAAAAAGAATAGGGCATCCACGATATGTTTCCTTGACTTTGTTGTTGCCATGTCAACTAAATATTTGCTTTTGTGATACAACTCTCAAGACAGTGGAGATAACAAGCAGATCCTTGATTTAAATACAAAAGGAGTAAACAAAAAGAAGAAACTTTTTGTTGTGGGACATGAAAAAATGGCAATAGAAAGGATTGATAAATAAGAGTCTTGGATTTGATGTTTAGTATAATGAATGTTACTCTAGACTTAGTACTGCTTCATATTGGATCTTAACTAGAATTTATGAGATTTGTGGTTTTGCACCTGAATTTTTTTTACAAATTATTTATGAATTCTATATGTATATTAAAAGGTTACTATCTTAGAAAAATGCATGAAAAAAAAAACATAGATATGACAGATGATATTTGTTTTGATCTAATGCAGTGTTCTGAAATTTGCACAGACACAACAAGATTTGTAAGATCATTAATTTTCATGATTTGCCTGCAATTTTCATGATTTGGTTGCATTTTTTGAGAGCCCTTGCCATTGTTGGAGCTCATGTGATTGATTATCTCAATCAGAGGCTGCAGTCTATTGGTTAAGTCCTCATCTCTTATACTAATTTGGCTCGTCTTTATGCAAATATATTAGGCAGAGAGCTTACAACAAATCTATTGATTGAATCTGTAGCATGTCAAACCCTATTAGCTTAAGCATATTTCAATGGTGCTAATACTATTCAAGATTTTTCTATGTTGGAAGTTTTTTCATGGTAGATACAACAATGATCTTTTAGGAATTGATCTCATTCATTTAGGGTTTTGATAATCTTAGAAGTCAAGCGGTTAGTCCACCTCAGTGAACTATGTCTAATGTTGATACTAGGTATGTCATGAATTGTTGTATCCAACTATCACAATTTCTTAGGGATTATGGAATTTGTCTTTAACATACTTATGTTTTTGTAGGATCCAGCTTCTGATATGCATCTTAGACATCTTCAAAATGTGTTGCGCCTTCCCAAAGCTCTTGACATGTTCAAGAGCAAAAGCAGAACAAACAGCCTAACTATGAGCCAAATATATGGTCTATTTCAAATGGTATAGAATTTGGTCATTATAAAGCTTTTGTGATTTGATAGATGTGATAACTTTAGTGTGACTTTATACTCGGTTGTAAAATTGCATTATATTCGATTTTAAGTTTTGTACCAAAGGAAGAGGAAGAAATGGATACAAATGTTTGTTTGTTGGAGCACATAGCTGTGCTTTATGGATGGTTGTACCTGTTAAAATTTCTTAGTCAAATTTAGACTAGATGTCACCAAGATAGTCTTTTAGTTGGTAAGAACTTAATTTCTGAATTTGGGATTGTTTTGCTTTCATGAAAATGAAACATCTTTTCAGTCACTATTGCTTTTCAAATTTACTTCTTATGATGCTGGAAAAATAAGCAATTGGGGGTCCTAGAATTGTCTTCTACAGAAGTTGCATATTCGATTTCTTTATTGTACTTTAGACCTTCCAGCATGCATAGTTACATTTGATGGCACTTTTACTTAGTAGTTTCCTGGGTGTTTAGTTGAAAATATATCTTGTCTTTGTGCAGAAAAAGCAACATAATGAATCTATTATGGTTAAGATATCTTAGTAGCATGCACAAGGTCTTCCTACAATAATATAGGCTAATATTCTTACAACTAACCATTAACTAGGGTTAGCCATAATAATTAGAAGAAATAGGGCAGCAACTGTTCAATTGGGTTTTATCTCTTAAAATGATAAAAGATGTCATGTTTTTAATGATGCACAAGTGTTACATGTTCTCAGACATTTCTCCATTAGTCATTTGCTTCATTTACTTTAATAGATTATGAGCAAACTTTTTGGCCTAATATGGTTTTGCATTTCTTAGGTTCAGAAAAAAGCAATCCAGATTTGAATCGACAACATATCGAGGTAGAATTACCTTGCTCAGAGCAACTGTTAAGTGCAGAAAGTCTCCCATGTGTAACTTCATTTAATGAGACAGAAACAAGACTAGCTAAACCATTTTCTTGCTCAAGTAAAAGCCGAGATGAAGTAAGAAGGCTTACAAAATTGGTCAATGACTACATCCATGAGTTGAAAGACATCATAGTTGCTTCTTGCCAGAAAGCATAGGAATACTTTCATGTAATGTGTAATAAAATTAAGAGTTATTGCAGTATATAGCTAGAGTAAAAAAAATGGACAACCTATAAGAAAATTACTCTCATGTAATATGTATTTTTGTTGCAAATGCAAAAACTAGAATAGTTTAGTGCTTTGATTCCGCAATAAATGCTGTAGACTTTGCTGCAAGAAGAAACATTTATCACGTAGAAAGCCAGATGCATTTTAGCTTGCAATCAATCCAGGCTATTGGGCTTTCTAAATAGTACATGTGTATATGGTCATGAAACGGTGTTTTCAGGTCCTTCCCATATGTTCAGTGTCTTTCAACTTTTATCATGAAATATGGGCCATGAAATTAGACAGATTAAAATTTCTCAAGGAAAGTACATTGTTCTTCTTAAGTACTTAAGTACACCAATAATATACAATTCATTGAAGGATGACACAACGAAATTTTGTCAAGCCATCAAAATCGAAACACGTGATCTAATTTCACACTGGAATTTTGAAAATGAAGAGGAATGTGAACGTATTGATTAAATTAGATAAATCATATTTGTATCTTACTATCTCAGTATATTAGTCTGTTTACATGAACCATCGAAAATGAAAAATACTACATACAACTCGATAAACCATATATTTCCTCAAATTCAACAAAACACCTTTTAATTCATATATGTTAGAGTTAAAAAAACATGGATTAGTATCATTACATTTGAAAAAAAAAAACAAAACAAACCAACACTACAACTTTCTGGGTCTAATAGAAATGCCAAAACGACATCATTTAGCATTCCAACTGTGTTTATGAAGTAATCGACATAACATAATCAAATATTTGCCGAATGCATTAATCTGCTTCAAATAGTTGCATAAATCCGCTTCTACAACAACAACCAAAATATCTTTTTTGGGACAATTCAATTATGTTCTTTCCAACTCCAAGCTTTAATAGAGTAACACGTGTCTTCTGCTTCTAAACATGCTCATATAGCTAATTCAATCAATTCTGCAGCATTTCTGCAAAAGGTAACAAATGCATAAGGTAAAGAATAAGAAATATTGGTATAAACATGTCAATGAATTATTGTTTTATACAATAGAAAGAGTGCAAGTGTTTATTTGCATAGCACGTGCATACACATTGTGATACTCTTCGTGAATTAGAATAATACATTAGAGCAATAAATTAGCAATGTACATGCTTCTCAAGTAGCCTATTTTTGTTAAAATGTTTTGAGTAGAAAAAAAATCTTTAATAAAATTGACTAAAAAAAATCTTGGTTAAACATGAAACAATGCACACAAAGTTTTATCTCTATCAAAGATTTAAAAAAAAAAACACTGACAAATATTTGGTAAATATTTCAAGGTAATCTCTAAATTAGATTATGTTATAAAAATATTCATGCAAAAAAAAAAAACATTAACAAAAATATTATGTGAATCAATAAACAAAAAATTCATCCTGAGCAACACTCGGGCCTCTTACATAGCTATTCTAGGGGGGAAAAAAACAATCAAACTGAATATAAAATCTGAATTAAAAAATAATTAAATTGGACACATGAATAAAAAAAATTAAATATGAATAAATTTTAGATTCAATACTATAAAATTTATAATAAAAAATTAATAAATAGAAAAATCAAACTGAATATAAAATTTATAAACTTAAGAAAATTAACAAATTATAATAAAAAAAATTAGTGATCCCGAGCAACGCTCGGGCCTCCTACTTAGTTATATACAAATTATACCAAAAATTTGAAATTCTCTATGTAGACCATAAATTAATTTCAAATAAGTACATAAATTTCTGAACAATTGTATAATAATCCCTAATTTTATAATTGTTTCTGCTTTAGTCCTCAATTATTGTATAATTAAGTCACTAATAAATTTAAAAATAATACAATGACACAATATATATTGCTAAAGAGGAAATAAGAATGTGTGTATACATATTTTTTTATGCACACACACACATATATATAGAAAAATAAGTATTCATAAATGTATGTGTGGTCCCTTGAATATATATATTCGCATGTTTCTTCTAATTCAAAAGTCATTTAATTTTGTTTTGAGGTGTAATCTTTTGAAATGATTGAAATAGAACACACACACACACACACATACATACATACATACATACATACATACATACATACATACATACATACATACATACATACATACATACATACATACATACATACATACATACATACATACATACATACATACATACATACATACATACATACATACATACATACATACATACATACATACATACATACATACAACAAAAATTAATGGCTGAGCCTACATCCACCTCTCAAAGCATAGATTAGTGGTACGGTAGCAATTGAGTGAATTTTTGATAAAAATGGGCTCCATTTAGGATCCCCCACTGTAAATGGGTTCCCTTTTAAAAGTACCCCCTTGGAAGGAGTGTGTTTGCCAGACACAAAGGGTCGGCAAATGCGAGAATACTGAAAATACTACCAACACTTGATAAAGTAATCTCGCGTCTGGCAGACGTGAGGTCTGAACACCTTATGTCCAACAGACGCGAGGTCTCGTTGGTCTCGCATTTGGCAGACACGAGAAGCATACCTTTGACCCGATCAAACCATCTTTCACTGCACTCATGTGGCCTTTTTCAGAGATTTTTTAAGAATCTCTGAAAAACTTAATTCAAGGGAAAACATCTTCTTGTGCGGATAAAGTTGTTTAATTCAAAATGATTCCTTGTGTTCCTTTTTTATATACTGACCCGCTTCTTCCTCAACTTCTTCTTTACATTTCTCTATTATTGAAGCTCTTCCCAACTTCTTCTTTGCATTTGTTCTCTGCTATTATACTTTTCTTTGCGATTCAGCCTCCTCTTTATTTTTGTAAAATTTTGATTGCTATCAAAAAAAAATTTTCCACTGTTGCTAGGGAAGAGCCAGCCGGAGAAAGTTGCTACAGAAATAGTTCCAACCAGAAGGAGCTAGTGCCGGAATTTCCATTCGCCAAAGCACTGCAAGAGTTCTCCATATATAACATGTTTTTCTTTTTAAACAAGAAAATAGAAAATGTACTAAAATTCTGTATTTATTGAAATTTAATTGATTACAATATTGAGATTTATTGTTAAATTGTAGCCAACGTATATTTGGGATTATGTTGAATTGTTTACTAATATGTATATTATATTATAAATAGATTGGATTTGCCCAGAGTTAAAATTTTTATTGAATTGTTGATTTGATTTGTATTGTATTATGTTGTGATGAATGCGTATTTTGGCTTGTGATAAATAGGTATATGTGAATAATTTTAACATAAATTTCAATAGATTGGATGAATAGTAAATCATAGGATGATGTAAAAAGTATTGTATGTGAAGTTTTGGTGGTAGTTATAGATAGATTTTGTTGTATTTCACAATTCGAAATGTGAATAGGTATAATGAAAATGAAATAAATTAATAAAAGAAATTGATGGTGTAATAAATAAATAATTACTCCCTTTATCTTAAATTATCAGTCCACTTTCTAACATAATCTTTGTCCCAAATTATTTGTCCTTTTAGGAAATTAAGATTTCATATTTCAAATTTAGCCCTATTTAATAGCATTCTATTTCTCAAATATATTAAAATATAGTAAAAAACTCATTTTACTAGTTCTATTATTCATACTTATCTTGTTAATTCTTAAGAAATATTAATGGTAACTTGGAGAGAGAATTAAATACTCAGCAATATTTTGACTTATTTTCTAACAAAAATTAAATACTTAGGAGAGAGAAGTAATTTGGAGTTATATCAAAATTTTGGAGTTTGTGTATTTCTTAATATAAAGAGAGATACTTATCACTGAATTTTAAGGGTAAAAACGGAAGATAATGTTTAATTAACTAAAAAATTTACTTTTCTTAATTCTCGCATAATCAGTTAAAGTGGACAGATAATTTGGGAAAGAGGGAGTAATTTATTAAAAATATTTTATTAAACATTTTAATTCAAACTATCACCAAATGAATATTTTAATTCAAGTTGATAGGTAATAAATATTTGAATTATTTTAAAATATTTAAATATTTTACATATATTGTATTTTTAAAAATTAAATATATTTTTAAAAAATAAATATATTTTAATTCACATTGATGAGGTAATAAATATTTAAAATGCGTGCCCTAAACATGTTATTATTTTAAATATTTTTAAAATATTAAATATTAATTATTAATATTTTTAAAATTTTAACATATTTTAATTATTAATATTTCACATAATATAATTATTAAAAGTATGTTATATTTTTAAAATATTTAACATATGTTTAGTTATTAATATTTCACAACTAAAATTTATTTACATCAAATATATATATATATATATATATTAAGAAAAAACCCCAATTTCAATACACTCTAATAAATATTAGAGGTGATATTTGAATTCCAACTCATGATATATATATCTTTATATATAAATAAATATAAATAAATATATATATATAAATACATATTAAAAATTAAATGAAATATTTAACAAATCATGTCAACCTATTTCTTTGAAATTAAATGAAATATAAAAATTACAGCGTCCGTGAAAATTAAAAAAAAAAATCCTATCGTCAATTTTTTTTACGAGAATTAAATTTGAAATATAAATTACACGAACAAATTTTAATCTTTTCTAAATTTTGAGAATTTAAATCTTTTGAAACAAAATTTTAATAGGAAAATATTAATTTAAATTAGATGAAAATTATTAAATTATTTACAATTTTAACAAAAAATAGAAATTAATATTAAATGAAAGATTAAAAATTTTGATGCATAAAATTTCTTATTTACAAATTAAATTTGAAATATGAATATTAAAAAGATAAATTTTGAAAAATACATATTTTGAAATAAAAATTAAACAAAAATACTAAAATTAAATTAACTGAAAATGAAAATTTGTTTAGAGTGTGTCAGTTCTTTTTTTTTATATTTTTGAAACATAATCTATATTTAAATGATATTTTTTTATATTAAATGATTTATTTGTGTTGGATAGCTCCTATTATATATTTTTAATTTATACAAAAAATTATGTATAGTCTGTGCGGGTACAATGTTATTAGAATAACCTATATGATTATGTTTATATTGGGATTTAAAGATTGTGCATGACACACATGGTCATTTCTTTAATGGTCCTTGTCGCAAGAGTTTAGTTGTTAGAAATCAAATTAGCTTCTTTGATTTGGTAAACAAAATATGAAGAATCTGAGGGTTGGACGTGTCTAGTGTCAGAATACAAATCACATTGAGAGAAGATATACCTTTCGGTAATACAATAAGATCTACAACTACAACTATTGCAGATGGTGAAGATATGGAAACTTTGTGGTGCTATGCCTCTGCCATAGGGGCACAGCTAATTAATTTGCATGTTCATTATGAGATCTTGCAGATCCCTATGACAACTCCAAATGTTGAAGTTCAAAACAACCCTACTCTTGTGTTGGGTCATTCAGTGCTTTGGTAAACTCCACTATTCCTATTAATGTTTCTAGTTTTGAGACATACCTACAAACACTACCGGTTGCTAATAATCCTCTACCTATGCAACATGATGTGTTTCTGTCGTATTACAATGCAACAATTCCTAGTATTCTAGTTGCTGAACATATAAATTGTAACTCCCCAATTCGATTCACCCAATCTGAAGCAACTTCGATTTTGCTTCACGAGCACATTGAACCATCCCATCCCCGCTCAGTTTTGCCATTGTTTCCAGGTGATGATTTGGATGTTTTGCAACACATCACTCCAGTTGATGATTAGGTTACTCGAGAGCCCGTTTGGGTAGGTGCTCTGGAGGCTATTGTTGATAGTTTGGGGCTTATATCGGATGTAGAAGGGCCAATTTCTGATGACAATCCTGACGAGAATTATGGAGATGATGATGTTGCTGCTGAAATTCTCGATCCTTCTACAATCCTTGGTCTTTCTACAATGCCCGGTCCTTCTGCAATGCAACAACCTTCTTATAGTGTCAATTCATCAAAGCTCTTGTCTAATCTACTGTATTCAAGCTATCTTGATAGGTTGAATAATTCTCCAAATAGAGAAAATGATGTTGATAGAATGGCAACAAGTGGTATTGGGATGAATTTCTTGTTAGAATCTAACAGTGATTTGGGAGTCAGAAAGTGGTTCAAGGACAAGGAAGAGTTGTTGGGGGCTGTTAGGTTATGGTTCATGTGAATGAGTTGAGAGTTTACAGTCCAAGAACGCAAGGCTACATTGTGGTCTATTGAGTGTAAAAATTCTATTGACGAACATTGACGTCATTGGTGGATCTGTGTGCGGAAGAAAGCAAAGTATGGTTTATGGCAAATAACTCACCTGCATGGGGAGCATATTTGTCTAGTTTGTACAATCAATGGAAACCATCATAATATGAGCGCCAAGTTTATGGCAAGGCACATTATGAATATGAGATATGACAGGCCTAAGATTACAGCTTGCGAGATAAATAGTCATATTCATAATGTATTACATTTCAATCCATCTTATAGAAAATGATGGAATGCCAAAATAATGGCTATTGAGATGGTTTATAGAGATTGGCCTTCTTCATTTGAGCAGTTACCACGATTCATGCTTGCCCTACAAGATTCGAATCCGGGGACAGTAATTTAGTGGCAATAATTACCAATTGACAGCAACGATGCCAAGACCTTTAGATTTACTTTTTGGTCTTTTAGACCATGTATTGATGCTTTCATACATGAATTCGGGTAATTAGTGTTGATGGGACATTCCTCAGAGGTATCTACAAGGGAAAGTTTTTTATGGTAGTTGGTCAACATGCAAACAATTATATATTGCCCCTTGTATTTTCCAGAAGGTTTTACCATGATACATCACATTTTTCATGTGTCTCAGTTGAAGAAGTATAACCCTGATCCTGAGCATGTACTTAACGATAAGCCCTTAGAATTGCATATAGACTTGAGTTATTTGGAGAAGCCGGTCAAAATTTTGGATCGTAATGTAAAGAGGCTTTGGAATAAGTAGATACCTATGGTTAAGGTGTTTTGGGATCATCATGGGATACAAGATGCGACATTGGAGACCAAAATTAGATGAAGCAGAAATATCCAGATTTATTATAGAGGTATGAGGAATCTAAATTTCAGGACGAACTTCTTTTAAGGAGGAGAGGATGTGATACTCCACCTATAGTTACCCTTAGACCTTATGAGGAAGGGTGCATTGCATGGCATTATAATTGTGCATATAATGATTTAAAGCATTTATATGAGTATATGTAATCTATGTGTTTGTTTTTGTATATATTCGTCTATTGAGTTATAGGAATATTTGATTTTGTTAGATGAGCTTTATTTTGATGAATAGAATATTACGGAAGGGAATTGATGTGTAGGTTAAGAGAGAAAGGACTTTATTGAGGAAAATATACACAAGAGTGGATATAGTTTAGTGGATAAGGCATACTGAGTAATTCTTGGTGACCCACGTTCAAATCCTAGCTCTTGCAAATTTCTTGCTTTTCTTTTCCTTATCTTTCCTTCCCTAAAGCCATGGCCAAAAATCAGCTAGGGAAGTCTGCCATTTTCAGATTTTGGCCTTGGAAAATTTAACTTTTAATATCCAATGGAATTGTAGATAATACCTTATTATTATTATCCTTTAGTTTGAACAAATTTTATCCTATCAAAATCTCTTTAAAGTTTGAATTACAAGATATTTTCTTTAAAATTTGATTTATGTATTTAATATGTTATGTTTTCTCTGATCTGTAAGCTGACCAAAAATTGGTGGAAGTCTTTTGAATATATATATATTTTAATATGAGTTGGTTTTTTTATTTGTCTTTAATTGTCCATAGGGAGTAGTAGCTGGCCAACTAAAGGAAATCCAACTCCTCCTTGATAAAACTGTGCAAAGGTTTAGTTTAAGTCTTCTTCTTCATTTTCATAATTGTTTTTATTATTTATTTTTTCTTGGGGTTAGGGCCTTTAGTGCTATTTAGCAACTGAAATTTGCTTTTTTCTATATTTTTGGCATTTGCAGAAGCACCATCATCTCTCTTTCTCATTCACTAGTTTTGGGGTTTGGGTTTGCCAAACCATGGTTTGGTTTTTTTAAGCTGTCTTAGAAATGTAAGCATTCATTTTTTGTTTTCTTTGCCCTTTGGTGTTTTGTTTTTCATTTGTTTTCATATACAAAAGCTTAATTTAAGGGCACATTAATTTTGAAGATTTTTAATAATTTTCCTAAATGTCACGTTAATTAATGCATTTTTTTTATTTTAAGGTGTATTTGGATTGGGATTATATTTTGTTTTTCTAAAAACATATGAGTACGAATTTGAATTTTATAAAGAATATCTAAACTCAAAAATTAATAATCTGATCTTCTTGGACTAAATGCAATTAAAATTTATTTACATTGGGCCTATTTTTCATTAACATAATTTAAAAAATAGTATTCATTTGAAAATAATTTCCATATATATGTTTTAATTTATTAGATTTTTCTGCTATGGTGGAAAAAGCTGTAAATCAAAATAGATTGTATTAGATAAAGAAGACCATGTTATGATTAATCAAAATATAAATTTAACTTCTTATACTATACGTCTTTCCCTTCAATTTATCCTAAAAACCATTTTGGGATTCTATGTAGGCTTCTTTCCCTACTTTTTACCATTTTTCCATTAAGACAAGAAAGAAGCCACATTGTCAAATTCATGATAATATGGTAAATTTATAATTTGATCCAATTCCAACTGTTACTTTGGATGAATGCTATTAATTAATAACCTGTACCATGCTAATTCAGATAAAGGAGCAAGGCCATTCCTAAACACGTGTGCAAATGTTCAAGAAATGTTACATGGATGCTACTAGAAGTTCTTCAAACCTTTTTGTTGCCAATGCAGTGGTAATTACAGATTCTTTGAATATAAGTATTTGTTTATGGGAATAGGCATTTCTTTCTAGTTTGCTTGGACAAGTATGTTAGTTTTCTCATTGTTCTTAATGCAGAAACAAAAAAACTGGCATTTTAACCAGCTGAAAAAAAAATAGATTAATTACTCAGCGCTTTTTGAGAACAAAAAACACATTCTCTACATAATATGGCCAAGCATACTGTACATTCTCATTTTTGACAATTAACTATGAACTACATAAAACCTCAGCTATACTGAGGCGATCCTTGGAAATTGATAATCAGATTTGTGTTTTGAATAACTTGTGGTCCTATGAATCTAAATCTACATCCAATTAGATTTGAATGCTTAGTATGGGTTTTTTGGCTTAGAAGCCGTATTAAAATAGATATCTGCTATACTACCAGAATTTTTTAATAGATATTGTCTTTTTAGTAACCAGAATTTTATAATGTAATGAAGAATGATAATATTTTTCTTAATTTGTTGCCCTGGGAACTAAGATTCTTTGATGAACATTTGTCATAAAAGCAGCATATGCATATGTTCTTGTTTGTTTAAAATAGTTTAATTGAATTTCTTAATCTGAAAATTGTTTTCAGATACAACCCTTGGTTTGTATTTCTTGTGTCTTTATTTATCTTCATCTTCTTATTATTAATAGTATATAACCAAAAAATTAGGAAACTTAGGTTAATCCAAACACAAAGAAAACTCAAGAATTTCCTTTTGTTTGCCATTAACTGTATTATGCTCACAGGTCTGCTTTGAACTCTTGTACAAGCTCATAGATTTTGCTATGAACTCTATAATTTTAGGTTATGGATTCATAGAAATAGGGGATAATGTGTTGAATATTATTTGATTTTTTGTTATAGAGTATGGGGGGATAAAGTATGGTTGAATAACAAATAGTTTGACATGTGGATGGATTATAGAAATTTATGTACTTTTCTTCCCTAAATAATAGAAATAATATTCCTACATTTTTCATGAGAATCTGCTACTTGAGAATAAAGCTCCTCACTTTCATCATTTCTCTGTACAAAATTAAGAAGTTCAGTGTATAACAGAGCTAGTGGAGGAAAAATTATAATTGATGTGTTGTAGTTTGTACATTGTATTTTGTGAAGATTTTTGTGCGGTTATCTGTATAGATGTTATATGATACAACCCTCCAATTGGTATCTGAACCACTCATGTTCTCCTTTCAATAGAAAATAACTCTTTAATTTGTTTGTTTCTTATACTAAACGTTACTTTAAATTGTGACAAAAGAATCTAATTTATGTTTTTGTATATCCACATTAAAGAATGAAATGGATGAAAGGACTACACAAGTCCCTCATGCCTTAGAAGATAGACTTAGTCCAAATGATATCTTCTCACAAGTTCTTGGACCAGTCAGATTTGGAAGAGTCCGCATGTTTGGCAGCAATGTTCGCCCTTTGGACATATGGGGTGAAATCCCAAGTCGCAACACGTCTTTTTGGATCATTGAAGAACAAAGAGATGAGATTACAGGTATGAAACAAAAGCTGTGTGACCAAGAAAATAGATGAAATGATGTATTACAAGAGATTACTGAGATGAGTGCTTTGTTACTGCCCCAGAGAAACAGCACATCCCCATAGAATTCAAGAGTTCCAACAGTGGCACCAATACATTAATGGTATAGATTATATTTATAGACTAATGGTATTGATCATATTGTTCAAAGCATGCATTTTGATTTCTGATAAAACCACGTAAAATATAGGAAGAAATAGGTTTTTTTTTTTGGGGATTTATGACTTAGTTTAATTATTTTATACTATGAATGTGAAAGTTTGATTCTTGGTATAATTTTGGTGTCTGTTTATATTTAGAGTATTTTAGTGCAGAAAGATGTGAAAGTTTGCTTCTTGGTATAATTTCGGTGTCTTTTTATACGAGTATTTTAGTGTGGAAGGATATGAAAGTTTGATTCTTGGTGAAATTTCGTTGGAGAATGAAAAATTAAAATATTGCAGAGATGGTCATATTATGATATTATAATATAGAACTATGCATATGTCTGCAATGATAAAGAACTTTTATATTTTGGACCTGGTATATCTGTCATGTTGTTAACTTCTAATTTATCATTTTTCTCCTAGTTAGTTGGCTCCTGCTATTTTCTTTTTTGACTTTTATAGTATTCGAGGTTTTTTCATGAATATCCATTTAATTAGATTATGATTCTATTTGATTAGTGCACATTTTCATCTTGATACACCATGTTTAAATTTAAAGTGGGTTGTTTTTTGCCATAAAGACAAAAAAAGAGATACCATGTAGTGTGTTAGAATGAGCCTAACCTAATTTTATGCAACACTATGTGTGGTTGGCAGTTTAAATTTCTTCATTCTTGAAGCACTTCACTTACCAGTGAGGTTGCATTCTTAGTTTAGCAAGTAGTCTATCAGACTTAGCAAGGCTACTCATTTGAACTATAGAGAATTAAAACCTCATTAGCTCATGGAATTGGGACAGGTGGACTTCCTATTAATCAATCAGTTTTTCATCTTTCATGATAAGTGCTGTTTGAAGAAAGTATCATAATTGCCTTCAGAATTTTGAATCAATGAATCCTATTCTTCGCTTCTCACTTATGACTAGCCTATTAGTTAGGGGGTAGCTTTATATACATAAGCAATCTTTCACCAACAAAATTATGGTGCTATGAATATTATCATACATGTGTATATTTATATGGTGTGTAATATGGAAGTTATACATATTTGACACTAGAGTGTTGTACTCATTTGTGATGTTCTTTTGTCTATTCATAGCTGGAAATCCAACAACATTTCTTGTTATAGATATCTAGCAACTTTCAAGTTCTGGAACTAGACTGATAGAGTGTATACTTACATTGTAGGTTCATGCATATATGTCAATTTTAAAGTAGTTACAAAGGGCCGCATTCGAAGTTGGGGGCCTAAGGCTGGGTGAGAGATGGTGTGAAGTAGTGGTTATGGCTTCTTTTCAGTGTGATGAACAATTGACACAATCATTAGATATTATTCAAACCATTGCAGACTCCGTTGGATTACCTATTGCTTCACCACACCATTTGGTAATTTTTTATCACTTGCCTTATTTATTAGAAGAATATGAAATATTTTTTGGACATGTTTTGCAATGTTGTTACTAAATTCATTCTTTATAATACTGTAGATCAAGATTTAGGAAAAAGATTAAATTAGTATTTCATTATCAAAGCAATTGGGGACTGAGGCAAGATATATGCTTGGTTTTGAAGACCAAATGCTTGGTTTTATGCATGTTTAGGGAGGAGTTAATAGGACAAAAGAAAACTGATGTATTTAAATACGTCTTATTTTTTAACTATTTTTGTTCAATGACAATGAATATTAAGTTTGGATGTCATGAAACTTATATTTGAATTAGCTTTTATTTGAATGTGGTCTATTTTTTGTTGTTTTGACTTTTATTAATGCATTTATCTATTGTATTTTATCAGTGGATAAAATAACTATATAGGTTGGTTGGAATGGAAAAGATTTTAATTAAGGGGATCTATGCTGACACATGTTTCCATTGTATTATGAGGTTTATCTTGACGTTTTTTTAGTATAATAATAGATTAATATCAAATTTAAATTTTTAATTGATCTTTAATGATGCAAGAAAATGTCGATATATATATATATATATATATATATATATAAAGTGATATATTGTGTTTATATTATATATATGTTAATGACAACTGGTTAATGCCATTATATGTATCCTAAAGTTACATGGCCTAGTGTCAAATTGTACATACTTTAATGACACATATCTATGTTATTAAATGGCACCTAGCATGCTGCTTGAAGAGCATCATCTTAGACCCACTGGAGTGACGCAATTGCGGCGTCACAATATATGCACTTTAATGAAATATATGTCCTTTAATGACACAAAAAAGCATCATTATACATGCCTATAGTGATGTTTTATTAGTGTCATCATAGACATGATGACATGACGCTTCTATAGTGATACTTCTTCATGTCACAAAGGCTATTGTTATTGCTTTCAGGACGACACCATCCCAAAGCATAAGCAGCCCAAAAGCATCATTAAAGCCTGTTTTGCTAACACTTTTTGGCATCAGGAAAGCTAATTTTTCCTATAGTGAGGGGAGCATTAGCCAAGAAGAATTCACGGAGAAGAAAATACCTACTTGTCTATAAGTGTTCTTTATATCTTTCTCTGTATTTTCAAATTAACAATGTTGAATTTAATGTCTTAATTGTAATTGAGGATTATACCCTAGAATATGATCTTGTATTCATCTTTTGATTAATCAATTCCAATTGTAGGAACTAATTATTTATGTTCTATAGATCAAATTAATTCTTAACCGATTCAATTAACGTAATAATTTATTCTTCCCTGATTAATTCGAGAGATGAAATTAGGGAATAGACTCGATAATCAATGAGATTGTAAAATTGGTTGGAGATAGGGATATTTACATATTCTAGATTTACCTTTTTAGTAATTTGGATTAATTGAATTTAATGCTACATAGGATTAATTGATGAGATAGAGATATTTATTAATTGGTCTTACTGTAGGAAATCTACAATTTGAGGAAGAGTGGATTTCACAATAGGAACCTATACCGATACTAGAATTTCAATTTGATTGACATGGGTTTTGAATTCTTTTTCGGACAAATTCTTGTGGAATTTCATTCAATTACATGTTTTTACTCTTTTTCCTAACTTTTTGATATTCTTGCGGCAATTTTGTGTAGGTAAATTCTAATCTTTGTTCTGGTCATTGTAATTACTTTATTTCTTTGAATTGGTGGGCTAAAAATGAGATTAGAGTAAACAGTGCCAGTTGCTAAGTCCTTGGGGATCGATAGTTGCTATTACTTTGTGCTATATATGATGGGTATTATTGTGAGAATTTTGGTGTTACAATTCCACAAATATGCAAGGTTTAAATTTATAAAATGTCAATTCTTAAAACTATACACCAAAACCACAATTGAGCAAGTATAATCATCACATGAAGTAGCATAAGGTATCAACGAGTATCGTCCTTAAGGAGCAGACACAATTAATCATCACCATTCGGTTGTCTATACTGTTAAATATAAAAGATAAGAAAATATAGCTACCAAGATTGATCATAAGGACATCAAAAAGTAAGATCGGGAGAAAATACATACATTTAGATGAAAAACCCTCAAGAAAATACCAGACACTAAATATTCCATCAAATAATTTACTACCAAACTAGTATCATGATGGATTCCATTATGAAGTCCACTCTCTCTGAGTTATAGAATTCCTTTCTCCTAACCAACTAATGTATATGTCTATCTCATTAGATTAACCAAAATATACATTAAAATCAATTCCAACATAAGAAATAAATAATCCTATTTCTAGGCAATATTAATCCCTTTAGGCATGGATGAAATGAATAACTCTATCTTCAAGAACTATGATTCTCCTTTTGTTTACTAAAGTCTTATTCCATAACCTCCCTCTCGAGTTAATTAGTGAACAACAAAGATAAAATCAATTGCATTGAAACTCAACCCCTATTCTCTCTTGAGTTAATTAGAAGAAAGTTCCAAATAATTAATTCAAATAATCAAATACAAGCTATGGAATAAATTAATTGAAATAGAAAAAATTCAATACAAAGCCATAATCTTTAAAGTTAAATCTTTAAAATACAATTAGAACAATAAGAACATCATCACTAAATAAAAAGTACAAAAAAGATCAGAAGAACTCATAGACTAGTTTGATTCTTCTCTTCTCTGTAACATCCCTTCAAACAATGCTCCTCATTCTTCTTGAAAAACTCCTTAGGCTCACGTCTTGACTTTTCCTTGTGTAAGAGTGTTGCTTTCATGAAGTTTTTGAATCAAGATTGTTCCTCCGTTCATTAGGGTTCTATTTACTTGTTTATATAGGCTTCTACCTTCCGAAAAGTGCTACACAACCCCTTTTCGTGTCAAATTTTGAATTGCAAATGGCCCAACTTGATCACCAATTGGCCTAGCTCAATTTATGAAATTCAAACTCATGCTAACAGAGAGTTGGTGGCACCACGTAGCTTCTGGATGGGTAGCAGATTTCCTCTGTTTTTCTCTATTTTTTTCCTTTCAGGGCAAAAAGTAGGCGATCCTACTCTTAGCACTCAAGTAGTGCTACCTGGACACAGGAATTACCCCGTTTTGTGTAAGTTTTGTAAAATTTTCACCTTCTTTCCTTAACCATTCCATTCCAACAATTCTGAACAAAAGAAGGCAAAATGGTGAGAATCAATAGCTATTTGAATACAAAATCAATATGAACATAACACAAATGAGTTTTAAAAATAAAGATACCTTTGATCCCTATCAATTCCCCCACACTTAAATCTTTGCTTGTCTTCAAACAAATAAGACACAAATCAAGCTTCATCAATCATTCTTACCAAAATGTAGCCAATATAGCAAAGATATTGCAATCCCTTGCACTAAAGAAAATATATAACACTTATACATCTCAATCAATCCAAATCCAACTCAAATATTAGACTAAACATACTAAAGACCATCAAAGTAAAGTTACACAATTTCATACTCATTAAATGACATTCCCACTTTCCTTAAGTTAAGAACAAAACTAACATGATTCATATAAGCTAAGACTTCATAGCTCTATGGCATTCTTACCTTTTCACTCAAACGGGATTAACAGCCTCAACCGAGTGCATTTTATGCTCCATCCTACCATAGCGGCCTTCTTTCATTTTTCCACTTAAAGCATTTTCTTTAGATACTTACTCTATTATTGTAAAAAAAAAAAAAAAATCACTCTTATTCTTACTTTTCTTCTCACTCACAGAAAAAAAAAGAAGAAAAATACAACTAGTTATAGGTACTTGCATCTCTGTTTTTTTTCACTCAATAGAATGTAACCAGTTTCAGCCACTTGCATCTCCTTTTTTTTTTTTTTTTCTTTTCACTTTGATTTTTTACCTCAAATTTTACCTCTCACCATATTTACTTAAAATCATGATAAGGATTAGTTTAGAAATTACCATCAAACAAGAAACAATTATTCATCCTTACTTATACTTCATCATGTCAACTATATCAAGTCTCAAAGAACAAAGCTTTAACTATTTAATCAAGCATGAGCAAGAGTAACTCTAATTCTCAAGACTTAAGTATATCCAACCTAATCCACAAAATTCAGGATTAGCTCAACCAAATAAGAGACATAACATATTCCAAAGCAGAAGAAACAATAACGTCTCAACTATATCAATCAAAATCCAAGCATAAAAATGAAAAAATTAGCCAAAAAACACCATAACATAGCCACATAAAAAAAAAAAAAATCTAGCAAAGGCATTGACTAACCTATCCCCGACACTTAAGTTGGATATTATCCTCAAAGGCTAAAACATATACAAATTAAGCACAAACAATGAACTAAAAAGAATAAAGAGGGAAAGAGAAATCAAATACTTGACAAATTCTTAACTTCTAACGAAAGGTGAGTCCTTCTTCAAAATTTAAGAAGAGAGCATTACTCAAATGAGATTCAAAACTAGCAAAAGAAAAATAAAACACACGAAAATAGATGAAAGCATTAAAAGAAACAAAAAAAAAAAATATAAAGAATGAGAAAAATAAAAATAACAAAATAAATAAAAATAAAACAAACATAAACTAACAACATGAGGCAACCACAACCGAAAATGTCTACTTTAATAGAAAAGAATGCAATCAAGCCTCTCCATGTCCCTGAGATCTTCTCTACAATAAAGCTTCAACCATTCATCTTAAAAGTCCCCTTTTTAGGATGCAAGACCTAAATAGCTCCAAAGGGAAGCACCTTGTTCACTAATAATGGTCCCTACCACCAAGATCTTAGCTTGCCTAAAAATAGTATCAGCTTCAAATTGAACAACAATACCTTATCACCTTTATTAAACTCATGATTTGATATAATGTGCCTTTCATGCCACCGCTTTATCTTTTTTTTGCATGTCTTCGAGCTCTTATAAGCTTGTTAGGTGTGAAAATGTCATATTTTTATCACTATTTTTCTTAACTTTTGTGTGATAATGGATACTATCGAATAATTTTATGTCATTTTGTGCTTCTAGCCAACTTTGGAGAAAAATAAGGGCAAAATAGGCTAACATGATGTATTTTCACACAAAGGTAATTTCCAGATAAGTTAGAAGGCCTTGGAACATGACCTTAACAAGTTTTGAAAGTGTTTCAATGCAACACAGCTTGATGTATGACCATGCATCAAATCACACAAAATAGAGTAGGGAAAAAAAATTTAAGAGCCTTACACTGCCTATGGCACGGTCATGCAAGATGCTGTGCGAAATGGGAAAAGTTGGTTAGCTCTTAGAAGTTTGAGAACAGAAGAAAAATTAGTTGTCTGCAAACTACACGGCCATAGAGCTGCATATGCAAGGCTACACGGTCACCAATATGGCTGTGTAGCATCCCGTACCAAAAGTAAGGAAATTCATCTAGAAGGATTGGCCATGTAACATCCCATTTGGCATCCCTAAAGCTTTTGGAAAGTCCTAAATTAGTCCAGTAATGGTATAAACTTCATTAATTCATCCAAGGACAATTTAGAGGCTCAATTTAAAGTTGTTGGATAGCTAAATTCAAAACATACAAAACTAATACATAATTTTTTTTTTCATCTTATTGGAATAAGGGCATGAAATGAGGCTCAAATGAGGATAAGAAAGTACAAAAGCAAGGAGAGCATAGAGATTGTAGGCTTACTAAGTTTAATCTTTCAAACTTCTCTAGTTTCTTTCTTGTTTCTAATGTTCTATTTTTTTTAGCTTTTTTGTATTCAAACAATTGAGAATCTATCCATGTTTTTTAAGGCTATATGTTTTGATATTAATTTAATACTTTGATATTCATGTATTGTAGAGTTTGTCTTTGATATTTTTAAGTGTTTGATGTGGAGTGCAACATAAAAAAAAAATATATATTGGTTATTTAAAATGCAGTCATCATGCACTAATAAATTTTAAATCCTACACCTAAAGATATAGCATAGTATAGTGCCAAGTAATGTATCAATCCCACAAGAAACAAAAGAGTATTCTCAATATGAAAACATAATCAACTTCATTCATATAGACTCATCTTGTGAACACTTAATCTAACTAATTCTAATAATATATTACTTACAAGTATATACAAATAAATAGGGGGAAATCAAATTAGAAAACTACCTAAAACTAATCCTAAACAATTGAAGAAACAAGAATTAAAATAGGAAACTCGTGAAAATAGTAAAAACTTCAAGACCAATCAAGAAATTACCAAGTTCTTAAGCATATGTCATGAAATAAAGATACTTTTCAATGATATGATTACTTTGAGTAAACAGTTTTAGAATTCATGCTCAACACCAAGAATCCCTATCTTTGCTAAAGTGATTAATTTTTGCTCAACACCTCCATTTAATCCCTAACCTCATTATTCTCCAAATTGATCAATCTTTTCCTAAAGACATTAATACTTCAATCAATTAATAACAAAGTTGATAAACATATCAAGGCATCACCATTATCAAATCATACATCACAATCAACTTCGATTATGCATAATTTGAATCACACAATTCCTTATTAACTTAATTAAGCAACTAACTTCAAGTTAGTTAAGCTAATAGATGCTACTTAGATAATTAATCAAATGATCAATTAATTTAGAAATGAAATTATGCAAGTCAAATATATTGGCCAAACACAAACTCAACATAATTGGTTAGAAAAAAAAAAGTTGGAATTGTATAAATACTCAAGAGGTAATCTCCACAATCCTAAAGATGTAATCTTTGACATATAAATGTCAAAGTATCAAAGCTAACTAAACATAGCCTCAAAAATATGAATAAGATCTCAATTGTTTGAATACAAAGGAAACTAAGAATTTAAAAGCTTGGAAACAAAAAAGAACAAGAGAAATATTGAATGATAGAACTTATAAGCCCACAATCTCTAGTCTTCTTGCCTCTTTGACTTCTTCTCCTCCTCTTAGCCTTCTTTGATGTTTTTCTCCAAGAAAATTATGTTTTGTGATGAATAGATGACGTCTAATTCTAAATTTAGACATCCATTATGTTTATATAAAGTCCCTAAACTATTTTTCAATGAATTTGGGAAGTTTAAACTGCCATTGAACTTGTTTAGTACTTTTAAAAATCTTCAAGACGACTGCACGACTTTTAAGCATGGGCATGTCTTGAAGCCGTGTATAATTTGTAACAAATTCTTGTCGATGGTGGCATGAAATTAAGCACAACCCTACATATGGTCATGCACTCTGTACGAGATGGCATATGGCTGTGCATTTTGTAGAGTTTTAATTTTCTTTAATTTTTTACAAACTTTTGAGAACTAAAAATATCCTCTGTTTTCCACAGGACAACTCACGGGCAAGAATGAAAGCATGCATTGCTCCTGGAATTTTATCTATTTGCATGGCTTGATAAATGGCCATGCATCAAGCCGTGCATGTACATTCATCCATAAAAACTTGCTTCCAAGGCCTCCAAACAACCAACAATCATTCCTACCGAGAGAATACATCATTGAAGCCCATGTTTTACTCAATTTTCATCAATATAACCTAAAAACATAAGAGAACATAATATAAGTAGAATTCATTATTGAACAAAATCATACACAGAAGTTAAGGAGAAAATCTATCAAAATGTGAATATTTCATCTTAACAAATACCCCCACACTTAACTTTTTCTATGTCCTCGGGCAAAACAATCTTCAAAAAGAATTAAGATGTGAGATTCCATTTTCAAGAAGTACAGTGGAGATACTAACTTGTCCATTCACAATGAAAAACACTTTAATAGTTATTTGATTAAAAAAATTTAGCCATACTCATATATTAAGTCAAATATACCAAGGCTATTGAAGTTAGTTTAAATAAGTTTATCTCCATTCAATGTATTCCACTATTATCTTTTATCAATGGATATAAATCGTGCAGGTTATATGAGCTAGTATTATATAACTAATTCAAGCTCAAGTATTTTGTACTTGTTGGTTTCATAAAAAATGTGGATGAGTCCTGTGTGTATAGGAAAGTAGATGACAACAATGTGTCCTTTATGATACTCTATATGGATGACATTCTAAGCATTAAAAATGTTGTAGGGACATTATCATCCATAAAGGTTTGGTTATGAAGTCAATTTCGCATGAATTCTTGGTATAAAACTTTTTAGAGATAGGAAGTAAAGAATGTTAGGCTTATCCCAATAAAATATTAGCTAAGTTTAGCATGGATCAGTGTAAAGGGTAATCATATCCTTTAGGTATGAATTGATCTTGTCTTCCAAGTAGTGTCCTAAGGCACAGGAAGAAAAGAAAATGATGAGTAGAATTCTTTATACTTCGACAGTGGAAAGTCTCATGTATGCCATACTTTGTATAAGGCCATATATCTACTTTGCTGTCGGTAGATATTAGTTAAACTCAAGGGAAGAATATTGGTAAGCTGTGAAGCATATAGTCAGGTATTTGAAGAGAACTAGAGAATATATGTAACACCCCACTGCCAAGGCCCATTAGGGCTGGGGATGTCGCCCTGTCCACAGGACAAGGAGTCTTTATAACTAGGTCACATAAAATAAAATTAAAGAAATACTTCAAAATTAAACTTATTACAACACAATAATACATGAACAAATTCAAAAAAAATAATTGTCTGCTACAATCTCTCAAAAGCAATATATGAGCAAAATAACAGTGAGTCTTCAAAATCATAAGCAACAATCTAGCTAATAACCTTCACAGCAAGATCGACCTGAAAACATGGTATAAAAAGTGGTGAGATAAAAATCTCAGTAAGCCCATGTGTGCTTTGAGTGTTTCAGGTAAAACAGTTCATGTATGCAAGTTGTAAAAGTTTCATAAGAGAAAGTGTTGGCAAGCATTAAATAAATGTCTTAAATGAAAAGTGGTATTTTGCTTTCCCAAAACATACATGTGCACAATAAATACAACCACCCAAAGAGGTAGCCATGGCACCACACATTAGGCCACATGACAATATAATGGTCAGAATGCCACAAGTTGAGCATACTAACAAAAGGTAGGTGTACGGCCTATCGGGTGAGATACTCCTCCATCTCTACACTCTAAACTTACCGGTTGTCCACTCCGAAAACACATAGTCCACTTGACTAAAACTTGCTAACTCAGACCGGTATAACCTACCGGACTAGCATCCTATTTGAGAAGGACTCACCCCTCAGAGGTGGCCTCTTACTGAGAGACTTACCCTAACCCTTTAAAGACTAGTCCTAATAGTCTACCCTTATTGAGTACTCAATGTTACTTTTCCCACTAGGGAGAAAATTGATCATACAATGTTTTACTTGGAAATAGCAATTAAGGGTTCTAAAATTCTTGCCAAAGTTGGGTTTTAGAAAGAGTTTAACATTTTGTGTAAAATTGCTTATTTAATTTTCAAATGGTTTGCTTGACCGAAATAAAAAGGAAAATTGTCCTTCATTGCCTTTACAAAACAATTGTTCATACACATTGTGTTTGGCTTGCCATAATAATTTTGGTCTTCAAATGACTCAATGCAGGAGCTTTCCTGATCCTTTACTCTTCTTGAACTCAAAAATCCTCCAAAGTCAACCTAACCCCACTTGGGATAAACACAAGGCATAAGGTTATATTCGAACTATATCTGCCTTACATAAATAATTCCTAGCTCAACTAGTTACAACCATAACTAACCATGACCATAATATCCTAAACTTTAATGCTAGATGATAAAGTATTTTATAAAATAAATCTAGCTTGATAAGTTAAAATAACTAGGGGTTCTAAAATAATTACTAACAAGTTATAGTTTTAAGTAATAAATAAACTAGTGTTAAATATTGAATAATACTAAGTCCTAAATAATATTGCAAATGGTAATATTTAAATAGTATTATTATAAATAAATAATAAATTAAACTTAATTTTTAATTAATAATTAATAGATAATAAATAATCAGTAATAAATAGTAAAATTAATAATAAATGAGTTATATTTAATTTTTAATTAATAAATAACAAATAAATTTTAATATAAATAATATTTATGTATATAGGTAAAAATTCCAATTATGGTCTGCAAGGTCGTAAATTAATTCTACTATTTTATTTTTTTATTATTATTTATATAAAATATTTTATTTATTATTATATATGTATATATATATATATATTATTTTTAATAAAAGATATTATTTATTTGACTAATAACATGTTAATATTTCATTTAATATTCTATTTCCAAATTTTCCTATGTTATTTTTATTAACAAATTTTATTACTTTAATTACAATTACCTCTATATTTTTCCTCTTGTAACACCCCACTACCCAGGATTAACAAGAAAATAATCTTTTATCATGATTTTCCTATTGCTAGACAAGATTCGTGAACACATTCTTGAATTAATACATACTATCACAAGGCTAATTTCTTACTAGGCATATTCATCATTCATGGCTTCAATGGCAATAAAAACATAAAAGCCTATTCACCATAGGTGTTATAACATCTAACAAGCTTTAAACATTTATAAATTTCATTAAACATGATGAACATATATTGACTCAAAAGAAGAATCCAAAGAGAGAGAGAGAGAGAGAGAGAGAGAGAGAGAGAGAGAGAGAGAGAGAGAGAGCATTAGAATGGTATATTGAAAATTGAATGGAAGAAGATGAACAAGAAGGTTGTTCTTGATTTACCTTGTTGATGTTCTTGAGACCTTCAAGGAAAAAACTGATTCTGATCCGATTGAAAATTTTAGTTTGTGTGATTTTATGTTATAAAGGCCAGAAATGAAGTCTAGGGATTAAGTAGAAGTGATCTGGGGTATTTAAGAGTGATTGGAGGTGTTTAGGGTAGGTTTAGGCTTGAAGAAGTGTAGTGTGTGTTCTTGGTGTTTTGAGAGAAAAGGGCTTGCGATTTCTGGAAAGCTATTGGCCAAATGGTCTGGAGTAATTAGGAGTTTCAGTTTTCAGCTAGAAGGAGAGAGAGTGATCAATTTTTTTTGAAATTCAAATGGAGGAAATTAAGGAGTTGTTTGAGGTAGAAGATTAGCTAATGGTGATTGATCAAGGAATGTTTCTTTGCTCTTCAATGGTGTCAGCTGAACAAGCTAATTTTGCTAAAATGAATGAAGGCTATTTAGGTTATATGTCTGGCTGAAATTTAGTCTATGATGGCAGAGAAAATTCTGGTTTGTTTACTTTATACAAGAGTGTTTTTAATGGAGCAAAATTCTGGAATTTTTTTGAAGTTCAAAAGAGTTTTGGATAGAGTGATCTTAGGAGGTTTTTGAGGCGTGATTATGGAGTCCAAGTACTCAAGGTAAATGTGGAGGTCAATGGTGTTCAGTCCGTGGCTGAACAAGGTCCAATTTGCAAAGGTTTGAAGGGTGTTTTTTGGCCTAGGCATAGAGAGACAAAGCTGGAAATTTTTCTGCTTTCAATGCTCAAGTGTTTCGAATAATGAAGATTTTTGGTGCAGAATTTTTTTGCAATTCCTTGGCCAATTGCAGCTGGTTTTTTAGGGGATTTGAAGGTCATTTAAGGGTGATTTTCCAGCCTTCTTTCTGGAGAAAAACATAGGGTGTTTCAGCTGAATTGATGACAAAAAGACAGCTTCAATTCCAACTTAGAATGCAACGAATTATGCAGGATTTTTTTCTGATTTTTGTGCAGTTTGAACAGTCTGAAATTTGCACAGAATTTTTAGTCTTCAAGCCACATGAAATGACCATTTTTCTGGCAGCAAATGAGTAGGATTACTGGCTGAATTTTTCGAAAGCTGGTCTGCAAAAATTCTAGAATTTTTCCAGATTTTCCATCACTAAAAATATGAACAACAAGAAGGTAGGATTGAAGGTATAATTATGGTGATTTATTTCTTTTGGAAACCCATCCTAATTTCTCTCATATTTTCAGCCATTCCTCTATCCTTCAAGACTAATTTTTTAAATTCAAGGCTAAAGAATTATCACAAAATTTTTGGAATTAAAAGAAGAGATTTAATGGATTTTGGATAATTTAAATTATGAAAAGGTTAGGACAAAGATAGAGATAATGAAGGGACAAGAATTCCTTTAGAATTTTGTGATGGGATTTGAACTCATGACCTTAGAGATTAATTCCCAAAGCTCTAACCACTTAACTACACTAACTCTTCTTCTTATTTTCTTACCCAAATATTCTTTTTATCTAAACCTCAAGCCATCTTTCTATTTTGACCTCAAGCAAAATTACATTTTTATCCTTCCTACCCAATAAGCATAAATAAACCGTTTAACCTATAAGCCACCATTCTAAAGCACATAAAATCATTCAAAAACTATATTTTTATGCAGAATGACATGATATGCATTCCAACTCCCTTACTCTAAAGTTGGCATTAGGTGGGGTTTCACATTATATACTTCTCTACAACGCTCATTTAGTTCCTACTAGTTATACTGATTCAAACTTCTAGGTAGATAAAGATAAAAGAAAATTCACTAGTGGATATATTTTCACTTTGTCTAGAAGGGCTATTAAATAAAGGAGTGTTAAGTAATCTTGTATTGCTAATTCTACCACAAAAGCTGAGTATATGGTAGCCTCAAAAACATCAAAAGAAACAGTTTGACTTCGAAAGTTTCTCACAGAACTTGAAGTTATGCCACAAATGGATAATGTCTATTACTATGTATTGTGACAATTTTAGAGTTGTGTAACAATGCAAAGATCTAAGGAACTATAGAAAGGGCAAGCACATTAAGAGGAAGTACCACTTAATTTGGGAGTTCATTAAAGAAACAGGAGATAGTAGTTGATCAGATTTCCTTCTCCAATAATCTAATGGATCCCTTTACCAAGCATTTGATAGAGAACGTATTCAGATGACATCCAGATGTCATAAGAGTAGGCACATATAGACTTTCATAGTCTATTTAGTGCAAGTGAGAGATTATAGGAATATATGCCCAAAATTGACTATGTATTTTTGTATTTTGGAAAGTAATAAAACATTTCATTCATTAATAGTTATGTGTGTATATGTGTGTGTGTGTGTGTGTGTGTGTGTGTGTGTATTCACATTAAAGTCCAAGTATATTTGTAAGTGATCTACGTGATTGAGTCATGTTTTCATAGTAAAGTGTAAATTATGCACTACTAGCATACAAGCTAATATGTTATTAATCAATTGATGAAGTTGGGCACTTTGCCAAGGTTTAAATTATTACAATATGATTTCTAAATGGGAAAATGGTTTACCTTTAACCAGTGAATAGTCCACTCATGCCAATAATATAATTATATTTGGAATACGTAGAATTAGACCACGTGATAATAATCTTTATAAAAGTACAATACAATAGATGAAAATTGGTCTATCGCTGCTATTGTGTAGATAAGTACCCTAATATTTGAGTATAAGTTAGTTGTCTGGTGAAGCTAGGCTTGTGCACTTTGATGTATGATAGGTGAGATCTTATGCAAGGCCAATAATCTTGCACGTTTGGTATATAACTCTACTTAATTAAGACAGACATATATGACAGAGTTTCTTTACTTCACTTAGTGAAGATATCACCCCTTATGATTGTCCAGGATAATCTAAATAATCTAAGGCCATGGGAAATGTGGTTAAATATATATGATTTTGTTAGTGTTATGCTCTAGAGGCAATCATATGTATTCTGTATATTATGCATTATTGAATAAAACAAGACATTCTTTGTCTTTTAGTTTTGTTTTATTTATGCTTTCATGTAAAATAACTGTTTGATAAAGCCTTAAGTGCCACACTGTGTTAGGAAAACCATGATAGAGATCATGAAGTAAGGTTTTTACTACACTGAATGGTGATTGTACTCAAATTATCCATAGTCATAGTATTAATGAGATAGGACATCATTAATGTGTTAAGACTACTATGTGTTATACTTCTTGATTTGATCAGGCAGTGGTCCTCACATCTGTGAGTATTGTGATATTCAAAGTTAACATGTGAATGCTTGTTATCAGAACAAGTACGTTGGATGACTTAGCTATGAGATAATCACATGGATAACTATTTAGTGCCAATGATAAAATCTTATCATAACAAATGTGCAAGTATCCTTAGACTTAAGATCTCTAAGGTACTTTATTTACTAAGTGTTGGACTTTGATTCCAATCTCTAGAGTCCTGACAAGATTGCCTATGGGAAGGATATTAGGTCAATAAAGGATTCACCACTCCTAATAGTAGGAATGAATATCTCATGGCCACTTGTAGGAATCACTACTTGAGAAGTCCTTGGCCAAAGTAATTGTGTATTGGAAATGGCTGCAATTGATACATATGATGAGTAGTGGATTCCAGGAACAAGTACTAAAATAATCGGGCCAGAATTAATTTGTTATTCTGGAAGGAGTTGGTACTAATTTCGTACTCCAAACCAAATGAGATATTGTATGGTGAAAGGAGTTTATTGCACTCTTGTTTGCTTTTGAAAGGTTCATGTCAAGCCACTTAACTTTCTGGACTTTTAGGTGGTCATGATGTGTTGTTAGATACAGCTCATGATCTGCTGAATATGGATTTATTAATTAATGAATTAATAAATCAATCATTATTAGAATTAATAAGTCAATTCTAATATTATTAAGGATTATTAATCTTAAATATATTTAGATTAATTCATATTTTGCTGCTAATAGACCGAAATATCTAATATGTCACACACAATAGAGGATTGAGTGCTTAAAATGTTATTTGATAACATTACAGGATTGATTGTGAAAAGAAAAAGCTGTTGTGGTCAAATTATAATTCATAAGCCATATTATAATTAAAAATAATTATAATAGTAATTGGTAATTAAAGAATTCATATTCATTATGGATTTTGATTACCAAAATTACACGGACGATATATATGTTTTGATATGGAGGCCATAAGGATGATGATTGAAATAATTACAAAGAGGTTTTTTTTTTTTTTTTTTTTTTTGAAAAAATATATAGCTCCCACTTCGTCTTCTTCTTTTGAAAAAAAAAAAATCATACAAACCCTAATCGCCAGAACTAATTCTGCTAGCCCAAAACTCTGGTGACTCTTGAGTGCGATTCTCGTGTGGACTATATTAGAGGCGATCCTATACTTAGGTTGTACTGCTTTGACAGAACAAATAGAGAAGACATTCTCTTTGGTTGGCTAGATTGTGCCTTCAACAGAGAGAAAAATTTTGTTTCACAGAGGCCGCAACGAAAGGTATTTTTCTCACTTGTATTGATCCGTTTTACGCATAAAAGTGATCCTTGTTATTTGGAATTCTTGTTTTTCTTTTCGCTATGTAAGTCTATTTTGCATGGGGAATTCCAATAGTGATAGAGGCTAAAATCACCATCATTTTCTTAATTATTTGAGGATGTTTTGAGATACTTTTGTTATAATAACTAGGCATATTCCTTCCTATTTGACATTTTGCTTGTAAAAAATATTTTTGACAAATTTGTGCAGATTTGATTTAATTTCGAGAAAAAATATGAAATTTCTAGAATAGACCTGGTGCCAGGCCCAACCAAGGGACTAAGCGCTGAATCCATTCTAATCAAATAGCAAAAACAGAGAAGAACATAACAGACCTGGTGCCAGGTAGGACGACTAGACCCGGTGCTAAGTCCACTCTGCCTAGAGGCAGTTGTGTGTGAATTAGTATTTTTCGAAGAATTTTGGTATTTTTTAAATTCCACTCGGACTAGCCTTCTCAAGCAACGAATTTTGATATCAAGAAGGCTTATAAATACAAGAAAAACACAAGAGAAATGTGTGATTTGAAGGATCTAAGCTAGCTACTCAATCACCACTCAAAGGAGGATTGTTCAAAGGAGGTTTTCAAGAGAAGAAGGGCTTGTCTATGAGTTTTATCTTTTATCCTTTGTTTACTTTTCTAGAACAATGATGTGATTAATTTTTTTTATTGTAATTGGATATTATTTTGGATATTATAAATTTGAGTTAATTGAAATTTTTTATCAATCTATTGTTGTCTTTGGTATTTGATTACTTGTTATCATTGGTTATTAATGCGAGTTCTTCTAATTAACTTGAAAAAATGATGTTAGGAGTTTCATTGCTTTAATTTCAAATTTGTTAAATCTTAATGGACTTGAATGATGAAGTTAAGATTAGAGGACTAAGTGATCAAAGATTAGTTGATTTCACCTTGAACAAAGGGTTATTAGATAATTTCATGTTTATCAGGAATTGAGCTTAATGCATGTTTTGGTTATGTTGGCTTAATTGACAAATCTATTACTTTAATCAAAAGATTGTAATTCCATAGATTGAAAAAAGAAGTGGAATTTATCTAAGTAGATTCATGACTTGGGAAACGATTGAATTTTACTTTATAGTCCTTCATGATGCTAAGATTATAATTGATTGTGACGAATGCTAAGTGATTTAATATTATGTTTTCAAGATAACTGTTTAGTTACATAAATTTGCATCCTTGTGTTATATCTATTTTTATCTTTATTTGTTTTTCTTTTTAGTTTCTTCTTATTTTATTGGCTAAACAATAAAGATTTGAGTAAAGTAATGTGGGAGGTTAAGTTCTTGTGGATTTTATACTTACTATTCCCTATACTATACGATGGGTATACTTGCCTGTATGTGTGGTTTTAGTGGTTGGCATTTTATTAAAGCTTGGTTAATTGTGTAATTTGTTGATAATATTTTCTACACTAAAAAACACGCATCAAGTTTTTGGCACCATTGCCAGAGATGGGCACTATCGAAAACACTCGAGTCTTATTGATTTAGCCTTTGTTGTATTTGTACATATCACTAACTTTTGTGTTTAGGTAGTTTGTGAATATTTCTAATTTGTATATTTTTCTTTTCTTAATTTTTCTATTATTTTTGTTTGTTTTTATTTTTATTTTTGATTGGATTTTTGTTTTTCTTTGAGTACAAGATTCAAAACATCATCATGGATAATTATTCATGGGCACAATGTCAAATGAGCTATAATGATGATACTTTGGCAAGTTTGCAAGCTCAGATTAATGCTTTTAGTGAGACATCACTTAAAGTTTCAATCAAATCCTTTGTTGCCAATATAAACACATCCATTAGGTGGCATGAAGAAGCATCCCAACATATGAGCCATCAAAGAACACAACTAGCCAAGTTGGTTGAAGATGCCATAAAGGCCCATACACTCAAACAAGAGAATCTCCAAGGAAAGGAGAGAGGATATAAGAAACAATTGCCTAATGTGGAAAGAAAAGTTTTCAATTCTTCTCTATGTGCCAAAGAAAATGTGTAAATAATAAATTATATCTTAGTGAATAATAGTTTGAATAATAAACTGTAAGTTATTACACTTAAAATTTTGTTATTAATTTTATCCTCAACAATTCACTATATATTATTTATTTATTTAATATTAAATATTATTCAACTATCAAAAATATGTATTTAATTAATATTAAATATTTCAATTAATATGGATGTAATTAAATTATGTATGAATTTAATATATATTTAATTAATATTAAATATTTTATTAAATAATAGTTTAATAGTTCATGATTATTTTGTTTATTTTAATTTAAAAAAATAATGTGAAAATAAAATCTAATTTTAAAGTTAAGATTACATATAATATTAATTACAATAAAATTTAAATCTCAATTATGTACATCTAAAATCATTAAAACTAAGTATGAAAGCTAGTCTCACAATGAAATCCTAAACGGTTCCTCGGAGGTTGAACCTGTCTTGGAGGTTGGTATTGAGGTTGTGCTTCAAGTTGTCCCTCATCTTGTTCTTCTGTAATGTATGATGGGCCTACATCCTTCTTAGACTGACTATGCTGTCTCTGATAGTGTCTAGTAGATGGACCAGCAATAAACTCTTCAGCCAAATATATGTATCTCGGATGGAAAATTAGGTGACGCTCAACCGCTGCACCTAGCACATAATCATCTACATCCACTGCACTTAGCACATAATCATTATCAATTGCTGTTGACACACCTAGCAAATAATCATCTTCACCTCTATGCACAGGTGAGTAGTATGATATTAAGAAACCTCACCAGCTACAGCATGCTGATGTGCCCTTCTACAGCCTTGCCTAATTTGTGATGCTTGTCAATGGACTTCTTGCGGAATTGCTGGTATTGGATCAAAAGTATATGATCATTTTGATAGCTCGTATGGTATGCGATTTAGACGATTTGCTTTACCACCAGCAGTTAATGTACGTCTGAAAATATTCAACATTCTTCCAACTACTTGTTAAGCATACGATGCATCAGAATGTTGGACATTTCATTACCTATGCATAAGATCCGGTACAGCACGTTGGTCTATATATGTATTTTCAAGAATATCAATATATATATATTCTAATTTTATATATACTTTACATGCACAAGAAAAATTTTATTTACATATACTTCAGGTGATGAACTATTAGACTGGTAACCCACGGGGGGTTTGGTTGTTGTATCATCAGATTGCTAATCAATCACCGCGTGCAATCTAATACCACGCGGTATAATAAGTTGAAACCACAGCTTGCCCAAAAATGGACTGTCCTGCCAGAATATTTGCGTAGTGGTTTATCCAATTAGTACGGTGCAGTGCATTAACCTTATCCCAACCAGCACTAGTAGTCTGTAGGTCACGCTGGTATAAATTCGACCCCATGTCGATTGCATCAAGAATTGATTGTGCCAATCCAAATTGTCGCATAACTCTATTGAGACGATGCAGCTCTATCGTCTCCCAACACAAAAGTGATATGATAGATGACTAGATTTGCCACTCATGCGTATAATATGGAGGTAGAGATGCCAATATATGTTCGTTGTATAGTTTCCAAATAAATTATAAAAATAAATAATTTTAGTATCAAATAATAAATAATGGTAATTTATAATACTTACATAATTGTGAATTCAAAGACATAATACTTGATTATTTTGCATCCGATCCAACTGATCCCTGTATACAATCAGCACATGTGTTAGGGTATGAGAAAGTTCTTGTGGACATTACCATACTGATCCTCTTGGCACGTTTGGGGCAATGACCTCAACCAGACGTACTCTATTCGGTCTGATAGTACGAATGCACTTCCAAACCCATAACTAATGCAAAAGTCATAATAATTTTAGAGAAATATGTGCATGATTATTTTTCAATAAAAGCAAAGTAAAAATAGTTTATTTAATTTTAGATTTCATTTCATACCTAAATCAACAGAAGTAGACCACTGATTTGATGTATCGTATAAGAAGTAGCATTGCACATATAGTGATATAAATGTGCTAGTGCTGCACTTCTCCAACTTAGTATGCCAGCTAACTCAATATTACGTATGTATCTAAGGAAGCGCAAATAAACCCAATTTTTGGATTTGTCTGAGAACAAAAATCTGTCCAAAAGTTGCATAAAGCAACGCCTTATATACTGTACAATCATGTCTACAGTCTCATGTAGTAGGAGAGGGTGAGACAGGGCTCTTTTGAGTGAGATAAACTTCAATCAAGACCCATCTAGGTCTGTAACTGTGGGATGAAACCTCAAAGCGTGTCACACAGGTCTAGCAACTCTGCCTATGGACAATTGAACCCACGACCAATATTTGAATAACTGTCCACGCATAATCTAAAGAGGACCTCTACATCTTGTAGAGTAATAGTTGCCTCTCCATTTGGAAGGTGGAAAGTGTGCATCTCCTGGCGCCATTTCTCCACTAATGTTGTAATCAATGGATGATCAATTTTTATATATGGCAAACGAATTACCCTACAGCTATGTTCATAAGTTGCCTAACACGGACATCGAATGGTCGAGCAAGCCAAAAAGTGTTGTCATTGTGCTTTGTAGTAAGGACGGCATCTTTTAACTGTCTTACCCAAATATGTGTTGATCTATGTCTACGTTGCAGGGTCAACAAGTCCGGAATAATAAGGCCAAGATCAACTCCATCGTGTGTAGGCTCATCGATGGTGTCCTAAAAAAAACAGTAAAATATTAGCAACAACATTAGCAATAAGTCTGCAAATCAACAAGCGTGCAAAATATTAGCAACAAAAATCACAAAAAACGTGATTATATATATTACACACAAAAATAGGGATTGATACAACAGATCAAAGAACAAAATTACATCAGTTCTATGAATTATGCTGATATTACATGTGTAGTGTGTTAACATTAATCATCGACACCATAGTTGCAATTCCTCCTACTATGTCCACTGTGATAGCATAAACCACATCATAGAGGTGAATTAAGGTTATGTTTGTGCATATCATTCTAAATACACAAAGTTCGCAATTGACCAACTTAACGGTTCTTAAAATAGTGAGCGAACAGTGCCAAGCTAAAACTAGAGTTGCGCTAATAATCCTTGTGTAGAATGGACCTGAATTGTGTCATACAAGTTAATATGTATTTTAGTGTTGAATTTTCCAATGGCACGAGATCCCTAGGATTCAGCCTTAATTGCTAACATGCTGCAAATGCGTACAAATAAGGTATTCTATAGATTTCTCATTTGCAGCAAGTACATGTTAGGGATATGCATTAGAGTCAATTTGTACTTATATTATTGTCGTTATGTATTATGTAATAATACGAGGCATTTTTTTTCATGAATAGTGCATTTAGTTTTGTGGTCATCAAGTATGTGACTTGATAGTAAAACTTTATAATCAATATAATGACTATTCTTAAACTATCCCTAATCGATTATTATTAGTGGAACAATAATAAATTAAGATTAGTATGTTTGTGACTTGATGGCTATGTTTTGCTGGTCATGGATATATGTGATATCAAGTCAAAACATAAATAAATATTAAAGAACATTGTATTGGACATGACCCACTGTGAGAGTACTTCATGGAACATGTCATAAGTACTTTCTAGCTATAATGATATTAAAAGTTCTTCGATCTGAATTCATCATAGTTTCCTACTTGATAAATTCTATAATTTGACGCTGTCTAAAGTTGTCTTTAACCAGATAATAAATTAGACGGCTGTTGGATATATAATAAATCAGGGAGAAGAATATGATTGATAGTAAAGGAATTTGTCCCTTTTAATTATGGGAGAGATATCCATGGGCCCCTTGATAAGTTAGACTGTTAAAATATATGGCCATGCTTAAATATATCAATTTTAGATATTGATATCATTTGTTTGAATTAAGTTTAATAAAGATGACATACTCCGTGCCTTACGCTTAATTTGGATATCGTGTAACAAAAGGACTAAATATAAAATTATGGTTTGGTTCAAAGAGATCACTGATCTTCATTTAACTTGGATAATTATAATGTTTTACTAGAAATCGCTTATAACTTGTAGACCATTTAAATTTGATTTAGGCACCCTGCCAGTGTTAAATGAACCTATAAGGTCACACAATAAGCGAACTCGTTAGATTATTTTTCTGGTAACCAGGTTCGATAAATCTGAAAATATGTCTAAGTTAATCGAACCTAGAAAATTTACCAGATATAATGAATCTGGAAATTTGTCCATATTCGATGTATTTGAATGATGTCCAGATTGTAAGAATCTGACTCGATAAATTAATTAGTTAAATTACCAAGATAATGACAGAATCTTATCATATCAATTTTAATTTAATTTGAATTTAAAGTAAAATAGATAAGATATTATCAGAGTTGGACTGCAAGATGTTCGGGTGGTCTTAAAAGAAAACCTTAGCCATCTTCTCAATAGAGCTCTCAGTTAATATTCATGCCTCCATTCACCAGAAAAATAAGCCGCTCAAACCCTAGGTGCTAGCACTCCTGAGGTAACGAGTTAGTTCGCCGTGTATATCCGATAGAGGGTGTTCGTACACTCCAGCGTCTGGTGATTGTTCGGGTTGCACGTATGACAGCAAAATCAGAATCCAAGGATCTTGATTACGCAGAAAAGAGGTAATTCTGTAACCCTTAGATCATCTTAATCATTTGGCTTAGGTCATCTGCAGGGATTCGTGGATGTTTTTTTCCTTTAGGAGTCAATGAATCCTACCACTATATGTCCTGGTACCAACATTAACCTTGTACGGATTGTTTCCCTTTCCATGCTCACGATGTGGTGATACAACACTAGAAATACCCCTATCCTGATTAAAAGCCAGCATACAGTGTCTCCTTTCTTTCATCTTATTCTTCACAAACTTTACCCATATCATCGAAGGAAAGTGATATCTATCGTGATTAGCCTCCTATCTATGGTTGTTGAAATATTTTACGTTTTTTTGAATGATGACTTAACAATAACTTTAATGGGTAGGGCAAGTATATCTTTAACGACACTATTGAATAATTCTACTAAATTAGTTGTCATATTACCCTATCGATGTCCATTGTCATAAGCAAGTGTCCATTACTCCTTTAGAATCAAATCTAACCATGCCCAAGCTTGGGGATTTAGCAAACTAATTTCTTCTATAATCTTCAAAAATTTACTCTTCTTGCTTTGATCTCCAGCTACGTACATCGACTTCTTCAACTGATGATTTTTGAACATTGCATTAAAGTTGCTCCGGATGTGTCTAAGACAAAATCTGTGCACTGTCATTGGTTCTTGCCACCCAAGTAGTTGCTGAATAACATTCACTATCCCAATGTGTCTGTCAGATATTGAACAAATTTTTCGATCCTTTAAAACATGCACTCTGAGCAAGGATAAAAACTAACCGCAACTATCATTAGTTTCTTCATCAATATCTACAAATACAAGAGGTAATATATGATTGTTAGCATCTTAGCCCACTATTGTTAAAAGTTTACCTTTATATATGCCCCTAAGAAATGTCCCGTCAACGCTAACCACCGGTTTCATGTGAACAAATGCATTAATACACGGTTTAAATGACCAAAAAATATATCTAAATGTCTTTGCCCCATTGTTGTTCATAGGTAAGAAATGCCATGCCACGATGGTGCCTGGATTTGAATCTTGTTAGGCTTGCAGATACCATGATAGTTGTGTGAATGAAGAAAGCCAATCTTCGTAGATTATCTCAATAGTATGCCTACACGTTCCATCCTTTCTTGCAAGACGGAGTGAAATGCAATGTATCATGAATATGGCTATTTATCTCGCTACCCTTAATTTCTAGATTATTGTGAATCATCAACAAAATGTTCTTCGCCATAAATTTTGCACTCATGTTGTGATGGTTTCCATCTATTGTTTGGACAAAACAAATGTTCTTTTCATGTTATAGAGTAATTCACAATAAACCACAATCTTTCTTTTTTCACGCACGGATTTGCCAATAATAGGGATGCTACGGAGTTGAATTTTTACACTTCACAACCCATGCTACAGCCTTACTTTCTTGTACAATAAACTCATGACCCATTCTAACAGACCACAACTGAACAGCCTAAAGTAACTCATCCTTATTCCTGAACCACATGCTAAGCCTCAAGTCGTTGTTGGATTCTGACCATAAGTCCATCCCATTGCTACTTGTCGTCATTCCACTGGCTTTGTTTTCTATATCTTGAGAAGTATCCAACCTGTCAAGATAGATTGAATAAGGTGGATTATACAATCGGTCTGGTTCAGTGGGTGTATTAGTAGGTCGTTGCATTATAGAAGGATTGAGAATCTGTTCTCCAGCATTGCCATCCCCCTCGTTCTCATCGGGGGTATCTTCCGCATCAGGCTCATCAATATCCGATGTTGGTCCTAAACCATCCACATCCATTTCTGGAGCACCTACCCAATTAGTCTCCGGTGTAACCCATTCATTGACTAGGGTTACATTTAATGGAACATCTATACTCGCAATTGAAAACAACGTCAGGCTGGGCTGTGTTTAACTAGGTTGAATATCGACATGAAGTGGAGGTGTAACAAACCCCATCGAGATTGATAGGTGATAATTGCTTGGGGTATCCAAAATTGATGTAATATAAAAGGATTGGAAAGTATCGGTTGGGAGATGCACAGGATTGTTATCATGAACAAGTGTAGATACATCTAAATCAATATTATGCATGTTCACTGGAATGGCTGAATTGAGTAATTCAAAAAAGGACTCAGTAACAGGAGTGGGGTTGTTATGCTCTGGAAGATTTGTAACTGTTGCATTTGGAATCTATACGAGCCATGATGAACATGCAGATCAATTGGTTTTCCTTTCACAGTGGATGCATAGTACCATAAACTTTCCATATCTTCATCCTCCATTTCGGAAGTTGTTGTAGACCTTATTGCAGTACCAACAACAATGTCTTATCTCATTGTGATATGCAACTGAATAGCAGACATGTTAAATCCACAAATTGTACATATTTTATTGACTAAACTGAGATAACTAACTCGATTTTTAACAATCAATGCCTTGCGACAGGGACCGTTAAAAAATCGCCATGTGGGGGTGCACATAATCTTGCAATCCCAATATGACCGTAATCTAACAAGTTGTTCTAATGACATTATGCATAAACAAATCTGGAAGATTTTTTCTATTAAAGAAAAATAAAGTATGTGACAATCTTGATTTACTATATAAAACCAATATCATCATTCTTCAACACAAATCAACCTATAACAGCATAATGTGTTGTATAACCCAATATCAAATAAATCAATTAATCGACACAAATAATCAAAAATAGAATATCATTCAAAATATAGATTTTTTATCACTCACGTGAAATTATGTTAATCCGAATTTTTATTATTTGAGTGTTTATTCATCCTTAAAAAATTACATACGTATAATATATAAGACTTATTTCATATAACACTTTGGATTATTTTATATATAGAGAAAGATAATTTTTTTTATATATTTTGGATTAGTTTATATATTTATAATTTTTTGTTTAATTTTTATTTGAAGAGATTTAAATTCCAAAACTTTAGGAAATGTAAAATTTATTCATATAATATTTATATTTCAAATTTAACTTGTATTTGAAAAAAAAGTTAGCCTTGCATTTTTTTTTAAATTTTAATCAATAGAATTTTTTTATTTTTATTGAAATTTTAATTTAATTTTGTATTTGGGAAAAATTGAGGATGTACTTAGATTGGAGTTCTTTCGGGAAAAAAAAACTATATTTTTTATTTTAACAAAAAAAATAATGTAAAATAAATTTTGATTATGAAGTATTAATAGTTATATTATACGCTATAATTAGATTAAAATATTAATTTTTGAATTTATAAATCTTTAATAAAAATCAAAATTATGTTCATATTCAAAATTATAGACTAACATATGTACTAATTGGCTAAAACCCCTTAATTTTTTGTAGTGACTTTATTTGTTTTGTCTTTTCACTTTTATTTGCATATATAATAAAAATTATAAATAAATTAAAATATGAAGTAAGAAAATTTCAAAATTCAAGTATTGTGTATATTCCATAAAATGTCAAGAATTTCTTCCACGAAAATACCAAAAGATTTTGATAACCTCTCATGATAGCGTGGAAAAAATATGAGATTCACTACGAGACTACTTTGCTTCATTTTATACTCACTGTCTGCAGATTAAAATAATTCATATATACTTATATGAGTTAAATTCATCACTATTTTCCTAGTTAGTTAAGGCTAATTTGACATACTTTTGATATAATAACTAGACATTTTCTTTCTTATTTGATATTTTGCTTGTAAAAAGTATTTTTGACAAATTTGTGCAGATTTAAGTAGATTTCGAGCAAAAATTAAAAGATTCTAGATTGTACCTGGCACCAAGTCTATTTTGGAAAAAACAGCAAACAGTGAGAAACCAGATTGGACCTCGTGCCAGGTCCATTCTGATCAATGTCGGTGAATTTTCCTTTTCCAAGCAGATTTTGACAATTTCAGTTTGATTCTTTTGGGAACCCTTTCAACCACGAAAAAGGACTTTTGTACACTCTTTTTGGCATTTAGAACTCCGATATATACAAGAGAATAACATTGTACAAACTAGTTTTTATAGTTTTTAATTCTTCAATGTAATATCTTTAGAAAACTCTTAGAGAAACACCAAGATTTAGGAGGATCAAGGGAAATTCTTGGAGAGGAAGAAGAGGTTGATCAAGAAGGTTTCAAGGAAGAAGAAGAAGGCTTACTTCTCTATCAGTGGTTTCTTTTTCTCGTCTTTGTAATTTATTGACAATTTGAGATTAATGTTTTACAAGTCTTTAGATAATATTTTTTTGGATTCATGATTTTGTATTGATTTTAGTTCTTTGATTAATTTATTGCTATTCTTGGTATTTGATTACTTGAGAATAATATCCTGTAACATCATACTAGTTATAGAAGAGAACTAATACTAGTTATTCTTTGATTAATTAGTTATTCTGAACTTGCTTGAAAAAGAAGTTAAGGGTAAGACTAAGTAATCTAAGATGGGTTTATGATTGCAAGAATATATATTCATTGGCTAATTTCATATTTTAAATCACTTAAAATATAGGGATTTGTGTAATGATTGATTTTAATGCATCTTTTGGGTAAATTGGTTTAGATAGAATATATTCACTAATTTATCTATAACATAGTGATTCCATGGATTGAAAACGAAGTGGGTCTACTTTTATCCTTCATGATGTTGAGATAATAATAAATTGAAAGAATAGCTAGTCGATCATTATTGTGTATTCAAGGATTTCTATCCATTTACATGTCTTTTCTCTTTGTTCTCACTCCTTGATTATCCTTGTGACTTTTCTTGTGTGACTTGACCAAATCTCTAGTATAGTAGGTTAGTGTTTTATTTATCTCTTCTTGTTTTATTGGCTAAACAATAAAGATTTGGGTAAAGTAAGGTGGGAGTCTAAATACTCGTGGATTCGATACTTGCAATTTCCTATACTATATGATGGGTATACTTGCCCGTAGTGTGGTTTTAGTGGTTGGCATTTTAATTATAACTTAAATAATTTTTTAATTTGTTGGTAACTTTTTCTATACTAAAAAACACACATCATGTTTTTGGCGTTATTGCTGGAGATGGGCACTATCGAAAACACTTGAATCTTGTTGATTTAGCTTTTGTTGTATTTGTAAATACTTACTAACTTTTGTGTTTAGGCAGTATTGGAATGTATGCCCTCTTAGACTAGGTTTCTGATGTATTTTTTACATGTATTAATAAAACTATTCTTCTCAGAATTTGTTTGTGAAATTTTTTTATATTTGTGCACGATTTTATTAGAAAAGACCCATTGTGTTTAAGTAAATGGTTCATGTGAATGGAGGTCTTTCATAGTAGGGTATGGACTATAGGATACATAACACATAAACTATTATTCTAAACCGGATGATGAGAATTGGAATCTTGTCATGGTAAGGTTATTGTGTTATGAATTTCAAATAGGGAATGGCTTACCTTTAGCCAATGTGTAGTCTACTCATTTCACTACAAGTATATTTCGAATACATAGAACAGGACCTGTAGTAAATTCTAAAAATACTATGTGATAGAAACCCAGACTACTACTGCTATAACGTGGACTTGAACTCTACAACTTGAATATAAGTTGGTCTGAGGAAACTGGAAGTGTATGCTTTGATATACTATAGTTGAGATTCTTGAGAAGGACTAATATACTTTTATGTTGGGTATATGCCATAAGTTAGTTAAGACAGACTTGTACGAGATAGTATTTACACTATATCGCCCCTTGTGGTTGTCCGAATAATCTAATTATCCAGGGCCCTAGGGAACATGACTTGGATATTAGTTTTAGGGTAGCTCCCTTGGAAAGCTAAAATATTCCAAGAAGTTGTAGATCGTTGGACTAGAAGCTTAAGGATGGTAAGTGTCATTTAGAGATGTGTTAGTACACTCTTTTCCTCTCTAAATGAACGACGATATGTATAGGGGTATTTTAGTCATTTCATCTGTGGGTCGAAGACATAGTTAATGCAGCATTGTCCTTGGGGTCAATATTTTATTATGGTGATATTAGAAAATATTTAAAATACAAAATACAACTATTTATATAGTAAGGATATTTTGGTCATTTTAGTAGCCAAGGCGATGTATCTTTTTGGTCCTCGGAATAGCCCAGAAGTACTAATTATTTTAGGTCGAGTAAATGATCACAATGGAAAAATAATTTTATTTTATTCAAGAAGTCGAATTTATTTTTGGACTAGAATAAAATAAAAGGAATAAGAGAAATTAAATTTATTATCTAGTTTGATTGATTTTATTCAAGGCCTAAGTCCAGATTGAATAATTAAAAAAATTAACCTGATCTTAAACTAGTTAATAAAAGGCTTAATAATTATTTTAGTTTATTTGGGTTCATTAATTATTTATTAGATTTTTTTAATAGGGCCAAGAAAATAAATAATTAATGGTTATTATTTTTGGGCTCATTGGGTCGAAGGAAAAACAATAAATTATTTTGGTCCAATAGCCTAAACTAAAGGGTTTTTTTATTATTCACAGTATAGAAGAGTTGGGAATTACCCAAACCTCTTCTATTGATAACCTCCGGATATTTGAAATATCAAAACACTGAGGTTGGGTTCTCTGGGATATGAATAGGAGTCATGCAGTGGGAAAAAAAAAAAAAAAAGGAGAACTCACGACATTGAGGAAAAAAAACCAGAGTTGGGCCTCTGTTCTCTTTCTCTCTAGTTTTGCTCTATTTTTCCTTTTCCATCTTCTTGTCTTTGCTAACTAATAGCAGAGGAAACACTATTTTTGCCAAATAAATCCTTGATATAAAAATCTCTAGGAATTCTTAAATGGAAAAGTTTTGAAATTACTAAGTTTTTTACTTAAATAAAACTAATCCATGAGGAAAAATTTCTCAAAGGGTATAAACCTTGACATAGAAATTTTTTTATGGATTTAGACATTTTATTTTAAGTTAAAGGAGAACTTCATTAGAATTTTTTAAATAATATTTTTCCAAAAAAATCTTTATTTAAAAAACTATGTGGGAGAGGGGTTCCAATAACCCCACGGCTTCCATCATGATCCTCATTAGAGATCGTGGGTCTCCTCGTGTCACCCTGGAAGTGAACCCCGTATAGGATGGAAAAACCATAAGGATCTAAAACTAATGGAAAGATGTAATTAATAACCCGGGCTATGATCGGCCAACTCACGTTGGAGGTTATAGTGCAAGGTATGTACATAGAAAATGAGAAGAAATGACCATCTCCTTGATGGAGTTATCTTCTAAATCATTACCTAGAAGGAAAATTAATTTGTGATAGTTAACACACTTAGCTTAGGAAACTGTTAATCTTCCTAAAAAGCTATGTCAGTTTTTCTAAGAGCTAAATTAATCATGTTTAAGACAATATTAATGGGATTAGCTATTTTTAGGTTTAATATGAGGATAAAGTGCACAAAATTATTATTTTTTTTTACAAATACTGAGAATTTCTTTTATTTTTCAAAATTTCAGAAATAGTTGGTGGAGGTTCTTTCAATCCCTTAGCTATTATTCTCTATGAGAATAAGCTAACGGGTCCAAACTATGTGGATTGAAAAAGGAACCTGGACACAATACTCACAGTCAAAGAGTATAAGTATGTCCTATATGAAACCTGCCCAATAATCGGGGAAGGTTCTACTGATGAGGAGCATGAGGCTAAAAAGGCATGGAAGAAGGCTGACAAAATAGCCCGATGCTATATGTTATCCTCCATGTGAAATGTGCTACAGTCCAAACACGAGCACATAGCTACTGCATATGACATTAGCACATCTCTAGCCATAATGTTTGCGGATAAGAGCTGGCCTGTAAGGCAGGAGGCTCTTAGAACAATCATAAACACCAAGATGGCTGAGGGAGCATCAGTCAAAGAGCTTATGCTTAAGATGATTGTTGCTTTCGAGGAAGCAGAAGTCTTGCGGGCTGTTATTGATCCCAAGAGCTAAGTAGACATGGTTCTCAAATCTTTGTTAGGCTCATTCATTCAGTTTAAGTTGAATTAAAACATGAACAAGTTAAACATGAGTTTAACAAAGTTGATGAAGGAGCTGCAGGTGGCAGAGAAGGTCAAGAAGCCACATGCTAGAGTTATGATGGCTTCTTCTTTAAGAACTAGGTGCAAACCCAGAAAGTTCAAGAAGAAGAAGGGTAATGCAGTGCCTTAGGCCATGTTCTAGCTCAAAAATAAACCTAAGGGCAAATGCTTCAAGTGTGGGAAGAAGGGACACTAAAAAAAGGGGTGTCTAGATCTTCAGGCTAAGAAAAACCCCACAGGTAAAGTTCTCTATCTTGAGTCTATATCAATGGTTAGATCAACTTCCACATGGATTGTTGATTCAAGAGCCACTGATCATATCTGTAACTCCTTGTATGGGTTTAGGAAAGTTAGAAGACTCCAGAAGGGTGAATAAGGACTACGCGTGAGAAATGGAGCACCAGTTTGGGCCCTTGCTGTGGGAGAACTGGAACTTACTTTTGATTGTAATAGAATAGTTATTTTGAAGGATATTTTATTTGTTCCTGATTTTAGACAGAATTTGGTTTCAATTGCAAAACTAATAAATCAAGGATATTTTGTTTCTTTCCATTCTTGTATTACTATCAGTACAAATAGAGAAGTTATATGTACTAGGCACATGTATAAAAATCTATTCTTCATTAATCCTATTAATAATCAATTGAATAACGCTCAATCAGAACCTTGAAATAGGAAGAGAAAGACTAATGTCAATGACTCTTATCTTTGGCATCTAAACTTAGGTTACATTAACTCAACTAGGATTCAGAGGTTAATCCATAATGGGCCTCTAGGCTCATTGAGATTGGAAAGTTGGCATTAGTATGAATCCTGTCTTATGGGAAAAATGACCAAAAGGTCCTTTACCTAAAAGGCGGATGAGCTAAAGAAGCATTGAGTCTTGTTCACACTGATATGTGTGGTTCTTTGTCTATGCTAGCAAAAGGGGGGTTTAAGTACTTCATCACTTTCACAAATAATTATACAAGGTATGGTTACGTTTATCTGATAAGATGCAAGTCTAACTCTTTTGACAATTTTAAAGAGTTTAAGGTTTGAAGTGGAGCGTCGAACACATAAGCTAATCAAGACCTTACGATTAGATCATGGTGGAAAATACCTCCTTAATGGATTCAAGGACTACATGGTACATCATGAGATAGTTTCCCAACTCTTTGCGTCGGGGACACCCCAACAAAATGGAGTAGCTGAGAGAAGGAATAGGACATTGATAGAAATAGTACAAAGCATGATGTCTCATGCTACTCTTCTAATGTCTTTTTGGGGATATTCCCTAGAAATAATGGCATATATTCAGAATTTGATGCCTTCCAAGTCAGTACCTAGGATTTCCTATGAGATATGGACTAAGCCTACACCAAGTCAAAATCATCTCAAGATATGGGGTTGTCTAGCTTATGTACTAATCAAGGAAGACAAGTTAGAATTAAGAACAGAATTATGCTATTTTGTAGGGTATCCAAAATGGACAAAAGGTGGTTACTTTTATCATCCCAATGAGCAAAAAATACTCGTAAGTACTAATGCTAGATACTTAGAGGATGAACAAAGTACATCCACTAAAAGTTCAACAAGGTTGGAACTAGAAGAGAAGTTATCTTCTAAAGAGACACAACCTCAGGAACTTATACAAATGGAGCATCATCGTAGCGGGAGGATATCTAGAGTTCCAAAAAGATAGACTAGCGAGGATTTTGACCTAGTCTCCGACCATCAAGAACAAGATCCCACTAGATACGAGGAGGCTATTGCTGATGTCAATACAAGCCTGTGGCATGAAGCAATGATAATCGAGATTGAATCTATATACTTCAATTAGATTTGGGATCTTGTAGCTTCACTTGAAGGGATAAAACCCATTGGGTGTAAGTGGGTTTACAGGAGGAAGAAGGGAGCGGATGGGAAAGTTGAAACCTTCAAAGCTAGGCTTGTGGCAAAGGGGTATACTCAGAAAGAAGGGATCGACTATGAGGAAACCTTTTCCCTGGTAGCCATGCTTAAGTCCATCTGTTTCTTCCTTACTATCGCATATCATTATGACTAGAGATATAGCAAATGGATGTCAAGACGGCATTTTTAAATAGCCATCTTAGTGAAGACATCTATATATCCCAACCAGAAGGCTTTATTACTAAAGGTTAAGAACATATGGTTTGTAAGCTTAAGAAATCCATTTATAGACTTAAGTAGTCATGCAGAGTATGGAACATTCATTTCGATGAGACTGTAAAGTCTCACGGTTTTATTTAAAATGAGGATGAACTATGTGTGTATAGGAAACTGGAAGGCATAAATGTGATTTTTCTTGTCCTGTATGTGGATGACATTCTACTAATTGGAAATGATGTAGGGACATTGTCATCTACTAAGGTTTGGCTATCTAGTCAATTTAGTATGAAGGACTTGGGTGAAGCTAGTTACATTCTCAGAATAAAGCTTATTAGAAATCGGAAGTAGAGAATGTTAGGTTTATCCCAAACTACATACATTCATATGATGTTGGTTAAGTATAGCATGAACTCATGTAAAGGGACATTGATCCCTTGTAAACATACGTTATCTTTTTATTTAAAGGATTGTTCAAAGTCTCAAGAAGAAAAAGATAGGATGGGTAGGATTTCCTATGCTTTGGCTATGGAAAGTCTCATGTATGCCATGCTGTGTACTAGGCTAGATTTCTACTTTGTCGTAAGCTTAGTTAATAGATATCAGTCAAACCCCGGGAAGGTTCATTAGCAGGCTGTAAAGTATATTCTCAAGTATCTCAAAGGTACGAGAGATTATATGCTAGTTTACAGGGCTAATGACTTGGTTCCTACAAGATACACAGACTTAGATTTCTAGGCAGATAAAGATGAGAAAAAATCCACTAGTAGATATGTCTTCACCTTATCTGGAGGAGCTATTTCATAGAGGAGTATCAAGTAATATTGCATTGCTAACACAACCATGGAAGCTGAGTGTGTGGCAGCTTTAGAGGCATCTAAGGAAGCAGTTTGGCTTCGGAAGTTGCTTTTGGAACTTGGAGTTGTACCACACATGGACAAACTGATTGTAATGTATTGCGACAACACTGGTGTAGTCTCACAATCCAAAGAAGCATGGAACCACAAAAAGGGGAAGCACATAAAGATGAAGTGCCATCTGATCCGAGATTTCATCTAGAGATGGGAAGTTATGGTAGAGCAGATTGCCTCAGAGAATAATCTAGTATGTCCTTTCACCAAGCCTTTGGCGGAGAGAGTCTTTAGAAAACACTTAGACGTCATAAGGATGGGTACCTATGGACTTACTTAGTCTTAGAGTGCAAGTGGGAGATTGTTGGAATATATGCCCTCTTAGACTAGATTTCTAATGTATTTTTTACTTGTATTAATAAAAGTATTCTTCTCAAAATTTGTTTGTGAAATTTTCTTTATATTTATACATGATTTTATTGGAAAAAGACCCATTGTATTTAAGTAAATAGTTCATGTGAATGGAGGTCTTTCACAGTAAGGTATGGACCATGGGATACTTAACACATAAACTATTATTCTTAACCAAATGATGAAAATGGAAATCTCATCATGGCAAGGTTATTATATTATGCATTCCAAATAGGGAATGGCTTACCTTTAACCAATGAGTAGCTTACTCATTTCATAACACAAGTATATTTTGAATATGTAGAACATGATCTGTAGTAGTGGTTTCTAAAAGTACTATGTGATAGAAACTCAGACTACTACTCCTATAGCGTAGACTTGTACTCTACAACTTGAGTATAAGTTGGTAGTTTGACAAAACTGGAAGTGTATGCTTTGATATACTATAGTTGAGATTCTTGAGAATGACTAATATACTTGTATGTTGGGTATATGTGACTAGTTAGTCAAGACAGACTTATACGAGATAGTGTCTACACTATATCACCTATTGTGGTTGTCTGAATGATCTAATTATCCAGGGCCTTGGAGAACATGACTTGGATATTAGTTTTAGGGTAGCTCTCTTGGAAAGTTGGAATATTCTAAGAAGTTGTGGATCATTGGACTAGAAGTCTCAGGATGGTAGATGTCATTTAGAGAAGTGTTAGTACACTCTTTGCTCTCTAAATGAACAGCGATGTGTAGATAGGTATTTTAGTCATTTCACCTATGGGTTGAAGACATAGCTAACGTAGCATTGTTCTTGTGGTCAATATTTTCTTATGGTGATATTAGGAAATATTTAAAATATAAAATATAGCTATTTATATAGCATGGTATTTTGGTTATTTTAGTAGCCAATGGAATGTGTCATTTTGGTTCTTGGAATATCCCGTAAATCCTAATTATTTTAGGTCAAGGAAATGGTCACAATGGAAAAAGAATTTTATTTTATTCTGGAAGTTTAATTTATTTCTGGACTGGAATAAAATACAAGGAATGAGAGAAATTAAATTTATTATCTAGTTTGATTGGTTAATTAATTATTCAGGGCCTAAGCCCAGATTGAATAATTAGAAAAATTAACCTAAGCTTAAACTAGTTAATAAAAGGCTTAAGAATTATTTTAGTTCATTTGGACTCATTAATTATTTTTTGGATTATTTTAATAGGCATAGGAAATAAATAATTAATGGTTATTATTTTTAGGCTCATTGGGTCCAAGGAAAAATAATAAATTATTTTGACTCAATAGCTTGGACTAAAGGGTTTTTTATTATTCATGATACAAAAGAGTTCAGGATTACCCAAACCTCTTCTGTTGATAACCTCCGGATGTTTGAAATATCAAAACACCAGGGTTGGATTATCTGGAATGTGAATAGGAGTCATGTAGTGGGGGGGAGGGGGGGGGGGAAAGAGAGAACTCACGACACTGAGGGAAAAAAAACCAAAGTTGGTCCTCTGTTCTCTCTCTCTCTCTCATTTTGCTCAGTTTTTCCTTTTTCATCTTCTTATTGTGCTAACTAATAGCAAAGGATTAAGAAGGACCAGCCCTCACCTAGGTTGTTTCACCAACATAGATAGGCGGTGGAATATTTTGAGAAGCAAAAAGCTTCACGTACAAGCCGATGGATCGCTAGTTTCTTGCCGGAATCGTAGTCAAGATAGGTAGCTGCTCCTGTGGTTGGTGCCTCATCTTCTCAACCAAACCAGAAAAAGACATGTAAAGGTATTGATTCTCATATTATGCTATGTCGTGTCTTTGCTTTCTTGGTCTTGTTTCATGCGTGCATGGCGTCTCTTGTTTTTCGTTCCTGTAGGTAGATTGCGAATATTTCTCATTTGTGTGTTTTTTTCATTATTTTTCTATTATTTTTGTTTTTTTATTTTTATTTTTTATTTGATTTTTTTTATTTTGAGTGTGAAATTGACATCGTCATGGATAATTACTTTTGGGCCTAAGATCAAATGAGCTACAACGATGATAGATGGCAAATTTGCAAGGTCGGATTGACGCTTTTTGTGAGATGTCTGTCACTTGAAGCCTGAATGCATTCTTTTGTCACAAATACAAATTTATCTGTTAAGTGGCATGAAAAAGCATCCCAACGTATGAGCCATCAAAGAACACAATTAGCTAAGTTGGTTGAAGATGCCATAACGGGCCATACACTTGAACAAGAGAATCTCAATGGAAAGGAAAGAGAATATGAGGAACAATTGCCCAATCTGGAAAGGGCGGTATTCGATTATACTCTATGTTTGAATAATTCTAACTTCTCTTTGCCACATGATTTCTTAGGTTCCTCTCCATTTTGGAGGACAATGGTCCAAATGATGATGTATGAAGTTTAACATATCTCATAAGGTTAGATTTATCAATGATTCATCATAAGAAGTCCTTAAAGGATATTGCCAAATTCTACCCTTCACCCCAATTTCAAGGAGGTAACTTGGTATTTGCAAAAGCATTGAAAAGTAAGGATTTCTTGATCCCATCCTTAAGAACTCAATTGCCAAGTTTTAAGAGGAATTCTCATTGTAACAAATCTTTTGAAGGGTTAAATGGTGATTTCAAGTTTGATGCATTCTTTAAATACCATGTACACTTATATGTTGACAAAAATATTTGTGTGTTTAAAAGAATGTTAGAGAATAAGGTCTATGTGTTTTGCTTTGTTGAGAAAAAATTTTTTCATGAACCTTCTATTTTTCAAAAACCTCTCTTCTTTCTACTTTCATTATCCTTACATTTTTCAATGAGCATCAATGCCTTTTACAAAGTGATGATGAGAAAGCATGATGAGTGGAAAGAATTTGTCTCTTTATCTTAGGTTTGGTTTTCTTGAGTCAGTTAAATGTCTTTTCCCTCCCCAAATAAGGAAAACATTTTCCATCTTATGTATGGAGGAGTGAGTCATGTCTTTATTTGCTTTGTTAGGATTTTTATTAGTATTTTTCTTTAATTTGTTTTCTTTTATTTAGGTGTGTCTTTATTTTGTTATTATTTTCCTTGTACTTTTATTTGAGTTTTCTTTTGTATGTTTGAATAAAGTCTTCTTGAACAAACTCTTCTATTCTTCTCCATGTTTTAATATTTATTGGAGCATTATTGCACTTGGGGAGTATTGTTTAACTTTATCCCTCCTTTTATCATTTTTTGTCCCTTTGGAGATGCTTTCTTTTGTTAATTTTTTGACAATAAGGACATTGTCCAGTTTAAGTCAGGGGGAGTGGTTTGGTGATCTTCTTTGTCCAATTTTTTTTTTTTTATCAATCATCCTGGAGTTTTCTTGGTATCAAGTTATTTTGGAAAAATGAAAATTTGAAACTTTGAAAGTTTGGAGATTTTGTGGTTAAATTGAATTTATTTATCTATAATGGAGTTATGATTTTCTTTTTAACTTTGGATAAAATTTGTCATTCATTATGGTTAGATTTTTATTAAAAAGTAAACTTGTGTATAAAGTTGGATTTTGCTAAGTCCTGAGAATTTAAGTTAACATTGGTTATATTTGGTATTTGAGTTATGTTTTATTCTTTAAGTTTGAATATGGATGATTTGATGAAATATGAGAAGAGTTGTTGATTAATTCTTGTATTATAGATTTAAAGTTTGCTTGACTTTGAGTTGTGAATAAGGAATGTGAGGAAATAAAAAATTTGAATGAAAAGAAAAAAAATGTGAGTTAGCAAAAAACATGAAGTTGAAAAAAAAAATTGCTTTCATCTTTTGAGGAAAAAAAGAAAAAAAAAAAACCTTTTGCTGGAAATGGAGTTAATATAGAGAGAAGTAGTAAGTATTGTTCAATGCATTCTCTTGAGGCTATCCCGAAGGTAAAAAGGTAAGAAAGAAAAAAATGATGAAAAAGAACAATAATAATGACCATAAGGGGGCCAATATGGTATGTGAAGAGAAATCCATTCACTTGAGGTTATCAATTTCCTATATCATTTAAAAAAATAAATAAAAGAGTAGAGTGTTTTCCTTATTTCATTAACTTGAGTTGTATAAATTTGAGTTTATAATGCTAAAATTGGTTAAATGACTTGACTTGTATGATTTATATTATCTATGTTTTTGCTTGAAGAGTAGGATGATTTTCTTGTAGTAGATATAAGCTTATTTATAACTTAACTTTGATGGCTTTGGATTTGTTTGATTTAATACATGATTTTACAAGGTTTTGAAAGGGTTGAATGAATGATGAATTTACGTTTCAAGTTGGAAGAAAGTTATGTCTTCATTATGAATGAATGGGCTAAGGAAAAATTTGCTAAATTGTTTTATCTTGCTCTAAATGCATAGTGTCTAATTTTTGTTTGCTTGAGGACAAGAAAAGTTCAAGTGTGAGGGAATTGATAGGGGCTAAATTCATCACTATTTTTCTAGTTATTTATGACTAATTTGAGATACTTTGATATAATAACTAGGCATATTCCATCTTATTTGATTTTTTGCTTGTAAAAAGTATTTTTGACAAATTTGTGCAGATTTAAATGAATTTTGAGCAAAAAGTGAAAGATTCCAAATTGTACATGGCGCCTGGTCTATTCTAGAAAAAGTAGCAAATAGTGAGAAAGCATATTGGACCCGGCGCCAGGAGGGTCGAATGGACCGGCGCCAGGTCCATTCTGGTCAGTGTTGGTGAATTTTCCTTTTCCAAGCAAATTTTGGCAATTTCAGTTTGATTCTTTTGGAAACGCTTTCAACCACGAAAAAAAACTCTTGTACACACTTTTTGGCAATTAGAACTCCTATATATATAATAAAATAATATTGTACAGACTAGTTTTCAATTCTTTATTGTAATATCTTTAGAAAACTCCTAGAGAAACACCAAGATTTAGAAGGATCAAGGGAATTCTTGGAATGGAAGGGGAGGTTGATTAAGAAAGTTTCAAGGAAGAATAAGAAGGCTTACTTGTCTATGAGTGGTTTCTTTTTCTCTTCTTTGTAATTTATTGACAATTTGAGACTAATGTTTTAACTGTCTTTAGATGATATTGTTGGAATATATGCCATCTAGACTAGTTTATCTGATGTAATTATCGAATTTATTAATAAAAGAATTTATTCTCAAAATGTGTTTGTGAATTTACATTTTATTTATACACGAATTTCGTTTGGAAAGGACCCATTGTGTTTAAGTAAGTGATTCATGTGAATTGTGGTCTTTCACAGCAAGGTTTGGATCACGAGTTACTTAATACATAAATGTTTGTTCTTAACCAATTGATGAGAATGGGAATCTCATCATGTATAGGTTATTGTGTTATAAATTTCAAATGGAGAATGGCTTACCTTTAGCTAGTGAGTAGTCCACTTACTTCATAGCATGAGCGTATTTCGAATACATAGAACATGACCTGTAATAGTGGTTTCTAAAAGTACTATTTAAAAGAAACCCAGACTATTACTGCTACAGCGTGGGCTAATACTCTACTGCTTGAGTATGAGTTGGTGGTCTGACAAAGCTAGAAGTATATACTCTGATATACTGTAGTTGAGGTTCTTTCATAGAGTCGATATACTTGTATGTTGAGTATATATGACTATTTAGTTAAGACAGACTTGTACACGATAACTTCTGCACTATATCGCCCCTTTTGACTGTTCAAATGATCTAATTATCTAGGGTCTTGGAGAACATGACTTGGATATTTACTTTAGGGTAACTCTCTTGAAAAGTGGAAACATTCCAAGAGTCATGAATCGTTGGACTAGAGGTCTAAGGATAGTAGATGTCTATTAGAGAGGTGTTAGTACACTCCTCCTCTCTAAATGAACGGCGATGCATAGAGGGGTATTTTAGTCATTACACCAGTAGGTCGAAGACTTTACTAACGCAACATTAGCCTTGGGGTCAATATTTTCTTATGGTGATATTAGAAAATATTTAAAATGTAAAATATAGATATTTATATAGTAGGGGTATTTTGGTTATTTTAGTAGCCAAAGCGATGTGTCTTTTAGTCCCTGAAATGGCCCTTAAGTCCTGACAGATTTGGGTTAAGGAATTGGTCTTGAAAATTATGGGTTTTATTTTATTTAAGTAGTCTAATTTATTATTGGACTAGAATAAAATAAATTGCCCGAGAGAAAGTATATAATTTATCTAGTTTAATTGATTAATTAATTATTCAGGGCCCAACTCCCAGATTGAATAATTAGAAAATTAATTTAGATATAAAACTAGATAAAAGGCCTGATATTTTATATTGGTCTTATTGGGATGTATGCCCTCTTAAACTAGGTTTCTGATGTAAAAAAATCGAATGTTTTAATACAAGAATTTATTTTCAGAAATTATTTGTGAATTTACAATTTTATTTGTGCACAATTACGTTTAGAAAAGACCTATTGTGTTTAAGTAAGTGGTCCATGTGAATGGAGGTCTTTCACAGTAAGGTATGGATTAGGGGTTACTTAACACATAAACTTTTGTTCTTAACCGATTGATGAGAATGAGAATCCCATCATGTCTAGGTTATTATGTTGTGAATTCTAAATAGGGAATGGCTTACCTTTAGCCAGTGAGTAGTCCACTCACTTCATGACATAAGCGTATTTCGAATACGTAGAACAGAACATGTAGTAGTGGTTTCTAAAAGTACTATATGGTAGAAACTTTACCTACTACCGCTACAGCGTGGACTAGTACTCCACGACTTGAGTATGGGTTGGTGGTCTGACAAAGCTGGAAGCATATGCTTTGATATGCTATAGTTGAGGTTCTATCGTAAGGCTAATATACTTGCATGTTAGGTATATGTGACTAGTTAGTTAAGATAAACTTGTACAAGACAATTTCTATACTGTATCATCCCTTGTGATTGTCTGAATGATCTAAATATCTAGGGCCCTGGGAAACATGACTTGGATGTTTGCTTTAGGGTAGCTCCCTTGGATAGCGAAAATAATTCAGGAAGTCGTGAATCCTTGGACTAGGGGCCTAAGGATGGTAGATGTCATTTAGATATGTGTTAGTACACTTCTTCCTCTCTGAATGTACGACGATGTATAGAGGGGTATTTTAGTCATTACACCTATAGGTCGGAGACTTTGCTAACGCAGTATTGTCTTTGGGGCCAATATTTTCTTATGGTGATATTAGGAAATATTTAAAATGAAAAATACAACTATTTATATGACAAGGATATTTTGGTCATTTTAGTAGCCAAGGCGGTGTGTCTTTTGGTCCTCAGTATAGACCGTAAGTCCTAATTAAATACAAGCTAAGGAATTGATCTTAAATTAAATGAAATTTATTTTATTTAAATAGCCTGATTTAATTATTGGACTAGAATAAAATAAAGATCCATGGAGAGAGAGAATTAATTAAATTAGTTTAGTGGTTAATTAATTATTCAGGGCCTTGGCCCAGTTTGAATAATTAAAGATTAACCTGAGACTAAACTAATATAGGCTTATTAATTGGACTAGTTTATTTGGGTTGAAAAATTAATTATTAATTGGGCTATTAGGTTGGTTCTAATTAGAATAATTAATTAAACCCAAAAGGTTAAATTAAGAGTCCAATGGCCTAATCCAGTTTAACCTAGGGTTTTATTTAGGTTAAACAGGAGGATTAGAAACAATGTCGTTCTTACAGAACACACACTCTAAGAGACGGCTTCTTCTCTGTGAAAGGCCAAGCGTCTCTCTCTCTCTCTCTCTCTCTCTCTCTCTCTCTCTCTCTCTCCAGAAGAATTCCCTAGTCTGTTAGTTGTTCACCAAACGGTAGTTAGACATGCCATATACTTGAAGATCGAAAGTTCAGCGTTCACATACATGCAAAGGCGGAGTAGGAGGCTTGCAGGAATCACACCAGAGGCTTCCGCCAACACACCTACCCCAGTTGCGCACTTTCCAGTCCAGCCACCTTTGAGAACCAGAAGGAGAGGTAAATATTTTAAAACCTTGGGATTTGAATAGGGCACAACCGGTGCCGGCTAGGGCAGCCGGAGCCGATGCTGGCCCTGTCCTGGAATCCCTTGTTGTGTTTTTCTAGTTTTTTTTATGTTCACTTCCGCTGCATGCCCTATGTTTTCCGTTTTTCGTGACTTCAGGTCTATTTAGGCTTGTTAATTATTTATTGGGCTGTTTAATGAAGTTTGAAAAATAAATAATTAAGATTTATTATTTATGAGTGTTCGAGTCCAAGAATAAATAATTTTATCTGGCCCAATGAATAAGACCAGGGGTAAAATAAAATTTAAAAAATAATTAAAAAAACAACACGGGATGGATCCCGTTTTGTTTTGCATGAAGGATAACAAAAAGTATAGATGCTTTCTGTTTTCATGTGGATGGATTCTTTCTCAGGAAATTTGATAAAATGAATGGAAAATAAATTAAAGTGCAAGGCTTTTGCACTAAGCAATTCATCATTCACATACGAAACCTATTTTTCACAGAAACTAAGTCTGTGAAACAATCACAGAGAAACCAAACGTAATGCAAACCCAAATCTTCAAGCTTTTACCGACAATGCTGCGGGTACCATTTTGGAAGATCAAAGGCTTCACATGAATGAGACACAGTCGATGTTTACAAGGACGTGATCCAATAGCTTTAAGCATCCTTGTATAGACATCTACATCAGTGCAAAAAGAGTCATTCAATCACAAAGGTAAATTTTTTGTTTTGTTAGCATGCTCTCAGTTTGATGATTTTTGCCATTTTAAACCTTCAGATATTCTTTTGGATTCATGATTTTGTATTGATTTTATTTCTTTGATCAATTTATTTCTATTCTTGGTATTTGATTACTTGAGCATATAATATCTTATTGGATTGATTAGTTCTCTTCTAATTAATTTGCAAAATGATGTTAGGAGAGAATGACCAACTAATTAATTCAATACTAGATATTCTTAACTTGCTTGAAAAAGAGATTAAAGGTAAAAACTAAGTAATCAAAGATTGGTTGATGATTGCCAGAATATAGATTCACTGGCTAATTTCATACTTGAAATCTCCTAAAATATAGGGATTTGTGTAATGATTGATTTTAATGCATCTTTTGGATAAATTAGTTAAGATAAAATATATTTACTAATTTATCTATAAGATAGTGATTCCATGGATTACAAACGAAGTGGTTCTACTTTAATCCTTCATGATGTCGAGACAATAATAAATTGAGAGAATAGTTAGTCAATCATTATTGTGTATTTAAGGATTTTTATCCATTTGCATGTCTTTTCTCTTTGTTCTCACTCCTTCATTATTCTTGTGACTTTTCTTGTGTGACTTGACCTTTTCTCTAGCATATTAGCTTAGTGTTTTGTTTATCTCTTCTTGTTTTATTAACTAAATAATAAAGATTTGGGTAAAGTAAGGTAGGAGTCTAAGTTCTTGTAGATTCGATACTTGTTATTCCCTATACTATATGATAGATATACTTGCACTATGTGTGGTTTTAGTGGTTGACATTTTAATTAAAACTTGATTAATTGTGTAATTTGTTAGTAATATTTTCTACAATAAAAAAGACGCATCATATACCCATTTATCACAAACTAAAGCCATTTATACATATTCATCACAACACAACACAATACAAACCACACTAACAATACAGTAAAATTTTGATTCTATTTATATATAATATTCATCACAAATTCAAACTATTTATATATAATATATGTATTAGTAAATAATTCAACAAAGTCTCAAATACAGCATTCTGCTATAATTCAACATAAAATCTAAATATTGTAATAATTTAAAATTAAACACATGAATAATTTAAGTACTTTGGAAATGCTCTAACAAAAAAAAAAAAAAAAAAAACTATTGTTATATGTGGAGAACTTTGACAATGCTTTGGCGAATAGAAATTTTGACAGCAGCTGTTCACGAACGGTATTACTCCGACAACAACTCACCAACTATTATAATCCAGCAGTAGTAAAAAAAAAATTATTTGCAAGAAATAGAGGACTGCGAATCAAAATAAGGCAAAAAAGAAAGAAATAGAAGAGTTTGAATTAGAAGGACGCACAGAAGAAAAGAAACTGAGGGAATGGGAATGCAAAGAAGAAAGCTTGTTGTGGTCTCAGTTCATAGAGATGAAGATGTAGAATGAAGCCAAATCGCTTGACCCTTTATTTCTTGTGAATTGAAGAAGTCACGCGAAGAATCAAAGATTCCCTCAGGAATTTTTGAAAAAGCCGTCGAGTCTCGTGTCTAGCAAGACCTCGTGTCTTCTAGACACGAGGCCTTTGCTTTTCGCAGCTTTAATGTTGGCTTTTGAATGCTTTTTTGACCATGTTAGGCATCGTGCGACAGGCTTTTTGACCGGTTAATCCTCATGTCTGGTGGACGCAAGGTCCTGGTGGACCTCACGTCCATCAAATGCGAGGTACTCCCTCTATGGGGGTACACAAAAAATGTTGACTATTTTTGGCAGCCATTTTAAAAGGTGCCTAATTTGGTTAAAACCCCAAAATTAGAAATAGGAGAAGAAAAACCAAACTTATGAGAAGGAAAATCATATCATGTAAAAAAAGAATGCTGCCTTGAATATCTAGAGAGAAGAAGAAGATAGAGATGAAAGGATTAGAGGCTTTTTTTATTTTTTTTAAGCTATGAAGCTCTGATAATATGAAAGATTTGAACAGAAAATCTACTTATGCCTCCTGTTCTTATTTTACACACACACACACACACACACACACACACACACACACACACATACACATAAAGAAAGAGAGAGAGAGAGATATCAAAATAAACAAAAATACGAAAGATACATTAAACATATATGAAAGATATTAGATATAATATTTAAAAGAAATATTAAAGGATATATTCTAAACCCAAAAAAAAAAATATAAAATCCATTATATTCCATTCCATTTCAACTAGCATAGATCATCTATCCCATTCTCTCATCCACTTTTTTCTCCATTCATATAGAATTGACATATGACCACTTTGTTGAAAGAAAAAAAAGAAAAAAAATCAATAATACTATATCCATTTTACAATATAAGTCATTTTAAACTTATACACAAAAATTAAGGGTTTTAAATTCTACACAATTTTAAAACTAAACTTCTAAAAACACCCCATAATTAAATTTTTATCTACTTTGGTAATTAGAGAAAGTTGGGTCATAATTAGTGAAAAGAAAGAGATTGTAAGGAATGGTAGAGGTGGAAAAAAAGTAATAAATATTTATAAAATTTTGTAAAACGACCTATATTGTGAAAAAAAAAATCAAATTCAAAATAACCTATATTATGAAACGGATGTAGTATAATACATGACAGTTTTATATATTAGTGGGAGAGTGGGGCAGAGATTTGTGTTGGCATTTCAACATGTCAAATGTGGAGCAGAGATTAAAAAAAAAAATAGAGAAGATTGAATTAAAATGTGAAGAAGTCATTGTTTTCATCATGGCCTTCTTCTTCTCCAAGAAGTTGCAGCGCAAACCTCTCCCACAAATTCTCCTCGCGGTAATACCTGCATGATCAAGTCTTGCTAGCCATGGGTTTTCTTTGAGCTCGTTTGACAGAGAATGGTATCTCTGCTAGTTAGTAACCCTTCTGATTGTGCTATCTTCTATCTAGTGTGGTATCTGCTTGTGCAGTGTGGACGTATTGCTTTCTGGTGCTTTGTTTGTTTTTTGCATACCCGACAGTGATTTCTGCAGTTTTGTTGGCATGTCAGAGCACTTGATTGTTATGCTATACTATGGTTGCTCATGATAGATGGGTTCCTCATTAGTTTCTTGTCTGGTGTTGTTGATAGCTGCCATTTCGTTCTTCTATTCCTGCAATTGTATGGTTTTAAATTTGGAACGATGTGGAGTGCTGGATTTAATTTCTTGTGTACGATCTGTGTTCTTCGTTCTTTCCTCTTTCCATGCGACATCCAACTTTGATTATTTAAAATAGCCTCTAAGCTCATGAAACCAACTTGTCAACAATACTCCTAAATTCCAACTGCCTCATTTGACCTGTGTCGAACCTGAGTCCACCTACCCCAACTCAACCACATAACCTGAGTTCTATATTCAAATTGCTGATGGCATCTCGGTACTTCCCCATCAACTGGACATCCATTCTCCAAACAGTCACATCTGACATCTAGTTAATCCAAATCACCACAAGACAAAATCACCTTCTTTCAATCGGACATCTCTCTTTCCCCACACACACAAGCCAAACGAATCATTCTAATCTACAAATGGACAACCCACAGTAGCCTAATCAGTAAATCCATCCCTCCTGGAATTTGTTGCCATTCTGTTATCACTTTGTTTCTGTCACCTCATTCGGTAAAAGAAAATCACAAAGTTCAAAACCCTTTCCAGCTGCTTTCTACTATATCAGCCCTCCTTTTGTCCTGGGGACTGGACCAAATGGTCCAGACCAGAGGACGAAAGAAAGCAGACAATTATGTGGCTCTACCTGCCTCCCCACCTCGGCCTGCCTTACCATATGCTCCACCAAACCTTATTGTAATGCATAACAACGACCCATCCTCTTTCTGGGTGGTACTATAGTCCACACACCCTACTCCTTTAGAGTTATCTTACCCCCATCATCCGGCCCCTGAATCTTCCAATGTCACATGCACTGTGTCCCCTGCTGTAAGGAGCATACCCCTTCCCGATAAACCTGTGTCTTTTGAGCCCCCTGCCCCCTGTGTGGGTGAGACCAACATCTCTCAGCTGGAGAAACAGCCTGATCCTAAAAATTTGGAAACCGGGCAACCTCTGCGTACTTGGGCAAATGTTGTGAAAGGGAACCGTGAGCAATGTAATGGAATGAGACTAAGCCATATCCCCAGCTCGAGTGAATTCATTGATATTGATGTGCTCGACTTTGAGGATGCTGAGGTAAAATTGGGCCACTGCTTAATTGGGATGTTTACAGGGAGATTCCAGGGCATGAAGGCAGTAATGGAACTCACTAAATAGTGGGGAGTTCATTCTAAGGTACACACACATACCTCTGGTTAGCTTATTTTTCAGTTCTCAACAGATGAAGATAGACAGGCAATTCTCCATGGGGGGCCGTATGCAGTGTTTGGTAGGTCTCTTATGCTCAAGGTTATGCCATCTGAATTCGATTTCTCCTTGGATGAAATGAGTATAATGCCCATATGGGTGACGTTTCCAGCACTACCCCTCGGTTGTTGGAACAATAGGGCACTAAGCAAAATTGCATATGCTATTGGCATCCCCATTATGACTGACATGCTTATTGCTAAGCTTAATAGACTATCCTATGCTAGAGTTCTGGTGGAAGTTGATGTTTCTAAACCTCTAGTGAAAATGGTGCCAATTAGACTACCATCGGGGAAGATCAAACAGCAACCTGTGAGGTTTGAGTTCGAGCCTGCGTTTTGTAATCACTGCTGCAAATTTGGGCATAACTCAATTGCTTGCATAGGGGATAAGATGAAAAAGAGAGAACAATTACTGAATACCTTAGTTAATGATGTGAACTCTTGGCAAAAGGGCAAGCCAACCAAAAAGAAGAGACCATTGTCTGTACCGGCTAGAAATAACAACCAACTACGGTCTCCTTCACTTGGGGAGACACGTTCTGCGTACATTCACAAGGGAAAGAAACCAGTCCAGCATCAGGAACACGTTGGCATGCTGAAACCACTATCCGGTGCATCGTCCAGCTCACAAGTGGTGGGCCAGCATTCTTCCATGCAAAACGGGAGCCATGCTGGGCCTGATGTGCCTATTGCCCCAACTATGGTTGTCACGCCACCAGACCAAATAAGGGAAATGAGTGGGCGGTCTAGGAGAAGGCGATCAGGGCATTTCCAATCACATTCAAATTCAAGGGTGCATGTACACTTTCAAAACACTCCCACAATCTCTCCAAGAAAGAATGATACCACTATGGATGAGTTTCCTAAGACAATGGTGAAAACAGGTAAGGCAATCGTGTAGGCCACAAGGTTCATTCGTTCTGTATGGAAAAAAATATGCTGACCATAGTCTTGACTTGATTGGTGCCCAATAGGCACTAGTTAGTCCCCAATGAGAGTCGCATGTTAGAATATTAGAGGGTTCAACATAACCCTCAAGCAACACCGAATTCGGGAGTTTATCTTTAAACATTGTGTGGATGTTATTAGATTGCTAGAAATAAAGTTGTCTTTGGATAGACTTGAGAATATCCATCAAAACTAATTCCCTGATTGGTCGATGATACATAACTTGGCTAAGTTAGATGGAAGTAGAGTAGTTATCTTATGGAACATTTCTATGGTGGATGTCCACCTCATCCATGGCATGGCTCAGGCTATTACTATACGCATCACCTATAAGGTTACTCATGTTACTTATTTTTTTACTTTTGTCTATGCTTACAATAATGTCGTTGCACGAAGGCCATTATAGGAGGATTTTCAGTACTTATCTACCGCGTTCTCGGAGCCATGGATCCTTATAGGAGATTTTAACACCTATTTACATGAGGATGACAAGCTTAGTGGTATCCCACCATCGAATTATGAAATTAAGGATTTCGCTTCCATTTGTGCGGAGACAGGCCTGGAGGATCTTCCCTATGTGGGACTGTGGTTTACTTAGACAAATTTGAGGGTTTGGTCTAAGCTGGACAGGGTTATGGGTAATGAGACATGGTTACAGAGCCACGCCCAGGCATCCGTGGAGTTCTTCCCGATTGGTTGTTTGTCTGATCACAACCCTTTCCTTTGGTCATTGGTTGAAAACCAAGGGGGAGTAGTGCGACCGTTTAGGTTCCTTAATTTCTAGGCTGACCACCACTCGTTTCTTGACCTGGTCAAAAGAGTATGAGATCGGTTATACATGGGTTTCTACTAGTTCACTCTCTGTCATTGATTAAAAGACCTTAAGAGGGACTTGAAGAGATTAAACAGCCTGGAATTCTCTCATCTATCTTCTCGCGTTGAACAAGCAAACAGAGCTGCCCAAAGTGCTCAAGAGCAATTACTTAGAGACCCTAGGGATATGCACCTTATTGCGCAGTATAAGGAGTGTAAGCTGTCAGCCTGGCATCTTGTGGAGGCAGAAATGAAGTTCTACTGGCAACTTGCAAAAGGGAAATATATCGCTCATGCAGACAAGAAAACGCGCTACTTCTTTAACATAGTCAAACGAAATAAAAAAAGAAACTTCATTGCTTCGATTCTCAAGGAGGATGGTACTATGACAGACAGTCCAAAGGCTTTAGCTGAGGAATTTGTTGAATACTACCGTAAACTACTAGGGACTAGGGCACAGTTCCAGTGCATCAATGTGGATTACATTCGTGCTGGGCCTATAGTCCCACATGATATGAAAGTTGACTTGGTTAGGGAGGTCATGGATCAGGATATTAAAATGGCCCTGTGGGACATTGGTGACTACAAAGCTCCAGGGCCAGATGGTTACTCTGCCTTATTCTTCAAGAAAGCTTGGGGTACGGTTGCTTCGAGTCTCTATAATGCGGTTAGGGAATTTTTTGTATCTGGTAGAATCCTCAAGCAAATTAACCATTCGGTTATTACTCTGGTTCCTAAGTCTAATCATATGGAGAGGGTGGGGGACTATAGACCTATTTCCTGCTGCAATGTGGTGAACAAGATCATTTCAAAAATTCTTGCAGACAGGCTTACTAGTGTTCTACCTTTTCTTGTGGACATCTCCCAGTCAGCATTCATTCATGACAGGCTCATGGCGGACAACATCCTAATGGTTCAGGAGCTTATGCGGGCATATAGTAGGACAAGAGTTTCTCCTCGGTGTACGGTTAAAGTGGATCTAAGGAAGGAATATGACTCTGTTAGCTGGACTTTCTTTCTAGATTTACTAAATGAACTGGGTTTCTGCTTCTTTTTGTGGACTGGATTGAGCAGTGTGTTACTACTACATCATTCTTAGTTGCTATCAATGGGACGGTGCAGGGATTCTTTAGAGGTGCAAAAGGGCTGTGACAAAGGGATCCGATTTCTCCTATGCTGTTTATCATTTGCTTAGAATATTTCTCTTGTATCGTCAAAGTGCACACACTTGGGAATACATTCCACTACCGTCCCTAGTGCGAGGCTTTAAGGATTACACATCTTGCATTTGCTGATGACATCATGCTGTTTGCCAAGGGTGACCGTTCTTCTGTTCGGTTTCTCCTTGATTGTCTGGAGGAATTTAATTGCTACTCTAGTCTCGCTGTTAACAGGGATAAATCTAATATTTATCTAGCTGGTTTTAGTAGCACTGATCAAGAGGGTATTCTGGATGATACGGGTATTCCCATTGGCCACTTCCCATTTCGCTACCTTGGCTTACCAATCACGATTGGTAGAATCCGCCTTTCTTCCTACAGACCCTTACTGGATAGAATTGGCTCCTACATTAGCCATTGGTCTGCACGCTCTCTTTCTTTTGCTGGGCGCCTCCAACTTATTCAGTCTGTACTTCAAGGGGTTGAGTGTTTTTAGTTGTCCAGCCTTCCTACTCCGTCTGCTGTGATTAATCAATTGGAGAGTATGGCTTGGGATTTCTTGTGGGACTCCAAAAAGTCAATGGTTGCCTGGAAGGATATTTTCCTTCCCAAAAATGAGGGAGGACTTGGATTGTGACACTTACAGACTTGGAATGCTGCGCTTTTGACTAGAATCATTTGGGACATACATGCAGAAAAATAATCCTTGTGGGTTAAATGGGTGGACCACTTCTACACGAAGGGTAGATCTATTTGGGAGATAGAACATCATAGGGACCATTCCCCACTGTTTCGTAGGCTGTTGGAAATTAGAGATATGATCCTTGAATGGGAACAAGATTCTCACACCGCTACTGTTCTTCTTCACACTTGGGCAATGGGTACCTCTTCGTTCACCTCTCAAGCTTACGACTACCTTAAGTTTACTTCATCGAAAGTTTATTCGGCCAATATTATTTGGAAATAGGGACTAACCCCCAAGCATTCATTCATGGCCTGGTTATATGCTAGGGGACGGCTAAAGACCAAGGATGCACTTGTTTTTTGATTGGATGACTTGTCTTGTCCATTGTGCAAGGCACTACTGGAAATGACTAACCATTTATTTTTCAAGTGTTCGGTTTCAGCGACTATTTGGAAGGAAGTTAAAGTGTGGCTGGGCTTACCACACGGATTAAATTCGACCAACTCTTGCCTCCAGTGGTACAAGTGTACCAACCATGGTACATCGTGGATTACTAAGGCTAAGGCTACTGCTTTGCTTGCCACTCTATATTACATCTGGAATGCCCATAATAGAGCGCTGTTTGAGGGTGTAGTTTGCCAACCTTTGGAAATTGCTAGAAGGATCAAAACACATTTGTAAATCCATTATAAACCCATAAAGTTATATTAATAAAGCTAAAATATAAAAAAATAAACCATATTCCACTCTATTAACACAATAAATAGATAATTTTATACAAAAAATAAAGAGAAAAATAAAATAATATTTATATTTGATCAGATTCTATAAAACTCTTGTACCTTTCAAGTAGATAAAATGGATAATGTATATAGTGTAAATTTTTAATACTGTAACTTATAATAAATCTAGACTATCTAAGTATTTTGGAACTACAATTTTAATTTTTTTAAAAAGAGTTATATAATTAAATAAAGATTATACGCTCCAAATGAAATTATGCTATCACATGGGCAAAAGAAAGTTTAAAATCAAAAAATAAAATTTAAAAAATAATGTGAGAAATATATATATATATATATATATATATGTGTATGTGTGTGTGTATATGTACACACACACACACACACATATATATATATATATATATATATATATATATATTGAAGCAGAATCCTCTCACGATGACACGTGACAACAATCACACATTCTTAAACTGACATGTGACATGATTATTATCCATCTAAATATAAATGTTCTGTTCAACATACATTGCACCAGATGACTCTATATCTTCAAATTAGATAATACATCATTATCTTCTATTTTGATAACTATTAGATATTTATTTTTTTACTATTATAAAATATATGATTCTTTGAATGTTATCTAAATTCATTTAAAATTTTAATTAAATTAATTAATAAAAAAATTTATATTTACTATTAATACATAAAATTTTAAAAATTTAACATTAAAAATTAAACAATTCGTGGAGATATCAAACTAGTAAATTATTATTTACATCGGATGGGATGGGATGCCATAATCCGTATCCCAAATGTTTTCAGAACCGGACCGGTCATCGAATTGAAAAAATTACTGATTTACGGTTTAATGGTCCAATCGCAATTAGACCGTAATTGAACCGTAATTGAATGGGTAATATTATAGTTTAAAAAATAAAAAATATAATTATTTTTGAAAGAAAATTGATCAATAATATAGTGTAATTTAAATCCATAAAGACATAAATATTCAAATTCATCATTAAAAGTAATCATTTTTAGTTTATAACTAACAATCTAACACATTAAAGTAATTTATTAAATTATGTATTTTAATTTGTCCCCCAAAAATTACAAAATGGCCCTAAATTTTTTTTAAAAGAAGCCGGTTTAATCGGTTGGACCGACCGGTCTACCGATTCACCGGTTGGACCGGCCGGTCAAACACAGTTCTCTAAAAAACCACCGATTTTTGAGGGAATCGGTCTAATTGACCAGACCGGACCGGTTGGAGGACCGGTCCACGTCCGGACCGATCGGTCCAATCCGGTCCAAATAACAATGCGCATCCCTTAAGAAAGAAAACAAAAATTAGCGATTCTTTGAAATCTAAGATGGGGGCCACCGAAAACTTTAGAGTTTGTGAAATCGGACTTGGCGGGCAGCTTTTTAAGTCCGTCCAACTTGCATGTGTTAAGCGTGTGCCAGTGGTAATCACTCCCAATGGGATCATAGTAAGCTTGAAAATGATTGCACACCAAAGTGTTTTGCGGTGAGAATGCATTATAAAAAGAAAATCAATGATGCTCGTTCGCATATTAGGGCTTCAAAAATTACACTGACCTAAATTTATTCTTTCCATTTCACTAACACTAGTGTGATTCGCAAGGATAGAGATCAAGGAAAAGAGGAAAAGAAGAAAATATTTTAATTTTTATTAAAATGAGTAAATATAGTTTATTTTATTTTATTTAATGGATGTGGAAAGAAAATAAATTTATATTTTTTCTTATTCAGTTTACTTTTCTATTTGTTTTATATTTATTTTCAATTTTTTGGTTCTTTTTCTTTTTTAGAGTAAAATATTTTATCATTTTATCTATAATGTGACAGTCAATGCAAAGTTAACGTTTGTTTTTAAGAACCAAAATTGTCATTTGAAAAAAAAAAAATTAGGGACTCAATTTGTTAATTTATTAGATATCGAAAAGTTCGAGAATTATGATTGTTTTTTCTTTTACGAGTCTAATGTGTGTATATGATAAATATAGTATAAAATAAGTATTGTATGGTCGATCAGGAGGAGGAAAGACTAAGTAGTACTTTTATTAGTTTTTTATATATTAAAGTAAAGTTTTGATATTAATGAAATTATTAAATTTATAAATTTATTTTTTGGAGATATTTTTATTTAAAATTTTCTTAATTTACTTAAATTAAATTATTTAATTAAAACTCTCTATCTATTTCTCTTTTCACTTTGGAATCTGTATGAATTATTATTATTAGCATATAAATTTGAAAAGAATTACGTTTTTAGTTAATAATATTACTATATTATTTAAAAAATAAAAGTAAAACACATAGTTAAGTCTTAATATTAGGTACTCTTGTATTAGAAATAATAAAGCTAATTTAAAAATTAATAACTAACTAATGTCATGATTTATTAGAATAATAGTATTATTAAAATTAGAAGTTTTCTTTATTTTTTATAATGGAAAATATTTGTTGTAAAAATAGTTTTTTTATGCATACATTAATTTAGATAAATAAGAGTATTTATGGTAACTTATTTATACATTAAATTTGTTAAATCTTTAAAAGATATAATTATTATATATCTGTGTTAAGATTTATTTAAAATAACTATATAAATTTAAAAATCAACCATAAATTATGACAAATAAAAATAATTGACAGAGTATACTCTCAATCCAAAATTAAATAGCAATATATCTCTTCTTAATTTAAATGTGTTAAAATGAATATTTACTTTTTTAAAATAAATATATTTCTGTTTAAATTTCTATTATTAACTTCTATCAATTTACCAATAATCTAATATATAAGTTCATACAAAAATAATATTTAGTTACTTTAAAATACTATTTATTAAGTAATTCATTATATATATGTGTGTGCGCGTGTGCAAATTGACAAACTTAGCATGTAATTTTTTTTTTTTCTAATGGCAAGATTGGTCTCCAAAAATATATATTGATTTTGTGTTGATCGTCACATAGTGAATAAAAAGACCAAATATTTTACTAAAAAAGAAAGACAAAAAAAATTTGAAAATAAATATTAGGAAAAAAAATTTGCTAACTGAAACAAATTTGAGGACTAAATCCACTAATTTACCGCCACAATATTGAACCATGATAATACCCCTTTTGTCCAGGTTCAATATCTGTTTTGGTTGTTTCTACATGAATACTATTTAAATATAGTTAAGATGCAACAATAACATGTAGCTAGTTAACTACTATTTAAATTTCTTTATTAAGTCAAGCGTAAATATCCAATGACGGGTGAGTGATTAATAACACATAATCGTGGATATTTGAATACTAATTTGAATTTCATATTAATTATGAACTAGTTAAAAGACGTTATATTTTGTAATATTAATATTATAATAGTAATAATAAAGGACAGAATTAATATGTTAGACTGTGGACAAAGAGATAGACTAGAAGGCATATGTTTCATATTTTTTTTTCTCAACTGTAATTGTAATCGGTTTCTATCTTTCTTGTTTCCGTGTCAAAGAAAATTTGGTCACCCACCACATATCAAATTACAATTATGAAAGAAGAAAACATGTGATACGAAAACGATGTTATACCATACTATTCTCTTGACATAGCCATATTTCCAATACATATTCGCTCTATATAAGCACCATTTCTCGTTCCGATCCGAGGCACGCCCACGTCTAAAAACCTCCAACAAAGATGGAGTTTCTAAGCAGCAAAATCTTGCTTTGCTGCTTCCTGGTTTTGCTTTTCGATACATGTCCCGCACTTCCTGTACAACTTGGTAAGCCATTACGGTCCTCTTTCAAAACCAAACTTTTCATGTTTATTAAGTTATGTGCGTAATGATTTTTTTCCTTTTTTTTTTTTTTTTTAGTTGCAGAACTTGAAAATGATGAATTCAGCTATGATGAAGCAAGCCCTAACGGACCATCACATTGGGGAGACATTAAGCCGGTGTGGAGAACGTGCAGCACCGGAAAAATGCAGTCTCCCGTTGATATATTGTATAGTGGGGTTGTATGTGCTCCAGAGCTGGGAAGGCTTCGAAGGCACTACGGATTTTCAATTGCCACGCTTGTTAATAGAGGCCATGATATGATGGTATTTTCTCCATTTCACGAGTATTTTAACCCGATTTTTAAGCCACTAGCTCGATATCCAAATATTTAATTTGGAGTTTACAAGTCTAAAATTTTCTTACACTATGCTCCCCGAAAACTTCATTGGTTTGATTGACAAAACCACGAAGGAATACTGCAGATTATGTTTCAAAAGTGAATAAAAAGAAACAGGAAAACAGAAAACACCTGTCCTAGACAATCCAAATTGTCCTAATTAATTAACCTATCGATGACCATATGTATGGTAAAAACAAATCCAATAAATTTAAAAAAAAATGAATTTCAACTGAATTATTTGAGCTAGGTTTGCGCATGCTGTGGCTTGATAGTGACTTTAGCTGTCCATGTTCAGTTGCAATGGGTTCATGGCGGCGGACATTTCCTTATAAATGGTACTAATTATCAACTCAAACAATGTCATTGGCACTCACCCAGTGAACATCTTATAAATGGACGCAGGTACTTATGTTCTTTCGACCCATTAATTAATTTAATACAATAGAAAAAATCTTAAAGAAGTCCAACTTCATCACATACGGATGTTATAAGCTTGTGTGAATCAACACTCATAAGTTTGCTGAATTATTAGGTTCGATCTAGAGATACATTTAGTTCATGAGTCCCGAGATGGAAAGATTGCTGTAATTGGAATGGTGTACGAGATTGGATCGCCAAATCCATTTTTATCCTCGGTACTTTTTGATCCTCGCGCCCCCCCTTCAGCCACAGTTTTCTTTTTCTTTTTCTTTTTTAAAATCTCTTCCTCATGATGTTTTTCTTTGCCTGACAACAGATAGAGCATTACCTTAAGGAACTTGCTCCTACCATACATGAAGAGAAAGTTATAGGATATGTTGACCCAGAATGGGTAAATATAGGGCAGGGGAAGTATTATCGATACATGGGTTCCCTCACAACTCCTCCTTGCTCGGAAAATGTTGTCTGGACATTAATGGGAAAGGTAAGCCTAATGGAAATGTCGCCAAACTATTCTTACTATTAGATCTCACTGGAGAAATTATTTGCTCTGAATTAAAATTCCACAGGTCGACACTGTTTCAAGAAAACAAGTTGAACTCATCCGAAGGGCTATTCATGGAGTGAGTTTCTTGAGTAAAATTTACTGATTTTGATGAAAAGCCAAATTATGGTTTTCGAGGAACTCACCTTGACATCAAATAACTTGTACTCCCTCCATTTTAAATTATTATTTATAAAACCTTTTGTACGCAAATTAAGGTTATTGAAAATAATATAATAATTTAGATAAAATTTATATTCTATCCATATTAAAAATACTATAACTATTGGTTAGTGAAAATTTTTAAAAATAAAAAGAAAAAAAAGTTTTGAAAAATTATATAATTGACGGGAGAAATATATAATTTCATTAGCTTTTAAATTACTCATGCTGAACCCATTCCTAATGTATATCCACAGGAACCAAAAACAAATGCCAGACCAGTCCAACCATTAAACAATCGCTTGATCCAACTCTACAAGCCGAAGCCATGGAATCCATTGGGCGATATTGTTCAATATGTACTAAGTAGTCTTGATAAAAGTTCAATTTATTAGCTGCCTTCAATTTCCATGTACTTCTCAGACTCAGAGCTACGAAAGGCGAAATTATGCACAAAATCTGCCTTCTCTGGGGGTATCTATTCTGCAGTGTTTAATAAATAAGAATGGATCTTCTATGCTACTCATAATTAATTACTCTTTTTATCTGAAAATAAATTTCGATATCTAACTTAGTAGAAAAATATTAGAAGAATATTTGATCATGTGTAAATTACTATTTTTTTGTTTAATAATCATATGAAACAAACCCCTCCCCAGCGTCAAATTTTATTGATCAAATAGTTGTATCTGTGTTTTTTTTTTAATTTATGAATATAAATTATTCCACCTTTTTGGTGGTTTAATTTTAAAAAAAAAATCATATGAAAGTGGTCAGATTAATGTGTTTGGGAACTCAATGTTAGATATGCTCATTGAGTAAATACAATATTTGTATTTTTTGAAATTAAATAAAGTATGTTTTTATATATTTGTATGTATGAATTATGTATGAGCCTGTTTGTCCACGAATTATTTAGATATTATAAATCAAGTGTTTATTTGTTAAACATAGAAATACTTGATTTATAATATAGTTCGAAATAAATTATCCGCGATCTAAAATAAATTTGGGCAATTTATTTTGGAAGATCGTCTTAATTTTATTAAAGTCTGTATTTGACTTTGGTAATAAAATTAAGGATATATTTTGATATATTGGATGGACCATCAATATTTATTTGTGGAATAGACCATACAAATAAAATATTAAAAGATTATCGTACATAATACCTTAATCCTGAGTGAACAATTATTTATATTTACTAACTTGAAGTTCTTTGAGTTGCCAAAGAGTGAGATTAACTTAATAATCAATATCTCGGCATCTTGGGAATTAAAGTGAATAAATATGAAATAATTGTTATGCAATATGGAATCCGTCACCTTTAACAGGCAAGATCATTTCCCCATGAGTTCTTCTAAGGGACAGTTAAATCTGAGCTCAGTAATTCAATAGTGTCTATTGAATTCAATTTGTAAGTGTGACGTGGTCACATGGTACTGTCAAATTGAAGATGAGAATTGAGGATTTGAATGAGGGGCACTGTGGTCATATTGCCTCATTCAAAGAATTATAGTGATCGACGGGGGTAATTTGTTAGATCGATCAATTAATGGATATAATTATTGACTCCAGTAATTGCGATTAGACTAAGAGTGCAGTTACGTTCTTTTAGTGGAGTGGAACGTAATTAATAAATTATTTTTATTGACAAAATAATTTATTGGAGCTTAGTCTAATTGTATCTGGCCAGGTCCCTTCAGTGGCTTCTAATTATGGGACAATAATAAATTATAAATTATTTATAATTTATTAATGAAAATTGCTGGAAACCAAATATCGTATTTTAGATGGAATAAGATAAGTGGAAATAGTTGTATTCAACTATACTTTTCTTATTCTATCAGGATTTGTATTATGAGATAAAGTCCAATATACATATTGGGATATAACTCTATTTCAGGGATACGTGAGAATCATGGTTGTTGTTCTCTGGAATTTTTCTCTTAGTTTTTGTGTGAGTCTACCCTCAACAAAGAGAGAAGCAAAATACGATTAGCAATTTTTTGGTCCAAGGAGATTACATTGAAAAAGACTCGGGGGTCTAGAGCATTACCAGACGGCCAAAGACTTCAAGAATCGTATTGGTGGAGATGATATCTACAAAGGTATGATTCGTTTCACATATTCTCGAGATTTAATTTAGCTGGCACATAAGCATGTCGATCCGATTAACAAAAATACTCAAATCCTTTATAAATTAACGAGGTCTTGGTAGTGGGAGTTTGGATAAAAATATATATCTATTTTAGTAAAAAAGGAAATATGAATGTCTAATATAGGACAATGGTTATTGCCTGATGAAATATTAACACTACAGGAATCAGTGATGCGGAAAAAAATCGATTATCAATAATGGATCAGACCCGAATTGGTGACGGAAATAAATTTCCTTGCCAATCCTCCGTTCCTAACAACACCACTAAATTTGTTTTTAATTTATTTTTAAATATATGTTGCCAATTTGTTGATAATCGATCGGAATATTAAACCAAGTTTGTTATTTAGGAAATTTGCTAGTTATTGTGCGTGTGTGTGATGGGGAAAGAGTTACCAAGCTCAACGAAGTTTTAAATAAAATGTCAAAATTACTCATATAACACACAATTAGGTAAGTGCACCTATCGTGCAGTATAGAATTTGAGTGACAAGTATCAAAGAAGCTAATGGAACGGGATAAGTACCATTACTTCCTCTTCTTCTATTGTCTAGCCTAACAAACTAGTAAAACTATATATTTACAATGGATGAACACAGAGAATCAACAGAATCCCCCACAAGATTGGCCATGAGAGTTAAGGATAAGAAAAAAGAATAAAAAGACATGTAATTGAGAAAAATCACTCAAAATTAGCCAAGCACGAAACACAAACTCAATATAGTCAAATTCCAATTCTAATACCAGCCAAGGTCACAAATGTAAAACCCATTTTCTCTCGAGTTATGAATTGCCTATTCTTAACCAATCAAATGGTATCTCTATCTCCTTAATTGAACCCAAGAAGTATTAAATACAAAACTCCCAATTACCAAATGTAAATCTAGAAAAACGCACAATACCCCTATCTCTAAGCGATATCAAGATCTAAGTGATTACTAAGTTCTAATTTCTCAATTTCTCTCTCAAGTTAATCAAGGAAAAACAAACATTAAATTAATTAGATTGGAACTGAACTTCTAATCCCATCTCTTGAATTCATTAGAAGAGAGTTAACCAAACAATCAATCTAACAAAAATTAGCCCAAATAATCACATATTAGAAATTAAAATTCAATAAATCAAAAGAATATTTAATATAATAATCTAATTAGGGTTCATCCCATCAAATGAAATTAAAGATATTCATACAATTCATAAAATAAAATAAAGAAAAGGAAAAAGGCAGAAATCAAAGACAAGCTTCTTTTTTTTTCTTCTTCCCAAATCCTCTCTTGATCAACACTCCAATCCTTGAGCTTCTCTCTTGTATTGTAGTGGGTATGTTTCCTCTATGTTGGCCACCCCTTGTGGCTTCATTCTCTTCTATTTATAGCCCTTTTGAAGCCATAGAAATTGTGCAATAATCAAAACAACAAATCTGTTTGCGATATTAAGTGGCATCGCTAATCTCTTATTTTGCTCTATTCCATTATCTGAGCGGCGCCACTTATACCAGCTTGAACGATGTCGTTTCCTTCGAATAAATCCAGCTTCTTAGCTTCGAAAATTGAGTGGCCACTTATTATGAAATTAACAGCATTGCTAATCTCTTATTTTACTCTATTTCGCAATCCGAGCGGCGCCACTTACATTCTAGCAATTTTTTCTTATCTTTTTCAACTCTTTTCAATCTTATTCTTCATCAAATCTTTATTCATGTTTCCTACACAAAACAATGTAAAAATATGGGGATGAGTAGTCATTTAAACAAAGTTTTACAACAATTATAGTATAATTTCCATAAAAAATATGTACATGATGAGCACTCATCACTCCTTGATACAAGCATATAAGCACCGAATTTTAGCTTTCAAATTTGGCAACAAACATTCAAATCAAAGGCTTGAACCCTAGGATAAACAAGGATCCTAGAACCCTAAGAGCTATAGTTTAAATTTTCCAAATCAACCCAAAATACTCTTAATCCCAACTAGGAGTCAAGAATAAATGGAAGAGATGAATTTAGGCAACCAATTGATCTCCTAAAAGAACCCTAAATAAACTAGAAATCCAAGACCCACTTTAGAAAGAACATTGATCTATCCAAGAAAAGATTACAAACTTGATTATTAGGTTAGACTAAGGCCTAAGAGAAGTCTTGATGGATTTTGGAAAGCCCCAAGAGGAATAATCTCTCAACTCTCAAGAGAGACTCTTGAATTCCAAGAAGAAAAATGTCTAATGTTCAAAATCTCTTTCAGAAGAGTTCTAAGGGGTATTTATAGCCCCAAGTTGACCTAGCTAATCAGTTAACTAAATATAGGATTAGGTGACCTTAAAGACAAGTTTGAAGGCCCTAATATATGTCTTTAAATAAGTAAAAATATAAGAAAAGGCCTGGCAATTAAAAAGGAATACAATCAAAACTGAAAATAAGAAAATCAGCAAACTTTGGCTAGGTCCTCAAAGTGAGCCTGCGCCAGTTCCATGGCCATGGCCATGGCTAGCACCGGTTCAATTCTATCCCAGTTGCTCTATTAACTACCCACACAAGTCAGCACCAGTTCAGTCTCTCCAGCTAGTCAAGTTCAGTCCTAGAATTTCTCCCTATTTTGCTTCATCTTCTTTATCTTGATGTTGGCTCTACTTAGTTCTTTGACTTATATATCTAAACATGTTCCTTGATGTAACACCCCGCTACTATGCGACCCGAAGAGGATTGGCGATGTTGCCCTGTCCTTGCGACCAGGGGTCTTTATATAACTAGGTAAGCGAAGAAAGTAATAAAATTTAAACCCAAGGGTACATCATATCAAAACTTATTACAAGGTTTTAGAAATAAACTTAAAGCGTACAAATCCAAAATCCATGATTTAAATAAAATAACATCCAAAGGACAACATCTTCTCATCTCAAACAAATAAAAGAATAATAAAATCTGGAATAGCACTTGACTTTAATAATTGCACACCTCAAATCTAGTACTTACTAAAATATGGTAAAGAAAATGTGTGAGAAAAGAATTCTTAGTAAGTCTTGTGTGTGCACATGGAGCAGTTTGAAAATAACTTCATGATATAATTTGTCATAAGTAGTTGGTAGAAATTATTTGCAATCCATTATTCAAATAAACACTGAGTGGTTCTAAACTTTGCAATAATTCACTGGTCAAATAATTTAAATTCGGATATCCAAAGTAAGAATAATTTAGTAATCAGAAACTGCCCATAACATCATTGCAGCATAATTCCATAATAGAAGAGGTCATGAAACCTTATATCATTACCAGCTACTGTGAAACCCTACATTACAATGAAGTGGGCGATCGACCTACTGGGAGAAATACTGCTCCATCTTCCACCTCAAACTTACCGGTCGTCCATCTCTGGTCAATAGTCTTATCCAGACTATAGTACTACCGTGGATTGGCCTGACTTACTAGTACTATCGTCTCATCCTTAAAGAGTTCATCTCCCAAAAGTGGCTGTCTATTGGGAGACTAGCCTTAACTCTCAGAGACTAGCTAGTACTAAAAGCCTACCCTAATTGAGTACTTAATAAATCATATATCTGATTTAAGATGTTCTCAAACAGATTACTCAAGCGGACAGATCATTCAAACGTGGTAACATGTATTTAATCGAAAGATCCAAAATATCTATATTTCATTTTATAAAAGTGATGATTTGAACAAAACAACATTTAGTGCTCAAAGTGTAAATTTACCATGTTTGGTTATAAAACGACAATTGAAAGATTAGAACTCAATAACTTGCAAACTTGTGCATCGTTTACCAAATGATTATGCAAGGACTTATAGAATTGGAGACTTCTGATAAGCCTAAATCACAGTGCAGCTACATCCGAGATCCCGTCCCCGCCTAGAATAAAATTAATCCATAATCAAAATCTACATCTAATAACTTCTACTCACACTCCCAATCAAGACATGTTAATGTGCATCCAAAAAATATTTTTATATATGCATATATCACGTAGATGCTAATCAACAAATAGGCATTTGATCATTAAATAATGATTAAGAAGTTTTTTTTTTTTTTCAAATGTTCTATTATCAAGTAACTAAATATAGATTGAGTATAAATATTAATTATTAGTCACATATATTAATCATCAGAAATTGACTAAATTATTTAATTGATATTTTTATTAAATTAATAACTAATATTTAATAAATAAATAAGTAGTAAGTAAATAATCACGTGAGTTTCTAGCAAATAAGTATTAAAAATAAAAAATATGGAAGTTTAATAAATAATTTAAGTCAATTGGTTAGTAACATATAATATTTCATATTTTCTTTATTTAACATCTAATATAAATGTAGATAATAATCAAATGATTTATCAATCAATAACAATTTATATTTAGTGATTAATATATTGATAAAGTAATACTGGATAATAATTTGTACACTATTACATAAAAATAATATTTTTTTTCAAGATATCAATTAATGCATATATATATATATATATATATATATATATATATAAAATCAATTGACTAATTAATGGAACAAAGAAATCCCAATCAAATCATCATTGCTAACAAGCATCAAGAACATCATAACCATATAAAACCATAATTGCCCTGTTGTAGGTGAAGAGTAGTATCGACTACCATACTAAAGCAATATTCACATTCACCTTCCTATTTGGTCACAAACTAAACGTAGTTAAGCAAGTTCATACAAAGATCATGTATCACCAATCCTTTAATACATGCTACCATACTAGCCTTTAGTTACACACAATTGTATATCAACAATATACTCAACCCACAACATCCATGGGTATAGGCCTTACAAGAGATGTGGCTGTGAGTTCTTAATGAATAAGGGTGGTCTCGGCCAACTCCAAGATGATCTGGCTATGCTACTTTGAAGGAAATCGGCACTGCACAACTAGCCTTGAAGCCGAGAGAATGGTGATAGTGAAGTGATGAACTCCCCTCTAAGAACAAGAGCGCAATAAGATGGGTGATGCCGAGAGTATAGTTATGTAGTGTTCTTATTTCTCTAACGGGAGCAAAAGAGAGAAGGGAATAGCTGAGAGGGATCCAAATACTAAGGGTGCTTTGGTTGAAAGGGAAAGCAGATTTTTTGCACTTGATGGAATAGCAAAAGGAAAGAAAGTGTTTAGTTTTGAGGATGTGATTGGGGAGTAATTTAGGGAAGAGATCCGAGAGTAATTTTATGATGCACTTTGGCTCTGGAGGAGAAGAGATAGAGGAGTAAGTGCTGAACGATTTCAGCTTTGGTGGAGGGAAAGAATGGATATTTGTTTTCTTAGTGGAATACAGAAGAGATGAGTGCTTGGTTCTTGGTGTTGCTGGAATTTAGAGAAGCAGAATAACTCATGTGTGTATATGCCTTGGTTTTAGCAGCCGATGGGTGAAAGGAGTGCACTGTTTATTTCTTTGTTGTGAGTTTTTGTCACGCCCTGGAATAGAGGATGACATGGCAACACCCTAAAAAGGAAATATCGAACACTTACATACTATAAATAACCAAAACATAACATTCTAGTAATACTTAAAGAACATCCGTACATCGTCTTTAAAGCCAAAATAAAACATACATAAAATTGAATGAAAATGAAAACAACTAGTCACTCTAGATATTCTTCAAACCATTCTTCCCACTCATCCTCATCTAATAGAGAACCTGTAAAACGTTGAATAAGGAGTGAGCTCACTAGCTCAGTAAGGAAATCTGGCTTACCTGGGATTGAGCATGCTACATACACATACACATTTATAAAATGTTTGGTCAAAAGAGCTTCGAAGGTTAGGTTAAACACAACTCATGGGGTTTTATCATATCTTCCTGGTGGGTTGGTCACACCATATGAAGATCTCGGAAAAATCACAAAGAGAACAAGAAGGAGGAAAGGAGGAACATCACATTCTTAGCATTAATTAATACAGAATCGAATGAGGTATAACTGACATTTGAATATCAAACCGATGTTGTTTATTCAATGAAAATAAAGACAAACATATCAAGGGAAAAATACCATCGCTTCAATAGAAGAAAACCAGCGCCAAAGTTAAAACAGAGTGTACCCGGAGCCGGGTTGGAGAAGCACAGTTGGCGCACCTATGAGCCCGGCGTCAGCTGTGAGCAAGAGTGCCATTGCCGAATGTGTTATGGAATGCGTGGGTGCGATTTCCAGAACACCCAAAAACCAATCTGCAACTTCTCAACCCAGAAAAACAGGTCCAATTATCCACTTGAACAATGAAAAATACCATTTTGTGCATCAAAACCATTTAAACATACTTAAACAAAGCTCAATTTATGAAGATAATTCATGTTTAAGGACCTTGATTTGGCTTAACTGATCAATTTTCTAATTATTATATTCCATTAGAAGAAGGGCCTTAACTTATCCTAAGTATTGTATCCCCCTAGCAGGGCCTTATAGGTTATAAAGTTGGGAATTCCTTACCAAAGCAAAACCCACAAGCAATTCAACACTCTCATGAATCAAAATCAGAACATAAATATAGAACCCAACTTAAACTCATAGATTCCATTCAAAACATCAAAACAGAATTTAACAAGTAAACACATCATGCTCAATACTGTTTTTCGTATATTCAAAATAGTATTTTTCATAGAAATTCAAGAATACCTTTGATTTGGAAGAAAAAAATAACTAGAAACGAAAACGCAGGAAACCTAAATATCCTTACCTACTGAATTCAGCCTCTTGGAACCTTCTAAAGCTTCCATTCAAGCCTTCAAACACGTATTCACTTTCAATTGAAATCCCAAACAACACAATTAATCCTCTAATCAAAATTTTCCAATTTAGAACCCTAACACTCTAACTTCGATTCAAGAACAATTTACCCTAATGCTAGGTTACAGGAATCATAAAACACAAGAGGTAAGCTAACTTATCAAGAGTTGATACCAAAGGCTTAAGCCTCTTCTCAGATTCTCCCTTCTCTTCAATCTTCTCCTCTTCTGGAATAGCTTCAGAAACAACGTAATCGTTTAGAACATGACTGAGCATATAATGAAGAAATTAATAAAAGCCCCCTAACTAAATAATTGCAACTTAGCCCCTCAACTTATAATACTTAACTTTTTAGCCTTATGGATCATAGCCACTAATTAAAATAAAAATCTCAACTCAATAAGCCCATTATGGGAAGAAAATCGGTGGGCTCATATTCCACCCCCTTACAAAAAGTTTCATCCTCGAAACTTATGCATCTTAGTTCTTGAATAGGAATGGATACTTCTGGCGTGCATCTTCCTCTAACTCCCAAATCGCTTCTCGCTCCAAATGATTTGACCATTGTACCTCAACGTAAGGTATTGTCCTCCATCTCAGAACTTGCAGCTTCCTATCCACGATCCTTACTGGTACCTCCTCATAAGTCAAGTCTTCACGTACTCGCAAAGGCAACATTTCTAAAATATGACTTGGGTTCGAAACATATCGTCGAAGCTGGGATACGTGAAAAACTTCGTGTATCCTGGATAATGCTAGCGGCAAGGCTAACCTGTAAGTCAACTCTCCTACTGTCTCCAAGATTTCATACAACCCTGCATACCCTAGGCTTAGCTTCCCATTCTTAGCAAACCTCATTACACCATTCATAGGGGATACCTTCAAATATACTTTCTCACTACACTGAAACACCAATAGCCTTCGTTTGCTATAAGCCCAACTCTTTTTGACGGTCTTGGGCAGCTTTCAATCTTTCGTGAATAACCAATACGCTTTCTGAAGCAATCTGTACCAACTTTGGTCCGGTTATACTTCTTTCCCCTACGTCATCCCAACAGCTTGGAGACCTACACTTCCGTCCATAAAGAGCTTCATACGATGCCGTTCTAATGCTGGCTTGATAACTGTTATTGTAGGAAAACTCTACCAATGCCAAACTATCACTCCAGCTTCCCTTGAAGTCCAACACACAAGCCCACAACATATCTTCCAATGTTTGAATTGTCCTCTCTGACTGACCATTGGTTGGTTTAAGGATAAAACACTGTACTGAGTATGACGGTGGTTCCCATGGCCTTGTTGAAACTATTCCAAAACTGAGACACAAACCTGGTATCTCTATCTGACACTATACTCACTAGCACCCCGTGCAACTTGACAATCTCATCTATGTACATTCTGACCAACTCTTCCATAAAAGCTATTACCTTCATAAGCATGAAGTGTGCTGACTTGGTTAGATGATCCACCACCACCCAGCTAGTGTCTTTTCCTGTCTTGGTCTTAGGTAACCCAATGTCGAAATTCATCGTGATATGCTCCCACTTCTACACCGGAATTTCAAAAGGCTTGAGCAATCGAGTAGGTCTTTAGTGTTCGGCCTTAACTTGCTGACATACCAAGCACTTAGACATATATTCTGCTATACTCCGCTTCATACCACTGTACCAATAATACTTCTTGAGATCCTGATACATCTTAGTTCCTCCCGGGTGAATTGAGAACCTCGAGTTTTGCGCTTCCTTAAGTACCTCAGCCCTTAATGCCTCCTCATTGGGAACACATAATTTGCCCCTAAAACGAACACAGCCATCTGCATGAATCTGAAAGTCCAGCTGATTTCCTCCAAGAGCCACTACTCTCTTTTTTTCCAATTCCACATCCCTTGACTGAGCCTCATTGATTCTTTCCACCAAAGATGATTGTGCCACCATAGTAGCTAAACATCCCAAAGCTGGTTGCACCATTTCTAGTTCCAACCTTTCAAACTCCATAATAAGTCGATCTTGATCTGTGAGTAGAGCTACTAAAGTGCCAGACCTCTTCCTACTAAGAGCATCCACTACTCAATTAGCTTTCTCAGGATGCTAACTGATCTTCAAATTATAATCCTTAAGTAGCTCTAGCCATCGCCTCTACCTTATGTTAAGCTCCTTTTGCGTAAACATGTACTTTAAACTCTGTTGATCGATGAAGACTTTACATGATTTCCTATACAAATAGTATCGCTAAATCTTTAGTGTGGACACTACGACTGCCAACTCCAAGTCGTGAGTCGGGTAGTGTTTGCTCGTAAGGCTTCAACTGCCGAGAAACGTAAGCAATCACCTTATCATTCTGCATCAACACACAGCCTAATCTGTTCTTCGAAGTATCACTATAGACGGCAAATCCCCCTGTCTCAGTCGGTAGTGCTAACACAGGTGCCGGCGTCAGTAACTTTTTCAACTCCTGAAAACTCCTCTCACAAGCTTTACTCTACTTGAACTGAACTCTCTTCTAGGTCAACTAAATCAATCGAGTAGCAATCTAAGAGAAATCCTCCGCGAACTTTCGGTAGTATCCAACCAACCCCAAGAAGCTTCTAACTTCCATGCATTGGTTGGCTTAGGCCAATCAACTATCGTTTCAATCTTCTTAGGATCAACGGAGACCCTCTCCTCAGAAATCACTTGCCCCAGAAAAGACAAGCTCCCCAGCCAGAACTAACACTTGCTGAATTTAGCATACAACTTCTACTTTCTTAGTCTCTACAACACCACTTTTAGATGATCCCGATGCACTTCCTCTGATGGAGAATATACTAACAAAGAATATACTAGGATATCATCTATGAATACCACCATGAACTTAGCCAAATCATCCTTGCAGACCCAATTCATCAACTCCGTGAAAGCTACTAGCACGTTAGTCAATCCAAATGGCATGACTAGAAACTTATAATGCCTATACCGAGTTCAGAAGGTGCTTTTTGGTATGTCTTCAAGTTTGATCTGCAACTGATGATACCAGAAACGTAGATCAATCTTAGAAAACACCTTTGCTCTCTTTATTTGGTCAAATAGATCATCAATCCTAAGAAGCGGGTATTTATTTTTCACCGTGATCTTGTTTAGTTCCCTATAGTCGATGCACATCCTCATACTTTCGTCCTTTTTCTTCACAAACAAGATGGGAGCATCATATGGAGACACACTAAGATGTATGAACTTCTTGTCTAGCAACTCCTGAAGTTGGACCTTCAATTCCTGTAGCTTAGTTGGTGCCATGCGATATGGCACTTTTGAAATTAGTTCCGCTCCTGGAATTAAGTTGATTTCGAAGTCAACCTTTCTCTTACGTGTATGCTTGGTTGATCTTCTGGAAACACATCTTGGAACTCATTCACTATTGGTATATCCTCAATTCGTGATTCTTGCTTCTTTACCTCCACCATTCTAGCTAAGTAAGTCTCGCATCCTTAGCATAGATTCTTGCAAGCCCTAACTGCATAAATCATTGGTATAGACCTCTTACCTACTCATCTACCCATACTCTGGAAATGGAAGACAGCTCTACCCGGTAAGGCAAATTTCACTCTCTTCTCTCGGCAATCCGCAAAAGCATGATTATTGGCCAATTAGTCTATACCCAAAATTATGTCAAAATCAACCACATCAAAACCAACCATATTAATTTAGATTAAGTTTGCATCAAGCTTCTAATCACCAATTGCTACCTGACATCCCTTATGTACCAAGTTAGACACCAAAACTTTTCTATTGGGTACTGATACTCTATAGGAGTCAACTAAGTAGGCAGGATTTGACTTTAAGGCCTTAGCAAATCTACGGGATATGAACGAATGTGATGATCTACAATCAAATAACATAATAGCAAGCATAGAATTAATCAGAAGTGTACTTGTCACCACATCATCAGCCGTATAAGCCTCCTCTTAGGTAAGAGCCAACACCCGAGCATTACTCTTTTGCCGTTGCTTCCCTGTCTTAGGCACTTGAGCACTAACTGCTGCTTGGGTCGGATTTGCCACTAGTTCAGGACACTGGCTAATCTTGTGGCCCATCTTGCCACATCTGAAATAACTTCCAAGTTCCCATCGGCACTCCCCTAAGTGCCTCCTGCCACAAATTAGGCATTTCTTAAATAAAGTGTTGGCATTTGAAGCTGTAGATCCTGTTGCACTCACTGTTGGTACCCCTGAAAAAGCTGGCCTAGGCTGACCAGGAAAAGCTCTCCTCTTAGCATCAGGTTGCCCGATGATGCCGGTCTAAACCTCTGACCCTGACTGAATCCTGGCCTGGATCCCTGCCCCTGGCTAAACACTGACTTGGGTCTCTTCCTGTCCCAGTTTGTATCCGATCTCCTAAACTCAGCTTTGATGTCCAAGCTCCTCTAATAAGCTTCTTTGTAGATACTGTACCTGATTGTAGACAACCTTCTACGAATCCTAGCCAATAATCTATACACAGACTGGTTGGTCCTCGAAGTGGGGTCTCGAGTAATTGTAAGCACATACTTGCCCAATGAGTTAAACCAAAGTACGTAGTCAGTCACACTTATTTGCTCTGATTGAACCAACCCAAAGAACTAGTTCTCCTTTTCAATCTTGAAGGTGTCCGAGAAGTAAAGCTCCAGAGTGTGGGTTGACTAACTTACATATCATAAATAACCAAAATAGAACATTTTAGTAATACTTAAAGAACATCCGTACATCGTCTTTAAAGCTAAAACGAAACATACATAAAACTAAACTAAAATGAAAAACAACTAGTCACTCTAGATCATCTTCAAACCATTCTTCCAACTCATTCTCATCTAACTGAGAACCTACAAAACGTTGAATAAGGAATGAGCTCACTAGCTCAGTAAGGAAATCTGGCTTACCTGGGATTGAGCATGCTACATACACATATATATTTACAAAATGTTTGGTCCGAAGAGCTTAGAAGGTTAGGTTAAACACAACTCATGGGATTTTATCTTATCTTCCTGGTAGGTTGGTCACACCATATGAAGATTTTAGAAAACTCACATATGAAATCAAAAGGGAGGAAAGGAGGAATAACGAATTCTTAGCATTAATCAATACGGAATCAAATGAAGCATAACTGACATTTGAATACCAAACTGATGTTGTTTATTCAATGAAAATAAAGACAAACATATCAAGGGAAAAATACTATCGCTTTAATAGAAGAAAATTAGTGCTGGAGTCAAAGCAGAGTGTACCCGGTGCCGGGTTGGGGAAGCACAGTCGGCGCCAGCCATGAGCGAGGGTGCTGGCGCCGGGTGTGTTCTGGAATGTACGGGTGCGATTTTCAAAACACCCAGAAACCAACCTGCAACTTCTCAACCTAGAAAAATTGTTCCAACCATCCATTTTAACAATAAAAAATACTATTTTGTGCACTAAAAATCATTTAAACATACTTAAACAAAGCTCAATTCACGAAGATGATTCATGCTTGGGGACTTTGATTTAGCTTAACTGATCAGTCTTCCAATTATAATATTCCATTAGAAGAAAGGCATTAGCTTATCCTAGGTATTGTATCCCCCTAGTAGGGCCTTATAGCTTATAAAGTTGGGAATTCCCTACCAAAGTAGAACCCACTAGTAATTCAACACTCTCATGAATCAAAATCAGAACATAAACATAGAACCCAACTTAAGCTCATAGATTCCATTCAAAACATCAAAATAGAATTTAACAAGTAAACATATCATACTCAATACTATTTTTCGTATATTTAAAATAGTATTTTTCATAGAAATTCAAGAATACCTTTGATTTGGAAGAAAACAGTAACTAGAAGCGAAAACGCAGGAAACCTAAATCTCCTTACCTACTGAATTCAGCCTCTTGGAACCTTCTAAAGCTTCCATTCAAGCCTTCAAACACTTATTCACTTTCAATTGAAACCCTAAACAACACAATTAATTCTCTAATCAAAATTTTTCAATTTAGAACCCTAATACTATAACTTCGATTCAAGAACAATTTACCCTAATGCTAGGTTACAAGAATCATAAAACACAAGAGGAAAGCTAACTTATCAAGAGTTGATTCCAAAGGCTTAAGCCCCTTCTCAGATTCTCCCTTCTCTTCACCCTTCTCCTCACCCTTCTCCTCTTCTAAAATAGCTTGAGAAACAACGTAGCCATTCAGAACATGACTGAGCCTATAATGAAGAAATTAATAAAAGCCTCAAAACTAAATAATTGTAACTTAGCCCCTCAACTTATAATACTTAACTTTTTAGCCTTATGGATCTTAACCCACTAATTAAAATAAAGCCACAGCCCAATAAGTCCATTATGGGAAGAAAATCAGTGGGCTCACAGTTTTGTATTTAGAGAATGGTCATGTGTGCTGTGGGGGCTTTTTTTCGTTTCCTTCGATTTGTTGGAAGGAGGGCCGAAACCGGCTGTTGGTTTTGATGGCTTGGTGTGACCAATAATTAGCTTGTAATGCTGCTTTTACTTCGTGTGTGTAATGAGGACTTAGCTGTTCGATTGTCACCAGGATAAGTTCACTAAAATCAAGGGCTAAACCCAGAATGAAAGTGACCATTTCACATCTATGTTCTTGGCTGTATTAGAAAGCCTAAAAGTTGATTTTGTGGGCTCTAAATAGGCAACAATTAGAATTCAAACCCTTGATAGAAGTGGAAGGTTTCGACTGCCTGAAAAGGAAACAAATTTCTCACAATGGTAGAGGATTAATGCTTTGAATATTGTTACCAAAAATTGAAGGAAAAATTATGGTAGCACAACTATGCTAAGGCACACCAAGAATAATTAAGGAAGGAAATTTGCATTTTGAACTTAGAAGAAAAAGGAAGTAAAGATCTCAATTTATTTAATGAAATATTCTTCTATCCCAATAAAGTAGGTGACGGCTAGGAGGGATTAAATTAGGAAGAAAACCCCTCAATCCAAGAATATTATTCTTGAGACAAAAATAGGAAATAATTAAATAATAGTTACTAATATATTATGGAATAGCTTGCATTTTGAAATTTTCAGGGGATAAGGAAATAGAATTATTTAAGTGAAAAAATTTTGGAATCCAACCTTCTTAAATAAATCTCCTCCCTAAATGATAGAATCCTACTTCCCAAATTGGAAAGTGCGGGCAATGCTAAGAGGAAGGTCGGCAAAGAAGATAAAGCAAATAAAATAAAACATAAAAATTCATGTAATGGGTAATATTTGAACCTTAATTGTCCAACTAATTTCCTAACATTAATTCCATCAAATCATCACAACAATTATGCCTTAAAACATACTAATATTTTTATAACTCAAAGTTTTGAATCTAAACCTTCCTCATGATAAATTATCTACCCAAGATTATTTGACATGGCTCAAATGGTCATTTAGGCTAAATACAACATCACAAGATAATAACTACTCAATTAAATTACTTAAGAAACACAAGTTAAAAACTAAGTATGGCCACACTCACACATAAATGATGCAATGCATGCTCCCGAGCATTTTACGGTGGGGTTTTCCATCATTCCCTCTTTAAGAAAATTTCGCCCCTAAATTTGCGGTTATTACTTCTATAAAAGTTCTGGATATTTCCTCTTCACCCATTCCTCAGTTGCTCAAGTAGCGTCTTGTGCCCCATGATGTTCCCACAATAGCTTGACTATCGGTATTTTCTTGTTCTTTAGCTCCCTGACACTCCAATCCACAATTATAATTGGTTTCTCTACATAACTCATATCAGGGTGAAGCTGAAGGGGCTCCTCATTGAGTACATGATCATGGTTCAGCAAGTACTTCTTGAGGTAGGAGACGTGAAATACATCATGTATTCCTATCAAACCCTTAGGTAACTCTAGCTTGTAGGCCACCGGTCCAACTTTCTTGAGTATCCAAAAAGGCCCTAGATACCTCAGGCTCAATTTCCCTCCTTTCGGATATTTCAAGATTTCGCAACTTGGAGTGATCTTCAGGAAAGTGTCATCCCCTACTTAAAACTTAAGGTCCTTTATCTGATTGTTAGCATAGCTCTTTTGCTTGCTCTGAGTTGCTTTCAATCTTTCTGAGATTAACTTCACATTGTCTATTTTTTCCTATATACAAATTCCTCCCGTTCCATTAACCCATCCTTCTTTCGACCAACTATAGTACTGTGGTACTTAACACTTCCATCCACACAGAGCTTCATAGAGTGCCATCCTATTTGATATCTGGTACTTGTTGTATGTCAGCTCAGTATATGGTATATAATCTATCCAAACCTCCATTATTTGAGATTCAAGTCCTTCTACGTGAAGATATACTTCAGGCTCTTGTGGTCTGTAAAAACCTCATACTCCACTCTGTACAAGTAGTATTGCCATTTCTTGAGTAAAACACGATCATGGCCAATTCTAGATCATGTATGGGGTAATTCCTTTCTTGTGGCTTCAACTTTGGAGGCACATAGGCTATCGCCATGTTGCCTTGCATCAAAATTGCTCCTAATCCTTCCTTAGAGGCATTGGTATTCAAGGTATACGGCTTGCCTCATTCTGGTAGACTTAATGTTGGTACGGTTATCAGCCTCTTCTTGAGTTCCTGAAAACTTCTCTCGTATTTCTTATTCCAAACAAACGGAATGTCCTTCCTCAGCAATCGGTTATAGGCGATGCCAGGATAGAGAATCCCTTGATGAACCTTCTATAATAATCGGCTAATCTGAGGAAACTTTTGATCTCCATGATATTCTCTAGTTACTTCCAATTTGAGATGGCTTCCACTTTTGTGGGGTCCATTTTAATTTCGTCTTTCATAACTACATGTCCCAGGAAAGCTACTATATCCAACTAGAATTCGCACTTACTGAACTTTGCAAACAGCCTGTGCTCCCTTAGTTTTTCCAACATTGGCCTTAGGTGTTCCGCATTCTCTTCCATATTCTTAGAGTAAATTAGGATGTCATCAATGAATATTACCACAAACCAGTCCAAGTACAGATGAAAAATCCTATGCATCAAGTCCACGAACACAGCTGGGGCATTAGTCCCTCCGAAAGGCATCCCCACAAATTCAATAACTGTAACCAGTGTTAAAGGTTATTTTAGAAATATCCTTCTCCTTAATTTGCACCTGATTGTATTCTTGTTTAAGGTCCAACTTCGAGTAGCAGCTAGATCCCTGAAGCTGATCAAATAACTCATCTATCATTGATAAGGGATACTTGTTCTTTATTATTAGGTTGTTTAGTCCTCGGTAATCAATGCATAGCCTTAGGGTCCTATCCGTTTTCTTTATGAACAGTACTAGGGCACCCCATGGAGATGTGCTTGGCTGGATATATCCTTGTTGAAGTAGCTCTTCTAACTACTCCTTTAATTTTTTTCAACTCTGCCAGGGCCATTCGATAAGGGGCTTTCAATATCGATTCAGCTTCTGGTACAAGGTTATGGTGAATTCTACTTCTTGCGGTAGAGGTAGAGAATCCAACTATGTTAGAAATACATCCTAGAATTTTTTTCACTATTGTGGCACTCACTGGGGTGTATTAGTCTTTCAGTTTGTTTATGAGATAAGCCAGATACCTTTTATAGCCTTGTCCTAATAGTATCCGTACCTTGGTTCCCGTTATTAGAAATTTTAACTCCTTGACACAGTTCCTTCTATACCATCTTGCGTCTATAGTCTACACAAGCACTATGTTTTGACAACTAATCCATGCCTAGGATTAGGTTATAATCCTCAAAAGTCATAATGATAAGATCGGCCTTTAATCTCTCACTCCTAATTCGAACCTCAAATTTTAGTATAAACTTTCCAGCTTCCACTAATTTCACTAGTGGTGTACTTACTGATAGTACATAAGGTAATTCTGCCCCAACCCAGCCTATATAAGATGCACGATTTTTATTAATATAAGAGTGCGTTGATCCCAAGTTTATTAAGATGTTCATAAAAACGTTTTGGATAGAAAGTGGACCTTCTATGATGGTTGTATTTGTCCTGATCTCCTCTCCATTCAGCGCGAAAACCTTTGCCTTCACTTGGGGTTCTTTCCCCTACTTCCTGCTATTCTGATGCTATTTTTCTCTATTAGTCAATAGTTAAGTAGGGTTTGTTGGGCCGATTCTCAAAGGTTTGGGAAAGTTTCTCTTTATGTGATTAGGGTCCCTACAGTTGTAGCATTTCCTTGTAGTGTTCTTAGATTAGAAATCCTTTTCTACGTTCCCCTCACTTGCCACAAAATCGGCATGTGGGAAGATTGGGTGCAGAGTTCAAAGATGTAGTCTGAGCCTATTTCCCTTTATTGTTCCACTACTGGCTCAGGAGTTATTTATGGTTATTTTATCTTGGTGGGAACGATATCTTTTGGATCATTAGGCTTTATCTTCATTGTCTGTTCTTATGGTGGCGTCGACCGTGACAGCATAAGTAGTGGGAGAAAATTGTGCTAGGGCTCTCCGTAGTTCCTATCTGAGTTCCTTGATAAACGGTTGTGTCCTATTGTTCTCTGTGTACACCAGTCACTTACAGTATTTTGAAAACTTGTTGAATTAGGTGGCGTATTAGGCCACTAACATATTCCCCTATTTCAGGTTCTGGAACTTATCTTTTTTCTTCTCCACCATCCATTGAGGAACGCACTCCACTCTGAATGTCTCAACAAATCCTCCCCAAGTCTATTCTTGGCTAGTCCATCTCTATTCTTCCTGAATTCGCTACCACTAGTCACAAGCGGGTCCCTTCAATCTAAAGACTATAAACCTCACCATACGTTGTTCGGAGTATTGTAGTGTGGAGAAAATATCCTCCATTTGCTCAATCTACTACTCGGCCTTCTGATCTTATTCGGCTTCCCAAAAAATATAGGTGGTTACAATTTCAAGAAACACTCGAATGCCTCATCCTTATCGTGTAATGTCCTTCTATTGGACGAAGTATACATGAGCTCTGTCATCTTACTGAACAGTTGCCTATCGACACCTCTTTTAGTCCCATTCCTTATCCTTAGTTGACTTCCAATTCTCCTTCAGATACGAGAAGTGGTGCAAGCTTGAACACGGGAGTTGTGGGCACAACTACATGTCTCCTTCTTCCCTGGGTGGTCACTCCACGTCTTAGTGCCATCTTCACATAATAATCACCAACAAACTTTAGCAAAAGTAGGAAAAATACAAATTCTTGAGCACCCCAGTTACACCGCATAGATAGGGTAACACATTTAACGTTCAAAACCTCTTAGTGAAAAGTAGTAAAGGATGAGTAATAATTATTTAACAGAGCAGATAAGCACAAAAGAAATCACTTCATGCATATATGTATAGAAAGAAGTTTATGCCTCTATAGGAAAGGTCGGACGACTTAAGATATCGTTATTAATCAAAATATCACATGGAAATTAATATAAATGAAACGAAATAGCATCAATCTCAAATGCTAGACTTATTGAAAGCATAAAAAAAAAGTCGCAATGGTCCCTAAAGTCGTAACACTAAAAAAGGCTTCGTAGGGCTTAATCCTTATCCGACTCCTCAGTATCTGCATCGTACAACCATTCCCCAGTGTTCTTGGATAAATCCACATCCTTTCCATCTACAAACTTTAGGGATTCAAACCCTTCCTCAGGTCTACTAGGCTTCCCCTCGTGTCTCATAGGTCCCCTAGAGCTCTTTCTCACTTTGCATTTCCTCTTGAGTTTTGCCAACCAAGCCCATTCAATAGGTCTAGCTTTGTACTCCTCCTAATCACTCTTGGGTTACTCGAAATCTAACGCTCCTATGTTATTGCTATTAGCTGTCAGGATGGGTTGCGACAGGTTCTATCACTTTTGTCTTCTCATTGTCATTCTCTGGCTCAAGTATGTCTGAGAATGACTCTAACTTTGACTCAGAGAGAGGATAAGGGGGATTGGGTGGAGCTCACTGCCGACACGTATCTTCTAACTATCCTGTACACAAAAGACACACTTGTCAGTACCAGATTTAAAAGCTTAAAGTAATAAACCCTCATTAGCAAAAAGTAAAGTCTAAACCTAGGTTCTGATACCACTTGTAACATCCCAGAACTATGCGACCGGAAAAGGGCCGGGGATGTCACCCTATTCTTAAGACCAGGGTCTTTATAACTAGGTAAGCGGAGTAAGTAATAAAATTTAAACCCAAGAGTACATCATATCAAAACTTATTATAAGGTTTTAGAAGTAAACTTAAAGCGTACAAATCCAAAACTCATGATTTAAATAAAATAATGTCCAAAAGACAACATCTCCTCATCTTAAACAAATAAAACAACAATAAAATCTAGAACAACACTTGACTCTTATGATTACCCACCTTAGGTCTAGTGTTTTTTGAAATATGATAAAGAAAACGTGAAAGAAAAGAATTCTCAATAAGTCCAGTGTGTGCACATGGAGCAGTTTGAAAATACCTTCATGATGCAATTTGTCATAAATAGTTGGCAGAAAATGTTTGCATGTCATTAATTAAGTAAACACTGAGTGGTTCCAAACTTTGGAAGAATTCAAAGTCAAACAATTTAAATTCAGATATCTAACATAAGAGTAATTTAGTAATCAGAAACCACTTGTAATATCATTGCTACATAATTCTATAATAGAACAGGTCATGAAACTTTGCATCATGACCAGTCACTATGAAATCTTACATCACTGTGAAGTGGGTGATTGGACCGCTAGGGAGAATACTCCTCCTTCTTCCATCCCAAACTTACCAATCGTCCATCTTTGGTCAATAGTCCCATCTAGACTATAATGTTAGCATGGCCTAGCCTGACTTACTAGCACTGGCATTTCATCGCGAAAGAGTTCATCTCCCAAAGGTGTCCGCCTATTAGGAGACTAGACTTATCTCTCAAAAACCAGTACTAAAAGCCTACCTTAATTGAGTACTCAACGAATCATATATCCGATTTAGGATATTCTCAAACAGATTACTCAAGCCGACATATCATTCAAATATAGTAACGTGTATATAATCGAAAGATCCAAAATATCCATGTTACATTTCTAAAAGTGATTATTTGAACATAACAACGTTTAGTGCTAAAAGTATGAATTTACCATGTTTGGTAGTAAAACAACAATTGAAATATCTAAACACAATGACTTGTAAATTTGTGCATCATTTACCAATTGATTATGAGAGCACTTACAGAGTTGGAATCTTTTGATAAGCCTAAATCACAGTGCAGCACAATTTGAGATCTCGACCTCGTCCAGAATAAAATTAATCCATAATCAAAATCTACGTCTAATAACTTCTACTCACACTCCTAATGAAGACATATCAATGTACATCCAAAATATACTTTTGTATATGGATATATCATGTAGATGCTAATCAACAAATAGGCATTTAATCATTAAATAATGATTAAGAAGTTTCTTATTTACTATTTTTCGGTGACTAAATATAGGCTGAATATACATATTAATTATTAGTCACATGTATTAATCATAAAAAATTGACTAAATTAATTAGTTGATACTTCTATTAAATTAATAACTCATATTTAATAGATAAATAAGTAGTAAGTAAATAATCACATGCGTTTATAGCAAATAATAATAAAAATAGAAAAATATGGAAGTTTAATAAATAATTAAGTCAATTAGTCGATAACATATAATATTTCATATTTTCTTTATTTAACATCTAATATAAATATAGATAATAATCAAATAATTTATTAATCAATAGCAATTGGTATTTAGCAATTAATATATTGATAAATTAATAGTGGGTAATAATTTGTACACTATTACATAAAAAAAATCTTTTTCTTTTCAACAAATCAATTACTAAATATATAATCAATTGACTAATTAATTGAACAAATAAATCCCAATCAAATCATCATTGCTAACATGCATCAAGAACCTCATATACTTACTCTCAGATTTGCTCCGTAAATACTACTAAAACATTATAAAGTGGTACTCAAACCTATGATAAAAGAATGAACTACTAAAAACCTCAAACCTTCATATTATGAGGCAATATTATCACTGCTCAAACATTCTTAGTTTAATAGAACCTCATAATATTGCCTAATGTCCCATACTTGAGCCAGAAAAAAAAAAAACATTAGAAAGTGGTACTCAAACCAATGATAAAAGAATGAAAAAGCAAAGGAAAAATATAGCATTAACAATGAAACATAGAAAAGACCTTTGCTTGAACTATATCAACATATTTAGATACCATGGCCTTGGAATAACAAACGTTAGTAATAGAGTACTGCCAATAATTTCCACTTTAAGAAAGTTGAAAATACTCAATGCATAGCTATAGACAGCTCATGATCAATCTGTAGAACCAACAATTTGACAAGGAAAGAAGTGAGTCCAAGACATGACAAGTGATTTTGTTACCTAGATAGTAATTGTTTTGCGGAGAAAAAAAAAATGACTAAGAATGCAAAGCCATGAAGTAGGAAAGATAATTATTCATTTCATCAACACAAAATGCATCTCTACTATCGAATTCAGGTACCTATCAAAGAGAAACAAGAAGTATAACTTGCAAGGAGGAATCTTGTTTGCTTCTAGTTGCATAAGATCAGTATCTTGTTCCTAACCATGATATCCAGGAACAAGTGGGATCCCAGCTGCACCCAAGCCGTACATCCTTGGAATCCCCTGATGATGTAGAATTAATTCTAGCTTGCAGAGATGCCATTAATCCCATTACCATATAATAGCTATGCTCACTTTTCTCAAGGAAAAAATAAGTAGAGAAGGAGAAAGTACTTTTAGGGTTGATGCATCACCATTGGAGCTGTGATATGTAGAAATGACAGAAGCATTGTAAGGTATCATATGGTAGAAAAAAAGAATAAAACTGGGGGTAGGAGAAGATTAGAAGATGTGTGATATCCTGATGTGTGATATTTTGCAGACCTAAATGAAAATGCATGAAGAAGCTGGTACTACAACCTACAACGACTATAAGACAAATGTTCTCAAGATCCCTAAACCAAGGAATTTCACCCTAATAATTGAAAAGACCATCAAAACTACTAATGAACCAAGGAATCTCAGTGTGTCTGATGAACCAATAATGTGCAAAAATCTAACAAATATGTAAATTATGTTAAATTAAAATACATGGGCAACATTTTATCTTCCTGTCACATGGAGAACTGTAAAACAATACTTCCTACTATAAACCTTACAAATGTAGATTTTGTGAACCATTAAGATCTTCAGGTGCCACAAGCTTAAACTTAGCATCACATCCTTTCAAGTGCAATGATCTGATTTTTTTGGAATGTAACAACAGTGGCTCAAGAGGTCTAGATACTAATTCTATGTTGTTGTCAAGGCATATAAACACATCATACCTATAAAAGATCAAAAAGAGTAAATAACAGAGTACAACATGTTCCAACATTATCAGAACATTTTTTTAAAGGCATTTCTCCATTATATAACTTGCAGGTAAAAATATGTCAATCATTTTCTTCTCTTGTGATAGGCTTTAGAAACTGTTCAAAATACAATAGTATCCAATTCTAAATGTATCAATATCAGTAGATTGGGAATAGAGTACGAAATCTAGGTCAGATAATCCAAGATAAAAGTTTCCAAAACCCTTTTTCATGTAAACCACTAGTAGGACAAAACACAATCAATAAAGTAATGATCTTTTTTCACAGTCTAACAAAATAAATCGAAATGGTCGGTGGATAAATTTTTTCAAAAAATGAGCTGAAAGACCAACTAATAGTTCACACTTATCCATTAATCAAGGTTAGATCTAGCCCTAGAAAAATCCCAACTTTCCAAGAACCCACAATCTATCTCGCTTTGAAATTGACAGAGAGGTCAACCTTGAGAAAATCTGTATTAGAAACCAATACCCTAAATTCTTCCATAGGCAGTGTTGAATGTCAATACCACATAAGAAATTAAAATGCACTCAATTTAGTAGCCCTAACTATCAATTTCATATCTCCTTGTCCATTCCCAACTTCACCCATAATCCAATGCCTCAAGGTGAACCAGAAGAGGTAGACATAGATAGAGAGAAGCACATAGGGAAAACAGATATGCCAGTCAAAATTAATCCCAAAAAAGGGCATAAGGCTTACCAGAGCAAATATGCAGCATTATTTGATCGAATCAAAATGTCTTGCATTGAGATCAACCCAAAAGAGAGACGGGTAGTGAGAGGGAGAGAAAGAGTTTTGCACTTCAAATCTGCAATGCGCAAGCGGGGGAAGGATGAATGAAAACTAGAAGGGGGAAGGAGAAAGCGGGGAGGGGGAGTGGAGTGGAAGAAGACGACTAAAATTTGGGGGGGGGGGGGGGTGTCGTAAAAAGTGGAGAAACTAAAAAATGTCTAAAATTTTGGTACCCATTCAACGTGCCTCTGATTTTTCAAAATCGTCGTATTTAGCAAATACGACGGCTCAAAGCCGTGGCATTTGCTTTAATTTTTAAAAATAAAATTTTATATTCTTATTTAATTTTATATTATTTTAATTATTGAATATAATTTTATCATATTATTATTTAGTTATATATATATATATTAATTATGTGACTTACAAAAATATATTGATATATATTTTTTACTTTTATAATAATAATTATATATAGACTATATATAAATAAATGCATATATAAAAATCAATATAATAATTAAGATATATTTTATTATATAGGTGTATGTGAGTGTGTGTGTGTGTGTGTGTGTGTGTGTGTGTGTGCGTTGTCTATTACAATTATATTATTTTTGTCACAAAATATAATTTATTAATTTATCAATTAATAAATTATATTTTGTGACAAAAAGAATATAATTGTAATATGTGTGTGTGTGTGTGTGTGTGTGTGTGTAACAAACATACGTATATGATTAATAAATTATATATTTTGCATAAAAAATAATATAATAGTAATATCTATGGAATATATATAATATACGTTGTATATAATTAATAAATTGTATATATTTTGTAGCATGGTTAATGGTAACTAATCAATAGAGGATTATTATGATGCTTATACACATAGAAATAACATATTTAAAGTTAATCAATTAAATTAACATTTATCGTATACAAATTAAGCACAGATATATAAGACCTATAATGTATAAGGAATTTTACTATTCAGATTAATGATCCAACCATTAGATGTGATAATAAAGTTGGTATATTTGTTGAAATAGTTAAAAAAAATTAATCAAATTTAAATGTAATCAGATATGTTTTTTCACATAATCTATAGTAATCTCTATACGACCCCTAAATCTCTAGAGCATTTATAAATATAAACGTATCAAATTAACAATCCTACCCTTAGATTTGTTAGAAACACTAAAAAAAGTCTTATGACCAAATTTGAAGGTAATCGGATACAATTTGAATTGTTACTAAAGGATTTTGTTATATTTGATAACAAATACGACGATCATAAAAGCATCGTATTAAATTGATACACAAACGACGCTTAAGTAAAACTGTCGTATTTATCTGAACAAACATGATGGTCTAAAATTACCGTCGTATTTGTTGAACACCAAATAGGACGGTTACATTTAACAGTCGTATTTACCTAAACAAATACAACGGCTTTTGAAACGTCATATATAGTCCTTAATTACGATAGTTTTGAGACCGTCGTATTTACCAGCGTCGTATTTGACACCCTTTTTTTGTAGTGGATGGGCTTCGGCTATGAAGGATAAGGGATAGAGGAGTAAGTGTTAAACGATTGCAGCTTCCACTACACCAAAAAAAGCCTTTGGTGACAAAATAATTTCCTCGCTAAAGGCCAAAGTTTCCTAACTAACAGCCTTTAACGTGGGGGAAAAAATTCCTTGCCCAAGCACTCTCGATAAAGCTTCATGGCGAGTTTTGTTGCCAAAGAACCACCTTTAGCTAGGAAAAATTTTCCTAGCTAAAGCCTATACTTTTTGCTAGGAAAAATTTCCTAGCTAAAAGTGAAAATATTTTGTCGCAAAAGGTTTTAGTTTTGTCACTCATGATGATTTTTAGCCACAAAAATGTTTGCTCGCAAAAATTTGGTCATCAAAAATATAATTTTATTTAAAAATTTGAATATAATGCTAAGAAAATATTTCTAAAAAAAATAAATAAATTTTAGTAACCTTTGGCGATAAAAATTTTTTCATCAAGCCTGTGTCTTATTAGCTTGGTCCACTTGCATCAAGCATACCAGATTGCACCCATTACAGTTTTTTCTCCTCATTGGCTTGGTCCATCTACACCAAGCACACCAGATTGCACCTCCTCAATTTAATTGAGAATTTTCTGAAGATTGGCGCCTGTGGGTTTCAAACCCGCAACTTCCATTGAGAGACTAAAGAACTCAACACCAAGTTCAATTGCTTGATTATATCATTTTTTATTATTATTTAAACTATTATCAATGTACTTTTGATTTTTTTTAAAAAAAATTAGAGTAATAACAAAATATAATAATCAGATTAAATTTACTATCAAAATATAAGACTCAAAATAATAATTTACTTTATACATTTATATAATTTTAAAAGTGCAAATTCTATTATTTATGTCACCTATTTTATTAAATGATTTTATATACACAGATACAGATCAATTAGGAAAAAAGAAATATATTATATTTTTTAAATATATATAGATATACATAAACACACACACACACACACACATACATACATATATACATATATATATATATATATATATTCATTCATTTATATATAGACCCATTCACACACACACACACACACACACACACACACACATATCTACGCATATATACACAATTAATATACAATTTTAATATATAAATATATACATTAATAAAGCATATTAATATATATAATATATACACATAATTTTAGTATGTTAATATATATATATATATATCTATATTATAAAAAGATATTAATTATTAATATATATATATATATATGCATTTATATGTATATATACATATATAGATATTTATATGTGTATATATATAATATAGGCTTTTTGATATTATATATATATGTGCCGTATATATATAATTATATCTATATATACTATATATATATATATATATAATTAGTAAATGATTTAGAAGTAAGTACTCAATTAGATAAAGTTGAATCCAGACTAATGAATTAGAATTTACCTATAGAAAAAATTGACAAGATTTATGAAAATAGAATGTTTGATTTAGTTCAAAATTATACAATCAAAACCACTGAAAAAACAGTTTCCATAAATTAGCCCTATGGTACAATTCAACTTCTAAATCCAGAAACCTTAGAACACCATAGAAAAAATAAACATAAATATCTTCACATAGGATTAGTTCAAGTAGCCATTAAACCTCTATACCGTTTACGTATTAATGCCCTAATCTGCCTTCCTCTAAGAGACAGTAGGCATCTTGATTTTCAAAATATCTTGTTAGCAGTCCTTAAATCAAACACAGCCAATGGTCTGGTTTATTTTAATCATTATCCAAATTTTACAGTAGATCTCACAGATTCACATATACTAAAAACTTTAACTTTAAACATTCAGACAAAGAATTTAGATTTTGAATTAGGTTATAAATCCCTTGGTTTAATTTATCGTGTCTATTACAAAGTAATGAAAATTACAATAAACCCTAAAGCCAAACAACATATTGGTAATCCAAAAGAAACTTGTTTATTAGAAACTAATTTTGACAGATCAAATACCTTTGTCCCTCGAATGATTAATTGGGATAATGTTCTTCAAAACCCTACTTGGAATTTTGAAAATATCATTAATCCTAAAAAATATTATGAATCCAAAATAATAGGAAAAATCATAGAAACACCAGTAGGCCATATTGAATTAGAATTCTACTCGGTTTTCTCTGAACGTGTCCAAACCAACGCAGACAACTTTCTCTCATCTTTTCCTCAATAGATGCTACACCCACCTTTTCCCTAATGATCTCATTTCTAACTCTATCCTTTCTAGTATATCCACACATCCACCGTAACATACACATCTCAGCTACTTTCATTTTTTGAATATGACACCTTTTAGCTGCCCAACATTCCGTACCATATAACAAAGCTGGTCGTACGACTGCCTTGTAAAACTTTCCCTTTAAATTCAACGGTGCATTACGATCACAAAGAATACCAGTCGCACTCCTCCATTTCAACCAACCCGCCTTAACTCGATGTGCAACGTCGCTATCGAGCTCTTCGTCTTTCTGAATAATAGATCCTAAATAGCGAAAACAATCAGCTAACGGTATATCTCTACCTTCCAAAGTTACACTCTGGGCTATGTTTCTGCTACCACTAAACTTGCATCTCATATACTCTGTTTTACTCCTACTAATTCTGAAACCCTTGGATTCTAATGTCTGCCGCCATAACTCCAATTTAGCATTTACACCGGCTCTAGTCTCATCAATTAATACAACATCATCCGCAAACAACATACACCATGGCACAGCCTCCTGTATAGTATAGGTCAACTCATCCATAACGGCTGCAAAGAGGAAAGGGCTAAACGCTGATCCTTGATGCACCCCGATATTAATAGGGAATTCTTCAATCACTCCGGCGCCAGTCCTTACACTTGTACATGCTCCCTCATACATATCTTTAATGAGAGTAATATACTTTATTGATACACCTTTCTTGGCCAGCACCCACCAAAATACTTCTCTAGGAACCCTGTCATAGGCTTTTTCCAGGTCAATAAATACCATATGTAAATCTTTCTTTCTTTCCCTATGATATTCAATCATCTGCCGTAATAAATGAATTGCCTCCGTAGTGGAACGCCCAGGCATAAAACCAAATTGGTTATTTGAAATTTGTATAATGCTCCGTAACCTCTATTCAATCACTCTATCCCAAAGCTTCATAGTATGACTCATGAGTTTAATCCCACGGTAATTGGCACAATCCTGGACATCTCCTTTATTCTTGTACAGAGGAATCAGAGTACTCTTCCTCCACTCTGTAGGCATCATATTAACTTTATATATCTTATTGAACAGACTTGTCAGCCACGTAATACCTATATCTCCTAAACACTTCCAAACCTCGATCGGTATACCATCCGGTCCTACACCTTTTTTTGGACTCATCATTTTAAGGGTATCACGGACTTCATGCTTCTGAATACGACGAATCCATGCAAGGTTAACCTCTTCGTTCAAAAGCACCAGGCTACCTACACTCGGAACTTGGACTTGACTCCCGTTGAATAACTTATCAAAATATGATCTCCATCTCTCCTTTATTTCTTCATCCTTAACTAAAACATTGTGGTTTTCGTCCTTTACATATTTCACTACACCTATATCCCTCGTCTTCTTCTCCTTGTAACGCGCCAGTCTATATGTATTCTTCTCTCCGTCTTTGGTATCTAACTTTTCATATAAATCCTTGTAAACTATGGCTCTTGCGTTTCTGACAGCTTCTTTAGCTTTTCTTCTTACGACCTTGTATTTCTCAAAATTTTCATCACTCCTACACCTTCCTAAGTTTCTATAGCACTCTCTTTTACTCCTTATGGCTTCTTTCACTTCGTTGTTCCACCATGACACATCCTTGTTAAGAGGTATATTTCCTTTAGATTACCCAAGCACTTCCTTAGCTACCGTCCTAATACATTGAGCCATCTTTCTCCACATAGTATCTGGATCCGAATCCATATCAGAAGACCAATTATCTGCCTCAACTACCTTATTGACAAAGGCTATTCTTTCATCCCCCTGAAGCCTCCACCACCTAATCCTAGGGTCTACTCGAAAATTCTGCTGCTTACTCTTTTTCCTAAAATTAAAATCGAGGACCAACAGCCTGTGTTGCGTAACTACACTCTCACTTGGAATAACTTTACAATCCGTACACCCACTACGAAACCTACGCCTCATAATAAAGAAGTCTATCTGACTGGCATTTAACCCGCTTCTAAAGGTCACTAAGTGAGAATCTCTCTTCTTAAACCAAGTATTTGCTATGGTCAAATCATAGGGCAAGGCAAAATCAAGAATAGCAGTTCCTGCTTCATTTTTAGCTTCGAAACCCTGACCTCCATGAACACTCTCAAACCCGCTCTTATCAGTACCTACATGTCCGTTTAGATCACTGCCAATGAAAAACTTTTCTACACATGGTACACTCTGGACAATCTCATCTAAATCATCCCAGAACTGTTGTCTAACCGAATCATCGAGTCCTTCTTGCGGCGCATACGCACTAATAACAGTAGTAATCTCGCCGCCAATCATGATCTTGATGCTCAAAATCCTATCACTCTTCCTCTGTACTTCAACCACATCATCAATAAACTTACGATCAATAATAATTCCGACTCCATTTCTATTTCTAACACTACCTGAATACCAAAGCTTATAACCCCATGGAGCGACTACTCTCGCCTTCTCACCTACCCACTTGGTTTCCTGAAGACATAAAATGCTAATCTTTCTCCTCCGCATTACCTCAACTAGCTCTGTTAATCTACCGGTCAAAGATCCTATATTCCATGTAGCTAGACGAATCCTATCCCTATAGACTGTCTTTTTTACCCTACACCCTTGCATATTTAACACCGCATCTGGGGACCGACACGGCGCGTTGCTTCCGGGCAACGACCTAGCAACCCTCGCATATTTATCACTACACCCGGGTCTAGGAAGTGCAGCGCGTCGCTGAGTAGGGAACACCCCCACGAAGTCAATCGATTGGTTCATGTCATAGATGTGACTATATTTTACGCTGGCCGTCACAAGCCTACCGCAACTCTCCTCCTTTATCCGGGCTTGAGACCGGCAATGAACACTGCAGACAAAACCCGCGGAGCTCACAGGCGGAGTTATTTAAACCTATTTTATATGAACCAAAAAATATAAAACTTGATAAAGGAACAATGAATCTAGATGATTTTGACTTTATTAAAGAAGTTAATGAAAAACTAAATAAATTAAAAACTAAAGACAATCCCGAATCCATCTCTAAATCACATCTTCAAACTTTAAATCAACCAGTCTTTCTAATAGATATTGATCCTTCCCCAAAACAGTTTAATAGGCTTACTATTAAAAATTAAAAAAAAATGATTCGAAAATTCATACACTCGAAATTATTATCCTCGACCATCCTTTCCCGATGTTTGATTTGAAGAACGACATCTTGATACCCGTGTCGCCTTTACCGGTGAAGAAATTAGTGAATGGAATATAGATGGCATGTCTGAACATAGCATTTTAAATATAATCCAGGAAATGTCTATGGCTATTACAGCCATTAAATGTAAAAACCCATCCAATTCCGATCAATCTATCTTTCATATTTTAACCATTGGATTTACTGGTGTCCTTCAGGGGTGGTGGAATAACTACCTTGCTGAGCAACAGCAACAAGAAATTCTAAATGCCACCAAAATCCAAACTAAGATAATCCAAAATGTTAATGGCCAACCTAGTCAAACAACAGAAACAGTTTTTGATTGTTTGAATACATTTATGTTTACTTTAACTCAGCATTTTGTAGGAAATCCTCAGCAATTAGCTAATAGAAGTTCAGAAATCCTCACTAATTTAACCTGCCCAAAATTACATGATTTCAAATGGTATAAAGACATGTTTTTACAAAAGGTAATGTTAAGAATAGACTGTCATCATGCGTTCTGGAAAGAACGATTTATTTCAGGCTTACCACCTTTATTTGCAGAAAAAGTCAGGCAAAAACTCAAGTTAGATTTTGGAAATACAATTCCTTATGATTATTTAGCATACAATCAGTTAATTGGTTATGTAAACCAAGCAGGTGTAGACCTCTGCACAGATCTCAAACTTAAATCTCAAATGGAATCATATCATAAGAAATCTAAAAAGGAATTAGAAAACTTCTGTGAAATCTTTGGATATTCCCCAATAACTCCTCCATCTAAAAAGCTTAAACTGAAGTCTAAGAAGAAAAACTTTAGAAAAGATAGAAAAGAAAAAACTTTAAAATATTTTAAAAAGAGAACAAAAGACAAATCATCTAAAGATACAATTAAGTGTTATTTTGCAAAAAATGAGGACATAAAGCAGATGAATGTAAACTCAAAGCAAAAAAGAAGAAAAAAGTAAATCAACTATCTTTACCTAAAGATACTTTAGATCAAATCAATCAAATCCTTGACCAATATGATTCATCCCAGTCATCTGACACTGATAATAGTGAAATTGAAGAAGTATTTGAAATTCAAGAAAATTCTTCGGAAAATGATTCAAGTGAAAAATCCTCTTGTGATTGTACGGGCTTATGTACCTGTGCAATAGGAGAACTCTGTATGCTTAGTACTAAACCACGTGATCAAGTTAATGTAATCACTTGTGCAAATAAAGAACTCTTAGATCATATTTAGCATGAAACAGTTAAAAGAGAATATCTGTTAAAGGTCAAAGATTTAGTTCTTAATCCCAAAGTACAAGTAGAACCATAAAATCTAAAAGATGTATTTGACAAATTTAAAGGAAAACAAAAGAACCTTCAATATCCTTACAGGAATTACATCTAGAAATTAAAGAATTAAAACAAGAAATTAAATGTTTAAAGGAGTAGAAAACTTAAAGAATTTCTAATATTAATCAAATAAATACAGATTTAGTTCAACTTAATCTCGAAAAACCGTTGATTGATACTTCTAATCCTACCTCTTTATCAGACGTCAAAGCTAAACAAAATGAGAAGAATTTAGATTATATTTCAGCTATTTCTCAGATTACTTTTAAAAAATGATATATCCCTGTCCTCCTCAAAATAGGAGATTTTTCAATCCAAATAGTTACCCTTCTTAATTCTGGTGTGGATCAAAATTGCATCAGTGAAGGAATAATCCCCACTAAATATTTAGAAAAAACAGGTTATAAATTATATACTGCTATTGGTGAATAGCTAAAAATTAAATATAAATAATCTAATGCTCATATATGCAATAAGCAATTTTGTTTTGTAAATTCTTTCTTAATCATTAAAGATTGAAGTCAAGATGTAATCCTAGGAAATCCATTCCTAACCCAAATCTACCCTTTTACTGTAGACCAACATGGTGTCCATACGGATATTGGATCCGTACGAGTCACCTTTTTCTTTCTACAAAGTCCACAAACCAAAGATATCAATCTTTTGAAAAAGAAGATTCTTTGTCGAGAAAAGCAAATACCTTTTTTAAAGGAAGATGTGAAATATACAAGAATCCAAGAACAGCTACAGCTAAAAGATATTCAAGATAAGATAGAATCTATCCGAAAGGATTTCGAGCATCAAATTTATTCTAACATCCCCACTGCCTTTTGGGAAAGAAAAAAAGCATATAATCAGTCTCCCCTATATTGATGATTTTGATGAATCAATGATACCTATGAAAGCTAGGCCCATACAAATGAATCAAGAATTAGTTGAATATTGCAAACAAGAAATTTAAGCTTTATTACAAAAAGCCTTAATTAGAGAATCAAGGTCACCCTGGTCTTGTGCAGCCTTTTATGTTAATAATAATGCTGAAAAAGAACAAGGTGTCCCTCGATTAGTCATCAATTATAAGCCCTTAAATAAAGCTTTAAAATGGATAAGATTTACAATACCCAACAAACGAGATTTGTTGAAAAGAACATATAGAGCAGTTCTTTATAGTAAATTTGATATGAAATCAGGATTCTAGCAAATACAAATTAAAGAAGAAGATCGGTACAAAACAACCTTTAATGTTCCCTTTGGTCAATATGAATGGAATGTCATGCCTTTTGGTTTAAAAATTGCCCCTAGTGAATTCCAGAAAGTTATGAATGACATCTTTAATCCTTATATATCATTTAGTATTGTTTAAATTGATGATGTATTAATCTTTAGTGAATCCTTCGACCAGCATTTAAAACATTTACGTCTTTTTCATGAAATTATCACAAAAAATGGGCTGGTAGTAAGTGCCTCGAAACTCAAACTTTGTCAAACCCAGATTCGTTTTTTAGGTCATAACTTAACCTAAGGAACCTATAAACCTATTTGTAGAGCAATAGAATTTGCAGACCGATTTCCTGATGAAATCAAGGACAAAACCCAACTTCAACGATTTTTAGGATGTTTAAATTATATCTCAGACTTTATTCCCAATCTTCAACAAATCTGTGAACCGTTGTATAAACGACTTCGCAAAGATCCAATCCCTTGGGGTATAGAGCAAACCCAAATAGTCAAGAAGATAAAACAAATTGTCAAAAAAACTTCCTTGTTTAGGAATCTCAGATCCAACTACTCTTTTGATTGTAGAAACAAATGCCTCAGAACTTGGTTATGGAGGTATTCTCAAACAAAGGAAAACCAATTCCTCTTCAGAACAGCGAGTCAGATATCATTAAGGTATTTGGCTTTCTAGTCAAAAGAATTATAGTACAATTAAAAAAGAAATTCTTGCTAATGTTTTATGTATTTCAAAATTTCAAGATGATTTGATAAATCAAAAGCTTTTACTCCGAATTAATTGCAAAGCAGCCAAAGATGTTTTACAAAAAGATGTTAAAAACCTCATGGCAAAACAGATCTTTGCCAGATGGCAAGCCCTTTAATCCAACTTTGATTTCGATATCGAATTTATCAAAGGGGAGAACAATTCCCTACCAGATTTCTTAATCCGAGAGTTTTTTGCAAGGACGTACGTAAGCTTTTAATAAAGTATTCAACACTGTGTTGAGTATCGATTCAGTTCAGGAGCTCATTCATACTCCTCTATAAATAGCATGCTAAATCGAAGAAATCAGACATGGATCAGCGACCACGACTTCGTCCACCCACAGGTAATTGATTTACAGTCTTAAACTCCTTTCCTCCTCTCCCTACCAACTTAGTAAGCAGACCATCACTTATTATGAATCTTTTTTATCCAGCCTCTTCTCAAAAGAATACAGAAACCAAAAAAATAGATCAATCCTTTTATGCAATTCCTTCTCCAACTTCTTTTAAGGAAGCAATTATTCCCAAGACACCAACCAAACCAGAAAAGCTTACTCACTCTACCAAATAGAAAGTTGAATTCTTACCAAAAACAGTCATACCAGTACTAGCTTTGCCCAGAGAACTAACATCAAAGCCAGAAAGAGAAATTGTCAACAAACTTCATCTAGAAGCCTACCATCAATCCAACCATGTATTCAAAGCAGAACCCTTGAAAATTGCCTTTACTATGAACATATACTTTATGCCACTGGTTTGATAGAATTCGAACTGAACGTAACCTCAACCGAGTAGATAAATGTATTGCCTATTCTAAATGTAGAATCATGAAAATCCTTGACTTAAACACTTGGCAAATTATTGGCATTTACACACCAATCCAATTCAAAACCCCATTTAAACTTCCCACCTACAATTTCATGGACTATATTGATGCTTGGTACAATTTTATGTACCTTCGAGATCTTACCCATACCTGGTTAATCAAATACAGAAAAGAAACAATCAGTCCTATACCCAAATGGTTTTATGCTTGGTGGAAAACATTTAGTGGAGATAAATCCACTCTTTCTAGTTCAAATTTGCATAAGTTCAATTAGTTTGTAATAGAAAGTCAGATGCAGGCTTTATCTTTGAATAATCGATTATGTAAGTATTATGTTGAGAAAAAGATTTGTTATGTCTTAGGATGGAATTATAAAATCAATTTCATCGACAATGTAAAATATCTTTGTAAGGAGATCAAAATCAAATGATGGACTCCGGTCCAAAAAACAGAGCTGAAAGACCGCAACATCCAGTCTTCTTCCAGTTAGGGAAAAAATATCAGCAAAGCAGAATTGCAGCTTCAACTGAAACTATTACAGCAACAACTGCATCAAGCAGATGATGATGAAAGTGAGTCAGAATCACAGCCAGACTTTAGCATTTTTGATAATACAGATATGGACAATCCTTCCGGTATTGCTCAAGCATACCTCTGTCAAAGCCCATAATGACAAACTCCATTCAAAATGTAAAAGAGAAAAGAGACAACTCCAACTTTATTAGCAATCAACACAGCTTTATCACATCACTTAGCTTTATTGCAAAATAATTCAGTTGACAACAAAAAATGGTGGACCACTCCACTCAAAAAGACTTTTTGAACAATTCTTCATAATGGCAGACAACCTGATTCCTTCCTCCACTTAGATGAACCCTACAGTAATAATGCAACAAGCACTCAGAGAGAGCTTTGCCACTTCTGCCTATATAAGGCAGCAATTGATTCAAGAAATGCAGACTCATTTGCAAGTTGAGAATCCTGAGAGTGAAACCCCTCTATATTTTGATACTTATAACATTTGTCATCGTTTTCAAAACCTTGTAATTCAGTAGCATCTCATGTAAACTTTTTATTAAAATCAGAAGATTTGGCATTGAAATATCCTAGGTCACAATTTGGTATCAGAGCCAAGTATTCAATTTGCTTCATCATAAACCTTCTATGATTTGCAAAATCATATCCAAGTAAGTTAGTTTACTTTCTTTCTCTAAATCGTGCAAGATGTAGTTTAATCTGCATTCTTTTGTTCTTAAGTGTTATGCCTTTTCGTATGTTTCTTCTACTATTCATAAACTATGATGGTTGCTAGTCACCTGTGAAAGTAGCTAGTACGTTGGTCAGCCCAGAACTGTTGGATTAGGCTGTTAGTAGCCAAGAATGGCGTTGTGTAAGCCTTGACCTGGGGGTGGTCCTGTAGCTCTCAACCATAAGCATAGTGTGTTAGGTGTGTCCTGAGAAGAAATAAAGAAACATAGGTTAAGACATAACTCCAAAGAATGATAGAATTTGTATTATCTACTCTATCATAGATAAAGAGAGAGAAAGTAATCTTTATATCATCATGGCCTCCAACCTTTCTGATATCGACATTGAATCAGTAAATGATTTAGAAGTAAGTACTCAATTAGATAAAGTTGAATCCAGACTAATGAATTGGAATTTACTCATAGAAAAATTTGACAAGATTTATGAAAAGGAATGTTTGATTTAGTTCAAAATTATACAATCAAAACCACTGAAAAAATAGTTTCCATAAATCAGCCCTATGGTACAATTCAACTTCTAAATCCAGAAACCTTAGAACACCATAGAAAAAATAAATATCGAGATCTTCACATATGATTAGTTCAAGTAGCCATCAAACCTCTATATCGTTTAGGTATTAATGCCCCAATCTACCTTCTTCCAAGAGACAATAGGCATCTTGATTTCCAAAATAGCTTGTTAGTAGTCCTTGAATCAAACACAACCAATGGTCTGGTTTATTTTAACCATTATCCAAAATTTATAGCAGATCTCATAGATCCACATATACTAAAAACTATTACTTTAAACTTTCAGACAAAGAATTTAGATTTTGAATTAGATTCTAAATCCCTTGGTTTAATTTATCGTGTCTATTACAACGTAATGAAAACTACAATAAACCCTAAAACCAAACAACATATTGGTAATCCAAAAGAAAATTGTTTATTAGAAACTAATTTTGACAGATCAAATTCCTTTGTCCCTCGAATGATTAAATGGGATAATGTTCTTTAAAACCCTACTCGGAATTTTAAAAATATCATTAATCCTAAAAAACATTATGAATCCAAAACAATAGGAAAAATCATAGAAACACTAGCAGGCCATATTGAATTAGAATTCCAAAGAAAATCCTTTTCAGCCTAATCTTCATCCTTTTTTCCTTTGCCAAGAACTAAAAGTAATAGACGTTTTAGTAAAGTTGACCTTACTGGAGAAATTCCTAAAGTAAATTATGAAGAGAATATTAGTGTTAAATCTGGAAGTCCTACTTAATCAGAAATGAATGTGCCTTCTTCTTTAATGGTATTAACCTCTGAAAATGATTTTGTGTTAAATAAAGGTTATCTTTATCAATTGTGGAATAGGCCTTGTAATAAGCATAAAAGTAAATGGTATTTTGCTACAGTTTCTGAATCTGAAAGAACTAGACTCTTACAACAATACTATTCTAATCAAATCAAAATGAAACAACATTTAAATTTATTTGATTGGTATGAATTAATTAAATATAAAAAATGAAATATATTGAATGTCATTACGAAAAATGGTATACTACCAGAAATGAAGTAAAAGAATCAGTATTTCCTCATGCCGAAGAAATTAAGATTCCAATAGAAAATCAAGTAGTAATAGCTTCTCCTATTAAATTCGAAAATTTAGATAAACAAGGTGATATAACAAATAAAGATTTAAATAAAGCTATTCAGCAAAATAATTATACTAATCAAGTGTTAATTACTATGGCTAGCAAAGTAGAACAATTAGATAGTAAATCCTCAGTACGAGAAATTCCACAATTAAAATAGTTTAATCCAAAACAATCAATAGATCCTAATCTAGTATTTAAACCTATTTTATATGAACCAAAAAATATAAAACTTGATAAAGGAACAATGAATCTAGATGATTTAGACTTTTTTAAAGAAGTAAATGAAAAAATAAATAAATTAAAAACTAAAGACAATCCCGAATCCAGCTCTAAATCACATCTTCAAACTTTAAATCAACCAATCTCTCTAATAGATATTGATCCTTCTCCAGAACAGCTTAATAAGCTTAATTTTAAAAATAAAAAAAAAAAGGATTCAAAAATCCATACACTCGAAATTATTATCCTCGACCATCCTTTCCCGATGTTCAATTTGAAAAACGACATCATGATACCCGTGCCGAATTTACCGGTGAAGAAATTAGTGAATGGAATATAGATGGCATGTCTGAACATAGCATTTTAAATGTAATTCAAGAAATGTCTATGGCTATTACAGCCATTAAATGTAAAAACCCATCCAATTCCGATCAATCTATCTTTCATACTTTAACCATTGGATTTAATGGTGTCCTTTAGGGGTGGTGGAAAAACTACCTTGCTGAGCAACAGTGTCAAGAAATTCTAAATGCCACCAAAATCCAAACTAAGATAATCCAAAATGTTAATGACCAACCTAGTCAAACAATAGAAATAGTTTCTGATTGTTTAAATACATTTATGTGTACTTTAACTCAGCATTTTGTAGGAAATTCTCAGCAATTAGCTAATAGAAGTTCAGAAATCCTCACTAATTTAACCTGCCCAAAATTACATGATTTCAGATGGTATAAAGACATGATTTCAAACCATAGCTCTAGAATCCTAAGAGCTATGGATTGAATCTTCCAAATCAATCCAAATACCCTTAAACCAAACTTGGAGTCAAGAACAAATAGAAGAGATAAATGTAGGCAACTAATTGATATCCTAAAAAAACTCTAGATAAACTAGAAATCCATGACCCACTTAGAAAGAACAATGATCTATCTAAGAAAAGATTTTGACTTGATTCTTAGGTTATAATAAAGCCTAAGAGAAGTCTTCTTTTGGAAGGCCCAAGAGGAATTGTCTTTCAATTCTTAAGAAAGACTCTTGAATTCCAAGAAGAGAAATAGCTAATGTCCAAAATCTTCTTTATAAGAGTTATAATGGGATATTTATAGTCCCTAAGTTGACCTAGCTAATTAGTTAACTAAGTATAGGATTAGATGGCCTTAAGACAAGTTTAAGAGCCCTAATACATGCCTTTAAATAAGTAAAAATATAAAAAAAAAAGTCATGAGAATTAAAAAAAGAATACAATCAAATTAAAAAAAATAGTAAAATTTAACTAGGTCCCCAAAGTAAGTCGGAGCTAGTCCATGGCCATAGCCAGTGCCATTTCAATTCTGTCCTGGTTGTTCTGTTTTGCTACACATACAAGCTAACACTGGTTTAGCCTCTCCAGCAGGCACTGGTTCAGCCCTGGAATTTCTCTCTTGTTTTGCTTCATCTCCTTTATCTTGATTTTGGCCCCTACTTGGGTTTTTGACTTGTATATTCATCTAAACATATTATTTAATGCCTCCAAATAGTGAACAAGGTTCTCCCAATCTAAAATTATCCTTCTTGTAGATTTGGAATCCCTTATCCTTGCTCTTTTGACCTCTATTCCATTTCCTTGTGTGTTCTTGATCTTCTAAATAAAATGTTGATCTTTTTGAGCTCCTCTTGACACTTTCTTGGCCTACATTCCTTGTTTAAGTGTTGGTTTGATTCTCCACACCGATTGTTGATCCTTTTGTACCTTTTTTGTTCTTTCCTTCACCACCCATCTCTTCACAAGTCTCTTAGCTCTTGGTTTTTTGAATTTACTGGCTTGGAAAGCTCTTTGAAATCCTTCAAATGTGGCCTTCACCCAAGAAGCCATGAGTTGTGATTTGATCTTCTCTTTCGCTTCTTTGAATTGGCCATCATGTCTGGGACAATTCCTATCACTCCCCTATACTTAAACTTTAGTTTGTCCTCAAGCAAATTATAATAATCCACAACAAAGCAAATAGTTTACAAGCAAAATAAATAATTTTACATAGCATCCTAGGTAAATTAACAAGAATAATTTTTTATGTGTGTAATAGAGTCAACAAGGTAAAGACATTATTATTTCCTTCACTTTAGAATTCACCCCAATACTTGTCCAACCAAGAAAATCCCATGGATACCCGTACACTAAGATAGATATAGCTAAGAACATCAAAGTTGAGTTAAACAAGTGTATGCCAATTTTATATGATTTAATCTATCTCTTGAGTCAAGAATATAGAATATGATTTATATAAGTTATGATTAACTGACTTACTCCAATCTTGTGACTCACAAATATTATAAACATTACAAATTTTACATCACATTAC